>VCII01000161.1:0-1324939 GCA_006030095.1 Triplophysa siluroides
GCGGCTCCATATATCAGTTTCAAACGATCTCCAAATCCAGCGTTATATCCACCGTTTATATAACATTCATCACCCAAATGTAGTGAACAAACAAACACCTGAACTTCCCGAAAGTATGCTCTCTCTCTCTCTCTGCTTACAAGTGAAAGTGACGTCTGCATATTCTCCTTCTCCTGCTCTCCTTGCGGCCGCGTGCTTTTCCGGAGAATTGTCCAATAAGGGACTAAGAAAAATATTACGAAAATAAAAAACTTTCAAAAACCGATCGCTGGGGGAGTGTATCGAGCACAGAAATACTACGTAATACATCCAACTCATTTTTGACAAGTTGACCATGTTAAGCAAGAGAAGACAGCACGTTTAACACTGTGAAGAAGTCATAATGCATGACACATCGTTGCAGGGCCGCTTTAAGTCTGTATTTCAGACAAACCAATCATATGGCTTAGAAGATACAGAAGAACAGAAGAATTCTATCATCATTTACTCACCCTCAGATTGTTCCAAACCTGTATAAATGTCTTGGAAGAAATTTGGTACAATGTCAGTAACCGAGCAGATCTCGTCCCCCATTGACTCCCATAGTATTTATTTTCCCTACTATGGCAGGAAATGGAGAACGAGATCTGCTTGGTTACTGACATTCCTACAAATATCTTCCTTTGTGCTTTGCAGAAGAAAGACATTTATACATGTTTGGAACAATCTGAAGGTGAGTAAATGATGATAGAATTCTCTCATTTTAAAACAGCTGTGAAACACAACGATAACTTATTTGAGAGAGGAAAATGTAGTAGGCCTATTCAGATGAGTTTGCAGTCATAGATTAGCTGTGTGTACTATTTTACACTGCAATGTGTTTACAGTATGCATTATGCATTTTTCTCATATCTTGTTCTTTTTTAATAATGATAAATAAGTAAACCACATGGTTTTCGTAATGCTCTTGGTGAATTAGAAGATAAAGCCTAGAGCTACAGCTGCTATTTTAGCACACACTTAAAATCTACACAAAACATTTGGATGTTACAAAACATCTTTTTATATCTAAACCTGTGATTATGGAGCTTGTGAATAATTTAATGCCAAAAGAAGGAGCTTGAAAATGTGGCAGGTAGACAAATCTGGGTGTCTATCAAACATATGCTCCGTCATGATGTCTCACACTCTCTCTTTGTCATATGTTGATAATAAAAGAGGCTTCATCTGTCTTTAGCACTGCTTCATTATATGTGCTGTACTGTTAGCACCTCGGAGAAACTGTGTGCTTTTGACCAATGTTGACACTCACATCTCTTAACAGGCCACTAAACCTACTGACATGTGTAGCATTCAGTCAAGAAATACAATTGGACACGCCCATTTTAACCTAGACTGGTGTTAAATCATTTGTTACAATAATTTGTTTTGCCGAGTTTATACAGTACTTAACTTTAGTTTACTAAACCTACAAAATAACAACTGTATGTTTTTTATTTAAAGTTGTTGAATTTTTTCGTGTTGCACATTGCCAAGACTATTGCTTTCGATAACGGGCAAAGAAGTTCATGGTTAGGTTTTAAATGAAACATCAGCATACTCTTAAGGGGACATCAGATAAGAATTTTCCACAAGTTGGTATGATTCTGTTGGTATGTCTTTAACATATTTTGGTTTAAGTTCCTCAATGAGTGTGTAAAACAACGCCTTTGTCAACAACAGCTCTGTTCACAGCAACGTGTTTTGGTGCATGTCTATTTAAATGAAGTTAAAGGGATAGTTCTTCCAAACTCCAATTCTGTCATGAATTACTCACTTTCTAGTTGTTCCAAAGCTGTATATAGTTCTTGGTTTGGTTGAACACAGAGAAAGATATTTGGAAGAATGCTTGTAACCAAACAGTTCTAGGACCCCATTCACTCCCATAGTAGGAAAAATGACAATGGTATGGTTCAAAGTGCCCCAGAACTGCTAGCTTTTCAACATTCTTCAAAATGTTAATTAAAGGTATTTTTCCTACTATGGTAGTCAATGGGGTCCAAGAACTGTTTGGTTACAAGCATTTTCTAACTATCTTTTTTTCAGTGTTCATCAGAACAAAGAAGTTAATACAGCTTTGGTACTCGGAGGCGAGTAAATGATAACAGAATTTTCATTTTTGGGATGCTTCAAATCTTAACTTTTCCTGCTTTATATTGCTACTGCTGGATGCTTTATATAGCCTACATTATGAGGGCGGAAGATCAAAGACGTAATTTTTGTACTATGGTGTTGTGGTATGGCCTAACTGGCCTGCTCTTTAACACTAAGTTTATAAAATAAATTGATCTGGCCTTCCATAAAAATACATAAAAATACTTATTCGCTGGTGTTAGCTGGTTAAAACAACAGCCTTCAACCTGGTAACCAGACTGCAGTTTTCAGTAGTGGACACAGTTAACTTCACTCCTTTCCATCATTACTCATTCCCATGACAAGTATTTTTAAGGCACAGTCTGAAAATGATACGCAACCTCAATTTCAGCAGGTTTCCCACCTAACTGTCTTTTACAACATCTCTTAAACAACTCTGCTGCACACTAACTGTTTTTATAGTAGTCATTAACATTAAATAGCTGCTCAGTTACACGTCACACATAAAAGCATATAAGCCCCGATCTCAGTTTTAAATGGACGAATGCAGATATTTGTTTGCATATACTTTGCATTATTAAAGAATAATGTTGTCAAAACACACCAAAGTTAATTCACGTATAAAGTGTTTACGCTTGTAAAACAGTGCGCAACGGCATTGGGATCAGTGTGCAGACAGTAATGAATAAAATGCTTTTATATGGATTTAAGAGCTTTTATGAGGTTTATTTGCGGCGTTCCCACAAATGTAACTGATCTTATATTAGGAATCCCTAAGATAATTTATTTTAAATATCCTGGAGTGTGAAATATATATTAAATGCACTCTCTAAATCAATATGAGGCTATAAAGTCAATTGGAAAATTGAATCAAAAACTGCGAATGCTGCGACTTTTTACGTCTTTAAGGTGTTGTGTGTAGTTTTTTAGAAGATCTTTTTACAGAAATGCAATATAATATACATAACTATGTCTTCAGAGGTGTTTAAAGATCTTACATAATGAAGCGTTATGTTTTCATTATCATAGAATGAGCTATTTATCGACATCTTACATGGACTGGTTCGACAGTAGCCCTACAAGGACAAACTGCTCTACATAGCACATATCGTAAATACGTTATTTCCTTCGGCAAAGAAGCGAAAATGCGACGACATCTTAGTCCTGCGTCAGCCACCGTAGTGCTCCGAAAGGGAGGGGTGTAGTTAGCCGTTAGTTGCAATTCGCAGCATCACCGCTAGATGCCGCTAAATTTCATTCACTGGACCTTTAAATAAGTATCTTCTTGCATTCATAAATGTAAATATACTGTTTTTACAGACGGAAGTGCAGACAAGTTTAAATGTCTCTAGAGGTGCACAGCAGTTTCTGAGTTAACCTCCTCTACTAGAAAGGTGGCCAACGTTTTTTGTGTTTATTTTCTCATTTAAATAAACAGAAAGGATCACACCACAACCTCCAACCTCAGGAAGCTCTCCAAAGAATCATAATAAACCTCCTGCCATCACCAATTTCAGGAATAGGTTGTGTCAGGTACCAGCCTGTGTCCATTGCTGTGTTATGGTCATTTGATGAATGTAAGACGTTTAAAAAGTTTGAAAGGGGAAAAAAATGGGTCCTGAGCACCACAGGTTAAAGGTGTTCGGTAAACCATTTCGAGTCTTGGTGGCTGTACTGTGTGCACTGTTTATAAAGTTTCACCAAAGGGAATTCAGGGCAAACTTCTAGTGTTTGAAAGCAAAGTGTGTTGAGGAATAGAGAGCTAGTCGCTCTGTATCTGTGTGATGAGTGTGTGTTTATACATTCTGCACATGTGCTGTTGGGGTGTGCTTTCGCTCTCGGGGCAATTTCTGCAACGGTACGAGAGAGCAGTAGCTCACTTTTGAAAAGTGTTTCAACACGACCGTCAAATTGTTCTTGTTTTCTTGTAGAAACACTGCACTGATAAGTGTGATGGACAGACAAAACATTACAATTTTGGTTGGAGTCAAGATCTTTGTATATTTTGCATTTAGTGTGCTTCTTCGAATGGATCATATAGGTTATGAGAGAAGTTAGAAATGTATACTGTAGCTAATTTTAAGCAACATATAAGTAAAGCTATATAGTCAGCATATGTGGCATGCCATTTTCATCTTTAAAACATGCAAAAAAAGTACAGTAAATGTTTACAGTAACGTGGTTACAATGGAAGACTATTCAGGCACATAGCTTGTATTAAAAGCACTTTTATTATTAACAAACTTGTCTTATTTAAACTGTTATTTTTTTTTTTTTTTTATGTTCTAGTTCTAGTATAATGTTCAGGTCATTTCTATGCTTTCGTATTGTATTGTTTATCAATACGCCCAGTCTGCCTTGTTGTTTTTCATACTTTAAGAGACTTAAAATTATTTGATGTGAGATTCAACAGCAAGTTCTTTGGTATGTTTTCTTTGGTAAAGCGAGGTGAAGACTTTTACTTTTTTATATACAGTACATCTAAATTTGTCAGATAAAAACGGATTTTCCTTGTTATACGCAAAGCACAATATAGTCAGTGCCAGGCAGGACATTATATAAGGTATTCCCGTCTCTATGTGTGAAAGCTCTCACTAAAGCTAAACGTTAGGTGACATCTGGGCAATGTCATACGTGTGAGAGCTGCCCTAAATGCAAACTCGGGGCGTGGTCTCCTGTTTGTACATTGGATCCCTCAGCTGCAAAACATACAATGCAATATATATAGAGCCAGAGAGGGGCCGTATGCAGATGTATCACATCATTGTTTTTGAGTTCCATCTCCCTGTTTGTTTGCATGAGAGGTTAGTCTATACTTTGCTGCCATGTAAGCATTGTGGAAACCCCAGATGTAGACAATGTTAGAACACGGTTGCCCTCTAGTGGTAGCTCTGAATCGACCTCTCTCTCTCTCTGTTTTTTCATCTTTCACACCCTACTATTTTTTATTTACTGTAATTTGTTTAATGTATTGGCTTTACAAACAAATTTACAGTATAATATAGAGTAATTACGCAGAATGAGAAATTGAGCAAAAAAGTAATTATTTTCAGTTTCATTTTCAGAATGAAAATGAAATATCAATTGTGTAAAAGAAAATGAAATAAAATCATTTATGAAATGTTAGAAAATAAAAATAAATATATTAAAGGGCTTCACACTGCAATTAACTATAGTTTTTAGTTACAATCTTTTTAATATACTGTAACTGTTGAGTAGTTTTCATTTATTTTAATACAATTCATATACCATAAAATATTTATATAAATGAATATGAATAAACTTGTTAAAATATAGAATAAATTGTTATATTACCAGCCATTAGCCAGACTGAAAACCAAACACAAACTGTCAGTTAACTTTGGGCCAGGCACATGTGTCTGATAAAACTGTCTATTCCAACGAATCTGTGTCAGGATGTTGTTTAAAGACAACCAAGTCTGAATTAAATATTCTTGCGATTTTTCATTTTTAAAACACGTTAAATAGAGTGCCTGGAGACATTGTTTTGTACAGTTAAAGGGATACTTCACCCAAAAAGGACATTTCTGTTATCATTTACTCACCTTCGAGTTGTTCCAAATCTGTATAAATGTCTTTGTTCTGATGAAGAATGCTTAACCAGAGAGATTTTGCCCCCCATTGACTACCATAGAGGAAAAAATACAATGGTAGTCAAAAGGCCCCCAGAACTGTTTGCTGTCCTACATTCTTCAAAATGTCTTTTAAGTAACATTAAGTAACTTTTCCTACTATGGGAATGAATGGGGAGCGAGATCTGTTTGATTATAAGCATTCTTTCAAAATATCTTCTCTGTGTTCATCAGAACTAAGACATTTATACAGATTTGGACCAACTCGAAGGTGAGTAAATGGTCACTTGAATAAAGAAGCATCGACTTACCCTTGGGCATGTCAAAAGGTGCTTACCTCTTTCAGTCTGGAAAGAGTTTCAGAAGATCGGATACTTCTGCTTCTTCTAGCTGTGTGGTCATCATCACAGCTCCCTGAATAAAATAGCCTGTTAAAAAATAATGTTTTCATATTTAAAACGTTTTAAAACTCTGATGTGGTATTTTGATGTCATACCATATCATGCATTGCAACAGGATAGAAGTTGAAAGGTGTGTTTGACTGCATGCCACTGCGCAGACACAAGAGAAGACTGCTCTGTATGCTTGAATCGCTTTTGTGATTCTTCGATGTCATACACCGATCTGTGCAGCACTGCATGAATCCAAACCCACCTGCATCCAAATTCAGAGACTATTTTCTGGTAAGGCTGTACCATTTCAGAGGCTCCTTCGAATGCAGACTCAAAATGCATGCCTGAAGCCACAACAAGGTGAAATAATTGAAACATGTACAGTATAAATCGGATTCAAGACCTGTCTCCCGTGAGATTCTGATTGGAATTGTGTCTGAGCATTGGCTTTAACAATGTGTTTGGAAACAGGGTTGTTTTTCAGTATTTAGGTCTAAAGGGCCGGGTATACCTGACTGTCCGTGTCCGTCTCGTACACAAACGTGTCCGTACAGCTTCTTCGAAGATACTTAATCGCGGATAAGCGAGTTCCACACATACGCAGTACGTCACCGAAGGGAATTTCATGCGCTGTTGTCCGCTTTCTTTAAATTACTTCATGCAGGCGACGCGCGGCGCGATACTTTAGCCTTTAGGATGGAGCAGTAGACTGCTTCTTGCACGGTAAATGAGGTCATATATGTGCCGGGGGCCAATGGATTGTCAATGTATTTTTTTCACTGAAAATAAAAGCCAGGCCTGATGATGTTTTGTGAAAAGAAATGTTGACTTTAAAGAATCCGGTTCATCTTTGCAGGATAACCACTAGCAGAACTCCAGTTTGAAAGGACATTAAGAAATTAGTGCATCACATAAACAAACCAACCAAATTTTCTCGGTTCATTTTGCCATAATGAATTTCCTACAGATGCGGTGTAAAAAGAAAGAGGCTGGTGTTTGTGGAGACTGTCTGCTAAATTGTTTTGGAATTGGTTTGATGCTTATAAGCAGTGCAGGTCTTTTAAATCAGAACCTAAGTTAAATTGTGTACACTTGCTTTGCATTAAAGTTGACACTTAAATTAGTTTGACAGTTATGGATTTTTTATGAATCCCGTGTTTATTCATTTCAGAATCCTTTTTGAGACATTAAAGCTTCCATATGTGGCAGTTCTACATCAAATCACAAAGCTCAGCCTCCTTTGATCGATTCTAAGTAATGAAACACTTTCTGTGGTTTAGACGGGGCAGATGTGGCATTATGAAGTGAGAAATATCACAGTGTGTTAAATACAGTGAGAGTTTTTCCTCAAGTTTATTTTTAATTATTTTCTGAAAGTTATTAAGTGTGGAAACTATATATTTTAAGTTTGTTGTAAAATATTCAAATACATTTAAGTAAAAAAAAGCTTGAATTGATTACATCATTCACAATGCTTCATAGAAATGAGTGGTTACTTTTGGTGTGATTTGTGTTTCCATAGCAACAGCAATTTCTCAGAAAAATCTCTCATCGAGTTTTTTTGTAACATAATTATTTATTATGAATTAACATTTTTTTAGTATGTTATTTAGACCGTAAACAATGCAGATACATCCAATGCAGATACATATTTATTTGTACTATTTTAGTTCACTAACATTTATATAGCACAGAAAAGACTATTTAAATAACATTTTTCAGTTTTTCTGAATTTACAATTTATAGTTATAATTACCATTTTTTATTCATTCCTGTGAACATATATATTATAATAATTCCCAAATTTCAAATAAAAATATTGTTTCTATTTGCATTTAAATGTAAATTTATTTGCAGAAAATGAAAACTGAAGAAACAAGTAACAACAAAGATGCTCTGTATTTCTTCAGACCTCAAATATTGCAAAGAAAACAAGTTCATGTTCACTTTTAAGCAATACAACTGTCATATTGTATGCTTTTAGGAAATTTGCCAAACTTTTTGATGTAATAACCTTGATTTTTATCACAGTTTTCGAGGGTGTCTTGTCATGCTGCCCGTCTTTCACATTTTTGTTGGATGACTTTATGTCACTCCTGAGGTTTGATTTTGTTGAAATTCAACAAACACAGGACTGGAAAAGCTCATTTAATGAACATTTGGAATGGTCTCTTTTTTTGCAGCTGTATATACGTAATGAAATTTGGATGTTGCATACTTAAAGACGTGCATGTTTTTTCCAGGAAAAGCAGACACACAGGCCAGTCCGGATGGCAGGCGCTTGGGGGTCAGCCTGCACTGGACTCTGGCTCTAGCAGCCCACTGGGCCCTCACTTTCAACTAGGAACATTTCACAGGTCAGTGAGTACAGATATCCACACTGTCTCCAAAACCGCACCCATCACAAAACCATCTGATGTTGGTAATGTAAAGTTGATGCAGTTCCTGCAAACTTTGATAAACTCTATCTTGATCTTTTAAATGGTCGTGGTCTATCAGAATTGTAACATATTTGTACTGAAGAACACAATGAAAAACGCATGTTGACTGATTTATAATCCTGCTTGTATCATCTCTCTGTTAGCAGGACGTGTGCCCATGAGGTCGTTGACACTGGTCCTGCTCTTCCTGATCAGCGTCCAGGCTGCATTCAACATGGGAGGCCACACGCAAGCGCAGGGGCCAGCAAATCAGCGTGCAGCAGCAGAACGTTCACCCAGGTCTCACGACCATCCCAAACAACAGGACACACACTACGATGACGAGATTCCCACCGTGGACCCCAAAATCTTCAACAAGCGCCGATACCGCTCACCTCGCGTGCTCTTCAGCGAGGTGATCCCTCCGGAGGGCGATACGGGAGCCTCCAGGCGCCCGCGTTTTCGCCGAAGGGCTAACGAGTTTTTGCATCGTGGCGAGTACTCCGTATGTGACAGCGAGGAACACTGGGTCGGCAACCTGACCCATGCCACAGACTTGGCGGGCAACGATGTCACGGTGCTGCCGCACGTTCGCATCAACAACGTGGTTAAGAAGCAACTGTTCTACGAGACCACGTGCCGCGTGTCGAAACCAAGCGGGTCCCCCAAGCCGGGTCAGGGAGCCAGTGGCGTTAAAGCTGGCACCTCGAGCTGTCGTGGTATCGACCACAGGCACTGGAACTCTTACTGCACCAACACGCACACCTACGTGCGGGCGCTGACGACCTACAAAAATCAGATCGCCTGGAGGTTCATCCGAATCAACGCTGCATGCGTGTGCGTGCTCAGCCGCAACTCGTGGAGGCTCTGACTGATAAACTGACTGGTGTCTCGGGCCAACCCGCTGCAGCCTCCTGTTCTACATCCCTCCCATCTGTCGATCATAACAACTTACTGCCAACAACGGTGTCCGAGAGCCCGCCCCTTTTCTTGTCTCTTTATGACATCGCAACCCAGTCCCCTCCTACCCTACCTCACTCTGTAAATTATTGGTTAAGTTATGAGGACTGCATGACATATTTATATAGTTTGTACGGTCAGAATATAAATATATATATAAATCTATATAAATGTGTATATACAGTATACATAAGCAAGCTTTGTTTGTGTTGTTGATGCTTTTATTTATTAAACACCTCACTTGTGTATGTCAATGCAAGACTGGTTTCTATTCTATTCTCGTTTGGTATTCAGAAATAACTATTACGGTGTGGTGTCTATTATTTAAATATTCAATAAGATTTCAGTTTCAAGCGACGAAGAGTTTAACTTATGGAAATAAGCAATATGTGGATCAGTTCAAAATTAAACAGGACTTAAGTGAATTTACTGCACGAATGCACTCCTGGACCTGTCTGTCTTGAATTATTATTGGTCAAAAAATATTTTTTATACGTTTTTAATACAATTTTAAATATGTTGTTCTTATGCTTTATAACCCACAAGTGCACTAAAAATACACTTTATTAAATTACACCTAGTACATCCATTAGATTTTTTTAAACATTAAGTTTGTACCTAATACTGTACTGTACTGTACTTTAACTGTTGAGTGCACTTAGATCTTAAGTAAATCCTAAAAAGTTGGCCACTACAGAATCATTTTTTGTATATTAAGTAAAAATGTGTGTAAGGCACTTGTAATGCATTTAAAAGTATTTTAGTATATTATTTCTGGGTGAACAAAACAGCCGAAATTAAGCCGAAGATGCACAACGGTACCATAGGATATGCTGGCCTATTGCTTATGATTGATTTGCTTAAATTGAAGTATCTATTCAATTTATTGAATAATTCAATAGCCATAGGTTATTGTATATAGATACACATCTCATGAGTATTCCTAACCATTTTTAAGGCATCTTACTCATATGTCCTTCATGCTGATCTTATCTTTTTGTATGACCTGCTTTCACACAGTGATGGTTAACCCTGGACCACAAAACATAATATTTGGGGAATATTTGTGGCAATAGCCAACAAAATATTGTATGGGTCAAAAATCATTAGGATATTAAGAAAAAAGATCATGTTCCATGAAGATATTTTGAAGGATATTTAGGTTGAATCCACTGTACCTCAGTTTAGATAAAAGCATCCGCTTTTAATGTGAAATGTCATGTTTTGTAGTGTTTAAACTCAGGCAAAATTGATCACAACCTGTGTTTACAATGCATAGCAACGTCTGTTTTTTATTTTACAGTGCCGACAGATGTGCATGTATATTATACGATGCTCGCTGACGTAGAGTTGGCACACAAAAAAAGAGCATTTCCTGTTCATTTCAAGCTCAGAGAGTAAAATACCGTCTGGAATATAGGCTGCTGAGGGACTATGTGGTATCCTGCATGTTCTTTTTCTTTCCGGTGCACGTTAGTTCATAAACAAAACTCTCTCAAATAAATCAGTCATCCCGCTCAGTCATGTACAGCAAAGCTCAAACTTAAATCTTACTCTGTAAGATAAAATATACAAAAAAAACAGCATTAGTGAGCACTGATGTGTAAAACAACACAGCTGTCCTGCTGGTGGTGATGTGCATCTGGAATTGAACGCATATAATAATGACGATCACTGTGTTTATGTATTTGTGAAGACCCCCAGTTTAACCTTAAAATAGATTTGTATACGCAATAAAACAGCTAAATTAGAGATAAAAGTGTGTATAACTAAAGCAATAAATTAAAAGTTGCTAAACCCTGCTGGAAAAAACAGCTGAAATGTTGCTGTCTGTTGGCTGGTCTTAGCTGGATTAAGCTGGTCCTTCCATCCTGTTAAAGCTGGTCTTAGTTCGATCAAAACCCCAGTAAAACAAAGATAGTAAACGTCCTAAAATGAATTATTAAACAAACTAAATGATGCTTATTTGAAAATATAAAAATGCAGGTTTCTGTGATGGAGGAATGGTAAGGAATGGGGGATAGACTATTATAAGGTCTTATTAGGGCACAATTACTAAACTTCTTCAACGACAAATAACCTTCAACAACTTCTCATGTAGCAATAACAGTATCAATTAAATAAAAGGTGGAAGGCCTATATTATAAAGACAACAAAATGAAGTACACTTGAGAAGTAATTGATAACCTGCAAGTTTACCTGCGCAGAATAAAATCGGGTGAACTGGAAAGACCAGAGGAAAGTTTCAAGGGCAGAATGAACGGTGTCAAAAAAAACGTGTCTGTATTCAACATTTACATTTTGTCCTTTAGCAGACGCTTTCATCTAAAGCGACTTACATAAGGACAACAAAAAGCATAAGCGCAGTATTTGGTCTCATATATCCTACCACAGTATACAAAGTACAAAGTAAAGTTTTTTTTTCATGGATAGAAAGAGTAGAAAAGAGATAGAAGCCAGAACTAATCGGTCAGGTGCTGACGGAAGAGATGTGATTTTAGCCGATTCTCTCGCTTTATCTCTGTAAATATTGTGAGCAAAAATACATCATGGCAAGAAAAGTCATTTTCAGAAGATCCCATTCCCTGAAATGCCTCAAGTCTGGACTACTTTAGTGTGTCTTAAGTGACTTTTAAGAATAAATTACTCGTCTACATACAATAAGCTATGAATCTAGTTACATAACTTTAGTGTACACATAATACAACTAAAAGCTTATAATGTTAATAATATATGATAGGCCTACACGACTGTGAATGCATTTTAGCGTTGTTAGTAATAAAACTTGGTTGTACATGTCTCTAATGTCTATCTATATCCTATACCGATCTAACTAAACTTAAAAAAAGAAGTTGAAAAAAAAAAGAAGTGGCAGATCAGGTGTAGGGTTTTATTTTGTTGCTTAATTTAAAAAGCATTATTTTAATAAACATGTAGTTTGTTTCACTACTTCGAATCAGATCCCAGGTCCAACATGGCGGACTCAGTTGACAGTTGCTGCTGTCAATGTCACGTCTATGTATGATTACTGAACACACGCTTTATTAAATACCAACACATTGTATTAAATGATGGAAAATAAATAATGAATAAACGGTATTAAATCGAGTACATATATGTTTTATTCATTACCCTGGATGTAGCAACAAACAAAACAAATATTAGCAAAAATGTCTTACTGGAAATAAATCACAAAACATGTATTAATCTAGTCCTCAAAAACCCTTTGTGACAACGAACGCTTTGTGTCCCGCGCGTGAAGCCAGTCACGTGTTTCTACGGACGCGCATTCGCCATTCAAACAAAAACTTCAACAATAAACGGTTGCAAAGATGACGTAACAATGAGATCTCAGCGTCCAGCGTTAGATAACATCTGCTGGGCGTTTATAAAGGCTGTAAACACTCCGTTTGCTAGTATTACTGCTTGTTTTGCTGCTCGCTTGTGTTGATCATCGTTTTGCTACTCGTTCGTCCGGTTGAAGATGGGTCCGAGATTTAGCAAAAGAGTTGTTATTACTTACAGCGTTGACGATCGGAGCGGTATGTACAAACTGCAATGTACACCAGCAGCATCGACGGCAAAAACAAATCCATCGCCTGTGAATTGTGAAGGAGATATGAAGTTTTTGGGAGGGAGGAAAGCCCTCAGAACAGGTCAGGTTGAGGCTGAAGTCATCGCTGTGCCAGCTGACAGAAACACCTGTGGTAAGTGACTTAATATCACCACTATATGAGAATATGTACATTCCCGTTCAAATGTGAAGGGTCGTTTATTATATTGCTTTATTCTCAATATTATTTTAGCACCGTCAGTGTATTCGCATTTGCAGATCGTGATCTCATGTCATTTTGTCATGCAGTTTTAATGAAGTTGAAAGTTACCTTGAGATGCTTTTGTTTGGACGCTTCGATCGTCACCCAATGCCCGTTTAGTTTAGAAAGGAAAAACTAATGTGTTTCTACAATTGTATTTTCATGACATCTACAAAATACAAGGTCAAGAGAAATATTTTACCCAAGTGACCCTCAACGTTTGAACATGTTAAACATGTTGTAAAGGATTATGACAATAAATTATGATTTATGCTTGCCAGGTAGTCCTACTGTAACGTATTGACTAAAAGTATGATGTTAAACGTGTGCTGATGTATTAACAGATACATTTGTTGAGAATCTAGCTAAAATGTGCACTGTCCTGTCACTTTTCAATACCCTGCTATCAATAGAATTGATTAATAATGCAAGCGTTCATTATTTCTTGGATATTATTTGATTTAATTGATCTTGTTTGATCCACAGATGAGATTTCGCTCCGATTCATTCAGAATCCATTCCTTTCTCTGTTCGACTCCCTTGAACACATGCATTTTGAGATGCACTTGAACGAGGACTTCGTTCAGAGTTGGTCTGACTTGGATGACGATGCCTCCCAAACATCGGTCAGCAGTGAGTCGGACTGGGATGAAGAAATCCAGCAAGCTGAAGACGAAATTGAGTCCGACTGGGATGAGGAAATCCAGCAAGCTGAAGACGATATTGAGTCCGACTGGGATGAGGAAATCCAGCAAGCTGAAGACGAAATTGAGTCCGACTGGGATGAGGAAATCCAGCAAGCTGAAGAGTCCGACTGGGATGAGGAAATCCAGCAAGCTGAGAGTCCGACTGGGATGAGGAAATCCAGCAAGCTGAAGATGCTAGTGATTCAGACGCTATTGAGTCGGATTTGGATGAAGACATCCAGAAAGCTGAAGTCAGGCAGTCTGAAGAGAAGCTGGAGGATGATGAGAAGCCCAGTGTGTTCATTCAGGGTTAGTTTTACAGCCATAATCCCAATATAACACAACATAAACATACACAGTTTTGGTCATACGATTTTTATTGTTAAAACATTTTATATAAACTACTATTGTGCATATGTTTTTATAGAGATCAACTCCTGCGTGTATGAGATTGGTGAAATGCTGGGTGAAGGCGGTTTTGGAGCAGTCTTCGCAGGGACCCGTGTGCATGATGGCTTGGGTTAGATTTGTTTACTTACAGTAACTACCCACCAAATAGTTTCTTCTTCGTTTGTGCTCATCTATTTAATATCTCACTCTGTCCTTTAAAAACATTTCTAATGTATGTACAGCAATGTCCACTAAGTGCTTCATTTATTCATTCCATTATTCACTAATAATTGTATGTTTTTATTTTTTGTTCAGGTGGCAGTGAAATATGCCAAGAAGACTAAGCGTCTGGATTATATCAGCATCGTAAGTAGTCTGTGCTGTCAGTTAAAAACATTACCCGTTGTTTTTCGTTAACGTACATAAACTTCGTTTGACATTAGTTTGACAAGGTAAATTCATGTTTAGGAAGCTAACTCTGTATAATCATGCTAAAAATGGTTTTTCTTCTAGCCGGGTCATCCTGAACCCCTTCCTCGTGAGGTTGCCCTTCACATGCTTGCATGCGCGGGACAAATCGTTCCTGAGATCATCCAGCTCTTGGACTGGCAGGACTATCAAGACCACTACTATATGGTCCTGGAGCGCCCGTCTCCCTGCGAGGACTTGAATGAATTTATTGCGACCAAAGGGGAAGAACTCGAAGAGGAGTTTGCCAGAGTCATCATGCGGCAGGCAACCACAGCTGCCTACATGTCCTGCGAACGAGGGGTTTTCCATCGTGATATCAAACTGGAGAACATCCTCATAAGGACAGACACCATGAACGTCAAACTTATCGACTTTGGGTGCGGCGATCTTCTTAAAACGTCGACCTATAAGACGTTTGCAGGTATGTCAGACGCGTATCATTTGCATTTTATAGAAAAGATGACAGCATTCGGATTCGGTGCTAGGCTCGTTTTAGTGGCTACAAAATACTGTGGCAGCGCAAACATATAAATGACATGAAATCTGTTATCCTTCAGGCTCAATAGACTACGCCTGCCCTGAATACTTAGAAACGGGCGAGTACCATGGCAAGCCGGCGACGGTGTACTCACTGGGCGTACTGCTGTTCGCCATGCTGTGCAGGAGGTTTCCCAGCTATTTTGATCTGGACCTGATCAATGACAAGACGTGGAGCAAAGACGGCTTGACTGAAGGTGAGATCTTCATCAGGGCGACTGTAATTGAAATGATATGACGACATGGGTTACTATTATGAATATAAAACGGGTTATAAAAGAATACCAATCAATAATCAAATCAATCAGAGCAGGTGTGCAGTGACGTTCAGATAACCGAACCGTTGGATGTAATCGTTTCTTCCATATTTCTGCACAGAATGCTGCAGTTTGCTTCAGGCCTGTCTGCAGCAGAATCCAGATGAGCGGATCCATCTGGAAAATATTCTGGACCATGCATGGTTTTAGGTAATGTGCTAGATTTTTTTTTTTTGTGTGTGTGCGTGTTTAAGTCTTTTTTTGTTTGTTTTAGCTTTCTTAGCATCTTCAGCTGCTGTGGTGTATACTCCTGGCACCAAGCAAAAAAAAAATAAGGCTTATGGATTAGTCACTAGTTAGAGTACGTCCTCCATAGAGGGTCTATTGTGAAATGTGAGGAAACTGACACGTCAAACCGGTCATTGACATATCTTTAAATAACACACAAGTTTTGTTTATTTCAGGTCAGCCAAGTGGAGCGATAAGTAATGGGATTAAACCAGCTTCGGTTTAGATCCAGATGACCTAAAGGTTCCAAGATTGCAATCATCATAAACGCATGGATTAAAGTTCTCCGTCGGTACGACTCGTATCTGTTAATATCAGCGAGTCTACCACGGATTACTGTCAAAATTGCAGGGTTAGCCTCTCTTTAATGTCTTCAATTCACTTTTCATAATGTTGTTAACCCTTTGACGCGTACGATCACACCGGTGTGATAAGAACGTTCAGCTCTTTGGCTAGCACTGAGCCAGAGACAGACTCAATCCTGTCACACATCACAACTGTGCAGTGCCTTCAACCACGTTATGCTTAGTTTAGGCTTTAGACATATACACGTGCCTATAAGCACAAAATACATTTAGAGATGGTATAATACACACTAATGTCTATGGAAGCGGCAATAACGATCTCCTCAAATGTAATTTGACGGATGTGTTTTATTCACATCAGACACAGTATCTGCAATGTAAGCAATTGTTAAGATCACTGAATTCTTCTAGAAGGCACTTACATTTGTGTATTTTGAGAGAAGTGGACGAATTCACATGATGTAAATTCGACAGATCTCGGACCGCGGCAGAAACAAACATGGCGGCGTTGGCTTATAGTTCAACTAACATGATCGTTATAAAACTGTTTGAACAACAAAACACTTTCACATGCACATATCGGAATTTGTCAGATATTTCATGACATAGTTAACAGTTTGTGAATTTTTTGGAGTAAAAAAGAAAAACTATGTAAAAGCAATGCATCAGTCGTACAGCTGCTGTGGCTCTGCGGTGTGTCACATGATACACAGTGCCGCGTCGCCATGGAAATGTTAAAGTGATACCTTCTTAACGGTCGCTTTGGAAAAGCTAGTCAAACACTGTAAGGCCCGATTAATATTTTGCGTCTTTTTCGCGAGCATATTCGTTATTTAAAATGTCCTGCCACGCAGAAATAGGGGGCAAAGCGATGCGCATGCGGTGCGACGCAGTCTTTTTTCAGTCAAATATCCAGAAATGCTGAAAAAGCAAAGATTGTGCAGGACCTGGGTGATTGTTTTGAAGATCAGTGGACATTTATTGACTCATGGCAAACAAGAAACCCTTAAACAACTTTGACTAAACATAAAAACTGTCATTGATTGTTTAGGTAACATCGTACAGTATTAAGAATCAGGGCGTGTAAACTTTTACCCTCGGCTATTTTTAGAAATTCTGTTATTATTCTTTAGTGTGAACTTTGTTAACATTTCTTTAGTGAAATAACTTGCTCAGGGCAAATTAAAAATAAACCTTAATAAACCTCAAAAAGTTTCAGCCTTTTCCAGATTCTGCAAGGCGTGTGTAAACTTTTGAGCACAACTGTATGGGGGAAAAAAAAGCTTGTCAAGTTTTAAACAGTGAAACTTCTTTAAATATCCCAAATATAAGTAACAATCGAGTTGTATTCAATTAGAGATGTGCTGATAAGGAAATAAACTTAATTTGATCTTCAAAGTTATGCATTTAGATTATTCCCTTTCTTTCATCAAAAAGTATTATTAACAGTATTTATTATTATCAGTAAAAGACAAATTAGACGTAGGCTATCACATGACATACCCGCGTTGTATAACGCAAATATACAAACGGCCTTTGGACTACTTTAAAACGAATGTTTAGTTTGTGGTTCATCAATATTTAATAAAAACACAACAATAAAATAGCCTATGTTAAACATACCTTTACTGTGCATTTGTTTTTAAAGATGTATTGATAATCGAAATAAACGGATAACAGACATTATAACGCAAATTTAAAAAAAATCTTTGGATTTTCCCCTTGCTTTAAATTTTTTTTTTTTTTTAATTTTTTGTGGTTCAGATTTTATGAAAACACATCATTAAAGTAAAACAAAGACAAACTCACTTACATGGAAGGCTCAAATAATTTTTTATTAACAAATGTTTTGTGCCCTCTTGTCTTTGTCATCCTGTCAATCACTGCGCAATTTAGTTGTTTTTCATTTTCACGTTCTGCTCTTTGGGAAGTTTCTTTGCTCGATCCATTTGGTCATTTGACTGTCAAAGAGTGATTGGTTGACATAATAACTTGATTAAATAAAACATATATTTATTGAACTCGTTTAAAATACTAGACAAAAGTGAAACTAAAACATCTTAGATAATGACTTTTTCGTTATATTTTTTATTATTTATAACGTTTTATTTAGAAAAACGTTAAATATTATTTTGGCACAATGGTGCCCCCCTTGTGCGGCGCCCCTATGCACCGCATATACTTCATACCCCATTTTTGAGCCACGGGACACCAGGAGAGCACAAAGTCCGTGAGTGCAAAGAACAAGCTCTTTGGTTACAAGGAGAACGCCGTGCAGCTCGCACAGTTTTAGACGCGAAATGTGAATCGGGCCTAACTAGTCACTGTAGCTAGTCAAACACTGAAACAGGTATCAGGTGTAGCCATGCTTCAGGAATATGGTTTCACAGCCAAAAGGCAGAAAAAGTGAAAAGCACTCTGGAGACAAATACAAACACAATTTTTTTGTCTTTGGTGGTGCTTTTATTTTGTTCTTTTTTTCAGTTAATAATTAAGAGTTTCAGAAAACATTGTTTGGTCCTATAAGATCAATTTTAAAATGCACTGAAAGTTATAGATCGTTAATTATTTATCCTTGATAATTTTTCATAGATTCAAAATCGCTTTTAAAATATGCAAACTGGCAATACTACGTAAATTGGTTCAAAACATCTCCCTTTAAAATGCTATTGGAAATTTTAAAGGAATATGACTTGGCCTGAAAAAAAATCAGTCAGAAGATTTTTTTTCTCTGTAATCCATGTAAACAGCAGACAAATTCTATGAATATGGCAATCTCAATGATCACGTTATCATTGCTTTAAAATAGGGCTGTCAAACGATTAATCACGATTAATTGCATCCACAGCAGCCTTTGCCATTTGCATTTCACTAGTTGAAGAGTTAACTAGAGGTCTGTTAGATATGCTAAACTTTGCGTCTCATAATTTACCAAATAAAATACACCAACCGCTAATATAATGTTGTGTAGGCAATAATGGCACATTATTTTGATTTTATGTTGGAACGCAATACAATCGTAGCTTTCCACAGAGTGCAGATTTTAAATATTATTAAAGCTGTAGTATATTAGCTATCTAACTGCTTTCTGTCCGGATCAAAAGCATGAATTATAGTATTATTGTATAGTATTATTGTACACACAGCACCCTGCTCTTGATCTGACGTCTTTATATTGTGAAAATTTACTGTAAATGGAAACAAAATAAACAAAGTGTTTCAAAAACAATAAAGAAATACATATACTGAAATCTAATAAATAAAATAACTATATATAAAAACCAAATTGATAAATAAACACTGATGATAGCCTACTGGTTCATTTTCCTCTTCATGCTTATAACTGATAACAAATAGCCTATATTTTGATAGACCTAGGCGTACTCTTTCAAAAGTTTGCATGATTTTTTTTTGTGCTGATGATAGAAACAATACATGGAATTAATAATATTATTATCACTGGCTTTTCTGTCACATAACTTGCAAACACGCAGGTGTGCGCGTGGTCTTTAGCTATAACTCACACACACCATGTAGGGGTGGCTCAAGCTTCCGAGTTCGTTCGTTCGTTCACGGACGCTTGAAATGAGATGCGCAAGAAAGTAGACCTACCATCATGAGCATTTAAAAGACTATAACAATTAAACATTTGAACAATGTCCTGTGGTGTGGTAACCGTGGTATAAGAACTTTCAAATACTAGAACGGCCCTTCGTCAATTATTCCTTACGTATTTGTCCATGTATGTTGACTGCATGATTGTGAAGCAAAAGTGAGTACAAAGTTTCTTTATCATATTTTATTACACGGCTTGTTGGAATCCCTGATTTTGATTGGCCAGTCACAACTAGGGCTGCAACGATTAGTCGACATTATCGATAACCCCGACAATAAAAAGTTGTCGACAAATAATTTTGTTGTCGAGTACAAGTATGATTTCACATGATGTATTTTAAGGGCCCGCAATAACGTGGTTTGACCTGTGGGGGACTGTAGCGCGACTTCCCTTCAAGAGGCAACGCAATAGAAGAACATGCCGCTTGCCATCTTACGCCAATTTCGCCTAGCATATAAAAACATTAACCCACCTTCAGTCGGTTTATTGGAAGGCACGTTTGTAATGCAATGTCATGGATTATGGTAATTGAATTGGTTTTAATGGAAACTATAATGGTCTAATGTCTATTGGTACTTGATTAATTCTATTGGTGGGAATAATGCCCAAAACAAACTACAAAAAGGAGTTTAATGAATGATTTATGGTTTGTAATAGTATTTCAATGGAAACCATTCGAATTTCTTTGATGGGTTTCTGTAGTTTTTTTCCAGCTGGGGTAGCCTATATTTATCTTAAATAAATCATCTCTTAAGTATCATTGGGTATTATTAGAACATCATTATTTTAAAATGTACAGTATATGCAGTTGTATACAAATAAGTTTTATAATTTTAATGTTTAATGGAAAGTTGATCTGACTTGGTTATAGTTTTTACACCATTAGTTGAGTTTTTCCTTAAGAAAAAACTTGTTTTACATTTATGCATTTAGCAGACACTTCTATCCAAAGCTACTTACAGTGCATTCAAGCTATACATTTTTAATCAGTATGTACTCTTAAGAACCTACTTTATACATCCAAATAAATTGATATTAAATCAAACTGAATTTTGGAAAAAAAATTGCAAGCTTAGAATTCAAACTGTGAAATGTGTCAATGCCCCGCCTTATTTAAAACACAGTAGCAGCAGTTTGACTATTGATGACTATTGATGGAAGTGATGAAAATTTCTCGAAGTTCACTAAAAAGCTATTTTCAAAAGCTGAAATAATGTCCTTGTTTTATTTATTAGTTAAAATAAGTCAAACTCAATATTGAATAATCGATCAAAACCTACTGATTAATCTGCCAAATAATCAACGATTAGTCGAATAATCATTTGTATAATCGATTGATTAATCGACTGTCAAAATAATCGTTTGTTGCAGCCCTAGTCGCAACATTTGCTGGTTTGTTATTACCAGATAACAACCGATCAAAACTAATAGCACACGGTAACCTGGATGCAGCAAATCATTTTGAGATGTTTTTTTGACAAATTAAATGTAAATATGTCTTTTAATAACATATATGACATATTTACAAATGATTAAACCAAATGCTCGTGACATTTGAACGTTGTTTTTACCTTTTAATCAAAAGTAAACAGCTTTTCCGCGCGCAAGGTCTGCCTTCGGTAAAAATTTGCTAACAATCTTAGCGTTGCTAACGCCATACTCTAACCACTGAGTCACAGGAAAGCTTCATAATTCATTCAATCACAGTAAAATAGTTGTCTAGTGTAGTCGTCTACCGTAATAAAAGATTCATCAATTACATCAACATAAAAATGTAATACCTGTACAAGCCAATTTAAGAAACAACTGAACACATCTCTGTGTTACTGTATTTCTTTGACAGCCCATTTTGTGTACTTGTACACAACTTGTTGTCCCTTTCATTTATTTCACACAAAATGTTAAAATAACACATCATGTGTTAAATAGCATAACGCTTAAAATGTAAGTTATGAAGACATCCTTTTTAAGAGTGTAAGCTTATTTTTATAAAATCAATTCTATTAGTTTAAATATGTTGTTGTCTTGTGACATTTTGTTCATTTTAAAGCGATACTTCAGCCATGAATCAAAATTTCCCCATGTTTTACTCGCCCTCAGAGGTGGAAAACGCACAAAAATATTATTAAAAAAAACAAGTTCTACTACTTTATGAAATTGTACTTGAGTACAAGTAAAATTACTAGTCAAAAAATCTACTCAAGTAATAGTAAAAAGTAGCTTGTTTAAAATAAAAGTAAAAGTTACTTAGTTGCCTTGTTTTTGCAGAAATATCACAGAATCCTATAACAGAAATATTAAAGAAACAATTCTTAAATCAATAAATATTTTTTTCAGAAGCTAAATTAAGCATTTAAAAAGATTGTAAGCCTTATTTTCTTAATAAATAATCACTGGTACACACTGCTAGGTTTCAGCAGTTAAACCACGAATAAATGGTTCCAAGTTTGTAAGGAATGAGAGTAAATGTAATGATTGACAGTTGTAACCCGGTCGTTACCATGGCAACATTTTTGCGATGATCGCAGATAACAAGAAACATGAATCCCAATAGTTTAATCCGTTTGATACGTATTTGCTGTTTTCGGCCAAAGACTGGTTAAGTGAGGCAATTTTAACAAAAATACAGACAAAGACGCTGTGTTTTGTTTATGTTCAGAACTTCACAGCGCGCGCGCG
Organism: Triplophysa siluroides; assembly: GCA_006030095.1. Lineage (NCBI taxonomy): Eukaryota > Metazoa > Chordata > Actinopteri > Cypriniformes > Nemacheilidae > Triplophysa > Triplophysa siluroides. Next base: position 22,522 of record VCII01000161.1, read on the forward strand.
GTGTTGCCATGTTTACATATTTTAAAAGAGCTTTATATTTGTTGTTTATTCTTTTCTTATGAAGCTGCAGATACATTATATAGTAAGTAAAGTGAACAGTTGCGCTTAGTGTTTTTTTGCTTATTAAATGTGTCGATTTGTATGTCAATTTTAGGCTTGTCATTATTTGCTGTTCTTTTCAACAATATGATCTGGCAACACGGCCCTTTTTATGGCAGGGCTTGCGAGGCTTTTCAAAATGCATGAAATAGCAAGCACGTTTTTATATGACTCTCTTGCCCCGCGCTAACAGAAGAGAGGGAGACATATGATGCACGTTTAAATATGTCATTAAATCAAAAGTTGTTCAGTTCGGTTCCATTCACACTGCGTAAATGTTGTGCAGATACATTAGTGAACCATGCATCTACAAACAGGATTAAACACGTGAAATATATAGCATTATGCACCAATGTTGTTTTGACTTTTACTAAACTGTCCAAAGTTCTTATTTGTTACCAATGCAACAAGGGTACGAGCATTATTTAACCGAATATTGTTTATCTTACCTCTACATTTTTGCACATTAGGATTTTTATAAGATGCTAGTTTGCACAGCGTCCATAATCCTGTCTTGAAGCTGAAATGGTTGCTTAAATATGGCCAGGGGGTTACTTCATTGTCTTCAGCAGTGAGAGTTCGAGAGGGTTTCACCTTAGGACAGGTGCACTATACCGAAGTCTAATTATTCACTGGAGTCATTTTTCCGTCGTGTTTTTTACTTGTAATGTTTCATAATTTGTACAATACATCACACGAAACCTACTTAAGTACAAGTAAAATTACAGATTTTAAAAGCTACTTAAAAAAGTACAGGCACAAAAAAACCTACTCAATACACTAACGCGAGTAAATGTAACTTATTACTTTCGACCTTTGCTCACCCTCAAGGCATCCAAAATGAGCATGACATTCTTCTTGCAGAATAATGCCGTCGGAGTTATAATAGCCACGTAACCTTTTACTTCCGAGCGGTAGAATGGAAGAGAATGGGGGGCAATTTTTGGAAACTCCAAAAAGTGCCTCCATCGATCAAAGAATGCCTCGACACGGCTCTGTGGTCTTAACAAAGGTCTCCTCAAGCGAATCTATGCGTTTGTTTATCATTAATAGTGTTGTCAATATGGATATTTAGCTTAATGTCTAACATCCGTTAACCCTCGGCTGCAGGCGAACGAGAGGCTTGTTTTCCCACTAAATGATGGTGACGAAAGCTCCCGCACAGAGGAGGCGGTGTCCTATTGGCTGAAAACAGAAAATGCTTTGTTCGTCACAGGAACTTACGACACTCCTGCGTCATTTGCCGGAAAAACAAGCCTGCAGCTGATGGTTAAAAGTTGTTTATTGTTTGATTGTGGAATTGTTCAATTCTACCTTTTTGAAATGTCAGGGTATCCACATTAAAATAAACTTTAAATACACATTAAACATCTTCATAGCTGAATACTGCCATCTTGCGATTAACCACTGCAAGATGAAGTCTAGAGTATGTTTTAGTTGTGTATTGGCTTGAGGAATAGACGAAACAGTAAAGAAATTCTTTTGTTTTTTGAGTTTCATGATATAACATATGGGTCGGGAAGGCATCCAAATGCAGCTTTATTTACAGACGGCGTTGTCAAACAAGCAAGAGTCAATAGCTTGCAAACAATATCTGAAGGGCCAAAACGAGGGATTATCCAATGACGGGCAAAAGGTCACAAAACAGGAACAGGCAAAGGGTCAAAAAGGCAAGGATGAACTCTTCAAATGAAACACTAGACAAAAAACAACCATATAAACTATCTATGATTGTTAAACTTGCCAAAAAGCATGGTTGCGTGAGGACGTCAGACTCGAAACACAAAGGATTTAACGATAACCCGTTGGCAACATGTGAGGGTGTAATCAGAGGGGATCTTGGGAAATGGTGAAACAGTCAGTGTGGTGTGTGGCGACCTCTGGTGGCAGGGAGCAGATATGTGACACATGAGTTTTTTTTACATTGTTTATTCCGAGGTTGTGCTGCCATGAACATTTGGTGTTAAAATAAGTTTGTTGAAAGCATTATAGCAGATAGTTGATGGGCCCTTGAGAGCAGCCCGTGAGAGAACACACACACAGACTGCCATTATATGATCATCTTATTTCAAGACTCTTGGGGTTTAACGGCACATCTGCTCAGATCCCTCTATCCAGAATAAGTTCTCCTTACCGTTTTCTTTTCCTCCAATGCGCTAAAGGCCAAAGACAGAAAATACTCAACACTGTAGGTTTATCCTAGAGCTAATTTAGACTAGTTTAGTCAAATTCAGAATATAACGCATTGAAATCTAATTTACCTAGTCTTTAGGATACCCATCTTTATACACTAATATTACATTTATAGAAATACACTATGTTTTCATTTTGTTGAACTCAGTTCTAGTTGGGCTATCTCTGTATGCTCTCCTGTTTGCTTTGGTGGGGCTGGTTAAGTGAATGAAGCGCTCCACACCCGTAATAGTTGGTGGCGTTAATGCACCAAATCCGGATCTGGACCTTGGCTTCGTTCTATCCAGACAGCGAGCCATTTCATATTGTTTCAATTGAGCAGCGCGTCGACATAGCAGAGCTTTACACATCACACACACTCAGGGACATTTATCTTGATGATCTTGCTACCATTTCCTCTAATATCTTTATTTATTGCCAAACACGCTTCATTTTAACCCTTTCCGCTCCACTAGCGCTGCTTCTCCCACCAAAGTCACGTCGCATGAAGACTTGCAGACACCAAGAGCAGGTAAATAACGTTAAGTAAAGACAACACGGGAGTGGGAGGGATCGGGAGTTATTCTTCCGGGATTGGGACGGGGCAGGATTTTTTTTGTGGGTGTGGGACGGGACAGGTTTGAAAATCCACTCCCGTGTCACCCTCTACAGACCCAACTGCAAGAACCTCAACTTCTCATACGGTACATTATTCAGAAGATGCCATGTTCCAAAAATCACCTGAATGTCTGCTTGCACCATGTCTATAAACAAAGTCAGATACACCTTTGACAGTTTGCGAAACTTGTGTTAATGAATTGTTTACATTTTTAGTTAAAATACTTAATTACTAGGGATGTAACGATTCAACGTGAGCCGGTTGAAAATCGATTAAAATGTGTGACGATTCATATCGGTTGAAGTGTGAACTGAATCGCAATACATTTTGTGAACAGCAGGGGCCGCCATGTTCACTGCAGACCTAAACGTGGACATGCTGATCTTTCTTAAATGCAAAAAAATCCAAGAAAAGCACAGACAGTATTAGTTTGTTTGTATTAAAGAGCCTTTTTCTATTATTAATTTGTTTAAAATGGCAGTTTAGTTTTTAAAGTTTTTAAAACATAATTTTATTGTACAAAGAAACGTGAAGCATTTAAGAAATAATGCAAGGGAATCATCTTTCATCAATCTTCATTTCTAATTTGTTTCAACTCATTTTGTAAAATTGTAATTGTGACTAAATCGCATCGTGAGATCAGAATCGTGAATCGCATCGTGAGATGAGTGAATGGTTACATCCCTATTCATTCCTATATTTCTATTTTTAAGGCATCACAGTGTGTACAGTAGCACTTATGGACAAATAAAAGCCATTGCCTCAAAGGGAGGGAGATTTGACTTTCACTCTAAAAATAAAATAAATAAAAATATTTATATTTTTTTCATATTTCGTATATTAAATCCAATTTTGACTAAATAGTATATATGAAATGGGAGCTAGACATTGTCTCTGGTATTTTAAAGAGAGGGAATGACTGAGACATCTGTGCTTTAGATGACAAATTGCAGTTGCCCTGTGATTAGATTAGAAGACTGTCTGGCTCTTTTTGTAATGAAAGTAAATTAACCACATCACTGTGCAGCCCCCTGCTGCTTTGATCAAAAATAGCACGCACATGTGTCTCAGAGGGGTCACATACGCTAGGTAATCCAATAAAAGATATAATCTATGAAGTCTGAAGTATCCTCCCTCGAACTGTCATGGGAAACGGTAAACACAGTTTCACCCACCTTGTTCAAAAGCAGAAAAATACCTTTAACAAGAAATACAGATATTATTTGAATTCTGGATTATTATCGGAGCAAGTTAAATAATAACAGAAATGCATAAAAATAGATGAGTCTAAATGTTACTGTTATTACCCATCAAGAAGCTTAAAAGAATGATATTTAAAGTGTGATGTATGCTGTACGTGTGATTTACACAGGGTTAATAAGTTACTGCTTCAATGTCTGTCAACGCAGATGGGCTGAGTTCTGCTTTTCTTTCAGAATTTCAAAACATTTCCTTTTTACAATGAATAGTAGACTAACTGAAAGGAAAGCGTTCGTGATAACCAGTGTAGAAAGAATAAGTAAATAGCTACTAGTCCATTTATCTGGGATAGTGTGGTATTAACAGGAGTTAGGTTATGTTAACAGGAGTTGGTGTATGAGCAAAAGTATTTTTTTACATTACTCGAAAAACAAAACTTAAGACTATTTGCTGGAGTTCACCTTGTAGAAAAAAAACAGCATATGCTGGGTTAGGTATGTTTTGATGCTGGTTTGTGTTGGTTTAAGCTGGTTTAAGATGGTCCTGAGTAGAGCCTTTCACGGGCCTCAAATCTAGGCCCTAGCCCATCCCTGGCCCGAGAAGCACGGGTTGTAGCCGACCCTTGTCCGGCAGCTCATCGAAATGTTAGGCCCGAATCCCACCCGAAGCCCCTCTTTTTTTCGCTCCACCAACACAGCTTATACTGCTGTTACAGTCATCAAAATAGCTCAGATTGTGTATTTATCGGAAAAGTGATTATGTTTCGTTTTATTTTGTTTATAAAGTTAATTTAGAAGAATGTTTGGAGTGTTTTTTTGTTTGTTAAATGTCGTTTTTTTTTAATAAAGTGGCGACATCGACCGCAAGCGGCTTGCAGCCGGCAGTAAGTTTACCACGTTTTATTTTTTTAATTTAGCCTATATATAATATCACATCAACACTTGACTAGTCTACAATAAAATCCACAGATATAAAACACACAACCTATAGCCTATATCACAATGTTAGATTAAATGTTTATTATTACCATCTCGGAACAAAGTCATTTCGAACAAAACTAGAGAGCAGGGCAGGCTACTCTGCTGCACGAAACCGCGCATCGTAGTGGAAAAGCAAAGGAATAATGAGCGAATAAATATAATATAAAACCTTAATAATCACAACTTCACCACAGAACATGGCATTGGTGGTTTTCTCTTTATGTTCTCCATTGCACGTGAAGTGAATGTCGTCTATGGCTGGAACCGCTGTGCGTGCATCACGCTTCGCTCCGTGCGTGCCTGCGTAAAATGCGTTATGGGTGCTGTGATAGGTCATAAAATATATTTTACGTATAAAACATATTTTTCTAAAACAGACCCCGATCCGTGTGTGAGCTAAGACGTGAAAATTGGCCCGAAGCCGGCCCTAGGGGCATAAATAAGTCTGAAAATGCTGAAATGCAGGGCTCTAGTCCTGAGCTGGTGTGAGGAACCAGCACAAACCAGCATCAAAACATACCTAACAACAGGCTCGGTCGTTATTCATCCAAAAAAACCTTTTAAACAGTTTTGGCTGGGTTAGCACAGTCATTGAAAGCAGCCACTGTGCGTTGATGGGTCATTGCTCATCTCAAACCCCCCTCGAGTTACCCCTGACACATTATTCGACTGGGCGGGACATAAACTGTAGAAATCATCCGGCGCTACTAGTGCAGATGTTGACAGGACAGACGGAGTGAAACACAGCATCTTCACACATTCACGACTGGACTGTTTCTGAAAAACTACGCGTTTCACGTAAATATGGGGAAAGTTGAAGGCGGGATGAAATGCGTGAAATATCTCCTCTTTATTTTCAACTTTATGTTCTGGGTAAGTAATGCAATGCATTGATATGTATGCATAACGTTAGACGCCCAGAGCGGTTCACAATGCATTTAACCTTCACGTTTTTATCAGAATTTGTGTGGGGCTCGAACCCGTTACTTTTGAGTTGCAAGCTGCTTTGTTAATTCAGTCATAGGAACGAATGTGTGGCATTTAAGAGAGTTCAAGTTTCACGTGCACACAAATTCGTGAATCACGCGCAATCATATATATTTTTTCTTTGCCCGCCATGTAAGCGATTATAACGCAAAGCGAGGTGTATGCTGGGACTCGGGGGAAGACTGACAGAGTCCTGCTTGTTCAACTTCAAGCCGATTTTCCACTAGGAAAAATCCGCCCCTTTTTCCTTCTTCCAGCGTGTGTTTGTTTGGAGAGGATCGACACTCTGGTGCGCTGCTGCTTATTTGGGCATTTGCATGAGGCACGGGCTTCCCCCGGGGAACCAAAATGTCTTTGGTGAGGTTTTACAGTAAACGTATTATAAATGTCTTCCTCGAGTTGTAAGTGATGTAGATGTAACGCGCAAAGGCGCGTGCGCAAATAACTTAAAACCTCTGTGATGCAAGTGATCAGTATAGCTAGTTATTTTATATGCGTGTTTAACCGGTATATAAACCGTCACAGAAAGTATTTTCGATTTTTCTATATATGAATTAAAGTCAATATTATGAGTATAAATATGGCTATAAATGTGTCTAGTTACGCTAAAATATGGATGACCTTAGAGAATCCAACGTATTGATTTATTTATATTTTTTCGTATTTTATCCAATAGGTTCAAATAAAAGGGACACGTTTAAGCATTTGCAGCATGGCTCAAAAATTAAACACTTAAAATATGTTCTTGGAACGTTTAACAATTTGCATTTCATTTCAGCTTTTATTATATCTAAGCGATAGTTCCAGAAAATTAATTTAATGTTTCAAACCGGAATCCATTTCTTTGTTCTGCAGAACACAAAGGAAGATATTTGGAAAAACGTCAGTAACCAAACAAATCTCATCCCCATTGACTGCCATAGTAGGGAAAATAAATACTATGGGAGTCAATGGTGGATGAGATCTGTGGTTACTGACATTCTCACAAATATCCTGTTTTGTGTTCATCAGAACAAAGACATTTATACAGTCTTGGAACAACCCGATCGTGAGTAAATTCATTTTCATTTTTGGGGACTTTTCCTTTAAGCAGGTGTCGTTGTTTTACAGTAGCTGTAGCTATATACACTGACACAGATACGTTTGTTCTGCATTCACGATGGGGATTTTCCCTTGACATGTTTATGCTAAATGTTCTGTTCCCTAACCCCAGATTTCCAGTAACCCTCAGACTAATCTCTTTGTGTTGCACTTTACATTTAATCAGGTGTAAGTGAGAGGCGAGTAATAAGATCCTAGTTTCACGTGATTATAGTAACTTTAAGAGCATTTGTGTTAGTTCATGTCTAATCTGATACATAGTTTTAGTAAATTCTCAGAATACAAAAATATCTGGTAGTGTATATTCCTGTATGCTTCCCCAAACACAGCCCGTCTTTGATAATTGTAGAGATATAAGCAAATATCTCACGTCATGTACTCCTTCTGTGAAATCTATGTATAGAGTATATAGGGAAGTTCTCTTCTGAAACGGATATATTTTAGTTAAAGGAAGCTTCTTTATGCTCATTATAATAACTTTTCCACCACAGCACCTGCATTGTGCATCAGCGTTGCGGGTGTTTTATAAAAAGCCATAGCGCAACCTCCAAGCCCTGATGCTTTTCCAAGACTTCGAGAAGTCACACACTTTCCTAAGCCATTCAGGTTAACAGCTCTGGGTTTGAGTTTGATCTCCATTCATACTTAATCTTGTATTCTCTAATAACACAAGTGTGCATACAGAGTCTTTTGCAAACTGAGGGACTTGGTTTTCTTTAGCAATCAATAGCGTACCACAGATGTTGTCAATAAGGCTTAACATTCCTTTAACACTGCTCTAATGTTGAAGATGAACAATATAGTGCATATTGATGGGTTACACTGAACATAAAGATCATTTAAATTTGATATGTTAACTGTGAAACAATAAACCCATTTCCTGAAATAAGTATCCTTTAAAAAAAATCTAACAGCCAGTTTCCAGTTATATGTGAATCACTCTGGACTGACACCTTCCATGTCTATATATATAACACCTGTAAATCAAACATTATTTTGATTTATTAAATATTTATTAATATACAATATTTCCGGTCTTTGAATGCCTATCGAAAGTGATCCGTGTTCTCAAGATACATGTTGAATGGAACAGCGTCATTCATTATTAATATCGAATTGTCTGGGGCACAGAAAGACATAAGTGTATGAGGTCAGACACAAACAGAAGATGTGAACGTGCTCCAAAGACAATTACGGTGACATCACACATACTGTACGTTTTTTTTAAATGTTTTATTCTTTCCTAAATCCATCATTTGGCGACCAGCTTTTTGGTTCATTCGTGAATTTTGGTTTTATTCGAGTTTTGTACCATTATTTTTTTTAAGGAATTTGTTACAAATGAATCACAGCCACTGACTGTGTATGTTGTGTTGTGCTGTGGATGCAGCAAAATCGCTAAGTCGCTTTGGATAAAAGCGTCTGCCAAATGCATACATTTTGAATGTAACAGCTTCAAAGGCGATTTTCTCAATATTTTGATTTATTTGCCCCCTTTGATTCCAGAGTTCTGAATATTTGTATCTCGGCCAAATATTGTCCTATCCTAACAAACCATATACTGTATCAATGGAAAGCTTATTTATTCAGCTTTCAGATGATGTATAAATCTCAATATAAATCTCAAAAATTTCGACCCTTCAAAATTGACCCATAAGTTTTGTTGTCCAGGGCCACATATTTTAATGCATATCGATGTCCCGCTTATAATTCACTCCCTGGACTCCATCATGGGCAATAATATACACAATGTCGAACAAACACGAACATCTGAAAGTTAAGTTTAGTTTCGGACTGTGTGTAGCACCTGATGCTCACATCCTTCAGAAGAGTCCCATTCATTAAGAATAAGAATTTAAAGAGATTTAAGAAAGAGTTTGACTCGGGTCACATCCGTCATTTATTCTGACTGTACTGCAGATTTCATCTAAATGGCACTTTAGAAGAGGAAGAGGGCACATTATGTACAGTATGATAATGCTTCTGTAATTGATGCTGACAGGCGTGGCTCTGCGGCAAACAACATTAATGCCATGAATTACTAGTTTAGTTCCGCAAGGGATATTCGCAGATGTACAATGAAATATCATGTTCTTAATTAGTATTTTTGTCTTGCTTTTTGTTATTATAAGCAAACCCTGACAAATTCAAGCAAAACCTCCCTCTGGTGACTTCTCTAAAAAAAAATTGAATTAGAGTGTTGGTTAGGTTATAGTATTCATAACTAGCCGTGTATAAAAAATATGTTGTGTAGCTGTTTGTGTGTGTTAAGTCCTGCCGGTTGACAGTCCAACTGACTCAGGTTGGCAAAACTAGACATTGAGAGGGTTTGCTGAATCAGACTTTAGATATCAGCCTGTTGTAATATAAGGCAGTGTAATCGGTTACACAAAGCAGAAACAGCAGGTGGTAGGAAATAGTGGAGAGTGTATGAACGTCCCATGATACTCTCTGACCACACCCCTGAGCGTTAGACAATAGACATCTCTCTGTATTCTCTTTCTCTTACAATAAATCATGCACTCTAATCCCCTGACCATATGTATAAAACCATATGCCCTTATAACGTTGTGAAGACGTTTATATTTACAACATATTCATGTTTAACCTTTATATTTAAGATTTCCTTAAAAATGTTTAAACAGTCACCACCTTGTAAAAGAGTTACTTGGTTATTGTTTGATCCGCAATATGTTGTTTCCCAGGGGGAATGTTTTTGTTAAAACGCCTGATTCGACCCGACTGCCCCCACAGCTAATGTTGATTAGTCTTCCCAATTAACACATTAACAATGAATTCAATCAGGTGTATAAGGAAAACATTTTGGGGAACCGCAAAGACAAGACTTTTCCTAAAGTGCCCTATGTGATGCCCAAAGTGCCCTTTCACCAACGGACTATGCATTAAACTTTTTGCCAGAATTTACTATTAGCCAGAATACAGTTACTCAAAAAAAGGTTAAGCATAGGCGTTTCACTTTCGTGTTTAGGGGGGAGGGGGGTTGTTCTGCCATGTCAGATTTTCCTACCACAGTGCAAAAATGTAACTATTTTATCTAAACCACATCGACAAAATAGGAGGTAGGCTGATTTTACAGAGCAAAATACCCTGTCAGATTGTCCTGCCAGTTTAAAATAAACGCATCGAATGAGTTTACAGCATGAATACCCTTTTAGATTATCCTACAGTATAAAATAAACAGGTGGAATTAATTTACAGCGCAAAAAATATGATGTTGTATTGATGACGGGATGAAATTTCAGGACAGGGGCACCTTTTTTTTCTCTCCTAATTGCGAAAAAAGGAACACACAAATAGTAACAGTACAAATTAACAAGTCAAGAAAAAAAAGGCTTGGCTCACATTCTGTTCAAATAAGGATATTACAAAGTACCAGGGGGATTGAAGAGTGTATCATAATATTTTTATTGAAGGAATAGCTTGGGGGGGCACCTACTGCGGAGCTGTGGCACTGGATTACGTCACACGCTAATGAACATATTTGTGACTACATCGCGTAGTTTTGATGTTGCAATTTTTCGCTTTTACTCTCTGAACATTCTGTATTTTATTACAGCTTATAAACAAAGCCATTCTTATTTACATATTTTACTATTTGTGTCTCGTGTTTTGAATATATGTTCCCCTGCATTTCAGACATTTTGCCTAAACCCATTTATTTTGCACATTGCGACTTGAATCTGGCTTATTTAGTTTTTTATTTGTATTTATTATAAAGGTATATTCTGTTCTAAACAAATTCTGTAATTAATGTTTGATTGTTTTTTGGTGCATCAATGTTGCGCTGTACTTGTTAACCACCTGGTGTTGTGCTCGCATGCAGGCGCAACACACACACACACACACACACACATGTGTGCGTTCCGACTTTCAGTCGACTATAGGCAAGACGTGACAATGCTGATTTGACTATGTAAATCCTTAGTCGAGGACAGCCCTACTTTTAACATTTAATGCTATACAAAATGCTAAAAATCAATGACGAGAAATATAAATAATTTTATTTTTTATTCATAGCTGGAAAAATTATAATTGGCTCAAGTTTGGGGGGCAGTGCCCCATTGCCCCCTTCAAACTCCGCTATGGTTTTGAGCTTGAAATCTTTCCTAAACTGAAAGCTTTCCACAAGGAGATCTAATCAGCTTTTCCTGAGTTTGAATAGACTTTCTCAAAATGTCTCTTTATAATATGTTCAGTGCTTTCCATCCTTTGTTTCCAACATATAATTGGTGTTTTAGCATTTACGAAAAGTTCTTTAGAAAATAAACATATAACATGTGAGAAGAGTTTTTATAGTGTGCTGTCAGCTGGCCACAAACATCAAATAAGTGTCTGGTGCTTTAATCATTGTCTGTTTATTTCTTACCACAAATGAAACTCTTTGTTTCAGATATAAAATTACATAAAAGCGTGCTTTGATTTGGTCCGTTACAACCTAAAACTCCCTATAAACTACGTTCCATACATGCAAAATAACTAAAGAAAGTCAAAAGTGACCCGACAGAGAATTTTAACAGTGGAAACTTGCCTCAACCCTCAAATCTGCCTCTCATTAGTTATCTGGCATACAAGAGAATTGCTTCATTTTTCCAGTATTTACTTTATCCTTTTGTTTATTAGTCCTGCATTATTATGGTATTTATTTTTAAAACCAACTCAATTAGTTTTTTTTATATATTTAGGGACACAGTATTATTTATATAACATATTTATTCTGCAAATTATAACAGTTTTTACAAAATAAAACTATTTAATGACACCTGGTGGGCAATTCCAGCGTTATGGATGTGACATTTTCAGTCAAAACTTGAAATATAAATTCTCAGAGAATGTATTTATTGCCAAAATATGGAACCATGTGTTTATATTTTACTTAACCCCTGATGATATAGTCCAGACATCAAGATTTTCGACATGTTTTCTATTTAAAAAGAGAGAAAATTAACATGTTATTATGGATATGACAAAAAGGACGCATGATTTTGAAGGATTTTGGTTTTGATATACTTTGTAGGATTTCTGCCAATTAAATTGTACAAACTAGAAGCAAAAATACCCAACAAATGGAGGAGGGATGACTCTTCGTAGAAAATCAAATAGATACTATCTTTTCATTTTCATGTGCCCATTTATGACAAATATGGACCATTATGGATGTGACAATTGACTTACCTGACTATGGAAAACTCTGCATTAAAAACCAGAAATCCAGACACCACTAAATATTTGGCAAATATATTTTAGTATGGTGAAAGCCTTATCTTATAGTTGACATTTGCATGGAATTGCCCTGTTATGATTTCTAAAACTTGTCAAAAATACATTGTGAAGACAGGAAACTGGACAGTTTTCATTTCATTTTCGTATTTTTTTTCAATAAGAAATTTGTGTATATATGTTTTCTAGGAATATGAATATCCTTTAATATATTCTTGCTCAAGACACAATAGTCGTGCTGTATCCTGGATTAGACGATAGCAACGAAGCGGTAATTCTATATATGAAGAATATTTGTAAATTAGTAGAATTTCAGAGTCGAGTGCTCAAATACACTTGCTTATTGTGTTCTTCAGCAGAGCGTGTCACACGCAGACAGTTAATCTTTTGTCCTGGCGGGCAGATAAACCCTGATGCCCGGAGGACACTGATGATGGGGGGGAGGGGAGTCAGGGTGGGGCAGAGCACTGATGTCAGGCAGGATGATGTTACACTGCAGTGGGGTTACTGAGTGGTTAAGGGGTTATATCTCTTGTGGGGGGGGGTGTTATGACAGCTGTTAGAGACAGCAGGCGGTGAGGAAACTCTCGACGCTCTTTCATCATCCAGGACGTGTAATAGGATTTTTGTGGCCTTTTAGATGTTTTATGCCCTTCTGACCTGAAACAAATCAGAGTTGTTGTTTTAACACTTAAGCTAATTGTACAATGACGCCCAGCTACTGGATATATTGCCGGCAGTGGTGGCAGGACTCGTGCGGCGTGGGTTTCATTTTACCGTCAGAAAAGCATTTTGAATTCAATCACACTTTACTGAAGCAAAGACACCTGCTTTTTATTCAACTTTAAAACTTCCGTCATTCCTAGACATTAATACAGATTTCCTGTAGCTCAGTGGTTAGAGCACGGCACTAGCAACGCTAAGGTCATGGGTTCGATATCCCCAGGGATTGCACGTCCTCAGAAACAAATGTATAGTATCATGTAATGTAAGTCGCTTTGGATAAAATAAAGTTTGCACAGCCAGATTCATTTTGTGTTCATTTACTTCCATGTTTCATGTACATTGTGTATTTCAGGCCTTGGGTGCACATGTCAGCACTATAGCATAGTCATTTCATAAAGGGAAATAAAATACATTTATTTGACAAACATAATAGTAACATACTTCTGTAATATATTATTCAGTTGTCTCTTCATTTTGGCTTGAACATGTCTTCTCGGTCTATAGCCCAATCCAAGCAGTAGCCAAATTTGTAATGCCAAACAGGGCATGTTATGTTTTGAATAAGTCTTGACAGATGATGGGTATGCAGGAATTAAAGTTCATTTATGAGCGATGGAGGTGGTTTCTTACGTGCTTAAAGGTCTTTGCACATACAGTCCGAAATTTTCGTATGCGTTCGTATTTGGCGCTTGTTTGTACGGTGTGTCTTAATTGCTCTCAAAATGCTTGCTACGTATGCAAAAAGTGTGTAAATGTCATTGACGCAACGTGAGGTCGTATTTATTTTTTGACGTGCGAAAATTTCGGACTCAATGTGCAATGGCCTTAAGTCTGAATTCTACAACTTGCTTTCCTTTCACAGTTTGGCTTTTATCCATCATTTCTCACTCTGACAACCCTTTAGATATAAGAGCTGAACGATCCTGCCAGAGTGGAAAAATAGTTGTGCCACCTCTCCATAACTTTCTAATAGAAAAAACAGAAGACAGTGAGAGAGACAAAGACCAATTTTGGGAAACCTGGGAAATTATAAAAAAAGACTATATGTGCGTATATAATATATATAATTTAAGAAGAGTTTGGTTACAAAATGAGATAACGATTTTAAAAATGATAACTTGGAAACTTTATTTCCATATACTGTAAATTCTTATTCAAATATCTTACTTCTGTTTTTATACAGACCTAACTTTAGTCGCAACTAATCGTATGCAAAATAAAAGTATTAAATATTTATATGTAATATAAATTATATATAAATATACCAGGTTGAATACTTCATTCTGATTGGCTGGAAGATGTGCGTTACCGTTTAATGCACGGGTAGTTCCAGTCAGTTTGAAAATAACTGGTGAGGATAGCCGTCATTTTCCCCTGTCTCATCAAAAATTGCACTGTAAACATCAATAACAGCTTTAACTTGGCAAATGACCATGGTATAAGCGGGATAATCCACGGCTAGCCATGGATTATCACATAAATACAAACATTTTTTTACGTGTTAATATTTCTTAAATATATACACACACGTCTGTGCTGCACAGAGAAGCGGTGTCAAAATGACTCCGTTCACCTTTAAATTCTGCTGTTGATGAACATTTTCTTTCTCTGACAGCTGATGGGCTCACTGGTGTTGGCCGTAGGACTCTGGCTGAGACTTGATCCAAATACTGTGTCTTTGTTGGGAGAGGGTGGACCAGAGACCTTCTTCATTGGTAAGATTTTCATGTTGACAAGTTCTTCATGAAGATAACCACATCTATTTATTTTTAACGGCACACGGTTAGAGTAAACAGAGTTGTGCCCGTCTCCAAACATGTGCACTTGAAAATATTGATTTAGTCCCGGCCTATGGCATTTAAATATGGCATAAACACACACAGTAAATGAGTGAAGACAGACAGACTCTGTGTTTATGGTGCGGGATGGAAATGTCTAAGCTGCTCAGGGTGGCAAAGTTTCCACATGCTTCTAGCCCAGCCAGTGTGGGACAGAGGAGCAGAAAGTTCATGCACATTCAAGCGCTCGGGTATTTCTGAAAACAGGAAGTGACATTTGGAGGTGTGCATTCATGGAGGAAACCGTAAGCCCATTGTGTACCACCAATTTAACCTGAACTGGAAAATGTGACAGAAATAGTGAGACCCCATATGATGTGTTTATATGCACATTTACAGAAGTTACAAGCTAACCAAATGCAAGTGAATTACATCAAATGAAATGAACACAGCTTTATAGCAGATAACCCACAGTGGATCACAGTTAAAGGGATAGTTCACCCAAAAAATGAAAATTCTGTCATGTATCCGCCGTCAGGATGTTTCAAACGTGTAAAAATGATATAGTTCCACTGAATTTAAAAGAAGATATCTGAAATCATTTTTGTAAACCAACACTTCTGGGGAACCTACGGTTGTCAATGGTGCCCCAGAACTAATTTCTAAATGTCTAATTTTGTGTTCAACGAATCAAATAAATGTATACAGATTTGAAGCAATGCGTGGGTGAGTAAATAATGACAGAATTTTCAACTATTCCTTTAGAAATATTATAGGCTAGTTGTTTGAACAATTTCTGTAATCAAATATTTATCTACATAAAGAAAGGTCAAATTGAAATATGTAAAATGATGCCCAGCCGTGAATCACCTTTTCTGAACCCGTTTATTCACCGATTCATTCACTTCAAAATGACATCCTAATGTTGTAAATGAAGATTTCGTTATTTATCTTCTGTAAAACTGTGTGAATCAATGTGACAAAAATAGTAATGTTTTCGAACTCTACCCGGCTACACATGACAGAAATAGCTTATTATCGGCACTGCTGAACAAGTCACACTGTCACACTCCTGCAATAAAGTTGCTGTGGTTTAGTTACTGTGTTTAAGTGATGCGTGCAGAGGGCACAACCTTCTCTGACATCAGAAAATATTCCTCACCTCAAACGACCTCTTCAAGCTTGCTTTAGTCGATGACATCACCCTCGTTTGGGGGTTTTAGTGCTCAGAGCTGTAAAGAGACGCCAGTGTGAGGGCATGACTTCAACACCGAGCAAGGAAAGAACCATTTTAGGACATTACACACACTCTTTGTCACAGTCACTCACGACCTATTTGCCATATTTAGATACAAACTTAACCTACAAGAGTACGTACAGTTTTAAAAGAACAAATAAAACGTATATCATATCCCTTACAGAAATAAGTATGCTTTAAGTTCATTTTATTACAATGTATTACCAAGTATTCTATGTATAGTAAGTATATGTATTATATTCATTTAATTATTCTCCTCTTTTCTATATAAATTTAAGTTTAACTTTATTTAAGTACACTCAGTTCTTAGTAATAGGTAATTCAAAGTATATTTCAAGTAGTTTGTATGCTATGTCAATGCAGTGATGGCGTATCTGTAAGTGTGCTATTTCAATACTACTGTAACTTGGAACTAAAAGTGTACTTTTAAGTATACTTAAAGTGTAACAGTAACAGGGCCCATCCGAATGAAAACAATCATGGTTGCCATATTGAAGGGTCGTTCCAAACCGAAGCGCTCATAACTGGCCACCTTAAAGGAATGAAGGATTTCGAAGGGTACAACCGATGGACACTTCGCCTCCCCATGATTCTTTGCGCAGATTCTTTGCGTGGCGACAGCGCCTCCTTATGGGCACAGAATGATGACGCAGAAGGGCACTTCAAGAAACAATTGTTTGGTCCCCTACACCCTTCAACCCTTTGAAGCTCTCACTCCGGAGGGTACACCCTTTGAATGGCTCAAGGCATAGGGATGTGCACTGCGAAATGGAACACAGGGTCTGTCTGTACTTCAGCTATACTACAAGTGAACCTATAGTTGAATATAGCTCAGTTTATTCGTTTATTAAAGTACACTTTGAAGTATAGTGTACTCTCAGTATACTACTAGTTTATTAGTAGTAGGCTGCAAGTATATGTACATGTACTGTACGTTTTCTTTAAGTGGACTTAACATCATACTTATAATATACTATATACTGTATATGAAAAAGTATTTAATAGGTTAGTCAATGATCTACAGGCCAAGTATACAAGATTTTTATTTTAGAAATATACATATTATAATTTTTGTGTATTACCATTAGAAGATCTAGTACAAATATACATTTCCGTCAATATAAGTCAAGTATAGAAGTATAATTTAAGTATATTTCTGTACATACGTAAGTACATAAAAAGTAGACTGAATGTATACATTCTTACTTTTAGTTTGCAAGAAGTATACTAATAAACTTTTTTATAAGTGACTCTGAAGGAAAAACAAATGTCGAGTGCTATCAATGTTCTTTTCACATTCAAAAGAAATCTTGTTCATATCTTTTGTCTTTGTTTTCACCCTCAGGGACTCAGTGGCCATTCCTTTCAGTACATTAGCATCATCCACACAGTCATTTTCTTGGCATCTTGATCTCTCTTTCTTGACAGGAAGTCAGTTACAAATTCAGTTTATTCAGCGGAATTCATTTCTAATAAGTCACAAGTTCAGACCAGTTAGCCAACCCCTCCACAACACGTAGCATCCAAAAGCTACAACATCATGTTGGCTCTGTATCCTTTCATATAAAGCCAAGTAATGCTGACAGCGAACACATCAGGCAGCTTTAGTTAAAGAACATCCTGAGACAACAATCAGAGCTTGTTTCTCGCGTGCACAAATTTCACATCAGAGCAATGACAAAGAACGGCCTCATCCAAAGCTACTGTGGCAACGGTGTAAATATTGTCAGCGTGTGGAAAGTTCGTTTTAAGTCATGGGATGTGGTCACTGTCTCCGTCACACTGGTTTAGTCTCATCTCTGTTTTTACAGGTTTTGAAAAGAACTTGGAGTAGTTGTGATTTTTAAGCAAGTGCAAATAACGCCATCACCAGAGAAAGTTTCAGTCCTGGCCTGGGAATATGAAAGTGTTTCGAGCTTGTGTACTGTTTTCTATATATAGTGCTGCTAATGCTTGTAGCTTTTGCTTATAGTTACAATTTTAACACATTCCAGGATTAAACATACGTTAATGCATGTGTCGCATACAGTCATGATTTATCAAATTGTGTAAATTGGGACCAGCCATATAGAATATGAATATCGGGCACGAAATTTGCTTGTCGCCGGAAATGTATTATAAACATGTACAAATTAATATATGATAAAAGAAACTGCAAATACTCAACTAGACAAAAACTCAAACAGAGAGACCTGTAGGAGGTTAAAGCTATAATACGCAACGTTTGCCTCTGTAGACGGTTTCATCGGACGCACGTGCCGGCCTGCAGTTTACTTCCAGTCTGTGTTTGTCAAGTGTCTAGTTATATAACTATTTATATATTATCGAATTTATGTTAATATTAATTAATCTTTTTATTTGATTGTATAATGATTGTATTTAATAAACAATTTGTTGAATGGGTCCTGTAGTTTTGACGCATTAAAAGAAACCGTATGGTACATTGACATCTAGCGGTTGAGCTTGGTATCGCAGTCTACATTCAAAATATTGGAGAGACAAGTTTAGCCAAGTAACGGCTCTTCTTGGTTTCTTTTGATTGTTATCAGAAATAATCTACAGGCACTCTATTATTTGCCAATGTGTACCGGAAGATAAGGCATGCGCAGTAACGTTTGTTCATGTTGTTGCTTTGAAACCGTCTATACAGCCATCTGTTGGAAACATAACATTCTAATAATCCCCACCCTCTGAATTGGCTCTATCTCTCTCTCCTCTCCACCGATAGCTGGTGTGTGGTGAGCGCACTGGCGCCGTTGTACTGTGGCTGCCGTCGCATCATCCAAGTGGACGCCGCACACTGGTGGTGGGTGAGGAGAGACCCCCTCATATGATTGTAAAGAGCTTTGGGTGTACAGAAATACACAATAAAGCGCTATATAAAACACTCAGTCATTCATTCATTCATAACTTGCACTTCACTTGGGTTGAAATCAAATGTTATTAAACTGGCATTTCCACAAAATCATACCTGATTACGTACATTATAAATCATTATTGTGTATGGATATTTTTACATACTTCAAAGAAGTTCAATATCTGATTTGTGGGGGGTGGCAAAACAGCAGCTTTGGAGCCTTTTACAAGTATTTAGAAGTTTCAAAAATATCTATATAATATGATATAATTAAAAGTAGCAAAATTCTCTCTCTCCACCTCTCCCGAGATATTAGAACAGTTCTCACCTGTGTCACCTCTCACGTGGCATCATTATACTTGTCTCTCCTGTCAATCTCAGGACAGTGTTGCCTTCTCTATAACAGATCAACCCCCCCTTAGATGATTTTAAACATCTCAATATCTAACACACTAACAAGCTGAAGAGTTAAATCAGGTGTTTTACAGAGGGAGACTTAAAAAAATATTCTAAACTAGAGGATGTGAGTGACAACTTCCTATAAAACGCATCTGCCTATTTATGATGTGATGTTGCACCTGTGGAGCATTTGTGGTTTTTGCTGAGGCAGATGAGAGTTCACGCTACAGTACCTTTCTCTCTCTCGCTCTCTCTCTCTCTCTCTCTCTCTCTAATGCTCTAATGAGTAGGATAATGAGGCGAGAGATGGGGCTGGGGAGAAAGTTAGTGACATCATCTTAAAGGGGTCATATTTCACGGCTAAAACTAATATCATGGTTGTTTTAGATGTAATGCAATGTGTATACACGATTTAAGGTTCAAAACGCTGTATTTTCCGCATACCGTTCATCTCTCCTCTTTACCCCGCCTCTCTGAAACGCGCTGATTTTTTACAAAGCTCATCGCTCGGAAAAGCGAGGTGTGCTATGATTGGCCAGTTAACCGGTGAGTAGTGATTGGTCGAATACTGCAATCGTGTGACGGAAATGTAACCCCTCTTACCATATTTGGAACATCAGGTTCCAAAGCAATTGTACTGAGAGGTACGCCCACCTTACTTGCGTTTACATTTGGGCGATCTTAGTCAGATCATACCACGAACTGACGTAGATTTGTGGGGGTGTGGTTACACGAGACGTTTCAGGCAGGTCTGTCTGAGCATTTCGCTATAGATAGAATGCATCTCTTATTCTGACACTTACATTTTAGCAATTTCACGTGTCTAATACATGCATGTGCAACTTATAACACACCAGAGACACAGAAAAACAGGTAATCGCGATATATGACCCCTTTGAAGTGTGCTTTTGTGCTGTTGTCAGACACTTACTTTCATCTCCAGAGAGACTCACAAAGCGCTTGTGCTTCCCTCTGCTGGTCGTAATGTTACATTACAGTAGCTTTCTAGTAATAGTACTTGATATAGTACATTAGTCAAATAGACTGATTTGGTGTTTTGCGATAGGTTGACCGCCGTGTTTACTTCTGTTTGTGGTGTGCACAGGTGTCTATATCCTCATTGCAGCTGGGGGTCTGGTGATGCTGGTGGGCTTCTTTGGATGCTGCGGTGCCGTGAGGGAGTCTCAGTGCCTTCTAGGATTGGTGAGCACTGATCTTTTTCGATTTAGATTTTTAATTCATTTTTTTTCTAAGCTAATACGACGTGGTGCAGGGTAGTTTTGAGTTTCAGTTTTGTCTAGAATGCTAGAATGAAAATGACATACTCGTTTTAACCAAGAAAGTATCTTCTGTAAATTACACCAGACTTTTAGAAATATGCCCTGGTTCACCTCAGTGTGTTAAAATGAATGAAGTTGAAGTGACTAAGATGGAATAAACATGGTTAATTTACCCATGAAGGTCAACGTTTAGTTGAAATCGTAATTGTGATATTATCATATTGATATATATAACTTCATTAAATAGGCCTTATAGGAGTAATGACTAATTTCCTGTTTGTCTTCTGTCTTTCAGTTTTTCGCTTGTCTGCTGACCATCTTCGCAGCAGAAGTTGCAGCGGGCGTGTTCGGCTTCCTAAATAAAGACAAGGTATTTTTGTTTGAATGGAAATAATCTGAGTCATGTTGATTTCGACTTAAAGAAACCAATCACACACAAATGTAAATTCTGTCATATATTTGTCAACAACCCTACTTGGTTGTATTAGAATCATTGTGATGCAAGATGTTATTTCTTTATCATTTCAGATCATTGAGGAAGTTAAGACTTACTATGACATTTCTGCGAAAGACAAAAATTCAACCATCCAGTCCTACCACAGAATTGTGAGTTTCGCATGTTTACATCTGACTCTGTGGGTTCCATCAAACTGAATAAGAAAGAGTGGGAACACTTTACTTATAAAAGTAGTTTTAATGTATTAATTATGACTTTTAATTAGGGATGTAACAATATTGTCAATATCGTGTAATCACTATAGCAAAATTCTCTCAATATTATCATGGTCACATGACTGTATGAAACAATAGGTCTTCCAGGCGGTTTCCCAGACAAGGATTAGTTTAAACCAGGACTAGGCCTTGGATAAATTAGGATATTTAAGTCAATTGAAAAAAACATACTTTACAAAAACATCTTAAGACAAAACAGTCACACTGATGTATTTTACGATAGGGCAGTGTAAGTTGTTTTCGATCAAGACATCTCTTACATTTAAGTTAGTCTAGGGCTTAAGCTGTGTCCGGGAAACCGCCCCCAAAACACTTATCAATTCATTGTTACACTTTGCATTTTTAATCGGGTTACAATTACTTACAACAACATTTAATGTATCACAACACACATTATAAACAACTATAATGCATCATACCCTTTAATAACCCTTTATAATGCATTATACCGTACATGAAGGCTTAAAGTGTTACCGAAAGAGTTCAAAGAAATTGTAAAATGGAAATGAAATTGATCATTACGTTGCAGCACAAGAGTATCTTGTGTTTCAGTAATATTGAATGAACTGTGTACTATGGTTATATGCTTAACTAACCTTGTTATGAATCATTTCATTCTTTTCTTTTTTTGTGTTGTCTCTTTGGCAGTTAAACTGCTGCGGTTCGACCTCAGTAAGCCGCAGTTTGTGTCAAGACATCGCATCAAACCAGGTTAAATCTTACTAATCTGCAATGTGTATTTGCCTCCTGTATAATTGTCACGACCAGTCTAGGGTCGATCGTAACCTAAACGGAAATCCACACAGATGTTACCTTTGTAAAGAAATATTTATTGTATAAAGGAAACACAAATAAGGAAGGGTTTCTATTCAGGAGTGGTCGACGCCAAAATAATATACATTTTACATTTGGCAGACTCTGTTATCCAGAGCGACGTACATTGTATTATCCTATACATTTATACATAGGTATTTGCAATCCCCTGGGATCGAACCCACAACCTTGCGTAAATACCCAACTAAATAACCTAAATGTCTTAATTAACAAATAAACAAAAGACAATCAATTAACCATCTCCCTAAACTCTAAACCGAGGGAGGATCAATACATCCAAATGAAGATGGCAACACACTCCCTACTTCCCTTAAATTAAAAACAATGACAAACCATCAAAACTAAAGAAAAGACCGAGTAACAGGATATCAAAGATTCTCATACAAACATATTAGATAAGAAGATATAACAGAATCATAATTCAAAAGTTACATTTTAACGAAACACAATCAAACTTGGGATAAACCCAAATGGCCCAAAATGGACCATGAGGAGTGTTTAAGGCAGCCCTTAAAAGCAAAACCTGGAACAGTCCAATCAGAACTCTATTCAATTTGGTCACACCTCCACCTACAGGAAGACAGACTAAAGAGAGAGAGAAAGAGAGAACCACTGGGCAATATCGCTGAATACATAATAATCATTAAAGTGATCCAAATTACCCAGTGGGTTAGTAAATGTCTTCTGAGAAAATTATTAATATCAAAAATATATTACTGATTCTCATTCACTCTCACTCATTGTTATTTTTTATCAAAATATGCCCAGCTGATAAAAGGAAGTCCCTTAGTCGTTAGGTTGGTGAATTAATAAAACAAAAAAGCATCATGTCAAAAAAAGTAATACAATAAATAACAATTTGATTCAAGTCCCAGTGTTTAAAATTCAGCGACATCTAGCGGTGATGTTGTGAATTGCAACCAACGGCTCACACCGCCCCTCCCTTTCAAAGCACTACGGTGTCTGACACAGAACTTTGATGTCGTCACGTTTTCGCATTAACATTGCTCCTTTAATTTTGATATTTATTGTTTTTTATTATTAAAACATTTGTAGGGTCAACACAACCCCACCCATTAAATGACATTGCTAAAATGTTTACAGTACAGGAGGTTAAATAACTTGAAAGGTTGTGAAAAGTCTTCACCTCATATGCATATACACATGATACAGTATGCATATAATAAATCTTTTTCACTGTTTGTAGACAGTGAACTGTGACGTGGCCATCGAGGAGTTTTTCAACGGGAAACTCTTCATCGTGGGATATGTAGGGATTGGAATTGCCGGTGTCATGGTAAAGGCTATTTTTCCTACTAATCGGTTGTGTGTCTGTGCATCTAAACTTTTACCACAAGACCAGCGACGAATTTGTGTTCATGTCATGCTTGTTTTCATGTCACAGATTATTGGCATGATCTTCAGTATGGTGCTGTGCTGCGCGATCCGGAACAGCAGGGAAGTGATCTAGCACCTCACCTGGACTTGACCGTTCACCTCTGACAATTATGCCGGACTTTCACGTCCACATTCCAAAATTCAAGTGTTCCACTTCCACCCCATAAACTCAGGAGCAAAAAACATATCCACTTTGATATTTCAGTTCACCCCCCGATGGTTAGTCCAGCTTCTTTTACATTAACTTTATCACATTGCTGGATTGTATTTATTTATGCCTGCTGGTTAGGTGCATATTCCAAAACCAACAAAAACAAGATGAGCCATTCTGTTTTTATGAAATATCTTTCACATAATCCAAATGTAGATGTGGATTATAATGTAAGAGCCCCCCGATCAACTCTCCCTCCGAACCAAGAGCTTTGCATGGATCTACTGCTATTCCTGGCAGTTGCTGAGTGGCATCACATGTCAGATAAAAATATTATGTAATGTGAAGCTAGGGGTACTGTGGCATGCCTATGGCCAGTGGGTTTGATGGTGAAAACACACCTCTTGCCCAGAGAAATGTTTATACACAAGCATGGTCTTCAAACCCGATAAAACATGCACTCACGTATTGCCGATTTAGAAAACATTTCATCCAGTTTTGTTCACCTCATATTTTTGTCATCTTACATTACTCAAAAGTTCCTCTGTTTAGCGTCAAGACTCACACTTACATCTCACCGACGTGATGACGTGATCAGGTTTCTGTTGTGGAGTAATCTGCAACCCCCCACTGATAATGGTACAGCCCGCTATTCTTGGGCTTCATGGAGGCAAATCTTCTTCTTCACATGTGGTGTAGAGTTGCCTGGTTATTTTACGTCTATAACTAAGACACTAGACTAAAGCACAGCGGCACACTGTGAAAACCAAAGGACATTAAACAAAACAAATCATCTATAAATTCATTCATTAAACATGACTATAAAGCATCTGATCAGTAAACGCTTGATTTATTATACAACGGATTCATACAATTTCTAGCAGTGTTTTGCAGTGTGACATGCTTTAATTCATTCAAAAAAATATTTGTATTTATGTACAACAGAACTCATATTAAGGCTGAAAGTCACCATTTATGTATTAATTGTTATAGCAAAATCACCCATGGTTGATGTGTCTAGATACTTAAATATGCTGACAGCACCACAAGGTTCAATTTGTATACAAATCAATCTTCAAATGGCTTATTTATTGTTGTCTCGTATATTAACGCTGCAATCTGTAATCTATTTTGGTTAAAAACATAGACTGCAAAAAAAAGTTGGACGACGCTTTCTTCCATTGCAATGAATTAAGCGTAAAACGTCCGATGATGTGCGCTGACATGTGACGTAAAAACGCCAATACTCCAATGCCCAATCAACCACGCCCCCTGAACTTCTCATTTGACTGGCATGTACCAAAGGCTTTCAAAAATAAAGTAAATACAACAACTAACGACTTCATTGTTAGAAATCGAAAATAAATAGTTGGTTATATCTTCAATCTCCTCTCGAAGCTTTGACAGTCCGAAGCTGTCAATCACAACTGTCAAGTCGGACACGGCCGTTTTTTATCGCATCGAATTACTAGCTAATATCAAACATATCACAAAAGCGAACAATTGAACATATATCAGCGTGATAACAACTGCCTTACATGACCAAAAGCATCTTTCGGAATCTTTTATTGGAAGTGTAATTTATTTTTTATTTTGACTCGAGTCCTATTCGTTTACATGGAGAGTGCGGTGTTTATGACCTGTACTGCATCCAGCCACCAGGGGGCGATCAAAGAGCCCGCAGCTTCACTTTTCAGGATTTGTGAGGCACACCCGGTTAAAAATAAACAAAATTAGTTATAAAGTATAAAAGGTCAGTGTTTAAAAGTGTCTCCTTACTCCAAATCACAATGATAGGCTTACAATATTTTTTTTTTTTTGAGCTGTTTGGTACTATTTTTCGGGAAATGTCAGATGCCATTTGATTTCAATCCTAGTAACCTGCCATTTTAGCTTTCAAACAAAGATGGCGAAAGAGGCAAAAGTTACAGATTGCAGCTTTAAATATACGCATTTTAACATAAAAATGCACATTTCAGCTTTAATTGAGAGACTACATGGATACACATTTGAACTTGTTTATCAATATACTGTATTTGTCACACTGCAGGGCTGTTCAAATAAAGCAAAAAACCTGAAAGATCATTTCAATTTGTGGAAAAATTGTGAAATGGTAATTTCTAAGTTATGGTCAA
The DNA here is from genome assembly GCA_006030095.1 of Triplophysa siluroides. Lineage (NCBI taxonomy): Eukaryota > Metazoa > Chordata > Actinopteri > Cypriniformes > Nemacheilidae > Triplophysa > Triplophysa siluroides. The sequence continues at coordinate 48,466 of VCII01000161.1, forward strand.
ACTTTATTGAACTGAAATTAACTCGGTTTAGTCCTAAATACTTGGAAGTCGTTTTATGGAACATATTGTGAACATCTCGTTGTTGTAGTTTTCATAAAGATTTGTTTTGTGCTGTTCATTTGTATAGAGGTAGCTTTGGCCAGTGTACAGTGAATTTTGTTTCATTATAGTTAGAATTTTTAATATTAAGGTGCTTTTTTTATTTATCCGAAAAGACATCTTAATATTTTTTGGAAAGATGCGTCTCAAGATGTGTTCTGGAAAGGGATTTGTTAAATTATTTTTCCTCGTTGTTAATTTATAATGCATGGGCAGCCGTTGGTTGGTCAGATATTTCTGCTGGTGCATCACTGCTGAGGGTCAAGTTAAAGTGGCATTAGAGTAGAAACGGTAGTTTTACAAACAGTAACACACGTCGTACACGGTGTTACCGTAGATCTGTATTGCTCTATCAACCCAGTAAAAGTGATACTTCACCCAAAAATGAAAATTCTGTCATCATTTACTCACCTTCGAGTTGTTCCAAATCTGTATAAATGTCTTTGTTCTGATGAACGCAGAGAAAGATATTTGGAAGAATGATTATAATACTTATAGTTTAACTATTATAACCAGACACATTTTTTGGGTGAAGTATCCCTTTAAACTGCAGTTGTTCAAAACATGTAAAAACGCATGAAACATGTAGTGTAACTTTTCTTTAGGAGCTTTGTGTGTTATTTCTACAATTTGTGTAAACAATGTGGAGATGTTTTGTACTGTAAACATAAATAACAGTTTTGGACGTTTTTTTATGGTGGTGTTCACATATTGTGTGTTTAATTTATTTTTTCAAGTGAGTTGAGTCAAAGAAGCATTCAGGTTTCTTTCTCAGGAACATTGCTGCACGAAAACAAATAAACTACTTTGAAGTTACTGATTGTTGTGGATTTACATTCTTATACTGTAGCTTTTTCTTTGTCTCCAACTGTAGTAGCCCAACCTGCTGTGTTTTTAACGCTGATATATTGTATTGTATGAACATAGACTTAAGCTTTTATGTTTTAAGGTAATACTGTTATAAACATTTTTCACATTTTTCTATTTGACTATGAAGTTTGATCATGTTTTGTTTGACAGTGCAAGTGTTTCACATGCACATGGCACAATTATTAGGAGTAAAGGACATCTAAAGACCCTGTTATTTGTATAGTTACATTTGATCACTAACACGTGAAATATCACCCACAAGAAAAAACTGTCATAAATTACACTTGCATTTTAAATATGAAAAAAGTGGAAAAACGTACAAACTCAATATGTGACCCTGGACCACAAAACCAGTCATACTGTAAGTAGCACAGGTATAATTGTAGTATTAGCCAACAATACATCGTATGGGTTAAAATTATCTATTTTTCCTTTATGCCAAAACTCATTTGGATATTAAGTAAAGATCATGTGCCATGAAGATATTTTGTGAATTTCCTACGGTAAATATTTTAATTCCTACCTGTTTCTTCTTAGCAACGACTTGCTACAGCACCTATGGACAACTTTAAAGGCCATTTTCTCAATATTTGATTTGTTGCACCTTTACATTCCAGATTTTCAAATAGTTGTTTCTCGGTCAAATATCATAGCCTTACGAACCATACATCAAAGCTTATTTTATTCTGCACAGCAGTGGTTTACAGTGCATTTTATAACCGCTAAGGGGCATTGTTAGGCACAAAAGCTCATTGCCAGCAGAAAACAATTAAAAAAAAAAGAATCGAGGACCAGCAGTGACAGTTTTATAAAACTTCGTTACCAACTTGATTTTAATGCAGCACGCATAAGAAACTCCTCCTTCCTGCTGTGCTTTTAGAAACACGACGGCTCACCCTTAAGAGTTTGTTTGTAAACAGTCAATGTATCTATTTTTGACTTCTGTCGCAGTGAAGCGTGCAGTGAGCATGCGTAAGTCTATTGTGGACATACAGCATAAATAAAGTTATAGAATTTGAAAGAGACTTGTTTAGTTTAACAAAAGAAGATATAAAATAACTTTGCAGTCATAGTGCGATCATGTTGGGTGATTCTCATGGAAGGCACTGGAAGCAGCAAAATCGAAATCCATATATTATTGTATCATATGACAGCTGAGGTCTTATACTGTATCAAGTGCGCCTGCGTTGTGAGCCTGACACTAGCTTGGCAGTCTACAGGGTTAGCGCAATGCTTCCAATACCCATTCGTTCTAAATATAGGTTAGGTTTCTCTGTCTCGTCTATGCATGAAATGTATGTGTCAGCTGTAACTCTGTCAGTGCAGGAAGAACCGAGACAGAACCACTGGTCAAAGTTTCAACCATGGTTGGTGAAACATTTAGTATGAGTTAAACCTTACCCATGATTATTTGTTTTTATTTACTGCGGCCTAAATCTATTAACTGTAATTGTAACATCGTAACAGTAGGGACATAATAGAATGAATTACAACAAAACACACATTTTAAGTTTGTAATGGTTCTTGTTTCAAAACCACTATTTACATTCTCAGTTTTGCTCCATATTCTTGGTTCAGGACATCTATTAAGTGTAAATCCTTCTCAAACCACAACTTAGAAAAAGCTTAAGCATTCTAAGCTTCTTGGAATGGTTCAAGATCCACACCTGCTTCAAGTTTGACTAGGAGAATTTCACAAGGTTTGGACGAACCCTGAACATAATCAAATCAAAGCCACAATATTCAAGTACTCAACCTCAACTCTTGTATAACCCGTATATTGTATAACCAATGTCCTTATTGAAATGTCTCCCTGCAAATATCAATCAGCAGGGTCCCTATGATATTGTACATAGAATTACAAAATGTCAAGATATAGGGCTGAACGGTGAACGGAAGACATATGAATCATCTACGTCAAAAAACGAATTGGAGACTTTCTTGTCCTCTGCTTGTTAAGCTTGACGCACAGCCACATACGGTATGGAAAGCCATATACCGTTTCCGGGTCCAAACGCGCTATTAGATGGCAAAATCATAGGCAAACAATAAAAAATGCTGATATACACTGATGGTGTGCTGTAAAACGATCAAAAAACAGCGGTTCATTTTTAAGCTATTAAAATACTGACGACGGAGATTTTCGTAAACTGTAATGTACACATGAGTTTATAAAAGTTTCACCTAAATGTTCCCGTTTAAGTAGTCGCCTCATTGGAAACCAGTGGAGGCTTGGACCCGGAAACAGTACTCCTAGGGCTGCGTTCAGACCGCCAGCGACTGTGTTTTTGTGTGTCTCTTGCGACGAGGTTAGAAGGCGTTCCTAGCTTTAGTTGTCCTAGAAACATTTAAAACCCTGCAGTAACAGACAAGAGACGGCTCCCCTGCTGTACTCCTATTGGTAGTCGCTACCAAACGTCGTTCATCATTTGCATAAGGTTGGGAAATCTCAACTTTGTCGAGTCGCTAGACAAGCCCACTTCCTGTCGCCAACGTTCACTGTCGCTGGATGTCGCTAGGCTACCATTGAAATGAATGACATCGCCTCGCTTTGTCGCTGGGGGTCTGAACCGGGCTTTACGTCACGACTTAACAAGCGGATTGACTTTGATCAAAAACGACTGTACGCTTCCAACTCAACCCTCACTGAGGATAAATCTGACCGTCTCTGGTTCGGGTCACAATTCCAAAAGAAAATGAGACGTAACCGTGTACAGTGTTATGGCTGTCTGTATAAGCCAGATGAGCATGCTAAAGCTAGCATGTTAGAACATCAAAGCCATTGCCAGTCCTCTTCCAAATATTTGTTCGCAGATATTTAGTCACGTCACTTTCCTTGGTCTTTCAAGTTTAATTCAGGTGGTTTCAGAGTACGGAAGTGTTTAAACAGAGTAAAGGTTGAATGGGGTTTGTCCTAAGAGGAACTCTCCTACACCGATCAAGTAAATCACTTGAGCAATCCCGAAGAGTGGAGCGATGACAAGAGCCCTGCAGCCGGCCCCCTTCAGGAACGCCGTTGGTCCCTCCCTCCGCATTATCTTCCTGCATAAACCAAAAATGTCCTTTTTAATATTAAAGGAGAGGGAACTGATTCAATCCCCTCAGAACGCTGCACTATACCTGATGCAGTCCGTTACACCATTGTAGGAGTCTTCATTTGCGCTTTTATTGAGTGACTGCAGTCTGGTTTTCACCACTGGGTAGAAACAGGATCATTTTTAGCCTTCGAACCAAACCTGACATCTGCTCAAACATAAATATGATTTGACAAATGTGGAGTGCACACTCACCATCACAAGGGTTGACTGCTACAGCCGCCGTACATCCGGCAACACAGCCTGAAATAAAAGACCAATAGAAAGGAGCTTTCTCATCCTCCGATGTCTTGCCCAGCTGGTTGACATGGGCGAATAGGGGAAAGTAAACCACAGAGAATGGAATGTCCCTGAAAGATGAAGACCCATAAGGATAGTTTTACTACCAGCTAAGCGTAAATTTCCAGGAACCATATCCTTGGCCTCTATTGATATTCCTATCAACCAGTCAAATTTTAGGGAAAGGTTTAGGAATAATATTCGTTTGGGGATTATGAGTAGTCTTTGACGGGTGGGAATGGAGATAGGGTTAGGACTATGGTTCAATTCATGATGTTTGCCCTTATATTGCCCCCTCTGTTTAAAACATAAATTGGAGGTTACTTTACATACTTTTGTGTTGAGGAGGTCAAGTATATATTTCCATTAAAATCGTACCTGACAGCAACTTAACTTAAATAAATCAGTATAGGCTTAAACTTGTTAAAAGACGTGGACACATTTTTAACCACAGTTTTTTTTATATTTGCCTACAACAATTTTTTGATATTTTTCTACATAGTGCATCTTTAAATTGGTACGTAGTTTCAAGACCAACAATAGATGTTATCCATCCATATGAGGAAATGAGTCATTTTAGTAGATATGTTTCCCTTCAAATTGCTAATTTAACTTGCGTGCAAAATATCACACAATATATTTGTATAAAATAATTTGAGTTAATCGCAAAATTACTATGTACATTTCTAGAAAAAAATCTCCAAAAGTGCATAAAAATAGGTGGATTACATTTCAGGAGCATGTCTTGTTTTATTCATATTAAGTAAGTATGATTGCCAACAATTATTTTATTCAAGATATTACACTGCTATGCAAGACACTATGCTAGAGTTTTGTTCGCACCAAGTGACAACTGCAGTATGGAATACCCTCAAGTCCCAAAGTGTTCACGTCAAAGGATGAAATCTTACCTCATGAGGGTAGCTCCTAGACCTTTGTAAAGTCCCTGGATGCCCTTCGTGCGAAGCAGCTCTTGGGTAATCTGAATGGCCGACACTTTCCTGATGGAAGACACGGGACCCATGCTGTACGAGCAGTTTAAGACCGTACCGGCCGCTCCCAGCTTCACGGTGTGAAGCAGAGCCAGCTGTCTCTGCTGGGCCACTAAAGGATAAAGCGGCACAACTTCTTTCAAGAAAGAATCCTACATATAATTTTGCTAAATCTTAGAAGGATTGTTGAAGACATTCAACAAGCTATTTTGTATGAATTCCTCATCTGAAGTGAACCATACAAACATGTATAATTATTAGAGATGCACGGATACTCAATTTCTCAGCCGATTATTCAGTGATGATTATTCAGTGATGTCTGCCGAGACCGATTCTGAAGATTAAATTAATATTTCTTAACTTTAGGAATTACATGAATTAATAACATTCACATTCATATTAAACATCAAACTGGTGAGGTTTCTTAACATTCTCTACATACAGAGCACAAATTCATTGCATTTTCCTGTCCTCTTTTGATCGACAGGATATATCGGCCCTGATCATCGGCTGTTTATCAGCCAAAAGTGTGAAAAAGTGATTTTATCGACCGATACCGATTATTGGTAAATCATTTACTTCGTAAAATAGTTGTGATTCGCCGTGAGATTGTCTTGAAGAAACATGGAGGAGTTCAGTCTACAGTACAAAACTTTTATTCTCACCAAGTCGACCTGCATCCTGAAGCTGAATTTTGAGCATTTCCATAGGGGTTGTGATGATGACCTGACACGACCCTGCCCCGCACCCCGCCAACATCTCCTGAAACACGCTCAGCTTGAGTCTGCAACACACACGTGTGTCATTCATCTGTGTTCTCGTCAGAGTTTACACTTGCTTCATAACAGAAGCGGAGGGAACTTACTCTCCCCTGCTGAGTCGCTGGCGAAAGAAATCGTTGGCGGCGAGTTTGATGGCTTTTTCGGGGGTCACCAGTGTCAGGTTGACTGCAGCACCTTTAGGAAACAAAGGAACCGATTTGTTAGATTGAATATCATGTTTACCGCTACTAAGGCGTTTTTTTGCGAAACATTATTGCATGTGTCGACAGTGACTTTGACACGTATATAATATTTATTTTTAATTGTTAAATCAAACTCTGTGCGATGTGTTAATTTATAAAGTAGGTAAGTATAGGCATATTGTATAAAGGCATCGTGCCCTTACAAGTCCCATTCATCCAGTTTGGATAAATGCCTGATTTGTATAACTGGTTCTGTCAATCAAGTTAGTATAATCGAGTATATGTAAGCTGTTCTCAGGGACTTTGTAGTTGTACATCACTGATAAATAAGGGTAATTGTTTTTTATTTGTACTTAAAGTGCTTACCTCTGTACATTCCAAAGTATCCCTCAGAACGAACCGTCTTTATCAAACAGTCCATCCTAAACCAAATAACAAGATGATATTATTGTTCTTTCCTTACTATGAATACATTCATGGACACCAAAATTAACAGACCATCGGCTTGCAAAGACAAAGCTTTCTGGCGTCGGTCCACGACAGGTAATTATTTCTAGGAATCTCGATTTCTAGGAATTGTGTGCTTTGTCTTGTCTTTTTGTTGACAGGTTTGGGTTTATGCAGGTGAGGGAGAATTCGGTGGAGGTTTTTTTTTAGGTTGATCATTTTGCTCAGATTAGAACCCGTAATGGAAAACAGACTTGAAGTTACCCAAACGCACATATTTTTGTAGACCCGTTGGTTTCCTCTTTGATTCTGGAGTCTTGTCTTGGCCAGATCAATGGGAAACACGCAGGTAACACCCACCAGTCCAGCAACTCCGCCATTGATGAGTTTAGCAGGGAGGCTATAGTGAGGAACCCAAGAGATCAAGGACCACGTCATACAGACAAATGTCTAATAATGTAACTCAACCAAGGATTTTACAGAATAAGTGACATGTTCAAAAACTGAAATGTTATTTGGCAACAATTTTTTTAAAGCAATGTTGACTGATGCTGTTTATGTTCATGTTAAAAAAAAGCAATAAAACACTTATTTTAAATATACACCCAGTGCACAATTTACTGTTAATATTTATTACTGAAAAATGTGCATAAGCTCCATTTCACAATTCATTTACTATTCAGAATTACAGCATTGGATGTTCAAAAGAACAGGTAATATAATCAATAAATATTCTCAAAAGATCATTGCATTTTGTCATGTGTTCAATCACTGAGACTAAGACTGATATCTTTTCCTTTTTTTGCCCATTATCTTTTTGCACTCTCATTATGTATTTAAATAACAGCACCTTAGAAAAGCACATCCACATTAAAAGTCAGCATTATACTATTTAAATCGATTTCATACCTGATTGGTTGTTGAGTCATGGTGAGAAGTTGGTTTGGTCTACAGGACGGAGGTAGACAGAGGTGCAGTCACTGAGCAAAGGAATGGAGAGGGTTTATATGCACTCACCCCTCCCTAAAGCCTCAGGCATCACCGCCGTCAAACCCGTCACTGTACGTGATGACTGACAGCACAGCCAATCAGAAGTGAAGGATCTTCTTACAGCAGGCATGCACAGATACACACATACTGGAAATACATAATATACCTGACCATGAGTCCTTTCTATCTTGGATTTTCTTCAAAGCATACAAATAATTCTCTAAAGTTTACATTTATATTTGTTTGGCAAACACAGTGACTTACAAATCGTTTAACTTTCCGTCACAAAACAACATGAATTTTATTTTTAATTTGTTACATTTTCAAATGTATTTTAGCTTATTAACAACGAATGAAATTATTTTTAAACTGTCTTCCTCAGATGGATGTAAATCACTGATTTATTCTTTTTTATTTGTATTTAACAATTTCAAAAACGTATTAAAAAGTTACAGAATAAACCGTTTTATTAAAATGTTACAAATGTAGGGTCCTGATTCTGTAAATTGTGAAATGATACTGGTTTGATGTATTGATTATATTCAAACTAAACTGAACAAAATTTAGAGATTAAACATTTTCTGAAATCCAAATCTGCTAATAGGAACAATTGTAAAAGATTAACTTGGTTATTTTAATTATTGACCCTAATACAGTAAATCAGATTGTTAAAAAAGTGTTTGGCAAATTGTAATTTGTGACAACTTGGTACTTTAATGTAGTTTTTACTTTTATATGGCCATAATTAGTTTTGTCATTTAGACAAAAGCATTTAAAATAACTGTTCAATTTTGTGCCTATAACATGTTATTGTTTTTTCATTGTTTCTTAATGCTTTTTTCTAAAATATTTTGTCCCGCTTTCTTTTTGATCTTCAATTTCTACTTGAAATAAAGTTTAGCATATGATAAAGGCTTGCAGTTTCTCTTTTATAATAATTGCCCACAAACTAAAAATAAAATACCAATTATTTGAATGTCTTCCAGCAAACGTTTCTGTCTTTGAGTTACCTTTTAAGCAACAAACAAATCAAAGACAAATGGAAAACAGAAAAAAAAATATTTATTGCATGGCGACACATTTCATTTAATGTTTATCATTGACAGAAACAATGACCATTGTGCCCTTGATCAAGATACACTGTTCTTACATTAAAGAGCTATTTCTACACACTGAAAGTAAATAAAAATGTGCTACATGGAAACATCTAAATCAATTGATTTTTGTCAAGTCAAATATTATTTAACATCATTGAATCAATCTAAATAGATTCAGTAAACATTGTTGTCAGGTTCATTCAGTCATTTTAATGCTCTTGACATTTCACCTCAGATAGCTCCTTAGTGATCTTCAGTACCTTAAACATGTAGAAGTCTCTCAAAAAACTTGACAATGAGTGAACATAACAATTTAAATGAATTGAACAAGTTAATTGAATTGAAGTCAATTTACAACTAAAAAAGCTAATTCAGTTTCATATATTAAAAACAGTGACTGCAGTGAATAATACAGTGTTGAGATTTACAGTTATTTTAAATTTGTTTACAAAACAATAAATAATCCATTTCGACAACACTAAGCTAACACTCGATTCGAAACAGCAGTAACGCTGCCATACTGTAGATGCTCACTGCACAGTAAGCAGGACTGGTCAAGTTCAATGTGAATGTGTTCATAACTGAGATTGTTTGATTAGTTAATAGAAAGTGTGAGAAACAGTCATTCTAAATTTATTTCACTTGTAAAACATTACAATAATACATTTTCATACTACAAAAAAATCAAGTAGCACATCATCTTTTCTTTATCTAAAGTAGCAATTGGTAACATATGTTCAGTGCTTATTTGAAGGTTATGCAAAAAATGTTAATAGCATTATAACGATAATAATATACACACAATTGTTAAAACATAAGTATTCCATTTTTTTTTAAATCATTTCAATTTAAGTGTGCTTTGTTGGCATGACAAAATGAACATTCGTATTGCCAAAGCATTTAAGCTGGGCTGCGTACAAATAGTGCAATTATGTATACTAATGAAAAGAAAGATAATTATAGTAATAAAATGAAATGAAATAAAATATTTTAATTAAAGAAATTAAATATTAATTATATCAGTATGTTTTATGTTGTCACTTACAAACACTTTCTTCCAAGAGTTAATATTGATAGACTAGGTTTTAACACTCTTTCTGTGAAAGCATCAATGCAGTCATACAATAATATCCTTGGAGTATATTTAAATATTGACAGATTTTATACACAACATCATAAAATGTTGGGTTACGAGACTATTCAGACAATTTCAACTGCATGTTTTGTGTTGCTATTTTTACTCAGCATTCAGCTAACTATTATTTAACTTTTATGTATACTGGGTAGTTGACAAATAAATCGTACATCTGTCCTGTGACAGCAAAAATTTGTAGTATTATTTTATGTTATTAACATTTATAATTTAAAATAGCATAAGAGAGATTTATTTGAATTGTCTCACCAGGACACAGTATATTTGTCAACTAACCTATAACAATGAACAAGAGAATGTGATTGAATACCGAATGTTTTACGTACAATAACAACTACTCCCGTTAGCATGTAGATCTTGTTTCATCTGCCTTTATGTACTGATAAATAAAAACAAATTTGTAAAAAAGTATTTGTTTGTGATAAAATCATTCACATGCAAATTGCATAACATTTAACAATACTACTGATGTTTTTTAATTGGTAAGGTTTTCTTTTGTTGCATTGTTGTATTGATATTGATTCTTTGCAGATCACTATATCGGAAGTTAAGTTTGGGCCACATAGGTTTTGTTTATGTTGTTGCCGCTGAAACCATCTAGACACAGAGATTAAAACACAGTGAAGTCTTAATGTAAAACAATGTACAACAAAATGTTTAGTTCAAGTAGTTTATTGTACTTACTGAGATCTTGACTAATCTTCAAAAATAAGACTTTTCTTTCGAATAACAACTTTGGGTAAAATAGCACAGACAATTCTCATAAAAGGTATCCATTTCACAAACTGCAGAACTGATAAAAATCTGACTTGTTTGCGTACTGGAAAACTCTCTAAAAGGCTTGACATCAATGTTTTTCAAAAGGTTTACAGTATAATATATGATATGACAGTAGATCTTTTTGAAATCTTTTTGGTAAAGGTGATATCTAATGAATGGAAATCAATTCTCGACTGTGAAACTAGTGACACTAATAAAATAGTTCTAATTTCGTTAACAAAAAACACATTTCATTTGTGTAATAGAGCAGATATAACACATGATTTTATTTTTCCGTTTCAAAAACCTACAAACAGAGACAGATAGAAGAACCAGACCATTTTCTCTCACCAGGAACACTGAGCCGCTCATTTATAAAAATACATTTAGGGTCATTTTTATATAATTGTTATGATTTATAAATAATTTATATAGCATTTAATAAAACAATTAGCTTTTGATCATCCTTTCTTTTCTTAAACTTCTTTGTTATACACAATGTGAAGAAAAACTCCTAATGAGAGAAGGAAAATGCTGAATTGAATCGTTTCAAACAGCACGCAGGTGTTCGGAGCATTTGTTAGGCATGCGTTTGGGCTTGTGCACACACTCGGTTTTGGCCGTGTTGCATTTCATGCAGCGGCATCGCCGGACCATCGGATAAAAGAAGACCGGGTCAATGTGGAGAGGACAGCCGGGCATCCTAGCAGCACGATAGACCAGAGAGCGGTGCATGCATCCCTTCTGAATCAGGAAACGCTTGCCCACAAATCCCTGGCACGTTGGTATCCTACCACATACAGAGAGTGAACAATGTAGTGCACTGACAAAAAAACGTCTGTTATGATTTCATAAGGATTAATTACACAATGCCACTATAGTAGATTGGTACAGGGTGTATTGTTTCAGTAGAGACCAGAAGTGATGTCCGGGGGTATATTAGAATAATATCTGAGGAGATGTATTGTACAAAATGGACAAAACACCAGACGTTTTAGTATTTATTGGACAAAATTATTTGGCAAAAAAGCAATTGCAGTAAAGTGCATGGAATATTTGATTTATTCAAACATGCAAAAAAATGCATAAAAATATGTCCGGAAAAAAATAATTTTTCCATGTAGTAATATTTTGTACTCCTTCTCACGAGCTTCTTTATAACATTCTCTTCATAAACTTTGCACATGTATTGTAAGTTTTGCCAAATCTTCTTAAATTCTTCTCAAAGCTGAGCTGAGTTTTTAATAACATAGCTAAATAAATAGTGAAGGCGTCAATTACCAAAGTCGACATGTTGTTTGGACACCTTTGACCAGAACTGTACATTTAATACAGTTAACCAATATTTTTTTGATCTTAATATGTTTGTGTAAAGACAAAAGAACTTATGAAAAGTATGTCAAAGTGACTGTCAAAGTGACCAAAAAAGACAAAGTATGACAAATTTCACAGTGTAATAGGAAAAAATGAGCTGAAGTTCCAAAGTAAAAAATAAAAGTATAAAGTAATAAAGTCAGTAAAAAGAAAGTGATTAACAAACACAGTCATAATAATTTTCCCAACATTTAAATAATCCCTTGTTTTGTGCATCCACAACTCTTTTTCTCTTTTTAAAATTTATACGTTAATGTTATTCTTTTAAAAGTTCATTATTTTTTATGTCTTGTATATTTGCTTTTGGCATCATTAAAACTCTTTACAAAGAAAATATTCTCTAGTATCACTTTATCATACTTTCTATCTTTTTCACTCGCACGCACACACACACACACACTTCATTTATACAGAATAACTTGATGCTGATGTTTTTATTTTAAAAATAAAATTATTTATAAAAATATAAATCGATTTAATACCTTATATATAAATATATCTATCATTCCTTTTGACATTAAGAGATTGTAAATCCTTTCCTATATTATTACATATCTTTTATAAATCACTACATTGTCAAAAAAGCTATTTTGAAGAGAAAATGTTATTTTAAAAACATAATACCGGCAATGTAAAAGCTAAATGTCTTTGCCATAACAAATCAAGCGTGTTTTCTTTCTAAATATTATATCAAGAGGGTACATTTACACAAAATGACCTGTTAGAAAACAGCTTGCATACAGTATATTTTGAACTTTCAGTGACGGCAGAATTGGAAAATAAGAATTTTAAGATAAGAGTTGTAATAGCCCCCTTAGTACACCATCCAAATCCTTGACACAATAACAACATGAAACAAGTGTGCTGAATTACAACACAAATAACACGGTGAAAAATAAGGACAGTCACACGAGAGAGGGAGTCTTACCTGTGTGAAGCACATTCCGCTGCATATGGTTGTGTTGATAGCCATGCAATGACCGCACTCGTGTCTATCCACGAACAGTGTGAAGTTTTCCAATGAACAGGCCATGATGACATCTCCACCCAACAGAATGAGCAGGACACAAAATAACATCCCCATATTCAGCAGGCACCTATCCAAACTCCAAAAAAAGTGAAAAGGCCCAAGATGTTACTGTGATACTATTACTTACAAACATAGAGTGAACATGTGAACATCAAGTGTGTGAAGAAAAGATGCATGTATAAAGGTGCTCATTTTACCAAATTTTGAGTGTGGTCAAAGGTCCCTGTTTGCTTTTGGACTCGCATCCAAATGCTCCTCGTTCCTCTTATCTTGCCGAGAAGGGAGGGAGGGTCTTCAGGCTGATCCTCCACACTGGAAATCAACAGTGTCACTATCAACGTGACACCACGGCAAATGGCCACACGCAGCCTCCTTTCAACATCACTTTATGTAACACAAAGTGTACAGTGGAATTGGTCGTTATGCATCGCTCTACATATTTTTAAGCAAACCTCCTGCTGTTATTTCTTTGTTTAATTCTTTGTTTAGATGTTGTTTTTAACGATTCGATTACAGATATGACTTAGCATTTAAGAATATTTATATCTTATGATGCATTTGAATCAATTACAGCAAACTCCACATTATTACCGTCATACGTTATACGTTTGATGTAAATATTATGTCTGATAGGTGTAATTTCTAACGCTCAGGTTATGCACCCTGACATGATTGTAAAATTAAAAATGTTTTTTTTTTCAAAATTGTGGATTGTAGATACATGTTACTAGATTTGCATTTGACACACAATATATATGTATCTCTATCCATGGGGTTTTATGATGTTTCTTATAATAATCCACAGTAAGTGATCATCATGGAACGAATCATAAAAAAATGATAAAACATAAAACCAAGAAATCAAAATATACATAGTAATACAGTAAAAATTATAAAATGACAACAATGAACAGAATATTTTAAACAACACAAAGAGTTTTCTTTCTGTCTTTTCTATGTTTTGTCAGGTAACCTAAAAACCTATTTTATTTATTTACTAAGACTGTTTACTATTCACAAATCAACCTGATCAAATGTTTATAAGGTTGTGTAAGGTAGAAATAACATTTTATTAAAAAAAAAAACTTGTTTTTAAGTATGTTATAATGGTTTTATTGTGTTAGTTTTCTACACAACCCAACTTCTGTTTGATTGATATTTGTTTGAAGTATGCACATTAAACATATGATTTTTGTAAATGTTTAAAAAAGAGTTATCTGTATTTGAAAATGAACTCTTGCATCTTGACAGTTGCACTTTTTCATTGTTTTTAATTTCAGTGTGATTGTGATTTCCATTGTGTTACCATTGATGTGTCCATTGTCAGTTTTTTTCATCACATTAATTTTCTGCCGGTTATACTAAATAATTTTTTTATCCTTATCCTCTTGTCATTCTTACAAGAACAAGAAACTGGGGAGTAAACATGGCTGTACGGAGGCAGCACCGTGTTTCACGTGTATCGTTGTCCACCTGGACAATATTTTCTGAGTCTAATCCCCACTAATGCTTGCCTGTTCGCCGCTGGGACATGTGCCTGCTACAGCATGCTTCCAGACTGCAGCTATGGCAACCATCAACCTGTATACAGTGCTTCATTAGAATTCAATTAACATGGTCATTAAATCATTAACAAATATATGTATGTTGGTTAATGATAAAATGTATAAAATATATATGAACTATTTAAATGTACAGTAACTAAAGCATGTGTATGGCGCTATTCAGCTTGGTATAATATTTCTTAATAAATTAATACAATTTATGAATAAAATAAATATAAAGTTAATAAAATGTACTATTATAAACTTAATTTAACAAAATATGAACTTGAACTTGTGTATGGCTTACATTTAAGAAAAACCATACTACAAAGATCATAATTTGCTATAGTATTCATATTTTATATACATTTGTATGTATAGATAAATAATTATTGGTCACACTATACATTCCAGAGTTGATGCTAATGTATATATTCATTAGAAAGTACTGAGAAAATACAAATAAAAACTATTTATACACATAATATAGATTTGTTGAAACAGTTTTGTGATTTATAACACAGTATTCATACTTTTAGATTAATTCAAGGAATACTTCAATGGCTGTAAATAGCTCAGACAAGGATAATATATAACATATTCATTTATCAAGGTGATGCTTTGTGACTTTTAAGGTAAATAAAAAAAGTCCTCGTTTGAAAATATCATTGTGGAAAATAAATGTTCAAATATGAAACATCCTGAATATAAATCCTATATTTTGATATGCTATCCTTTATGCCTTCATGCTTAAAATGAACTATTTCAAATGATAGTATTAAAAAACTGACCATAGTATACTATGCTGTAGAATAAATGTACAGTTGTACTGTAAAGGTGTGGATGTTAAGAAACTATTCTGACCCCCAAAAGACTCAAGAGTGGAATGTAATGTAATCTGGTTTATTCAAATCATATTTTATAAATTCTATAATACCAATAAAGTGTTACCAAAAGGTTTCCCGAAACATTTTCACAACAAACCCTATAGAAATCTTTAACAATACTTTTTGTTTGCTGTGACAAAACACAGAAGCACAACACAAATATATAACTAGCCCTTTATTAAATAACCCTTTATTGTAAGTTTTAAAAGGAATTAAGGTATAAATCAAAACCTCAGTCTCAGTTATATGTACAACTCTTCCATTTTGACAAACAACTACATAGCCACCAATTAAAAATATATATATAAAATGTACAAATCCCCTAAAAGAAACTTTCAATTACATTTTTGAGGTAAATTCAGCAATGCATCATAATGGGAAAAATATTTTTTAAGAACGGGTGAGCTGTGGGTCTTGCCCTTGACTCCATTTAATAGTAACTGAAGCGTTCTGTATGTTTAGTTCACTATCACAGGGTCAGGGTTAGAGGAGTATATATATAATTAGGATGTTACCTGAGCCCTTTCTAACAGTAACATTCTCTATGGTGAGGTGCACTTCAAACATAATGTATGGTTGTGCAATCGGTTACATTCGCCGAAACTCCCCAACAAGTGGGCCTGGTCACGTTGAGCTGAGGACATGAAAGTTCTGGCTGGAGGGCAACATGATACACTCGGGTTGCTTCAGAAAAACTAGGTCATAAGGATATATGACCCTTGCCTATTTTTTATTATGAGTGACCAAACCCTGTGCAGGCCAGCAGAGGGGGACCAGCCAAAGAGTGCAGCAGTAACATGAACACAAAGACAAGACTTTAGGGTGTCAGATGTGCCTGGAAAGTAATTAAAGAGATCCTGCAGGTTGCATGTGCACAGTTATTTTACAGTAAGTTGTATTAGTGCAATGGCTAGGTTTACTGGCATAAAAATGACAAATATAATGTAAACAAAAAAAAGGTTAACACTTAAGAGGCAGTATGCAATGATTTAAAGTTATGTCATATATATATATATATATATACTGTATAAGTATTCTAAGGTAGTTTATGTGCACATGTTTCAAGATGATATTTAAATAAACCGCTTTTTAAAGTTGCTTTGTTAAATAAACATCTACTAAACTAACAGTTTGCAACAGTGAATGCAAACATAAACCTTTAAAACGAATATTCAGTGCACATCAAAACATATTAGTTGATTTAAAATTAAATTTAAGAAAATGCATATATTGTTCTTGTGAGCAAGTGCTGTATCTACAATTTTACAGAGAACTGGACTTTGAGCTCTTTATCCCTAGGGGGCGCCAAGTTTTCCCTTTTCCTTCTTTACCTTTTTGCAAACTCTTTTGATGCTTACACATCCTGCCCTGTTACATAAAACCGGTCACGTTCTGACATTTAGTTGACACTAGGACAGTCAGTTTTAGGTTAATTAAAATAAAAAGTGCATCGCAAATTTATAATATTATATAATTATAAATTCTTAACAAAAAGAATTCTGTTTTTGGTAGACAGTCAACCACATATTGCTATGACAGATAATCCGCCTTGTCAAACTATAAACCTATTTTTTTCAAACATTAACAGCCATAATAAACATCTTTATTGTTGGTTCCAATGTGCTTATACATCCCAGATAAGATTTTTTGTATCCTCTGTTGGTCAAGGGTTCTGTATAAATATACACTACCATTCAAAAGCTAGGATCATTTACCTATTCTTTTTTGTATTTTATCCACATTTTGGAATAATAGCAAACTCTCATAAAATAGATAACATTCATTTCAAAATAAATAAAAAATAAAATAAAAATAAAAATAAAATCTTTTTTAAAATAAATACAGTTAACGTTTTTTATACAATTTTGTTTTGTAATGAAATAAACTAATATGTTTTTTCCACATAACTAATTTTAAACATTCAGAGCCAAGTGTTTTTAAGATATAAAAAACATTTCAGTTAAGTGACTCTAAACTGTTTTTACAAAGGGTTCATGTAACTTGACTGGTAAAGAATATATCTTACAACACCAAAGACACAAGTTTTTTGAACACACAAAATGTATACCTTGAAGTCAAATGTCTGTCAAATGCATGAAAATACAAGTTATGAAAAGATAATTGGTCAACATACAGTAGTAAATTGTAGACTATGTTTGCCTGCTTTTGTTCGGTCTAGATGTTGCACATTCTGAATCTGTAAAAAGTAACTTCTGTAAAAGTTGTTGTGAGTGACCTTAAGCAGAGTAATGACAGGCTCCTCACACAGACTACCAAATGTGTCTATTTAACATCTTGACTGAAAGGGTAAGGCCGTGTTGTTCACACTTGACTAGGGCTGTGACGGTATGATTTTTGTCACCCAGTGCACAAAATCAACATTATGTACCCATTTTTCTGCAGCTCAGGGAGTTTTTTTAAGTTAAAAATGTTTCAACTTTTCTGAAAAAAACGTCAAGTTCCTTTTCACAGCAAACCAATAACAAGCGAGTAGGGTGTCGTTTCCATAACAACATGCGAGGGAGGTGATCGGTCGAGCAGGATCAAGCTCGAAAAATTTAAATGGCGGCCGAAACGGCGGTTGGAGCATAGTTTTGTATAAATGTAAGTTGAACTTTCACTTTCAATAACTTTTTATTGCATTTTTATCGAGAAATTTGTATTATAGTTTTTAAATATGTGATTAATTAATTTTGGCCATCACGCTCTTTGTTTGTAAATCAAAAAGACTTCCGTTACGCTGCCTATCTGTTTCTCTGGGCTGCCTTCGCGCACAGACACTTAGGACAAATAACTTTTTCTTGTCAAAAAAGCCGTCAAGTGTGTTCATGGCCTAAGACATTAATTTGTGCCATCAAAAACACATTATGTTGCGATGTTCTCTAAGTTTTGTCGGCACTATGCGATCCGTAAGCCTTAGCGGTCCAGATCTGAAAGTACTTTATAACGACCCATTCCGACTGTTCGGCTGTGGCTCGGATCTGTACACACGAAGCGTTCGTGTTCACTAGTTTTTCAATATCTGACTTATCGAACTGTCCTTGTTGAAGTGAACCCAGCGTCTCTAACCCTGAGCATTCCGTCTTTGATTCCGTCTTCACCAGAGTCCTCCCAATCTCCACTACAGCAGAGGCGAGCAAATCTTTCCCATCCAGCCCCGTTTGGATTCGCACACGGGAGACCAGCACTGGCTCATGAAAAGCCACAAGGAAGATGCTTTCTGGGCCGATAGGAGACGTGCCCCAGAAATAAGAAGAGTCTTGGCTATAAGCCTGGTCGGGCGTGAAAGTGGAGAACGCCAGAATGTTTGTGTTAATGTCTGCTTCCGGATTATCGGCGAGTTCGTCAACGAAGTCCTCGTCCTTCAGGCGATTGATCGTGCCTTGAAAAGACGAGTATGTGCCTATATGCTGAAACAGAGATGGACGAAACCGAATGGGTTTGTCTTGCATCAACAAGCTGCGGAAATGTGTCAACAGGAAGTCGCAGGGCATCTCCTGGTAGAAATTATACAGAAAGCGCGCCAAAGTGGGCAGGTCAAGCGATTTGTAAAGTTTCCCGATGTAGCCCAGCTTGGAGAATTCCAGAGTGGCCCACTTCGAGGTGTCCAACGAACCAACGTGCTCTCGTATGCTCGAGAGGAAGTTTCTGGAACAGGTCACGTCGTCCTCCAACATGATGTAGTATTGGGAGAGGTTGCTACTAAAATGGAGCAAAAAGGAGTAGTCAACGTTCTGCTTTGAACGGAAGGTCACACGTTTGGGAGCGTCGTTGAAGTTCCTCTTCAGGCCAGTAAGCGGAGGGTAGCTTCGCTGGAGGGCGTGGATGACCAACAACTGGCCTTTGGAGAGTTGTTGGGAGAACTCCTCCGTAATCGTCTGGACGGTCTGCTGGACCCAGTTGAGGTCAAAGTCGGCAAGAAGGACGACTACCACCATTTCAGCCAGTTCTTCCTCAGAGGATTGAGTGAAGATGGACTTAAGGGTGCTCTGAAGGTAACTGCCTTTTGGCCTCTTCACAGACGCTAGTCCAACTGTTAGATACTCTGCAAAGTGAAAAAGTCACTGGATGCATTTAAGAAACTCAGATTGTATGATTTTACTCAATTAAAAGTGCTTGGCTCCAGATGCATTTTGCTCCAGATTTATTGTATAAAAAATGTGTGCATGCCAATTATATTATAAATAGATAAACTTACTCTTGGGCTGCTGAGGGTCTCCTGCCAGAAGCTTAATGGAAACATTGAAACGCAGGTAATGGCTCTTAATCTCTTCAGGCCAAGTCTCTCTATCCCAGATCCAGGTCAATGACTCACATAAAATAAATCAATCAATATTGTTACAGCAGTGAAAAAGCAGATTTATTAGCATAAATACTTTTCTTTATGTATGAATGTCATTGCATTAGAAATGTCAGACGAAGAGGCAAACAATATTTGCTTCTTTCTAGAAAACTAACTTAAAGTCCCAGTGAAATTAAAAATGACATATTTTCATGAAATATTGCAGCGTTTATATTATAACTTTATATATTATCAATGTGAGTAATCTTCCCTTTAAACTTCATGTACCCTCACAATCTTCAGTTAAAATCTGAAAATGTACTTCCGCCCTGAAATGACTATCCATCTCAAATGACTTAAAGGTGCACTTTGTAAAAACTCTCAAAACAACAACAATGCCGTAGCTTGATGACGCTGTGAAGGAGCGTGGAAAGATGGGATCTGTTATCTTCAACTCCACCGCTGATGGCCATCAATCAGACGGGAACGAGATATCATGTTAGCAGATGAGGTAAAGTTTTATAATTGTTGGGAATAATTGTGGTCCATAAATAAGTCACTGCTCGAAACAAGTTAGTGGCTTGATAGATGCTAGACACTACTTCCACATTTGTCCACGACACTGTTGTCATGCGGTTTATACGTCAGTAAAGGCGGTAACAAAGGGGAACGCGGATATGACGCCATTGACACGCGACTGCACAGCCCCGTGTCACTGTTTAGAATGGCGATTTTCTCACGATTTACAAGTAGTTGGAAATATTTGAGATATTGTAAGTACTCAGCTGAACAATATATATAACACTAGCTAAATGGTTGTTGGATAATTTACTGCAAAATTCTTACAAACTGCACCTTTAAATTAGACGGCTTGACTGGAGCATCCGTTAATTCCTCCCCTTCAACTGTCAGTCTGCTGCCAGTTTCAATTTAAAATCAATGCAACAGCTGTTTTACACATCCAATCAATTCGCGTTGAAAAACGCAAGCCACACCCACTCATTTTCTCCTTTGAAATTCCTTTTCACTCGGATATACGGAAGTAAAAACAATCGCAACTTCCGGTTCACATGGACTTTAAAGTGTTCACCCAAATATGAAAATTCTGTCATCATTTACTCTTGTAAATTTCCCTCTTGTCATTTCAAACCTGTATGACTTTCTATCTCCTGCAGAACACAAAAGAAGATATTTTGAAGAATGTTGTTAACTGGCCCTCATTCACTCGCATTGGTTTTGTGTCAATACAATAGAAGTGAATGGATGCCGGCACTGTTTGGTTACCAACATTATTCAAAATATCTTCTTTTGTGTTCTGTAGAAGAGAGAAAGTCATAAAGGTTTGAAATGACAAGAGGGTGAATAAATGATGACAGAATTTAAATTTTTGGGTGAACTATCACTTTAACTTGTCTGAGATACTTTTGAATCGGCCGGTTTATTTGTCATTCCCTCTTGTTAAAGATCAAACAAAGACAGTGTTTTACCTTGTTTTCCGACGGTGGTCTCAGCATGATGTAGACGCTGGTCAAAATGAAGAGACCAGCCGCTAACTGGACCAATGTTTTCAGATGGCATCTCATCTCCCAGCTTTTTCTGTCTCTGAACACACATAAAGCACCGATTTAAAGGGATAGTCTACCCAAAAATGAAAGTCTGTCATCATCCTTTACTCAGGTTGTTCCAAACCTGTATAATATCTTTGTTCTGCAATGTCTCTGTTCTGATATTTGGAAGAATGTCAGTAACCGAGCAGATTTCGTGCCCTATTGACTCCCATAGTATTTATTTTCCCTACTATAGCAGTAAATGGGGGGCGAGATCTGCTCGGTTACTGACATTCTTACAAATATCTTCCTTTGTGTTTAGCAGAACAAAGACATTTATACATGTTTGGAACAATCTGAGGATGAATAAATGATGACAGAATTTTCATTTTTGCGTGAACTATCCCTTTAACTTTCACTCTTTGTTTGTAAAAATGTTTGATTATATTTAATCGTTAGCTGCGATGTTTAATTATTCACACGGCCATATTTAAATAATTCACTGCTTGTTATGAATCATTTAGCTCAACATTGACATTTAAAGTCTGCCTGCTGAACTGGGAAGCATGTTTATAGATATGTTAATAAGTCTTTTGGCTTTACGTTTTTTTGATAGTTTTGATAATTGATGGACACATATGTCTTGACTACAATCAAACATGTTGTGTGACAATATTGATACCTGATAGTGAAACATGTCATCAAACTGGTGCCCATGGGCTCACAAAACGCAATATGTTTGTTTGAGCTGTCACAAAGCATAAACATAATGTGTTATGCAAACTCTTAACATTCAAAACAGGTGACAACTTATAACACATTGACATTTATGAAAAGCTTATGAGACCAGCCTTTCAGTTAAACCCTTCATTGTGAGTTTGTTTGAGTAAACGTTGGTGTGGTTCTATTCACTTGTTTACCCAACAGCTCTTACAACTTGAAGGGATAGTTCAGCCAAAAATGAAAATTCCTTCATCATTTACTGGCGCTCGTGTCATTCAAAACATGCATGACTTGTTTTCTACTGCAGAACACAACATAAGATATAAATAAATAACTTCCAACTGACTTCCAGTGTATGAACACTTTCTTAAAATATTTTATGTTACAGATAAAAGAGTCATATACAGATTTTGCATGGCATAAGAGTAACAAATTATGAGTATGACATTTATTTATTTATTTATACCTTGATTGGGATTTTGAGGTATTTGATAAACCAAATCATCCGTGGAAGTGCTGTAATAATAAAATGCTTTTACACACAAATAAAATCAATGCTATCTCTCAAGCAACAGATAGCTGGTCGTGCTGTCGAACCATTTGTTCAAACATTAACAAACGGTTAAAAGGTTTGCCATTATATAGCATAACTGCCATGAAAGCAAACAATCTACAAAAACCTCTTTGTGCCTAATAATAACCATTAGCAAAGGTGGACTTTGTCTCTCCGTGCTTTGGCCATTGTGTACTTTATTTACACTGGCATGGGTCCACGGACATCTTCTGTTTCTCAAATTTAACCTTATAAGCATGCAAATAGTGAGAACCCAAGTAAACAATGGAAACAGGTCTGTCAGAAATGAGTGAATGTGGGTGAGTCTGACTTTACTGGTTTCATCTCTTGACCTCATTTACAACTCAAACGAGTCAGGCCAGCTCTTCTTCAAGTATCCTCAAAGGTGTAGTCGATCCTTATCGCCTGTGAAATACATCAAATCTGAAAGTTCATCAACTCCTGTAGCTCAGCCTGTAGACCTGACATGCAGCGACGTCAAAATAATGGGTTTGACTTTCAGGAAATAGGTGCAATGTATAAACTATAAAC
Organism: Triplophysa siluroides; assembly: GCA_006030095.1. Classification (NCBI taxonomy): domain Eukaryota; kingdom Metazoa; phylum Chordata; class Actinopteri; order Cypriniformes; family Nemacheilidae; genus Triplophysa; species Triplophysa siluroides. The sequence goes on from VCII01000161.1 coordinate 71,703, forward strand.
TGTACTTCAACAAAATGTTTGGTTTAAAAGCTTTTCTTGGTATGGTGTATACCATTAACATTGTTTCCTGTAGACGTCCTCCATCTACTTTACATTGAATGTCTTTCAATAATACTTGACTAATCATTCATTTCAATGCAAATGCCTTCTAAATGCAATCACAATGAAACCAAAGAACATTCACAATGATATCTAAGCACAATCTTACATTAGTCATCATTTTACACACTAATGGGTCCAGCCTAACATAGTCATCATTTCACACACCAACTACACAAGTGTGCCAAATAATACAAATAAACAGCACGTTAACGTGAAATAGGTGTCTAGACATCTAGATCTATTGCATGGCTATATGCATTAAAAAAGCAGCACATTTACACAGATGTACAGCAGGGTGTGCGTACAGTAGGCTCATTTTTATCCCATGTTTTACAAGTCCAAAAGTCCGATGCCTAACGTACACTTAAGCGTCGGCCACGCGCTCGTGATGCCCATCGCTTCGCTAGATGTGCACGTTCGCGTATGATGCCCCCAAATACAATTTACAGTAGCTAAGCAAACTGTGTTAAACACGCCGGTACAAACGGAACTGAGAAAGAAAGAGACGCTGACGTTTCATTTTGAGAAGTAAAGTAAACTTTTAAAGCCACTTGCCTTTTTACAACCTGTACAGTAATAATCCGTTAATGGAGTATTATTTGATATACAGAGAGTTTGTCGCTTCCTGTCGTCCTTCCCTCGCTCTTCGTCTTTTACCTCAGTAGAAGTTCGACTCGCTATTTGAAAGGTGAAAGAGTCTCTTGAGGTGACCTACAGTACCATATGTAAATACCTCCGGGCAAAGGTTGGGTGAGATAACTTGTCAGATGGGTAAGTTAAGTCTTGCTGAAGCTAGTTCCTCGTCACCATCACAATCAACGTCACCCCGCACAGAGGTGCTTCCTCTGCATCCGACTGCAATACTGCCTCTAGACCCTTAAAGATTGTTTTTTAGTGTCACAGTATAACAGCCATGGCTTTTTGCGGACTTATAGTTTATATTATCGTAGTGTAGGGCTACTATAACAAAACTTTGGTTTATTTATTCTAAATGTACATTGTGCTGAATGTCTTTATTGTGGCTATACAATAATGTGTAAAATATCATTATTAATTATCAAATGAATAAAAATGGGAAATCAATTAATCGTTAGAAATGTAAATAAAATGCTGTAAATAATATCAAACTGGTCTGAAATGTAAATATGCTGTAAATCAAACTTTAAAACGTCTCATATCAAACTTTAAATGGTCGAAACGAAATCTGTAAACAAACTGGTTAAATGTAAATAAAATGCTGTAAATTATATGTGTCATATCAAACTTTAATGGTCGAAACGTTAGAAATGTAAATAAAATGCTGTAAATTATATGTGTCATATCAAACTTTAAATGGTCGAAACGTTAGAAATGTAAATAAAATGCTGTAAATTATATGTGTCATATCAAACTTTAAATGGTCGAAACGTTAGAAATGTAAATAAAATGCTGTAAATTATATGTGTCATATCAAACTTTAAATGGTCGAAACGTTAGAAATGTAAATAAAATGCTGTAAATTATAGTGTCATATCAAACTTTAATGGTCGAAAGAAATGTAAATAAAAATGCTGTAAATTATATGTGTCATATCAAACTTTAAATGGTCGAACGTTAGAAATGTAAATAAAATGCGTAAATTATGTGTCATATCAAACTTTAAATGGTCGAAAGAAATGGTAAATTATATGTGTCAAACTTTATATGGTCGAAACGTTAGAAATGTAAATAAAATGCTGTAAATTATATGTGTCATATCAAACTTTAAATGGTCGAATCGTTAGAAATGTAAATAAAAAATTATATGTGTCATATCAAACTTTAAATGGTCGAATTAGAAATGTAAATAAAATGCTCATATGGTCGTTAGAAATGTAAATAAAATGCTGTAACATATCAAACTTTAAATGGTCGAAACATTAGAAATGTAAATAAAATGCTGTAAATTATATGTGTCATATCAAACTTTAAATGGTCGAAACGTTAGAAATGTAAATAAAATGCTGTAAATTATATGTGTCATATCAAACTTTAATGGTCGAAACGTTAGAAATGTAAATAAAATGCTGTAAATTATATGTCATATCAAACTTTAAATGGTCGAATCGTTAGAAATGTAAATAAAATGCTGTAAATTATATGTCATATCAAACTCTATGGTCGTTTTTAATGGAATATATACAGCATACTGTGCACAATTTCTTTAGCTAAACGTTTTATAACAAGTGTTTTCAGTTGATTATTATTGGGAGAAACTACATTTGTTACTAAAACGTATGTGAAACTTAGTTTATCTATAGTAACCATGTTTTAGTGAAACCATAGCAACCACCAAAACCACCCCTCGGTCCTACAATAGTAACGATTAAAAACATCAAACATAACTACTGGTTAGTACTGGCTAATAACTAGTTGCTACACTTTTACTAAACAATGGGTAATTTTCTATGAGTTTTATTTGCATACGCCACGAGTATTGAAGCCACAATTTGACGAACTTTATGACATTTATTACATAATCTCATAACTAAAAATTTTTTACATTTATGTAATACAGTACATCATTTACAAAATGTTTAGTCAGCAGGAGGTGACGCATATAGAGGTGGAGCTGAATGAGAAAACTCTATAATGCTTAAGAATGTCTCGATGTTGTGATAGACAAGAATGATAATTTGTACTTAGCCTTATCTGTAAATTGCACACCAGAGATTAGACATGGTTCAGTTCACAGGTTGTGTAACAAGAGATGATGTTCTTCTTACTTCCTCACACATCGAAAGTAAAAGACATTTTGATTTGTTTATACATACAGTATGCGGGACAAGTTGTATTACACTAGCTGAATGTGATGTCATGTTGTGCCGAGTCTGACAGAGTCTCAGTCTACAACTTAATGTCCTGGATGGTTTGGCTACACGTTGCAGTGTCTGAGGGGCTACTTCCTCAATGTGGTCAAAAATATGTTTTGACTTGACTGAGTTGGATATAATTTTAGCTGTCAACATTAAGAGTCTGCAAAACACTGATAAGTATCGAAACAAAACCACGAAGAGCGTGTTGGTTTGGTTGCTGCTGTTTGACAGAGACCACCAGACTTCCTTCACTGTCAGGGTCCTCCTGCAACAGTTCAGCGAGAATCAGGGTGCTATTGCCTCTTGTGTACAGATAAGCCTTCCACGGAAGCGTGTCCCCTGGTGTGAAGGCCAGAGTCTGGATCTTCACCAGCTGTAATGCAGCCTGTAAAGTATCAGGAGTGGTTCTGGGTCGAGTGTAACTCAGTGTTTCTCTGTGTAGAACCTCTAGGTCCAGCCATGTTTTCTCAAAAGCCTCATGGGATAGAGGAGGACCCAGATATAGATTTAGCTCCTCTTGGTCATCCTTTGGGATGGAGGGGGATACATCTTTACTTACTGAAAATCAGAGAAATACATAGAGAGAGGAAGTTTTCTTGTTATATATATATATACAGTATAATATTACATGATGAATAATATATTAAATGATAATCATCATAATAATAGGAAAATATAACTATCATGATTATTTTCCTTTAATATATTATTAAATTATAAATTTATATTGATTTAACTATAATATATAAATTAAATGTGTTCTCTAAACGATTAATTCTCTTATACCTGGTAACAACTCATCTTCAGCATTGTTCGATGGCTGTTCGGGTGATGCTATGAGGGGGGTTTGAATGCATAAATCTTGTGCAGACAACGGGCCAAGAGTGTTGAAGTTCGATACCCATTGACTAACTGGTTCCTGTTGGTGACCGGTGAGAACACTCATGGACGGATCAGATTTGGGTCCCATCACAACTTTCATTGTCTGTTCAACTCCCTGTTGAAGAAGTCTGTGGTACAGCAAAGCTCGGTCACGCACACACATGTCACTCTCTTCCTCTGGAGGTGAACCAAAAGACAAAAAGGGGAACGAATTGACAAATAAGCAGATGCTAAAAGGCATATTTGCACAATGTACCATTTGTAAATGTATTTTTTTTATAATTTAAGAAATATTCATATCACAAAATGAGATTATTAAACAACACAGAAATGAGAATTTTGGGGAATGTTCATGGTTGTCAAAAAGTTCCATCTGTTTCTATACTGAATAATATACACTATGGTAGAGCTGTCAAACGATTAATCGCGACTTATCATGTACCTTACCGTGTTTAATAGTTATGAATATATAAATTCCCGCCCTCTCGCCTCCTCATTATTGCTTTAAATTTTTTCATGCCCTGCAACTTCTTGATTTGGTTCCCTTGTGTTTGCTGCCCTGTGGTGTTGCATTGTGCTTTGTTGCCTCAGTGTTCCAGTTTGCCTTGTTGCCATGTGTGTTTGCTTTGCTGATACCCTCCCTTGTTGGATTACTACCTTGTCAAATTAGATTACTACCGTGTCTTGATGCCCTGTTTCCCTAGTCCTTTCATTATTGTGTGAGTGTTTTTCCCCCGTCGCGGGAAGTCTTTTGTTTCAAGTTTTCAATTTGTAGTTCCTGTTTTCCCCATCGTGGGCTTTTTGTTTTGTATAAATAAAGTTAAGTTGATTCTTGTAATCGCTGCCTGCCCCTGGGTTCTCTTCTCTGTACACTGGCGACAGTAAATACATTTTTATAGTTATATATAATTAATCTTGTATATAAATATTTAATGTATTTTAAACGTTTATCCCCTAAGATTATACATGGATGTGTGTGTATTTATATATACATAATTATTATACACAGTACACACACATGGCCAGCCATAATATATGGACTAAAGTATTGGGGCATCCACTACAACCCTTTTCCCTACTTTCTCTTTACTCATCATTATAACACGGCTCGTTGGAATGCTTGATTTTGATTGGCCAGTCGCGATATTTGCAGGTTCGTTATTCCCAGATAACAACCACTCAAAACCAATAACACACGGTAACCCGAAAGCAGGAAATCATTTTGACAGGTTTTTTTGAGTCTTTAATGTCATCAAATTACATTATATTTACAAATGACTGTACCAGATTGCCTGTTCGTGACATTTGAATGTAGTTTCCTACCTTAAAACCGAAAGTAAACGGCTTATCCTCACGGAAGGTCTGCATTCCGCAAAAATGAGCTAATAAAATATTAGAAATTTGCATTTCATGTCCAGTTTTTTTCCTCATGTGGCAAGTAGCCGTGTATTAAGCAGGATAATGTACAAGCAGCCGGGTTTTATCGTGAAATAAGCCCCTTCAGTGTGACATTAGACCCTCTGCTCCGCATCCTGATGGTCCTGATCACACTGTCGGGGGTTATTTCTGCGATAACAACTGTCTGCCTGTAGATTATCCCTTGCATCAACCTGAACAAAAATATGTATTCATACCAGAAAGGGGTTTTACTTTAATCAGACTCACTGCATCATTTTGAACATCTTTTACATACCGATACAGTGATGTAAAAGTCGACCCAGCATATCCTGAGTCTCAGCGGGACGGCAGAGGAACATCTTCACTGCAGCTGTCAGTAGCTCCATCTTCACTGATGAAGAGAGTTCTGTTTTCAGCCCGTCTATATACACCTCCAGCACATAGGGGGCGCTACTGATCTGTTCACCATGTTCTCCCAGCAGCCATAGCAAAGCCTGTTTTGCCTAAGAGAAAGAGGATTTCTGGTTTAAAGGTGATCCAAAATATGTGTACAATTTTCAGTGATCTGGAAAAAGTACAGAATCTTCTTATACCACATGTTTGAATCTGATTGGTCAACACAGCAACTTCACAATCGAGCTAATAAAAGTACTGCAACTTCCAGGTCTGAGTTAGAGTTTGACTCCCTTATTCCAATGTCTTACATGACGCCTGGACGACGCATTACTGTACTGCAAATGACCTGGGGGAGGCAGCATTACTGTAGATCACAGGTGTCAAACTCAGTTCCTGGAGGGCCGCAGCTCTAATCAACATCTTCAGGATTACTAGAAACTTCCAAGCATGTGTGCTTTAGAGCTGTTTGGAGCTAAACTGTGCAGAGCTGCGACCCTCCAGGAACTGAGTTTGACACCCCTGCGTGTACAGTCATGGCCAAAAGTTTTGAGAATTACATAAATATTGGAAATTGGAAAAGTTGCTGCTTAAGTTTTTATAATAGCAATTTGCATATACTCCAGAATGTTATGAAGAGTGATCAGATGAATTGCATAGTCCTTCTTTGCCATGAAAATTAACTTAATCCCAAAAAAACCTTTCCACTGCATTTCATTGCTGTCATTAAAGGACCTGCTGAGATCATTTCAGTAATCATCTTGTTAACTCAGGTGAGAATGTTGACAAGCACAAGGCTGGAGATCATTATGTCAGGCTGATGGGGTTAGAATGGCAGACTTGACATGTTAAAAGAGGGTGATGCTTGAAATCATTGTTCTTCCATTGTTAACCATGGTGACCTGTAAAGAAACGCGTGCAGCCATCATTGCGTTGCATAAAAATGGCTTCACAGGCAAGGATATTGTGGCTACTAAGATTGCACCTAAATCAACAATTTATAGGTTCATCAAGAACTTCAAGGAAAGAGGTTCAATTCTTGTAAAGAAGGCTTCAGGGCGTCCAAGAAAGTCCAGCAAGCGTCAGGATCGTCTCCTAAAGAGGATTCAGCTGCGGGATCGGAGTGCCACCAGTGCAGAGCTTGCTCAGGAATGGCAGCAGGCAGGTGTGAGCGCATCTGCACGCACAGTGAGGCGAAGACTTTTGGAAGATGGCCTGGTGTCAAGAAGGGCAGCAAAGAAGCCACTTCTCTCCAAAAAAAACATCAGGGACAGATTGATCTTCTGCAGAAAGTATAGTGAATGGACTGCTGAGGACTGGGGCAAAGTCATATTCTCCGATGAAGCCCCTTTCCGATTGTTTGGGGCATCTGGAAAAAGGCTTGTCCGGAGAAGAAAAGGTGAGCGCTACCATCAGTCCTGTGTCATGCCAACAGTAAAGCATCCTAACACCATTCATGTGTGGGGTTGCTTCTCATCCAAGGGAGTGGGCTCACTCACAATTCTGCCCAAAAACACAGCCATGAATAAAGAATGGTACCAAAACACCCTCCAACAGCAACTTCTTCCAACAATCCAACAACAGTTTGGTGAAGAACAATGCATTTTCCAGCACGATCGACAAACTTTTTGAAAACGAATATTTATGTAATTCTCAAAACTTTTGGCCACGACTGTAGATGGTCAAAACAAAACAGTGGGTAAATCGTCTCACCTCTAGGTCTGTAAAAAACAATTAACTGCGACTAATCGTTAACATACATAAAATATGTGTGTGTACTGTGTATAATAATTATGTATATATAAATACACACACATCCATGTATAATTTTAGGTAAAAAAAGTAAATATTTATTATTTATATACAATATAAATTATATATAACTATAAAAATGTATATACACGTGTAAATATTTCTTAAATATATACATGTATGTGTATGTATTAACTTATACATAATTATATGTGTATGTATTTATATATTCATAATTATTATACACAGTACACACACATTTTATGTAAACAGAAACTATTATTATTCAAACGGTTTGTCGCGATTAATTGTTTGACAGCCCTACTCACCTCGCTATCTTGAGTACAGTCAACACAGGCCTCAACGGTTTGACATACAGCGGCTGTACTCTGAGGACAGAACCACACCAAATCTCTGAACGTCTGTATGACGGCTAAACAGAGAAAGTGTCAGATTAGAGATACTATGCAGGAGGACTTACTAAACTAAAACACAATTGTCATCCGAGCTGGAGAGGGTGATTGCTAAAACAATTTGTGCAAACAGTGTGAGCCACAATCTAACTAATGTACTTAACAATAGTAGTAACCTTGAGAAAGAAATGCACAAAGTAAACACTGTTTGTTTGAGTCATTATCTAGAAGGCAGTTGAGGTGAGCTTTAGAACCGTTCTTTCTTACCTGATGTGATGTGTTCCTGTTTCAATGCCACCAGTCCGGTCAGAATGTCCAGACATTTCTCACTGTACGTCCGTGCAATACGTCCTGCCAGAAAACGCAACTTAAGGTAAATGATACATTTAGCTGTTGACATAATAGTAATGTTGGTCATTGAATTTCCAATATGGCAGTGTTGCAGAAATCAATAAACACTTCTAGAACTAACAAGTTTGTTCAAATGCTTTGTTTCGTTCTTGTCAGAAAGAGGTTGTGTGCAATACTGAACCAAACTGAGAATCACTTATTATTATTTATCAATAATAATATTAATTTATTTCATTTTAAATTTGAATTGTGGTAACAAACAGGATGTTATATAAGCAGAATAAATTAAAATTTCAAATATTTATCAAATTCATTAAGTATACTAGTGCTTTTTTAACTATTATTAATCAATGTGTAATCCATGACAAAGTTAATCAAGACAAACTATGATGACCTTGATGAAAACTGTGCAAAAGGGCTAAAACGTCTGTATGTTTATTAGCCTTAAACTCCAACCCAAATTGAAAATACTGTCATCATTTGCTCACCCTCAAGTTGGTCGAAACCTGTATACATTTTGGAAGACTGTTAGCAACTGACATTTCTGGGACATCCTTTCTTTCTGTTTAACACAAAATAAGATATTTTTAAGAATTTAGGAAAGCAAACAGTTCTGGGGTACCTTTAACTACTACAGTGAAAGCTTCCAGACCTCAAGTATGACGGTCTGACTATGCGAGACTAGTGATGTCCCAGAAATGTCCACATTTTTCCAAATATCTTACTTTGTGTTCAACGGAACAAAAAAATTATACAGAACAACTTGGGGGTGGCCAATGCCATTTAAATTCAAACTCTTAATAAACTGAATTGTGCACAGCCCAGGTGAGAACTACTACATAATTGTTTACTATTATTTCGCATCTTGCAAGATGCCGTACCTATAGCAGCAATGGCAGCCTGGGCCAGCTCAGGAGACACATCCGTGCAGTAACTTCTCAGCTCCTCTAAAACCAAAGTCACGTTTTCATCATTCACCAGCTCCACCAGGATCTCCATCTTGCGAAACTTAATGTAACTCGGTTCTGAATAAGCGCAAAAGAAGCGTTTGTAATGCGGCGCAAAAAGGCCCGGCTGACTTCGCATGACCTGCTGTACATGACAGAGGCCAGCAAACCGAAGTTCGCGTGATATAGAACCGCACATTGTCAACAGGGGGCTGCTTGTGTGCTGGAGGGCGTCGGCCTGCACAGCGGGGTGGGCGGCAGCTAAATGAAGGAAGAGGCGGAGCGTTGCGACAGCGACGTGCGCGTGGGCGCTTTGGAGAAGAGCGTCCAGTAGGCTGAGGATGTCGAATAATTCGTCATCGCTGCGAGGACGGTAGCGTAGCAGGAATGTGAGGACTTCACTCTGCCCCCAGCTATCCAGGTCCTTCATTCTGAAGAAATAAATACAATAAAAACAAAAATAAAACCACAAGAAGGAACGTTATTGACTAAGTCATAACCAATAATAGTATATCAAAACCCCAGAGTAATGTAATGGCAGGAACAACACACCTGTTGAGAAGGTGATGAGCAATGGGTTTGTTAATAACCACACCACCCTCATCCTTGAGGATTTCATCCAGGGCACGCAGACAGTTTACCACAACCACAGGGTCTGGGTCTCTCAGAAGAGCGTACAGCTCATTTACTATACTGGCATCTAGAAAACACAAATCCAGGACAGTATTCATAAAGCAGACGCTACACACCCTTAGTATGGCTATGCAAAACCAGTTAGACTGTCTACACCCTGCGTAGGAGACAGGAATACAACTATGTACTACCACATAACAATGAATCTGTCACACTTGACAGAAAGCCGCTAAGAAGGTATGAAAGAAACAACATTTTCTACAAGTATCTGATGCCGTAACAATAGAATCACGCTTCCGTGGAATGTGCAGTCTGGCCTGTTTTTTGGTTCCCTTTAGATCCCTTCTGTATTGATGCTGATAAAGCTGTATTACAAGCTGAACCAGCAGGTTTTGAAAGATTTTAGGGATAATTCACAAAAAAGTGAAAATGTTTGTAAAGGTCTAAAATAAAAAAAATGAGGATTATTTTAGATGAAAGTAATTGTTAATTTGTTAATATTCTGTAGATTACACAATTGGTTCTTTAACTAGAAACGCTAACATATATAATTACATTTAAATTCAACTAAATGTAAGTAAAAGATCTAATTATGAAGTCAAATTTAAACATGCAAATGAGTTCTTGGTAGTACCTATCTCTATGTTGGGCTGAAGACTGTGCATTTTGGCACAGCCCATCACAGCCACCCTTCTTACGTAACTGGCCTTATCACGCAGACCAGCAACAATGGGCTGCTCTATGTACTCTGTTATTCCCGGCATTCTGAAAAATAAAACAAAACTATGTACATGAACAACGTAATTATTACAGCATCTAGAATTGATTGTGGAAATGTGTTATGCAATCCATTTTTGTTATTTCACAGTCTGCCAAAAAGGTACACAAATGTGGCGGCAGCTAAAAAAAATTATTTCAAAACAATTGAATGTGTTAAAAAATGAACAACAAGTAGATTTTTACTGAAGTTTATTTAGAAGAAACTGTGAGAAAGTGTGAAATGCCACCACAACAGTATTCTGGGTAGTTCTTTTATGAAGTTAATGGGCAGATATTAGAAAAACCCACCCACAAAATAAGAAGAATCTTTTCTATGTCTTCTTACCACCTACAGTACTTTTTTTTTTTTCAATAAAATTATTATTACCCTTCATGATGGCAAAGGGTATGGTCTTCCACAATAACTTTATAATCTAGACAATCTACATTAATTTAGACAAAACAAATAAAATACAATACAACCTACAAACCCCCCCATACACTATACAAACCTGAAGTTGCACATGTTCCTCAGGGCCAGTCCTCGCACCATTGGATTAGGATCAGCACAGTCCTTACGGAGAGTGTTGATGGCCAGCAATGCAAGGTCAGGCTTGTCACTTGCATAGGTGCACATATACAGATATACCAGCTTCTTCTGAACAATATCAACTGTGGCACTGGCTTTCACCATGTCCATAAATAAAGAGGAGACGTCCAAGCCCTGCGTCATATACCTACAAAAAAAAGAATGTCTGAGAAATGTCACAATTTTTTTCTGTCTAGAAGAAGAAGTGGGTGTAGAATAGTTCAAAAAGAAAATTCTGTAAAATCTAACAGCTAAAATGGAAGTCAAGGTTTTGCCCAAACATAAACATACAGCTTCAGAAAACCTCAAATTAAATGCATATGTATTGAACAAAGAGCTCATGCAAGATAAAAATAAACAAATAATAAAATACATACATAAAATAAATATATAGGTGCTGGTCATATAATTAGAATATCATCAAAAAGTTGATTTATTTCACTAATTCCATTCAAAAAGTGAAACGTTGTATAATGTATACATTCATTCCACACAGACTGATATATTTCAAGTGTTTATTTCTTTTAATTTTGATGATTATAACTGACAACTAATGAAAACCCCAAATTCAGTATCTCAGAAAATTTGAATATTACTTAAGACCAATACAAAGAAAGGATTTTTAGAAATCTTGGCCAACTGAAAAGTATGAACATGAAAAGTATGAGCATGTACAGCACTCAATGGCTCCTTTTGCCTGAATTACTGCAGAAATGCAGCGTGGCATGGAGTCGATCAGTCTGTGGCACTGCTCAGGTTGCTTCCTGCTGCTGACCAACTTTATGGAGATGCAGATTTCATTTTCCAACAGGACTTGGCACCTGCACACAGTGCAAAAGCTACCAGTACCTGGGTTAAGGACCATGGTATCCCTGTTCTTAATTGGCCAGCAAACTCGTCTGACCTTTACCCCACAGAAAATCTATGGGGTATTGTGAAGAGGAAGATGCGATATGCCAGACCCAACAATGCAGCAGAGCTGAAGGCCACTATCAGAGCAACCTGGGCTCTCATAACACCTGAGCAGTGCCACAGACTGATCGACTTCATGCCACGCCGCATTGCTGCAGTAATTCAGGCAAAAGGAGCCCCAACTAAGTATTGAGTGCTGTACATGCTCATACTTTCATGTTCATACTTTTCAGTTGGCCAAGATTTCTAAAAATCCTTTCTTTGTATTGGTCTTAAGTAATATTCAAATTTTCTGAGATACTGAATTTGGGGTTTTCATTAGTTGTCAGTTATAATCATCAAAATTAAAAGAAATAAACACTTGAAATATATCAGTCGGTGTGGAATGAATGTATACATTATACAAGTTTCACTTTTTGAATGGAATTAGTGAAATAAATCAACTTTTTGATGATATTCTAATTGTATGACCACCACCTGTATTATAATCAATACAAGTTATTCTGCAAAAGCATTATGTTTTTTTACTGAAAGCAGATGATCACTTTACAGACCTAATGACCCTCGTGATGTAGTTTTTGTAGCGGAGACGGTCTGCTTGGACATTGGGATTGGACAGAGCTCTCTTGAGCTCTTTCACCGTCTCCTCGGATCCAAAATACGGCATTTTGCTCTCCGCAAGCACCTGTCACAAAAGGTACTTCATCTATTTCATTTAATAATCCCTTGCATGCAAGCGTTGTGAAATAATTTAACTGTACATTTATCAAATTTGGTGATGTCTTCCGGTTTTATTCCAATAATGATTATATCAACATAAGCAATCATAATAATTGTCAGTTTGACAGCACAATGACAGACCAACCAACGTATCGTCAAATGACAGTTTTTAGATCTAAATTATGGACAAATAAAACATTTTATAGATTACACACGACAGGCAATCAGAAAGTATTAAAGTAACATACCTTATGTGTTAAACCCTAAACTGTAAAGTGTAAAATGGCCAAAGTAATCATCATTATAGAGTATTGTATACCATCAGATGAGTCTGTTTATATTACTTAGGAAGTTGGAAGCCAGAATTAATAACAGGGATCACTTCCGCTAATCACTCTTTAATTTCAAAATAAAAGGCGTCAACAAATCTTTTTTTGACAATTTTTTTTAAATTTATTCGCAAAAAAGATGACTCCTTTTTTAAATAGAAAATCAAGCTTTTTATTATGTTATCACGTTTTTAGTGTGATTTATTGTGTTAGTTACCAGATTTTTTTAGTTATTATTACTTATTTAAAACAACTCAATTGCAGTTTGATTGATATTAATCGTAATGAACAATGAAAAAAACATGATTTTTGAACATTTTAAAAAACTGCGTTATATGTTTTTGCAAATGAATTCTTAAAATGTTTTGGGATTTTGATAATTCACCAAAAATCGTGTAGAAAGAATGAAATAAAGGAAGGAATAAAAAGAAAGACAATGTTGCCATGTTTTACTAAGTGAGTAATAAAGCGGGAGTGTTTTATTATGCAGCCCTGTTCCAATTACCTTTGGCCTAACAGCATAATACATTTTGTAAAATTCATTGGATTGTTGTTTGTTTTAACATTTGTCAATTTTCAAAATACCGACATTTTTCATTTTTTCTACATTTTCATGCGTATTATACTTATTTTGTGATATCTCTGTGACTTTGTATGTATGTTTACATCACGCTGAAAAAAACAATTTAATTCAAATATGTTACAAATAAATGAAGATTCTGTCTTGACCTTGCACCCCCCCCCAAACAAATTATTCCCGACCTGTACACATTTATTTGTTCTGTTAAACACAAAGAAATACATTTTTAAGTTAGCAACTGAGATTTCTGGGGTACTCAAACAATAGAAGTCAAAGGTGCCCCAGAACTGTTTGTTCAAACACAGAGGATGCCTCCATGCAACTGTCCTTTAAGGCAATTCGACTGTGCTGAAATATTGGGATTATAACACCTAGTCCTGTTAAATTAAGCGAATGACAGAATTTTCATTTCTGGGTGGACTATCTTTCGAAAGAAAAACCATTCGAAGAAGTGCTCTTATTTTGACATTGTGGTAGATTGGGAGTTTCTTACTGTCTGTCGCTAGGGGCGATAAACTTGTGTCAGGCCGTAGCAGCAGCGTCAGTCGTGACCGGGTGTGTGTGTGTCAGCGAGAGATTTCTTAAGATGCCAGAGAGGTAACGTTAGCTTGTCTGACGGGATGGCAGGAATCATCAAAAAGCAGATCCTGAAGCATTTGTCCAGGTAAGATGAGGTTTAAGAGTAATGTTTTGATTCATGGCTCTCAGTGTTAGCGCCAGATTACTGTTCACAGCGTCACTCCATTATACGGCTAATAAATAACGCACACAGCCCGTCTCATATATTAACGTTACATGTGCCAAGTGTGTTGTGTCATGTCATGTAGTGCTGTAAATAATATTTGAGTGAAATTGAGATGTTGTTTCTGTCCTGTTGGATGACAGGCTAACCTAACGGACTGCAGCAGCAGCACTGCTGTTGTTTTGCTGAAATAACTCAATTCACCTGATGTAGGTTACACAGAGATGGGCCCGTGAGAGCAAATGTGGGATGGTCAGTGGCGTTTCTAGACTACTGTAACTGGGGGGGCCACTTATGCTTTTAGGGGGCACACTAACATTTGTTGTCATGATTATTTTTCATTCATTTTTCATTTGAAAACAAGTTCAGCTCAAAATTGCTCTGTTTTGGTGAAATATCATTCCAGATTTAGGGGGGCCAGGGGGGTGGCCCTCTGGCCCCCCCTAGAACCGCCCCTGGGGATGGTTGAACTACAATATGCTTTTAAAACGAGACACTTAGCATCTATAGTTGATATTTTTGTTTGCTGTAACAGAAAATAATGGATATGTAAAATGTCTGGCATGACATGGTGTAGGGGTTAAAAAGTTGAAGATTTGGAGCCAATGCATAACTGTGATATTGACGGGTTGGCTGTGTTTTCATGGGTCAAAATTCCGGTCAGTCTATTCAGGTTTAGAGGTTGGGTTGAAGTTAGGTCACGAACATTTACAAGATATCATTTCCCCCTGGTTAAGGGGTTGTTCAGGGCTGGGTTGTGAGGTGATGTTGGGATTGTTTTTTTTTTGGACTGATATTAACCCAGGAACATGTCAAACGTGTCCACTTTCTACTGGAGGAGAGTCTGACTCTGTCCTGCATGACATTTGTCCCCGCAACGTTTCAGATTTAAAAATGCATGAATTATTTGTGCGTCCAGATCAATTCCCAAACAATAAGTTTGACATACAGTCAACTATAGAAAAACAACAGTAAGCATCATAAGTGTAGTTTCCCTGACAAGGGATTTGGTCTTGGTTGAATTTAGACCTTTAGGTAGTTTTTACAAACTTGCCTTACAAAAGCACATTACTGGTGTGCATCTCAAGTCAAAACAATGACACAATAGTGTTTTTAGTTATGTGAGTGCAAGCTGTTTTCAGTGAAAAAGCTCAAACATGCCTTTTAGTCTGAGATAATTGATTAATGCTGGGTTCACACCAAACGCGAACGTCGCGTTCCACGCTCTTTATTACTCGCGGGGAAAGTTTGTTATTTTCATGTGAGTGCAAGTGACAAATATTTTCAACCTTCGTGGAAGACGAGATTGACTCGCGTTGGCTGCAATCGCGCCGCCCGATTCGGCGGAAGTCTTTGCATTGACTTTGTATGTAATTTACTCGCGCAAAACACTTAATTCGCGTTTGGTGTGAACCCAGTGTAAGGCTTAAGCCCTGTCCTCAGCACTGGCCAATAGAATATAAGAAGCCATCAGATGGGCATGTTTATGTTATTCTATGTTTATGTTATTCTAAAAGCATGAAGCTAGAGTCATTGACAAGTACCTATTATCACTCAAAACATATTTAAATTGAAATAAAGTTTATGCGCTCAAAACGAATGTGTTTGGACAATGTGTTTTGTTAAAAAAAGAAAGAAAGAGAGGCAACTGTATATGGTGGAACTGTTTGTCAAACATGTTGTTTCAAGAAAAGTGAAACTAACTAATTCTCGTTGGTGACACTAATTTATAATATCTGGAAATGTGTAGGTTTTAACCATAAAGAGGATAAAGCCATGAACAGGGTTTTTCCTGGCTCAAAATGAGCCTGATCTTGTACACACACGTAGGACTTCCAGACCTTTAAGTGGCTTAACCAAAGTGACTTTGAGATATCAAGGCCTGGTTTCACAGACACGACTTAGCTTAAGCCAGGACTTTGCCGCAGTTGAATTTTAATAAAAATGCATCTCGAGACAAACCATTGTCACTGATATATTTTAATATGTTTCTTGGCAAGTTATATTCAGTTAAGACCGGTCAAACATTCATTTTAGTTTGGGACTAGGTTTAAGATGTCTCAAAGAAAGGCAGAGAAGAAGAGAAACGTTCCCCTGCGCACCTGCCTGCTGTAGTCTCTGGAGACTCTGCTTGAGTTTCCAGAAATCTGTTTTTTTCATGTTCCTCCGGTCTGACAGCTCTCTGTCAGCTGACTTACTGCTGCTTTTACTGATGTGAAAACAAAATCTCATCTAAAGCTCTTTGACTCTGTTTTAACTCTTCTTCTCATCGTGTCTCATTTTACTTTCTCAATTCACTGAGGATAATGATAGTTACATAAATCAATTCAAGTTGATGAATCGTGATGGAGTGCTGGGCTCGAAATTGCAACCATTTTAGTCACATATGCTACCTAAATTTAGCCTTTGCGAATTCAAAATATATTTGGGAGCATTTGTGTGAGTGCACATTTTGTTGTGGTGAGACCTGTTTTCATTACTGTTCCCACCGTTTTTCTATGTAAACGCGCTAGACGGATGGGCTTCAACGTTCGCGTGCGTCTCTCGCGTCTGCGGGCCCTGCACATAAGCACTAGTGTTTACGGCCAGCAGCGCTTTGGGAGAAGCTGAGCTGACTGTTCGACAAATACAGTATAGCAATTGCAAATTCACATTACGTTTTTTAAATAGATTCACAGGCAAACCTCTTCAAAAACGGATCATCTGTCTCTTTACATATGGACAAGTAGCAGTTGGTACAATTACTGCCTGTCATTTGAGTTTGTGACAAAACATTTTGCAGTATTTACATATTGTTTATCACTGCATAATATAATTCATTTAATTCATTCATCAAAATAATTATTATTAGTTTTTAAAAGCGTATCAGGAACGAAATTTTAGGTCAGATCTAGCATGCATCTCCTTTATGCCAATCGCAGCTATGTAATGACCACTTGAAAGACGAGTTGTGGGAGCATTTTGAAGGAGAACAACGGGTGGGTTTTACGCAAACTGTCATATCAAAGTTGCATAATAATAATTTCACTATAGCCATGTGTAACCATAATGCATTGGGTTCTTATTGCCGCGATGCGGAAAACGCAGATGTTTTATTATTTACAATATTATGTTGAATAAAAAATCTAAAGCAAAGTCTGATTTCTATTAAATATGGAATAAACAATGGTGGATGCCAATTACTCTTGTCAGTTTCAAGTTATTTCAGAGAAAATTGTGCATTCTTCGTTTTTTTGTGGAGGGGTACCAACAAATGTGAGCACGTCTGTATTAACAAATGACAACAAACGTGTTAATACGCTGAAATTCTCTCAGCCTTGAGCTGTCCTGCTTCCCGCCCAGCGTTTCAAATATCTTGCGACTCGAGATATTGACAAGACGGAAATATCACATCATATAGTTTGATAGGCGGAAAGATAACATATCTAGTTTAAATTAATTTAGACGCATGCTCCCAACATCCAAACTGAATACATCCATCTACACTGCACGTGTCTGGCATGATGCGAAAATAAAAAATTAAGACCAAGGCGTTTGTCGTGCAGCATCCAGTGGGGACAGAATTTCTGTTTATTACTGGTTTTATAGTCTTGTCGCGTTGCTTCGGGCCGCCTGTGTGCGTTGCAGACAGGGTGTTACCGTTACCAACCTGTACGTTGCAAACATAAGGTCACGCAAGTTCAAATCTCTGTTATTTCATTGCATTCATGTTTTACAAACAACGGAATCACGTATTCATACGTTGCAGTATCTAATATTTTAGTTAAAACAAACTTCCAACCTACCTTCCTTCCTAGTCCGATAAAAAAAACAAGATGGCCTCTGATCAGAATATTCACAGCCAGGATAAGACTGACATCAGAGAACGTGTCCTTAAAGGAAATTTTACATTGACTGAAAGTGAGAAATTTGAGTAATGGAGAATTTCTGTGCGGTTAAGTTTAAAAGGTGAACAATTCTATGTTACATTTCGGGAAGCAAAAGACTAAGTAAAAAATATACTCAAATAGTTAAGCTTTCCAACAAACCCCCATGTTCACTTTTTACAGTATGAAACAAAAATTATAATTTTACCTAAACATATACAGTATCTCACAGAAGTGAGTACACCCCTCACATTTTTTTGAATATTATATTATGTCTTTTCATGTGACAACACTGAAGAAATGAATCTTTGCTACAATATAAATGAAACAATGAGTTTACAGCTTGTATAACAGTGTACAGTCGTGGCCAAAAGTTTTGAGAATTACATAAATATTCGTTTTCAAAAAGTTTGCTGCTAAACTGCTTTTAGATCTTTGTTTCAGTTGTTTCTGTGATGTACTGAAATATAATTACAAGCACTTCATACGTTTCAAAGGCTTTTATCGACAATTACATGACATTTATGCAAAGAGTCAGTATTTGCAGTGTTGGCCCTTCTTTTTCAGGACCTCTGCAATTCGACTGGGCATGCTCTCAATCAACTTCTGGGCCAAATCCTGACTGATAGCAAGTTAGCAACCCATTCTTTCATAATAACTTCTTTGGAGTTTGTCAGAATTAGTGGGTTTTTGTTTGTCCACCCGCCTCTTGAGGATTGACCACAAGTTCTCAATGGGATTAAGATCTGGGGAGTTTCCAGGCCATGGACCCAAAATTTCAACATTCTGGTCCCCGAGCCACTTAGTTATCACTTTTGCCTTATGGCACGGTGCTCCATCGTGCTGGAAAATGCATTGTTCTTCACCAAACTGTTGTTGGATTGTTGGAAGAAGTTGCTGTTGGAGGGTGTTTTGGTACCATTCTTTATTCATGGCTGTGTTTTTGGGCAGAATTGTGAGTGAGCCCACTCCCTTGGATGAGAAGCAACCCCACACATGAATGGTGTTAGGATGCTTTACTGTTGGCATGACACAGGACTGATGGTAGCGCTCACCTTTTCTTCTCCGGACAAGCTTTTTTCCAGATGCCCCAAACAATCGGAAAGGGGCTTCATCGGAGAATATGACTTTGCCCCAGTCCTCAGCAGTCCATTCACTATACTTTCTGCAGAAGATCAATCTGTCCCTGATGTTTTTTTTGGAGAGAAGTGGCTTCTTTGCTGCCCTTCTTGACACCAGGCCATCTTCCAAAAGTCTTCGCCTCACTGTGCGTGCAGATGCGCTCACACCTGCCTGCTGCCATTCCTGAGCAAGCTCTGCACTGGTGGCACTCCGATCCCGCAGCTGAATCCTCTTTAGGAGACGATCCTGGCGCTTGCTGGACTTTCTTGGACGCCCTGAAGCCTTCTTTACAAGAATTGAACCTCTTTCCTTGAAGTTCTTGATGAACCTATAAATTGTTGATTTAGGTGCAATCTTAGTAGCCACAATATCCTTGCCTGTGAAGCCATTTTTATGCAACGCAATGATGGCTGCACGCGTTTCTTTGCAGGTCACCATGGTTAACAATGGAAGAACAATGATTTCAAGCATCACCCTCCTTTTAACATGTCAAGTCTGCCATTCTAACCCAATCAGCCTGACATAATGATCTCCAGCCTTGTGCTTGTCTACCACTAAAATAATTTTAGAGACATTAATTTAAGGACAAAAAGTTGACGTTATCCCTTTAATGGCTGTGTTTTGAGTTATTTTGAAGGGACAGCAAATTTACACTGTTATACAAGCTGTACACTCACTACTTTACATTGTAGCAAAGTGTCATTTCTTCAGTGTAGTCACAAGAAAAGCTATAATAAAATATTTGCAAAAATGTGAAGGGTTTTCTCACTTCTGTGAGATACCGTACCTATACAAAGTCAATTTTAAAATAAAATAATCACTCTCTTAAATGATTTCTTAATTTTTCACAATCCTCTTTTATAGCACATATCAAAATTGCAATATATTAAATGGGTGCCTTGGAAATACCGTAATTTTTGCTTATTGGTTCATAGGCTACCAACATTTTGGTTCAATGGCGGCGAAACTCCTGTAGCCAAAGATGAGCAGGACTGTGCTACACTGTGCAGTGCATTTGTAGTGGTTCTCCGGTTTGTTTGTTTTTTGGGAGCAGAAAAACACTTCAGCGCTGATGTGTTAATATTAGATGTGCTCAGTGTGGCTATGTCTGTGATCACAGCAGGTTTTAAGGGTAGGGGTTAGAAATGATCCCGTGGGTTTACTGAAAGACTCTTGTAATCTTATTACCCGCAGTTAGTCAATGACCGTCTTTGTGATGGGGGTTAAAAGCAGTTTGAACTCTCAGACCTCATTACCTTAAAATATAGATGACCCAGAGGGGGATGGAAGTTTAAAGTACACCAGATCAGTTGCAAAAAGCAAGTAAACAATTACCATTTATACATGTGTGAAAAAGCTCAAAAGGATAGTAAGTTAGAAACATTTAAAAGGCAAAAAATGTCATTAAAACGGCGTTAAAATTTGCTAACAGTTGTGTTATGTTGCAATGGCTAATATGACAATAACAATTTAATCACTTGAATGTAAAATATAAATAATTGACTTTCCAGGAATTGAGCATTACAAGTATGAATTGAAATGTAGATAGTATATTTACTACAATGCTTTATTGTCATATAGCTGCTTTTACTTTCCTGATAGTCCCATGTCTGTCTTAAATGCTGATTCTAAATTATTTGAATTTATCGTTGTAAGAAATGTGCTACTCTGTCTGTGTTGTGCGATCGTCTGGATAGATGAGAAGAAGTTCCGCGGAGCTCCGGAGCAGTCAAAACAAGAAGCCAAGTGAATTAACAGATGGTTTATTGCTGAATGCTCAAATAATAGAGGGGCAATCCCTCTATTTATACAATAGGTTTGAAATGGTGTACGTGGCATATATTGCAGACAAAACAAGTGTAACATAACAATTCCATTTAGGGATGAACAGGAAGAACTGTTTCCGTCACAAAAACAGCTACGGGGGTCAAAAACTCTCATGCAAGGACAAGCAATAGTTATCATGCAAGGACAAGCGATAGTTAGTCATAACATTTATATAATACACATCCAGTGAATTTCCACCAGTATATTTCCACAATATATTTCCACAATCCCCTCTTTTATGCTTTACATGAAAGCATAATAATTTTAATCCACATCATCATAACTAGTTTTCACATCTTCATATTCACGTACACCTTATCATTATCTTTATTAGACAAAGGTTGATAGGTAGGGGGATGAGTAAGGACATGCACCATAGAATAAACACGAGTCATTACACATCTCATAAGGCAAGGACCAAACAAACATAAAAAGAAAAAAATAATAAGTACCGGTACTAACATGGAAACATAGGGAGCGAATAACCCAAACAGGCTGGACAAGAGTCCCCAATTCCAATTCTTTGTTTATTACGTAACTCATCTTCCCTTAAACTGACTGAAACGTCATTCATGGTTTTCACAGCCACAGCTATTGACCCATCACCCTCGTCCTCTGCCGGCACATATGTGCAACATTGATCCCCTACTACTGCACACACACCACCTTTTTCAGCCAACAACATATCCAGGGCCAGTCGGTTTTGCATGGCCACCTGTCGTAGTGCATTCAGTTCTTTCTTTACCCCGTGCATCGCGGCTGTGGTACTGTTTGTGAAGGAGGCAAGTCTGTAATGTAAAATGTTCTGTTGGCTCATCAGATCGGCAGTGCCGTACGCTGGAACCATAGATTCCCAAAACCTGGACCAGTGCGATCGTAGCTGGTGCTCCTCCGGCCCTGCACTGTCGGTCCACGCATTACGTCGGAGCCGAGCCGACCGATGTTTCAAATGCATAAGAGTGACACGATGTTTGAGTTGTACGGGTGCACAGAGTCCAGTCCAGTTCTTTCCGAAAGTGTTATTGACACTCTCTCCTCCACAATACCAGTACCAGTACCAGTCGTCCATCAGCCGGGCCCCATCCGCGGGCCAGGGTAGATCACATGACGTATCAGTGCTAGTACAGGAGGGGTTATTTGAGGTAAAACATAGGGAAACGTTGTGATGAAAAGTGAAATTACCCCCGGACTCTGGACAGGCTGTGGTATTGCGTTGACAAGACCCGGAGATAAATCGGGGGCAATGGGCCAAGGGCTGTCCTGTGGAGATTATATATTTACAATGATTAGCAGTTATGCCTGGTACCTTCGCTCCCCTTGTTCCATTAAAACAATAAGGAAATACATACCCTTTAGGGATCACAATCATAATTTTCACATCAGTGACCTTATGTCTGGCCGAGCTATTTGCTCGCTGATCATTATTTGGACAATATGATGGTCCCTGAACAGGGTCAGCACACACAGGTCCCTACACAAATTCATTATTCTCATACAAATTACAATACACAGTGTGATTACAAGGGGCATATGGGAGGGCACCTAACGAAACTGTGACCGCTGAAGTGAACATCTCCTGGCAGACAACACAAGAATCATTGGTTGACTGTCGGGCGGTCCAGTTTGCATACTGCCAGAATGTGTTAGCATGCACTTCGGCACCTCTCACCCCCGTAGCGCATGCAGCTACGAGGCAGGAGAGGAGGATTAGTTGGAGCATTTTCTGCAAAACAAAAAGTATTAGATCATATTCATAGATTATTTCAGATTCTTGAGTCGCGTAGCGTGTATCCACTGTGGAAAAAGATCAGTTAATACAGAGGTACGAGTTATAGCCAGCACTTCTGCAGGCCCATCGTACAGTGCCTCTACCAGCATATTACCAGGGGCTTTTAGCTTTTTACCAAGACCTTTTGCCCAACTTCAAATGGGTGTGTATTATCTGAAGGTATCTCTGGGTGTGTTTTGTTCACCTTCTCCCAGTATGTGTTTAAAGTGCGTATTAGGCCTGCAGAATACTCCGACATGTGCTCTACCATTTCATTTCCCCCCACCATAATCATTCCATGTCGCCATGGTATTGGAAACGGCCCCATAACAACCTCATATGGGGACAGGCCGTCCAAATTTGGTTGTGGCATCATTCTTAAATCGGCCAGTACGATGGGAAGAACACACCAAGCCAATTTCTAGCTCCTGAAGCCTGCATTGCTTTTCGTAACTTCCCTTTGATTGTACGATTGGCACGTTCCACAAAGGCTGAGGACTGAGGATGATAGGGGATGTGCATACGCCACGTCAGATTTAATTCCTTTGCCAGATCTTGTGTGACCTTAGCCGTGAACGGCGTTCCTTTATCCGAATCTATGCTTAAAGGAATACCATAGCGGGGTATTATGTCCTGTGTTAAATGTTTTATGACGGTTTTTTGCATTTTCTTTAGCACACGGGAACGCCTCTACCCATTTAGAGAATTTGTCCACCATTACCAGCAAGTACTTATAGGGCCCCTGGCCCGGCATGTGCGTAAAGTCAATTTGCCATTCTTGGAAAGGCAACTCAGGTCTCGGGAGGTGCTGATGCTGCGCTGGCGCTTTTGACTGATTATTTTTCGCACAGACCAGACATCTCCGAGAATGTCGTCCACGATTTTAGGCAAGTTATTCGCGCAGAATATTGGGCGCATGATATCGAGTACCCCTCTTCGACCGCGATGTGTAACACCGTGAAACTCGCGGACGAGGAACGGTAAGGCCGATTCAGGAATGCAAATGCGCTGGTCGCGATCAGACCAGAGACCGGAGTTATCTTGTACAGCAGCGAATGAGGACCAAAAAGACAAATCACTGGGGGTGGCGAAAGACTGGACAACAGTCAGGTCGAGATCAGGCAGAAGACCCGAGGCTAGCGGGCCATGTGATATAGTTTTATTAACATATCAACAAATGTCAATGGCTGGTCCAAGGCCGGCAGCATGGAGATAACGTCCTTTAAAGCTGCCACTGACGGAGGCTGTATTTCAACATGCCTCTGCCTCTTGGTTATCCACATAAACGCTTCATTTGATGGACCCTCAGGTGCATAAGGCATAACCCCGGGGGGTTCCGGGACCGGCGTTATAGGGGGTTCGGGCGCAGTTTTTTTTCGAGCTCCTAGCATGGAGTACGGGGGCGCGGGCGGCATATAAGAAGCAAGCGCGGGGTACAACGGTGGAGGGGGTGCCTGAGCATGCACCTCTGGAGGTGAAGGAGGTGGTAATTTGGATAACTGTCGCGCAATTGGTTTTTGTAATTTTGCCGTTGGTAATACCCTGTCCGTTATCCCAAACTTTCTTCATTTCTACCCATGTCCTATAACCATCTTTCATGTACTGATAATCCCAACCGGGATCCCCAGCCCCTTTATAAATCATTCGAAAAGCGCTGGCCAAATGGTAGGGGTCAAAACTCCCCGTGCGTGGAAACGTAGGACATCGCTCGATTCCCTCAGTCCAACCAGCTAAATTATCTACCCATGGATTGGCGTAGAAAGCCTGATTACAGCGAACCATCCAATCTAATGGCGACTCCCCCATTTGGGGTTTTGGATATGATCCCCCCATTTGTGCGGAACCTTCTCAAGAATCCAGCGATTTAAAATGAATTGTTTCTCAACTAATGTGTATAAATGTGTAAAGCGCGCTCTCCTCCTCACTCTACCGTGGGAGGATGTCTCTTGCGGGGGGACTCAAAACCCCTCGCTCAACGGTTGCAGGAGGACTCGAACCCCCTGCTCAAAACACACGACAGATTTCACCAATCAGGTAGTCAAACCAACTCATGTCTTACCCGATCGGAGAAACCACGTCGCGGTCATCAAAAACTCAAAACACACAACAGATTTCACCAATCAGGTAGTCAAACTAACTCATGTCTTACCCGATCGGAGAAATCACGTCGCGGACATCAAAAACACACAACAGATTTCACCAACCAGGTAGTCAAACAAACTCATGTCTTACCTGATCGGAGAAATCACGTCGGGGTCACCAAGAACTGTAAGAAATGTGCTACTCTGTCTGTGTTGTGCGATCGTCTGGATAGATGAGAAGAAGTTCCGCGGAGCTCCGGAGCAGTCAAAACAAGAAGCCAAGTGAATTAACAGATGGTTTATTGCTGAATGCTCAAATAATAGAGGGGCAATCCCTCTATTTATACAATAGGTTTGAAATGGTGTACGTGGCATATATTGCAGACAAAACAAGTGTAACATAACAATTCCATTTAGGGATGAACAGGAAGAACTGTTTCCGTCACAAAAACAGCTACGGGGGTCAAAAACTCTCATGCAAGGACAAGCAATAGTTATCATGCAAGGACAAGCGATAGTTAGTCATAACATTTATATAATACACATCCAGTGAATTTCCACCAGTATATTTCCACAATATATTTCCACAATCGTCTACATAGTTTAGATAAAATAATAATTTTGACCTAACCAAAAACAATTATGATAACAAAGAAAATGTGTCCATAGGAATACAAATGTCAGTGTAAAAGCTTGTAGTTGGGAGAATTTGCACCGAATAAATAACCTGTGCGATTCTCCACAAAGTAGAATCGGTTTTAGTTATTGGAAAGCAAGTTCACCCAGGCCAAATTGTGCCATTTAAAAGATAATAACAAGGGTTGTTTTGCCATCCGTAGGTTCACAAAAAACCTCTCCCCAGATAAGATAAACCTGAGCACACTGAAAGGAGAGGGCCAGCTGTCCAACCTGGAGCTGGATGAGGAGGTCCTGCAGAACATGCTGGATCTGCCCACCTGGCTGGCTGTCACCCGTGTCTACTGCAACAAGGCTGCTATACGGGTCTGTGAGAGAGCCTGGAGCCGTTTTCATTGTTATCGAGCAATAGAGCATGAGACAGAGTGTATTGTAAACATCATGCTTGCCATTTGTCTCAGGCACGAACCATAGGCATCATGTTAGTTCAGAAACATACTCCACCTGAGTATGTCACCGTAGTACATGTGTTTGTGTAAAAATCTTTTTTGATCAAATATAATTGTCCTATACAACAATTTTGAGTCCCTACGTGATTGAGGATTTACATTTTCAAGGAACATTATGAAATCATTAAATAATTGAAGTCTCATTCTTCCCCCACCAGATACAATGGACGAAGTTGAAGACAAGCCCGATATGTTTGGTGAGAATTTCCCCATCAATGTCGCATCATTAAACTCTCATTTAAGTTTCTTTTTTTCAGTCAAGTTATCATTCTCTTATCACATCATCTCCTGCTTGCTTTCACTTCTGTTAAACAACCTTTCCTTTGACAATACTTTGTTAGTGTGGTTTTCTAGACTTTATTTTTATTCTGTTTATCAGCAGCCTACAGTAGTTTACAGAAGCGTGTTTCCACTT
Source organism: Triplophysa siluroides (assembly GCA_006030095.1). Taxonomy (NCBI): domain Eukaryota; kingdom Metazoa; phylum Chordata; class Actinopteri; order Cypriniformes; family Nemacheilidae; genus Triplophysa; species Triplophysa siluroides. Next base: position 98,263 of record VCII01000161.1, read on the forward strand.
TCCAAACCAATCCATAGTGATATCTAATTGACAAATAATGTACTTTTAAAGAAAATAGAAATACACTGCTTTTATCGTATTTTATACACTAAACAGCTACAGCGTCCCGTATTAAAGGAGTAGTTCACATTCAAAATGAACATTCTGTCATCGTTCACTCTCCCGCTTGTCATGTCACACCTGTTTGACTTGCTTTCTTCCGCAGAACACAAAAAAAGACATTTTGAAGAATGTTGTTAAGAGCCCCCCATTCACTTGCATTGGTTACAATAGAAGTGAATGGGGGGCAGTGCTGTTCTATTACCAAATTTTTTCAAAATATCTTCTTTTGTGTTCTGCAGAGGATAGAAAGTCATACAGGTTTGAAATGACAAGAGGGCATGTAAATGTTGAATTTTCATTTTGAAGGAGAACTACTCCTTTAACACCCTCCTTTGGATGTTGTTGTCATTCCTTTTTCATGTGCAACAAAAAATCTCCAGTTCTTCTGTGTTTAACTTATTTAGTGATGACTAAACTGCTATCTTCTGTTTCTCCTCTCCAAAGTTCCTGGACAAAGTAGAAGTTGAAATGAGGACCTGTGAGGAACCCCGACCCCCCAATGGCCCCTCCCCTATTGCCATTACTGCAGGTCAAAGGTCAGTGGGATCTTAGTATATCAAACATATAGAACGCTTCTCATTTCCTAAATTGTGCATTTGTCAATTTTAATGGAAACAGCAACTTATGGTGACATGCATTGTGCTCTCCTTCACATCTGTATTTTGCATCATTCTCAGTTTCAAATTTTTCTGTATATTAAACTTTGATTGTTCATCAGAACCTGTTTGATGCATGTACGTGGTCTGTTTCTTGACTCTACAGTGAATATGGCTTTGCCGAGAAGGTCGTTGAGGGAATGTCTGTGATCATCAACTCCATCACGATCAAAGTGCAGGCCCGAGCGTTCCACGCCTCCTTTGAGCTCTGGCAGCTCCAGGGCTGCAGCCTCAATCCAAAGTGGCAGAAGAGCGACCTGCGTTACACACGCGTCACACATCCCAAGAGAGGAGAGGTACAGAGAAACATCTTTATCTTACACACTATCTTACACACTACCACCTGTTTTCAGTGAGCTAGGAGCAGGTGTTTGTTTAAAGGTTACTATAGTACATGTACATTATATGGGTTAGGACTACACCAATCACATTATCATGCAAAAAAACAAAAAATGTGACAGAGAGCTATACTGATGTAATACACTTGCAGTTATCAGATCACAGCTGTCCTAACACTCTCGTTCCTCTTTCACTTGCTCTTCTCTGCCCAGCGTGTGCTCACATGCGTATAAGAAAACTTCTCGTAAAGGGACAGTTCATCTAAAAATGCAAATTCTGTCGTCATTTGTTACATGTTGTGACCTGATCGTAGACTAGCAAGCATGACACACTTATGGTGTTTTTTAAGCTCAGAAGCTCCAGTCCCCTTTCATATTAATGCCATGGTAAAGAGCCACGAAAATTTTTAATGATCAACAGAGGCAATCATTCCAGTTTATAAAGGCATGAGAGTGAAGAACAAATGACAGAATTTCATTTCTGGGTGAAGTGTCCCTTTAATATTTTTCCAGACCAGCATTAGATAATGAAATCAGACAAATTGTTTTTATACATGGACTGTACTGAGGTTGCCAGGTCATATAAATGATAAATGTGGCGCTCTCAGGCTATAATGCAATTCGATGTAAAAATAGAAATGCATTACACTCGAGGGTTACCTCTTCAACTCTTTATTGTTAGAGTCCTGCTCATCTTTGGCTACAGGAGTTTCGCCGCCATTGAACCAAAATGTTGGTAGTAGGGATGTTGCGTACTGGCCGATCAGTACTCTATAAATTTGGACGATCTCACAAACGGACTCGTATTGAATTTACAGGTTGCAATTATGTTTATTTTGACATTATTGTGTCCCAATATGGATAGTGTTTTGCATAATCCTTGTTTTTCAAAGCATTTTAAGTTGTAGACTTACTTTTGTTGTAGAATGAACATTATTCTGCTTTTATTCTGCTGTTATGTTTTTTATTTCATTCTCTATTGTTATAATAGTATGCATAATAGTTGTAAATAATACAAACAAGGCAACATCTGTGGTAAGAAGGTTAACAGTGATAGTCATCAGAGAGCCTACATATCAGTTATATAGAGCTTAAAGAATTGGGATCGGCCGGTTGCTTTATTTAAATGACATGTTTCCCCCCAAAAAGGGTATAACTTACTACTTTAGGCTTTTAAGTTTGCATGTTTGTTCTATGTAGCATTCTATAGCAAAAAGACTCGCCGAAGCATTGGCTCATCACACTGATTTTTCATGTTTTATAGCCTCATCCTCATATGTTGTGATTTCTGGGATAATTTTTTTTAATGGTTGCTCTGTGTCTTAAACTGTGTTTTAAACTGTGTTTGGCTTCCTACAGGTCCTAACATTCAAGGAGATCAACTGGCAGAGTCTGCGCATCGAGGCTGATGCTATAGAGAGTGAAGAGCAGGATCTGGGCAGCACGCCGCTCCGTCTCATTACCAATCAAGGACGAATACGCATCGCTCTCAAACGCAGGGTACATATTTACTCTGTCTGCAGAATTGCTTAAAGGGACAGTTCACACAAAAATGACAATTCGGTCATGAATTACTCTCTAGTTGTTCCAAACCTGTATACATTTCTTTGTTTTGATGAACACAGAGAAAGGTATTTGGAAGAATGCTTGTAACCAAACAGTTCTTGGCCACCATTGACTACCATAGTAGGAAAAATGACAATGGTTGTCAAAAGTGCCCGTTTGCTTTACGTTCTTCAAAATATCTTCTTTTGTGTTCAAATGATAAATTAATTTTTCTTACTGTTTGGCTACAAGCATTCTTCCAAATATCGTTCTCTGTGTTCATCAGAACAAAGCAATGTATACAGATTAAGAACAACTCAAAGGAGTAAATGATGACAGATTTTTTTTGGCGTGTGAACTATCCCTTTAATAGGGCTCAATAACATCACTCTCTTCAGTGTCCATCGCCTTCATTTTGCCACTGCTACTTAATGGGTGAGAGAATGGAACGCATACTGGCTCATTGTTATGAGACAAGAGAATACAAAATAAACTAGTTCAAATAAACCTATATCAGTCTTACATTTATTGTCACTGTTATCATTCGTTAACTTTTCATTTGACATAACATGACATGATGTTTCTATTCACTCTTCATGTCAGGTGAAGGACTGTAATGTGTTGGCCTCTAAGCTGCTGTTTATACTGGATGACCTGCTGTGGGTGCTGACAGACTCCCAGCTCAAAGCCATCATCCACTACGCCAAATCATTGAGTGAAGCCATGGAGAAATCTGCCCAGCAGAGGAAGAGCATGGCTGCTGAGACACTTCAGGTAGGCTGAATTCAACATTTGGATCATTTGTGTGATTATTCGGTTTCGTTTTACATTTACTGTAAATATAATTTTGTTGTTTTCTTATATTTTTACATTAATTTGACATTTATGTGTCGTATTAATATCAAGAATTGATAAATACAGAACAGTTCTAAGCACACTCAAAAGTCTCTGGTTGTTACCCCACTTGCTTCAACATATTTCAACATCCTGTCCACAACCTGTCTCCACCTTTCAAATAATATTATATCGATTTTAAACTTAAGTCTTGTTGCAGAAGTACATCTGAGTTTGGTAGAGTGGTTTATTTAGAATTTTTGGTTATCTGCGCTGACTGGATTTGCTCGGTAACTTTGCTGTGTAGATTTTGTGTTGCTGACTCGTGCCGCATGACTGAAGTTTTGAGCAAACATCTTGAAGATCAGTGTGGCCTTTAGATCCAATTGTCTTTAAAAAAACGCTTATTGTAAAGAAGTTTTACATTTTACGTGTTAATAAGACGTTATTAATTGATATTACCTATTTCAGCGGGAGGAAAACCCCTGAAATTTCATTTCAATCATTGGCAGTTATTTGTTTATGAACGGTAAGCTGAGTGTTTTTATGTCTCATTGTATGTGTGCATCAGACCGCCCCTCCCTCTCCTGGCGTTCATTCTCTGTGGACTGAAACGCCTCCTTCCCCTGCGGCCGGGACCCCCAGCACAATGGCCCAGTATTTCGACCTTCACGACGTAAAAGAATCGTCCTACCACACCTTCATCTCCCGTCTTGACCTTCATATCTGCAACGACCGCTCTTCAGATCCCGGTAAGAATATGATACACCTTATTAGTGGTTTGCCATACTAAGATACTGTAAAAACGGCGCACTCATGTGATCTGACCTCCACACATAGATGAAGCTCCGCCTCCAGGCACCCAGGGTGCAATGCAGCTGACCTTCCGGAAGTTGGGCTGCGATTACTACCCTTTCCACAGACCAGGTGAGGAACAATGCAGGACATTTCTCAAAGCTAGGTAAAATCTACTGTGTAATATTGTGTTTGATGCTTTCACTTGCTGTATAGAAACCGTAGATCCAGATCATGTGCTGATAAGTGATGTCTGGTGTTAATGTGATGTTTGCTGTACAGGTGACGGCTGTCGGCACTGGGAGCATCACTGCGGAGCGATGGAGTCTCGCACTCAGTGGGCGGCCAAACTGCTGCAGGAGTTCCAGAGAAGAGTGGAGGATCAGGGCATCCCTGGACCATTTTCAGAAATGCCTAAAGATTCTCCAGCCAAAAAAGTCAAGGGTAAACTTGACTGCAGAATTTCTCCTTGTTGCAGACATTACAGTTTTAATCTTGGCCTTTGTTAATGTTATTGGATTATGAATGGGTCTCACTGTGTGTTGTTTAAGGAGATGGGGATGCCTCGTACAGTTTTAGCCCTGAACGAGGTCAGACATCACAACAGGGTTCAGGAGCCCTGTCCCTTCTGAAAAGACTCCGCTCCAGCTGTATGGTGATCCGTGTGGATGACTTGGACATCCATCAGGTCTAAATAACCTCTTCACACTCACAATGAAGATTAATACAGTGCAGCTTGCTCATATATCAGCAAAATGTGTAATGTTTAGTAAAATGTGTAGAACAACTGTGTGCCTTTGTTTGATTTGCACAATGCATAAAATGCGTAGAGGGTCGTGCAGTCTCTATATTTTCTTTGCGCGGAAGTCCGGACAATACTTTTTAAAATAAATAACATTTAATCAGAAGAGTCCAGTACTTAGTTTGTTTAATAAAAGAACAAGGAAAATACCTGTTCTATATGAAAAGTAACCTTAAATTACTTCACTTGTGATCTGGCGCTATTTAGAAAATAAAATTTACTTGACCTTCAAGGGGGGCGGGAGGGCTGTTAGAGGGGCGGGCGCCCCCCTAACATAATGGTAGGGGAAACACTGCAGATTTTTGGCTGTAGACTTCACATATGGACACAAAGGGCCCAGCTCAATCTCTGAGATCTTGTTAGTAAGATTTGGGCCAAATATCATAATTTAAGTCTTACTCTCATTAAATTGTAAAAAGTTACAGGCCATCCATTTGTCTCTGAGACAAATAAAGAACCGTTTAAGTGGTAAATACATTTTAGTGTCGTCTGCGTAATGGTGGAACAAAATATTATATTTCCTGAGAATAGCCCCTCATGGGAGCATATTTGGAGAAAACTGCATAGGGCCGAGGATAGAGCCCTGAGGGACGCCAAATGGGAGGGGAACAGATGAGGAATCAAAGTCATTAAGGCGGACAGAAAAAGTCCTATCAGTTAGATAGGACCTGAACCACTCCAAAGCAATACCCTTAATGCCAACAACATCTTTCAACCCGCGGTTCGATGCGCGGTTCAATTTAAACAACCGAAATAGTCAAAAGTTTTAAATTATTTATTAGGCTATGTCTCACAGTCCGGATGGAAAAAAAGGCAAAGGTCCGGATCTGGCCCGTGGTCCGCCAATTGAGGATGTTAGCTATAGAGGGTATGAACGTGTCATCATTTTACCACGTGAACAAAACACTCAAAAAGACTTCTTACAATATCAGGAAACGCAATTCCGTGCAACATTTCAGTGTCTAGGAACACCCCTACGACTTACAGAGGAATCAGAAGTCGTAAGGATCACCGTCAGTCCACTGGTACACTGAGTACACTGCTTGTAATTTCAGCAAATAATTGTGTTTTAGTCCCGGTTTCACTGTTTCTCCTATTCTCCTCAGTCATTTTGCTGGATGTTTTGCCACCCAGGGGAGCGTGTCCCAGGGACTTCAATGCATACCCTCTATAGCACAGTGCTGTAACGTTACTCCTGTCGTGTCCATACACATTCGCTCGATCAGTGACCCATAATCAGTCAGCACAGAGTCTGCAGGTATTTGCGAATGTATATTATAAGCCCAAAAGCTCATTGTTTATGGCAGATTGCTGTGTGAAGGCTTTCCGTGTCACCTATCACTGTAAATCATTTACACTGATGCTAAGCTACAGCTTATGCTTTTGCCCATTAAAACGAGTGATCACTCAATAAGCATGAATGGAAAACACGTGGTATGTACTTGTTAAATAGTTGTTGGGTTTTTTCTTTTAAGGTTTTATTAGACATTATTACTATGTGCTGTTTTATTGCTGTCAAACAGTAAAACTCCCTTTACAAACTTAATGTAATAATGTAACATTTTAAATTTAAAAGTTTTGCAGATATTTACATAAGGTAAAATATAACAAGAGACATGTAAATAAATAAACTATTGTTTTTTTTTATTACAGACTAACAATTTTGGGTAATAAGGGGTTATGGAGCGCCCTAGTGGCCACTTTTGGAAATGTTATGTTTGAATTTTCTTTTTAAAAGAGATGCACCTTTAGTCATTAAAATCATCAAAAAAGACTTATAGACTTACAGTATATCGGTTTTGCTTATTGGCTAAAATTACTTGGAAAATAACATATCGGTTATCGGCAAAAATTATCGTGCATCACTAATTGTAATTTTTCCTACTATGGTCAATGGGGTCCAATAACTGTTTGGTTACAAGAATTCATCCAAATATCTTTCTCTGTGTTCAGCCAAATAAAGAAGTTTATAGAGGTTTGGAACAACTAGAGAGTGTGTAATTCATGACAGAATTTAATTATTTGGTGAACTATCCATTAAATATGCCTTCTGTTGCCATAGGTTTCCACCGGGGGGCGTCACAGCAAGAGAACGCAGTCCCTGTTATCTTGTAACCGCAAATCTCTTAATCTGCCAGACAACACGCCTGCTATTCACCTACAATTTACAGAATATTACTTCCCGGATAACCCTGGACTTCCTGGTGTGTTAGCTACGGTTTTGATTACGTTAATTAATCGCAAGTCAATGAATATTATAGAAAAATATTGCACATTTGTAGAAACTCTCCAGCATGGAATCTGTTTGCTTCTCTGTACATGTGTGAAAGAATTCATTTTAATATTTCACTCTTTCTTTCTGCATTGCATTTTTCTCCTTCTATTTAGTACCCTGCTCTAACCTTTATGCCCAGCTGAATGGTCTACAGGTGTGTCTGGATGCTCCAAGTGTACTGTGGATGACTCTCTTCTCAAGGGGTCTACACAGGACACTGGATCAAGTCAAAGCCTTCTACCACCTCCAAGACAGCAGTAAAAGTGACGAACATATCGATATTCGCATGGATGCAACACAACTGAAGGTAAACTGAGAGATCTGAAATGCCTTGAATAGAAATTCATAATAAAGGCTGTATGGTTGGGTAGGGTTGGGCGATGTCTACCAAATTGACATCGGACGATGCCTACAGACGATGACATCGGGGGGCGGGTCGAGGTGGGGGTATATCACTTTGCTAGATGCCCATCTTCCAAAACATTAACAACAATTATATCAGTGCTCCAGACCGCGACCAAAACACATTTTTGTTTTTTGTTCGCACATGTACGACCTGCAAATTTGGAATTTCTTCTGGTTGTTATTTCATGTGGAAAGACGAGTAGATTGTGAGCCCACCAGTGTAGGCTGTTTGTGTGTGTGTGTGATATGTCAACTGCGCGGGTCACACTGCACTGATGTTTCCCGCTGCCATTGTGGACGAGCACAGTTCAGGTCGTGAGCGCATTACTTAGATTCACTGTTTGTGTTCATTTTCTATAGATTTGGTGTTGTTGATGATACCTTTTTGTATTCCTGCAGCTGGTAATTCCCTTGGAATCCTCCATTTTAGATCATCCAGACCGGCCTCAGTCGCTAAACATCAGTCTTCCTCAGATCATCCTCAGCAACACACGTCACTGTCCTCATGGTTCTAGCTCTGATCTCAGCAGCATCTACAACAGCTTCTCTAGCTCTCCTTTCTTCCAGTCCAAAGCGTACCAACCTTTCCCTCGTGATCAGAGTGTCCTATGTCCCCTTCCATCTGCGTTCCTTCAACACTCCCTGGAAGACGAGTCCCTGGCCTTAGCAGACAGACGTCAGTCTCGCTCTCAGGACATCTGGTCTGTCAGTCTGTCCCGAGTTGCTCTGGGCTTTGAGGGGGCTCGTCGAGGGCTCAGGGGAAAAGCTCTTCCCTTCGTGGAGCCTTTTGCCATGTCTTTGTGGATGTGCCGCCCTGCTGCCTTCAGAAAAGACTTCTGCATGCAGAGAGACTTATTCAGTTCTAGCAAAGACTCTGTCCCAGTCACACCGCAAGGCATGGATGGGGATCTCCCATCATGTCAATTCGACCACACCAATGAACAAGTCAACTCTCCCCTGGCCTCCATCCACATTTTGGCCCAGTCTATCACTCCTGTCAAAATGTTTCTCAACCACTACCAGTTTGTAGCCCTTTTGCGGATGAAAGACTACCTCGCCCGACTAGCTGGAGATTTGAGCAAGGATGTCCAGAGTTTGGGACATTCAGAAGAGTCACATACAGATTCTCCTTCAGTGTGTCTCTCGGTCTTAATGGAGGCCATTGAACTCACTTTGCTGCTTCCTCCTGCAGCATGTGAGCCAGAAGCCCAATCCCCGGAGGACACGGACACTCCTAGTCTGACCGACTCGGATCTCTCGCCATCGCACCACGCCAGTGAGCCTGGCCTGCTGGAGGACAGTGGGCTGAGTCGAAATGGGGAAACAGCGGATCAGGAGGATGATGAAGAGCAGGAAGGTTCAGTGGAGGAGGCCTGCGAAGCCCTCGAGGAGGGAGTGGGTGGACAGAGGCAGCAGCAAGCTCAGGTTTCTGCTCAATCTCCACCACTTTCCCTTTCTCCAGGGAACTCAACAGTACTCTCTCGGCATAGTTCTACCTTCAGCCTGGAAGGCGAACTGTCCAGCGCCCTAAATGCCACCAAAGGTGTCACCAAAGATGCGCTCAGCGCCTCCCTGGATCTCACCAAGGGGGCGCTGTCCATCACGAAAGATGCCTTTAGCATCCTTAGCAGAGGATCTGCAATGACTAAGCTCTTCACTCCTCAAAACAAGTAAGACTTTTTGGGAACTTTTTTGCTTTGGCGAGGTCTTAAAGTGTACAAAATATATCTATACAAATATTTCAAAGTAATTCCGGTTGATTTCGGATAAATGCAATTAATCTATTCATTAAGAAAACACAATGTGGATCTGTAGTATCTGCTGCACCCCTACATCCATCCTCCTTGCTCTGCACTTACTAGGATTATGCTGATAAACTATCAGGAATCAATGATATTCAGACATATTGCCAATACTGATATATTATCACCATAGTTGGCTTGATTGACGATTTATGTCTTAAATGATTATCATGCTATTATTATTACAAATTAATACTGCAATTGATTTGCTGCGCCATAGTTTCACAATATACCACATGATCCGCACTTCGACACCAATACTAGCACTTACTCTCATAAATGTAGGGATGTCACAATATTATCAATATTGTGTGATCGCAATAGCAACATTGTTGCAATATTATTGTGGTCACATGACTGTATGAAACAATTGGTCTCCGGGCCTAACATAGAGAATGTTCTAAAAAAAATAGCTGTTACCTTTGTTAAGTTCCATCTGGTGCAATTATGTTATTTTATAAAACAGACTTTTAGGTCATTTGACCCATCTCATACTATAACTCGCATCTCTAAGCAACAGTTATGGTTAGAGGATAAAGAAAAGAGGCGATGTTTCCAAGTCAGCATTTGTCATTCTAAAGATTGCAATAATATCGTACCGTGGACTTTATACCGAGGTATTGTCGTACAGTGAGATTTTGATATTGTTACATCCCTAATCAAATGACATTTCTCCATCATTTGCATCGTACCAGTTTTGTATTTTTGTGTCCGTTTGATCAAAATAATTCCAAACTTTGCTGCATCTAGAGGCAGGCGACTCTATTCTCTTATATCAGTTTTAGTTTGGGTGCTTAGCATAATGTATTCTGTTATGTTCACTTTATCGTAATTTAATCAGTTTTTTTCACATTTCTGAATAAAAGTATTTTCTTCATTGAATAAGTTAATATTTAAAGTTGCTAAGTGTATTAATCATATACAGTTGTGTTCAAAATTATTCAACCCCCACTGAAATTGATTGTTTTGGTCGGTTTGACATTGATTATGATCATTCAGTCATCCTGCTTACAATTAAATCAAAGAGGCACGTGTAGGTCAGACAAATATAACATAACATTAAATATATATTACAATATTATAATGAAATAACCACAAATGTCTTTTCTGAGCTCACATCATTATCAGTTTTATTCAACCCCCAAGTGACATTCAATCTTAGTACTTAGTACAACATCCTTTTACAGTTATAACAGCTTTTAAACGTGAAGCATAGCTTGACACAAGTGTCTTGCAGCGATCTACGGGTATCTTCGCCCATTCATCATGGGCAAAAGCCTCCAGTTCAGTCACATTCTTAGGCTGGCGCACTGCAACTGCTTTCTTTAAGTCCCACCAGAGGTTCTCAATCGGATTTAAGTCTGGTGACTACGATGGCCACTTCAAAATGTTCCAGCCTTTAATCTGCAACCATGCTCTAGTGGACTTGGAGGTATGCTTGGGATCATTGTCCTGTTGAAAGGTCCAACGTCTTCCAAGCCTCAGGTTTGTGACGGACTGCATCACATTGTCATCCAATATCTCCTGGTACTGAAGAAAATTCATGGTACCTTGCACACGCTGAAGCTTCCCAGTACCTGCAGAAGCAAACTCTTTTCTCCACTCTACGCTTCAGGTAGCGCACAGCAGTCGAAGTCAGCATCTTCTTTCTGCCACGACCAGGTAGCGTTTCAACAGTGCCCTTTGCCTTGAATTTGCGAATGATGCTTCCTATGGTGTCTCTTGGTATGTTTAACATCTTTGCAATCTTCTTATAGCCATTGCCCTTCCTGTGAAGAGTAATCACCTGTTCTCTTGTCTCCTGGACCATTCTCTTGACCTCACCATGTTTGTAACCACACCAGTAAATGTCTAGAAGGAGCTGAGTATCACAGTCATTTTAAAGCTGCCTAATTGGTGCTTATTAGGCTTTATTGCTGCTCCCTGATATCCACAGGTGTTTTCAATACCTGATTGAAAACACTTCATTGAACCTCTGTTCTTCAGAGTGGTAGTCTTTAAGGGGTTGAATAATTATGTCAATGAAGAATTCACAAAAGAAACATTTACTACTGTATTACAAAACTAATTGATGTCATTTTAGTTGCATATGGTTCTTTAAGAAGTCCTTGTAGGATTTCATTCTGAATACAATTACAAATGTACACTAAATTCCCTAAAACCATTTACAGCATTGGGGGTTGAATAATTTTGAACACAACTGTACTGTAAAAAATTATAAAGGATTAAAATAAAACATAATTTGTGACAATTATTTAACATATGAACCACAAAAATATTTAGAGATGAACCGGTATTAAACTCTCCACCGATACGATAATTATTCAGAGTGATATCTGCTGTTTTTAAACTATCGACCGATCGTGTGAAAAATCTTTTTTATCATCCGATACCGATTATTGGCCGATATATCGGTGCATCTCTACAAAATTAGTATCACAAATAATCGTAATAAAGACCTAAAACAGATGAATAATTCCTGTAATCACAATTATTTATTAGACATTCATTCTTAGCCTAATTTTATAATAATGACAGCCCTAATTCTATCACTTGGCTACTATATTTGAGTCTGTGCCAGAGAAATGATGCCTGAATTGATGCATTTACCCTCTGAACAACCTTGAAACAATGTCCAGTTTGAGCTCAAGTGCTATGCACAGTACATTATTAAAAACAAGACTACCCGTGGCTATTCTAGTAACGTATACTCATGGGTTACGTTCAGAGATGGTAGCTAGTAACTAGTGCATAACTTGAACTTGTTGCATAATATGTTATGGCCTTGATGATGAATTGGTGGTGTTAAATATTCTTTTATAAATTCATGGCTGTAGGGAGCAAAGCGAAGAGTCTAGTTCCTCTTTCATGGGGAGCCTGCGGCTACAGACCATGAAACAGTCGCCTTCCCAGAATTCCTGTGACAGTGCCATTCTCGAGGGGAGCCTGGCAGATGATGGCTTATCCATTAACAGTGACATCAGCGATAACTTTGTCATACTCATGGACTCGGGTACTTGTAACTAGTTATCTTGCAGTATTCATAGTTAAACTTTCATGGCAAAAACTATTAATCCCATCTTTGCACGATAATTGACAAAGCCTTATACTTCTCTTCCAGAGTCTGGTGTGGAGTCTTTGCGTCCTAATGGTACAGCTGTCAACTCTGGCAGTTGTGTGAGTCCTGCACCGGGAACAGAAGGTGGATCATCGGCAGACCTCAGCAGCTCCCTGTCCCAGAGCACTGAAGACCTTGCCGAAGATACGGTAAGATTACCTAGCCCACTTTAACATGGTAGTTCTCAAAAACAATGAATTTACACAAACATTCCTGTCAGGATTGAAGTAATACAAGGTAGATTGTACTTAAATTTTGGGTTGTAAGGCTCTTCTGTTGTTTTCAGGTTTCTGTGTTAGTTCTGTGTCTGAGCCGAGTGGGTGGCCTGGCAGAGAAGCATGGAGAAGATACTGTAGTGGCACTGGAAGCCAAAGAACTTCTGCCTAAACAACTTGGCAATCATAAAGTCACAGAGCTGCTGACAGGACTGATGTTGACGCAGGGTTAGGACACCTAACATTTACGTTTCCTAAGCTGCAGTCACTAGTCAAGTTTTAAAGGGATGATTCCCTAATGTTGTGTTCAGACCAAACGCGAATGGCGCGAATGAATCGCGCTATTCGCGTGTAGTTGGACGCTTGAACATTTTGAGTTTACTCGCTTCATTCGCGCGTCAAATTCGCGTCATGGGAGGGGCTTCTGGCAGGCGGCTCCAGTCTCATTTCGAAATGGCGGACATGGATTTTGTTGAGAGGGTAGCTGCGCTTTATGTGCTATGGAAGGCTGAAAAACGGCCTAAACTCGTGTATATATATATAGCTCAAATTGAGTAAAGAGCGTTTTTACAACTTACCAGATTCTCCGACCTCCTCACTCACTTTCTTCCAAACAAGATCCTTTTTATTCCTGTTCCTATAAAAGTAAGAAAAATAATCATACAGCTCCGGGTGTCCACAAACAGCAACGATCAATTTGTCCTCCATTTTGTCCTCCAGTTTCGGATTTCTGCCTCCGCTCGCTACGTCGTCTAATCACCTCACTACTAGAGCAAGCTCCTGATTGGTTTGCGCGGCGCGAATTTTCGGCAAAGTTCAGATTTTTCAACTCGCGCGATTCGCGTCATTCGCCCGATTCGCGGCGCCTCATTCGCGCAATTCGCGTCATTCGCGCCGCCTCATTTGCGCCGCAAGTAGGTCTATCGCGTCTTTGCATTGACTTAACATGTAAATCACTCGCGCTTGACGCGCGATTCGCGTTTGGTCTGAACACAACATTAGGCAGTGTTCACATTTGATCACTTTCAGCTTGCGGTTTCGGAGGCAGCGTTTGTGCACGAAGGCAGCTCAGAGAATCAGATTCAGACAGGCTTCATAGGAAGTGTAAGGACGTCTATTTGAATTATAAACAGAGAGCGTCTTAGCAATAACCAATCACATATTTAATCAAATTTCTCGCGAAATGCAATAAAACATTTATTGAAAGTTAAAATTAAACTTACATTTATACAAAACTATGCTCCAACCGGCGTTTTGGCCGCCATTTTTTTTCCAGCTTTACCAATCACCTTCCTCGCATGTGTTTATGTAATTGACAGGTCTCGCTGCTCGCTTGTCATAGGTTAGCTGTGAAAAAGGTGCTTGACGTAGGGTGCTTTTTTTCAGAAAAGTTTTTCAATAGACATTTTTTAAAAACCTAGATCATTCTTACAAAACCACGGAAACATCATGGCTGTAAAGATTTTAATTATAAAACATCATTTGGTAAAAAAAAATATCATTATAAACATTATAGTGTTCTCTACCTTGCACAAAGCGCAGTTTTAACACAGGAATGAATTATTTGTGTATATTAATTTTTTTCTGCTGGAATTCTCATTACCGCAACGCGTCCTGATTTGTCTGAGTGCATTATATGTTGTTTGAAACAAGAGTAAAATTCTAATATTCTGAAAAAAAACCAATTGCATGTTCTACTATATGTTCTCAAACAACAACAAAAAAGTGTATAATAAAAATGTCGAAGAAATAGTCGAAGAAAGAAGTGTACATGACTGATGTTGTCACCCTCCGTAACAATTTTAAAAGAATGTTTAAACACACACAAATATATTTACATAAGTTTGTTTTTATATGAAAATGGCTAACAGGTTAACAAATCACTTTTTCTTGTTCAAAGCTTAATATTCTCTTGTCGCGCTTTTTTCATTCTCATTACAGATTACTCATTACAGGCTGTTTTCCACATTAAAATTTTCAAGTAAAATTTTCTATTAAAAAAAGTTCATATGATTTAATAAAAACGTGATTAGGCATCATGGCGTGTCGTTTTTGTAGCAAAACTTGCTCTGGGATTTTTAATGGTTATGGTAATGAGAATTTTAAGGCCATCAAATCAAATCAAATCTCTTTGTCACACATCAACCCTCTTCAAAATATCTTCTTTTGTGTTCTAAAGAAGAAAGAAGTCATACAGCAATGACATGAAGGTGAATAAATTAAGAGTTTTCAGTCAACACTGAGGTCAAACATTTGACTGGAAACACACACATAGATGCAAATAAAATAAAAAAAATTACATTCTGGATGTTAAGTGGATTTATAAGGAACCAGTTATCTCTTCATCCACCTGATCGAATTATTCACTACTCACAAGATACAATCTGCTCCTCAAGCCACATGTTTATCCATCACTGCAGTCACCATACACAGTTATCTCTCATGTAGTCTCGGTTTCTATGGAAACCTATTCTAAACATACAGTTAACATCTATGCATATAAACACAGAACACATTTACCAACAGATATTCTCATAAGGTTTTTATCTCTGTTGTCTTCTTCACAGCTGGTTCTGCCTCTCCCATCAGTCCGCTGTCCCCAGGTCCTCGAGCTCCCTCCTGCCCCCCAGTGGCGGCTCTCAGATTAGAGATGGGACCCCGCGCGGGCAGGCATTCTTCTCTGTCTGAGAGCATGGGGTTCATGGAGATGTGTTTGACGGGGTGCAGAGCTGAGCTTTTGGCTTCTACGTTAAACGGTCTGGGACCCTTCCTGGAGGATGAGCTGAGCGCAGACACACAGCCAATGAGACTGTGGATGCGGGACAGTACTGTTACACTAAAGGTCAGAATGAGCTACAAGTGAAACACTTTAATTCTAAGATCTCTTATGAAAAACTATAAATAGAGTAGGAAGCAAATATACAAAATGCTCAATGTTAGCTGTTGCACGTGTCATATCTCTTGTCAGGATGATGGTCCTCGTGTCTACCCAACTGCTCCTCAGCCTGTTCCCGTGCTCTTCTCTCTGGACGGCATTGTGCTGGAGCGTTTAGATGATGGGATACTCCGCTTGAGACGTGAGTCCTTCCTGATGCACGAGATTGCTCATTTTATATAATGTACAGTCAAATATAAGTAAAAGATAATCAGCCAGTAATTATTGCAAAATTAAGTCTGACAGGATGATCTGATCTTCATGGATCACCCTGAAGGATTTTTTGCTGACTGTACATTTGTTTACAGAAGTGGCCAAAAGATCATGTCCAACACTGGACGATTCACATTTTTCCTACATTATTTGAGTGTTTTATTAAGATGCATTCAAAATGTTGTATGCATGTGGCAACAATTTACAACACATGTGCAAAGTTTGTACTCGTAGGCATTTAGCCCAGGAAAATGACTACATATTATTTGCTGAATCCTTGTGTGTAGAAATGTATAACTTATTCCCCGCCATCATTTTCTAGATTCAGACTGTTGATACAAACATACAAAGAGTAATTACTGGTTTTGCATCTGTTTATGCTGTATTGTTTCATAAGGTGGGTAACAGCACCACCTACTGCAAAACAGTGGAAACGCGGATTGCTGTCTTTGGTAGGGAAAGCTGTCTCTTAATTGACAAGATAACTGGTAACAGATAAAACTGTACGCGATGTTTGCTTTATGTTCTGTAATATTTTGTTTTTCTATGCATTTGTATATTTTAATACATCTCATATTTCCTGACATGCTGTATTTTTCGTTTTTATCAAATCATTTTTATTCAATAAACATTTCGTCATTTAGTCATTAAACACCTTAAAGGTTTAGCGTTTTGTCTGTTTTGCACCATACACCTTATATTATTAATCTGAAAGGGCACTTAAAGTAAATATTGTACAATATAAACATGTCTTTTGGCCACTAAAGTACTTAATATATATATATATTGACAGATACGGTATGGATAAATTCTCAGTTTTTTGGGGGTTGTGGCAGCTGCTTAAATAACATGATATCTTGCCTTTTCTATCTTTCTTTCTTTCACACATGCAGCTGCTGAGAATCATCCCAAAACGGAAGTGTGTCGAGAAATGGCCGACCAATCCTGTTCTAGAGCTGAGGAGAAAAACAAAGTATGAATAGAAATGAATATACTGGGTTGTGCTTGACTTCAAACTGTCCATGGTGACATTTCACATCAAGTCCAAGTCTAGTACTGGCTTGTATTCATTGATAAAGGATTTTTGTGATTCCATATATGACACAGATCTGATAATATCATGTTTTTTGTTTTTTGTTTGTTTGATGAAGTCTCTCGAGTCCAGGCTCGCTGATGTCCAGTCTGCTCTCCACAAAGCTCTGTCTGACCGAGAGCGTCTGCTACAGGAAGTCAGGAAACACACCCCCTCCTTCACCTTATGATGTTAAAGGAAAGGTAACCAGACGTCAGTCGAAGCGAGGCACCAGATGACTTCTACATGAACCACAAGAGGTATCCCGGACTCTTGCTGATTCAAATTATTTCTCCAATCACATTAATATCTCATCCTAGATTTCTCTATGATCAGATATTGTCATGATCTCTAGTTTCCCTCTGACTTTTCTCCACGAGTCTTCCTGTCCGTTTGGGACTGAACTACACACTAAATGTAAATGTAACAGGCGGATTAACTCTTTCACTGCCGGAGACCCTCTGCCTCCTGAACTATTTCCCCATATTTTGCTCAGCATGAATCTCGCACATTTCACCCCAGGATTGTGTAAAATGCATTTTACAGTTCAATCCTAGCTGAGCTTTTGTTCGGTACCTGGTAGCTCTGTTCTCAAACCTAGTGAGCTTCCTACCTAGAAAGAATTTAAAGGGTAAGTAAATTACAGAATTTTCATTTTTGGGTGAACTGTCCCTTCTATCTGTACGTCATTATGCTGAAATGATTAAAAAGATGCCTCATGTTGGAGAGTACTTGCATTAGGATGTTGGAGCTCTCTGCCGCCCTCTGCAGGTCAGGTGGAGAAGCACAGGTCAGACACTTAATGAGGTCATATAAGTTATGACTGTTTGCATGTGGTCTAGGTAGTAGACAGTGAGGCAGTTCACTAGATTTTGGAACAGAACTGTAAAGATTTTAACAGTGTACTGTATTGTGAGTTTTATATACGCTGCTATTAAGCTGCATCAATGCAATGTGCCGAAGATGCTGACGTTTGTGTGCATTAAGAGTTGAGTTAAAGACAAGAGCACGTTGATGTCAAAAGGCACTCTATTGTCACTATACATTGACCTTCATCTGAGGGTCAACATGTACAACATACGGTACTTTTGTGTTGAGATCACGTCCTCAGACTGCACTAAGCTGGTATGGAATGAAGCGTTTGTGCCAAGGGTACGGTTTCATTCTGTGAGAATGTGTTCACATAGATCTTGGAGACTTGTTCCAACCGCTTTGAGTTTTTTGTCTAAAGGCCCGTTCGCACCAAGAATAACTGTAAAGAAGAAGATAAAGATAGAATGAAGAAAATAATGAAGTGTAACTGAACTGAAAGTGATCCCAAGTTTCTCTGTATTGCTACAGAGTGATTTTTTTCATTTGATGAACAATAAAATATTGACGGCCAATCAAAATCCATTTGAATTTGAAAGGCTTGCGTATTAAAATTGTGAAACTTTGGCATGCGAGCTGAGAATAAACATAACGGTATCATCTATTGGTTCGAACACTAATATAGTTATCGTTAGCGTTATATTTTTTCGTGCGAGCGGGCCTTAAACCTTCACTATTATAATGATGTTACACAAATGTCTTTTCGTAAACGTAGTTATTTAATGAAAAACATTTGTTGGGTCATTTTTATGTGTTTGTTACACTAAATCTCTTTGAGACACGTCGCTAATCTGTAGAGTTAAACAAAATATAAATTATAAATATTTACAATTTCTAAATTGTATTATCAATTATTTTAACAATTATAAAACAAACAAAATCTTGAATTACAGGTGCTACAGTGTACATCTTAAATGTTAAATACTGACTGTTTTTTTACGGTTAAATCAGTATTACAGGCCTGGTAAAAAATAGTTACAGTTATGATAAGTGTGTTAAAAAAGAACAATATCTGACAGAACGTGGGTTCTCCTCGCCTGTGTCTTCTGTCAACATCCCTGTGGTTTAGCTTTCAGTGAAATGTGTAGCATTTTTACAAACTAAACAAAGTCAGTCTTAGTATTTATGATATTTCTGTCTTCCAAAGAAAAACGAATTATTACGTTTGTCTAAACGGATTATTCATACGAACTAAAACTCCATTTAGTGCATGTACAACATCTTGTTTAGGTATTTAATGCATGGCTTTACTTGAAACCGTTCATAAGTGCAACATAAAGATCACAGACCTCATTGAGTTTTTTTATTTTATTTTATTTGGCACAGCATGTTAAGAAACACCTCTGGTCACTCATGCCTTCCATTGCTGTAGCTGTAATAGGGTTGTTATTTATGTAGAGGAGTACTGCTTACTTTGAGTGGTCATATTTCACATGTAAAATATTGACTTTAAAAACAACCAATACAGTTGGTAAAGCTTAAAGTTGTTGTTGGTACTAGGTTTACTTTTCTGTGTATTTCATTTAAAGTAGTCTGCTGTTAAGTTTGTTGCAGTGTTTTGTATGCAAAAGCTCTCAAGTACAAAGTCTGGCGTGTTCATTTTTCTCTTATTTTCGTGAGTGTAAATAGGCCCTGGCGAGAAAGTTAAAAGCCCTTTAGGTACACAAAAACAAACTGATATTCACAGATACACAAAAACAAACTGATATTCATACACAATAGCAAACTGATATTCACTGATAATAGTCCAATACAATTAGATGGAGAGTGTATCTAGAGTTTCCCATGTGTTGAAAATGTCTCGCACTGTGCTCCAATTTCCCAAGACGACAATGTTTGTTATAAAAGTCCGATTTTCATCTAAATCTTCCACAGCCGAATGATTTAATCTATGCTATGTCAGTACATATTATGGCTCTAGACTCTTACTGTAAATCATCAATATTGTCTGTTTAATTTTAGGGAAGGCATCTGTGACTTGATTCTAAACAGGTACACAACCAATAACTATATAAAGTCTCCTGAGGTATACCTTTGTGAAAAAACACTGGGAACGTTTCATCAGAATCATGATCTTTTTTATTTAAACTATAGAACACGTGTGTGTTTATTCATTTGTTGGACTGTATAGAGTAAATAGCTGTGTTGAGTCTGTTGTTGAATTGAGAGGTCTTTGAATATTTGTAAACGTTTATTATTGGTTAAATGAATGGCCTGTGTGCATCACACTGTTCTTGAGTGTTCATGAGTTTGTTTTCTAATAGGGTTTACTGAGTTTTTATTTCACATTTGATGCCACCACCATAAAAGTACAAAAACTGTATTTTGTTGGTTCTGTGAACCATAACTAGACCATATATGATCAATAAAATGTTTAAATAACATTAAAACTGTGTTCTTTGTGTCCTCTGTTCAAATGTGGCAATGCGAAACAAACACAGCATTCATATAAGGTTTATAACAAGTATATTCTTATTATCAGGGGATTAAATATGCCCAACAGAGTTATTATTGATTTGATTTTAGTTTATTTAGTGTTATTAATATGTGAAATTAGTTTTTATTTTTAGATGTTTAGTTTTACGTAATGTTTAGTTAAAGTTTTAGTCATTTTGTTAATGCTTTTGTCATTTCATAATTTATTTTTTATGTTGCTTTATAAGATACATTATTTGTTTATTTTAGTTTTTGTTTATTATTATCATTTAAGTGCTTTAAACTTGCAACGTTTCAGTTTATCCAATTTTAAGGTCAATATTTTATTTGATTTCAATATCCAGAAACATTTTCAAAGTTTTAATTCTAGTAAACTATAATAACCTTGATGCCCGACGCAGATCAGAGGCATATGTTTAATGTACGAAAAGAGGAGCCGATTATATGAAATGAAAACCTGAAGTGGGGAGAAAAACACGTATTGCGCCTCTAGCATGTGGTTTATTTTGACCAGCAGATGGCGCTGTTTGCCATAATAGCCTCTAGTCGCATCCGGTAACCACGTTCATTCAGTTGTGCTCCGTCTGGGTGTTTAAGAAGCATAAATAACCAAAATAATCAATCGAAACCATATGGTTTGTATATTTAAAAGAACACAGTTTTTTTACTCCAGCATCCTTAAAATTGCATTAGGCTTAGACAGGGTCACGTAAAACTGCAAGAAGCTGAGACGCCGGTGCCACACAGTCAAAAACAGCTCAAGGTTTGGTGAACTTATTTGATTCTTATTGTTAGTTTACTTACAATTTATTAGTTTGAATTGTCAATGTGTGCATGATGGATTATGTATACTAGATAGGCTGAATAGGTTAGGCATAGTAAAAACGTGAACAGTTGATGTGCACATTGATGAAATGGCAACGCCTGTAACTAATATAGGAGAATACTTTTACATAGTAATATTTAAATCAATAATTCATAAAATAATTTTATTCAAATAAATGCAGTAAAGTTTCAAACATCCTCATTGCAGTTGATACAGCTTCACCTTTTCACTTTTCACTCGCACTGTAAAGGCAAATTCCTTTCCATTCATAACCACGTGTAGCTTTGAGGAAATTATTAGATTTTTATGTATTAAATAAGAGTCTTTGTGTTATGGGTAAGTTTTTGTATTATTTCAAGAAACTACATTGCTGTCAACTGACATCTTGTTCATGTCTGAAAAGGCCTGGAACCTTTTATCGCAGGATTTTACAGGAGTCCAGCAGGGGGCAGCACTGACCAAACGGTCCGATTCCTTTGTTTTCTTTTGTTTTACCCCATTCAGAATTTTTGTAAATAACAACGCTGATATCATTTATATCAATATCATAACAGCCAATACAGGGAAAAAAGTAAATGCAACGTAGGGAAAAGACAAGTGTGAGGTTTATTAGGTTTCTATACACTATAACAACATAAACTCAAAAAAATATGTTTGCTAGTGCTACATGTACTCAGCATCTTCAACATTCACAACATCCCATGAACCAGTTCATATAACATGCATGTCACATCAATGAAAGTTACATTTTACAGTTCGGGTCACATTGCCCACCACATGGTGCCTCATTCTTTTGCAACTGCGTGTCCAAGAACCACACGGCCTTCTATTTCCATCTCCTTTCTCCATAGGAGCTTCATGGAATTGTTTAGCCACATTAAGCACACTCTTGTATCTCTTTATACTCTGTCTTGGCTCAGAATAGACTTGTTTCTCTCGACTCCAGGATTTTTGGCAGTGGTACCTGTGGGTGTCAAACACAGTTGTAAGCTACTTTGAAATGATGTCGCAATGATCGGCATCACCTTTGTGAACGCAACGTGGGTACCACCTCACTGGACTATCATAACATTTCACGAGCAAACAATGCAAGTAAATGGAACGACATCAGGAACTGTTTGAAATCGTTTGACGATGTAAAGTTTTTTACACTTGCTGTCAACAAGTGTTACTTCAAACTTTAATATTAACCTCTCAACAAATGTATGACGAATTCACACATTTTATGAATGTGTTTAATTTAATCATACAAGAATAGCCTAGTATGTTTTATGGCCTTAAAGGAAATTCTTGATAATTCATTGTCAGGCAGGCAATAGTGTGAGTGTTTTATGTATAAATATGCATGATTAACCGAATAAAGTGTTTACTAAAAACATTTTACACATTATTACTATACACATTGCCAAAATATATAATCCAGGTTATGTATTTGGGATTTGAGATATATATCATTTTAAAGGGATACTTTGTCATCCTTAACTCACCTTCGAGTTGTTCGAAATCTGTGTACATTTCTTTGTTCTGATGAACACAGAGAAAGATATTTGGAAGAATGCTCATAACCAGACAGATTTTGCCCCCCATTGACTCCCATAGTAGGAAGAAATACAAAGGAAATCAAAAGGGCCCATGAACTTTTTGCTGTCCTGCATTCTTCAAAATATCTTCTTTTGTGTTCAACAGAACAAAAAAATGAAAAAGTATTTTTTCCTACTATGGGAGTCAATGGGGAGCGAGGTCTGTTTGAGCATTCTTCCAAACATCCAAACATCATAAATGTTGACAGAATTTTCATTTTTGGGTCAAGTATCCCTTTAATGGGTCGTCCCAACAGGCCCAGTTGTCTCTCACCCCCTAGACGATGCCTTGTGTTCAAACTTAGATGTTGCACACAGCAGCTACGGAAATGAAATGCAAATTGAGAGACCCAAACTGTACATACCGATTTCAGATAGGCCACGCCGCTCTGCTTTATCTCTTTGAGCAGGTGATCCCGAGGGGTTAGGTCCACTTTCGCTGGCTCTCGTCTTCGAGGGACTGGCTTCAGAGTCTTTATCATATCTTTAAGATTGGCTTTCTCATCCCCTGGTCTTTCACTTCCTGTGCTTCTGTGTTTGGAAACACTCCTCAGCTGTACGTTAGCCATGCCCTCTTTTCTCTCATACTTATAATTCAAATCCAGAAACGGATCCCTTCGTATTGGAGTTTTTCTCAGATGCACTTCTGGTAAGACATTTCCCGTGTCTGAGCGCTGTTGTGGCGGTGGATGCTGTTTCATCCAGCGCTGCTGAGGAGGACTCGGTTGTTCACAAGGTTCCGGGGATCCTCGAGGAACCATCTGATCTTCTTGAGAATCTTGCAGTAGGGCCATTGGTATGAAACCTCCTAACATTTCCAGCACACCAGGAGGTAAGTTCAAAGAGTTCGCGTACATCTCCATGACCTTTCTTTGTTCTTTCATCTGCTGGAACTTCTGCTCCTCCATTCTCTGCTGCCGCTGACGGTCCAAGTTTCTTGTGAGGAGGTTGGTGACCACCATCCGCGGTCCCGGGAGCTCAAAGTGGTATCCCATCTTTAGGAGAGTGTTGTTGGCTTTGAGGAGACGTGACGCTTCCATCTCGGCGTGGTGACCCAGCATGTGTCTTTGGTTGTGGAAGCGAAGTTCGTTAAGAGTCTCGTTGAACTGAAGGCAACGTATTATTGCCACGATGCCTTTTCCTGTTATGAAGTTTGATTCGATGTTCAGCGTGGTGATGCTTTTGTTCTCTTTGAGCATGTTTGCCAGGGCGAAGGCCACGTTTTCGTCCGCCCCGGTGTTCGCGATGCTAAAACTTTTAACGTGCCTGTTCTTCTTGAGCGCGTTGACGTAATCGTGGAGCATTTCTTTGGGAATGTTTTCGATGTTGTTGAGGTTGACGTCGGTGACAGAAGGGTTGTTTTTGTGGATCTTAGTCAACGTGGACTCCAAATTCGTTTCATTCCCAGAAGGCCTTGCAGTTTTTTTAGCGAAGCTGTTTCCACCCAGGGCAAGATTTGGGATCTTCAGCTTAGATATGACCCTCTCCTCTTTCTCAGGAACCCAGTTCTCATACGACGAAGGTGCAGACGGGATGCAGTCTGCTTTCTTTTCCTCATTTGGTTTAGTTTCAGTCTCACTACATCCTGAACCGTCCGACTTTGATTCAACTTTAGGATCCGCAAACTCTTTAGGTGCCTCTACAACCTCTTCTGACATCACTGTGGGGGTGTTTGCCTTAAACTCCCCCTTAACAGGCTCTTCACTTCCATTGTCCTCTTTCTCGACTTCCAATATCACTTCTTCAATCACCTCTTCCCCAACACCTCCATGTCCTCCATTAACCTCCTCCACAATCTCCTCATAGACACATTCCACCTCTTCAACTTTATCTTCATCTTTAGCTGCAAGTTCCTCTTGTTCTTTCTTCTGGTGATGACAAACATACAGAAAGTTGACGGGCATGTCCTAAACAACTTTTAAACGCAGACGACAAATTATGAGGAACTTGCTCGAAGCCTAAATATAGCCTGTCCTGTTTGAAATCGCAGCATGACGGATCAGTTGCTGTTTGAAGGCATTTGTTGTTGTTGTATTATTGGCCTCCTAGTTGCAGTAGTTATAAATAGTCGATTTTGTCTAGATTAGGTTGTCAGATAAATATCGTCTGACTTTGAAGCACTACATTAAAATACTTCCAACAAACCTACAACTGCTGGCTAAAACTACATCATGTTCAAGGTGAAATACTTGTATTTGAGTTGTTCACCTGTCATTTTAAGTCATTTAACCGTGAAAGCATACCACAGATGGTGTCAACAGAGTTTTAAACCATGAACATTTCTAATTTAAAAGAAATGTTCTACTAGGGCTGTCGCAATATTGTCACTACACGGTTGTTGTATCCAAAGGCATTTGCGATAACGATATTACACAATATTTTATTTACACATATTTTATTTATATTGTGTACATTTTTTTATTTGGTGTCAAATTATGATCATAGATAGGATAAGAGAGCGACTGTAAAGCAAATCCATAAACGGATGCAACACCTACTTTGAAGTGTCAACCACATACTGTTTGTGAATTATCTATGATTTTATCATGTATAGCATCAACACGATGTCGACAATCGACGTTGTTATTATAACAGTTTATGTTAATATAAGATATTGTGACACCCCTATATTCTACAAACCGCTGCTCTCAAAAATGTCAAGTCAAGACTTGAGTTGCCATATACCAAGTTTAATGAGAATATATGAAAGTTTGGGGAAGATAGGGCATCAAATCCATTTTGGCCTGCTTGGCGTTGAATTCGTTTAAATTCAAGAGAATTTCGAGAACGGATGTACAATCGAAAATCTAATAGAAATAACTTTTTGTCAGCACTGTTCCTAGATGCTACATACCAAATTTCATGCAAATTGGACAAACGGTTTGCGAGGAGTTTGAAAAAGTACGTTTTGCATTAAATTTGATATGGCAGTATATTGGAATTTGACAAATTTGGAAACCTTGTATCTCAATATTTTGTGATTTATATTTTTTGCCATAAATCATTATTATTAGTCATCCTTTCTGTTTTTCTCTAGGTTTTGCAAATATCCAACCAAAAAAGGATACACTTTTTTGTCAACTTTAAAAACACAGTCTTCAGTCAGTTTAAAAGTGATTTTTCTATTTCCTGCAAATTTCGACATCCCAGGTTTCGGAAGGACAGTGATGTTATTGTACATAAATACTGTACATATTACAGTAATTATGTAGCAAAATACACATCATAATGCACAATGTGAGACTTTATTCAATGAACATATTGAAAAATACGGTAAACACATACTCATACAGACAATAACTGGGGTCTTTCTCTAAAGATTCTTACCTGGCTGGGTAATATAGTTGCGGGAACTCTCTCCTCATCCATCATGCGTTTGGATTCTTTCTCCCAGTACAGATATTCCACCAATGATCTGTGATCGAACGATCCAGTGGGAGGTTTTTCCGTCTGGTCCTTCTGTCTCATTCCGACCGGCACTCTCACATCAGGAGCGATCTCTTCCATCTCTTTTTGAAGCTCCTTGAGCTCCTCGGCCGACAGGCCTGCCAGAATCTCATCCTCATCGATCTCTTCTTCTGACTCTGGCTCATTGGAATCTGCAGTGAAATGTGCACATTTGCTGGAATATTTCATTCTGATCATTCGTGACATGTTGTGACTTTCTCTGCATTAACACGCTTATTACAGTTATTTCCCCATAATTAATAAATGGACTGTTGATTGAATTTAATTGAATGAGAAAAGAGTAATAAATAGTTGCAACGAAATGCAAAATACATTTCCATCACTTTGAACAACAAATGATAAACAGACAGTGCCAAATGGAGCGCTAGTCTACTGGGAGCTATTAAAAATAGAGA
Source organism: Triplophysa siluroides (assembly GCA_006030095.1). NCBI lineage: Eukaryota > Metazoa > Chordata > Actinopteri > Cypriniformes > Nemacheilidae > Triplophysa > Triplophysa siluroides. The sequence continues at coordinate 124,945 of VCII01000161.1, forward strand.
GAGACGTCAAACTCCATTATTCCGGCACTGATTCCCCTGGCCTAATGGGAATGAACACCAAACGAAACTAACAAGAAAAGCAAATAAAGAAAATACCTTTGACTTTATCTTTCTGTCTCAGTCCTACCGGCATCCTGTCATCAGGAGCAATCGTGTCCATCTCATCCTGAAGCTCTCTGAGCTCCTCGGCCGACAGGCCAGCCAGAATCTCATCTTCATCAAATTCTTCAGATTCTTCTTCAGACTTCCGATCGGCACGAACAGACATATCTGATCCAAAACGTTCCCGAGAACAGAACTACAGGCGTTGTTTTTCACAGTAACAGCTCCGGACGGGTCTCGAGGCCTCACACATGTGTCATCTAAAATAATCTCCATTCAACAGAGAGGAAAGTATTTATGGAACATGCGTGGAGATACGGACGTGGTCTTTTTTCAGCAGCTTGAGTCAGCTGGACCTCCCCCTGCATTTCAATGACGGTTCGCACTTTAAAGAGAGCGAGAGAGACGGGTGGAAAGACAGCAGCAGGTGGACGTGACAGTCAAATGGCTTCCATGCTTCAGAGTCCAGTTACTTCCCCTGTACTTGACTAGAATGACAGGGGGATCGTAAGAAATGGAAGCTCATGGGAAGCCCCAGCCGGTTTGTCTAAAATAATGGTCATATTTAGTGTGGCTGGATGTCATCAGCAGTGGGAATACAGTGTGATTTGGAACAGACCTCTAAAACAGATTTATGGAGACAGAAATAATATCTGACTGACACGACAAGGGAAAGTGGGCGGTCAAGAAAAGCAGAGTGATGTAGTACGGAAAGACTCCACCAACATCAGTGCTGATTAGAGCTGCAGTTTGTTTTCATTTCGCATGCTGATATTGATTTTTTAAACATCGTGTTGGGACTGAAACTGTCTTGGTATTTTTCTACACGATTATTGTGGCCAAAAGAATTCATTGTAACGATATTATCACAATATCTGATGAAAAATATCTTTTAGCCAGCGAAACTCAAAATACAAGTGTAAGGCCCCGTTCAGACCGCCTGTTACCGTTGGCGACAGGAAGTGGGCGTGTCTAGCGACTCGTCAAAGTTGAGATTTGCTCAACTTTATGTAAATGAGCGATTTTCGGGAGCGACTACCAATACGAGTACAGCAGCGGAGCTCACGTCAGCCATCTCTCGGCTGTTACTGGTTTGTTTATAAATGTTTCTAAGTCAACCAAACTTAGGACGCCGGCTAACAACCTCGTGGCGAGAGACTAGCGACACACAGCGACACTCTTAAGGCAAAACTTAAATCGGGTGCTGAATTATTTACAATATTGTGATGTTTGTTGAATTAACAAGATATCGATAATGATGTTTTTTTATATCAAGGATACTGTTAATGCCGGTATATTTTGACAGCCATAGTTTACGATATATACACATACTATAAGATACTATAACTGAAAAAATTACCTCCTGTATTATACTGTATATTGTATTGATAGATATTTAACAATTAAACCAGATATACAGTAGAGAACTAAATCTTTCGATTTTATTTATTTATGAAAACCCTTTGTAGTTGGATTTATTCATGATTTATCTTCGATAGCTTTCTGTATCATCCACAAAGCAAAGCTTCTCGTAACGTATTGCTTAATTTCTGAGTTCTAGCCCTCTGTTCTCTCGTATTATAATACAAAAAGAATTAACAAAATAATCCTTTTATGGATATAAATCATTAACTCTAATTATTAAGGTCATTCACTAAAGTTGAATTTATTTCATTGAATTGTTAAGCTGAATCCCATAATCAATCATCTTTCAGTATAATGGTTAATTCTCAAGAGTATCTATTACATTTGTTAATCAATTAAAAGCAAATTACATAGAAGTGATAAAATAATTGTAAATAAATTTGTTTTAAGGTATAGGCCTAGATCTTAAAGCTACATTTGGTAATTGTATCAGTGTGCCTGTTTGCACATTAATAATAAAATGTCATGATGGAATTACTAGTTATATTAAGTTGTAGCCTACAGCTTGATTCGACAGACAAAGCAAGCTGAACATTCAAATACGGCAAAATCACTGACTGAAATATTGCGCAAAATATTCACACATACCCACAAACACTGAAAACCAAACACAGACTGGACACATACAATACACATGTGGGATCGACTTACATAGAGGCACATTTCTTTATGGGTCATTCTCACAAAACCTTTGAAAAATCATGACTATTAAATACAAAATGTATAACACAAAAAACAAGCATCAAGATAACCGTATTCTCTACCTTGCACAAATAATTTTACAACATTTTTTAATGCATTTTCTGCTGAAAATCTCATAAGCGTAACACCGTGTCTACACCGGACGCGGTGCAATGCGATGCGACAAAAGACAATAGAATGCACTAGAACCAAGTATAATTGTAAATATTGTCCACACTGGATGCGGAGCACTCTCATTGGAACAAGCCTTGTGTCATGTCATGTTGCGCCGGTCGTGTCCGGTGTAATGCGCCCACCTACAGTTTTAGTGTTTAATATGTTGTAATAAAAATGTTCTAGATGTTCTCAAATGACCAAAACAGAAAAAAACAGTGACAGAATATCCATGTATAATAAAAATGAAGAAATAGTGAAAAAAATAAGTATCCATGACTGATATTCTCATCCTCTGTAATATTTTTACACACAGAGTTTACATTTAGCTTGATTTTGTTTGAAGTAACACGTCTGCCATGCCTTCCAAATGACTACCAGGTTGCTTTGTATTTTTCTAGTTAAAATTGTAATATTCTCTTGTTGTACTGTGTACACAGCAGTATTCTTTATCATTAAAAAAAGGTTGCGTCTATAATTTCTTCTTTACACATACTTCATTGACGTCTTATTATGTATAATGAATAAAAACTTGAAAAGATGGTTCAAAAACATTATAAAGTTTTGAAATTAATTATTTTAAACATGTCTAAATAGGGAAAAAAATGTGTTTTAAATATTGGAAATCTTGGAAACCAAGATTGTGTGAGAATCACCCATATTGGCGTTTTACCAATGACCTGACTATAAATACATCGTACATAGAGAAACACCAAATTATGGTATTACACAACCACCCCTAAAAATTAAATCCACATGAGGATTCATGATGGACTCCAGTGATGTAATCCATTTCCATTTTCAACAGATTTTATTTCAGGTAAAGGTAAAGAACACAATAAATTAAACAAACGGGAAAAAAGCTAAATGTCCAATATGTTGGAGGGATATGGATATAAATTGTGCCGGGCACTTAGCCCAATGACATTTGAGGTTCCTTAAGCTTGTACAAATTCTACCTTCCAACCATTTATTTCCCATAGTTCCAAGCAAAGATTTTCCCATAATTCCACACAACAATGGTTGGCCTTCTCAATGATCAAGCGTAATGGCATACAGTAGAGCACATCCATTAAAAGTCGAGCATGTTTCCAAGGGTAACAGAATTAAAGCTGCAATTCTACTCAAAAAATGTACTTTCAAGTGGCCCTTCATAACATAACAATACCATAATCTGTGCTTTCTCAAAGCAGAGGGACAAAATAAAAAAAATCAACCAAGCCATACACTGTTTGACCAAAGCTTTGCACCTGTACACCAAATTCAAACAAAAGCACTAAACGTATACAATGTATACCAGGTAATTATTTTTTTTGGTATATTATTCATTACTTAGTGTACGTTAGTAATATAGAAGCGTGTGTTGTATATATCTCAGAAGGTTCGTCCTTCGTAAATGAAACAGAATAAGAAAACAAACGAACGAACAAAAAATGTTCCATCACTCAGAAATGCATGAAACTGGCACAATAGAATTACTTCTGAAAGCCACATGGCTTGCTGTCCATAGAAAGGCAAGAGTGGAAAGTTTAAAACACTTTGTTTTTCGAGAAAGAAAATGTCAAAATTAAACAGATAATAAAGCTTAGCATCCAGCACTTAATAATAATAATAATAACATTAATAATAATAACAATAATGAGTACAACGATATCAACAGTAACCATAATAATCCAAATTTGTTAATCATAGTAAGTAAAGCATGATAAAGCGTTTTATTCCCATTGTCAAATATTCTGGCACAGATTGTTAAAACAATAAAAAGTGTAAAAAGACATTCATAATCCCGGTCCTCCAAACACACATCTTCTCTGTTGGTACATGATTCAGATAAAATGTTAAGACACAATCTCTCTCTCTCGCACACACAGACACGCGCACACAAACAAACTTAATAAATAATCATTTCAACTCAATAAGTGAACAACAATTTCACTTTACAGCACACGTCAGTCCTGGTGGTCACGTCATAGAACATCTTTGTATCTAAAATGGACCAAACACCAAAAGAAGAAAGAAAGCTCAAAGCCGTGGTTCACTGATGAAGAAAACAGATGCATATATTTGGGAATAATCCAGAAGTCAGAGCATTAAATATTTGGAGGGAAGGCATGAATTCTCCCTGTCAAATCACGCATGTGATATAGAGGCAGACTCAATAAAACATGATGGCAAAGTTGCACAGAAAAACGCAGAGAGGGACCAGAGGAGAGAGTTACACCCCACCCACCCCCCGACACATCAAACCTACGAAATACACACATTTGCATACAGGCTTTTTTTTTTAAAGAAACACGCCACACCGAAAAAGCCTGTGTATAAAACCGAACCCATCCCTGACAGTGTCCACTATGGAATGCAAATAATGAGGAAATATTACAACGGGACAGAAGTAATATTTCCATAATTCTCTCTCTCGTCCCCATCCGTTGAAGATTTTGTTTTCTCTCCCATAAAAGAGAGAATAAAGATTGTTGAGAACTAGAAAGGTTTGTTTTCTGCATAGTGTTTGCTTATCTTCCCCGTCTGTTTTAAAAACACAAAATCAACTTTTCACTTAGAATTATCTATATACATGATTTATCTCCATTGATAGAAATATTTGAGAAAAAGAAAATCGCAACGAAACCATTACAAGGCATACATTATAATGAGCAAACCTAGCACAAATGTTCATACATAACAGTCATAAGGACATACTGTATATCCTTAAAGGTAGGTGCGGTCACCATATATATATATTTATATATATATTTATATATGCAAACTGGATTAAAAATGTAAACCACAGAAACAGGGAATCGATAGGAATCTAGTCAACGTTCATGTTTTAAAGTGCAAGTCTGTCGCGGTTTCAACAATGTGCCAAAAGGAATCTTCCGACCGCTTCGCAAAAGATAAGCCAGTGCCCTCTGGTGGTGACTGGCCGTATGGCAAGAGCACATTTTCGTACACTTTCTCAGTCCGACCCATCTTCAAGATCTGGACAATCTTCAAGACGACCGAAATCTCTTTTGTCTGAGGAAATAGCAAACACATAGACAGAAACCCGTTTGGTCCTCATGTAGGAAGAAAGGAGACGACAAACCAAAGCTTGGGTCAAAGTCCGGCCGAGAAGACTCTCCACTGTCTCTCCTTTGGCAGCCTCGTGGGCATCTCAAGGATCTCCTGGTGTGCGGCTCCTTCCACGTTCTGAGATCCGATTGCCCCATCTTAAGCGTGTCTCCTTGCGGGAACAGGTTGATGTTGCTCGAGACTCAACGAATCGGACTATGAGATCCAGCTGAAGTCTTTCTCGCTTCCTGCCCTGGCGTCTCCATCCGGAGCCGAGTCGCTCTCCTCTTTCCCTTCGTCTATTGCTCTATCTCGCTGAGATATCCCTGAGCCCGCCCGCCATTTCCCGTTCTCCTCCTCCCCTTCTCCCATCAGCTCCGCCTCCCCCATCATCTCCTCCTCACCGTCACCATCGGCGGCGTCGTCAGGGAAACGATGGTCACCGGGATACAAGAGCTCTTCTTCCGGCGAACCATCCTCACCGTTTTGGTCCAGCAGGGCAGCCATGCCTCGTCCCGAGCAGTCTGCGCAGACGCCGTGCCGGCGAGAGCCGTGCTTGATGCCCACGCTGGCGGCGGACATGAAGACACGACTGCACACTTTACACACGTACTTCTTGTCCTTACTGTGCACCTGTGAAAGAAAGAGTGACTGGTATGAGACAACACTTCATTTAGTACTGTAATTAATTCATTAAATCTGTGTCAGCCACCGTAGTGCTTCGAAAGAAAGGGGGGAGGGGCGGAGTGAGCTGTTGGATGCAATTCGCAACTTCACCGCTGGATGTCGCTAAAATCGCCACATTGCTCCTTTAAGTAAAGTTCAAGTGTGTTTTACATTTACGCATTTGGTAGACGCTTTTATCCAAAGCAATTTATACTTAAATTACTATAATATACAGTATATAATTCTAAAATGATACACTAGTAGTGTACTTTTAAGTGTACTATTTCAATTCCTCTTGGGACTAAATTGGACTACTTTTTAGTTCATAAAAGTGTACTTTTAAGTATACTTTAACTGTAACAGTAGGAATCTAGTACACTACTACTTTACACATTTTTTTGGTCTGTACTGAAACTATACTACAAGTGAATCTATAGGCATACCGGTAGTTTATTAGTTTAATACTTTTTGTATGTTGTGAAAGTAAACTTTGAAGTAAGCTTTCAATAAACTACAAGACAAGTTTAGTAGTTTCATACTGCAAGTGCATACTTCTAAGCTTTCTTTAAGTGAACGTAAAATCCTACTTGTATTTTAAAAATTTTGCTCTTCCTATTTAGCTTTTAAATTGCTCTTTAAGTGCACTGAAAGTCAGCTACAGTTCCATACATGTTTCATTTACTCTTTTTTTCACCCTTAAGATGACTTTTAACTGTATAAACATGTTGGTTTATAAGACATTGTGTAAAACCATGTGAAAAATGACTAGCCTTAATCTAAAGAGTAAACTCCACATCAAGTATAATAAGAATTCTTCATTATATTTTATTTTATAATGCTATAGATCATAAGTGCGATCAAAAGATTGAGTACATGTAAAATCTACTGCAGTTAGTCAAGTATGCTGAAGTATTGTTTGAAGTATATTTCTCTGCGTATATTTTTCAGTATATTAAAAGTATACTTGATTAGTTTTTGTTTTAAAACATTATACTTATGTATACTACTTGATTCAACTTTTACGTGTGAACATTTTGCATGGAAAATAAAAAGATGTTGCTTGAAAAATGAATGTATAATGCCATGGTCCTGTATGATTCCCATAATCACATACAGTATGGTTGTATTTGCATGGTACTTCGAAAGATATTATGGTAATGTCACAGTACCTGTTTTTGTAAGTGTCATATGTATGAATATACTCAAAATCGTGTCCCAAACCATGTCAAATATCCAGAAACTGTGGCTGTGTTAAGAAGGGAAAAGGAAGCATTACAGCCACATTACAGGCCGTCTTTGAATTTTTCGCCAAATTATAACCAAGCGTCGGGAACAGCATATAGTTTGCGATCCATCATGATGCGGATCATGAATTATGCAACGTTAGGTGTTAAATGTTTCAGCGCTAAGCAGGAGCGCCGCTGTCTGTTATCATGTCACACTATTGCAGGCCCTTTGATATGCTCCAAACCAGAGCTAATTTCTGTGGCACATCTCTTAGCCACACAGCACCAGCAGCCCGTGCCAAAGCCTGTTTGTGTGTCCCTCCCATGAGAAGACACAGTAAATACATGCTTTAAGAACAAGAACATGAGAGGAGGTGTTAAAGAGCGCTGGCAATAATAAGGGCAGAGAAAAACTGAGATAAGGGGGTTTATGGGATATGACACAATCCTATATTTAATAGGGGGCCCAACCGGGGCCCACTCGGATGTCTCCCACACAGGAACATCACATTTGCTGTCTAGCCTTTATTGAAAAATGAAAGAAATTTGGTTTGTACTAGATGCAAGAAACCTTTTTATAAAATTTTTGGTAGATTTAGTGCATTTTGCATCATGCGGCATGCTTGTTTTTGTGTCACCGAAACAGGATATTTCACAGAAACAGGCTATTCTAAAAAGTATACGAATAAAAATATGCATTCTTTTGTTGTCACACTACATTATTATACTTACTGTATATATAACCCAGAGGTCCGGTAACCAAAAATTCTCCGTCATTGACAGATTTTTTTTACCTGTAGCGGAAAAATCTGAAGGCCTTCCATCATTTTGACGGATTACAATGAGGCCGATTTGTTATTCCCCTTTATGTCAAGTTGTATAAGTTGGTAGCATCCAATCATTTCCCTTCATCAGAACGCGATCGTAAGTGACTGGAGGAAAGGACGCATGTTTCCCATGCATTACTCATAAACCCATGCGGGATCAGTGGAGACGGCCCATCACCGTCTAATTTGTTTCGCCATAGTTTCAAAACGAACTGAAAATCTTTTTACACTTCATAAAAACACAGCACGTTGTTTGAGGCGTTGATTCTGGATCTGATTCTGCAATGCATGCATCTGTCACTTAATCAGACCCCCGCGTCGCATGCTCGCACATACACACAGGTGCGCACAGTGGTGCGGTGTTTACAGACGTTTTTCCTTCGGAGAGCGATTGCGACTAGCGGCGTCATTTTGGATAAATAGTAAAACACCTTGCCCAATAGTGACGGGTAAAACTAGATTATGACGGATTTTTGAGGAGCCTGTCCGTCAAAATGACGGACAATGAAAAAGTCTAGAGCAACCTCTGATATAACCGTACACATTTTGGTAGATACGTTTATTGCTCCCTGAACTCTCGGTAAGTGGCGTTGGATATAAGCGTCTGCTAAATGACTAAATGTAAATAAGTTTCAGTAGATTCTTTCGCGTCCCCTGTTGGTCCTGTTTGGTACTGCACTCACCAGTGTATGACGCTTCATGTGCTCTCTCCGGGTGAACTTCTTGCCGCAGATCTCACAGGGATACGGCCTCTCGCCCGTATGCGAGCGCATGTGCCTCTTCAGGATGCACTGGTGCATGGCGGAAAAACTGCAGTACGGGCACTTGAACTTCTTCCTGATCACTGTGAAGTCATTCACTGCAAACAGACAGAGAAATGACTGATCAGATGAAGGAAAAAAACACGTGCAGTTGAAACTGTTGGAAGTATGAGAGCGTTAAAGCCCCGCTTGTGACGTTAATGCCAATCCGAATTGCCACAACGCTTTTTCTATTGGATAAAATCAGTTTAACGAATAGACAACATGGCGATGGCTTGATTCATGTAAAGCAGAATTCTTTTAATGGGGGAGTCTGAGCTATTTTACTTTGAGGGGGAATCTTACACTTTCATCTGAATGCAAAATAAAGATATTACGATTTGCATAAAGAAACAAAGCTTGATTTTAGGTGTTAGGGAATGCAGTTTTATTTGAAATAAAAATCTAATGCTTATTAATGCAAAAAAGGTTGTGTTTGTTAACATTGGTAAATGCATAAGATGGCATGAACTAACAATGAATTATATCATTGTCAGCAATTATTAATCTTCGCTAATGTTAGTTATGTATGTTCGTTGTAAGGCCCCCTTTATGTAGAGTGCATCGCTTTGCGTGCGGCTCCCCAAATAAAGACATATAATCTTAAACTTAGAATTTAATTTAAACCATAAACATACTCAGTTTTACAATGCTAGAACATCAATTATTTTGGTTAGTGGTCTTATTTCTCTGTTTGATTGCCTATTTATGCTACATTTCTAAATGTAATAAAGTGCCCCCTTGGATCCATCTTGTGTCCCCCCAAGGGACCACACCCCCCAGTTTGAGAACCACTAGGTTTAGAAATGCTGTTGACGTATTGCTCATTGTTGTTAAAGTATTGTGTTTGTATTAACTCATGATAACAAATACAACCTTATTGTAAAGTGTTACCAAATGTATGCTGTAATGTGTTAATATCATTTATATTATCCAGTTTATATTTTTATTTTAAGTTTGCACTGTGTTAAACTTGACAGTGTTTTTTATTAAAGAATCTAACTATTGAATCACTATTGAGAATAAAAGGAATCACACAAAAACTCGAAATTAAAATGTCCAGAGAGTTTGGGGGGAAAAAACGTTATTGTCATGACAACAATGTCACAAAAGATAAGCTTCGTTGTCTTTATGTAAAATATAATTGCCTTTTTATTTCTTTTCTTTTTGTTTTGTGATAAACGTAACCATGTGGGGATTCACCGTACACGGTCAAGTTCATCATACGGTCACATTCACATCAATTATATCCTTTTCATTCAATCCTGTCCTTCATCGTCGGCCTGAGGGGTGAGGACAGTTGACAAACACTGAAGAGGGATACTCTCCCTCGCTCACCTGCCCTTAGATACCAAAACCAACCCCAAAAGACAGTTTCCCTAGCAACCGCAGCGCCGAAACAGATTTTACTGCTCGGATTCAACAAAGAAGGATGAAAAAAATAACACACTCGCATGGCTTACTATTGTTTGACGAACAATTACAGCATAAAATATCACAAACTCACAAAACCGAACGTCAATTCCACATCGCTTGTTCTCATTGCCATTTTTCCATTTTTCAGAGCGCATGATTTACACAAAGCAGCAATAAACCAGATTTGTGTTATTCATACTATAGGACTGGAATCTCATTAGTCTGGCTTAGTGGATGGGCACCATTTAGGTATTTAAGTACAAAACCGAGAGCCAGGTTTTTCTCATCACACATGATGGACCTGATAAGCATGTGCTGAAATAGCTCTGACTTTAACACCCACTTGTCTCATTTGAATGTAGAATCTGGTCACCTGCTTTCAACACTTACAATCTACACTTTTTAAGCATGATGCGGAGAGATGCACAAATCTGTTTTGACAGGCACTGGTTTTGTTATACACAATGTCACCAAAAGTTTTGAGAGTGAATGAATGATGCTGAAATGGCATTTTGGGTGAACTATACACGTTGCTTGCGAAACAAAGTAACCACTCGGTATTCTTAATGTTTCAGAGCAAAATTTATTGGCTACAAATTTACACACAATAATATTATTCCAAAATACACAATTTACATGAATCTATGCATTGAGTCTTGAAACAACTGTCAAGGGATTTTTCATTTTATTTTACAAAAATAGTGCAATTCAACCCAGCTTTGACTGAGAATTCTGACGCGTTTTTACGCCCACAGTTCAAACCTCTCCAAACAATATAAAAAGCGCACCAATCTTTTATTTTTCCTGAGGAGAAAGTGCTAAAGCCTTGAAAATCTCCACTTCAGTGCAAGTTACGAATTTCTCTTTCTTTATTCAGAACCAAACTGTGATTTTGTTCATATTGCACCTCACATTTAACATAGCACCAAGCTGAACAGTTTAACAACACAAATGATCATATCACGCTTTTCGTGTTTCTTGGAAACTTTTTCCTGAAGACTTGGCACAAACCGTGCTGATTTTTGCTTGATAACACAATACAACGAAGCTTTGCATATGACGCACAGATCAGACGATCTATGCAAAGTGTATATGAGAGCGGACAGAGATCACAGACAAACACCGCTCACTATACTATTTGGTGGAAAAAGAAAACGAGGAATGAAAAGGCCCATTGTGAGACTTGGGTATAATACTCATGGGTAATTTTAGGTGTTTCAAAAGTAAAACATACACATCCCTGTTGAAAAAAACCCCATATGCTGGTTAGGGAGGTTTTGAAGAATGCTAGCTGGTTTGTGCTGGTATAAACTGGTCCTGTGCTGGTCCTGAGCTGGTCTAAGATGGTTCTGAGCTGGTTTAGGACCATATTAAACCAGCTCAGGACCATTTAAAACCTGCACATGACCAATTTAAACCCGCACATGGCCAGATTAAACCAGCACATGACCTGTTTAAACCCGCACATGGCCAGATTAAACCAGCACATGGCCAGATTAAACCAGCACATGACCTGTTTAAACCCGCACATGGCCAGATTAAACCAGCACATGGCCAGATTAAACCAGCACATGACCAGTTTAAACCCGCACATGGCCACAATTCCATTACCAGTTCACCAGCACAAATTTTTGCAGCTTTCAGAACCTACCTAACCAGCATATGTTGTTTTTTTCCAATTTCTACTGTTGGTAAGAATTTGGAAGATACATTCACAGGTATTGCCAGATTTAATTTGTTGTATTAGGGAGGTGGTGACACACTGGATTTTTTACTGTCAGAGACGGATGATCCAAAAACATATGATAGAAGCAAAATGGATGGGTTTGTGAAAGTGACGAAAGTTGTGAAAATTGAGGAAAATGTAACTTTGGCTTCGACAACCTTTGAAATGACTGATTAAGATTTTAAAGAGGCTGGTTTAGTTTCAGGAACTCAGTTCTTTGCACGCCTTCAAAGCATCTAATGCATTTCCACGTGTCAAGACGATCCTTCAGAGTTTTCACAAGTTTGTAGATGATCAATGATACACTAATCATCTTTTACATTGTCATAACTGTATGACATACATTTAGTCAATCTCATATAACTGCCCAAAATGAAGAAAATATATTTTTTAAATACTGTATACTGAGGAACGTTGGTAACCAAACAACATTGGCTCCCATTGACTTCCATTGTATGACGCAAAGCCACTGAGACATTTCTCTCATTTCGGCTGAAATCACATCTCTTCCGTCAGCACCTGACCGATTAGTTCTGACTTCTATCTCTTTTCTACACTTTCTTTCCTTAAAAAAAAAAAACTTTGCTTTGTACACTGTGGTAGGCTATATGAGACCAGTTTTACTGCGCTTATGCTTTTTGTCGTCCTTATGTAATGCCAATTGCTTCCATTGTTTACCTCATTTGTAAATCGCTTTGGATTATAGCGTCTGCTAAATGACTAAATGTAAATGTAAAATATACAGGTTTTGGACGACACAAGAGAGTGAATAAATGATGACAGACTTATTTATTTGGATGAACTGTCCCTTTAATATTCACAACATGTTGAAATGACTGCTGAATGTATGCAGGGCTCACTCTTGCAGAACTCCTACTAAATGTTTGTGGGTTACTTTCAAAATACGAAAAGGTCTAATTCAGATTAAACTCTACGCTAGTTCGCAATAGACACTTCAGTCAGCGATCACTGAGAGTCAGGCTTGATTCTACAATATGAAGTCCACACCATGACTTTGACACGACTGTTATCATGGCTCCGCCCTCTCCAAGTAACCCCTCCCCTGTGCTTTATTGCTGGCTGTTATAAACTCCAATGTCGAGTTTGCAGTATGGCACAGGGGGCGACTTTACTTAACTCCGTTCCTTAACCATCTCCTGTACCTCTGTGATTTAGGCTCAATGAGGCTGAAATAACAGACATAATGTAGTGCACTCGCATACTTGCACACATACACGGTCAAAGAGAACATGGGCGAATCATTTAGGACATCCCACAATCTTTATCGTCCACGATCAAATCCTTCCACTTAAAGGGACAGTTCACCCCAAAATGAAACTTCTGTCATCATGTACTCGCCCTCAGATTGTTCCAAACCTGTATGAATTTCTTTGTTCTGCTGAACACACAGTAAGATATCTGGAAGATTGTCAAATCTCACCCCCTTGACTCCCTTAGTATTTATTTTCCCCACTATGGCAGTAAATGGTGGGTGAGATCTGACGTTCTTCCAAATTTCTTCCTGTGTGTTCAGCAAAACAAAGAAATGTATACAGGTTTGAAACAATCTAAGGGTGGGTAAATGACGACAGAATTTCCATTTTGGGGTGAAGTAATAACCTCAGAACACAGGAATAGGTTTCTCCTGCAGGGGGCAGCGTTGTGCACAAATTCAAAATGATCAAATTTACCGTTCAACATTGCCAAGTTAGTGAGGAACCCTCTAACCCTTAATAATATCGGTAAGCTGCTATAAAAACTATAAAGAAATAAAAAAACAATGGTGTCCAATGCACTGAGATCTCTGTGTTCTACAGGTTCAAGTGAGAACTGGAATAATCCTGCACGGTACAAAAAAGCTTTTTTTTGATAAAACATCTGTTTTTGCATAGTAATTGTGCCGCCAGCCATCAGCTGCTTTACAGTAATATATAAAACCCTTCTCATATACAAAAATACTATTCAAAATATAGAAACGGCAACAGTGCTGTGCCCAAAATGACACCCTAACCAGGATGGCCTAGCGTTTACACATTCACCGGTGGATAAAATCGCTGGTTTTGGCGTAACTGAGAATCAATCAACATCAAGAACGTGACCGTGCTCTCCATCGCCCCCCTTTATGGCGTGCAGATGCCACAGCCGCTCAGTAGGGGAGACGCCCGACTGACAGCAGACCTTGGCATGGGTGGCCAGATTTTTCTGCGTGCTGAAGGTCCGGGCGCAAGCGTGGCACGTGTACACACGCTCGCTGGAGTGCACGGACGACAGGTGGGCGGTTCAGGTCCGTGCGGTCGCGGAAGTGCTTGAGGCAGTAGACGCACTGCATGAGCTTCCGCTTCAAGTGGATGGTCTTCTCGTGGCGGTCGGCGTTTGACTTGAGGGTGAAGCTGGCGGGGCACTGGGAGCAGCGGTAGCGTGCCGGCGGAGGGTCGAGCGGAGACACGGCCGCCAGGGGGCGGTCGAGGCAGTCCAGCGACAGGGCCATGAGCGAGAGCGTGTGGCTGTACTCGTGCTGTCTCAGCTGAAGCAGGCTGCTAAACAGTTGCTTACACAGAGAGCAGGCCAGCTCCCGCCGCCAGCCCGGCCCTCCGCCCCGTACCTCCGTCACACACGCTCCATGCTTGTCCTCCACCATCTGATCTTCCTCTACGGGATCCTGGACACACTCCAGCCCTGAGAGATGGAGGGAGAATGAGAGAGGTGAGAACGAACCGCGGGAGATCGGCTTATGTATGTGAAAAATAACAGCCAGTCATTTGGCGGGGATGAGGGGACGGGGTCGCCACGTCACGCATACCTGCATGGTTAGCGGGGACTGCTGACTTCATCCTGCATTTCCTCCTGTAGGAATACACACACATACAAATCAACACTTGTGTACTTCTGGTCACAGATCTGTATAGAGGCGTGAAGGCCTGAAGCATGCAGGTTCGTGTAGTAAAATACACAAACACACACGATGGATAAAGAAGAGAAAGACAGGACCCTTGAAACGAAAGAAGAGCAAAGAAATGGTTAACAGCGAAACGGAGAGACACAAAACCTTTGACACAAGAGTCTTGCTGAACATTCAGAATGCGAAATTTCTACACAGAGCCCTGCGTATGGACAGCAACCCGAAAAAAACGTTGATAAAAAGAAATATCATAGATGTGGATTTGCAGCGTTATTGTTGTGTTGTTATCATTCTTTTTTAAAGCTGTGTTTTACTAAATTGGATTTTGATGCTCGAAAGGTCATGCTGTGGCGTATTAATACTCTATTGGTCACATTTAGTCAAGTGATACAAATTCGCACCAAACTTTGGAACGCAGCGAAATGTGATTTTTCGCAGGAGATTGCATTTCCGGACTTCCGCATTCACATGCGTATAAATGGACATCAACAGAAAGAAAAGTCTTTGTCAATTTCTCACAAAATTATTTCCAGTAGCAATGGCTGAATATATTTACAAAATGAGGCATTTATTTGAAAAGCAAAATTACAAGATAAAAAGATATTTAAATTAGTTTTAATACACTTCTGTTTGAATGAAGTTTATTTTCCAAATGATGTTATATACATTGTTTTATGTTTGTTTTAAACATATATTCTTTGGAAAGGAGTCCATTACTTAGAGTTTATTTTTCATGTAAATTCAGCTTTTATTTTAAAGTTGATTTTAAGTTTTTATCGGAAAACAAGACAAAAATAATGATTATTGTTTTTATTTATTATTTATATTTACATGTTTGTTATTTTATTTTTTTTAAGTTTCAACATCTCCTCTATTCTATAGGCAAATTGGTTTATTTCAAACATGTATTCTCTGAAAACAAATCCATAATTTACACAGTTTAATTTTCAGGTAATTTTACCGTTTATTTGAAAGCTTGTGTATGTATTTTTATTGGACAAGAAGATAAAAATACTGATTATGAAATGTTTAGATTTCTGTTCATTTATTTATGAAATTATTTTTTAAATTGAAATAAAGTTTATTTTCCCTATTCTACTGCTAATTTATTATGTTTAAGCATATATTCTCAAAAAAATAAACGACTGGTTTACATCGTTTCATGTTGTTTATATATTTTTATAGGACAACAAAACAAAAATACTGATTACAAAAATGATTTATATGTATTTAAAAATGTTTTGTATTATTTGCATTGTAAAATTTGCAAAATTTGCAAAAAAAATTACTTATTTACTTATTTTGAATTATGAAGTTTGAATTACGTTTATTTTCCTTATTCTATCGACAAATTATTTTGTGTTTAATGCTTTTTTTTCCAGACTTGGTCAGTGACCAACAAAATAATTTAAAGTTTTAACTGCTGGTTTACTAACAGTTCATTTACTCTTGGTTTCCAATAGCATATTGTTGCTGTTTATCTCCGTTTTAATACTTTTTATTGGTTTAGATATTAGCAAAACCCAGTGACAAATATAAAGGGTGACTAATGGCAAAAAGTAAAATTCACAAAATATGGAGATACAAGGTTTCAGAAAGACAGCTGTGATATTCAACAAGTGGACACAAAGAGAATGCTCTTTGTTTGTGTATGAAGGGGGTCTGTTTGTTTGAGGAGGGGGGTTACAGATCTGTTTGCGGAGTATGCATGTAGCTTGTACGTGTATAGGTGTGGCCCATCCCCCTACATGTTTTCCCAATTTTCGTCCGTTTCCACCCTCCCCTCACCTCACGTAAGAGTGACACATTATGGTTTAAGCAAACAGATGGCTTGTCCGCAGAGATGGTACAACTTCTTGGGGGGGGGAGTCCTGCGAAACCAAATGCCACCTCAGCACACACGGGGAGAATGCAATTTCCTGCTCTCACTTAGGAAAACAAAAACCCACCCGACCCCTATCCATTGTCCAGCATCACTATTGATTTCTACCGCCACATGGATCCTCCTCTCATCGGGAGATTCTCAGCTGCGAGTGTTTAGCATTTTTTGGCCACATGTATTCAATGTATCTAAATGGGGTATACTGTGTGTACCGCAGTTTTATTGCTGGCTAAAAACATAATGAAATGAGAGAAAGACTCAAGGGACCGGGCTTGTGTAGAACGGACATTACAAATCTTCTGTATGCAGATTTCATACATGCATGCGGTCCTTAAAAAAGAAAGGAAGCAAGAACAGAAAAATGAAATAAAGAAAAAGCATGCATATAGAAACAAAGCAGATGCTGAAAAAAAATCTAAATTAATCATTATCGACACATTCTAAGACGACACATACAAAGACCCACAGACAGATCTGACAATACAAGTGTCCTGTTGGATGTTTGTTACACTTACCTCAGTGGGTGAGGCCTTCAGGGCCCGTTCCTCATAGAGCTTGTCTTCAGGGCCCCCAGGACGCGACAGACCGAGGGCCCCCGGGGGCGGCAGTAGAAGAGGAACAAGAGGAAGAGTAGACGGAGGAGAAGATGATGACGCCCCGCGTTTGCTACCAAACACGGACCCTGGACGGTGGGAACCGCTGGTGCCATGGGAGCCACGTGGCCCTGAGGAGCACAGGAAACTAGTCTCACCCACCTACTCTCAGACCAGCGGCCGACAGCAGAGAGAGAGAGGAGGGGGCACACACAGCCACTTCATTTATAAAGAGAGGAAGAGGAGGGAAGAGATGAAGAGAGTGAGGAGACAGGGAGTGGGGTAAGGGCTTGCTTTCTCTCACTCTCTGTTCGAGCTCCTCGCCATCCACCCACATGCACACGCAAGGGATGGCAGTTTGTGTGTGACTCTCAGAGATAAAGAAATAGAAAAAAGCTTTCACAAGATGGAGGAAGTTCTCTTCATTTCAGACCATGTCAGGCCACTTGCCAGAATCTGTGTGAAGGATACATTACATTTACCTTCAAATCACTCGAAATGAAACAATTAAACACTCTCTTTTTAATATTTTTGTAATGGTTTAATATTTGCAGGACCCACGGACATACCCACTGAATTTCCCAGCCAGCGTTTTTTACTAAAGTTGCCAGCCAGTGGCATTGTGTGTAAATGATGCTTAGTTGTATCAATGGCGGGAAAGAGTGAATGATTTATAAAAAAATGGAGATACACGGTTTCTTCCCATCATTAACATTTTATGTTGATATTTTATGTGTTGTTTTATTTTTCAGACCTGTGCTACACTGTAAAAAGGGACAGTTTCTGGCAGCTGGGGGACCAGAAAAATACTGCAAAATAACAGTTTTTCACGTAAAATTACTTTTCTTTATGCGTTTCTCGTAAATTTGCAGTCTGTTACTGTAATTTTATGATTTTTACTGTATTTAAAAAATACGTGAAAATCTGTAAAAAACAGTAAGATTCTGTAAACTTACAGTGTTATACAGTGTAGAATATGTAAGACAGCTACTTTTAGGCTACTTCTTAGGTTTTTGAGACTGTTCATTTAAATTTTTTCAGAGGGAAGATGAATTTTTGTGGAATCCTGTTGTTGGTTAAGAGTTAAGTGGATGGATGCTCACAGAAGTTCAACCACAAATAGGTTCCTGGAATTCTCCTCTTCAACATCATCCACTCCTATCCAACACACACACACACAGATCTTATCCACTTATTTTTTTGTTTTTCTGGCATTCTGGACGGAGACTCAATAATGGTTCCCCTTCTGTTGCAAACTCTACATCAATGAACATTAATTAGAACTGAACCAATGGTTCACTTCAAACAGTCATTGAAATGAACGGAACTAATCGATCTACATTAACCATCCTTTCATATGTTAATAAAAAAACATGAGTGACCCAAACCAGTGATACTTTTGTGATGTGCAATTTTTTCTAGGAAGATCTTAAAGAAATAAGTAAAAACAATGTGCTGTGGAAAAAGTGTAGGGTAGTTGACAGACTAATATGCAAATTTGTTCTATGGTGTGACGGCAAACATTTTGAACAAAAAAAACTAACAATGACGATAAATCTATCTTATGCTATTTTACATGGCAAATATTAATATTAATCATAAGAAACAATGTTATGTTAACTGTTTGTTTTCTAAATCTTCTAATTTACCCATACACCTTCCTGTGATAATACTAGATATGGTTCCACTTGGGTTCCATCCCTTTGGGTTTCCAGGGCCACTGTTACCTTAGCTGGGATCTGTAGTCTACTGTAGCTACAACTCATCAAAAAGTTGATAAAAAGAAGCTAATTTTGCAAAAAAATTAAGATGCAAATACTTCAAAAAGCACAAAAGTTTGTCCTTCATTTGGGAAGCATTTACACTGACCTGGAAGGTACATGCTCAGGTCCAATTTTACCCCACTTTTGCTGACAGATTGCCAACAGATGCACAATTATTAGTGCTATCATTGAATTTCTTCCTTAGCAAAGCAATTACTTGGTTGAAAATAACAACATCCATATTTAGCCCTGTGTGTCTCAGCTACACAGATTTGGCCTTAATTTGTTCACTTTCAGTGAATTTTCAAGTGAAATTCAAGTGAATTTGTTTACTGCCACATATAAAGGGTCATTTGAATTTCCATGACTTACTTCGTAAGACATTATTTATATGATTGATATGCTGCGTTGTTGGTTTACAGTTTTGTATTACGGCAAGTTACTAAGCAATATTTCCAGAAAAATGACTGAATCTGAACATTAACAGATAAAAGATATAACAGATATAAAAGAACAAAACAATACACGTTGCAACAACAAAAAATGAAAATAACTAAAGTTTAGACATAACTACAGTATTCTGTATAAATCATATACAGAATTGTTTTTCACATTTAAAACTTTATTAAAGGGATACTTTACCCAAAAATGAAAATTCTGTCATAATTTACTTACCTTCGAGTTGTTCCAAATCTGTATAAATTTCTTTGTTCTGATGAACAAAGAGAAAGATATTTGGCAGAATGCTTATAACAAACATATCTTGCCCCCCATTGACTCCCATAGTAGGAATTTTTTTCTTTTTTTTGTTCTGTTGAACATAAAAAGAAGACATTTTGAAGAATGTAGGACAGCAAACAGTTCTGGGGCACTTCTGACTACCATTGTATTTTTTCCTACTATGGTGGTCAATGGGGCGTTTCTAGACTACTGTAACTGGGGGGGCAGGCAGGGGCCACTTATGCTTTTAGGGGGCACACTTACATTTGTTGTCATGATTATTTTTCAGTCATTTTTCATTTGAAAACAAGTTCAGCTCAAAATTGCTGTTTTGGTGAAATATCATTCCAGATTTAGGGGGGCCAGGGGGGTGGCCAAGTGTGCTGACACGGGGGCACTGGCCCCCTCTGCCCCCCTAGAACCGCCCCTGCAATTCTTCCAAATATCTTTCTCTGTGTTCATCAGAACAATAACATTTATACAGATTTGGAACAACTCGCGAGTTAGTAAATGATAACAGAATTTTCATATTTGGGTGAAGTATCCCTTTAAAATATGAAACCAGCCCATGTCTTTCATTTGCTAAATACTGCATTGCATTGTCTAGTATATGTTTTTTGGATTGTACGTTGTGTTTGTCCACACAGCGTGTGTAGATTGTTCTTTGTAACAATTCACTGATTCCCTGTAAGTGCAGTTGTGTGTATCAGTACCCATAAAACCTCACAGAAACACACAGTCCCATGAGACTCTGACAGTGGCAGGAGAGAGGACAGGTTGTCAGCCTGCTGTCAATGTGTATAGATCAGTCGAGAAGACAGACACACACCTAAAGCAAATCGCACTGCCAAACCTGACCCGGGATCAGCCAGTAACCCGGAATCTGGGTTAATCATGGCAGCCTGCAGGACGCGCGGGGACCCGCCAGGACCCGCTCGGCTCGATCAAATCAATTCCTTTTTCCTGACTTTAACAAATCTTCTTTGAAGTTTAAAAGAGGAGGGCGACTAGTGATCCATCAGAGCGAGCACGGCACGGTTGAACAGGTTCTGTTTGTTTTACAAGGGTGCTGTTACCCAAATGGTCAACGGTTGATGGGTTACGAAATAATGAAAGCCTGAATTCAGTCTTCAAGTAGAACATTTCAGCATGTTTGCAATGTGTGGTGGTTGTCGAATATTCAGATTTGATAAGCAGATACAGGAAACAGGGAATTCGAAGTGAACATGAATTTTTTAAAAGAACAGATCACCCAAAAATGACACTTCTATCCTAATTTAATCTCGCATTTTTAACTTCTTTTAATCTCATAGTTTGAATAATATTTGACTTTCTTCAGTAAAACACAAAAGTAAACTTTGTGAAATGGTCAACGGACAATCAACGCACAATTTAACAACACACCAATTTCACAAAAAGTGAATATCAACATTTTACAGAAGAACATTCTTTTAAATACTTTGAATATAATCTGTAAAATAATAATTCATTTTATGAGGTTTACTTTCATTGTATGGTGAAGTGTCGATCAACCATTCTGCTACCCTACTTTGGTCTACAGTACGTCAACATTACGGTTAATAAACATTGACAAAATTCCATTTTATAGTGCACTGCCCCTTTTTAATGTAAACAAAATGAATCAATTAACAAATTGTCTGTCAACATAATCGTTCACTAAAATGTCATAACTTGCTTGAAACTAATTTCATGTGACCTCATGAATCCCACTTATTTCTCACAACATGATCAATAACATCACAAATGGATAAAATCAAGTCCTGCCTTAAATATTTGGCATCAAATATCCAGTGTCACCCCGAAATACGTCACATAACCCAAGTGAAATAGTCTTGTGTACCATCTCGTGATGACTTCCGCAGGAGCATCCTGGCTGTGCAAGTGGAAGTCAGGATTTGTACATTAGCGAGATGATCAGATTAATACTCCTCTATGTTGTCTTTTAGCTGGAGTTTGGAAGACGAAAGCTCCCGTGGCGTGAGTGACAGCCACTGTGTTTCATTCTCAAGAGTGGCCATTAAGGCTTAATGTACTTGAGCAAACACACACTCTTGAGTCTGCCCTAAGGGTGTTAAGAGCAGGAGCCGTTTAGAGTTATCCTCCCTCTACTTTTCAGAGGAACACTGAACTTAAGCAGACAAAAGAGACAATTACCAACCCAGGACTGAGAGAGAGAGAGTGAGAGTAAAGGGAGTGAGGAGGGGACAATTTACAAAGAGTCTACAATAACACAACACACACAAAGACCAACATACATCCAACACTTTGACAAAGTGACACTAAAGGGGACACTGACCGTCAACAATGAACTCTTTTCAATTTATGGCTGATACTTCTGTATCTGGTCCATGCCAAGACTAAATATTTGGAACGCACTCTTGGATTTGGATATCTCCAAATCATGTACAATTTCAAACGCATACTTTTCCAAAAGTCGAGTTCATGAATCTAAAACGTTTTAACATTCCCATCACAAAGCAGCCATTCAAAGCCTTACATTTCTATAGATCGGTTTTGAGCACAATGCGATACACACCAACTGTAACAGCACACACATCTACGTTAAAACAGACGAGCAGCATCGCTTCATTAAAAAGCCTACAGACAACTCTGAGGTCCACGTAAGACTACGTGACAATATTGTATGGCCCTCATAAAGGCATCTACAAGCAACCCATAGGGAGACCGAACTTTACGAAGACCTATAAACACTTATAGCAGAAACCAACATGAGTCCCAACTGGATTTTCTAAACAGATCCTATAGGACCCTATACTAGAAATGTCATGGTTTATTGAGACCTATAGGACTTTCTAAGCACATACATTATAACGTACACCTCTATATCAAATTAACACATTAAAACTAAAAGAACCTACAAGAGCACCTACAGCAGGAGTACTGTATATACATATATGTCCCAATAGGATTCTGAGAATCTATAGGACTCTACGGAGAGTCTATGAGCAAGTATAGCAAAGCACAATGTAACTTACGGGAGAGAGAGTGTCCTCCCTTGGGAAAGTAGTCGAACAGAAGCGGGTTGTCCTCTCCAAGCATCTCCGCCCCCAGAGATAACAAGCTGTTTTTGCTCATGAGAGCAGCACGCAGATTAGCGACCGAGCCCGCTCTCTCCTGGGTTACGGCCTCGTCCCTCTCCCCGGACAGAAACCCGCCGTCCCCCGCTGCGGCCTCCTCCTGCTTTACCAGGAAGTCCATGCGCTCGCTGCGGCTGTCGGGAATGTTGGGCTCCGTCACTTCTGCACCTGAGAAAAAAGTGAGGAGTGTTAATGAATTAATTATACACACGTCACAAGACTGGAATTTCAGGAACAGAATTTTTGTAATAACTTTTAGGTGTAACAACTACAGTTTTAAAGGGATAGTTCAGCCAAAAAGTTACAATTCTGTCAGCATGTTGTGTGAACTATCGTTAAAACGGATGTTTCGAACATTAACGTTCATCTGCTTTTTTGCAGTGTTTCTCCTAAATGAATACTGTACGTGTTTTGAACGACTCGGACAAGATAAGGATTCAGTGAGTCATTCATCAAGACACTTGCTTTGTTCTTGAATAAATCTGCTGTTTTGAATGAATTGGTTGAATGATTCACTGACTCAGTAAAAAAATTGCCGCCACCTACTGGCCGTTTCACATTTAAAGGAAGTCTAACGTTTCCCTTTGTAAACTTTGCTGTATAAATGAAATTTGTTCACACGTGAAGAATGTTCTAGTGTACTTTAGTATTTACTACAGTAAACTTTACTTAAATTCCTAGACATTAGTATTTTTTTGTCATACTATAGTAAAATGTAAAGTTTGCTACAGTATTTGCTACAATTTATTCCATTTCTATAGTTACTACTTCAAAAAATATTGTAGTTTACAGTATAATAAAGTTTACTACAGTATTCAAAATGTTTTCATCTAGATCTGTGTATTAAAGCCACACTATAGAACTGTGCTTGTGGTTCCCTAATGTGGTTGAGTGTGGTTTTAGCCGCTATGAGGCTGCTCAGTTAGCAGCGTCAGTAGAATTTAGGGATGCATCGAATGTTCGGCAACCGAAATTATTCGGCCGAAAATCTTTTTAAAGCATTTTAAAGTTTCAGAGAAAGAGACGACACGGGACCTGATGTGCGGTATTTCATTTCCGGAATTTTTTAATGTACTACTTTGTTGTAGGCGAACAGAGTACATTACATTCTTTCTGCAGTCGGTTATTGAATAAGGGAGAGGGCTCATTATCTTATTTTAATTTACCTGGTTAGCTCAATTATTAAATATATATTAAGTTCAATTATACTGAAAAGCAAGACAAAATATAAAAAGCACATTTTGATCATTCAGTTTATGCAAAACTGCAAAAGTGGCTAAATAAATAGAAGAAATGCAAAAAAACACGTTCGGTGTTCGGTGTTCGGTATTCGGTCAAGTGTTTAGTTTTTATTCGCCTTTGTCCAAGAATTTTCATTTCGGTGCATCCCTAGTAGAATTCGTCCGGTTACCAGTTGTGCCACCACTGATATAATGTTAGAGACATTATTTTAAGGGGACGAAAAACTACAGTGTTGAAGCTTTAGTGTTGATCTAAGGAAATTTGGTGTAATTCGTAAATTTCAATTATGGGGTAGCACCGTGATACCACATGGTATCGTGATATTTCAGCAGCTATAGTATCATAAGATGTTTTTATAGTACCGTGACAACCCTAGTTTGAACACACACTAAATGAAAGAATCAGCACACCCTAAATGAAAGAATTATTGCGTCAATTGATACGTAAACCACCAAAAAGACAAATTAAACCATTTGACACTTGTGTCTATTCTTTTTTTTTTTTGTATAAAGAAAACAAATAATGCAAAAGAAAGTCACAGTGTTTACTTCTCTATTTGTTACTTTTGTCACATTAAGACAGGCAAATACAAAGCAGGGTGCCAAAACACACACACAGACCCTTTTCTCTGTCAAATGAACAAGGACAACTTGAATGTAAGGTCTCCAAATCGTAAGAACAATGTTAAAAAAGTGGCAAAACAAAAACAACAACAAAAAGGAGAGAGACGGAACAGCTTGTTTAGACTAAAGTGACAGCCTCAAGGAGAAGGACTTTTCAAAACAGTTGCTCAAAGCTTGTGAATGACAGGCCAGCCGACAAACCGCTTCAGTCACGGCACGGCAGGACCGGCCCACAACCTGCCATATTTCACACCGCTTAATTATACCTTACATTAAGATAGCGCGCTTTCAGAAAATATGCATTTACACTCTCTCGACAGCACACAGCTGAGATACAAAGCCTGTGTTGTGTTTCACACTGTATTCTCTTGAGTCTTTGAGAACAGACAGAGGAGGAACGGAAAAGGTATGTGAAGGTATGAAACATAACAAGTGTTAAAACCCATCTCCCACAGCACACACAAACTCTCTCATAATGAAAAGCGTGGCAAAGTCATCAACATTTAGGTTTAAATAAGTTTGAGCTCATTTTTAAGTAAGGTGAGAATATATTAAAAGAATAATTCACCCAAAAATAACATTGAGTCCTCATGTATTCACACTTATGTCATTTAAAACCTGTACGTGACTCTTTGTTTTGTGGAACACAAAAGAAGATATTTTGAAAAATGTCTCAGTGGTTTTGTCCGTACAATGACAGTCAATGGGGGTCAATGTTGTTTGGCTTACCAACGTTTATCAAAAAATCTTCCTTTGTGTATTGCAGAAGAAAGAAAGTCATTCAAGTTTGGAACGACACAAATTATGAAAGAATTGCCCTGTGTATGTGTGAGATGTTTTTAAAAAAAATGCTCTTAAAGATCCCTTTAAAGTAATATTTTCTGGAGTCCATAACCTTCAGTTTACAAGACCACTCATCAGGCAAACATTTGCACCACACACACAAACAAAAAACCTGGACATATTAGACATTTCCGTTATTTACCTGAATAGTCCATTTTGCAACTCGTGGTAGTAGAATTAGACAGGAAGTGGCCGACTGACCAACATGCAATGCGACCAACCACACTTCCTTTTGTTTTTACTCGGTATTTAGTCAGGTAGTCATATTTATCAACAGTAAAATAGGTCATAGCACAATAATACACCAAGAGTGGAAAATACTATTTAAATAATTGCAAAGCAGTCAGTAAACAACAGACAATCTATATATCTAATATCTAAATGTAATGCCACAAACTGCTTCACTACAAACCAAACAAACTTTAAACCAAGCACGTTTAGTGATAAGGTTTTCCTAATAATCGCCACACTCAAATGTGTTAAACTCATAACTCGAAAACACAAGCTGGAGATCTCCTTGCATAGCAGACAGAAAATCTGATTTGAACCACAGATATGGCGGGGCATGTTTGTTAAAGCTGTAACTTTCTTTGGCTGAAAAGAAATAAAAATCACGTATTGAACAAGCAAATAAAATATCAGCATTTGAAACTGTCACCTTTCCATAACCAGATTCCCATGTTAAGCTTATGATGATGATATACACTTTTAAAGGAAATGTAAGTTTGACATCATTTGATTTTGACTTGTGGATAAGTAGGTAAATAACCTTCGATTCTATTTTCAAAAAGAGATGTTGATGGAGACAAAAGTTATGGATTGCTGCTTTTACTGCTTTAAGGCTCAGATCCAGTGAGGTGCTTTTTCGCGGGTGAAAACGCCAGGCGCTGGCTGAAAACGCCGGTTGCGGGCGCATGAACGGCATTCAAGCGGAGGAGCGTTGGTTACTATGATACGCTGAGTGTGAAAAATGCTGAGCGCCGGGCGCTGAGCCTTCAGAAAAGAACGGCAGCTGTTGGCGTTGTCAAAAAAACAAAATGCATTTTGATTGCATTTGTTAATAACAAGGGTGCAGTTGAACCTTACCAGAGCCATTGATAGAGAGAGTTCTGCCAACGGAAGTCCAAAACGCTGGAGCGTCACGTGATTCATGGAGCCTTCAGATAGTTCCAGGAAGTTATGTTTTCTCTTTAAATGCTTTATTTCGTCTTTAAATGGGTTAAAACTTTACCTCAGTTGGTCTGTTTAGTCGCAGCTCCATGCGTCACTAGTAACTTCCGGGAACTATTGAAACTGTAAAAAAACTGTTCCATTGGAGACGACACAGAAGAGGCGACTCTCTCTATCAATGGCTTGAACCTTACGTAAAGTACTTTTGCACGCTCGTGTGTGTGTTCTCGTGTGACATCAAAGCAAGAGCAGAGATGGTAGCCCTTATGAGACACAATAAAGGAAACAAACAAAATTGATTGTTTTCATTTGAACTTTTAAATATTTTTGACAAAGGATCTAATACAAATAAGGGAAATAAAGTATTCTCCTGGAGAATACAAAACATTTTTTTTCTTATATGAAACATTTTCTAACCTTGAAAGCAAAACAGCGAGTTAAATTCTTGCTGTTTCAAAACTCTGCAGTACAAACCTTGATTTCGACTGTTTGGCGTGCTTAAAAAGTTGTTTAAACAGAATAAAAGAAAGAAATGCGGAGTTGATAAAAAGAGAGGAGAAAATGAATAAAATTGTATAGCATTTCAGTTATGACATGTTTTTCATTCATAGATCCCTGTGCTGTTTCTTTGCTGAATGTGTGTTTATTACAATCTGACAAAGTGTGTAAAAGTGTTTAGCTCAGTTCCCTCTAGGGAACATTCCACTAAATCCAGCGGATTAAACACAATTTGGAGGAGTGTGAACAGAAAAGCGTATACAGTACACTACAGTACATAAGTCAGCTTCATATTAATGGAAGTGTGGCCTAGCAGTCAGCACACATGGTCCAAAATATGGAAGATTTAGGTATTAGGATGCAAATTGGCAAAAATGATTAAATTTGCTAACAAACAGCTACTCAGACCCCAAACGTGTGCCATTGGTTTAGTTTAAAAGAGCACTGAGGTTACTAAAACAGACCATTTCGTTTTTTGGTGTCACAGAACCTAGAGGATGTCAGAGATAGCTCAAAGTGTTTTGTCAAATAAAGACCTGGAAAGTTTTGTCCATTTTGTACATACTCTATATCTCATATTTTGATATATCCTGAGGGTGCCTTAAAAGCAAATATTGTAGAAATATGCCCTCCAGACATCACTTTTGGCCACTACTTTCTGCAGATGGGATGAAAAAATTGTTGACAAGCGAGCAGAAGGCCTAGCTGGAGAAAGAAATGAGCAAAGAGTGGACAGGTCACACACACTTACTGGCAAACACAAACACACACAGGCAAAGTTAATTAAGTTGGGGGAGATGGGAGATGGGATGCAGGAATTCATTAGATAAGTTCACCCTTCATCTGTGGGCTGGGGCCACAGGAGTCAATCAATAAAATGGATCTGCTGCTCCCAAATGGCCTGAGACCCGACGCCCACAAATGAAGAGAGGAGCGACTCGCCCCCCTGACCCCGATCTCTCCCCCTACACACCTGCCTCGACCCCCTCACCCTACACAAACACATTACAACCAACACTGTACCAATGCATGGCCGTATTTCATGTTTCATTCTGTCTCTGGCCATTGAGAGGCCAGAGATTCATTACGGCCCACTCAACTCCGCATGGAGATACAGAAGGGTTTGTTTACCTGGAAATATTATGAGCACAATGCGATACAAGTCTTTGAGTGGACACTCTATAATCCCTGAAGAAGGGGAACATAGGTTAAAGGCACAATATGTCATTTTCCTCATTATTTTTTTTACTTCTGTGCAGCGCCGCATTACTCAACACCTACTTTTTACCTAAAAAAAAAAGATTAAAACTAAAAAAAGATTAAAGCAGACATGATGCTATTGACAAGCCATACAATAATTAGGGACGCCACAGTGGTTTAAAACAGCGAGGTGTGCTATGATTGGCCGTGCGTAGTAGTGAGTTAACCAGTGCGTAGTGATCAGTCGAATACTGCAAGCGTGTGACGGAAATGTAACACCTCTTACCATATTCGGAACATCGTGTTCCCAAGCAATTGTACTGACAGGTGATCGGGACTTTCCTTATCAATTCGAGCCTGATTCTGATCCTTAAAATGAAGATGATTAAGCTGATCAATCAACTTTGCCAGCGCGACTTGAGCAGGATGTAAAGGATTGGTAAGTTTTTTTTTTATATTCTGTTAAATAACTGTTTACCTTTTATATACAACGTTATAAAGATTTGCCGTTAGTGATCAACCAGTTTACGCCATGTATCGTCGCGACTCAACAAAGACAATAAACCCCATTATAGACATGACATTAGGTGCCTCTAGTTGGAACATAATTACTGATTATTAGGACTTATGTTGTCTTTTTTTACGTTGCCCCGTTTACGTTTGCATTTGCAGATCACCCACAGAAACAACATGAGCTACAAACACACAACAAACTCAACTCGCGTTAGTCCCTAACAAAGTCTTTTACAATAAAATATACTTACAGGCTCTGAATCTAAAGCGCCAGACTGTCCTTGCGAAGTTGTAATGGCCACACTTTTTAACAAAAGCTTTCATGCACAGCCGGCCTTGATCTCTCCCAGGTTCATGACGAAATCATCTGTGAAATGCTCTGCACACACTTGAATATTCGGATTGTACTGTTCTGAAACAGTATTGTAAATAAAATGTAACCATTCGTTTTAAGTCGTCTCACCATTTGGAAGAGCAAACAAAGAGGCTTTCTTTTCGCTACGAAACACACATGGTCTCCACGACACAATGAGATTTACAAGTATGCCCACCTTACTTGCGTATAGATTTGGCGGTCTTAGTCAACTAATACCACGAACTGACGTGGATTTGTGGGGGTGTGGTTACACGAGGCGTTTCAGGTCTTGGTGAGCATTCGCTCTTAAATAGAATTTGTTCCGACACTTTAACTTTAGCAATTTTACGTGTCTAATACGTGCATGGGCAACTTATAACTCACCAAAGACACAGAAAAACACATATTCGCCGCCACATGACCCCTTTAATTTAAATTGTCTTCTAAATGTGCGGTACAGCATGTACTGTTCCAGCAGGGTCATTAATGAACCACAATGAGATTCTATATTAGCCATATGGGACTGTATGGAAGATTCACGAACCACAGAGACCTATGGAAACCTACAGGAGCATCTTTACAGCTCTCAATTACAGCATATACAGTATACCATAGACTGCTCTACAATCCCAGCTGGATTACAAAAGAGAGCCTTTGAACAACGCACTACCAATACATTCAAATATTTTAAACACTGCAAATTCTATTCAATCTATAGCAGCTGAGACCCATTTTCTAATGTCTCGCCGATCATTACGTCCCACTCAAGACTGCTTATTAAGATACAGGAGGGATTGTTAAGCTTTTGTTTCTGACAGCAGCTTAGGTGATCGAGGAACGTTTTTGAAATCTTTGTTTACGCGTGTAATCCCGAAGCTTTAATGGCCATTGATTGAAGTGTTGTGTCACAGCGAGCGAGATTACGGTGGGAATAATGGCTCGTATTGTCCCCGTTCGCCTCATAAGAGACCGGCTGAATCAGTTTGATTCTTTCTTGCAAAGATCTCAGTTTAATGTGGTTGCCATGGCAGCCCGGCACTCTTGGCTTCAACATTTATGCTAAATAAAACACCCTTTTAAGAGTAGACACACATAGGCGGACCCATGGTGTTGGCTTTGTGTCCCTGTGTGCGTGCGATTGTGTGCGTGTCTTTACGTGGGCGTCCGCTAGTTTCGAACGTATCTGTGTTGCGAATGTATGTATTGAGGAAAGTAAATAAGTGTGTGCGTGTTAAAATCACGCGTGGCGGCTAATGTAAGACCTTGTGGTGTTGAATGTGCATCTCTCAAAGAGATTTTTTGTTACAGTCCAGAGTGTGTGAGGTGCGAGCGTTAATGGTTATCCGAGGGGTGGGATTGGCCGCATGTCTATTGAAACACTATAAATGGGAGAAACGCACTGAACGACGGAGAGTACGGGGTCATCCGATGGGGTTGACCCCGTGACCCTCTGTTCCAGCTGCAGTGGCGATTACAGCCCTCCCTGGCTGAAACTCAACACTGCCTTTTGTTTCAGGGTTCGAGGTGTCCCTGGATGCTCTCCATCTCACACAGCGATCAGGTTAACATACACAGAGCGGAGTTTGTTTCAGTTCGGTGATAAGACCCAGAGCTGTTTAACCTGTCATGTTTGAGTCTTATCTACTACATCGCTACATCTAAAGTAGTTACACACACTCATTAGCAGAGATAAACGCCCCCTCAGGGCACCGAACGCACACACGCCACTCATGTGGGCTTATGGGTAGGGAGGCAGGGCGGGGGGGGGATTGGTTAGGGTGGAGGTCAGGTCTGGCTCTTAAGCGTGGCCGGAGTTTAAAAGGGTAAAAAGTCATTTCCAAGGAATGGAGGGAGTGAGACACTAAAAAAGCTGAAGAATTCGGAGGCAATTTAAAAGCGGTGTGGGAGAGGGGGATGAGAAGAGAAAAAAAGGAAAGCGCGGAGGCATGATGGAAAGTAAAAGAGAGGTTGTTATTCCGCTCTCTCTCGCTCTGTTGTTTTTTTGGGACTTGTAGGGCCGCAACCTTCGAGGAGAGAGAGAGAGAGAGAGAGAGAGAGAGAAAGAGTAAATCAACCAAACCCTGAAGGCTAGAAAGGAGGGAGAAAGAAGAGAGGAGAAGTGTGGGTAATGATGGAGGGGGGAGTTGAGTGGGCGAGGGAGAGGACAAGAGGGTGAGTGCAGGCAGGGGTGGAGGTGGTGCCGGGGGGGGATATGTGCAGGATTGCAAGGCTCAAGGTAATCTGGGGAGTTAATGCAGCTTAGCAAAGCAGGCCCGCGAAGAGAGAGAGAGAAAGGGAGAGAGCGTAAAGTGGCAGACAGTGCAGGCGGCAGAAAGAGAGAGGGCGTAAGAGACAGAGAAAGACAGACGGAGAGAGAAAGGGAGGGCCGGAGCGAGTGGGAGAGAGGAGATCTTGGGGAAAATGGAATGCTGGGTGGAGAGGGGAAGCAAACACGCAGGGCTTTGTGCTAAAAGCACGACTCCGGGGAGGGTGCGACCGACGCTAAATCCAGAGCACGGGCCAGAAATCAGGGTTTGAGGAGCAGGCAGTCGGACCGGCCCTTTTTTGAGACGTCCCCTTAGAGAGCCAAACACACACATAACATCCATAGAAGGTTTCCACATTTGACAGATACTGAGGAAACGTGGCTGTAAGGTCCGAGATGTGGACCATGGGGTAAAAAAGCCACACATGCCCCCTGCCTACTCTGTGATGCACAGAAACTCTATAAACACTCACTATCCTGTAACGTTCATGTAACATTTGTGCAACGTTCGATTCATTTGTGATCTTGAAACTGCAATGGAAGTCCGAAAGGCACGGAGATGTGGCCCTTCCTGATCCCATTTCCTCATCTTCTCCCTGTCACCTCGAATCTGTCCTATCAATAAAAGTGGCACATAGTCTTTAAATAAAATGGCGATGGTAATGAGGTCATGAAAGTAATGAGGTCAAGCGAGGCGAAAGTTGTGACCGTGTATGCATCCCGCACCACGATTCCAATGACTCATCACATGGTTCATACAGTAACTTTCATGACTCATCACAAAGTATGCGACCGTATCTTTGCTAACTTTTGTATTGGGTGATGAAAAACACAGCATTTAAAAACTAAACAGAGAGAGAGAGAGAGAGATACAGTAGTGAGAAGGAAAGTCTCCAGGTACGAAGCCAAACGGAAGGCTTGAAGAGAAATGAGCATGAGAGGCAGACGCCCGGTCTTCAAGCAGATAAGACGACCAGACAAAGGGCTTAATGTCAGATTATCTGACACTCGATACGATACCGAACAAACCTCATCGTCAACGTGTGGGCTGGATCTACATTGACTCAACGTATTAATGAGACCATACGTACGTCAGCTGACCGAAATCGTTAAATGCACAAACCCCGTAATTCCGCCGGTGTCTAAACACGTCACAGAACCTCACGCCGCGTGACCGCCGTGCAGTCTGCAACTCAACGCGGTCAATGGAGCTCCATGGCAACAAGATCTCATGTAAAGGGTTTTACATTTCAACACGGATTTGAAGTGGACAGAAGAGCCGGAGTTCATTAGAACAATGAGAGACGGCAGGAACAAGCTCGATCTGCAGTAATCTTAATATAACTCTGTTCGAGGTTACTGTGACTGACACGTTGATATAAAATGGAACAATGAGAAGGTTTGCAGGAGGGGGAAGAGTGGGGAACGTGAAAGAGAGGGGACGAAGAAGAAAAGATAGTAAGAAAGATTGAAAGAAAAAGCTTTTTATTCTCTCTCGTCAGATGAGAGCTGGGTCATTGAAATGAATCGATCACCAGACTCACGACAGATTAAGGAGCTGCCCTACGCTACAGCGCGACGATCCGATTTGGCTCTCAAATACGATTTTTTGGACTGACCTGCCACATTACCATTTTGCCAGGGATGAAATCCGATCCGTTCAGACGGTGTACTCAATATCCAAAGTATCTAAATTGGTTGCTATAGCAATGATGTAAGCATTAGCACAATGCCAGGCGTGTTGTCATCTACAACATCTGAGAGGAGCTGTCAATGTGGGAAGAGACGGCAGAAAACTAGACAATTTGCCTGTGGTCACGTCCATCGTGACATATCGCCGCAATGCTAAACTCATAAGATGCGACAGACGACTTTCACGCATTCAAGCATATACTGCGTCAAAGCTGCTGACTCATTCACCAGATATTGTATGTCGTATAAAAGCAACACAGCTAAAGACAAATATTGTATGACGGTACATGTGTGGCATCTAAAATGACAAGAAATCTAATCTAAGGATGATAACTATAGTATAAATATGAAGTTTTAAACATTGTTCCAAATTTAAAAGTTCAAATATAACAATAGCAAGTCCATAACTATAATGATAAAGATACAGTAAAGATGTTGTTAGGATCAATGAATCAAATAAAAAAAATTTGCGTGAAACCTGCGTCAGAACGTTATCACGAACAAATCATGATGAATTAAAACTTTCTTACTAAAATGTATTGTAACAAGCACACTTACGCAAAAAAGTCTCTTTCTCTCTCTCTTCATCTTAGGATAATAGTTATATGCATTAAATAATATATATATATATATGTATACATAATTACGCTTAGATGTATATCTAATAAAAAAATATTTTATCATATACAGTGAAAGAGCAAGAAAAGCTGCGTTACACTATATCTCGAGCTGCGAGGTTTCTCTGAATAACGCATTTACAGCCGAGAACTCTGTAAACTGTGTGTCTGTATAAAAGGCGTTTTATTGTGTATGAACTAATTTTGAGGATCGCGCACTTGGAATGACTTGGGGTCAAACAGGTTTGCCTGGAGTATCTTTGACTTAAGTGACAACAGGTGGTAAAGAAAAGGTTAGGCGGCAAGCCCTAATATGGAGATGGACTGGGTGTGTTTTATGCAAATGACTAAACTCAATGCACTCGGCCGCTCATTCTCCAAATTCACTAACATTAGGACGAGGTTAAGAACAAATTCATGTGCACGTGGTAAATTAGGCAAAAAGTTTTCGTGAGAAGTTCAAATGTGCGTATAAATATGAAAAATACGCAATTATTAGTGAATGAGACATCTTTTTGATGAAAAATAAAACATTAACAGCCAATCAAAACCTATAAAAGGTTAAATGTCTATGCATTTTAAAATGTGAAATTGCAGTGTTTGTGCTATCTTAATATAAAAAGCATTATCGTCCATGGACGTTAAAGTCACCATAAATTCAACATTTTTGCAGTGTTTTTTTTATACATTACGTATCTGTGCACTTCATTATTTTATTTTGTTTAATTCATGTTCCCTCATGATCATAATCAAAAGCGTTAACATCCTCCCCCCTCGAAACGACCTCCTGTCACGAGTAGTGGGCCATCAGAGACTCGTTTCTACCAGGGGAAAAGATCGCAGCCATTAGCAGTTAGCAATTGGTACTGATCCAAAATCAAGAAATCAAGTCCCGCCCTACATTTTTATCTCATTTCAGAAGCCGTTTCACTTGGATATACATGTACAATGATATCATGATACGGAAAGAAGACAATGGCTGCTATGTTTCATGTCAACTTCAATATGGCTATCATTGTTATCTTTATAGCTATCGTTCTCGGTTTGAAGAGGCTTTAAGATGCATTATAAACAGTTTCATTGGACGCATACTCCTGACCCGAAGTAAACTTCTGGTCTGTTTGGTTATAATATAGGCCTATAACCATTATGTTAGATTTAATTTATATCAATATTGATATATATTAATATTTTGTCGTATTAATTGTATTAAATTACAGTAAAACTACTTAACAGTTGTTGATTCTTTACGGAGGTTTTGTAAACGTTTAATACTAGGTTAAAAAATATTTTTCTGCCTGTCTGAACAAAGACTACGGGTCTTATATAATCAAGCTGACGTGTCACTTCCTCATGTGACGGGGGCCGCAGATTTGTCCCTATTGACCTGTGGGTAATACCCCACACAGTTATACACAATCATTCAGTAAAGACCCATCAGAACTTATTAAAGCTAATGACAGAGCGAGGAAGAGAGGATGATAGTGGGTCAGGAATGAAGAGAACTATGCTAAGGGAGGAATAAGCAAAAATGTGCCAATAGCTTGATTTCAAACCCTGTCGAGCTGACTTGCTTAGACAACCTTCTGACTGAAATGGAACTGGAAAGGGAAAGGTTTGAAATGCTCGAAAAATAGAACTACACACTTGAAGCTCACAGAAGAGAAGACTCATGAATTTACATTTCTGTCATTGTTTATTTACCCGTACGCTGTTCAAAACCTGTATATGACACTTTCTTTTGTGAATCTAAAAGAAGATGTTTTGAGAAATGTCTCAGTGGTTTTATGTTTATACAATGGAAGTCAATGGGGGCCGATGTTGTTTGGTTACTATCTTTCTTCAAAATATCTTCTCTTGTGTACTGCAAAAGGTTTGAAATGACACGAGGGTGAATAAATGATAAAAAAGTTTATTTTTTGGGTAAATCTCTTTAATGTTGCTAATCTAATAGATCATTCTTATAAACATACAACACAAATAACAAATATCTGGGAAATGTTCTTTTCATAATTAAATTAATCTAATGCTCTCTTTTACATAATATACAGTTTAGAAATACAGTTGTCATTTTCTCAAAAAAATAAAAAATGTAAAAGCAATTCCACTGACTTTGCTGCAATGCATTCTGGGATCGCTATCCTCTGGATGGGCCTGAGTGTGTTGGTTTGGAATGCTGACTATCGAGCTCACTAGATTTTGGAACAGATCTTCTGAATTTGAGAGAAGATAAACACAACAAAAGGGGAGCAAGGGGTGAGAGAGAAACGAAAGATGAAGGAAAAAGTAAAGAGGGAAAAGATGAGGAAAATAGCAAATGAAGGAAGGCGCTGAAATTGACTTGAATAGTTGTAATTCTTTAAATAAGGAGGAATGGATTGTAATAACTGGAAATGGTGGAAAAAGAGAGGGATGTGCAAGGAAAAGAGGTACAGTAATGAAGGACTGGGAGGACAGTTATGGTCACTTCCTCATTTGGTCTCAGGAATGCAGGACGGGTGGATCTGTGTGCTTTAAAAGTGACTGTGTGTGTGTGTTTGCCAGTCAGAGCAGACAGGAATACTTAACCCCCACAGACTCTGGAGCCAGTTATCAGAGAGAGAGAGGGGCCGGGGTGTCCCAAGTTTTATCTCTCTCTTTCTTCCCCTCCCTTTCTGCCTTCTTTTCCCCTTCTCTCTATCCGCCCCCTCCTCCTGCCCCTCTTTCTCCATAACTGTGCCAGTAAAAAAAGACAACAAGAAGGATGTTGGGTAAAAGAGTGAGAGAATGTGAACTAGATGAGAGAGGAGGACAAACCTTGAAGCGAGACAACTTCAAGGTTGAGGCAAATTCTTTTGAAAAGCCAAACATTGAAGAGAGAGACATCAGTCTGATAAATCTCTAATGTTTATCCTGTTTCTGTGTTCTAATATTTACGCAGTGCTCTGGAATACTTGATTTTGATTGGTCAATCCTGACATTCTGCTGTCAAATAGTTTTCTTAATAGGAGGCCTCTGAATGCTTGATTTTGATTGGTTGTAAAACGATCTAACGTGAAAAGAGATGGTCATTTTGTCCTGCCCTTAGCAATCTAAACTGGTTTTATTACATTAAAAGTGAAGTTACAGTTTTACCATAGTTCTACTGTCATTTTTGTAGACCGTAGATTTTTATAGACTGTTTAGCGTGCGGGCCTGACCCCTAGTCAACTTCCGGTTTGTGTTTGGCTAGTGTCTCATAACATAACTATTTATATTTTATTTAATTTATTTTCATATTAATTTATGTAATTCTTTTATTGTATAATAATTGTATTAAATAAAAGATTTGTTGAATTTTGTTGTATTTTCATTTTATTAAAAAATAATTGTTGAATGGGTCCTGTAGTTTGTCGCATTTAAAGAAACCGTATGGTACGGTATAGTGGTTGAGCTTGGTATTGCAGTCTACATTCAAAATATTGGAGAGACGGGTTTAGCGAAGTAACGGTTGTTCGGTTTCTTTTGATTGTTATCAGAAATAATCTACAGGCACTCTATTGTTTGTGAATGTGTAACGGAAATTCAGTTGGGGGTCACAAAAGTGCACATGCGCAGTAACGTTTGTTTATGTTGTTAAGATGAAACCGTCTATAGACCACTTCGCAAAAATATAAACACTGTTCAGAAGCACATCTGGTTTCAGCTTTTATTTATATATTTTATTGTACATATATATATATATATATATATATATCGTACATAACTAAATCTTAAATAAGTTCATTAAACATTTTGATTGTTATAACTGTTCTGTTGGTTGTATTTTGATCTAATGTTTGTGTAATTTATCTGGACCAGTGTTGTTTACGTCTTCCGAAGTGGTCTAGATTAATTTTTGTAATTTTCTATTATGAAGTAGTTTTATAACAATGAATTTGACAGTAATAATATTAATAATTTCATATTGACGAAATTGAAAGACAAAAATAACAGGTCAAAGGCACACTTGATGACAAAAAAATGAACTATGCAAATCACAGCAACTGGGCAAATTATAAATGGGCATACATACAGAAAAGAAAACATATTTAAACCTCCTGGGAATCAATTTCAAAACTAGTTACAGATGCTTAGATGATGCTTTTGAATTTGCTGTGAACTGTTTCTAAACAGTGCCAAAATTAATTAAACAAAAGCGTTTTAGGAATAAAAACCTGAAATATGTTGGATAAAGCATATAAATGGCGACTATAGCATTGAATAAATGGCCCTGATGTTGAGTTATTGAAAATAAATATATTCTCTGAGGTGGTTGGGCAACCACAATTCGAAGCGGAGCTATGTTCATTCAATCTACAATAACTGTCCAAAATCAATTATCTGTCTCAGGCAACCGATTTCCTGAGCTGGGATAATATGTCTTTTCTCGTATCACTCCACACTCTCTTTCTTTTCACATAATAAAATAATTTCAACTCGAATCAATATTTAATGTCCATATATTGATTTATTTATTTGGTAAGTTGCCATGTAATAAGTGGGATAATGTACAGTCTGCCTGCCTTTTCCCCCCTCTCTCTCTCTCTCTCTCTCTCTCTCTCTCTCTCTCTCTCCTTCCATCTGATGGACAATTTTCACAGGTGAGACATGTGTGCCAGTTCTTCCTCATGCTAGAATTGGGAGTTCTGTGTGTGTGTGGCTCCTGCCGTGAGGTCCTGATTGTTTGGAGCCAAGCTGGTGATGAGCCCAGACCTTCCATACTGACCGCCTCGGGGGAAGGACTGTGACACCTCTCTCTCTCACCCCACACAATGTCTCTGAGAGAAAGCGAGCGCGGACAATCTGACAGCTTCCTGCCATTTTCTCCAAAAAAGGAGCCTTTAACTTCACATCGCTGTCAGTGTGAGCATATTCACAAAGAAAACCACAATCCTGCTCTTACTGTGAGTTTTTAGAGGCTGAAAAAGCGTGTGTGTGTGGGCCTGAAACAGAAGCCAGGGAATGTTTCTGATGGTGTGAAGCTCACACCCAAAGATCCTGCATCTCTTCAAGGGCATTCCATCACACACACTTACACAATCGCTGCAGTCCATTATTTGAGAGAAAACAGAAGTGACACAGTGAATTGGTTGGGCAGTAGTGGGGACATATTAGACTAAAGGACAGATTTGTAACCGCAACATATTACTAACACACACACGTTTGGTTTTATACATTGTGGGGACTCTTTTTACATTTTCAAATAAATATCATTTAGAATGTTTAATAATCAATAATCATTTTTCGTTGTGGATCCTCACACACATAAGCTCCAAAGATGAATTCCTGTAAGAGAGTTTTATTCTTTTATAAAATATATAGATTATTATTAGGATTAATTATTATTCTTCTCTTACATCTGGTTTTTTAGTTATTTTTATTTTATTTTATTTTATTTATTTTATTTATTTTATTTTATTTTATTTATTTTATTTTTTTTTATTTTATTTTATTTATTATTTTATTTATATTTTATTTTATTTAAATAATAATAAATAAAATAATTAATTTTATTATTGTTTTTATTGTTTTTATTGTAATTTATACCTTTTTTTTATTTATGGATCTGGGGACCAAAGTTATCCATGTAAAACCCATCATTCCATGTAATATATAGACAGTAGCACATATGACAAACGTCACGCACCACACGCACAATGCCTTCTGGAAACACACACAGCTGTGCTTCTGTAGCTACATTTCCCACATCAGCCACTGCTCTCACTCACACAGAGGAATTTCTCCTTACACCTCTAATGGCCTCTCCCCAAACCTCTCTGTATTTAGGAGTACAAGGTGCAGCCACTGGTAGGAGGTGACGGGAGGGGAGCACACAGGGTGGAGAATCAAGCTGGAGATGAGGAGAAGGGTGTGGGGTTGAAGAATGAAAATGTGTGTGCGAGGAAGGGATATTTTGCCCTCCCACGCTGGTTGTGTGAGTGTGTGTGTGTGTAGCGGGGCCAATCCGACACACCCAGAGGGCAGCGAACCTCCACATCCTGCCCTGGGCGTCCGTTTGTCCAAACAACTCACTTCTTCCTCCACTCTCCGTGCTCAAACCGGTCTGACTGGAGGGTGGAGAGCTGGAAAGTGAGAGAGAGAAGGAGGGGGTTTGTCTATAAAGAACAGAAACCCCCCGTAAAACCAGAAGAGGAAGAAAAAGCCACGGAGTAAAATACAGCAGAGGAAAACAAACAGCAGGGCGTTGGTCTGCCCTGAATGGGGAAGTTTGACAGTTTGGTGGTGTAACCCCCCTAAAATGCTGTCCATGCTGGTGCATCCAGCACCAAGATGTGAATGACACATACAAATTACAGAGGTCTGAACTTGTACGCAGTCAAATAAAACCTTTTAAACACGATCAGCTCTGGTCGAACTGAGATATATGTTGCCTGGCCTATAATCTTATGCTAGAATGCTCTCCTCTGTTTCTTCCTTCCTGTGTCACTCTTAAAGTGAGTGTAAAGAATGATTTTTAAAACTATATTTAGTCAGCGTCGACAGCCTTGTGGTTAGTGCGCCAACACATAGCGCCAATGTGCTCACGGCGACCCGGGGTCGACTACCGTTCTCAGTGGTCCTTTGCCGGCCCTGCTCCCGTCTCCTCCCAATGCCTTTCTGAAACCTGTCCATATTTCGGGATTGTTATTTTTTCCATAAATCATTATTAGTAGTCACCCTTTACGTTTGTCACTGGGTTTTGCAAATATCTAACCAAGGAGTTTAAAAAGTGCTTGTTAACTTGGACAACTATTTAATCATTTAAAAGTACAGTGATTTTTTCCATTTCCAGAAAAACTGTGAATTTGGACATCCGAGGTTTCAGACCAGCAGCGATATTTTCACCTAGAGCTTATATATTTCAATATATGAAAAGCAGCAATTATTTATGTTTTATTTAATATTAACAATGTATTATTCTATACATTATCAAATATACATTTAATGATTTAATATATTTATTGTCTATATACTTAATTAAATAAAAAATATAATTTTGCATTCATCTTTAATAATTGGAATAAAGGGGACAGACCTTAATTTTCCAAAGTTGGACATCAGTTTTTGCCTTTATTATATCTTGTCTGGCCTATATTCATGTCCCAGAATGCTCTCCCTTTGTCTCTCCTTGTTAACCAATTTTAAGTTTTTAGGGTGGCTACCCACTAGACTAGAGTCTATGTCAACACTGCAATTCTATTTTTTGTGATGTGATTTGCATTTAGATACTGCAGTGCATCACCCCGTCATGTGATAAAACATTTACAACTTCTGCTGCAATGCATTCTGACACGGGTCTCATTTACCATTAAGAATTTCAGAGTTTGTTCCAGTTGTGACTATAGAAATCCAATTTGCTGAATTTCTGTCCATTTACAAACTGATGTTGCTTTTTCCACACTCTCAAAACAGACCTTATTCACCAAAAAGCTGCTCTAGTGTGTAAGCATTTGTAACCGTTCACTGCATGTTCTGAACACGTGTCTCACAAATCCAGACAGGCCCTCTCCATTGAAGGTAAAAAAAACACAAATTGAACTTTCCAGCAAAAGCGGGACAATACCCTGAACCCCCATTACATCTGAAGTTCAACTGATGGTGAGTGACGAGAACAAAGTATTCCCCACCAACAGCATTTGTCGTGATTAATGGGATTATCCTCCATTAAACAGCCCACCACAGTGCTAAAAGGCTTGTCTCATCCTGTTCCCTGAAAATGTATATTAGCCTTTAAGCCGGTCGAGCACTGGCTGAAATGATGGATCCAAAACGTAGTGGTGAGCTCGTGTTCTGTTTGAGCACCAAGGTTCAATATGGCATATGGATCCAACTAGAGGTTACTTTTGAGTGTTGACATGACACAGGCCCTGGTAGGGGTGCAAATCTGCAAGATCAACTTCTATTTTCTACTTTCATCCCGCCATCTCAGCTCCATTCTGCTCCGAGGGCAGGGGGTGCTAACGTTTTGGAAAATGACATCGTTATCATCGCCATCTTCGTTGGCCA
Organism: Triplophysa siluroides; assembly: GCA_006030095.1. Classification (NCBI taxonomy): domain Eukaryota; kingdom Metazoa; phylum Chordata; class Actinopteri; order Cypriniformes; family Nemacheilidae; genus Triplophysa; species Triplophysa siluroides. The sequence goes on from VCII01000161.1 coordinate 167,044, forward strand.
GAGCCGAGACACTGCGGAGCCTTCTGGCTTGAAGCATCTTATGGCTTTGAAGGCCAAAGTGTCTATATATAGAGCACGTGCAAAGGATTCTGGGAGGCAGGAGCACGGATGCAGGGGAACTCCACCGTGGAACTCCATTTTATCATTGGCAGAGAAATCCAGTATCTCTGGATTTTGCTGCCCCTGATAAAGTCCAGTTCATTTTCAAAGACACACAGGTAGGAGGTGTGGGAGTGACTGACATGCTTTTATGCTTTTCCAGGCAGAGAAAGAAAGAAAGAGGGTAGTTTCAAGACACCTTAAGACAGTTAGTGAGAAGAACAAACAGACTAAGGTCAGATAATTATTAAGCGACTGTTAACGCAGAATAAATAGCATAATAAATAACATAAAGGCATCTATACATGCCGAACATAGAAACTAGCCGTGCTTCTCTATATGCTTCCGTTACCTCTATGTCCTCCATCCTGTAATGCATAAATGTGAAAATTCAGCATTATGTTATTGTATATTATACGTTTTTTTTTTCAAGTACAGTCACCATTTGAAGTGACGCTAAAGAGAGTGAGGATATCCCATTTCACTTGCTTCATTTCCTCCGTCCCCGAGTCATTTCCTTGCGTTCCCCCTTCGCATTCTTGAGGGGTGGAGCAAAGAGGAAAGGAAACGAGAAAAGGGTGCACAAATAAGAATTGATCATGGCCGCCACATTGAAGGGTTGTTACAAACCGATGTGATCATAACTGGCCACTTCATGGGCACTTCGGAATGAAGGATTTCAAAGGATACAACTGATGGACACTTCGGGCCCCTATGATTCTTTGCGCAGCTTCTTTTATGATGACGCAGAAGGGCACTTCAAGAAACAGTTGTTTTGTCCCCTACACCCTTCAACCCTTTGAAGCTCTCACTCCGGAAGGTAAACCTTTTGAAGTGCTTAGGGCATAGGGATGAGCCCTTCGAAAGCCACCACAGTAAGATGGCCATCTTTGTTGCCAGACACTGCCAAAACAGCTCATATTACCTCACAATAAATGACGAAAAAAACAAAACTTCCAAAACCGTTCCAAGCATGCATTTGTCCATCTAAAGCAGCTAATAGACAGACTACAAAGCCTAGAAATGCCTTCAAATGTTTACTTGTGTTTGCCGGTGTTTTCGAAGGTTGTGGTGCGGACTTGGAGATCAAACTGTAAAAAAAAAATTTTGACCCCAGCTGTCAGAAAATTTCAGCTTTTTATGGGATTTTTTTAAAGGATAAAGGAAGTAGTCAAAACTGCCAACATTTACAGACAAAGACTGCAAATTAACGAAAAAAACAGGAAAGTGTAATTTTACAGGACAAAACTGTTATTTTACTGATTATTTCTGCTGCCCCATCTGCCGGACAGTTTTAGTTTATTACACGATTGTTTTACCGTGCAGATGAAGGCTGACAGCTCATTCCACCAGAAAGGCACAGAATGGGTGAATGTTTTGAAGCAAATTTTTACTAGGCATCGCTCAATAAACGAATGTAGATGGCAGGCGGTACAACAGAAACTGTAAATAAAACCAATAATACTTAAAAGTAGTTAGTTCTTGTCGTGTTGTATTCGACTATTGTCATTCATTTGTATCCCTTTAATCGCTATTACTTTTTGAAGCAAATTCAGAAAATACACTGACCAATTGGTACCTAACTATTTTGTGGCCTTTGTGGGTGAAAAGTTGTTCTGGTGGGTAATCAGAAGGTGAGAGCCAGACCAAAACAGAGAGAGACTGAGAGAGAGAGAATGACATAGAGTGAGGTGGAACACACAAACTCTGTCTGACAGTGCGCCATGACGCCTCACCCCAGAACAAACAAGCATTCAGCCACACTGAGGGGCAACCCAGAATGGCATGGGGGTGAGTAGAGAGAAAGAAACAGAGAGACAAAAGAGAGTAAGAGAAAGAACAGAGCTGTGAAGGTCATCTTGTGGGATCTGGTCACTCACTCAAAAGAAAATAAAGAGTTGCTTCGGATGGTGGAAAGAGAGATAGCGAGGGAGAAGGGGAGAGAGACAGAATCAAATAAAAGAAGGAAAGAAAGAATCAAATAAAAGAAGGAAGGAAAGAAAGAAAGAAGTGATGGGGTTACACTTCATATGAAATATGAAATCTATTTTAGTTTTAATGGAGAGGGAGGAAATGTGAAAGTAGATTATTAAACTGGGAGAAAGCGGCGAGGGAGGGGGAAATCCAGAGGTGCTCAGGGTGGGAGGGTTGAGATCTGTTCACGATGTTTTAAATATTAAAGCTATTTCAGGTTTAATGAGGTGTAAATACTATGGGGAACATGGTAAGAGGATGGGGTTAAAGGGGCCTCTCTCTCTCATTATTTCAAGCACACACCTTTAGACTATAGAGACCCCGAGAGAGAGAGAGAGAGAGAGAGAGAGAGAGGGAGAGAGAGAGTTTAAAAGCAGAGAGAAAGAGCTGATGAGTTGAGCTAATGACAGATGCAGTACAGGCTAGGGATGATAGGGATGACGACACAAGTATGACGTGTTTAATGGTTCAGAGAGACTCAGATTATGGGTGTGTTTGTTTAGTGGATTCATACACTCACGCACAAACACACTCATGTTAAGAGACTCCGAATGAAATTATTATGTTGTTTGACCAGCACACAAGCAACTAACAAGTAAAAAAGCAAAGGAGTGAATGTAAAAATGCAAAAAGTGAATGGATAGTTCAAATAAGGAGTGAGTGAATAAGTGAGTGAATGAATGAAAGAATCAGTGAGTAAAGTAGAGAGTGAGAGTATAGTTAATAAATGAATCGTAACTCAAATGAGTCATCCGAGTGATTGCGTGAGTGAGTGAATCATTTAATCAATGAGTTAATGAATAAGCGAATGAATCGTTAATTCAATTAATTATTGAGTGTATGATTGGTTTAATCAATAAGTTAACCAATGAGTTAATGAAACGTTAAATCAATGGATGAATGAATTACTGAATTAATCATTAAATCAACATGTAAAACGATGAGTGAATGAATGATTTGTGAGTAAATGAGTAGATTCATATTTAAATCAATGAATAAAAGAATGAGCCAACGGACATGAGTGAACGAACCCTTATTATTTTATTAATAATGAGTGAGCGAGTCATTGAATCAGTGAGTAAATGAATGAGTGAATTAATCATGAGGTCGATACGTAAAAAAAGAAGTGAATGAATGATTTGTAAGTAAATGAGATGAATAATAGATGAATATTTAAATCAATTAATAAATGAATGAGCATCTTTTTTTAAATGAGTTAACGAATGAATAAATAAATGAATTCGTTTTCAATGAGTGAGTAAGTGAGTGAGGGAAGAGGCTGAGCTCCCAGAGAAGAGTAAACACATCTGATGTGTTAGGGCTAAGCTGAAGTTCATGTGTGTGTTTGCTTTGATGAACACCATTACATTACATATGAACACGTCATTCTTTGACAAGACAAATGCAAAGCCGTGCCATAGCGGACATCTTTTTAAAAACAAATAAAAGAGCTGTGTGTCCACAACAATTATGCAAATCCTTTACTGTGACATTATGTGTGTGTAGCTGTGTGAGTTTTTGAATCATACGCAAACTAAATCTGAATATGCATCTAAAGATGTAGGCATTAGAGAGACCACAGCCACAAAGTAAAAAACAATGACAGACACAACCTATAAAACCCTTCAGTGACTGCATACATATGTGCAAAAGGAGGAGGAAGGGGATGGCCGAGGCGATGATGTCCTTGTGTCCCTTGTCTCTTTTTGATCAAGTGACGTGTCATGATCAACCGAACATCTAAAATAGAGTGTCAGTGGTCACTTCCTGACCAGCTTCACAAAAATCCCCTGATGATAGTGTAAAGTTCACAGCGTGGGTCCCCTCCCAACCACAGAAACCCCCACTTTAGCTGGGAGTCAACCAGATGCATTACCAGCACTCAAATGAGTTGCTTTCACACAGATACACTGAGCTAGCGTCACAGGAGGCTTGGGTAAATTTCCTCCTTAAATGTCACTCTGCGGCTGTAATTTTGTGACCTGAAATGCAAGCGCTAATGCTAACGCTAATGCCCTCTTTAGAAGCCCATATCACACACAGGTGTTAGGGTCTAATAAGGCTGGGAGCTGTGACTCGGGTCTGTGTAACAGACATTACAGGTTTGTTTTTAAGGAAAGAGTGTGTGGTTGGTTGCTCAAAGGAGTGGTGTGGCTTCCTAAAGAGCCTTGAGATAAGCTTCCTTCTTTCCAGCACACACACATGAGACAGATGCAATCATAGCACATGTAAATGGGTGGAGAACTGAAAGAGCTGCTATTAATCCAGCAAATAAATGTAGGAGGATATGAAAAAATGAGCACTATATGACGACAAAGGAACACATATTTGATGGATGCACTTTGCATTCTCTTCTCATCAATAAAAATCTACTTAAATGAAGTACATCAATGCCAAAACTGCAAATATAACTCATCATTCCTTAGTTATATGCAAAATAAAGTAAGTGGGATATATAGTAAATACTAAATATTGATATTTGCAAGTACACTCTGGGATCTAAACACCTGCTAATCTCTCACACAGTACATCCGGAGGGTCTTCAAATCACATTTCAAGAATTTTGATGGCTTGATGTTGGCGTTGGTCTTACGAATGCACTTTCAGATAGCACTTCTTTTAGAATACATTCCCGGTTCAGTCTGGTACATAGAATCATGCATTTTCTGTAAAGCTGCTGTGATACAATACGCATTGTGAAAAGTGCTAAACAAATAAATGTGAATCGAATGTCCAATCATGTTCAATTCATTTATCCAGGGCCCTGTGAAACGTAACCTTAAGTCATATGCAAATAGGCCCACATAAATGATCTGACTCGTATCTTAGGAGATCCATTCAATGTCTGATTTCGTATGTCACAGGTCATTCAAACACACGGGCAAACAGTATCGGTAAGGAATGAGACAATTCGCTTTCAGTCGGCAAGAAAAACGGTCTTTAGACAGCAGTCTGACTATACTGTCTTTTTGCTCTTGGCTCTGTAATCATGTTCAAAACTATATTCTCACACAACACATGAAAAGAAACTTCACACTTAAAGGACTTTAGATATAGAGTTGTATAAACATGCCAACCACCAATTACAAGGTTCTTACAACCATTAGTCTCCACACAATAGAGAACAAACATCAACATCCTGAGGTCCCCGTAGAGGGTCAGCACCCTTAACCGTGCACACCATTACCCCTGCAACTAGACACTTCCTGTGCCCTTTAAACAAATCTTGGAAAACTCTTCAGAGAACAAATCCTGGAGAAGGGATCTCCTCACAGTGGCAGGCTTTTTTGCATTTTGAGGACAGAATAGTTTGTTTCACCACCTTAAGATGTTCTTATCTAGCATACAGCAAAATAGCCAGTGTTAAAAAAGGTCAAATTAACACTCACAGTGTAAAAAAGGTCACAGTGTAACTCTTGGCTCGTAATCATAGGTGAACTACTTTAGTACTATATAGAACCATATCTTGGTTCTTCAGTGGTTCTTCAGAGGTTCTTCAGCCAGAACCATACAGGGGCTTAACAGGTTCCTTATGCGGAAGGGGTGCTATAGCACCTCAGTCATCCCAAAAAAACCCTGAAGAACCTCTGAAGAACCACTGTACCACCAAAATATGGTTCTATATAGCACTTAAAGTGGTTTCAATATGATTATGAGCCAAGAACCACTTTCAGTGCTATAAGCAGCCTTTTTTTAGGGGACAAAGTGTGGATTATATACACTGTGAGAGTTAATTAGACCTTTTGTAACACCGGACGATTTTGCTCTGTAGATAAATTACATATGAAAGCAGGGCATAAAGGCTTTCATTACACGTCCACTCCTCTTACCCTGATACAATTCTTCCAAACCTCTGCCTGTTTTGTGTACCAAACAATATTTCATCGCAGAGATATGGCCCATATTATCAAATGACACGCAAAGCAGTTTGCTATTTGCTAATACATTCTCAGTTCCCCAGTGGAGGGAGATTTATGATTTTAGATGTAAAAATGTATCAATTCCAATGCAATCTAAATTAAGTCTGGGACTGATCAGCATATTAGTTTGGCTTATGGAAACATGCATGAGGAATACAAATGCATATTTGTGTACCATACAAAAGCATGTGTGACTTTTGCTCTTAGCTCATAGGGAAAAACACAAAAGTGATCGCTCAAATATCTCAGCTGTCACTCTCATGTCTCCTTTAACGCAGTGGTTCTCAAACTGGGGGCTGTGGCTCCCTGGAGGGCACCAAGATGGATCCAGGGGGGCCACAGATTTTGCAGCATTTTTTGAAATATTGAAATTGACCATCCATTTTGTGCCATGAAACAACAGAAAAATAACGCCACCAACCAAAAATAATTTTACAGCATTGTATAATTGTGTGTGTTTTTGGTTTATTTAAAGGTGTCATGAATTAAGACATAAATTTTAACCCGAGATTTTGTTATATAAGAGTTAATGGTACTCAAGCGTTGAGAAACATCCTGTAAGTGTAAGAACAGAAAACGCCCTTGTTACTGAAATTACAACTTTTAAACCAGGCCCAGCAAACGCCAGGTCCTGGAATGCACCTGTCATAGATAGGTTGAACACCGCCTCCACAGAAGAATATCAACGACTACTTCTCTAGCCCCGCCCATTGCTTAGCGCATGAGAGTACTGAGGTAACACAAGTTGTGCGGAACCAGATATAGCGAAAAGCAATAAACATTTTGTTAAAGATCGCAAGTGGAAGAACACAGTCGCTGCATAACCTTCCTTTGGATTCCGACATTAGTAATGCATGGTTGAAGTTCATTTTTAAAGATGTTCCAGCTCACGTGGGTAAAACGTTGAGCGTTTGTTTGCTTCATTTCACCGCGGATTCCTTTGTTAACAAGGCACAGGTCGACGCTGGGTTTGCGGAGAGACTAAAAATAAAATGCAGCGCTGTGCCGGCAATATTGGATCCGATAGGAATGGCGCAGCAAGTGTACAAACATATTTGTACTATGTGTCACTTTTGCTTTGTTAGAGATCGCTTGATATGCCGTGATAAAGTGTAACCTAACGTTACGTGTCTAACCAAATTCACAGAAGGCTCCAACTTAGTTAACTACGCAAACTGCTATCCAATCATAGCAGTGGGCATTTACTTCCAAGTCTTCAATGCGGCACGCCCATTTAAACCGAGCGTTTGTCGAGCCGGCCTCAAAACCCGGGTAGAAAATAGCCTATTACTTATTCATTTTGATGTTTTTTAATGTAAACAGCGCGAACGTCCTAAGTAGACCTCATAAACCAGTATAAAACAATAAAAAAGGCCAGTTCATGACACCTTTAAATTTTAAGTTCAAGATCATAAGTCTTTATTTGGGGGGCCACAAAGCGATACGCTATATACAAGGGGGGCCTTACAACGAATAAGTTTGAGGACCAATAAAGTATCATCGATGTCTCACACTGTCCTCAGACACAAGTATGCAACCCAAACATTTCTCTTCAAATTATCCATGCCACTCTTACTGTACATCAACGATGGTCTTATCAGTTTTTCTGAGGCAAAGCTGATACTTCATCGAGGTATAAAAGTATAAAACTTGTTCTGAGGTATAAAAGAGCAACCTCTGAACAATGAAACATCTTTCAGGTATGTGTGTGTGTAGTACATTGAACTAGTGTGTTCTTAGATTTGTGGAGCCGTACACTTGATATTTGATCAGTGGGCTCAGGTCAGCGTGTGCAGTCATATGTATTGGAGCCTCAGGTAGCGGAGCTTGCAAACAGTGGGAATGAGAGATTGCCTCCAGTGTTAAGTAGGTAAACGCGTGCTAAGCTGATGCAAATCTTCTCGTCCTGCCCTCCCTCTCCGCTTTCCTTCATCTCTTCTCCTCCACACTTCAGAGGACCTCGGGGCACCCCCCATCCCATCACGCACACACGAATACACGCATGCAATTTAATCCTCGCTCCGCCAGCAAGGTCAATTCAATTATCCTGTTTTCTTAAAGTGTGTGTGTGCCCATTTCACAGTCCGCCTGCGCAAATACACCAGAGATTAGAGCTGCCACACTTTTAATGATCTACATACCTATAAGCAACAGTCTCTGAGACAGGTAGGGCCTCTTCCCCGCTCGCCAGAGCGATCTGTTCCTCAGCACGGATTTTGTTTTTAGGTTGATGAGGCTGCTTCGCGTCCCTTGTGTCTCGCGGATATTAATGAGGAAATTAGTTTTTTCGACCCCAAATTCCCCACCTCAATCTGGAGTTTGTCATACGGCTGTAGCTTTCGTGGTACAACAATAATCATCGGCTTCATTAGAGATCTATTTATGTCATCTTATCTGGGTTCGAATTATACAATCAAACATACTTTGATAAAGTTCTGACCCTCACAGGATTGATGCATAGTGCTTGCTTGCTACTAACCTCCACTTATGAAAGTTCAACAAGCATCTAAATGATGTTGTACAATGTTTTCTCAATTTTCAAGCCAGCAGTAATATTCCATAATGCTGTCACACATATCCAACATCCCTAGACAATATAGGAAGCAATAAAGTAACGCTTTCCGGTCTCAACGCACACTAGCCCAACAGCTAGGTTCCGGAAATAAAACTCTCATTCATTTTCTCAAAGGAGGTATTAACTTTTCAATACAGACTTATCATGAGATCAGACTTTGTTGAGCGCTGATATAGAACCAGCTACTAAATGTGATTTTTTTGCAAAAATATTTGTGTTTAGTACCTGATTTCATGGTAACAACTAGACAAACTATATGTTAATAGTTCTATATTGTACACATAAAAACGACTGGGTTTATTTCAATACATTGGTGGGTCAAAAAGTGACAAACCAAACTGTTGGGTACTGTTTACGAAAGTTGTGCCACTTGGGGGCCATGTTTGCAATGCCTCCGGGCAGCTATTTCAGTCATTGCGAACCACAGACCTATCAGTAGCACTTTATTTTACAGTCCTGTTTCCAATGTACATACTGTGTTCTTATTACAGTAAATATAATAACTGGGAAATAACTAGGTACTAACCCTGAACCCTTCCCCTAAACCTAACCTTATTCCATGTAGTTACCTAATACTACCCAGTAATTTCTTAGGTAAGTACACTGTAAGTACACTTTAGGTACACTTTAGGTACACGTACTGTAAAATAAAGTGCAACCGACCTATCTATTGTTGAATGGGGGAAGACAGAAATGTCTTAAATTCATGTCCTTTATGTCTAATCAGACTTCTTAATTGAAGATTTTTTCTTTGAAGAAAACTAATAGGAGAAATACATTACTAAAAAAGTTGGTCATCACTGTCATACTCTCTACAAATCTCCAACAGCAAGCCTACCTTGAATGTCCTGGTTGCTGTAGCTCCAGCCAGGTGTGGACAGCATGGACTGTAGCGGCGATGCTGCCCGACTGTCTCCTTCATTCTGTTGGGTTATGTGCCTGACTGTGTCCTTGTTCTTACGGTTCTTCCTTCGACCAGAGCCAGAGGGTTGCCAGCCCCCATCCCCTCTGCCACCTTGCTCTCCAGGTGTTCCCTGCGAGCCTCGGCCCGCCCCGTCTTGCAGATTAGAGGGGGAGACCTGCTCCTCTTTGACCTGGACAGAACGGTAATCAGCAGGCCACAGGGGCTGCAAACAAACATCGTCCTGGCTTTCATGGCTTTTGGGTTCCTGATCCTCTTTGCCATAACTGCTGCCGCCTTCGTGGCAGCTAGCAATGGCTGAGTCCCCAGATGAGTTTGCCGGGCTGGTGCGCCTGGCCAACCACGGCGAGGAGCTGCGGGCCGAGATCATAGATGCCAATGCCTCAGAAGCCCCGCCCACACCCGGTCCAGCCCCGCCTCCAATGGAATTAACCACGCTGCCCATCTCAATATCCGCCAGTTCGTCGGCAAGTTCAGACCGAATACTAATGTCCAGCGCTGCCTTGATGAAGCCGTGACATGCCTGCACGATGTCAGTCATCTGCAGGTAGCTAGCGGCGGACATCACCTCGATGACGTTCTTGCTCGTGAGCGCCAGGTGGGCAGAATACATGAAGTCAAGGATGGTCTTGAAGCCCTGGGCCGTGACAATGTCCAGGTGCGTGATGGTGGCCTGCTGCTCCGAGCTCTTCTTCACCTGGCAGTAAAGTGTCTTGAAGTAACGGCTGCTGCCCAGCAACACGTTCTTGTGCGCTTTAAAGATCTTACCCTCCACGATCAGACACACGTCGCACAAGATGCCGTGCTGCCGCTGTTCGTTCAGCTCCCGCAGGAGCTGCCGGTAGTGCGACGTGATTTCCATGTCTTCCTTCCGGTTATTCATTGGACTAATGGGTGGCTGCTTCTCCTGAACAAAGTCTGGAAGAAAATAGATTATCTAGATTAGATCGAGAGGGGCAGAAATTGGGACACACTCCTACTGAAACATAACGGCTATGTTATTCTCTATACACCAGTGTTTCTCAGCTCCAGTCCTCGGGCCCCCCCTCCCAGAATGTTCAGAAGTCTCTCTTTATAAAACACCTGACTTACTCATAAGCTGGTTAGTGTGTTAATTAGGAGAACTTATTAAGACACCAACAAACATTCGGAGTGAGGGGCTGATGAGTTCAATCATGTGTTTTATATAGGGACACATCTAAAACATTTTGGAAGGGGGGGCCGAGGACTGGAGCTGAGAAACACTGGTACACACTATATATGCTTCTGAATACTTATGAAACAGGTAAGTTAAATAGTAGCCATTTTTTTATAATAATACAAAATCACAGTTTAATAAATAATACATAACAAATAATAATTTATATAACAATAAAATAACTTATGATATATTTTGTTGGAAATTGGAAGACTATAATTGTAAGAAATTCTTCTACTATAAAATCAGTATGTTAGTACACGTGCCAATTCAAAAACAAAATTGAACCTGTGGATAATTTCTACACTGTTTAATATTTTGTAGAAAGCATAAGATTGATACTAAATCAAGTGAAGAATTGCATTTTCATGGAGCACAGCTTCAATATCTCGATCAATTTTCACTCAACGCCAAAATCCTGCCTACATAAAACGCCTACCAATGCAAAACCTTACTGAAGAAATTGAGTATAGCTTTGAGTTGTTATTACTGGCATTCTCTATCGCCGTAACAAGCCATTTAGGCGCTGAAATGTCAGTAAAATGCCACTCTGAACCAGGTGACATGTTTTGGCCATCTCTGGTTGCTTGAGGCAGATGTTCTGCTGGGCTACGGCCATCACCTTTCCTCACTAAAAATGAATTATCTGTTTGGCAGCTCCATTTTCCACTTTATTATTCAACTAACTCACACAATGGTAATTAAATGAAACCATTTACCAACGAAAAAGAGAAAAGTGAGAGGAGAAGAGGCGATGATTGTGTTAAAGTGCTTTACACTCGCGCTGGGTGATTTTATTTGGCAGCTAATAAAGCGAACAGAGGAAAACATCATGATTAAAGGGTTGAGCACCTGAGTATCTCTGCTATAATCATTAAGATGGAGGAGGAGAGCAACAGGAGACAATGCATTGTTCTTCAATGTGGAAAGAGGAAAGAGAGAGACTACAAATGCAACACGCTCACATTGGGAAGAGCGGTACTGCATAGGGTCGACTCTCACGAAACTTCAAAGAAATGATCAAGCCACATATCAGCCCAAAATCAAAATGGAAAATATATTTCTTAAAATAACTTCTAACGCGATCGTATAATTTATATGACAATCTAAAGCTGCTACATGTAACTTATGACTCTATATCGCCATCTCTGTTTGAAACATAAAACTGCAGGATTTTTTACATATCTTTAAGTGAGTTGAAGTCAAAACCAAGTCATATTCGACGGCTTGAATAATTCACTTATAGTTGTGAATCCGGTTTGCTCAATAACTGATTTCTGTACACTTTTTGCATATTTTCTATGAATCTTTCTACAAAATGATTATCTTACAGACAACTATTGTATAATCAGTACAACTATTATACATCCTATGAAAACATTTGACATACACAGTACTTACTAGCACTACGTATAAAACAGTCTCAAACTTGCAAAATTACAAAAGTTTGGTTATTGTGAATTGTATTGAGAAATTGTATATATTCCATATATTACAATGTAAGTCGCTTTGGATAAAAGCATCTGCCAAATGCATAAATGTAAATGTATTTGGAAGGATGCTTGTAACAAAACAGTTCTGGTGCACCATTGACTACCATAGGAGGAAAAATGACAATATATCTTTATCTTTCAAAATATATTATTTTGTGTTCAACAGAACAAAGAAATGTATACAGATTTGGAACAACTTGAGGGTGAGAAAATACAATTCTTTAGGGGTAATCTGTTCCTTTAAGCTGCTAGGCAACAATGCAAAATTGTGAAAAGTGCTTTAGAAATAAATTTATTTTTATTTTTCCACCATGATTTCCATTGAATTGAGTGTGAATCTTGAAAATTGTGTGTGATTCATGAGAGTGGATCCTTGCTAATGTTTCTTGCTAAAGTAAAACTAACATGTCCACTAAAATGTGACGTCTAGCTCGCATCCATATAAACACATACATACACACACATACAGATATCCCCAATCCAATCCACTTCACCACAACCCTCCACCATGAGAAGCACAGAAGCCGTCCTGGCCGGGGCTAAATCACAGGGACGCGGAGTGTTAGGGAATGGGGCTATGATTTGTTTGTGAGCGTTGGGGCTGTCAGCTCGCATAGGCCCGACCGCAGCCTGACAGCTGGAGTGCTCAATAGTGACAGCAGCGTTTGCTGCGGGGCCGGCACACTTCAGGTCATGTTTAGGAAAGTTTCTCTCAACCTGATGGCTTGTAAGATCAAATCAATCGTCTGCCTCTCCCGTGTCCACTTGTACAAATACACCTTCCTCGAAAGACTGAAAGAAGAAGGGACTGATGTTGACAGGTGACTTTTTTCTTTTTAACAGTTTTATGTTAACCTCCAACTGCTTCGCTTGGGGCTTTTTAGATTAAACCGTCTATAAAGTTATCAGTTCCAACTACAAAGAATAAGAATTGAAGAAGAATTGAACGAATATTTAAAAAATACAGTTCACCCAAAAATGCTATCGTGTAGAGGTCTGCATTCCCACGGCTCTACCACGGGACTCGCAGGTCCCGAGACGAATTCTTGCAACGCAGGATTCATTTTTGAGATAAAAGACGGTAGCAGTTGGAAACTCTGGTGTGCATTTGACGGGAGCGGGTCTTTGGACGGGAGCCCACTCCCGACATCCTTCTAACTGACCACATGTAGAGCCTGATCTGAGGACTGTGTTACACATGTGCTGTGCGTGTGGACCAATTCTAACTCCGTCATAAATTTAAATTGCATGCGTTAGCCCCCAGATAGAGTGGGCAGGTTGCTGAGTGCACCTTCAGAGAAGCGAGAGAGCATTCGTGCTTTTTGGAGGGGAGACGGTCATTGTAAAAAAGTGATTTCATTTTAGCTATAGGCCTAAGCAAACAGGTTTCTTTTATTCATATTTTGCTTATACTGTAGTTTGAGTGAAAGACATCATATTTAATGTATTTTTCTCTTTGACATTTTGTATACTTGTTTTACATAAAAATGTATACAAATTTCGTATAGGCCTATTGACAAGACGAAAAAAACTGATACGTTTTTTGTCCAGCGTACATGTTGTATTTGCTATGGAGAAATTTTAATGAGAGATCTTAAATGTGAGATCTGGAAACATGATCTAAATTTAGCGGGATCTGTCGGGTCCGGACGAATATCATTCTAAGCAGATAGCGGGTTAACAAAGTGCTGGTGGGAGTGGGTGGGTGCGGAATTAAACTTTGCAGGACGAAAAAAAAACTGTCCCAGGCAGACCTCTGCTATCACGTACTGTTTACCTTGTTGTGAAACAACATATTTTATTAATTTATTTCACTTTTAATTTGATTTAATTTAATTTACTATTTTATTTTATTTGAATGATGCCATGATATAATGTTTTGTGGTATTAAGGTCCCTTATATGTTTGTGTTATCCTCAACATTAAACTATCAGCAGACATACGCCTTTAACATTTACAATCCTTCTTCTTTTAAAAACATACAAAAATGTTGCGCCCCAAAATTCTGTCCAATCAAATCCCGAGAATGCCCCTCCCACCACTATGCCTCCATCGAGCAATTGCAACCAAATATGGCTGATGGCTATGATTATTCAAAACTACTTCAACTGAGCAAACAACAATGAATATTAATATCTTTTCGTTGGCCGACTGAGTTACATGACAATCTGGGAAATCAAGTGCAAAACAATAAACATAAACAACGCAATTGACAGCCGTGTAACACGGCTAAACGCCGAATGAGACAGAATGCGGTCGCTCTAATCAGATTTTCTGCTTCGCTGAAACCAGAGGGATCTCAGGCTTACAGAGAAGAAAGAAGAGGGTGAAAAGACAGGTAATACAGTAGATAGCAGGCTCACACAACCTGAGTGAACCCCACAGAGCTCTGAGGTTGCGACGGAGGAAAGGTGCAGGTGCCAGACCATATTTTACATTTCGTACTGCGAAGGCAAAGGTTGTTTGCAGGGAGAGAGTCTGAGACTTGCGCACTTTGAGATGTGAATGAATGAAAATGGCCAAAATCATCAGATTTAATAAAGCAGGATTGTCAATGATTAAATGAAAGAGCGATTTATTTTTCATATGGATTGTTGGCAGTAAAACCAGAAAAATATATAAAGACAGCAAACAGGCTTCATTGGTGTTTCATGTTAAAGTTTCCACATTCGTCTATTGAAGGCATGCAATTCAACAATATGATTATACATGATTGGAAGCAATTGCTTCAAAAAGGGTTGAAAATCGCTCAGTGTTTCAATACATTCTGCTATTACGTACCTGTTCTTCATTGAACTCAACATTGCAGTTACCAAACAAAAACAGTTAGCCAGAGTAACTAGAGCACAGCTTTTGTTAGCACCGAAATAGAAGGTGTAAGAAGTGGTAGTAGTGGGGTTAAGGTCAGGGTTAGGCCTATAATGAGATTGAGAGAAGAAATGTGCAAAGAATGAAGAGCAGTATTACCCAGAGATGTCTTAGAGGATAGAGCGTTAAAGACTGTCACTATTCCTTACAGTCCCTGTCACACGCGTACGCTCAGATCTGGAGTGACTTGTTTCCTACGGCCAAGAAAACACACACACATCTACAGTATACGCGCTCTCCGCTTTCTTTGTTGAGCTGGTTCTGATGCTCTCGAAAAAGACCAAGGCCATCTTTCTTTCTGTAGTCGTGACATGCTCGGTAGGTGTCAGAACAGCGGGAGAGAAAGAAGACGGCGAGTTCTCGGAGGGTGTAAGTCGCGTACGCGTCAGTGTGTTTCTCAGGCAGACTGTCAATTTAAACCAGTCAACTAGACATCAGAGACATTATCCAAGGGGTTAATCCTCAATTTCACAGAGTTAGCGAGAAGCAAAGTGGAACAAAAAAGTCCAACCGGTATAAATGCAGCAAAACCAGGGACGTTGTTAAAATGATTCATATTAATTTTTTGAGGTGGAGTCCCAACACGAGAGGACTCAAACATAAGCCCAGGGACAACGTTTAGTTGACTTTCCTTAAAATAGCCTTATAGAATATTAGGTTTATGGAACAATCAGGAACAACGCAATCAAATTTAACTAGACAGGCCAAAATTGAAACGTTTTTGAAAGTTTTATGATAGCTTCATAAAGTCCAGAAGCAATAAAAACTGCTAGATTTTAATAAAGAAAAGGCTTCAGTCTACAGTACTCGTAAACATCTTTTCCAGCTGGTGTTTGGATCAGTAATTGACTGCACTGTAACCGTTTTTAAATATTTCACTGAATAAATAAACAAAAAAATGAAACAAATGACTTGTTAAATGAGAAGTTTTGGTATTGAATGATTATCTAAATAAATCATAATTCATTATGCATAACTTTAATTAAACACCGTTAGGAGTGAAATGTTAGGTTATTGTGAAAAATAGTTGAGAAATAGTTAAAAAAATTATGTTGTGATACAGTAAATACAGTAATAAATCATCTGAGGATAAACGTGGAGGCACTTTGTTTATATTTGTATAATTTTATAGGGTACAGTACTAACATAAATAGACATTTGCAAATGAATGTGAAAAATAGTTTTATTTGTTGTTTTGAATATTAAAATGTACATTAAAAACTACAACGCACATTTCAACAAATGTAAATTTTTTACATTTATTATAAAAAGCATAACCCATAATAATCCAACATAATCCAGATCCGTATTATACCAAAGATAATAATATTAACAAGATGCGCCACTGCCGTTACCACGAATGGCGAAAAGATGCAATGCTCAATATGGCCGCTCTAGCGAAGGAAGTCAATCAGTAAAGACTGTCGATTCTCTGGGGCGGGGCTCTTGTGAGGCACTTGCCAGCCTTTGCGCAGGCGCAGTAGATGAGGCAACCTCGAAAAATTTGATTTTTAGAGGTTGAAATTTGATTTTAGCTCAACAGTTATGATACAGTTCATATTATCGATCGGAATTATCGATCGGAAATATGGTCTTTAATTGTAATTTTTGCCAGCGATTTTAGAAATAGCTGCCTTCCACCATTCAGGTAGATAGGCCCGTGGACTTGCTCTGACGTAAATAGCTGCCCAGAGGCGTTGCAAACATGGCCGCCCAGTGGCACAAATTTCGTAAACGACTTTGATTATACAGATACTATTTGTATATTCACATACATTCACATACAATGTATGAAAATGCACTGCATATGAAACTATTTTAAACTGCAATTTGATCATTATTTTATAATTAATGTTGCTTTTATGAACTTTAAGAACCTACATTAAATATTTGTACTTTTCAAAACTCATTTGTCGCACAGAAAGACTATTTAAAATGTGATGGAGATGGTTGAAAATGTGCACATTTACTGCACACGTGTGTTCACTTTTTTGGAGCCTCAATGGCCTCAGTCCCCATTCAATTGTATTATATGTTTTCACAATTTCTTCAGTATTTCTCCACACTCAATGGCGATCGCATTGTGTTAAGCCCATATCTTACTGTGAATTGACCGTGTGTCTCTTCATAGACTGGGAAGCCCCGTCTCACTCCTCTCCTTTGGGCCAGACTCCAGCTGGCCCAGGTGACAAGAGCCTGTCACACCACCGAGAATGTGACGAGAGCAAGTCTAAAGGGCTTTGAGAGTCTTAACCCCTCCGCTCAGCTCCACCCGGACCCGGCTCAGCACCTCTTTTCTCCCCCCCACGTCCTCCTTTACCTTCTCTGGGGCACTAAGCCGGAGCAGTGAAGGTGAGTCCGTGTTGTACCGCTGAGAGGTCAGTGTTGGGAAGGCGGTGTGAATCAGGGACAGAGACTCTAATGTTTACCGGTTCACATGCAGGCCTCGTCCCCTGTGATCTCTGCTAAACTGAGGTCCTGCCAGGTTCTATCTCACACTTTCACATTCTCAATGAGACTTTGCCCTGGGCTGCCTCACTAAAACGTAGCAGGAGGCTTTCTGGTCTTTCTGCACTAATGGCCAATTTCGTCCTCGAGTCTTCTCATTCACACGGGACTCTTCATTAGCTGCTTAAGCAGTTTCCTTTTGAAAAAAAAGTGATTTTAGTACCACAGTACAAATTTAAATGTCATTGAAACAAAAAACTAAAAGGCAAAATTAAAACTCATGAGCGAAGCTCCATAATAGAATTTGTAATTTTGCCACCAATTCAGTTGGTGCTATCAATTCAGTTACAAAACTGGCAGTGTTACATTTTTTATTTTTCAATTTTGCCAAAATGTATTTTAGAATCTCATGAAGTAAGCTTTGCTACTGTAGATATAAAAAAAAAATCATAAAGTTTACACATCAACATGTTTTACGTGTCAAAATGATCAGCAATCACATGATCTGTGGAAAATTAGCTAAAAATAGTGCTGTCAATCGATCAAAAAAAGTCTGATTAATCACACATTTTTTCTGTGATTAATCACGATCAATCGCACGTTACATTAATGTTTTTAAATATACTTTCTTATATTTGAATAATTTCACATTTGTGATGCGATCTGGGAAAACCCGTCGGTTGTCGTGCTGGGAGGATGAAAAAATAGATAGAAAGTACATTTTTGGACAAAATTGGTTTTTCATTCAATTATTCTTCTATAACCTCTTGTCTATCATCTATGAAAATATTGTGGCAAAATGTACTTGTTTATTGCTGAAAAATTGCGATTTATAGTGGCTAGCTGAAGTTTAAGGACAAATCACTCATAACTTTCCATCTTTTAACAAAGACAGTTCACCAATCAAAGTAAACCACATAACATGAAGCATGAAGGAGTATCAATGCACATTTCCCACCAGTCCTGCGTAAACTACGGCAAGCAAAGTGTTTTTATACAACGTTATCGTGAGATGGCGGAGCTCACTGTTAATTTGAAAAAAATGTATTGCATGTGTTAACGTGTTAAAATTGACAGCCCTAGTTAAAACATATATCATGAATGTCACTCTGTCTGCACACATATGCCTTCGTATACATTTTAATCCAAAAACGCATTAAAGGATGACATGTACAATAAATAATGTGCCTCCGCTGTTTGTAGTGGTGCAGTAAATCTACGCTTTGCTGGAAAAACGAAGTATGTTGAGTAGCACAAACACACAGTCCTGCGGTATGCCGTTGTTGTTCTGTTATACTTGCGTACAGACTGAACACGTAATATATCCATGCGCTAGGGCCGGGCGATATATATTCGCAATTCACATTGATTGTATATGTCTAAATCGACTACATGGCATTTAACCGTAATTCATTGAGGAAACTGAGCATAAGCATTGCACGATAAATCGCCCAGTACTACCATGCACATGACGTCACCGCTTGGACAAATTAGCGTATATGGTTTACAAGGAATTAAAAATGATATCTGTCCTAAATTCCATATTCATTCGTATGAGTATAGTTTTCGATGTTCTGCCAGAGTGAATAAATAAACGGCCCACAAATAAAAAGTTCGGGGTTTTTAGTTGGAAACGTTGTGTAAACATACCCTAAATGACTTCAATGACAAGGTGTAAGTATAAATGTCTATCCAGGGTGTACCCCATGTGTGGCCCAAGATGCTTGAGCCCTCCATCAACCCTGCAAAGTTTAAGCCTGTTGGGAGAATGGCTGGATTTTCATAATTTCAACCACCTTGAGGACTACAGCTACTGCCGAAAAACTGGTCATCCAGTCATGTTGACATCTGTATTCCCATCCAAAGCCACAGCTTACACTTTATCTGTGCTCGATTGACCCCACTCTATTAGCGTGGGCGGCGCCTCTCCCCAGAAAGCAAAGGTTGCTGGCACTTCCTTAGAGGTGGTGGACATGCCTTTAAGAAAGGCTCCGCTTTTCACCTCATTCCTCTCCTCTGTATGATCACAGAACCGCAGTCCATAACACATCACCTTTATTTATGCCTTTCTCTCTCTCAAAAAAAAAACCAACCCTTTAGTTTCCTCTAGCAGATGGAAAGAGCGGAAAAGAGTTGAAAATGTTAATGCCAGGCAAAACGCAGTTTAGCCGTAAAGGCAGTTAGGCACTACTTTAGCGTGACACTACCTGGCCTTTGTCCTTCCCCCCTCCTCTCTTTCTCTCCCTCCTTCCCTCTTTTTCTCTGTCCTAGAGTATTTCTGGGCTATTCTTTGCCTCAGAGGCCCTGAAGCCAGCCGTGTCTCCAGTGGAGGCTCCCTCTCCGACAACCCGGGGCTTAGCCTAAATTCTCTCGCTATTAAAAGCTGTGAAATGCAAATAATGAAACATCTCATTACCACTGTAGGAAAATGAAAAGAGAAAATGGTAGGGGGAGAGACAGAGAGAGACAGAGAGAGAGAGAGGAGATAAGAGAGAGAGAGGAGAGAGAGAGAGACAGAGAGAGAGAGAGGGAGTTCAGCAAGAGATAACCTGACAGAGTGTCCATTGTTTCGTGAGAGTCTGCAGTTGGAGGGAGTAGAGATACGTAAAATTGGGTAGTAAAATAACATGGGGGGTGGATCCGGAGAGCAAGTTTATTGTGTTTACAGTTTGGGTTGTACATTTGACATCCTCTGTTATAATACTATGAATATACAGTAAGTGTTTGAACAGTTGGGAGGGAGAGTCTATAGGGGGTCTTAAATCGTCTGTGTGGGGTCTGGACATCAGCCTCCCATTAGCAGCGATAAGGACATCACAGAAAACCTGTCAAGAACATGTACGGGTAACGTTTCATCCACAAAAGAAGAAATCACATCTTGCGTATTTTAAGAAGATCTGTTGTAATACGTCTGAATGAGTACATTTCGGATCATTTATGAGTTTTTGTTATTGTTGTAATTATTCTCAATGCTGATTCTGATTAGACTTCCATTATCTCATTACAAAAATGACTGAAACAATGTTATGTTTTTTTCTTATTAGATACGATATTGCTGTATTGTATCACAGGAATGAGACAGTTTTGCATTACGGTAATTGGGGGAAAGTGCTTAATTGTCATGAAAACTGGGCAATTTTTGTTCTAAAAATAAGCTTAATTTTATCTAAAGCCTAACTGTGTTTGTTTTTATGTGTAACTACTTCCTTCAATCCCGGCTTAATATGCGAAATGAAGCATTTTGTAGGATAATGGGAGTGTTTCCTGAAACAAGTTTGAAAAGGTTTCATTTCTCTAATTCCATGTTTAAGTTCTTTATGTCATAAAATATGTTCCAGGCCAATTTATAACACATTTTTGTGAGATTCACATCAATCCTGAATCTTTATGAGGAATTCCAGTTATGGATGTGACATTATGCGTTATGTATGTGACATATTAACTCGCATAGAATGTATTTGTTACCAATATATTGAACTGTTATCGTAAATCCCTGTTGATAGAGCCTAAACATCAGAAATGATCGGTTTACACACAAGTTTTCGATTTTATAAAAGGAAAATAAAAATGCGTTACGGATGTTGCACAAAGAGAGACGTTTTGAGGCGAGACATAGTAGGATTTCTGCGAATTAAAATGCACAAACCAGAAGCAGCAAATACCCAACAAGTAAAAAAGGAATGGCTCTTCAGAGAATATAAAATATTTATTATATTTTCATTTTCATGTGCCTATTTATAAGCAATATGTACCGTTATGGATGTGACAGTGCTGAAAGTGGCACTTGACTATGGTAAATCATGCTTTAAAAACTTTAAGAGACACTTAACATGGGTTTTTGAACTACCAAATGTTGAGATCTCTGGCTAATCAGTATAGACAACTTCAGTAAGAAAAAAACTAACTTTTCATTGGCAAGGTTTACCTCAGCATGGAATTGTTGCATCACAGATGAACCTAAACAGTCTTGTTAAGAGGGGTTTAAAGTTGAGTTCATCTCCTTCTGAATCTTCTTCTCTCCCGTTTTCCAGCCCACTCACTTCCTTTCTCTTCTTTTTCACTCTCTAAACGTTCCATGAACACACACACCACCACACACACACACCACAAATGTCCTCGCAATGCGAATGTGTGAGATGTGTCACAAGGTCGGCTAGCTTGAGCCCGCGCACTCATTTCACGTCAAAGCACATGTCATCGCGCACCCAACAGCAACACGAGCAACATATCCAACTCAACACTTACAGTCCTTTGAAATTTTCCTTTTTTGCTTTTTTGGCTCAAGTGTCCCTCCCCAATTTGTTTGCAAAGTAAAACCATGTTTTCCGAAAAAGTCGTCTCCCCCCCCAAACGAAAAAAACTCCTCATTGTCCTCATCTTTCACCGTTGTGCAAAATGTGTTGTGCGGTCAAATGCCAAATTTTGTCATTTTCGATATCAGCAACCATTTCCAGCTTTTTTGCATCCATAATTTGCACTCATCATTTTGGAGAGCGTTGTGCAAAATGTGGACAAACGCTCGGGTTAAATGAGCCATGAACTTTCAAGTTTGACGATATTTGAAAAACAGCAACGAGACAGTCCAAACAGCAGAACTTACAGTCAAATTTTCAACATTTTTGGTCTCAAGTGTAACTTTTTTGTGTTTTTTCTGTCTCTCCCACACATGCAATGGATTCACAGTGGTCTCTGATGCAGTGTTGACTCCAGTGTGAAGACGTCTTTAAAAAAGTAAGTCTTCTAATACAAATTACATTGTCATTTCTTAAGGGCTGAATAGTAGCTGCTGGGTGATAATGTGTTAATTGTGGAGGACATAATGTGCTCATGGTTGTGACCTCATATACACATGAATTCTGTGTTATCTGTTATACTGGGTGGACTAGGGAGGAAGCTTTGCATTGAGAGTTTGGCTCAGATGGTTGCTCAGATTACCAAAGATAATTTGGTTTTAAAAGATTTAACTGTGACATGCCTACTGTTGAGATACCTTTTGAAACTATTGGATTTTTCTCAGAAGAAAAATCTTAAACGCAATAAATTTATTTTTCTTTATTCGCATTTACATTTACTCTGTTAATGGCATTCTAGGAGAAACAATTCATAATTTGTTACTTTATTTGAATGTCTCCATCGCAGATCGGAAAATCCACTAACTATTTACGATATGGGTAATGTTGGCTAATTCGTACGAATTCGTACAATCTGATTTGTACATTTTGCTTTCAGGCCACTGACGTTAAGGTTAGGGGCGGGGCTTCAGTCCTGCTTTTATCTAGTAATCGTGCGTTTTTGTAGGAATCAAAACAAACATTTTTTACGAATAAGCCACCTCGTAAAATTGTTACAAATTCACAGGTTGGAAAATCATGTTTTCCATCATCTGTCCTCAACATTTTCTTTGTCTGTGACTGTTAATTTTGTCCTATTTATCACCTAAGAAGCTTTAAATATTGACGGTATTCGAACAGTGACATACAGCGACAAAAATATCGTCAATCTCAGACTGAAACCTCGTATCTCCATTTTTCATGGTTTTTGTTACTACTGCTGCTCACCCTTCGTTTTTGTCTGTGGGTTATGCAAATGTTTTTGCATTGAAAAGAGCTTGTCAGCTTTAAGAACAAAGTTTCAATTATAAAAAAGGAGTGTTTTGTTTTTCTTTTCATTTCCTGCATAGTGCCGCTTTTGACAATATGAGCTTTCAATCCGACAGAGAGACGATATGTGATATTATGGTATTTTAAGTGACTCCTAAATGTGGAAACTTGTTTTTAAAAAGTCCCCTCAAAATCCATTTCTCTAAGGATCTATTTAAAAGAGAGATTTAACAAGCTTTTAATATTCCAGATTACAACTAACGCACACACACAAACATGTCCTGGCATGAGGTGTCTGTCAGGAAGCTAATTGTCATAATCAGGAACACTGGCTCCTGTCAATGAGTCAGAGAGCGAGAGAAAACGAGAGAGAGGGTGCAGGTGGACAGAAAGGAGGGGGAGACAGTAGCGTGATTGCTGGGCTGTGAACAAAACATTGGCATCCTTCAGAAAACCCTCCGCACTGGATAACCCCTAACTAACAGTTCGCCAAATACTAAACATGGTTTGCAGAGAGAGTGACACATGGAGGGTGAAAGAAAGAAGTGAGACTGATGATGACACGGTCTCACAGTTTACAAATTACATCCAATTTAATTTCTCTTCTGCAAAATAATAATCATGCTATTGAAACGAAACTTCGTAAGTGATAACTTTGGAATGCTCTTCATAGGCAGCATCTTGATACGGCACACAAATAGTGCTGTTCACACGAAGCGCACGGGAAGCTCAGCTTACAATTCACTTATTGTTGTCAAGTTGATGTTAGCGTGTTGCTAAGCTAACAAATCGGTACTGGCACGTGTGGACAGAATACGTACTACTGACGTTTTTACATTTTCTGTGTGGATGTTTTAAAGGGATAGTTTACTCGAAATTCTTTCATCGTTTATTAACTCCAAATACGAAAGAAGATATTTTGAAAAACAGCCAACAGCGGCTTCCATTGACTTCCATTGTATGGACACAAAATGTATTGACATTTCTCAAAATATCTTCTTTTTTGTTCCACTAAAGACAGAGTCATATACAGGTTTCTGACATTCATGATGACATACATTTTACTTTCAGGATTCAGCAGACTGTTTTTAATCTGAAACAGAGCTGAGAATACTACGCTTGTATCCGTATTCCTCAGATTTGTCAAACTAAGCTTAAAACTACATCAATGGTCAAAACTATGGCTTGATATTTCTGTTACATTTTTGTAAAGTAAAAAGTGGGGCAACTAA
Organism: Triplophysa siluroides; assembly: GCA_006030095.1. Lineage (NCBI taxonomy): Eukaryota > Metazoa > Chordata > Actinopteri > Cypriniformes > Nemacheilidae > Triplophysa > Triplophysa siluroides. Next base: position 191,373 of record VCII01000161.1, read on the forward strand.
GTCTCTCTTGTATTTAAATAATTATATATAAAATCAAAGATGAACATAAACCAAATTTAGTCCATCAGGAAAGTCACGCAAATCTTATCTATGATCATGATGAGTATTTCACAAACAGGGGCATTTTCACACCTTTGTCTTGTGTCTTCTGAGAGCATGGGGGGGAAACCCAGAAAGGCGAAGAGAACAGAATCCTGGCTATACTTAGCCGGTGGGCAATTTATAGTCAAAACACTTGACAAGAAAGAGAGCGATAGAGCGAGACAGAGAGAGAAAAAGAGAGATGACAAGAGTTCCAGAGATTAGTGGTCGTGTGAGTCTTATAACACACTGTAATGCGATTTATACCAACTCATAAAACATTATGTATCAACTTCCTCCGCGCTGATATGATCACACTAAATAATTCATCACATCTAAGAGCTTCTTTTGTTTCATATTTGATAATCAAGCATAGCTTAACAATAGCCAGTGTTTTTACCCAGGCTTGTGTTGCCATGGTAACCGTGAGTGTGGTCAAGAGTCAACCCCGTCACCAGACGCTCCGCTCCTGTCCCACACTGCCTGTTTCCTTTCTTTTTGAACGTTTCGCTGTGATCGGATGGCTCAGGTGTCACCTGCTGAACTAGCACAAGCTAAAGTCGCTTCATTGACAATGAACAAAACGGCCAATTGATATATATATACATATATAAAGTGCTGCATACTGCATTTAGGAATAACGGTGCTAGCGCGTTGCTCTGGTGATCACGATCGTTCTGCGACACCGCCCACCTCGCAAACCTAATTTTAAAGAAAGTCACACATTCCCACGTTCTGAGGCGGCGGTATCGAGTGTCCAACCATCACTTTCTCTGATCAACCCTTTGGGTGGGTTGGGAGGGGGAAAGGATCTGCTTTTTCTCCCACTCTTGTTTCTTTAAAGGGATACTACCATAGTAGGAAAAATTACTTTATCATTTTTTTGTTCTGTTGACGCAAAAGAAGATATGTTGAAGAATTTAGGACAGCAAATAGTTCTGGGGCACTGTTTTTTTTTCCTACTATGGTAGTCAATGGGGGGGCAAGATCTGTCTGGTTATAAGCTCTTCCTCTTTCTCTGTGTGAACAACTTGAAGATTAGTAAATAACGACAGAATTTTCATTTTTGGGTGAAGTATCACTTTAACAAACAAAAAAAAGACTGCCATTTTTTTAGAGAAAGCACGGCAAAAGGACAATTCTGACAAGTGGGGGGGGTTATTTTAAAGGAGTAGTTCACCTTCAAAATGAAAATTCTGTCATCATTTATTCATCTTCTTGTCGTTTCAAACCTGACAAAAGAAGATATTCTGAAGAATGTTGTTAACAGCCCCCCATTCACTTGCATCGGTTACAATAGAAGTGAATGAAGGGCTGTGCTGTTCTGTTACCAACATTTTCCTAAATATCTTCTTTTGTGTTCTGCAGAAGAAAGAAAGTCATACAGGTTTGAAATGACAAGATGGTGAGTAAATGATGACAGAATTTTCATTATGAAGGGGAACTACTCCTTTAAGAATTCAATCTGTTGTCTTAAGTGGGATAGATCACCCATAAATAAAAATATTGACATCATTTATACACCTGCATGTCGTTCAAAACCCTTATATGACTCTTTCTTCAGTGGAACACAAAATAATATATTTTGAGAAATGTGTCTGTGGTTTTGTATCACACAATGAAAGCCAACGGGGGCCAGTATTGTTCAGTTATCACCATTCGTCAAATTTCTTCTTTTGTGTTCTGCAGAAGAAAGAAAATCATACAGGTTTGAAATGACAAGAGTGTAAGTGAATGATAAAATAATTATCATTTTTGAGTGAACTATCCCTGTGGAATGGGGTTGACTTAGGGACACGTCAACAAGACACTGATCAGATTCATTTACAGTATAAACAATATAAAAGCTTTGCAATAATTAACTTTCATCAAAAAAGATAAAATAACGCTTTATGGTACAAAATTACCAGAACACTACACACATTAGGTGACTTTAAGTCAGACATAAATTCTGTAGAAATGTGTTGGGAATCAGCAGAGATTTAATGGCGAGACTTTTGTCGTGTGCTGGTAGTCTACAGCTGCATTTGACTGTCAGCACGCTCAAACCCACGCTAAAAGCTTCTGAAGTTTCCCCTTTAAAGCACCGCTGAAGAATAATGAAAAAGAATAAATCATTTACTGGGTAAATAACTAACTGACTAGTCAGTTGTTGGATGACTGCTTAACCATTCCCATAACAAGTGCAGTTTCTAGTGCCGTTTGGCACTGTTTCACGCTCATCTGGCTGTTCTATATGCCAGAGAGAAAAGGCATCTACTATCAAATTAAATGTTGGTCAAATAGACAAAAGGGGCACACTTTTCCCCTTCCCTTCAGCACCCATTTTCCAAAATTGACAATCAAGCACACATTGGACTGGCAGGGGCGGAAACTGGATCTAACAATCTGAAAGTCAAGGACACGCACCGAGATCGTCCAACAAACTGACAACATGAATTTTACTGTACATTATTCAGAACGACTGCAATTTTTGCATATTGTCACAGCGTGCTAATTCAAGCCCTTAGATGGCTGACAGGACGGAGGAAAATGACAGCAAGGCCAACACAACGCGAGAACGAGGAGCCAGGATTCAGCCCGCGCAAACAGGTTTGAGAGTTTCCCGTACGAGACACTTATCCGTCCAGCACAAATGTACCTCTTCGCCGTGATGAATATTTCATGTTCTGATAACGCTTTTAAGACCGAACTAATTAACGCAAACTAGTTGATCTGGCATACGTTAAATCAGTTCAATTAAAAGCACGCAGGCAAACTCTACATGCTAATAGCGAGAGCAGAATAATTGTATGTTTGAGGGGGAAGTGCTGAATGTTAAACAGGTCTTGTTAACAGCACTTTAGCACTTGGCAATGAACTCCTCTCAGGATTACAGACCCCCGATAATGGACTAATGCAGATCAGGACATCATACAACATTTTTGGAAAGAAGATTCAACATATTCAGCGGGTAAAATAAGTATCGAACACGTCACCATTTTTCTCAGTAAATATATTCCTCAAGGTGCTGTTGACATGAAATTCTCACCAGATGTCGTTTACATCCCAAATAATCCAAACATACAAAGAAAACAAAACAAATAAGTTCACAAATTAAGTTTTATGTAATAAAATAGAATGACACGGGGGAAAAGTATTGAACACGCTTGCTGATATTTATTTAATACTTTGTACAAAAGCCTTTGTTGGTAATGACAGCTTCAAGACGCCTCCTGTATGGAGAAATTAGTCTCATGCATTGCTCAGGTGTGATTTTGGCCCATTCATCCACACAAACAGTCTTCAAATCTTGAAGGTTTCATGCGCCTCTTCTATGAACTCTGATCTTTAGTTCTTTCCATAGATTTTCTATTGGATTCAAGTCAGGTGATTGAATGGGCCATTCGAGCAGCTTTATTCTCGTCCTCTGAAACCAATTGAGAGTTTCCTTGGCTGTGTGTTTGTGATCGTTTCATCTTCATCATTCTGGTAGATGGCAGCAGATTTGATGTCTCTGTACATTTGTCCATTCATCCTTCCTTCAATTCTATAAAGTTTGCCAGTGCCGTATGCTGAAAAATAGCCCCACACAATGATGTTCCCCCTCCAAACTTCACCGTTGGTATGGTGTTTTTGGGGTGATGTGCCGTGGCATTTGACCTCCAAACATGGTGTGTATTATGGCATCCAAGCTCAATTTGGTATACTATATTCTCCCAGTATTTCACAGGCTTGTCTAAATGTTGTGCAGCAAACTTTACACAAGCTTTAACATGTAGTTTCTTCAGCAATGGAGTCTTGCGTGGTGAGTGTTTCCTTTGAAAGAATTTTACCTGTTAATTCCAGGTCTTTCTGAAGTTCTCCACAAGTGATCCTTATCTCTTGGACCACTCTTCTGATTATTCTTTTAACTCCTCTGTCAGAAATCTTGCGAGGAGCACCTGGTCGTGGTTGGTTTATGGTGAAATGATGTTCTTTCCACTTCTGGATTATGGCCCGATCAGTGCTCACTGGAACATCCAGACGTTTAGAAATCCTTCTATAATCAATGCCATCAGTATGTTTTGCAACAATAAGGTTCCGAAGGTTTTGAGAGAGCTCTTTGCTTTTACCCATTATGAGATGACACCTTGGTAATGAGACACCCTTTTATACGCCATCAGTTGGGGCTGAACTATCTTATGTTCAATTCCATTGACAAGGGGCAGGATTGCTTTCTATTTACTGATAGATTTCAGCTGGTGTCTTGGCTTTCCATGGCTTTTTGCACCTCCCGTTCTTCATGTGTTTAATACTTTTTCGCTGTCTCATTCCATTATATTATAAATAACTTAATTTGTGAACTTATTTGTTTTGTTTTGTTTGTATGTATTGATTATTTGGATTGTTACCGACATCTGGTGAAAATTTCATTTCAACAGCAGCTTGAGAAATATATTTACTGAGAAAAATGGTGACGTGTTAATAAAATTATACATTTCCATATATTACAATGAAGGGCTAACATCTTTTTAGATTTGAAAATCAAAATAAAACCAAAAGCAATGAAATCAACTTAAAATGGGTGCTCGACCAAAAAAAACATAAAAAAATAAATGTAAAGTCCGAAGATCAGAGATAACTATATTAAAAATAGACTTTCACATAGCTTGTGATGAATATGGGGTCAGTATTGTTGGATTATAGTGAATAAATATACTATGAGTTTCACAAACATTTTTAAATCCACATCTGCACAAAAAGCGAAATATATGTTCACAGATAAATACAATGAGATTTGCAAATAGAAAAATATGTACAAATATGGATACAAATGTGGATCGCATTCTGCACATTTGTGGATCGCTTTTTGTGCATCTGTGAATGTGCATTTATTTGCAGATCATAGTATATTTATTCAGAATAATGCATAAATTCTGACCCCATAGATTAAGAGTCTGTGTGATTGAAACATGTGCTATGTGAAAGTCTATTATTAAAATGTTTTTGAAGCTTTGGTGTGGTGACATATATATTTTTATATGTGAAAAGTAGCAGTTCCTTAATGTATTATTCAATATACTGTAAGACTGTTATTTATTAACAATGTACTATTCTATATATTTTAAAATATGTCTTAAATGTTTTAATATACTGACAGTTATAGAATACAGAATATATTTTCTTTGCCTAATAATATATTTTATATGGGGAGCTTTGGTAATGTAATAATCCTCATCGATTTACTGGTTTTTCATTCCAAAAGGATCTCAGGTATTGTTCCAGACTTTTTACAAACTGCCTGTACAGCAGTAAAGATTACAACGAATTTCAGCGAAACTTCTCAAAATGTCAACAGTTCTCTGTATTATAATATATACTCATATAAAACCTATGCTACATAATTTATCAGCATCTTAATACGTTGATAAATTATGTCTGACCGTATTGCATAAAAGCATTGTACACACCCATCTATAAAGAAAATAAACAATACAAACATCAACAACATTACATTATTATTTTACTGACACATCTCCTAAAAATATATTTTGTCCGAATAGGATCTAGTACTTCCTCCTAAACACACAGACAGTGCAGTTCCGGTAGATGTTCCCCTTGCACACTGAACTAAAACCAGTTGCACATTTACTTGAATAGTTAATGGGGGTTTGGGAACATGAGCCATGCCCAAAATGACCTCGAACCATCTTTGACTTGATTGGGAAATTTGCTAAGCCAGCATTTCGACACAGATCTAAAAACCCTGCTGCCTTGACAATGCCGAAGGCTGCGATGGCTCTGAAACTCTCAGAGAAAAAGTGTTCTGTGGTATTGTGGGGTAAATGTGTTGGCGCTGGGAGTGTCTCCACTCTCCCTTAATGGTTAGTTCTTGGCAGTCAGGATGGGATGAAAAGTAGAGAGACAGACTAAACCATCTTCTGAAAAATAAACAGGGCTTTTAGGAGACAGACGCAAGTGCTGTGGACAGTCCACCGGTTCACCTGAGAATGTTTGATATGGTAATGGCCTTCCTGTCCAACACTGAATGCTATACATCTGCTCCCTTGTGAAGAAGAGATAGACCGAACAATCAAATCACATGTGGACATATTATGTTGCAAGAAATAAGTTGTGGTGAAAATGAACATTCATTTCACCTTGGTATCTCCATTTTTTTTAACTAAGATCAAAAGAGAATCTTGCTTATCTAATATATTTCTATTGTTCGTTTTTTACCAAATTCAGATGACAAAGAAATCTGAGCTATGCCATCATTTTAAAGTTCTCTAGTGTAATTGTATGTTACGAATCACCCTACTTGTTTCTGTTCTCATGATCATAACTACACTTATACCACACATGAAAGGAGAAGCATATAAAACAAACGTTATAAACATATATAATAATGCAGAGCGGGACAAGGGCCGTGAGGGAACGGCGCGAGGTTGCACCGGTCTCGATCTCTCTCGGAGGAGCTCCGGAAGCATAAAAGGAGGAGCGACAACCGTGAAGGGGGAGAGAGGACCAGGCCTGGATTTTATGTTATGTTTTATTATGTTTGTGTGGCCGGCACTCGACCGTGAGGGAGCTGTCGGCACTTTACTTTCGTTTTGTTTATTTTATTAAAAGTTGGGTCAATGTTCGCCGGTTCCCGCCTCCTTCTTCCTATTCCTTGAACGTGTTACAAATAACGACTGAAAATTCCTATGAGTGTTTAAAGCTACAGTATAAAAAGGCGATTTTAGAGCAACAATGGTTCCAAACATGTTCTCAGTGGTTGCTTTTGTCAAAGTTATAATAGTCCCCAAATCTATGTTTTCATCCTAAAGAAATTGCCCCTGGTTCTTATTGTAGGTTTTTAGTAGCACAACGTGTCTCTAACCCTAAATATGAGCAATATATAAAGTGATGCCTGCATATATAGACCATATAGACCAGTGCTGTACAGTGCGACATATATGTTGCACATGCTACAAAAAAATCTGTCTGTGCTTAGAATAAATTTAATAGTGTGACGCTTGAAATACAGTTTGGCAGGTGCATTAGACAGAGACGCTTGTTTGGGTGAAATGCGTTTGTCGTTGTGCGTGTTTGTGTGTGAGGTTAAATAATGGCGCACCACTATTTATTTTAATTTTAATTTAGTTTCTCCATTGATCTAGAGCCTTATGATCTGCGCGATGTGGACATGGAAGGAATCACGAAAGCAGAATTCTACTATTTTAACATGTAATTTGCTTGTTCTGCGTGTCTATGAGTGAATGGGTTGTACACTTTTACATGTTACAAGCGTGACACTCGGGGATTTGTCGGTATCTCACTATACGAGGACGTGAACACATGAACTTCATCCACAGAGCTGTTCTAAGTTTGTTTTACGAGCGTTTCACTGTTTGAGTGAAGCTACCGTCAAACACTGAAACTCAAGTGTCTTAATTTGAACAAGAAATCTTAAACTGTAGTAAACACTATAGTATACTTTAACATTTCCTGTAGTAAGGTGTTAATATACTATAGTACACAATAATTGTATTGCAATTTAATGTAGAAAATACTATAATATACTACAGTATTTTTATGGACAAATGGATTTACTACTGTATAGTGAGGCACTGAAAATACAGAACTCAGAAAATTTAAAAAGGAAAAAACGAATCTGGGGAAAACAAAAAATTGTATGGCCCTAATTTATCAATGTGTATAACGTTAATGTCCTTTTTCAGTTACTTGTCTGTTTATGTGATGACCTGCACTAAACCTCTGTAGCGCTGGTGCTATGCGCAAAAAAAGTTAACATACAGCCATGTAGACCATACCATTTTAGCACTTGCATAATAAAAAAAAAAATACAAAGCTAAATAACTAACAGGTCTAAAAATGTGGTGTAACATCGATATTTACAATTCTTAAAACTTCAGTTACATTTAAAGTTGAGCAGTTACATAAAAAAAGAGTTTGCCTAACCCCCAAAAGATGAAAACAAGTATGGGTTTAGCTGGTGAGGGTTAGCATACCTCCCCATGTGTAAACATCCTGCATTCACGACCACGTGTGGTCAGAAAGTAAGCCAGCGATGACAAAGCGAGACAAGGGTGGGAGTGCGAACATGTTTATGTGTGTCTGTGTACTTGTTTGTGTGTTTACTTTTCAAATCGAAAAGCAGGACCGGACGTGGCGTGGCACAGGAGTACAGTGTTAAATCATTTAAACCAGTCCTAATCTCACTTGGCCAATGAAAGATAGAGAGAATCGAGTCGTTACAAAGCAAGGTGGACAGAGAGTACAAAAAACAAGACGAGAGAAAAAACGGGGGGACCTCAAGACCACATCCTCTTTTCAGCCCTGGAGTGCAAGCCCACTGCTAGGTACTCTGCCCGTGTACGCAATCTCATTTCCAGGGGCTTTTTTTCACTAGAGTTTCTCCCCCAGGGCTTTCCACACAGCCTGTGAGCCCCCACTGAAATATTCACAAGGCACCTGAGGACACAGGTCTTTGTTGGGCAGTTCCAGGGAGGTCGGCTCCAGTTTAACCCACACACGGAGCGCCTAATCTAGAGGGATGAACACGTCTAAGTGGTTGATGAGCACAGCTGTCACTCCACACACACAAACGTATTCAAAGTCGCCGGCCCCCAAACAGCTCTAGGGAGAAAAGCTCACCTGTATGCATCCCTGCTTACACAAAAGAACCACCATTCTATCGTTTCGGTGAGTGTTTTGTTTGATAACACCTGTGATCTGTGAAAATGAACCAAAAGGGCTGCGTGAAAGAATAATCTTGCCCGCATTTAACGTTAAATATTGATGTGAAACAAACAGGAAGTGACATACGATATACGGGCCACCTTGTGATGTCACACCGTGCAGATGTTTTATGCACAGCAGACTATGCAAATGTTCGTTATAGCTGATAAATCGAACAAATACGGATGGATCAACATGTGTGGACGCACACGCACGCTTTGAGTGGTCTCAACAGTGAGGGGGAGAAGCTGGTCCCCAGTGTTGTAGCAGGTTCAAGCTTTCTAACCTGTTACCCACACAACACAGCCCACAGCCCGGGGAGAGCAGCCATCTTCCACACACAGTCCACCCACACACACATGCACACACACTCAGCTGTGTGTCGTGTCTGCTTGCACCCCCATACCCTGCCACCCCCCACATCAGCACCCCCCTCACTCTATTTTCACCATACACACACACTTACACACAAGGCCAGTTGAACTACCCCCTCTATCTCAATCTTTCTCTCAGTATCTCTCTATCCCTTTACACCACCAGCCACCTCCTCCCCCATATCTTCCCGTTCTGTGCAAATGTTCAGATTAACAACCGCAACCACCCTGAATAAACAGCGTACTGCACTTTCTTGTTCAACTAACCATACGAGCCTCCCTCTAGATACACTCGCACATCCTAACAGAGACTAAACACGTACACTCAGGCATCAAAAAAACGAAAATAAACACAACAAATGATGTGGTAAGTGTGCTCATAGATATTCAATGGTCAATTTTGAATATACAACTTATGATAACATAATAGTAATTGTAGACACTGATTCAACAAATTGAACAAATAGTCAAAAGTCAAACTCTATTGTAAGCCTCAATTGCAAGTAAAATACAGTTAAATCTCACGGAAATAAGGTAACGCTTTACAATAAGGTTGTATTTGTTAAAATGTATATAATACATGCTAATATACATTAATATTAATTTATCAGCTGACATGAACTAACAATGAGCAATAATCTTTGTTAAAGGTCCGATTAAACGCCCAGTTTCCCATCTCATATTAATCTTGAGTACATAAAGAGAATTGCATACTTCGTATCTTCGAAGAGGATTTAGTTTTATCACATTTACAAAAGATAGATAAAGCTGTGCGATTATTTCCGAAAATAGACGACCTCCTGGGTAGGAACTAAATCATGAGCACACAATACATCATCGGATTAGCCCTGCATAAGTTTGTGTTGTTTACATTATGCACGTGCGCGCCGATTGCCAACAAAACACATACATATGACTTAGTTTCACTTACCGCGTGCGGTTCATGTCCGGCATATCTTTTAGCGCTGGGACCGCGCCCTCTATCAGTTTCAAACGATCTGCAATTCCAGTGTTATATCCACCGTTAATGTAACGTCCGTCGCTGAAATGCCGTGAACAAATAAACACGCCTCAACTTCTCCCACAAAGTGTTTCTCTATCGCAAGAGTAAAAAGCTGCAGCTGCAGGCCAACAGCGTACCCAATCTTTACGCAGCGCAGCCAATCTTGATGGTGAACGTGTATTCCTGTCAGTTGACGTGTGGGTGGGCTTTTTCTTTCGTCTTGCCAAGGGCGTGCTTTTCCGGAAGAATTCCACAATAAGGGACTAAGAAAAGTTGTTACGTAACGTTTTTTCATGTTCGAAAAAAACTTTCCGAAACCTATACGAGCATTGGGGGAGTGTATTGAGCACAGAAATACGAAATACTACGTAATACGTCCAACTTGTTTTTTGACAAGTTTACCATTTTAAGCATGAGAAGCCAGCACCTTTAACAGAGTAAAGAAGTCAGAATGCATGAAACAGCGTTAAATAAACAGCGTTAAATGTGAGTTAATTCCAATACTGTTGTTCATGTTAGCTTATGGTGCATTAACTCACAGTTTTGATTTTAAACGTGTATTAGTAAATACTGAAATTAACGAAGAATAATACAGTTTTTTGAAGTTTTGTTTATTGTTAGAACATGTTAGCTAATGCATTAACTACTGTTAACAAATATAACCATGTTGTAGTTTTACCAAAAAGGTTAACTCATACAGCAAAACACTTGCCTCAAAGTCTACAGGCACCTATTCTATAGTATTCTATACTGAGGTATGTTTTGAAATCTACAGCATAGACTGTCAATACAGCATACCCCAGAATATTCCTTTAGGAGTTTGTGAAGTGCCAGACGAGAGCAGGTATGATAATCTGGCTCCATTAAAACAGTTCCGAGAACACACCGCTGCTCTTTACTCCTATTTCATCCCCTCTCTCTTACCCCACACAGTAAGAACCAATTCCTCTCCCCTGCTTTCTGTTGACACAATACAGCCACACCTGTGAGGAAGTCAATAGACATAGTGGACCAGAGCTCCCTCCTGCCTAAAATCTTCTTCCATTTATACACAAACAGACACATACTTTCCATTAAACAAAAACACCTGCATGCACAACATGAAAGCGGCCCTTTAGAATCTAGAGAAGAAAACTGAAGTTTACTATAGCAAATATTATTATCTTAATACGATAATCATTGCATCGCTATTATAGCTCTGTGTGTCAGAGAACAATTGCTATACTTTAAAGTAAGAAAAGAGGAAATCGGTGCAGTTGAGCACGTTAAAACAGAACGAAACTGACAACGTAATGTAAGAACACACAAAAACCTTTGTCTTTTGTGATAAGTTGTGGTAACGCCCCCACGCGGTGTCTGAACATAATTTTGTTATGCCAAAATGTGTTCCCCATCACAAGAGAGACGAAGAGAGAGAGAGAAGGTTGGACATGATCCCTGCTACAACAGACACCTGCCAGCACCCTCAGGCATACATACAAACCATCAAAAAACACGTCTGGCTTTAACATCAAGACACATTACAATATCCAGGTCCACAACTTTCCGTGGAACTTATGAAAGAACGGTATTATTGTCATGAACAAAAGTGATGGTAAAGGAATATTACCACGTTAGCCTGGCACCTATGCTTCATTCCCTGTAGATGGGCATGAAGACAGTTCCTTACATAATCAGTTCTTCTGCTCAACTGACTCATTTCTTCACTTGTTTATATAGCGTGTAAAATAAGATATTAGGCATGAACCTAGAACTAAAGCACCCTGGCACTGTAAATAATGATTGTTTATATGTCATTTAAGTTATTACGATAATTTAGGCTAATCTGCTGCTCCTATTGTGCAACTCAATTATTGGACAATTTATGACAATTCTTGCAATATTTGTCGAAAAAACATAGCAACCACAAATTAACCATGGTACTATAGTTTACCCATGATATTTTTTTATAAAACTATAGTAACACAACAGTAATCGATCCGCCCCAAAACACGTTTACTACACTTTTACTATAATAAAACCATGGTTCATTTTCCAAAGGGTTCAACAACACAGATTTAACATTTTAAGATATACAATAACACGTTTCTAACTAGCCAATCGTTCATCAGAATCGGATGCACCTGTAGCAACCAAGCCGGCACAGAGAGAAAGCGTCATAATCATACAGAGCCGCACATTCTTCAGACAGACGCTTGAATGAAACATTGCAGCGCGTGACTACACATTCTATCGCATCGCGCGCAGATTCATCGTGCAGTTGCGTCGCCAAAAGCACCGACGAGTCAAACAAGTGGGGTCGTTCCCCTTAAAAGCAACCCGTCGGCGAGGAGAAAATGGAGGAAGACGGAACTGACCAGCTTTAAGGGGGCAGACGGGGAAAAAGACAATAACCCGCCGCAGAGCGCTGTAACATATCGACACCCAGCGCTTCCCCTTACAGTGAAGATGACTGCACTCTCATGTACTGCGCTCTCTTCAAGTTGAGAGAAGTATGAGGCTGCGCGAGCGAGGATTTTAATGTGCGGGAAATAAAATAATAGAAAAGTGAGTCCAAAAAATCCCCTTCCTTTTTCTGGTAGTACACTTGGTTTAGGGTGTTGACGCAGCAGAAATTTCCAGCTGGAGAAATTCCCCTTCGGGAGGTTAAATGAGGGGAAGAGAGAGGGGGGTAAAGCCCTGCCAAAGCTGCGCGAGCTTTAGGCTACATTGAAGCGACCACGAGCACTGACCCCCAAATGACGTGCATTTAATGAATAATAGCCTAACTTGAAGAAAATACTGTAATATACATAGTACTGGGTTGTATATTAAGCACTTTATATTATAAAACGCTCGGTAAGATCTCTATAAAGTCTTAATAATCGATCATAAAGTCTCTCATCACTCCAATAAAATTCGCCCGTGAATGAATGACTACACGTCTGACAGCTGTTCGCACAAGCCAGGCGCGTGTATCATCTGTCGCGAGCGTGTTCTCACCTGGAGACGTCAAACAGGTTGCTGTCACGCAGTTTACTTCAATGTCGTGGAAATAAAACAAACGTGCCGGCGAGCTGTCACAACTCAATGGGCTTTCCGGCCTCTCGTGAACTCGCAACTTCAACTTACCTTGCCAGCTGTATACCTGAGTGCAAGCGCGAGCTCATGTCTCCTCCGAAGCGTACGAGTGAATCACAAGTCAACTATGAACGCAAACGCACCAGTGAATGCTGAATCGCGTAATGGTCAGATCGGAAGGAAGTGCTCTTAGTGGGGAAAGGTGAGAGAGGCATACCTGTTAACCCATGAGTTCTGGGTTCGCGCGATGTCGATGCTTTGGAGCTCCGATATTTTGGTCTGGACGGGTGAGGGAGAGTGAGCACGTCCAAAATGTCAGTAGTCAGTTTGACTCCCGCGAAGCGTTTGTGTCCGTCAGTGTAATTCCCCCTGGTCGCTCTCCCTCTCTCTCCTCGCTCGTCTTTCTCTGAAATTCTCCCTCCCCTGCTTTTCCGTGTCTCGGTATCAGGAACCAGCCTCCCCCTCTCTCTCTCTCTCTCTCTCTCTCTCTCTCGACAGAGAGTCAAATACAGGAAATGAGGCAACATAAACGCTTACATTCACCATCAAACCCTGGACAGCTCCAGCTGAACTCATACAGCCATGAAGTCTCCGGGGTCATATATGAATATATAGGGGGCAACAATCTCACCTGAGTTGTGTAAGGGCTCCGATGCTTAGCTTACTGATGTGACAGGTGAAATAGGAGTGCATTTGATTTCTATTTGGAAACTCCCGAAACCCCACAAATTACAAAAAGAAACGATAACAAGGATGACATTGTAGGCTATGACAATTTATATAATAACTATCAATTAATTATAACACACATTATTATAATAGCTGTATTTAAAATGATAAATGGTTCCAAATATTTCATATGATACACATGATATAATAGCTATATTTCATATGATACACATGATATAATAGCTATATTTCATATTATAAATGTTTCCAAATATTTCATTAATAGGCAAATCACATTTACCATCATTTTATTATAGTTAAAGTGTAGTGTTTTTTGAGTATTACCACTTGTATAGTTACTAGAATAAGACCATTAACATATAATCAAAATTGTTATAAATTAAAAACATCTTTATTTGAGTTCCAGCTCGGTCAGTTTAGGCGTGTGATAGTTTTTGATTTTTGTGATTAATCCTAAATATGTAGGAGATAGATAGGTGAATAGAGAGAGAGAGAGAGAAAGAGAGAGAGAGACAACACACACAAACTGACACTATGACAGGATCTTGTCACCCTCACTGAGAACTTTCATCAATACTTTGCTCTTTTTCTCTTTATATTGATATGTATACTTATATACTTTAATTTTATTTTAATCTGTATTTGTGCAGAATGTTTATATTTCATTTTCCTGTGTTGTGGCATGTAAAATTTGTTTAATCATGCCATAGCTTCCTTGAATCTTGAATCTTGAGAAGGGGGAGAAAGTGTATGCGCGCACGCGTGTGTAGGCGTGAGCGCCTGCTGCACGCTTTTGTCCATCGTGTGTGTTCAGTTCTCGCATGCGTCGACGGTGAGACACGCCCCCTAGTGGGGAGAATAAAACGACATAAGCCCCAGCGGCGACAAATCATCACGCTTTCTAATGTTCTCAGTCTGCTTAGAAAGTGTCACCTACCTACATATGTAAATTGGGCAGGGGGCGTGGTTATTTTAACTTATTTAACATTAGAGTTGAATACAGTGCTTCTACAACATTGTAGTCTTCATGTCTTAACTTAACACCAGTTTTGATATATGAATCATGCTGCGTCTCACCTACAAATCTCAAACACAACACTCAGGCCATTTTCTACTGCACATGTGATTGAGAGCTTTGGCCGGATCAGAGCGTGTTTTGGACGGTGTGTGTGTGTGGATTGTGGGGATTAAACCCATTGACCTATGGCAAATCTCCTGGCTTAGGCTCTCGCGTAAGTGTGTTACGCTGATGGTCTTTAGCCACTCTGTGCGTCCACAATCCGTGTCAAAATCAAGCTGCTTTTCTCTCTTCCTATCCGTCTGCCTTTCCGTGTACGCCAACGTTAGTCCGTCAATCTGCCTGCCTCTTTAACACCAACCCCTCCATCCAAACTTCATTAGCCCTCTTACATATTCATTCATGAACACTCATCAAAGGTAAACCAGAGGGACAATAGCCGGGACAAGAAGGACCTCACAGACGCACACTCGAGAACCGACCATAGATGGAGTTTAAGAGATTCCTCCCCCATTTCAAACCTCTTGATTAATTTGGGTCGAATAATGTAGGTATGATGACCCAAATCAAATCTGATCACAATCTCTTTGGATTATATATAGTTTGTAATTTTTACTTTATTATATTTGTGCTTTACTATTGCTTTGCTGTGGTTAAGGCTTCTTTTTGCATTGCTTTTTTATTTACACAATATCAAATCTGCACGAAACTTTACAGTTGTCATGACAATCTTGTTTTCTGTCTGTTGAGCATGACAATCAACAACCAAATTCTGTGATACGTTGTGTTCCCTTTCTGTCGGTCTCTCGACGTTGTGTCGAAGACGACAGATGGGGTTCGCCCTTGAGAACCAATCAACTCTGACTACTATAGAAAAGGCCAATGAAATTTGGCGAATGAAATTTGCATGCCGGGCTCCTCCCCCGGATGTCCGGTATAAAAGGAAGCCGGCGTGCAGCATTCACTCACCTTTTGTTCTTCAGAGCCCTCGCTCATGACTACGAACAAAAAGAATTCAACGAATTCTTCTTCTACTTCGCCGGATCTACGACGCAGAGCAGCGGATCGTCCCTTCCTGCAGCGACCTTCTCCTGGGCGTCTCGGCGGTTCCGGAGGTGATAGAGATTATTTCTAAAAGGTCCTTTTCAGGACTGACTGAGCAATTTCCAGCGCGGCATGTCCCGCTGTTCTCTCTTGGGTGCGGCACCCTCATCGAGGAGGGGGATGGACACGATCGCTGCATTAGGTGTCTGGGCGTCCAGCACACTGAAGCAGCGTTCGTTGACACGTCTGCCCGCACGGCGGGCGGATTGTCACTCAGAAGTTGCGGTCACGGGGGCTGTCTTCCTACGGGAACCAGCCACCATTTCGTCTGCTACCCGGGCTGTGACATCTGTGGCTACGGCCCCGATGACCACCCACGTAGCAGCGTTAGTGATATGGGGAACTCTGCGAACGTAAACCCCAGCCAAGTGCTCACGGGCCGATCGCACCCCGATTCGCTCTTCTGAACGTTCCCCAACCGGCGGTGTACCGTTCGGATCCTCAGGCACGCACTCGGAAACGATGTGTGACGTAGATGAGATGTCGTTCGCAGCATCGGAGGGAGACGGGCATCCGACTCTGACGAATCCGAGCTCCCCCCCCAGGGGGTCGAGCTCAGGAGGAAAGCAGAAGTGATGTCAGCCATGCTAATCCGGGGATACGTGGTTCCTGGGGGCGGGGCGCGGTGCAAACCACGCCCACCCCGGGTGCCATTTGTTTCCCGGAGGTGCATGAGGAGCTGTGTAAAACTAGGAGCGCTCCACGGATCGCTCCGGTCGAAAAGCTCCGGCTCCCTCACTTCCCGAGGGTGGGGCAGCCAAAGGCTACGTCGAGATCCCCGGGTGGAACGTGCGGCTGCGGTGCATCTGTGCCGCAGATGGCTGCCGCCTGGGGAATCGGCCACGCCTACCGTCCAACGCGTGTAGGACTTCGACATCTATGGTGCCGAAGCCTTGCGCTGCCGCGGGCCGGGCTGCCTCCTCTCTCTACGCCATGGCCATCCTGCAGGTCCGCCAGGCCAGGGCGTTGAGAGAGCCCCACGAGGGTAAGGCCGACCCAGGTATAATGCAGGATTTCTGTGCCGCCACTGACAGCGCTCTACGGAGCGACCAAGGTGGCGGCACGGGACCTGGGTCGGACGATGTCCACGGAAGTGGTCCAGGAGAGTCACCCCCGGCTGAACCTTGCGCAGACGAGTGACACCGAGAAAGTCCGCTTTCTTGATACACCCGTCTCGCAGGGTGGGCTGTCGGTACACCGTCGAGGACTGCGCTCAGCAGTTTTTGACAGTGAAGAAGCAGACAGTGGCGATTAGCCACATTTTTTACCACGCTGCGACTCGGCCGCCATCAAGCCCTCCGAGATCTCACGTGATGTCTGTTTCCCGGCAGCCCAGGACCCCTTCCACATCGGCTCCGGTTACTGTGCCCCCACAGGTGGCACCCCGGAAGTCGAGGTCGAGGGGGAAACCTCACCCGTCAGCTAACTTCTCACGAGAAGTGACACTGACGGGAAGACCCCAGGGGGAAAACATCGGGCCCGACCTTCACAGCTACGGCTCTGATCAGTCGGTACGGGACGGCTCCTGCCTCGTCACCAAAGCCGGGCCCCTCTCAGGGCCTGGCGCCCACTTACTCACAAGAGTTTTCTGTTTCCCTGGGAGTTCCTTCCTGCCGATCGCACACTCCACTGGACTGTGCCCGGCAAAACCGACCTCATGCCCTGGCGAGGCGTAGGGTCGTACACACACGACAGCTGCTACCACTCTCAAACCGACAGTGCGTGCAGCTGTCCCGCCAGGCAGGTAAGTAGGCAGAGCCAACCTTCCCTCCGGGGTCCCCCCCGCGACAGGGTTAGCTCCGCCAGCCATCGAACCACCCTCCATGGGAATGGTGAAGCAGACCGTCCCCTTGGTCCCCCTGTCACAGTCCCTGGGAGCTCAAGAGCTGCCCACACTGTCGGTGGCTAGGGCAGACGGTCCGTCTTGGTTACTCGATCCAGTTCGCCAGAGACTCTCCCAAGTTTTGGGGCATCATCTCTCCCTCTGTCTGAGGCTAGGGACGCCTACATACTTCGGGTAGAGGTCACCACCCTTCTGGCAAACAGGCGTCGAGTTCGACCCTCAAACCAAGATGTTCGGTGGGTTACAACCCGCACTTCATCGTTCCCAAGAAAGACGGCGGGTTGCGCCCCGGAGGTCTGCGTACCCTGAACTAAGCACCTTCACAAGCTGCTGCTCAGGATGCTCACGCAGAGGCGCGTCCTGACACCCATCAGGTGTCAGGATTGGTTCGTGGCAATCGACCTGAAATCCCTTTCGGTCTGTCCCTGTCTCCACGGTCTTCACGAAGATCGTGGAAGCCGCCCTTTCTCCCTGAGGGGAGGAAGGTGTGAACTTAACTATCTCAACGACTGGCCTGACACACTCGTGAGATCTGTTATGTATACAAGGGGCCTGGTGCTCCGGCACCCAGATTGATTGGGAACTCAGGTCAACCGAGGAAAGGACAAGCTCTCCCCAGGGCAGAGCATCCTCTTTCTCGGTAGGGAACTCAACTCTGTCACCATGTCGGCGCAACTGTCCGCAGTACGCGCCCAGCCGGTGTTGAACTGCCTGGAACATTTCAGGCAGACAGCGGTCCCCCTGAAACGATTCAGAGGCTCCTGGGCATGGCGTCCTCGTCGGGTGAGACCCTCGAGTTGATGCACATGAGACCGCTCCAACACTGGCTTCAGAGTCGAGTTCCGAGGAGAGCGTGGCACACCGGCAGCAGGCGCATGGTGATGACGCCCTGCGGCCGACGCACCAAAACCCCTGGTCTTCCATGACTTTTCGACGGACTAAGGTCCCTCAGGGCAGGTTATGAGGCAAGTCGTGGTGACGACGGACGCCTCCCTGCAGGGGTGCGGTGCAGTGTGTAACGGGCACGCAGGCGGGGCATTGGGCGAACCCCCACCTGCGCTGGCATGCCAGGAGTTGTGGGCAGTGCTACTTGCACTGAGCAGGCTGCGGCCGCTCGTGCGGGACAAGCACGTGCTGGTCCGAGGACGGCACTACGGCTGTAGCGTACATCAGATCTTAGGGTGGCGTTCGCTCACAGCAGCTAACACAACTTGCTCGACGCCTCCTCCGGTGGAGTCAACAGGTGATCCGTTCCCTGTGGGCCACACTCACCTCGGGCAAACTGAACTAGACAGCCTACGCGCTCTCTTGTCAGTTTATGCCTCGTAGAGAGTGGCGACTCCACCCCCGCGTAGGCCGCTTGGTACTCCCTGTCCGAGGCTCTCGACACGGATATCCTTGCGCACAGCTGACCGCGGGACGGGCGGAAGCACACCTTCCCCCCCCAGGAGCCTCCTTGCACAGACACTGTGCAAGGCCAGGGAAGAGGAGCACAAGTGTTATTGGTTACACCGCACTGGTCTAACCGCACTTGGCGTCAGAGCTGATGCTCTGGACAGCGACTCCCCCTGACCCATTCCCCTGACAGAGGACCTGCTCTCTCAGGGGAAGGACACGTTCTGGCATCCCAGATCAGACCTCTGGTACACCATGTCTGGTCTCTAGACGGGACGAGAAGTTCCTGAGTTGGCTACTCCCCCTCTATGGCGGAGACCATCACCCAGGCTAGGGCCCCATCTACGGGGCGGTTACACGCCTCTAGACGGCGCCGCTTCTTGTCCTGGTGTCTCTCTCAACGAGAAAGACCCACTGAGGTGCTCGATCAGGATTGTGTTGTCCTTCTTACGAGACTGGAGACTAACATCTCCCTCCACACTGAGTGTGTATGTAGTCGCTGTCGCCACTCATCACAACTCAGTTGATGGAAAGTTTCTAGGATGACACGACCTGGTCGCCAGGTTCCTAAGGGGTGCGAGAGGGCGGCTCCCGCCTCATCTCCGCTCCATACCCTCTTGGGACCCTAAGGGTCCTCGGGGGGGCCTCTGGGCCCCCCAAGAGCCCCTCGGTGGTTCCGATCTTCCTCACCGAGTAAGACGGCCCTCCTGATGGCGCTCGCTTCCTTCAAGAGGGTAGGGCACCTCCGAGCATCCTCCGTGTCCCCGGATTGCCTTGAATTCGGCCCTGGTAGCTCTCACGTTATCTTGAGACCCAGGCCCGGATGCGTGCCCAAAAAGTTCCCACTACTCCCTTACGGGGCAAAGTGGTGAACTTGCAGGCGCTCCCCATTGGGGAGGAAGACCCAACCCCATCCGTGTTGTGTCCTGGACCGCACGCAGGGCCTCAGTAGCTCTGACCAGCTCCTTGTCTGTATTGGAGGACAGCAGAGGGGAAGGCTGTCTCCAAGCAGAGGTTGGCGCACTGAGTCGTGGATGCCGTTACGACGACATTCCAATCTCAGAATCTCCCATGCCCACGGAGGGGGGTATAGCCACCTCCTGGGCACTGGCAGAAGCGCCTCTCTAGCAGACATCTGTAGAGCTGCGGGTTGGGCTACGCCAATTCACCTTCGCAGGGGTTAAACAACCCTAGCGTAAACCCGGTGTCAGCCCACGTCCTGCGTGGCAACATGTAGGACTGGCATCCGGCGGGGCGTATGCCTGCGAAAGCATCACCCCACCCTAGGAGGCTGGGTCAGTGTGCTATCTACCTCTCTCCTTACCCTACTCTGGCTAAGGACAGGTATCCTATCCGCTTCCCTTCTTACCCAACCACTTGGTTAAGAATAGGCATTCTATCCATCACTAAGCAAGCACCACCTGGGGGTTGGCTGGGCAGAGCAGCCTTCCCCCTTAGGCCGGGATAACATGTGAGCCATCCCCTGGCTCTAACCGGACCTAGTGCTACCGGACGCCTGTAACACCCCCCCCGTGGGCTGTTCCGTCTGATGTATCCTCATGATATGGTTCCCACTCCTGGTAACCCATGAGCTTCCCCAGGTGGACCTCCACCTCGCGGTTAACTACTCAGCCCGCACGTTCCATGCGTTCTCCTCCAAGGACGAGACCATACCTTATCCACCGTATTCCTCCCCACGGGTAGGAGGTGGCCTCTGCAGCGCATCCCTAATTAAGGAAGTTGCGCTTACCCGGTGTAAACCCGAGCCGGACGGCCTCTCGCCAGTAGAGAGCTAAGGCCTCCGTCCGTGAAAGGTTACCGGTCAGGGCTGTTCCCATCTTTCTCCAAGAAAGCTGGAACCCCCCGACCACCACACTGGAAGGTTACAGTTTCGCGAAAGCATCGAGCTGACACGCCCAGGCCTGTTACCGTCGCTTCGCTAGAGATTGTGACGCGATACCGTGTTGTGGCGTTTTCCATAGAGAACCCCATCTGTCGTCTTCGACACAACGTCGAGAGACCGACAGAAAGGGAACGTCTCGGTTACGTATGTAACCTCGGTTCCCTGATGGAGGGAACGAGACGTTGTGTCCCTTATGCCACTAACACGTATCGTATTCTGCTGCAGTCGTGAGAGGCTCTCAGGCTCTTCAGAACAAAAGGTGAGTGAATGCTGCACGCCGGCTTCCTTTTATACCGGACATCCGGGGGAGGAGCCCGGCATGCAAATTTCATTCGCCAAATTTCATTGGCCTTTTCTATAGTAGTCAGAGTTGATTGGTTCTCAAGGGCGAACCCCATCTGTCGTCTTCGACACAACGTCTCGTTCCCTCCATCAGGGAACCGAGGTTACATACGTAACCGAGACGATTCCTGTGTAGCAACAGTCAACATTTCAAAGTTGTATGACGTTCTTACTTCTGCAAAACACAAATATTGGAATATTGAAGAATGTTGGTAACCATGGCGGCATTGACTTCTATCATATAGAAGCCAATGGGTATCGTCATTGTTCATTTTTGGGTGAACTATCCCTTTAAATCTGACCAGATGTGTGTCAAAAAAGCACAAAAGTGAAACATTAACAACATAGCAATCTTGTTATTTTTCGGAGGTCTAAACAAATACATACGTTACACGAATATATAGTCCAACTAAATTTATTGTCAACCAAATGCTGTATTCAGAATCAGCACCATTGCTACTCGTACATCCATCCATCCATCCATTTTCTACCGCTTGTCCGAACTACCTCGGGTCACGGGGAGCCTGCGCCTATCTCAGGGCTACTCGTACATAAACAGATTAAAACAAAATGTTATATGTTTGGAATGAATGTGCAAATTGCATGATAGGTTTATTTGTTTTTTACCGAGCAGGAGAGTGCCTGGGCTGGGTGGAGACAATTTTCCATTTGGACCAAGAAATATTGTTTAAAGAAAGCTAAAGGGATAATTCACCCAAAAATGAAAATTCGGTCATGAATTACTCACTCTCTAGTTGTTTCAAACCTGTATAAAGTCTGTTGAACACAGAGAAAGATATTTGGACGAATGCTTGTAACCAAACAGTTCTTGGGCCCCATTGACTCCCATAGTAGGAAAAATGATAATGGTAGTCAAAGTGCCCCAGAACTGTTTGCTGTTACACATTCTTCAACATATCTTCTTTTGTGTTCAACAGCTCACAAAAATTATAAAGTATTTTTTCCTACTATGATGGTCAATGGGTTCCAAGAACTGTTTAGTTAGAAGCATTCTTTCAAATATCTTTCTCTGTGTTCATCAGAACAAAGACATTTATACATATTTGGAATGCATTATGCTATAAATGTACATTTTTATTTTAGGGGGAATTAAGCATGTTGCTGTTTTCGTAAAACGTTTCTATTTAGGCCACACATTCCAAACCCATATTAACTCATCAATACACTAAAACACGCACGTCGACTGCAGATCGTAGATGCGTAATGAAAAGAAAACACTCCTGTAAAAGACAACCCAGGAAACAAGTGCTGACATGTGTTTGAACCACGACAACAGGAGGAGAAACATAAATAGCATCCTTAAAACTTTCTGAGGACCGAAATTAATTGCGTCTGTACTTCAGCCCCCCTGCCGTGAAGCACCGCGGAATAATCGCTCGCGTCAAACAAGCGGGCGCAAAACATATATAAACACAAACTGTCACAAAAATAGCACGGATGCGTTTCAAAGCACCGTCCCCCCCACCTTTCACTATCAATTTGAGGGCGAGCTGAATAGCGTTCCGTTTCTGCCAGTCTGTCAGTGGATTTTGAAGGGAGACCAGGTGTGCGTCTGTTTTATTCAGCGACGGTGCAGTTTACTATGGGGAGCTCGGGGACGAGGTGTCCGTCTAGGGGTGCAATGTGACGATAATGGCAGCTGACAAAAACCAACACAGACTTCTCTCTAAGAACACCTCTCAGAAGAAAACGAGCAAAACAAGAAGGTTATGATGACCAAACAACGTGGAAGAGGGTGGGTGTAGAGAAGATGTGCTGAACTGTACTATAGAAATGTTATGAAATATCAAGCGAAAGAATAGATCATCTTAGGTCCATCGTTGGCAAGACTAGTCAAGTCTAATCTTGTGCTTCTGAAAAACTGAGCTGACACTTGACTCTTGCTTGTCTGCTTGACATAAAGGTTGCATTTGTGAACGTGGTCATGAAATTCTGAAATTCTGTCTTAAACAGTGGGGAAACGTTTCAAATCCAGTTCGCATTTGGTATGAATATGAACACAATCTTGCTTAAAGCAGATGTTAAATGCTATTGTTGGAGTTTAGTTTGCATAGGCCTAAAACATGCAGGCTCTCCTGTTTTTGCCAATGGTTGATATCCTTTGGACAACATCATGTTGACCCCGGAACAACATTTAAATCAACCAATCAGATTTCAGAAATAAGTTTACAGTTTATTTTATTACCAGGATTAGGTGCTTCGGGTCCCGGTAACCAATCAAACAGATCCAATTACACTTCAAAAACTTTTTAGCTAAATATGGTTTCTTTCATTTTATTTAGTTCTTAATACACTAATGTATGTTTTTTTATATATATATAATGTTAGACGATGTTGTGGCAACAAAAAGTGGGTGTGGCAACATGATTTTTTTCATTTAATTTGCGGATTTGGTCATTGGCATATATGGGCGTGACCTTGATACCGCAGCTCCACCTCGCGCTTACTAATGCACAGACTCTAGCTCCAAATTATGCCATCGATGTAACATGTCAGCGGTCATATCTGGAACATTGTGTCTTCATTTTCAACAATGGAAGTGAATGGGGGACGCATCTTCCATCTTTTTTTACGCTCTATGATTTGAGGTTTGTTACCGCCACAATAAAACAAAGATGCGTATTTAGTTTTTGTAAAATTGCCCGTCCTTGTAATAAATGCTTACTTCTGCATTTGCATATACTGACAGACAGTACTTCGGATTTGTAGTATAATTTATTTCTCATTACTGTTTCTGCTCATTACTCTTTGCGGAAATGGGTTTAGCGAGCAGCTCACATTCTTAACGTTTCTTGCACTACATCTGCTTTGACAGATGCCCGATACGGTATGTTTTTGCAACCAAAAAACACAGAAGGGACAAAAACAGTAATCTGGCACTTTTTCAACCTCTTGCTACAGTAGTAACTATAGCTAGCGGTTACCTAGCAACAGTTATAAACTGTTACCGCTAGTACACAAAGTGTTCCTCACAATGTTACAAAAATTGAATTTCGGAGCAAACTGCTACAATGTAAGACCTGTGAGGTCAGAATGAGGGGGCGGAGTCAAACCAGACGAGCAAAGCAAGTGTGAAAACAAGTCTCCCTGATTTCAAACTACTAGAGTTAGAGCCCCTTAATGTTAAAGACTGGCTGAATCCGGGCGTCTCTCCTTTCTCTTCCCACTCCGCCCACTCTGTTTCCTCTACTTTCTCGTTTCTTTTGTAGCGCTGAATGGCCTTGGCTGACCATCACTAACCCCCCCTCACTGCTGCCCACTGCCTCAGCCCCCTCAGAAATCACTCAAGGCCTCCTTCTCTCTCTCTCTTTCTCTACATCTCGCTCACTCTCTTGCTTCTTTTCTGTTCTTTGCAGTCAGAGGTGACCTTCCCCATCTTACAAGCGCACAGAGCGAAGGCTCGCCTCCTGTTTAGCTTTAACAAGCTCCTATCTTTTTCTCTCTCTGTTTCTTAGTGTCTGTGTTTTTTAAATAGGAAAAATCTACCCAGATATCACTGTTGCTGAGTCCTGTAGCTGTTTCTCTCCCCAACCTCATATTTCATTTACTTTCTCCGTACTTGTAGGGGGGGATAAGAGTACAACATGACCTTCTCTTGCCCCGAAGCAAAAACATCATCTTCTCGCGGAGGTCACTCTCCTGGTACAACCCTGTGGGTCGGAACACTATACCGCTTATTTTCATGATGTCACGAAACACACAAAGCTTCTAGGACATTTTTTCTGAAATATGAAAACCCATCTTATCAGTTCGAGAGAGACAGAGGGTTGGGATTTAAAAAAAAAAAAAAAAGGCTAACAATCATGTACAATTGAAAACACAGATGTATAATATCTGTGGTGGGAAGATACTTGTTTGTTTCATTTTGTCTTTGTGTCATTTATGCCTGTAAAGGAATAGTTCACCCAAAATAAACATTCTGTCATCATTTATTTACCCTCACATTGTTCAAAAAAGTTTTAAGAGGGTATTTTGAGAAATGTCTCAGTGGTTTCGTGTCCATACAATGGACGTCAATGGGGTTCAGTGTTGCCAACATTCTTTAAAATATCTTCTTTTGTGTTCTGCAGAGGAAAGAAAGTCATACAGATTTGACACAAGGGTCAGAAAATGATGAAATATTTTTGGGTGAACAACGTGTATATACATTCATTCATTTAAATTAAATTAGAAAGATTTACAACAATTGAAATATAATTAAGAACAATATCATTTCAGTCAAATATACAAAACATGTTTGCTATCTCAAGCTTTCAGCCCCCACAAGCTGTGTGAAGGTCCAGTGAGAGCGGTGCGTTTTGAGTGAGGGGGAGGAAATGGTTAATCCTCAACGTTGCCTCTTACTTTAATGACCTCCTGCAGAGCAGCAAGCAGTTTAATTTGACCTTACGTAACCTTTAGGGGCCATGACACACTCCCACAACAGAACAAATTACCCCTGACCTCACAGGAAAGGGGCAGCGCTCGGCCATGAGGTGGGTCATCAGCTCTGGGCTGCATGGAAACTACACTACATTATACATGTAGAGTTGTGTGTGCGAAGTCAATGCATTCTTTCATTAGACAAAACAAATGCATTCCAGGATCTACACAACTTAATGTATTTCTCTTTGTTAGCCCTGGGGGATTTCTGCCTAAATATTTTACAGGAGTTTTTGAAGTATTTACAGTGTGGTTTCGTGCAGACTAAAAAAAATTTTAGAGGTGAAACGCAAGAGGAACTGATTTCAATAAAAGCCCAGGAAATTTTCAGACGAGACCATTTTGTTGCCTCTGACAATGTGTGAATTTCAGAGAAACACCCTTGTGACATGATATGTTTAGAGGTTCCTCTATGTAAATGTCAACAGCCCCTGTTGTGTCTAATTTCCATCATATATTATATTGGCATTGGGACACTGGGATTTTTGCGGTGCGCCATTATTTCTCCCTCCCAGTCATTTCCATCATGCTCAAGCGCGATTAGATTCAACAGTCACACAGTCATAAGAAAATGACTCTTTTACAATTAGAGAAGACATTGTATATAAATATAAAGTCATTGGTGGAAGTGCTTGTCACAAAAATAAAGTAAAGAAAATAATTGTCATGGCGGACAAAGGGAGACTCAAGTGCGGGGCAAAAACAATGGTTTATTGACAGGAAAATAACT
Organism: Triplophysa siluroides; assembly: GCA_006030095.1. Lineage (NCBI taxonomy): Eukaryota > Metazoa > Chordata > Actinopteri > Cypriniformes > Nemacheilidae > Triplophysa > Triplophysa siluroides. The sequence continues at coordinate 218,068 of VCII01000161.1, forward strand.
CCACCACAGTCTGGTAAATGACACACCACCGATGACCTCCTGCGGGCCACGGGGAAGAATCTGTAGAGAGCTGGGTCCGGGGAAGCAACTCGACCCGGAACTCGCACGGCGAGAGAATCTGTAGAGAATTGGGTCCGGGGAAGAATTCCGACCCGGAGCTCGCCAGGCGAGAGAATCTGTAGTACTTGTAAACCCGGGAGAACCAGGAGCAATGGTGGAGCTTGGTGAAGCAGGAGATCGCAGTCCGGAACGCCAGCAGGATCTGTAGTAAGTGCAGCGGGAGGGGTTACAAGGCAGGGCAGCGGAAAACGGAGAAGAAGGGCAGAAACTGCTAAGCTAAAGCTAAGGCAAGACAAAGCTAGGGCAAGACCAATTAACAAGGGCAGAAGCTAAGGCTAAGGCTAAGGCAAAGGGCTAAGGCTAAGGCTAAGGCTAAGGCTAAGGCAAGAATGTCTTGAACCTCGACTGTCTAAGCTGGCAAAAACATGCAACGGTCAGACAAGGAACGAGGGAAGACAGAGGGGTTATATAGGCAATTCTAAGGGGAGGTAATAGAAGACAGGTGCGCGTGATAATTACAAACGAGTCACCGGTGAGGGAAAAGCCCTGACGAGGAAAACACGAGGGCGTGGTAAAGGACGTAGACACCGAGCGCGTGCTAGCCGCTAAACACGGATCGCACGTGCTCGACAAAACAAACATACACCTCCCAAGCCAGACAACACAAAGACGTGAACGGGATCATGACAGTACCCCCCCCCCCACCAGCGCCCCTAGGCGCTTAGGGAGGGGGCTCACCTCGTCTCCGGTGAAAGTCCACGACCAAAGATCGATCCAGCACGTCACGAGAAGGAACCCAAGACCTCTCTTCTGCGCCATAGCCCTTCCAGTCCACTAGATATTGAAATCCCCTGCCGCGGCGGCGGACGTCAAGAAGCTTCCTGACCGTGTAAGCCGGAGCTCCGTCCACGAGGCGCGGTGGAGGGGGGGTGGGTCGAGAACTGGCAGGGTTGAGAGGAGATGTGACCACAGGTTTAACCCTGGATACGTGGAACACGGGATGAACTCGACCAAGAGAAGGGGAAAGCTTGAGCCGTACGGCCACCGGATTAACCACCTTGGCGATACGGAATGGACCAATGAACCTGGGAGCCAGCTTGCGAGGGAACCCGGAGAGGTAGGTCCTTGGTGGAAAGCCATACCCGTTGACCGCACACATAGGTAGGAGGAGAGGACCGATGACGGTCGGGCTGCGGTCTTGGTCCTCAGGGAGGTTCGGGCCAGAACCTCTCTGGCTCTCGTCCAGGTGCGGTGGCAACGTTGGACGAAAGCCAGAGCCGAGGGAACCGCCGCATCGAGTTCCTGGGTGGGAAACAAAGGGGGTGGGTAACCAAGAGAACACTCAAATGGCGACATACCTGAGGAGGAGACGGGGAGGGAGTTGTGGGCGTATTCCACCCAAGAGAGCTGTTGGCTCCAGGAGCTGGGGTTGTTGGATGTCAGACAGCGGAGTCTCCGTCCGAGATCCTGGTTGGCTCGCTCGCACTGCCCATTGGTCTGAGGGTGAAAGCCTGAAGACAAACTCGCTGAGGCCCCGATTTGTCTACAGAATTCCTTCCAAAAACGGGACGTGAACTGAGGACCCCTATCGGACACGACGTCGACCGGAAAACCATGAATGCGGAAGACGTGGTCCACCATCAGTTGAGACATCTCCCGGGAGGAAGGGAGCTTGGGAAGAGGAATAAAATGGGCCGCCTTGGAGAATCGGTCCACCACCGTGAGGATCACAGTGTTTCCTCTGGAGGGGGGAAGGCCCGTAACAAAGTCCAAAGCGATGTGTGACCAGGGGCGGGAGGGAATGGGAAGGGGGCGAAGAAGACCAGCAGGTGGCCGGCGGGACGTCTTGTTCTGAGCGCACACCGGGCAAGCCAACACAAACTGTCTGACATCGGTGGAAACTGACGGCCACCAAAACCGCTGGCGTACTGACGCCACGGTTCCCTGAACTCCTGGATGGCCGACCAACTTGGATGAATGACACCACTGGAGGACTTCAGAACGTGCTGAGGCCGGAACGAACAGTCTATCCGCTGGACACCCCTCTGGCACTTGTACCCCACGACCGGCCCTCTCCACTCGTCTCTCGATGTCCCAGGTGAGAGCCCCAATCACCATCTTTCTGGGAAGAATGTCATAGGTAGAGGGCTCCCCCCCAGGGGGCTCGAAGAGACGAGAGAGAGCATCCGGTTTGACGTTCTTTGAACCAGGCCGGTACGATAGGGTAAAGTTGAATCTGCCAAAGAAGAGTGCCCAACGGGCCTGACGCGAATTCAACCTCTTGGCTGAACGGACATACTCCAAGTTCTTATGGTCCGTCCAGACCAAGAAAGGTTGTGACGACCCCTCCAACCAGTGGCGCCACTCACCCAAAGCAAGACGAACCGCCAGCAGCTCTCTGTTGCCGATATCGTAGTTTCGTTCGGCAGGGCTGAGGCGGTGTGAGTAGAAAGCACAAGGGTGCACCTTCTCATCATGACTGGAACGCTGAGACAAAACTGCGCCTACCCCGACGTCGGAAGCATCAACCTCGACAATAAATTGCCGTTCGGGATCTGGAAAACAGAGCACAGGTGCAGAGACAAATCTGGACTTGAGTTTATCAAAGGCTACCTGTGCATGAATATTCCAAGCGAACGGGATCTTGGTGGAGGTCAATGCTGTGAGCGGAGTGGCCACCTGGCCAAATCCTCGGATGAACCGCCTGTAAAAATTGGCGAACCCCAGGAACCGCTGCAAGGCCTTACGAGAGTCAGGGGTGGGCCATTCGGCAACAGCTTTGATCTTGGAACTGTCAGGTTCAATGCCTCGGGGAGAGATTACATGGCCAAGGAACGAAACCGTATCGGAGTGGAAGTCGCACTTCTCCGCCTTGACGAACAGTTGATTCTCAAGAAGACGCTGGAGAACCTCTCTAACGTGGTGGTTATGTTCCTGGAGAGAGGGGGAAAAGATAAGAATATCATCCAGGTAAACAAAGACAAAACGATTAATCATGTCTCCCAACACATCATTAATGAGGCTCTGGAAGACGGCAGGAGCATTGGTCAAGCCAAACGGGAGTACCAAATACTCGTAATGTCCAGAGGGTGTATTGAATGCCGTCTTCCACTCGTCCCCCTCGCGGATACGAACAAGATGATAGGCGTTGCGTAGGTCTAGTTTAGTAAAGACCCGGGCTCCCTGTAAAAGTTCGAAGGCAGACGACATTAACGGTAAGGGGTATTTATTCTTGACCGTGATCTCGTTCAAACCTCGATAATCAATACAAGGGCGCAGAGAGCCGTCCTTCTTCTGCACGAAGAAGAAACCCGCACCGGCCGGCGAGGAGGAAATGACGAATGAGTCCAGCATTAAGTGACTCGCGGATGTACTTGTCCATAGCCTCTCTTTCTGGACTGGAAAGTGAATAAAGGCGACCCTTAGGCGGAGAAGTGCCTGGAAGGAGATCTATGGCGCAGTCGTAAAGACGGTGAGGTGGAAGAGAGGTAGCTCGTGACTTGCTGAAGACGGATCCCAAGTCGTGATATTCCTCCGGGACCCCGGCCAAATCAGCAGTGTCCACCTGAAACACGGGAGACACAGAAACAGGAGAAGGAGCAGGACCAAGACAAGATACATGACAAAAAGGGCTCCACGCAAGAATAGAACTGTTAACCCAATCAAGGTGAGGATTATGCTGTGACAACCAAGGATGCCCTAATATGAGAGGGTTATTGGGGGAATCGAGGATGTACAGCTTAATTCTCTCACAATGATTCCCAGAAAAAAAAGGCTTACGTGAGGGGGTAACGTGAGTGATAGTGGTGAAAGGTCCTCCCGCTAGCGTCCAGACCGAGATGGGACGATGGAGAGGTGAGATGGGAATCCTCCATCTTCGAGCCGTGGAGGCATCGAGGAAATTTCCCTCAGCCCCCGAGTCGATAAGGGCAAGTCCGGAATGCGTGGCTTGTCCGAAAGAAAGACGGAAGGACATCTGTGTGCGGGAAGTAGGAGAGGATCTGGAGATGGCGCCCACCCGGACTCTCCGCTCTACGAGTGGGCGTCGGCTTTTAACGGACATACCGCCACCGTGTGATCCGCTCTCCCGCAATAGTAACACAGGCCACGAAGAACTCGCTCTTGCTTCTGGCTCGGAGTTAGACGTGAACGTCCGAGCTGCATAGGTTCTGCTGGGGGGTTGTGGGAAGGATTGGAAGAGGAAGCGTCCCGGCTGGCATCTCGGTTGGTGTCTCTGTTGTTGTCCCGGTGCCGCCAGGAGGGAGGTGGAGAACGTCGGCGCCGGCGTGCGTTGACACGACTCTCAATGCGCAGACAGACGTTAATAAGGTCCTCCAGGTCCCGGGGAGATTCCAACGCGGCTATCTCATCCGCGATGCTAGGACTAAGTCCATCCAGGAAGCGAGAGCGAAGAGCCCCTGTATTCCAATTGCAGGCGGCTGCTAACGTCTTAAAGCGAATCGAGTAGTCCGTGATAGTGCCCCTGCCTTGCATGACCCGAGAGAGCTGTGCTGCGGCCTCGTCACCCTGTGCTGACCTATCGAAAAGGCTGGCCATCTCCTCCGGAAACTGCGAAACGAACGACAACAGGGGTCCTGAGCTTCCAGACTGCGACTCCCCACTCACGAGCTCGTCCAGTCAACAAGTCAAGATGAACGCCACTCTAGTCTCCTCAGTAGAGTATCGGCGCGGTTGAAGGGCAAAAACTAAGGCACACTGCGAGAGGAACGCCCTACAAGCATTGGGATCCCCATCATAGAGGGGAGGGCTGTTGGCGTGAGGTTCCGGTTCGCCATGGTTCCCGCGGGAAAAAGAGGGAGATTCCCCAGCTTGAGCTGCACCAGCGAGATGCTCGTTGACCTGGAGCCTAAATGCCTCTAGTTGAACCCGAAGACTATCTATCTCCTGGGCGGCGGCGGTGAGGCGGGCCGCCTGCTGTCCAAGCATGATGCCCTGTTGCTGGAGGGCGGTCCTGAGAGGATCCGGCCCCGCTGAGTCGTGTTGTTGGTCTGACCGTTCTGTCATGGCGGACAAAGGGAGACTCAAGTGCGGGGCAAAAACAATGGTTTATTGACAGGAAAATAACTCCACCACAGTCTGGTAAATGACACACCACCGATGACCTCCTGCGGGCCACGGGGAAGAATCTGTAGAGAGCTGGGTCCGGGGAAGGGAAGCAACTCGACCCGGAACTCGCACGGCGAGAGAATCTGTAGAGAATTGGGTCCGGGGAAGAATTCCGACCCGGAGCTCGCCAGGCGAGAGAATCTGTAGTACTTGTAAACCCGGGAGAACCAGGAGCAATGGTGGAGCTTGGTGAAGCAGGAGATCGCAGTCCGGAACGCCAGCAGGGATCTGTAGTAAGTGCAGCGGAGGGGTTACAAGGCAGGGCAGCGGAAAAACGGAGAAGAAGGGCAGAAACTGCTAAGCTAAAGCTAAGGCAAGACAAAGGGGCAAGACCAATTAACAAGGGAAGCTAAGGCAAAGGCTAAGGCAAGGCAAAAGGCAAAGGCAAAGGCAAAGGCAAAGGCAAAGGCAAAGGCTAAGGCTAAGGCTAAGGCTAAGGCTAAGGCTAAGGCTAAGGCTAAGGCTAAGGCTAAGGCTAAGGCTAAGGCAAGAATGTCTTGAACCTCGACTGTCTAAGCTGGCAAAAACATGCAACGGTCAGACAAGGAACGAGGGAAGACAGAGGGGTTATATAGGCAATTCTAAGGGGAGGTAATAGAAGACAGGTGCGCGTGATAATTACAAACGAGTCACCGGTGAGGGAAAAGCCCTGACGAGGAAAACACGAGGGCGTGGTAAAGGACGTAGACACCGAGCGCGTGCTAGCCGCTAAACACGGATCGCACGTGCTCGACAAAACAAACATACACCTCCCAAGCCAGACAACACAAAGACGTGAACGGGATCATGACAATAATGACCATATAAAAGAAAAGTCTCCTTATCTCATGATTTCTCACAGACATCAATGAGATAAAATGCACAGCATTTAAAAGGGAAACTTTTGCTTAAGTTTCCTGCATCCTGAGAAAAAGACGCAAAATCTCACAAATGTCACAAACTGGGCTCAGATTTGCAATTTCATATTTTTTACTTTTGATATCTATATTCATATACCGCTCCATATTTTCAATGGTGATTTAACACCAAAAGCGAATTTAACTGTTTGGCCGAGTAAATTACATACAATGTAAATGCAAAAATAGATGAGAATTCGAGCTGGGTGATGCGAATCTCGCGGGATATTCACCTCCGTCGCCTCTTTGGCGAAAGTTGAAAAATTAGCAAAAAACAAATAAATCCTGCAAGAAAAATCCAGCAAAAAACATAATGCCATAACAATTGTCTTATTTGTTTCTCATTTTATTTATTTTAGGGAAAACTGAATTAATAATTAAATAAAACACAACTGAGGACTCCATCAAATCTCCTTTGAGAGAGGAATACTGTACAAAATGGTAATTCTACGGAATATTACCGTTTTATTTTACAGAATTTTAACATATTTTTGAAATTCTATAAAAATGTTAAACTGCAGAAATAGACGGCAAATTTACTTGTCAGGTGTAAAATATACGTAAATCCTATTTTACATTTTATTCAGGTGCCCCAGATGCTTTTAAACTTTTTTTTTACAGTGAACCTCTAAGCAAGAAAAGTTTCCTCTGGGGGTCTTGAATATATTTTTTAAAATACTCCTCATTTTCTTTCTATCTTCCTCCACTTCCTCCACCTCCACTCCACAGTCTCTCCTCGAGCTGTTCTCCAGGGGCACATTCGCGCTTTTTTGTCATAATCTCAGTCTCAGAGGCTTCCGCATCAGCGAGGTGGTGGAGGCCCGCGTGTGTCTGAACAGCGGTTAATGCGAGTGGACAGACCCTCGGCCTCTGCCTTTCGACAAGAACAAAATACAGCGCAGAAAGAACCGATAACCACTCGCTCTCTCTCTCTCTGCCGTTCTTCCACCACCCCTCACCGAGCAATTTGTATTGGAAAGTATCTGGCACCAGAGCCCGTGATGTCACTGCTGGTAGGTGTTTAAGCAGCTTAGTTACATGAGAGAAAGAAAGAGAGAAGAAAAGGCAGAAAGAGAGAGCACACGGCGTGGGTTGAAAGGGTAGGGGCATGCGGAGATGCTGTATGTGGGTATGTGCCGGGGTGGAGAATGGCTGTGTATCAGGAGGGCAGATGCTTGGAGCTGGGAGTGACCGTTCTTGGGTCGTGTATGTGCGTGAGAGCCTCTGACATGCAGAGTTTGAAAACTGGTGTTTGCTAAGGCGAGCACTAGCGTTGCTCATACTTGGGGTTAGGGATTTGAACAAACCCCAACACTTTATAAACAAGTCCAGCGCTGTCTGTGCTGTAGACGGATGGTAAACGATGCCTTGTGCGGCTTGTTGAGCAGAGGCGTGCTATTGCTTTTCTATGTTATTGAACAATGTTCACCTGGCAGTGGACAAAACGAGAGAAAAATCTTACATTGAGGAGGGACCTGAGCTATGTCTAAGAACTTCATACCATTTAAAATGCTCAACCCACTAAAAATATCCTTTTTACAGAAGATATATAATTATAAAAACTACCAATGTTTCTTATAGATTGCTATCAGAATGTTCAGAGTCTTCCAACCAGCATGACAAAAAACGTTTCTGGACCGGATTGCCTACTCAGCCTTTAAAGGGCAAGAAAACGCAGACAAAATGTTTGCGTGTTTGTGCACGATGAGATATTTCAACCCCATGTCTTTTGCAAGAAGACCCACCCTAATCATTTCTACACTCCCACATGATGGAATGGGTTAAAGGACGCGCTGGGAGAGGCATCACGGGAAGACGTGGGATGCTTCATCCGTCCGTCCTGCTTTTGTGGGTTAAAAGAAAATTTGAGGTCAGAAAAGGAGGAGTTCGGGGAAAGAATGATAGAGAGGAAGAGGAAGAAAGGCTAGAGCCACTGATCAGCACACAAACTGACGTTTCATCTTCATCTAAATAACAGAAAAACAAACCAGAATTCTAAATGAGTAAAGTTGTTGGATGTTTACTGTCCATCGCGTTGCTATGTTAGCATGTTGCCATGCGGTCGCTGAGGTGTATGGGAGGTGGTTGCCTATTCATAGCTCAAAGATTTTATTCTATGACACACCATTAATACCTCACTTGCAATTTTTTAAGCTTTTGTCTTGATAATGGCGGCTGCTAACAAGTTGCTAAACTGGACTACTAGTTGTTGTGAGGCATAAAAATCGGAAAAAATGATGCGATGTAGGCACAAATCTGAAAAAGACATATAGAGTACACAAAAGGATGTTTCAATAGGTACTTCGATGCCATAAAAGAACCTTATGGTTCCATAAAGAACCTTTAACATCCAGCGAACCTTTCTATTTCACAAAAGGAGAAAAAAGGTTCTTCACATTATTAAAGGTAAGAAAGAGATGGTTCTTTAAAGAACCTTTGTCTGAATGGTTCTTTGTGGAACCAAAAATGATTATTCTATTGCATCGCTGTGAAGAACCTTTTAAGCACCTTTATTTTTAAGAGTTCCCTGTCAGTTTTTTAATCAAATTTGAAAAAGTCGTTCGAAGCTTGGTGGTGGTGACGTTGATGTCGAGCAACTGTGGTGTAGTTTGTTTACAGCCTTAAGTTTTTATTCGCTTTTTTTGCCTGGCCATTGTACTCAAGTTTTAAAATTCATAAAAGTTTATACATCATACATTTGTGAACATTATTGTGATGGAAAAATGTTTATCGCAGATATTTACGTTCAGTTATTAGGTTTATATGTTTGTTTAAAGTCCGATCCACAGGTATGAGCTGAAGCAAACATTACTAATAAACTAATGATCTAAAGAATATTCATACACTCTTATCCAAACATGTATACACACACACACACACACACACACAAGGCCCTGACTTGTCTTCTCAGCAGTCATGCTGATAAACACACAAACAGTCCCTCATTAAGTCACTCCCCCCTCAGTTACTCTCTCCATCCCTCCCTTCCTCGCCTGACCAGCTTCTCTAATTTACTTTTTCATCTCCTCTCCCCCCCTCACTCTCAAGAACTCATAAAAACACTCAAGTCGCCAAGACTAGTTTAAAGGCAACATCATTTATAACTAGAAGAAAAACCCACATACACTGTATGGGAAATATATGAAGTAACCATACTGGATATGAATCTCACTCATAAACCACAAATCAACAAACAGTGTGAAAAACAAAACTGTTTACACACATAGATAACTCATGTCCATACAGTGAATTAAGAGAGCTGGGAAATAAGGTTAAGAACGTGTTTGTAGGTGTGTGTGCGTGTGTGTGTGTGTGTGTGTGTGTGTGAGAGAGAGAGAGAGCAATACATTTCACCTTATATCTAAATAAATGATCCTTCACTTTTCTATGTTTTAGTTTTTTAAGCAACATGACAACAGATTTTCTTCCCAACACTGTTTTTCGTGGAATCAAATGTCATTTTCATGGATTCAGAAAAATCTACCAACACAGAAATAAAAAATAACTTAATGACAACAGAAAGGCTAAAAGAGGGCACAGAGGAGATGAGCTCAGCTTTAAAGAGCGAACTGATCATTAAAAACGATTTTTAACTTCAATTATATTTAAAAAAAATTGTTCTATGACTATTCTTGGTTTTTCATTTCCCCCATTCTTCTCAATTTAGGTAAAGAGCAATTTCTGTGACAAAAAAAAGTTGAATGGGAAAAAATACTCCATCGCTAGACCTTGATTTGTACCAAAGAGGAGTATAAAAACCTTGAAATGGGCACTGCATCTCACAAGGGAGTAAAAGGAAGAAACCATGAAGGTAAAATGCTGAGAGGGAGAGACCCAAATCAATACACAACTCTTTATGAGCAGTCTGCTCACACACGGGGAAAGTGGGTCAAACAATTGCAGAAGAACAAGAGAGAGCGAACAGGGGAGGGGGGGGAGAAAGAGGGTTGTGACCTCTTTTGAATACCTATCCAAGCCCCACAACCCCCGGTGGCTTTTCTGAGACTTCTGGGAGATTTTAAGAAATGCATTCTGGGATGCATCCTGCCTCTAGTCTCTTAGACCCAGTGTGTTTAGGCTTAGCAGAGCACAACTGTTCTCCTAAGAGCCTGCAAAACTGAATCAAAATGAATTTGATTACAGCAGAAGATGTTTAGTGTAATTTAGTAATGTAAACACACATTTACTTCACGCTCAGATTAGGTGAGATGTTTTATGTTGTGATATGTTGTGTATGCCTGTGGACATTCTAACATTCAAGTCTTATTCCATTGGCTTAGTATGAACAACAATAATAATAATAAAAAATAAATAATAATAAATGCCAGTTGCTAAGGGGTTGCAATCCCGTTGCTAGGGTGTAGTGAAGCCAATCCTGAAAGCCACAAAATTGTGTAAATAGGTCATGTGTGTTTATTGATGCATTATATTGATGACTGTAATAGATTTCAAGAAACAATACTTACATTTGAAATTAAAATATGCAATCAGTAATCTAGACAGTTGATTTTATTTCATATTTGAACAATGGTTAAAAGAAGCATGTCGAGTTTTCTATATTAATTTGCATATACTAAGGACATCTATCAGCTCATCTTTGGTATATTTTTAAAGGTGTTTTGAGTAAAACAGTTGTGTGTATGCAGGCATACAAAAGACATGAAATCGATTATATATTTCGAGATACAGTTGTTCAATTCTGATTTATAATACGATAAATCATACAATGTTTTGTAATGTTGCACAATAGATATAAATACTATGCAGTCTATGAGATTATGATTTATCAGATTACCAATTTTACCCCCCCCCCTTAAAATATTATCCTGTCTTGTGTCACATGTAATGTATGTGGTCTTGAAATATTAGAATGTCTATACATTTATACTGTATATAAATATCAAGGAATTCTACATGAGACATACAGTGTAGCTTGTGTGCGTGCATCAAACTATATTCTATATAATGTCTATATGTGCATCCATACATACATTTTAGGGGGTATAATTCTGGTAAGCAGGCAAAACAGATCCTGCCCCAATTTTACCCCCCCCCCCTTAAAATATGATCCTGTCTTGTGTCACATGTAATGTATGTGGTCTTGAAATATTAGCATGTCTATGTAAACATGAAGAAATTCTATATGAGACATACAGTGTAGCTTGTATGCATGGATCAAATTCATTTATTTTGTCTGTATGTGCACCCACGCATAAGTTTGAGGGGGGTAGAATCCTGGCAGGTGGGCAAAACAGATCCTGCACCAATATTACCCCCCGCCTTAAAATATTATCCTGTCATGTGTCACATGTAATGTATGTGGCCTTGATATATAAGCAGGTCTATGTAAATATGAAGAAATTCTAAATGAGACACACAGTGTTGCTCGTATGCATGTATCAAACTAAATTTTTTTGACTACATGTGCTAACTACTTTTAAGGGGGGTAAAATCCTGGCAGGTGGGCATAACAGATCCTGCCCCAATATTTCCCCCTTAAAATATTATCCTGTCATGTGTAACATGTAATGTGTGTGGCATTGCAATTTTATCATGTCTATACATTTATATTGTATATAAATATCAAGAAATTCACATGAGACATACAGTGTAGCTTGTGTGCGTGCATCAAACAAATGTTTTTGTATATATGTGGGTCTAGGCCTAAGTTAGGGGGTAGAATCCTGGCAGGTGGGCAAACCAGATCCTGCCCCAATATTACTCCCCTTGAAATATTAGCATGTCTATGTAAATATGAAGAAATTCTACATGAAATGTACAGTGTGTCTTGTGTGCATGCACCAACTAATTGTTTTTTACTCTACAGTGTAGATGGTAGAATGTTCTTTACATATTTTAGGAGATTTATTGTAGAAAACAGTAAAGCACAAAATATGAGATGGGTTTTCACAGTCAGAGGGACAAGTTTATGCATTTCACCTGTTTTTTGTGAATATGTGAAAACCCTCAAGTTAAACATTTTAAACCAAATTTGAACACTGCTATAAGTAAACATTCTTTTACTGTATTTCACAGAATTTTCACATATTTTTGAAATGCTGTAAAAAATTAAAATTACAGAAATAGACTGCAAATAGTGTAAAATAATATAAAAAATACTTTACTTAACAGAAAATAGCTAACCTTTTTTTACAGGTATTTTTTATCGTATAAAGAACAAAAACTGCATTTATACTACCTATGGAGCTATGGAAATTTTGTTAAAATGTTACTTCATGTCCAATTGTAAATATAGATAGTTTCCAAACCACACTCACAATAGTTTTCATGAATTATCAGCTCATTTTGACTAGTCGAGATCTCCTAGTGCCCACACATTTTGTGTCCAGGTATAGTGGGCCTTAGTTCATGGACCACAAGTCACAAGATCCCACCCACATGTCTGTATGATATGCAGTGTACGTCAACAGGAATTATTTACTCAGTGTTGTTCATCATCTGCTGAAACCAGAAGTCTGATTACCTAGGAAATGTGACCCCCCCCCATAATAAACCACTTGAATTGAGGTATAATTCATGTCTTTAGCACTACAGAATATATTATGTTAGGAGATATTAAATAGAATTCCGTTTTTCAAGGTTTTGCTACAGTTAATTCATTGTCATTTATAATTTAAAGTCAGTATCTCATTGTGCGTATCTTATGCAGCAACAGATAAAAGACACTATAACTTTTGCCCTCTACACACAAAACTGACATTCTTTCAGCAAGACGGATGTGAAATCAGACGTGGCGGATTCCAAAGAGCCACTGATCACCTAACAAAGCTTTTGAGATGCCTGCCACCTTCTGACTTCACACGTGAAAGCAGGCAGAGAGGTGAGGCGAAACAAGCTTTTGGAAAAACCGGAGAACAAAAGACTCATTTGGCTGTTTTCTGTCTCTTCCCCTCAGCTCGGGCTTGTGGGGGCAGTTTTGTCATCAGGGGTGTGGAGCTCAGAGAAGTGAAGAAAGAGAAGTAGAGATATCGGTCAAAACTGTTACCACACACAGCCTATGAACACACACACACACACACAAACATGCATGAGATCTCAAACGTATCTATCCAGATGGCGTTTAACCTTCCGCCCACACACACACACACACACACAGATAGACACAGGCTTTGATTTCTGTCTTGAGCCAAAGTGTACACTTTAGAAACAGACCTCTTAGCCAAATATCCCTAAACATACTTCGGCCTCTTACGAGCTGTGCAGACCCAACATGTCTTTAACACACACACTGAAACATACAGTATTTATACATCCATGTATGGTTTCTTCCCCCTGGTGATATACTGTATACTGAAGCCTATTGTTATTCTCAAGCATCTCTGTTAATGGTGATGGACTTAAAAAGGTTTATGTATAGACAGTATTGTCTATTTATGACTTTGCATGGAAACCTAATGTCTCACCTAACAAATTTAGTCATCTATTTTTCAGTGGTTAAACAATTTGGTCAAACTCCTTACTAAACCTACAAATCTTCCCATGTTAGAAACCTTACATTCTTCTAAGCCTGTCATATAATGGAGGAAAATGTACATCTTAGTAATAATTTGATCAGAACTTTGTTTCTTTGTTCTGTCAACCAGAATTTTGTAATACAATATTTCAAACTCCATCAGTTACTGTAATTCATTTTTCTGAATTGCCGCTTGTTTGATGAAGAATACATTTGCAGAATATACATTGCATAGAATAGACTACGTACACACTATAAATACACAAACACAATAGCTCAATTGTGCTGCAGAACACACAGGGCCATTTTTTCCACTTCCTGTGTCAATGAGCAGGGGTGTAGAAATCACTATAACCGAGGAGACAGTTATGAAAACAAACCTTTAAATCGCAAATAGACAAACATCTACACAATGTAGCTAAACATTTGGGAAGAAAATTGGCCTGCAAAAGAAAAAAGTACAGACATTCTCGAGGAGAAAAATGGTTTAAAGAGAAAATAATTGCCTTCATTTGCATCTTTAAAGATCAACAAATTGTACTTTTGCTTTTGATGGTTAGTTGTGCGTTTTGATTATAATGATTATGAGAAGTACCTATTCAGACAAGTAAACATATAAAACGATAGTTCAAAGGCTGTGTATGACTCTTTCTTCTGTGAAAAGAGGAGTTTGTGTGGTTTTGTGTTCATACAATGGAAGTCAACGTGATCCAGTGTTGTTCGCTCACCAACTTTCTTCAAAATATCCTCTTTTGTGTTTTGCAGAAGAAAGAACGTCATACAGGTTTGGAATGACATGGAGGTGAGTCAGTTATGAAAAAACTTTCATTTTTGTGTGAACTTTCCCTAAAATTCGCTCACAAAGCATCACGTGACAGATCCATAAAGTAATGGATGTAGGATTAACAGATACACACTGCACTGACATAAGATGATACTATCTCTCCCCATCACACACTCGCTATGTGTGTGACTGTGTAAACTGAATGTCACAATTGACACAATAAATCAGGTCAATCTACAATGAATTTTTTTTTGCTGTACACTCACATTTCTAAAATATTTTATTTATTTACTTAAATGCTGTGGATCGACTGCGTTTCCTAGATTTGTTTCTTCTCAAATATTGAACCAAACAATCAAAATGATTGACATTCTGCATCATAACACAACAAAAATATATTTTATAAAACGGTCAGTTCTGGTCCTTAAACCTGGTTGGTTAAGTGGAGTTCTAAGCCGTTATAAAATACCCCGTAACCCACCGCTTCTTGCTTTAATTTTCTCTTTTCCATGAATATAAAATGAGTGTGCTTGCTTATTATTTACAGTTGTTTTCTGTACAAGTCTCTTAGGAGCTTATAAAGAGCATGTGCGTGTTCATTGCTCCCTCACAGTTTTACTGTATCATCAGGTTGTCATGGCCAATGATCCCCCTAGTGGTGCATTGTGGGTAAACAGCAACAGAGTGCCATGAGCAGATGCACACTCAGGTGCAACAAATGAGATCAGGAGCTACATGTTCTGCTTTATGGCTTTATGTAGACTGTTATTTCATCTGCCCTTCTAAGCAAATAACTCCGGTATTACACACGTGATCTTTACTGCGCCACCTTATATTGGCTCCCCGAGGATTCCCTTAAGAAACGTGCAACGTCTTAAGTGCGACAACCAGATACTTTTCTCACATACAGATTTTCTGTTACTGTTCAGTTCAGATTATTATTTCATCCACCTGCTTAAAATATAATTTTTATGTTGCTTTTGTGTTATTTTAAGCAGATTCCGAATTGACCATTAGGGTGGGTTTACCTTCCCTATGTTTAATAAAGGGACATTGACAAAACACAAATTCCGTCATCCTTTGTTCACACTCATGTCAACCTGTATATGACTGTTTCTGCTGTGGAACACAAAAGAAGATATTTTGAGGTTTTGTGTCCATACCACGGCCAATGTTGTTTGACTACAGGCTTCAAAATATCTTCTTTTGTGTTCTGCAGAAGAAAGAACGTCATACAGTTTTTGGGTGAGTAAATGATGATTTATTTTTATTTATATTTTATTATATTTATGTTTTTATCCCTCTGACACGCCACTCCGTCTCAACAAATTTGTCATTATACTTTCCCATAATCCACCTTGCTCACCACACCCTTTTCTACACCCCATGTGTGCGGCCAACAGCTTTTTTCATTGATTTTGAACGACGCAAAGTTATCGCATAAAGGTTATAAAATGCACCATTAAGTGTTTCAAAGCCCTTGAATGCTTCTTTAATAGATCTTATTTTTATCGGTTATCGAGCGCACCGCTCTAAGTGAGCTTCTCTTGATCCATTCATGCAGACACATACTAAAACTACTGTCCGACCGTAGTTCACCAGCAAGAACGTGACCTGTCACTGATGTAAAGTGTTTCATAGGATTATTTCACTTTAAAGACGGAACAAAAATTGGATTTTGTGGGGGTGTCACCTGGTTTTGGTGTAATGTCTTTTTTCGCCCAAATCTCAAACGAAGCACAATTTTTTTTAAATGCGAACTTTTACTTAAAATTCAATTTATAAAAGAATGCAGTGAAACAGCAACAAAATGCTAAGAAAACGAGAAAGTAAAGCAGTTTATTCATTGCTCAATATTCTTTAAACCAAAAATACATCTCTACATGTGAAATGTATATACAAATGAAAATAAATGTGAATCAGTTTAAATACTTCCATATAAAAAGATTGTGACAAAGATTTAGACTAACAAAAAACATATTTAACAGCATTAAACATTTGACCCAACTTTAAAAAGATCTCACACAACACGAGGGATTTTTCAATTTATAACTCATCATCAATTTACCAATATTTTACCAGAAATGACAAGATCCACTGCATTTGTGTCTGTAAATCTAATCCAGTAACACACAAATACAGCGTCACTGATTTTACTCGGCCATAAGGTGAAATGCCATTCTGGTGGTTAGAAGAACCATCGTTCATCCGCGCGGGTTCAAGTGAGACAGTTTTTCATGGGCTGACGAACCTGAGATTGACCAAAAACTCAAGCATTCTCAGGTTGGACAGTCCTTAAAATCACTGCTCATACATGATGATGAGACCAGCCTGACCACAGATTACTTCCATGGTCCAGTCGGTCTCTTAAATAATGGAGGAAAAGACACATAATTAATAAGAGAAATGAAGACCTGCTCATAAAACAAAACGTCCAAAATCTCTCAGCGAGAAAAATTGACTCACAAGCGATAATGAGAAACAAATACTGTTGATTAAATATATTTCTGGAGATAGGAATGTAACTCTAACTACAAAAAAGACAAATAATGTTTTCACCGAATGCATTAGATAATCACATTATATAGTTTTATGCAAGTGAAGTTAAATCAACCTTTACATTTATGATTCGAATGATAAAAATCTTATTTGTTACCAAGTGTCTTTTGCGTTTTCATTTGACGGATGTGTAATAATGGATGTATAATCCCGCTTCCCAGATGTGTCTGATCTGATTTGAGGTATTTAAAATATTTGAGGTATTCAAACTTTAAACACTCAATACTATATAATATAGGCTATGCATTTGACACGTTAACCAGATGAACAAAATGCAACGTTTAAAAAATGTCTTTGAACATGCTGAAGAGACAAATAGAAACTCCACATAATTGAACATTTTCATTACATTTACATTATTATATTTGACGGATTTCCTGTTTGCAAGAAATCTTTAATTCTATGAAAGTACCTTGTAGCATCTATTGTGCATATCGTTCACGCCCTACCATATGTATGCTATATTTTAGATATCATGGTTTTGCCATGTTTTTTGAAAACCTTTGACCAGTTTATTTTCTTGATCTGTTTCATTATTAAAAAAAGAGGACAATGGCCTCTTTTGCATCACAACCGCTGAGAGGCAATTGGCGCACCGTCTGTACAACTTTGATGGCCTCGTGGCTTCACAGAATGATGAACCACAGCTTTAACTCTTCATCTTTCTCTCTGTCTTGATAACAGTGCTCAAACTATCACCGTTGTGCAAAAATACCAAAATAATGTTTACAAATATGAAACCTTATCCATTTTTTGCCAGCACTGAGGCATCACGCTCAACAGCTGAAATGCACACATATTAACTAAAACATATGAACTTAAGTTATAAAAAAAGTGATACAAAACTCAGCCTGTGTATCATTTTGGAGAAATATTAAGCAAATAGTTGCAGTAACGGATGATTCATTCATCCATGTGCAGACTGCTGCTTAATATGCATTTAATACAAAAAAGCACAAAAAAGCCCTCACCTCTGCCCTACCCACTGAGACGCTCACGTGTTGCTTGTTGAGCCGCACTGGGAGGACATTTTTCAGCCTTTAGGAACGTGGCGAAGAGCTCTGTTTCTGGAGAAGCTGGACCATCACACCCCGCAGCTCAGTGACCTAAAGGTCCTGTGTGAGCTGCTGAAGATACTGTAGAGCTGCCACACGCGAGCGAAGCGCCTCCTTCCTGTTTGTCACTACGAACAGCCTTGTGGTAAACTTTCCATGACATCTCAATATTGAGGGCCACTAAAGCACATTTCATTCATCTCAAACGCATCTTTTTAAAACGTTATGACGTGGTTATTGTTCTTTCGACAGAGGATGAGCGAGAATAGATGTTTTAAACTTCAATATTTTTTGCAAGAAACCCACATAGTAAGACAATTAGCGTTTGTTTTAAATATTTGTATACGCTTACACATTCTCATATGATGTGACTTACATGCGTTGTACATACAAGGCACACTTTGATCAAATAAATACAAAGAAAACATTCTGTCATTTATACACCCACATGTCACTCAAAACCTGCATATGAATCTTTCTTCTGCGGAACCCAAAAGAAGATATTTTGAGAAATGTCTCTGTGGTTTTGTGTCCATACCATGGAAGTCAATAGGGGCCGATGTTGTTTGGTTACGGTCTTCAAAATATCTTCTTTTGTGTTCTGCCGAGAAAAGAAAGTAAAACGGGTTTGGAATGACATGAAGAGGAATAAATGATGAAAGGTTTCTGTTATTTTGGGGTGGTCCTTTAAGTCTGAGTAATATAAACGAATAGCTGCATAACCAACTTAAACAGGTCAGGTCAGGTCTCAACCGAAAGCTCCATTAAATGCAGAATTTACCAGATACGTGACAGTACGAGCTGATAAACAGGTCAGCTGACCTCTTCATGCTGATATGACGGAGAAAAGTGTTGCGTTTTTTACAGTGACAATAGTGTGAAGTTAATTATGGAAACTGATGAAAGATAGCTGGGTTAGTTTCCATTCCGAGAGGACAACCACAGCATCCTTCCTGTGTGTTTGACACATGAATGACATCCAATCTCCTTCTATTGGTTATCAAAGTGATTTAAAATGCTGATTCAAAGAAAAGTTTCTTATAAGGAAATAATTGAAATGGTTAGTTTTAGCAACAAATCTTCTATAAGGGCGTGATGTTCACACTTACTGTACAAGCAGGTGCGAAAAGTTCCAATTCCTTGACGGGGCGTTTTTCATTTAGCCTCCCAGGAGAGAAACTGTTTGGCGGGTAATGTTTAAAAAGATAACTAGGGTCACATGGAAAGTGAGTATTAGGCGACAAAATGAAGCGCTTTCATACAAAAGAAAAAGATACAATGTCACTTCCTATGCAAAATATAGCAAATGCTATAAGTTTAACACTGTTCGTGTCATTATTTGCAATATCAATTTTTAATGTAATGTGGATACTTGTTTCTGTTATTTCTGTAATTGAATTTTTTACCGTTTTTCAAAACTATGTAAAATGTCATTTTTTTTTTTTGGTAGAAAATTATGTGACTGAGGATGCTGAATATCAGAAAGTCACAAGAAACCAATCCAAACACTGCAGAATGTGTGAAATAAAAGCAGACGGCTAAAAATAGACATCACAAATCATCGACTTTATTCCTGGTGTGAAAAAGACAGACGAGATACATTCATTAACGTTTGACTTCAGACATCAGTGCAGATCATCGTCACTCGTTCATATTTGCAATCACTATTTTGGCCAAAAACTAAAAATAGGACTTTTGTATCTCGTGTCCATGGAAACTTACAGAGCATCAGTTTGGTTAATTGCAATAAATTATATGATTGCGTTATAAAACAAGAATTACACACGATCGGACCAATTTTATAATGAAATAATTCTTCAGGCTAAATACAGCTTCTCAAAGTGCTCAGTGGGGTAAAATGACAAAAACATGTTATCAATAAAACAGCCATGCAAAAATGCTTCATTTGCCGTGAATTCCAAGCTAGACGCGACATTTCCTATGATCTAGTTTTGTTCTTTGCTCTGTGTGTTCCCAAAAGAACTTAAACGTCAAGCAGATCTGAGCCATATATGGTGAAGGCAGCTATAGACGCTGGACAGACGCAAAATGTTCCACTTTTCTGGGTTACAAAATACATGTAGGTCATTATCTCAACATGAGGTTTTTCATAGAGATTGAAAAAATACACAACATTAATAACCTAAAATTGTTCAGCGACAGTTGGCGATGAGCTATGATTGTGATAGTTTGATGTAGCTTCTCATTCGTGCTCGTGTTAGATTGACCGAGCAGTGCTATATAAACCTAATCCCTTACTTCTACATGATTAAGCCCACCAGACTATCAAAATATAACCTTCAGAACAACCAAATGGCAGTAAAATGAAACTTAAAAATGTCAAGAACAAAATGAAACTATAACCAAAGTTGTTGTACATGATTTCGAAGTCTTTTTTGTGAAAGTGTAATTGTTAACAGTCTGTGGTTTGGTCAGCAGCCATCTGCAGGTTAAGCAAGCGAAAAAAAGACAAAGATTAAAAGTGAACAACGCCCACACGTTTTTTCCGATGAAGTGGTCCTTCAAAGAAATTTACTGCCTATATGCAGCAAGGCAACGCTCTCAGACTTTGCTCTCAACAAAAGCAGAAGAACAGAGTAAAACAAGACCAGAGATGTTCAGTCTGATGGGGAGCGTATACACCCAAAACACATTCAGAAGCAACTTCATGACATACTTAACACTTCAAAATAAACTTGAAATAATCCTCTTAAAGCAAAATTAAATCTTTTTAAATATGCCACATAAAACTTTCTCATAAACACTTTTGGGAGAGCAAAACGTATAAAAATATTTTTTAAGTTTATAAATGTACAAATATCAGACACCGTCCTCACTGTCCTATAGTGTTACAGAGATCTCAGCAGCTCGGCTCATCCATGTCTTCATCACTCCAGTCCGGCGGTGCATCTGTTCCAAAATAACGATCGCCAAAATTTCCTACAAAAAAAAAAACGTGTTAATCTGTTTGTATAAAACGTGCTTCCTAAAAGCTGCAATGTGTCATATGTTTTGGTAAAAAAAGTATTGGTTTAGTAAAATGTGTGTTGCAAAACTCTCTCCTCAATCACCTGGTTCACAACAGTAAACCTAATGATTGCAACGAGTTGTAATTTGGCACATCAAGTCAGTTTGACGTCATTTGATTTCAACCCACATGAAGATCAGTATGTAAAGCAACCTGACATTTTTCTTACTCAAAAAGAGAGGGAACGTTATGGATTGCAGCTTCAACATTTACTGTCAGCTTTGAAATCATATGAAGCTAATAAAATGACGCTGGGGTTTAGTATCTCACCTATGCCAGGGATGATGTGAAAGAGGTCGTTGACCTTCTTGTCGACTGCCGTGGTCATAATCTTGACCTGAGGGAAGGCGTAGGCCACCGAATGAACACCCATCTCCGCCATGAGCAGAGAAACCAGCAGGATCTTCTCCTCATGAACGTCATGATCCTACACACACACACACACACACACACACATTTTAAAGTGTGTACATATAAAGGACGATCACAGTCAATGACTCTAGGGGTTAATTTCAATAAATAAATAAAAAAATGATAATAAAAAATGAATGAACTATGACCGTCTATCTCTGTCTAATTTTGTCAAATATTTTTTTTAAGTGTACTCTGTTACTATGGAGACAACAGTGTTACTAAAAAATCGTGATAAATGTAAGAAAATCCCAGATAAACAGAATATTTGTATAACTTCCAACTAATCTCTGCTGTGTTTAATTGTACTTCACGTACAATTGAAATAAATGTTTTTATTTTAAAATATTTTAAATGCAGAACATGCTACGTCTGCCTTAGCAAGACAAAAAAATTGACTGATTATAAAAAAACTTTCCAACTTTACACCACAGAATGTGGAAAAGACATTTGTTGGTTCACAAGACAGAATTCACACATGTGACGCATGTAATACATTAAAATGTCATTCTCCAGACTCGCTAGAAAACAATGACAATAGCAAACAAATGCTTCTACTAGATGTTTACACATTAAAACATATTTTATTTTATAAAGCCAAGCACTCATAATAAGTAAGCAACGCCATAAACACAACTCGTCCTCACATCGGCGTCTAGCTGAACATGTGTGAATGTGTAAAGTTATGTCATGCTGTACGGCCGCTGTCAGATATTGAGGTTTCACAGTAACGCCTCCACTGAAAGAAAAACAAACTGGGCCGCTCTATATGTGGTGTTTGAGTAGGCGTGTGTGCCTGTGCCACTGCACACAATGAATTCCATTAGATGACAAAGAGATGTTGTGAGAAAAGCTCTTACTAGTAAAACTCTTATGGCCATCATGGCGGCAGCTCCGGTGGACACGGTGCAGTCCATCAGAATCACGTGATCCTCGCCGATGTCTTTGGGTAGACGCAGGTAATGCAGCTGGACGACAATGAAGACACATGGTGATGCAATGAAATAATGTGACTTTCAAGGCATTGTGTGCAGTAATAATACAATGAAAACAAACATAATTTATTTATATTAATAATTACCCAAAAAAGCGACAATGTTAAATAAAATCCTAAATGTGATGTTAAAGTTTAGTTACACAAAAAGGAATGCAAATAATATAACTGAAATTTAGTACTTGTATTTAGTACTTAAAAATACTACATCAAGATTTTGTTAAATTTATAAAAAAAATAACAGTGATAGTGCGGTCCAATCGATTAATCGCGATCAATACATTTCCAAAATGTATTTGTGTTAATATTATATACTGTATGTGTGTGGGGTGTATATATTTATATGTATATATATAAATACTCCAAACTGCATGTATATTGTGACAAGCGTCCCCGGTCCGCGCCGCTCCCCCATACGGCCCTCGTCCCGCTCTGCTTGTCACATTTATATTTAAGAATTATGAGTAACTTTTTTTACATTCTGTAAAATTATTAATACAGTATATATCTACATATAAATGTGTACATTTATGTAAATATTTGTTGTATATACACAAATGTACTGTATGTGTGTGCATTTATGTACATATAAATACACACACATATATATTATATAAAAACAGACATTTATTGTGTGATAGATTCATTGATTTTAAAAGCACCAAAAAATCCTAACTGTGATTTCGCAGTATGGAGTGGAATGGAAAAGTATGGAAAAGTATAGTATATAGTATCTACAGTATATGGAAAAGTAATGCAAATATCGACCAAAAATACCAAAATATAAATAAAAAATTACTATGTACGCAAATTAATCATAAATAAATACAAATATATAAATACTACATCAGGTAAATGTCTTTAAAATGATGCATACACTAAGGTTTAAAAAATCTTTAGCTGAGATGTAAATCTCAAATTTCAAAATCTACCTCGCCTTCCAATTTGTCCATTTTAAAACATAGTAACGGTAAAAGGGGGCGGTACCTCAGGCTCTCCAGTGTCCTGATTGGTCTGAATGAGGATTTTGCCAATGCGAACATCTTTGCACACAGCTCTAAGCGCGGGCTCCATAGTTTCTCCCGCCCTGAGAATTGAGACACCTGTAATCTGTTTGAAACACAAAATGGGCGGCAAAAACATTTTTTTTTAAGAAATGTGACTTCCTTTTAGTACTAAACTGTCCTTATTCACTTTGGTTCATGCATTTCAATGATCGTACTCCGAGATTTGAGATAAGATTGAACCAACAAGTAGTGACATTCCACATCATGGCAAAAAATGCACAAACAACAGATCCAAAGTCTTCTTACCCTCTTCCCATGAAAGGTTCTGCCCTCGTAATCCTCACCCTGTGGGGTCTGAACGATATGGACCTGACGGACAAAATAAAACACATATCTGTTATGTCAAAGCCAAAGTGTTTGTGAGCGAGCAAATCAGATGTAGACAAACTGATCTTCCTCTCTGATTAAAACCCACGCTAAACGATCACCTTTCAGCTCTGTTTTAAGTGTAAAGGTCATCGTGCTGTCGCTCACGGCTGAGACTAAATCTCTAGTTGGGTTTTTTAGTCTGAATTTCCATTGCGGTGGACACGTGAGCCAAGTTTCCATTTCAAAGACGCGGCCTTCATGCACACATGTGTAAGTCACGGGCCAGATCGTAAGATTTCCCAGCAATCCCTGTTACTCCTGTCTATCACTGTATCTCTGTTTTCACTTTCTTACCTGAGATGGAAGGAACGAAAGCGCGCTCTCTATCAGCAGGCGCATTAACCTCTTGGAGTAAAAGATGAACTCATCTCGACTGGTCTCTTTATTCCTGTAACACATTCATATTGCAAAGTCAATTTGTCAAAGAAAAAAGTTGTCATATCAACGAATTTTATTCATTAAAATCAAGGTACGACGTATTTAAGAAAAAAAATTAAACGCTTCACGACAGTAACAAAATTGTGAATTTGTTTTCTAAAAAAAGGCCTTAAATTCTCATTACTGTAACCGTTTAAAACTGTCAATCCCAAAGCATGTTAAAAAAAAAAACAGAAGCCATGATGCATAATCAAGTTTTTAAATACAGTACATAATAAGACATGAATGAAGTATATTTGAATCGAAAATTATACATGCAACATTTTTATAATTCAGAAAAATGACCTGTATCGGTAATGAGAAAAAAAGTCCTCCCAACAGCATCTATGGTCGCAAGTTGCGTCATATCCTGCAAAGTTTAACGATTCAAGAGTTTCCCGAAACAATCGTTCCAACCAACATTCGCAAAAAGGTGGAACTACCGGTCTAGAGATGTAGTTAGAAGCAGCGCTCCTTATTATTATGACATGTAGACTTGCATGCATCATGCTTTTAAGCAAAATAAGCAATCGATATGCAGTGCATTCTATAGTAATCCTTTTTAATATTTACAAATTCCATTTTATGTCTTTTAGTTTGTCAAAATAATTAAAACTCTGTATTTAAAAAGTGCGCATATCAAAGGCACTAGGACCCTGTGGGAATCCCTTGGTGAATGACTTCGAAGGAAATTTGTGAATGAATGAAACATTTTGAAATGAAACAACAGAGAACAAAAATAGGACAACAAAACTAGTCTTCAAATGCAATATACGTTATAAACAGCAAGAATTTGATGTGAACGTATTTATTAGTTGACGTCATTACTCCACCACCTGTGCGACGCCATCAACTAGATTGCTGAACCAACTTAGTTCAAGCGATTGATCTCCGACAGAGTTACAACGGTTTTGGGAAATAGTCGTAACTACATCGTTCATTTCTCCAACCATGGATCGTACTATGATGGTTAAGCAGCAAGTTACGTCGTTGTTCAAGAAACGCAGCCCTGAGGGGGTCTGACGTGTAGAATCAGGTGATCTATATAGGAAGACATCCAAAACATTCTGGGAGGGGGACCCGAGGACCAGGGTTGGGAAAGATTGTGCTGAATACAGTGATGTGGGACTGAAGCCATTAGTATTTTTATAAATGACTGGAAAAAGCACAAATATCAAGGCAGGTCCCAAAAACACCCTCAGACCCCAGAGGGTTACACCACAAATCTGTTCAAGACAAGCCATTTGGTTAAGATGATGGAACTGGAAGTACATCATCCCTGCTGCAGTCTAAAGAGACGTGAAGTAACGCTACTATGACAAAATAGTAAACTAACACTATGACAAAAGCCACCCTGACTTCCTGTCTCCATAGAAAACACCTCAACAGAGGAACAAAAATTGCTTTTAAAAGTATTTTAATATTACGATATCAAAATAATGTTTTGATTTTCTTTTATATTTAGACGTCAAAACTTTGGTTTGCTTTTGACCAAATTGGTTTTGATGTTACGATACGATAATATATAATAATACGATATACTTCTGATAACGATATGAACAATATTACAAAAAGCAAAATGTAAGATATAAGTTGAGAGAGCCCTCTGATATGAACAATAAAATGCTGATCAAAATCATTCATTTGGTCTTCAAAATTGCTCTTCACAAACCTACGGATGACGTCACGGACACTACGTCCATGTTTTATCCAGTCTATGGACTCTACACCGTTCATTCACAGACTCTTTGTTGTTTATTGAACACAATGCAACAAGTTGAAAAAATGTAGTGTGTGTGTCTGACCTGATGATGGTGTGCATGCCGCGGACCTGCGGCGTGCTCTCCAGAACACTGAGGGTCTGAGGGAGGGGCTGAGCCTGATGGGCAGAAGCTAGAGCCGCCCTGTTTCCATCGCCACCAGTGAAAGAGACAGACAGATGGGTTTTCAGCACCCCAGTATGTTAGAGAACATAACACGTGTATTTATAACACAGACACATGCTTACACACGGTTTACTGTAGTCATGAAAACATTGTGTAAATGGAATGTTCGGGGAAAGCGTGAAGCAGAGACTCATGGACAATCTTTATCTGAAAAGATCTCTACATGAAAGACTGTCTGTCTAAGAGCTTGTTTAGTCAACAGTTAAAACCGTTCTACAGTGGCTCCGAAAAGAATATACACAATAGAGTTAAACTTACATGTCTGGATAAATACATGCAAACTTAAGGCAATGATATTCTTACATTAAGTGTGTCTCATTTTTGGAGCCACTTTAGGTAATAAATTTAACGTAGACAAAGTGGCAAAAAATATATATAATAAAAAAAATGTGTGTTTAAAAATTCTACAAGCTCTGCGATGGTCAGTCTTTAGGAGATCCCATGATTCAATTACGGGCAGTTTAATGATTAATCGCGATTAATCACATCCAGAATATTATGATGTTAACATATGTCTGTGTACTGTGCATATTTATTTTGTATTTATAAACATTTATATATATATATTCATATATATATATATTTATGGGAAATATTTGCATGTATATAGTTTAATAATTATAATAATTGTAATAATTACATATAAATAATAATATTATCATAATAAAAAAATATAAATGTATAAATGATTTAATAAAAACATTTTTTTTAATATGTACATGTATGTGTATGTTTTTATTAATACAAAATTAATATGCAAAGTACACAGACATATTTTATGTAAATACACCCTTTTATTCTGGATGCGATTAATCGCAATTAATCGTTTTGTGAAACATTAAGCAGTGAAGTTAAAACCCCCGTCAATACAAACTGCTCTCAGTGTAAACAAACACATGCAGGACATTTATGTCCATGTGTTTTACATTTAACAGACGGCTATTTAAATTCCTCCAAAAGCATATCTATATAGCCCAGCAAAATCTACTTTTGGTTTGTAAGGCAACAGCAAACAAACGAAAAGAAAAACGTAAGCAAATCTCCTCACATATCCCAGCGGAGTTTTCTCTGTGGGGGACGTGACAGACAACAAACAAACACAAACAGAGAAACATACAGTGACAACAGGAAGAGAGGGAGAAAAGAAGAGCGTCACACCATCAGGTGGAGGACGATGAGGTGGTCACATGAGTCTAAGAGTGGAACAAGAGCACTTAACACACATCCATCAGTGCTGATGACATTCAGTCTGATTCTTAAACGTCCTAAAGGACCTATATACGACTGGTTTCATCCGTGAAACACAAAAGAAGATATTTTGAGAAATGTCTCTGTGGTTTTGTGTCCGTACAGTGGAAGTCAATGAGGTTCAATGTTGTTTGGTTACTAACGTTCTTCAAAATATTTTCCATTGTGTTTCGGACACTATTCATTTTTATTGTATAGCAAAGAGCAGTTCAGCAACTTAACTTTCGTGTTTCATAGCTGAAAATCACATGATTTGAACAACATGGGTGTGAGTAGTCATTTTTGGGTGAACTGTCCCTGTCAGTGTTATGATAAATCCATGCCATTGGTATGATTTATTTAACTGTGTTAGTTTGGTGTCAGTCCTGATGTAGCTGTCATCCTCTTATTCACTGATGCAAAGGTCGACTACATCCTGTCAAAGGTCTGTACTTCCTCATTTCTCTGTCACTCTCTCTCTCATCCGCTGCTGTCTGCAGCCCAACGGAAAAATGAAACTCTTTGTAGTAGACAAAGAAACGTCAGTGCGTGCGAGACGCGGTGTTTAACAATAGCTACAGAGACGACCGTGAGTGAGCGAGAGAGGGGGGGGAGTAAGAAATAACAGAAAGCGAGAGAGAGAGAGAGAGAGAGAGAGAGAGAGAGAGAGAGAGGTCAGGATAAGGAAGGCAGTGGAGTATTTTTAGACACAGAATGCAAGGGGAGTGTCTGATGAATGGAAACCTCCTGTGGCACACAGCATTCATCTTCCTCTATTAACCCTCATTACATTATGACACATCAATCCCATGATGCTTTGCTCATTAATGGACTTAACACTGATGGGTGCTTTCAAACACTACAGCGGTGAAACATTTGTGTTTGTGTGGGTCTGATAATAAACATACGGTTCCTTTTAGGAAAAATTTACATTTAAGAAATATTTTCATGACAATCGAAGCAAAAACGAAGCAAATAAAAATCGTAAAGTAAACATATTTTTTCGTTAAATATATTGACATTTATACATAATATAAATAAACAATGAAATAAAATAAATAACGTAATATAAATCAATTTATTATTTCAAAAAAAAAAAAAACTGCATGAGACCCCAGATTTTTTCCCCTTGACAGGACAGACGTCAGTGAAGACAGAGACGTCGCCCTCTTTTGGTCACTACAGGAAGTACAGCGGGCCTCAGGAGGAAGATGCTTACATGGCATAAACGTGGACAGTTTAATGACACAGTAGTTGCCCCATGCACTGATCTAAGGCCAGATTTCTTGTTCCTGAATTGAATAATCAGCCCAGATTACTGGAGCTGACTCCAGATCAGCACTGAGGGGAAACTTCTGCCCAGTGAAGACAGTGACAGGAAGTGAGAGAGTGATGAGCCGGCTACTCTACCTGACGCTGAGTTCACGCTGTGTCACCGGTGGGAGGAGCAGGACAGAGAAATGGATGGCAGGGGGAGAGAATAATCCAGTGCAGTGAGGAGGCAAAGCCAAACCAAACGTGTCACACCAGCATTACAGAAAATGAAAAGGCCCAGATGGAATCTGCTGAATTTATCTCTTTGTTTCTTATTTCTAATATAGTAAAATGAGATTATACACGTTTTCTTGAATTTAAAAACAGATAGAATGGAATTGAACAGAACTCTCTCATGCTATTAATACATTTACATATGTTATCGATTGACACCCCTAAACGGTGGAAAGCGTTAGTATATGAACCCAAATTTCCATGCAAAAACGTTCTACAGAAATATCTGCATTTCTGCATGCGCAAATTCCCTGTGGGCCTGAAAATGAACGACATCATCTGCTGTTCAATACTGTAGTTAGTGCTACAGAACCACATGACAGTCAAATATTAGTCCACTACGAAGCATTCCCAAATGCACTCGGGCATAAATAATACACTTCTTCTGACTGATGATAATCTCCAATATATCACAGAAAAGGCATTTAAGAGGAAATGCAATAACATATCAATCAGTATAACTCTATAACAATATTCCTACATTTACATATGGACATTTCTATAATCTTTTCATTTCAAAGGTCAATCTTTTTCTGAAATCTGTAGTAATAATGAAAACATCCTCTAGATACTAAAGTGACTTCTTAATTCAGTCTACGTGTCAATTATTCCAGCCACAAGGGGGCGATATTGATCCTCTGAAAAACATCACCGAGCCCCAAAGTTATAGTTTGTTGGGCCTTTCTTCCATATCCAATTATTTAACTTATAGTGTAACTTCATCTGATAAATATTAAAATGCTTATTAATATTCACTTGATTATTATCATTGTCTTTACCTCCTCCAGCTGACTGTGTACGTGCTGTACTATTAGATCAATGGCCACCATGTTGCCGCCACCTAAAGTATGAGGGATATAAAAACAAAAGTAAACACTTTTGTGTGCAGTATGTGAACTGTATAAATATCGAATACTGTAATAATGATGTGAGTAACAACAATGATCAAGATTAAGTATCAGATATATTTTTTATCACAAGTTATCCTTAAGTATTATATTCAAGTATACCAAGTGATGAATGACACCTCTTGCTACATATACAAAAAAATACTATTTGTTGCTTGGATCATAGCGGACCAACTAAACAAAAGGTCGCTACATTGTGTATTATGCAAACCTCACTCACCTCGAGGCACCACGATGTCTGCCAGTCTCATGGTGGGTTCGATGTATTGTTCAAAAGCTGGCTTCACAAACTTGTTGTACTGTTTGATGACCCCTTCGATTTCCCGCCTTCGTTCTGTGATGTCCCTCCTCAGCCTCCGTACCAGCCGGATGTCAGAATCCGTGTCCACAAAGATCTTCATGTCCAACAGCTAAAAACACAGATAGATGATGACCCAAACCAGGCTTGAGAAGTAGGGCTGTTTAGGGCCGATTAACTGCATACTATATGTCTGTGCAGTGTGTAGTGTGCATGTTACTTTTGTATTTATAAACACATACACATACATGCATTTATTTAAGAAAAATATACAAATAAACTTTTATTTCAATTAGTAAATATAAATAAGTACATCAAAATATTTCCTAAATATATATAGAAACATGTATGTGTTTATAAACACAAAATGAATATGCGCAGTACAGACGTATGATGTAAACACAAACGTTGATTCTGGATGCCATAAATGGTTTGACAGTCCTATTGAGAAGATTAAAAAAATAAACTGATGGCAGACACGCATCCAAATATATATACACAGGAATAATTTAACATGTGATTTTTACCTTCAGCAGCTCTTTATCTGCAAAAGACATGATTCCCTCAAATATAATGACACTCGCCCCATAGACTGTTTTCTACACAGAGATAAAACCACAAAGATTATTCAAATCAGGGAGCAACAATACATTTCATTATGACATCTTTACTCAAAATGCAAACCCATCTGATGTAAATGAGCTCATGCGTGAACACAATCTTTCATGCCCTCACCCATTCTTTCTGTCGTCCGTGTTTGGTGAAGTCATACACCGGGATCTTCACGCTCTTCCCCTGCTTGAGTTTGCGGAGCGTGTGCACCAGCAGACAGAAATCGAAGGCGTCTGGATGGTCAAAGTTGTAATCGTTTTTGGCGGCCAGCAGCTGCTGTTCAGCCGTCAGGACCTGCAGGACAGACATGGGAACAGAGAGGGTCCAGGGTTACACATCTGACTTCAGCACAGCTTAAATATCTGCCAGTACTACAGCCTAATGGTTAAAAAATCAAGGCTGCAGGTTCCAAACCGCCCAGCAATCCTTGAGTTATTACCATTGTGTCAAGAGTAACTTTAAGTTCAGTGTCGATCTCAATACTGCAGTATATCACAAGCTTCAAATAGGTGAGATAACTAGATGTCTTGGTTAAGTTACCGTTTCAATTCATGCCTTTAGTTAACTTTAGCTATAGAGACAGAGTGCATTTAGGCCACGCCCACACCAGGGGAAAACAATCCAACCCTGTCCATTGACTTTCTATTGCGGGAACCTGCCTCCTTTTCAATTCTGACTTATAACAAAAAACAGAACGATGTCTAAAAGCTGCTGTGTGACAAGGTGTACAGTAACAACTAAAAAACACAGAACTGAGTTTTTATATCAATGGCTGGGTTTTCACGGACTTGTGTTAAATGTTAACAAATGTTAAATGAACATCATCCAAGATGAATAAATACTGTATATACTGTATAACTACTATATTGTTAGTTCATGTTAGGTGTTACTAATTCATCTTATGTTTTAAGATTTATTCTTATGGGCTAGCCTGATCAAACTAAAAACCCATTAGAAAATAAACGATTTGTGCCAGTGTTCCAGTGGACTATGCTGACATGTTGTGCAGTCGATTTCACATCCCGGCTAGTGGTACTTCCCGCTTTCTGTACCATTCTCTCTTGTCCCATAATTTCCTGTATCCCTCTCCACTACCTTATCAATATATAAGTTATTAAAGCGGCCCTAACACACGGCTTCTGCCAATCTCATATTAATATTAAGTAGGGATGGGTACCGAGAACCGATACTTTTTTGGACCGGTACATAATTGGTTCGATACCAGAGTATCGATAAGCTTCATGACAAAAGATACTGTTATCGATACTTGCGTTGCTTTATCTCTGTGTATTCGGGTGTTAAATGGTGAATTAGAGGCTGCTGCTGCCTGTCATTTTCCATCCCTGAAGGATGTCCGAATGGCCGAAGTTTTCTCTAAGTATGTGTGATCTCTAGGGCCATAAGATTTCCGCGATGTATTTGTAATCTGCTTGTTTTTATGAGAGAAAGAGTGGCATGGTTTGCGCTTGTGGAGCTTTAGCGTCAGCGTTTCACAACGAGGAAGCTTCAGTCAAACACCCCTTTGCGGCAACCCGTCAAAATAAAAGTATCTTATTTGAGAACAAGTTATAACATTGTTTTGAATAAATCGGCCACGGAGTATATTTACTTACTTTAGTCAATTCAGGCTGAACTGAAGCACGTGCGCACCCATTGCCAACAAAACACAGACATCGGTTTCACTCACCGCATGCGGTTCATGTCAGGCATCTTTTAGCGCTGGGACGGCTCCATATATCAGTTTCTAACGATCTCCAAATCCAGCGCTATATCCACAGTTTATACAACATTCATCACCCAAATGTAGTGAACAAAAAAACACCTGAACTTCTCGAACGCATGCTCTCTCTCTCTCCTGCACACAAGTGAAAGTGACGTCTGCGCATGCTCCTGCTCTCCTTGCGGCCGCGTGCTTTTCCGGGAGAATTGTCCAATAAGGGACTAAGAAAAATTGTTATGAAACAGTTTTATATGTTCGAAAAAAACTTTCCGAAACCTGTACGATCGCTGGCTGAGTGTATCTAGCACAGAAATACTACGTAATACGCCTAACTCGTTTTTTGACACATTGAACCAGAGTTTTCATTTAGGCAGTGGATATACTGTATACTGTTTAGTGTCAGACTAATGAAGCGAATGGAGTGAGTGATATTATGCCAACCCCCCAGAACGGGACGTGGCTAAGGTCAGCTGAACTAAATTTAGGAGGAACATTCACACGCAGGTACATTTACATTTACACAAACACAAACACTGCTCATTTCTCCTCGCTCTCATTTTCGCATTGAGTGCCAATTTGCTTCCCCACCCAAAGTTCATCTTCAGATACACAAGAACAGGAGGTCAGATGTTTAAACAAATATTGAACTGGTCTGGAATAACCGCTCTGTTATTTAGACAACGCTGTCAGGTGTCTCTGCGCGTCAGGGGTCATTTACATTCCTCATGTGACATGAAGAACTCACTGTAACACAGTTGACCAAACATCATAAAGACACAATCATGTGTGTTCACTAGGGATGCACCGATGTATCGGCTGCCTATATTAATCGGCAGATATTGGATTAATTTAACACCATCGGCATATCGGCAATAGCATGAAAAAGGCTGATACCGATTGTTTATTAGGGCCCTATGATTTCTGTGATGCGGAAAACACAGATGTAAAGTAGCAAACACGGATGAAAAGTAGCAAACATGCCAGAAAGTAGCACTGAACAGCTTATCAAATTCAAATAATTGAATGCAGAAAACTAGCTAATATTGTGTAGTACTGTATGCAATTGCCCAATAGCGGTACCGGAATCGGCCGATAGTTGTTTGTTAAATCCTATCGGTGCATCCCTAGTGTTCACGCTGAATTTCTCAGTATATCTGAGCTGATGTGTGTGGAACTGTTTACACTGGGGTTCCTGCGTGCGGTTAGCTCAATAACAGCCTAAAGGCCTTCAAACATTACTTCAACACGTGTTAATGACTCATCCACTTTCTCTTTCTTTATAGAATAGATGCATGAATGCTTTACATGTTTGGGAGGAGTTGTATTACTTGGCTTAGTCTGCAGAGTCATATTTTCGTTTCTGTTCTTTTATCAGTTGCGTTTTTAAATAAACTAGGGTTTGAACTGGCTAATACCAAAACATACATGGTACATTGGGTCAAATGTTTGTACGAACAGTATCTGACTAAATGTACAATTCCAATCAACATGTCTTATTAAAGCATTAATGATATGAGTCAATTTCATTTGTCCAACTTTAGTTTGTGTGTAAGGTTGTTTGAGCAGAAATATATTCTCTTTTACAGAAATCGCATTTTAAAGGGATACTCCACCCAAAATGAAAATTCTGTCATGAATTACTCCTCCCACAAGTTGTTCCAAAACTGTATAAATTTCTTTGCTGTTTCGAACAGAATAAATCATTATTACTAGTCACCCTTTGTTTGTCGCTGGGTTGAAAATAGTGCTTATCAACTTTGAAAAAAAAAGTGTATTTTATCATTTAAAAAGTACAGTGTTTTCCCGAAAAACACAAAATTTGGACATACAAGGTTTTGGAAGAACAGAAACCATAACAAAATTCATCACAAAATTAAAACACCAACAGAAAGTGCTCCTGATTTTTCTATTAAGTTAAAAAGAAAGCATTAGCCAGTCTCTCAAACATCTCTTTTTATTCAAACATGGTCTATTTAGTGCACACTCTCCATCTTAAAGATGAACTTGGCAAAAAATAAAAAGAGCCTTCATGTAAAACATGGAATTGCATGAGTTCTTCCCAATAAAGGATATGATAAATCTCACCTTGTAAAAGGAATCCATGGACAGAAGAACCACCCAGGGAACATCCAAAGCCTCGATAATCTTGCGGGCGACTGTTGTTTTTCCTGAGGCACTGCCTCCACAAAGCCCTATGGGTAAAAAACACCATTTGGCACTCAAAGCAAACTGACCCAGTTATAAGCGCACAGAGGAGGAACATAAGGATCGTAAATGTGTGATGGACTGTGTTAGCATGGATTTTTCATCCCGTATTGCTTTAATACACTCACCAATAACAAAAGCTTCTTTGGACTGGGTCCCGTGTTCATTATACCATGGAGGACGTCCGGCGGTGTAGATGGTCCTCTTACTGGTCCGCAGCAGCGGGGGCTCGGATTTGCACTGGCTGGTCGTTCGTTTCCGTTGTGACAGGCCAGTGTTGACAGAGGGGAGGAGCCTGTCCAGAGAGCCTTCGCCACTCCCGCTATTAAAATGAGGAAACAAGACAAGATACGTACTGTTACTTCCTGTGTTAATTCTGACTTCGTGATCACAAACTGCTATTTACAATTAGCAACCAGACATACTGTACAGTTACAGTTGCAAATCATTTGATTATAATAGATTGAATGCAGGACATCCAAGTCAAATTAAAGTCTGTCAGATGCTTTTAAAGTGCATTCAAGCTATACATTTTGTTGGTATATGTGTTCCCCGAGAATGGAACCCACACACAACTCAAAACACAAAGTCTTGTCACAAACTGTCTCATGGGGGTTAACATTTTTTTACAAAAAAAGCGAATCCACAAACTAAACTTAAGGAAATGTTTTCTTTCTTGATAAAAAACATAAGTAGCCATGATTTAAATAATTACTTATGTTTTAGTAACTTGTATAATGCTCAGTTTCTTGCACCAACCGATTGTTTTGCTTCATCAGACATCAATATATGGGCAATTTCATGCAAATGTCAATCTAAGGACTAGAAAGTTCAAAGTACCAAAGGTTTTCACGATACTGACAGGTCAGATGTAGGGATGTGCGCGAATGTTCAAATATTCGAATATTGGATCCGCAATAACTATTTGAATATTAAAAATGCTATTCGAATATTCCTATTTTTCATACGAATAAAACCGAGTCACCACAAGGTTAAGTTATCTATACAGAAGACCTTAGAGTTGTCACGTCTTATTTAACGCTTCTTCGCTTCATCTGCAATGATCTTACAATATACAGAAAATATAAAAAGTAATTTGTATGTGTTCCTAAATCTTTGTTCACTCAGATCGTAAGCTAGTTTAAATATTTTAAGTTTACACACCGGATGCCCGCGGATCACCATATTAAAATGTTTCAAAACTGGCGAGCCACAGAATTCGTTAACATTACTTACATTAGATATAAAAATACCAACGTAATATTAAATCATTAACAATAATACATTTATTACCATAACTTGTTCGGAGTGGTTGTTCTTAGTAAATTTATATTTGTTCGTTAAGTGATGCTAATTTCAACAACTTGAAACATAAAAATGTATATTTCAATGCAACAAATTTGAATTTGGCCTTAACATAAGACTAGCACCTTTTTCATACCTAAAATCCTAAATTTTCCTTCTAGAAGTTCAAATAGGTTCGTCGCTTTCAAATTACATCCTGTAAATAAATTCGCACAGATGCTTTTTTTGTTCGTTTCAGAACGCGCTGTGATAACCTTGGTTAAAGTAAATAGGCCTACCTTATTTATTGATGCAAATCCAATGCAAAGCTAAACAAGACAGACACTGACCGTGAACGACAAAGAAAACTATATTTATATGCGGCGCTGATCAGCAGAATATCTTCCTATGATGACGTCACGTAATAAACGGAAACAAGCACTTTGGCTCCGTCTTTGTTGCGGGGTATTTTTTAGGATCTTAACAGGAGGTATCAAGCCCGTTTACTTTATTCATTATCAACATTATAAAACAATAAAGCTAGATATTCTTGCCAAATCTGTGTTTTATTACCGGGAGTTAGAGAAGAGCGGCGCTTTTTGTCCGCTGTCGGCTTGTTAACCGTCGGCTTGTTGAACAGACTTTCACCAGAGTAAAATAGACCTTGTTTTTCTAGTCGAAAACATGTCAAACAAAATAAACAAGATAACCATATATCACAGACTGTTAATATAAGTTGCGTTTTGTTTTGTCTGTTTTCTTTCTGTATTACACCTTTCCGCACAGGTTTAAATGCATCTTTTATGTACTTTTCAATTTTTTCTTTTTTTAACATTAAAAAACCTATATACAGGATATAATAATAATGCATAATGAATATTTAATAATAAATATCAGCTTGATGTGAAATTGTGACTAAATAAAGCGTAACAAATTACGTCATTATTTACTTTATTTAAATAAACCAATATTCGTTTTTTATGAGCTCAAATATTCGAATAGGAAATTATTGAGAAATGCCCATCCCTAGTCAGATGTTGATATTTGGTGGTTTAAATACCCATGTGAAGTCTCTCTTAAAGTTTTTAAAGCATTTTTAAAGCTTAGTTCTCTATAGTCAGGTATTCACAAAAATAGTATGTATTTTATGTTCTGTAAAGAGCTATGCCTTCTTTATTTGTTTGGTATTTTTTCTTCTGGTTCGTACATTTTAATTCACAGAAATGTTCTTTAAAACATGTTCATTACACATTTAATTTAAATAAAAAATGATAAAACTCATGCATAAACTGATATTTTTCTTATGTCTGGACTCTATCATCAGGGGTTTTGACTCTATCATCAGGGGTTTAGTAAATATAAACATATATCGGTAATAACTACATTCTCTGAGAATTTATATTTCAAATTTAGGCATAAAATATAACACAAAGCTATGAATGTGATATTTTCAATGTTATGCTATATCTTCTTTTGAACCTTTAATGACACCAGAGGTCTTACTTCTCTTATAAATATCCAAGGACCACAATTTAAGCCTCCTACATTTACCTTTATGCATTTGGCAGACGCTTTTATCCAAAGCGACTTACATTGCAGTGTATTATTCGTGCTATATCTTCTTTTGAACCTTTAAAGACACCTACAGCTATACAGACTTACTTCTTGTATAAATAACCAAAGGCCACAATTTAAGCTTCCTACATTTAAAAAGCGACTTATGTCGACTTTGTATTATTCATTTGTTTCTGACTAAGTGCAATCCCCTGGGATCGAACCCATGACCTTGGCATTGCTAGTGTCATGCTCCAACCACTGAGCCACAGGAAATTCCTTATTGAGAAAAGAGTCTCACCTCCATCAAATGTTCTATTCCTGGTGATCTATGTGGGAAAATGGCTTAATTTAAGGGAAAAAGTCCTTGTTCGTTAGTTTGTAGCTTTTGGACACCCTGATATCTTCATTTGCTGCGCTTTGTCATTTTATTGCATTATTGCAATGTGTGTAGCCTTAAATTAAAATATGAGACGGATAGACATCCATAGACAAATACATATTTAATGTTAATGTAATAATATAAAATCTGTATGTAGGTGCTGTTTATTTAGCACACTTTTGTAGTTTGAGGTAAAATGATGTATTGCTCTAACCCATCACCCAAATATGATAATTGTGTGTGTAATTCATTGTAAATGTGCTTTGGTTTCTAGTAAACGCATCCTTCTAATCCTTCTAAGTGCATTTCCAGTAAGTCAGAATTAATAAAAGACATCCCATGTGAAGTTGAATGTCTACAAGAAACAATGGTAACGTTTTACACTCTTCCATAAAGGCTTTCAAAAACAAGTCGGTGAAATGTCATGACAATTATTATACATAAGTCAAAGTTATTGTTTACAAGGTCTGAATAAGTATCTGTACCAACTGGTAAAACTGGAACAGCATACGTTTGCTGGGCAGAAATGTATGTGCGTAGCTGACATTGTGTGTAGAAATCACCTTGGATCTCTAGGTTATAAGCCCTGCTATAATATAAGAGTGTGTTAAAAGATAAGATGGCAAATGGTGAACCCTGCCCTTGCATTTAAAGAAATCACAAAACCAAAATGAAACGCAGTTACTTTAAAAAAACAAAACTTCGCCAGAAAAGTAATATTGTCCAAGTATCATTTTCCTCATCTTATATAACCCAACATGACTTGTAAAACCAAGAATTTCTGCAAACAAATTGTTATAAAGCATAAGTCACCTGCTGTTTATCTTTTAAGTTGGACAGCTCCAGTCCTCATTCACTTTCATTGTTTAAAACACAACAGCGTCAACGTTTTTTTAAACCTCTCAATTTGTGTTTCACAAAGATAAAACTTTAACAGAGCTGTCTCTTTAAAAAATACTCACACTCCAGTCTCAACGACATCATCAGCACTTCTGTGTGGCATCACTAGTTCAGCCCGGGCCGTGCTGTGCCAAATAGCTTACAAGAGATCGACCCAATTCCCCATAAAACTTTATGAGCACTATGACCTGAGCTCAAAGTGCAAAATGATGCGGGTAACCAGACTTAAGATACTAACAGCAAACGGTAAACAAAACTAAACTTGACAACTTATTCCAATAGCACGCTGAGGTTTCAGCCAACACAGCAAAGTGTGATGCGAGGGGTCCTGTCAACAACAGCTGAAATTATCGCCCAAACGTACGCAAGCGTTCAGCACACCTGAGAATACAAACCCTACATCAAAATAACCAACATGAAAATAAGCAAACCAGACTCACCTGCCATCAGCCCTGAGAGCCCAACAGCCTGATATCCTGGCTCCCGAATACGCCGGAAGAGTGTTCATGATGTGCAAACAGTGAGAAAGAAAGAGCTCGGCGCTAATACAACCACTGGGACGCACACATATACAGGCACTTAGAGCGCCTGCCCTTTGGCAAGCCGCGGAGAGAAAGAAAGAGAGAGAGACGTAGAGTGCAGGAAAACAAAACTGTGCTTTCTACGTCAGGTTTGTTTTTCCTGTCAGTAGCGCTGTTGGGCTGGGACGCTTTCGCAATGGACCTCTCCTCTACGCTCCTATGAGCCCTGCCAACAAATGTAAGAGGATAAGCTATCCAGCAGATTATGTTTGGGGGGTGGTATTAATAGCAGCAGGTTAGAAACGCACGCGATGCACACGCCCTCCATCTGCTGGCCTCTAATGGGGCAGCTCATCTGTCTGTGACGCGCAGTGTTGCATAGAGTGCTGGTGGAGACTGTTGACGAACTACTACCACTATTAGAGAGAGAGAGAGAGACACACACACAATGAAGAGACGAGGGACCGATAGATTTTGCATTGTGTTCTTTGGCTCGGGATATAAACAAATCAGGTTGCTCTGTCAAACAGGGCGCGGTGGAGGTGACAGCAGGTGTGAGGAGAGAGACACGCACAGAACAGGTCTGTGTTCCAAATATGACCCCCAAGCATCACCTTATCAACAGACCCCGGGGACTACCCATAACAAACATCATGATGAAACTCTCTTCACACATACTGTACAAGATCACTGACAGTACCAGCCTTCATGTTGCATGCACATCCACACGTACACTGTAAAAACATCCAACTTGCTTAATGTTCTCCCTACAAAGATAAATAAGTAACTTGAACATTTCATTTTAAGTTAAAGGAGTCAAATTATTGTTTAGCATATACTAAACAAAATTAGTCTGAACATGTTTCTAACAAAGATTATTTTGTTGATTGGACTTCAAGTGTTTGGCCGGAGTATTCTGAACAACCAATATTGCAAGAGTTTGAAAGTTCCCAACATGCATTGCAGCATGTTCAATTCTGTGTTACTTATTTGTTTCTCTTTTAAAGATTAGTGCTTTAGTTCTTGCTGGCTTAATATATGCTTTAATATCGTTGTTACTGTTAGTTATCTGTTGTGTTTTGAGTTTTTTTAATGAATGGTGGTTTTTGATTGTTAGCATGGTTGAGGTTTGTGTGTTAAATGTTGAGGTGTACATGTAAGCACACAACGGCACAGGTGGTATAAATGCACGCAACACAAACTGTTTCACAGTTCTTTGATCAAAGTTTTGGTCTATCTGAGGGAGAAAACATGTACAATTGTAGTGAAAGACAAATCAATTTGTGTATTTTTCAAGGAGTCATATGACACGGCTAAAACGAATATTTCCGTTTGCTTTAGATGTTATTTAATGTTCCAAAACGCTGTATTTTCCAACTTACCACGCTTGTTTGTATCTCCTCTTTGCCCCGCCTCTCTGAAACGCGCAGATTTTTAACAAAGCTCATCACTCTCAAATGTTATGATTGGCCAGTTAACCAGTGCGTAGTGATTGGTCGAATACTGCAAGCGTGTGACTGAAATGTAATGCCTCTTACCATATTTCAGGTTCCAAAGCAATTGTACTGACAGTACTGACTTGCGTTTACATTTGGGTGGTCTTAGTCAACGCATACCATGAACTGAAGTGGATTTGTGGGGGTGTGGTTACACGAAGCGTTTCAGGCA
Organism: Triplophysa siluroides; assembly: GCA_006030095.1. Taxonomy (NCBI): domain Eukaryota; kingdom Metazoa; phylum Chordata; class Actinopteri; order Cypriniformes; family Nemacheilidae; genus Triplophysa; species Triplophysa siluroides. Next base: position 259,082 of record VCII01000161.1, read on the forward strand.
GGTCTGGGTGAGCATTCGCTTTTAGATAGATTTTACATGTCTAATACATGCATGGGCAACTTATAACAAACCAAAGACACAGAAAAACATGTGTTCGTGCTATATGACCCCTTTAAATAACCAATATATATTCTCTATTATGTTCACCCAACAAAAAATATTTTATTCTGTTGTTCATTAGGTAAACTTGACTATGTTGTGACAACTTATGCCTTAAACAAAATTCAGTATAAGTTTGCTAAAAAACGTGCTTGTGATGAGTAGCCTTATTATTTTAAGTTGACTCAACAAATATTTTTACAGCGAACAGCAGCGTTTCTCAAAGTGTAGGGCGGGCCCCACTGGTGGGGAATATAAACATGACAGGTGGGGCGCGACAAACGGGAGGAAATAGGGTCATTTTTATGAATTCCTTCATTTATTGACCATACACTCAAAATGACACATTTAAATGTAAGCCTTACATAAAACAACATCAGACTGCGAAGAAAAAGTCACATGGAACCATAGTAGCCTTCGAGAATGTTAATTGAAGCAGCACAAAAACTTTTATGTGGAGAGGCGGCAGCAGGCATAAAAGTTAGCAATGGATTAGGGTTGGGCGATGTTTACCAAATTAGCATCGGACAATGGCTACAGTGAAACATCGCGATGGACGATGACATCGCCCTGCGGCATTTTAAAGTGAGGCGCGTCTGGCACGAGCTGCGCAGAGACACATCTTCTTACAGAGGAGTGCGGCCATGCTGATGGCCCCGATCTGCATGACGCGACCCTCTGGGATCGCGGGCAGGGGAGATGGGTAGCAGGGCTGGGCTGAGACCCTGGACTCCGGCCGGTTCATGGTGTACCTCACCGTCCAGTGGTCTCAGCATCCTCATTTCCGCCCGCGACAGAGGGTCCCTGAGGCCACCGTTGAATAAAACCGAAAGTTTGCCTCCCCAAAAATCACCTTCTCCTTAAACATCGCCTCTTCTGCAGCCCCCAGGAACCAGTGAACATAAGCCATAAGACAGAAAGAACCCAAGCGCAGGCAACAAGGGGTTAAGGGTAAACAAAAGATTTAGTATAAAAAGGAAACACAAAAACCCACGATGGGGAAAACACAATATAAACAAAACAAGAAAACAAACTAAGGTACTTCCCGAACGGGAGACAAAATAAACAAGGTCCAAGGGAAAATATAATAATAATAAATAATAGTCCAAACACGAAGGGAAACAAGGGTAATCCAAAACACAGAGGGAACAGTTCGATTCACGGGCAGGAAACACAAAGGATTCGGGAGACAGGAAGGAATGAACTGACAAGGTGTGAGGGATTGGACAAACAAGGGGGCGGAGCTAAAGGACGCAACACCGAAAGAGAGAGCATGGCATTATAAAACCAAAACAATCCCACGCCCCTTCTCCACATACAACACATGGGTATGTCATAATCCTGAGGCAGGACCATGACAGATTTCTATATTTCATAAAATGGCACAAAATCTTTGGCCCCCCTGGATCCATCTTGGAGGTCCCCCAGGGGGCCACGACGAGGTTTTTGATGGCTGATGTTGATACTGATATTGAGAAAGCAACATTGCCAATTTGCCCATGTAATGTAAATGACAAACATATATATAAATAACACTAAATTAACATTTATTGTCTTAAGTACTTAGTTAGTGGCATGTGGCATAACCAACAAGCACATAAAAAAGAAACTACACACATGAATTTAAATTAAATTAAATTAGGGAACAAAGGGTAAAAACTCTATATGGCTGAACGGAAAAGATTTTATTGTCTGACTGTGAACTTAAAGATATGTCGGCCAATATCGATATTGTAAAAAATCAAAATATTGGCTGATATTGGTTTCAGGCCCATATGCTGAATTCCAGACAGCTCGGATTTAGGTTATTATGGTGTAAAATATCCGACCACGCATCACATTTGCATGTTTACCAAGTGATGTCACTTTGAGACGCTGAGAGAACGTATTAACAGAAGTCTATGTAAGCGTTACATGGAAGCTATTCAAACGTTTTTCATAAACAGCTTCTGAAAAATAGTTTCAAGTTTGTTAAAGGTTCACATTAGGTTGCGAAGGGCTAGTCACCATGACGCGTCTCGCTGAGGTCGGATAACCGACTTTGTTTGCCGTTCCAGACGTATACTTCCGTGATTGAAGTCGGCAACGTTTAGTTTAAAAGATGTTTAAAAACATGTTAAAACAAATGTCTTTTCCATACGTACTTGACAGGTAATTGTTAACACGTGCACATACACACACGTCTGGTTTATAATCTCCATAGGGACAGTCCATAGGCATAATGCTTTTATCCTGTAAAAACTGTATATTTTTTATTCTGTACGAACTGTATTTATTATCCCCTACCCCTTAACCTAAAGATCATAGAAAACTTTTTGCATTTTAAAAAATATCGTTCTGTACAATTTATAACCATTTTGCCCATGAGGACCTCATATTGGTCCACGCGGTGACACGAATCCCCATGAGTAGGTGTGCATCATGTTTAAGTCCCCACCGGGATATTAAAACAAGGCCATACACGCACGCACACGCACTTCCTCTGACTATTAACCAAGGACGTTCACTGAACCATGAAGTGCACTTGAGGGGGTTGTAGCTTAATAAAAAGGAGTTTACAGTACAGTAAGCTGTGTGTATGATTCGGTTCTTATTGAGTCAACACTGAGAATCAGCCCCTGTAATGTGTACTGGGATCTGCTAAATGATAACCATTTAAACATGTCACATTAGTTTATTAGCTTATCCTTCAGATGTTGAGTATTTTTTATCCTATACATGTATTGTCGGCTGACTCATGCAGAGAACTTTCCAGGCTACAGTTAAATATTTTGTTCGGCCCCTTTAAGAAGTGATACGAGCCATGGTTCCGTTTACTGTATACAGTCATGTGAGCGCCCCCTCTTGCGGCAGTCTCCGGCGCTGCAGGTATGTGAAAGTGACCTTTTGTCACACCAAACACGGTGTTTTAAATTATTCCAAATGTACCAGCACCTGTCGTTTAAAATCATTCACTTTCTGTGTTAATTCACAACACCAGTTAAAACACCAATTTGAAAGCAACCATTCTCCGTAGTAACCGTGTTTCTTGGCCTACTGGTTATCATAGTTTCCTACAAATATTATGATTAATCTAAAGTTACAGTTAATAGAACATTGTAACGGTGTGGTTTGTATAGTTTTACTGTATATATAGGCTTCTACATAACACATTATGCTTTATTTTATTCATATTGAATACTAAAGTGAAGGCTTAATGATCGCTAACGTTTCTTAATGTATACTACATAAAAATAGCGGCGGAAAAACGGTGGGTGACGCTTAAAGCGCAAATCTCACAACATACAGAGACAGATTCTCGAGCCATGTGCTTCCACTGTCATGCAGTACATTACATTACATTACAGTGACACATAGGAATATTTATAGGCCACACGTTCATTGCGACATAAAAGAGGAAAAGTTAAAACCGTGTTGCACGTGACAAAACCACGTCGATAAAAACGATGGATTGAAACTTATTCATATCATCGGTTCACATCTTCAAATGTGATATCTTCCGATTTCATAATCATGTTTAAAGTATCCACGGTCACGTTGCTGTTATTTTGACATCTGCTTATACATGTTAACGCGTATATACCGTATGATCAACATCTGTTTAATAGAAAATAAGAGAAACGCGTCAGGTTACTGACATGGCACATTTCAAAGGCTGTTTGTTACGCCGAATGAAGCTACACTTTACACACTGAATGAATATCAGACTTTAAAGTCTTTGAATTTGGTAGGTATTGCTTTAAAACTGTACCTTGTGGGCCGCATAGCTGATTTTTCTCCGCGCTCCATCGTTGAGACCCTTCCGTCTCCAAAAACGGCAGACATTTCACTTTCCCATTTCACAATCAGCTGTTGCGCAGAACTTCGTGAATGCTCGCTGGGATGTGTAGTTTTATCATTCACGGCTATGTGTAATCTTTAGCATAGAACAACTACAAATCCCAGAATGCATTTTTAGTTTATTTTTCATCTTAAAAATACCGTTAATGGCCCTCATACGAAAACAACCATGAGTTATACAGTAAGCAGAGTTGTAAAGCATAGAAACAAGATAAGTAATAACGTAGTAATAAAATAGTGATTACATACATTATACTGTCAGTTAAGTTACTTATCCACAAATGCAAATGTATGGTCTTAAAATGAATAAAATCATCTAGCCTATTAACTATTAATAAAGGTCTGAATAAAAGTAAAAATATACATATTTGAAATGTACAGTAATAACAGTATATACTGTATTTTTGGCACTAATAATAATAATAATATAGTATTTCAGGTGCAATGTATTATTACTATAAACATGCCTTACCGTATGTTGTTTGAAAAACATTTACCATTTCTTTTTTTATTTTAGTGAGATCAACAATGAAAAAATCAGAGAGTCAAATCTTTTTTAACATTTTATTAATTATTTGAAGGGTATTAATGCACAGTTAATACACCAGGGGAAACAAGAGAAAGAATAACAGTTTAAATTCATAACTCTCATCAACCTAGGTAAAAACTTTAAAGGACAAGATTTTGTTCATTACAGTCATTATTTGATAAGTATTAATAGCTTTAACAGTTTTTAGAGCATCTGAATAAAATGTCCTCTTTTTTCTACAGACTACCCTTTTGCACCCTGGACCAGGGACGTCGCTTAACTTTACAGGGTCTGGGACAAAATGTTAATGGGTGGACAAAGAGGACGTTAGCAAGACCCCCTTATCTCAGGTCCCGGGACACAACGGGCAAGCTAGCACTAAGTTCAAATCAAACACAATAACTTTTGTTTGTAAACTTCTCTAAGTTCACCGTCAGAATACAGATGGATCAAATTCTAACTTGTGAAATCCTCATTCCACGCAACAGTTAATAGAATGAAAAGAACGATTTTTTAAAAACTGGAAGGAGGCTCCACTTTCTACAGACCCCCTTAGTACAAAAATCCACAGCACACAATCAAATTCACCAAAATCTCTACTGACACTCCATATTCAAGCCTATTTCATGGGATTACAAGTGCACTAAATACAGAGATACACACCTACACACACACTCTCGCCCGCACACACACAAACCGTGTATATTGTTTGACGAAATGACATTTACTTTGACCTGTATAGAAAAGCGCAGGATCATATGCAAACTGTTTAAAGCAACTATGTCACAAACAAGGAAGCAAACAAGCAAAATAAAGTAAATACAGTTCGCACTAAGCTTTGGAAATCATATTTATCCTTGCAGTAGTGCTTTCGACTGCAAGCTATTGCTAGATTTGAAAATAAATCTGTTGCAGTGTCGTGATCGTAAAACGGCTGCATATGTGTACGCCACATAATCTAGGAAGACGGGTAATCGAAGCCACACACTAAACTCCTAGCAGAAACTACACCACCTTTAGTGTCATTGAGATGGCAAATGTCATGTGACAACTAAAATACACTCTACTGGGCAAAACTCGAAACTCACAACGTACAATTGCTTGTCTACACTAAAGACAGCAATGTTACAGCTCTGTGAGAGCCCAAAAAATAAACTCTACGCAAATACATGCAAGATGATTTTAAAACAATGTCAGACTGCAATTCATAACACGACACTAGGGGCGCTGTTTTCAACTTTCCAATCAGTTTTGTTGGGCATGTTTGCTAGTGTCATGGCGGTGCAGCAACACAAGAACACGCGTTGACGTGTTCGATGGGATGGTGCATGCAATTCGTTCTTGCCTACAGTACGCTTGTTGCCAAATCGGTCATTTGTTAGCAAACAGCAAACTCAACAAAATGTTATGCGATAGGAGCACCTCACTCGGTTTTAACATGGCAACACCCATCATATTTTGCCTATTCTTCTTCCACAATGTTCTCAAAAGACATGAATGTTTTAAACAGACCAAGTAAATGCAAGTCAACCTTTTTAGTGCAACGGGGGGCTTCAGTGTCAAGCCAAAGAACAACTTGACGTTTGATGCATGACACTGCGGTTCTAGTGCAGGACAGTTAAAGCTGCAATCCGTAATTTGGGGGGGGTTAAATAAACAATCACTTTTTAAAACCTTACCATTATTCACAACCGTAAGCTTATAATATAATTCATAAAGGGAGTTGTCCGGTTTCACAATTTCACATGAAATGTCAGTTACCTGCAATTTTATGTTTTAAACACAGATGGCGATGGAGAGTCAAATGTTACAGATTGCAGCTTTAAAAGGGGAGTTGCTACAGTATTTTATGTCAGAAATGTGGGGCTCCATGGCAATGTGGACTAACTGGTAACTGGTTCACAATTTCATGCGCAACATTCCTTAAGGTAGATTGGCTACTAGCACCATTTGCCTAAAACCACAACAGACCGACCCTAGTTTTCTTAAGCATGAGATTAAGATTACATTTAGAAATATTAGAATAAAATATGTATGTATGCAACCTTGAGCTTATTCTTTTCTTCTTATTAGATAAATATATTTTAATAATTTATGCTTTTTTCCATTTGTGACATGTAATCTAGTAATTTTATGGCATTCTTTTCATGATTTCAAGTACCTCCATGAGAATTATTAGGGTTTTGGAATAGATTATTAATTTCTGTTGCAAATTATATATTTGTCTTCATTCTATAGTATCTTATGCAAACTGAGGAAGAATAAAAATGATGCTTCCATTAGTCACCTTTATGGGAACTGTTATGGCTTAAAACATCTTGTTTGAAATAGATTTGTTTTCAAAATTGGGACAAACTTCCCTTAAACATTCACTGGGTTTGGATCACAACGCCTTTCCAAACTGCACTGTGATCAGATTTAAGAGCTCACGTGTTGGACATCGGTAAAAACTGATCTGAGTTCTTTACGAAAGGGTGCTGATTCAACACAGAGCCACTTGTAAGGTTGGGAGAATGGAAGCCTAACAGTGCCTGCAAAGTGCAAGATAAGGAGGGACGGGGGAGGAGGGGTTAAAGTGCAAGATACGCATTTTTCTAAATCAGGCTTTTATCAGTAGGTTGGGAATCAGTATGTGCAGATTCATTCGTTCCTTTCTAAAAAGACGCTTACTGATTCTCAACCCAAAGTCTGCGGTTAGAGTCTGCAGCGACCAATCTGATTGTGCTCTTTCAATGCTTTGCGTCATAGTGCGTACACATTCCGTACAGGACCTCCATCCTGGCAAAACTCTCTCACTATTGCATACAGTCACTGAGGTCTTTAAGTGCATTCGACACGCATTGCTTGTACTCCACGGAGCAGCTTGGCCCGTTAAACATTTTCAGGCAAAACTAAAAATGAATGAAAATGAAGACTTTCTTTTGTGCATCAGGAAAAGAAGATATTTTTAAGAATTGTAGACTACAGTTTATGCTGCTTTTTTACATTCAATGAAAGTGAATGGGGGCAGGGGCTCTTCAGCTCCAAAAATGAAAAAAAAAGAAGAGTTTTATGATAGTATTTCATATAAGTAAAGTGATTTACAGTTTTCTACCCTGTAATTAAAAACCTGTAAAAAAAACAGTAGGGCCCCAGAAAAATGTAAAGTAACATTATGTATAATGAAATAGCGTTTGTCATATTACGCTGTGTAAATCTGTAAACATGTCAATTTGCAAAAATATTTACGGCATTTCAAAAATATGTGAAAATTCCGTAAAATAAAAATCAAATCTGTAAAGTTTTTTACAGTCGACATAAAATAATCCTACTATAATGTAAAAAAGTATTTAAAACACAAAATTGATATTAAGACTGACTTTCCTACTTTTACTGTGCTCTTTCGTCATTTTAAGAGCTTTAGAGCCTCATCACCAATTACTTTTATTGTATAAAATATCATTTTTTATTTTGGGGTAAACAATCTTGAACATTTAAAGGATTCAGTGTACTTGATGTTTTAATGCTAGCTGGAGTCGTCCTGTTGAGCAGCACTAAATGTCTCTGACGCGAGCACTGGTGACATCACAGATGTCAAAGGGCATTCCTGTGCTTTGTTGGAGTTCAATTTCCAGCCAACATATTTTTATTCATTTACAGGGCAGCATGTGCCATCACAAACCTTCTATTTTGCAATCTTGTTTGAATTTCTTTTAACATCTGGACTATTCCTTCTTAGTTAAGCACCCCGTATGACAAGACCAATACTGGTCTTTTCATTAGGGACCAAAACCCATTTTTTCATTGTACTTTATAACAAAAAACAGACAAAATGAACTACTACCAAATTTTCGAGCAGTTAAGGGTTTTCACAATGATCTCCGACCAAATGTGGCAAACTACAACTACTGCAAACAGCCCAAAGGGATGCGAGTTACACAAAGCTACGTGCTCAGACCTCTCACGACTCCGAGCAAGAGACAGGACGAAACCACGAAAGCAACACTACTGCACGGCAGCGCACTGTTACAACAGCCGTCGACTCAAATCCAACACTTCATTCAGCTGCCAACAACCCAAATCCAATACTTCATTCAGCTGCCAACAACCCAAATGCATCCCAAGAAAAGCGAACAAAACGATTACCACTGAAACTTTGTTTTAACCCACCTCGTTTGAAAGTGATGGACGAAAATGAATTGCTTTGAATATATTCATATATAGTTATAGATATTATATATACACAGCAGAGTATATCTGTAGCAGTAAATTAGCTCACCATGCTAACTGAATGAGTTTGATATTAAAACATGAAACCACCGGACATGTTTTGACTCAGCTACCCCACAAATTCAGTAGAAATGTTCGTAACTTCGCATCTAAAAAGCTTCCGTGAACGCCTACGTATATATCGTGTGCTGTATATCAACCGGAAACTCTTATCGAGCGGACAGCTTTTTAAAATGAACTAAAAATGGAATGGAAAAACAACAGGAGTAATATATACCAGCGTACATAAGCAGACACGTAATGTATATACTCGGCTTAAAAAACACAAAGATCAGTGAGAAATCAATACGAGATCAAAACGTTTTCTGCTGTTTGTCATCCTCTCGATCTGCTCGTTCTGTCGTCTGTGTTCTCCTTCATTTCCGAATTCAATCGAGTTTTATTCGTTTACCAAATGTTTATCCAATTCGTTTAGCAAATGCTGTGTTACTCAGTGGTCGGCACTTTCTTAGGTTTGCCCCTTTTCTTTACAGGCGGCTGTGTGTCTCTGGGTTGGGCAGGACTCACGCTGTCCACTGGGGTAGGGGATGTGATCGGGGTGTTGGGCGTGGGAGTTTCAGAGGCCTGAGGTGGAATCTGAACTGAAGCAGGAGTGAAGCTGTGAGTCTCTGCTGGGATGAAGGTCATCTCTGGGGGGCGCTCTTTGGGTTTTCGTCCCCTCTTCTTCCCAGGCACGCCATTTTTCACCGCTTTCTGTAAGCCGTTGCTCTCTGGCTCGCTTCTTTTGTTGTTAGTTACCTCATGGGTTGACGCCCGAAACCAGTTCTGTGCATAAAACAAGACCAAATCAAGTTACGTTTACATATCTGATAGGAGCTGCATTGAGGCCATATTGTTTTAGTTTGTGTGTTCAAATTCTGGGATTCAAACCTATGCTGTTGCGAGCACCACACGCTACCAGTTCAGTACAGATCAATACAGGCCTGTTTTTACATGTACAAATGTTGATCATGATAAGACTAAATATGTGTACTGGAATGATCAGACTTATTTATGGGGGCAATGTTTTTGTTTTGGGAAGGAAAGATACTCATGGCTTCTTCAGCACCAGAAAGACATCAATGGTTGATACAGTATTGTCAGATAGGTTGAATTTTGCATTAAAGCACTTACAGGCTAAAAAGTTGACTCATCTAAAAATGTGGATATTATGAAGGGATTGTGCTGAGCTTACTTTGTTTAACATGAAGTGTGTTTGTGGGAGAGTTTGCTTTACCTGAGAATGTGTCTTGCTGATGTGGTATTTTACGCCGCTCTCTGAGCTAAACTCCTTTTGACAGAGCAAGCATGTGTACTTTCCTATGTCGCCCCCTCCCTGTCAAGAGCAGAATTATAGCATTGAGGCTGATGAAGAATTATAAGCAGTAGTACAGCTCTTTTCAAAACCTAGTAAGCTGACTGATGTAATTTAAGGCAACATTGTTCATCAAACAAACTAATAAATAATGCTTAAACATGATGAGTTCAACTGAATTTGATGATAGCACAATAATTTAATAAGCATAAATTTGAAGAAAAAAATAAATAACTGTAGTTAAACTGTTTTATTATGTTTTATGTTTATTTATAAAATTAATATGTATATATAATATATTGGCCCAGATTCACAGTGCTTAGCTTAAAACAGGACTATGTCTTATGGTATGTAACAGATGGGGTTTAACTTGAGAACCTAGGCGTTAACCTATCATCTTCTGACTAGTTTTCAAAAGGCCATTGAATTTGGTGAATTCAATTTGTATGCCGGACTCCGCCCCCGGATATCCGGGTATAAAAGGGAGACGGCGTGCTGAATTCATTCACCTTTGGGCTGAGGAGCCTCTCTGGACTGCTGCAGCGGGCGGCACGCGTTGTGTCATGAAGGACACAACATCTTAAGGTATTCGGACTAGCCCAACCCGCAGCTCTGCAGTGCACACGAGGAAGCTACAAACCGGTGGAGTGTGCCCTCATTGCCAGCAGGCCCGGGATCTTGAGACGGGTACGCCATCGCGACGGCGTCCATGATCCAGTGCGCCAATCGCTGTTTGGAGACAGCCCTCCCCTCTGCTGACCTCCTGAACAGACAAAGAGCTGCTCAGAGCTCCGAAAGCTCTGTGTGCGGTCCAAGTAGAGGTGCAACGCGTGTACTGGACACAACACGGATGGGGTTGGGTCTTCCTCCCCGGTGGGGAGCGCCTGCAAGTTCACCACCTGGTCCCGAAGGGGAGGGGTGGGAACTTTGGGCACGTAGCCAGGCCGGGGTCTCATGATAACGTGAGAGTGTCCGTGCCCGAACTCTAGCCAATCCGTGGACACGGAGAATGCTTGTAGGTCCCCAACCCTATTGATGGAAGCGAGCACCACCGGGAGAGCCGTCTTCATCGAGAGATGAGAAAGAGCGGTGTCTCAAAAGGGCACCTCTGAAGACCCGCCAGGACCACATCGAGGTCCCAAGAGGGTACGGAGCACGGACAAGGTGTATTCCACCTTCTCGCGCCCCTTAGGAACCTAATGATCAGGTCGTGCTGTCCCAGAGACTTTCCAGCGACCGGTTCGTGATGAGCGGCAATGGCGGCTACATACACTTTCAGTGTGGAAGGGGAGAGATTACTCTCGAGTCTCTCTGGAAGGACAGTACGTTCCCGATCGAGCAACTCCGCGGGTCTTCTCCTCGAGAAGAGCACCAGGACGAGAAGAGGCGTACAGCCGCCTAGTGGGAGGGGCCCTAGCCTGAGTGATGGTCTCAACCATCGCAGGGGGTAGGCCACTCAGGATCTCCTCGTCCCGTCCAGGAGACAGACATGGAGGTTCCAGAGGTCTGGTCTCGGATGCTACAACGTGCCCCTCCCTTGAGAAAGCAGGTCCTTCGTCAGGGGAATCGGCCAGGGGGAAGATGTCGTCAGGAGCATTAGCTCCGAGAACCAAGTCGGGTTGGGCCAGTATGGCGCAACTAGTAGCACTTGATGCTCCTCTTCCCTGACCTTACACAGAACCTGTGCAATGAGGCTCCCTGGGGGGGAGGCGTACTTCCGCTGTGCGCTAGAGCATCCATCCCGAGGGGGGCCTCGGACAGGGATTACCTCGGGACGGGCTTGATCGCTTCCTTCACCAGAAGGATGGCAACCTCGGCCCGAAGCACGGGAGCATCCTTGCCTCTGACTGAGGTGGAGAGGAAGCCCTAAAACTTGGGCGGGCATCTGGCGAACTGGATCGCGTAGCTGAGATGGAACGTATTCCGTAGCCACCGTGACGGTTTGGGAAGCTATAACCAGGCTCCCAGGGACCGAGACAGGGGGACTAGGGGTACGATCTGCTTCATAAACCCCCGGGGGGTGGTTCGATGGCTGGCAGTGCTGACTTACCTGCCTGGCGATGATGCAGCTCACACACCATCAAACTGAGAGTGCTGAGGGCTGCTGATTATCCTAGACATTGTGTCTCACCATGACGCAATGTCGAGTTGCCGAACACCATTGTGTAGAGGGTGAGAGTGTGGACATCGTCCGACCTAGGGCCCACGCGGTCACCTTGGTCGCCCGTAGGGCGAGGTCGGCGGCGATGCGGAGTTCCAGCATAAGCCCTGGGTCGGTCTTACCCTCGTGGAGCTCTTTCAACGCCTTGACATTATGGACCTGCAGGATGGCCATGGCGTGAAGAGAGGAGGCAGCTAGGCCCGCAGCAGTGTAAGCTTTCATCACCAGAGATGCTGAAAACCTACACGCTTTGGACGGGAGTCTAGGTTGAGCCCTTCAGGTGGCCGCCGTCTGCAGGCACAAGTGCACCGCGATGGCACCCTCCACCTAGGGGACAACGACGTATCCTATAGATGCCCCACCATCGAGGGAAGTAAGGGCGACGGAACTAGTTTGACCTGTATGCGCCGAGAAGGGGGCGTTCCAGGTCTTACTGAGTTCCTCATGTACTTCCGGTAAAAACGGCACCGGGGGCGGGCGAGGCTTGGAGTCGCGCTCAGACCCGAGGTACCACGTATCCAGCTGCGAGTGTTGGGCGAAAGGCAGTGCGGTGCACTGCAGCCCAATGCTTACGGCGGACCGGGAAAGCATGGCTGACATTTTGACATCCACTTCTTCCTGGGCTCGACCCCCGAGGGAGGGAGCTCCGAGGAATCGTCGGGGTTGGATGCCAGTAAGTCATCCTGACGAATTAAGTCCCGAAAGAACACAGCCACCCGCAACGTCTGGATCGTCATCCGCCCGCAGTGCCGGCAGGATGTATCCACGAAGGATGACTCAGCGTGCTGGAGACCCAAGTACTTGAGGCAGACATCGTGTCCGTCCCCTTCCTCGATCAGTGTGTTGCACCCACGAGAACAGTGGGACATGCCACGCTGGAGAAATTAGCTCTTTTAGAGAAACTTGAACACCTCTGGAACTGCCAAGACGCCCAGGGGAAGTCGCTGCAGGAAGGGACAGTCTGCTTCACCACGTCGTTCAGAATCCAGCGGTAGTTAAGATCAGAGTAGATCAGGAAATGAATCATCTGATCGAAGGCTCTATAGAACAAAAGGTGAATGAATGCAGCACGCCGTCAACCTTTTATACCCGGATATCGGGGGCAGAGTCCGGCATGCAAATTTCCTTCGCCAGTTTCATTGGCCTTTCAAAACTAGTCAGAAGATGATAGGTTTTCAAGTCAAACCCCATCTGTCGGTTCGACACAAAGTCGAGAGACCGACTGAAATGGAACCAGTTATAAGGGTCAATCTTTAGAAAAGTCCTATCCGTCATATTTGGCCGAGATATAACTATTTGTAATCTCAGGGTGCAAAAAAAAAATATTAAGAAAATCGCCTATAAAGTTGTCCATCAAAGGTGCTGTAGGAGGCTGTTGCTAAGAAGAAAAAGGTTTGTTTTAACGTTCTCTATGGGCTTACTGCTGTAATGACATTGTGATGATTAGATGAACCTGAAAGCTGAAATTCTGAGCTTTACATAGATACCAAACTTGAGTGGGTTATTCCCAAAGAGCATTCAGCAGCGAGCAAAGTTTGTAGGCTTGTTTCCGGCCATTTTTGTTTGTTTTGTTTGCATCCACTCAAAAAAATAAAGTTTTGATCAATTTACAAAATATTTTCATGGAACATGATCGTAGAATTCTAATGATTTTTGCCCTAAAAGAAAAATCTACAATTTTGACCCATACAATGAATTGTTGACTATTGCTCTATTGCTACAAATATACCAGTGCTTCTTATGACTAGATTTGTGGTCCAGAATCACATTTTTTTGGATATGTCAAAGCAAGTGTATATTTAGCTCAAACATTCATTTTAGTCTGGGACTAGCCTTAAGCCTTGTCTGTGAAACCGGGCCATTTTCTGTCAGTTTCCAATCTATAGGCAGCTCACTAGGTTTTCTAAGACAGCATATAACAGACATAGACCCCCTGTAAAGTATTCAGAAGACTGTACCTTGTTGCAGTTTGCCAAGTGCGCTTTAAGACCAGATACACTTGAGTAGATAGCCTCACAGTTCTGTTATGGGATCAAAGACACATTTTATAACAGCACTACTAGCTGTTGACGAACAGTCAGAAAAACAATAGAATCTCTTACAACATTTGGGCAGCAGATGAATCCTTTATCCTTTACGTCGTTCTTCCAGCTCTCCACAGTTTGGGGGCTAAAGCTGGGAAGGCCTGGTCGTGTGTAGTTGAGCTAAAAAAACAAACATGAAATAAAAACAGTGATGGAAATAGCAGATATTCAAAGGGTGGTCCCTAGTTTTTATATTTTTAAACCACAGATGCAGAAAATGTGAGTTTATTTATGTATGAAATGTGTAGCGTTTGGAGGCCATTTCAAGGATAAAAGATAGAAATCCTCCTCATTTTGAGGAGTATGAGCCTACCCTTTTGATGTCTGGCACGAGGTCGTCTTTGATGCGTCGTTTCGTGCCCCAGTCTTTGGCCAGCTCGTCCTCTGCGATCTCCTGCAGATGAAACACGGCCACCTGAGCCGAGCGTCGTCGCACCCTGCCGCTGGGCGTCCTCTCCAAATCCAGCAGCTCCTGTGCTTCGGTCTTCTCTTTCTTCTCCTCCTCCTCCTGCTCCTCTTCTCGATCCTTCACCTTCTCGCTGCCCTTCTTCAGCACAGGTTCTTCATCTTCCTGCATCTCCTCCTCATCTTTGCTCTCGTCCTCTTTCCACTCATCAGCAGTGAGCTGCAAAGAGAGAAACAGTCAGTCAGATAATAATACCAAAAACCACAACTCCCACAATGCTTGTGCAACTTATATTACCAGCATTGGGATTTTTTTCTCAATAAATCAAAGTAAGCAGTTCAAAAGTTCACATGCACCTGATTCTTAATACTGTACGATGTTACCTGGATAAATAGTCACCGTTTTTATGCTTTGTGATAGTTGTGCTATGTCAAAAACTGACATAGAAGCTGAAAAGCAAAGAATGCCGACTTTTCTGGAGACCAGTGGACAGATTAATGGCTCAGGACAAACAAGAAACTATTTAACAACTATCACAAAACAAAAACTGACATTAATTGTTCAGGTTACATCGTACAGCAGTAAGAATCAGGACAGATGTATGTATGTTTAGAATTTGGCCTATTTTTTATAAATGTAGTTATTATTCTGTGTTATGAACAGCATGTAAACAGCTGTTATGTGAAATATCTTGTTCAGGTCAGTACTTACATAAAAAAACCTTACTTTTCAAAATTCCTCTTTTTCCAGATTACGCAAGGTGTATCTAAACGTTTGACCACAACTGTATATCACAATCATTGTCATATATTTATTAGTTTTGAAAAATATTTCTACATACTATATTTAACTAGATTTTAACCCTTGTGTGGTGTTCAGGCCTGTGTTTTCAGTGTTAAACAGAAATGATGTGATTAATTGTTCAACCTCAAGACATTTTTATTTATTCATAATAAACATATTTGCTTTTACCCATATCATGGATTTTTCTTTGCAGCACTATTTTTAACAAAAAACTGACAAAAATGACAAATTATACCCATACATGCTGTCTATGTTATGCTATGTTCACACCAAATGCGAAGCATCACGTTCCTCGCTGTTAATTACTAGCAGAAATAGGTATTAAAAAATATATATTTTCAACCGAAAACATTGCGCGCCGCATCCAGACTTGTCAAACAGTAGGTGCCAATGAGCTCTTTGCGCGAATTTCTAGCTGGAGTCTGCGTGAGTTTGCATCTATACGCGTCTTTGCATTGACTTTATATGTAATTTGCGTGAATTTGTAGCTCGAGTCGGCATGAGTTTGCATCTATTCGCGTCTTTGCATTGACTTTATGTAATTTTTCTAGCTCGAGTCGCGTGAGTTTGCATCTATTCGCGTACATTGACTTTATATGTAATTTGCGTGAATTTGTAGCTCGAGTCGGCATGAGTTTGCATCTATTCGCGTCTTTGCATTGACTTTGTATGTAATTCGCACAAATTCTAGCTCGAGTCTGCATCTATTCGCGTCTTTGCATTGACTTTATATGTAATTTGCGTGAATTTGTAGCTCGAGTCGGCATGAGTTTGCATCTATTCGCGTCTTTGCATTGACTTTGTATGTAATTTGCGTGAATTTGTAGCTCGAGTCGGCATGAGTTGCATCTATTCGCGTCTTTGCATTGACTTTGTATGTAATTCGCACAAATTTCTAGCTCGAGTCTGCGTGAGTTTGCATCTATTCGCGTCTTTGCATTGACTTTATATGTAATTTGCGTGAATTTGTATCTCGAGTCGGCATGAGTTTGCATTTATTCGCGTCTTTGCATTGACTTTGTATGTAATTTGCGTGAATTTGTAGCTCGAGTCGGCGTGAGTTTGCATCTATTCGCGTCTTTGCATTGACTTTATATGTAATTTGCGTGAATTTGTAGCTCGAGTCGGCATGAGTTTGCATCTATTCGCGTTTTTGCATTGACTTTGTATGAAATTTGCGTATATTTCTAGCTCGAGTCGGTGTGAGTTTGCATCTATTCACGTCTTTGCATTGACTTTGTATGTAATTTACGTGTATTTCTAGCTGGAGTCGGCGTGAGTTTGCATCTATTTGCGTCTTTGCATTGACTTTGTATGTAATTTGGGTGAATTTCTATCTCGAGTCAGCATGCGTTTGAGTCTATTTGTTTCTTTGCATTGACTTAGTAAGTAATTTACTTGCGTAAATCGCTTAATTATCATTGGTGTGAACGCAGCATAACTTAAACTTTGTATGAAAACATCTGTAAAGTATTTTACATCCATTTTTATAGCTGTAATATTGCTGTGGGCCCACAACAAAAAACATGGACACCATACAAAGGTTATACATCATCGCATCGCATGTATACAAGTTATCGTATTTGTCTTTAATACCGTGCAGCTCTACCAATGAGAAATAATTAATTTGATGCATCTTCAATATTTTGTATTGGCTGAACAATTGACAATAAGATGCACCAGTATGACATATCGGACATCCCTCGACACTTAATTTCTATTCAAATCACATTAAAAGTTTAATCTACTCAAATAAGATCTATTATGTGCTGCTCTGGATTAATGATCGATCAATACATCCAGTCCGGTAGGGACATCAGAGGTAGTGCGGCGTGATCTGGCCGTATGATCTCACCGTCTGCATGGGCGGGGCAGTGGCGGAGTGCTCGGAGCGCAGGTGGTGGTCACGACCAGCTTTGGAGCGATAGGCCTTACCACAATGCTGGCAGAGGAAAACAGGCCTCTCTGATTCAGGCACCTCTGAGCCGCAGCGTTTCTGATGATACTGATATCCCATCAGACTGGAGAAATGAGCCGAACAGCCCTGTTTGACACAAACACACTTCATTCGGTCACAGTCACTGAAGTGTACGAGCTTACACTCTACACACATGCTTTAAATGTAACGTAACACTTCAGGAGTTTAAGTTAAAGCTTAAGCCTTAGAACAGTAAATGAATACACAGACAGTCTAAAGCTGCACCACATTAACATACTTCACAAGTCACAAGGAACTACACAGGATTGCTCAAGAATTTCCTCATCTTTTCCCTTCCCCCCTCTACCTCTCTGTCTCCATCACAGTCACTGCAGAGGAATAAAGAGTCTGTCTGAAAAGACCAGCTTTAAAATGAATTTCCATAATGTTTTAGGGTGGGTTATACTGGTCTAGCTGGTGGACCAACACATCAATTTTCATACAAGCATGAATAAGGGGTGTGATGAGACACTTATCCCACTGGGTTCACGAGAACCAGATTTTAAGACTCTTTTAAAGAAATCCTCATTGATGAAATATATTTTTATTTTATTCACCTTAAAAAGACAAAATGCACAAAAGGTAGGCATTCTAAAAACACCTTGTACTTTATGAAACAAATCAAACCACGCTGCGCCCTCCGAACCGCTGTAAACACTAGTGTTTATGCGCAAGGCACTGCAGACGCTAGAGACGCGCTCCAACGTTGAAACCCGTCCGTCTAGCGCGTGTTTACTAAGAAAAATGTTGGGAAAGTGGCACCGCGGGATAGACAATCACATTGTCGAATGGCCGGGCCGGTCACTGTAGCTCACAGCACTCACATACTTTGTTCATTTATTAGCGTTTTCTGTACAGTAATGAAAACAGGTCGCACCACAGTAAAATGTGCACTCACAAATGCTCCTAAATACACCTACTGTTTAGTAAATCTGGCCCTAGTAGGAGCAGACAAGGGAACAGATGAAATTTGCACAGGCAGACAAATATCAAAACAGAGAATGTAAGCAAAACACAAAGTGGAGAAATGAAGATGAATTGGGGACAGACGGAATTATTGGTGATAAATTGCTACCTCGTTGGGGCACTTGATTCGGCCCATCTGTTTGAGGACGCGCCGTAATCTCTCTCTCTCCTCCTGCTCTTCCCCAGCCACGTTTTCACTCGCCGAGGGCTTCGAAAGAGGAAACAAACACAATTACATTTACGCATTTGGCAGACGCTTTTATCCAAAGCGACTTACATTGCATTATCCTATACATTTATACATAGGTATTTGCAATCCCATGGGATCCAACCCACAACCTTGCGTTGTTAATGCAATGCTCTTTCCACGGAGCTACAGGAAAGCTTTTTTTTTATACACAATAATGTCTCTCAAGATTTCTTGACAAGAAAAGAGATGCACTGATAGTCAAAGGCTCGGCACTCCTCAAAATGTGTACATAGGGGCCACTGCATAAAGCTTTTGTAGGGTGATATCAGCTAAAGACTGTCGACAGATAAAATGTTTTTTTAGTTCGTTTTTAACCAAATAATTATAATTATTTAACATAATTTGAAGGGTTAGGGTCACTTATTTTTGTTTTTTTTAAATTGGCCCATTTTAGCTGACCTCTACTTATTTTAAGGGCATGTAAAAAAGTACATGCCCTTTAAGTGTGCCGGTGCGACCAAAACCCAAGAGTTTATTGGGCAGGCAGAACTCCGCTATTAACTACATAGACTGCTCTCTTTCTCATCTCATAAAACAAAGAGTAACACCTGCTCTCAAAACAAAACAAATCAAAGCAGGCAACATCAAATCAGACCAACTCACAAAAAAAAAACAGCACCTGGCAGCATTTACAAACCATCCACACACACTCAAATAACAAAACAGAGTATTGAATGCACTTCCTCATTAATGTTTCATACCGTTTCTGAGACATTTGGTTGTGCATAATTTAACATATTTCTTTGGAAATATTGTATTCAGCTAATGCTTGAGGATGGCAGATGGCAGAGCTAATGTCCCCACGCCCCTCTTAAACCACTTTCTCTCATGTTTTTGTACAGAACCTCACGGTGGTCACATGGGACACCATCACATTTTGGGATGTGGTGTTTGATTTCAGATTTCGGCTGGAATTTGACAGAAAAAATCCACATGGCAGAATCATTACCACATTGCTGTGGAGACTGATAACCGGCAGGAGAGCTGTTAACATCTCAGGGTTGTGGAGAAATTGTTACAGTCGAAATAGAGTAAACTTTTATATACGTTTGAAAAGGCTTGGCTTAATGGATAGATCTTCTTTCATATGAGCAGTTAATGGTTCAAGGTTAATGGATGCTTTATGTCTTGAAGTAATGCTGAAGGATGGAAATGGTGTCATAATTGTGTGATGTAACTGAGGTCAGAGACTTCTGTGTAGTGGTCACTGACTATAACATGACACACTGGACACACTCACCTTAGTGTGGTCAGCCATGCTGTGGTAATTGAGTCCAGCTTTGGATCGGAACTGTTTTTGGCACTTCTGACATTTGAGAGCGTCACGCAGCTGCGGGAGAAAGAGCAACATTTATGATGTCAACCTCCATATCTTCAAACCATTGGTTCAAAATGTGTTATTTTATATACTATTCGACATTTGCCGGTACTCAAAAATATGGTATATTGTGATAATTAATTCATATAAGCATATTTTTTTTAATTTCTTTGAAATCACACTAGCTTTTTTTTTTTAAACATCTTTTTTTAGTGTGCTGATATCGCTCTTCAGAGTAGTCAATAAATGAAAAGCTATATGCCGCCAGTTTGCATATTCGTCTATATATCATTATTTAATTAAATCTAAATCATAATTTATTTGTAAAATAAATTAAATGTTTATTTAGTTTCTTAAATATAATGATGATTTTAATGTTTTATAACAACTAGTGTTTATAAAATTACTAAAACATCATTAATAACAATAAGATCCTTTATCTTCAAATGCAATCCAATACAACAATAATCCTGTCTCATACCTATTTAACATACTTTTTATAACAATACATACTTTACGCTGCAAATTAAATGGTCTAAATAATAGTGTTTTTTCTCAAATATTAAAACATATTAAAGCTGCAATCCGTAATTTTCACCTCTCTATCTCCACCGTTGCTGACATAAAATTGCAGGTTATCCTACAGGTCAATCGAATAAATTGTACCTGACAGCTCAAATTGTAAACTTATGTGTACCATTGTGAATCTGGGTAAGATAAGGACAAGATAAGGATGTCAACACTGATTTTTTTCATATACTTAGTTGACATATATAATGTGTAAATGTGTCCTATAGTGTGACAGCAAAAGTGTAGAAAAAAATAGCATATAAGATATTTATTTTCATTGTTATTTATATTGCAAATATCAATCATATAAAATAATATATTATATTTGTCAACTATCCACGTGTACTTTTAACCAAAAAAGTTATGAATTGCAGTTTATAAGAATAATAAAGATACTGTAGCAGTGTTTTTATGCAACAGTATTTTCTAATATTCATCAGAATTCAGTATGTAAACTTCATGTAAGTGCACTGACCCAGTTACCTTTACTCGATTAAAACCAACATAAAACCATAAAAAACACCGATCACAGCTGCCATTGATTTCACACAGGTCTGAGGTAGAGGCCAGAAAAACTACAATTACTCGTGACCCCGCAATAACACACACCATCAATTCCCCTACAGTAGACATGTCGTCATTTTAATAGACCTGTGCACTATGAGTCTTTTCTCTAGATGTACGGTACCCTGGGTAGGGCCGCTCTCTGAATCTCTCTAATCAATAAAGTGCTCCTAATGGTTCCCTCCGGCACTGTGCGCGGGGTCCTGAGAGAGAGGTGTCTAATTGCACGCCTGAAACACTTTCCTCTTTCTTTCCTCTGTGGTTTGGTTGTATAAACAACAGAGGAAAGTCATAGATTAAACATTCGATACAGGGAAAACAAGGCACTACACATTCTGTATGTCAAAGTTGAACACTTTATTTATGAATGTTTCCATCAATACTTAATCTGTAACATGTTATCAAGGTTGCTGGACTGATATGTGGTGTGACCTCTGACCTTCTGACAGATCTCCATGTGCTTCTTAAGGCCCGACACGGTCTTGCGGGTGACGACAGAGCAGGTTGGGCAAACCACCTCTCCCCTCTCAGAGATGGTGTTCTGCCATTGGGCTTCAGCAGGGGGCACTAAAAAATTAAGAAACATCTATATTTAACAACTGCCTAATCGTTTGTATTTAAACTTAATCATTTGTATTTAAACTGCTATTATATTTCACTTTATTAGTTGTTTACACATTTTGCTTTATGAACTTATTTTGCACTGCTTTGCGTATAAATTTACAAGCATTACTAAAATGATCATTCACAAAAATTATCATGAATATTAGCTTTCATGGGACGTCTGAAACACATGACCAGCATCCCAGAGCATCCCAGAGCATCCCAGGAGAACAAGACTGTGATGTGATCTAAAGCTGACTTCATCATAGAAACATACAGAGAGAGAGACAGAGAGAGAGAGAGACCTGAACTGATAGAAGTAGATTCTTTTCTGGTGGCTGCTGGAGCTGACTGCTTCCTATGGGACTCGTCTGTGAACAAAGCCCCCCTCCGCCCTTTTCATCCGGCCTGCTTTCAACTTCTCCTCCACTTTATTCATCCCTGTTTAACACAACACACTCCAATGAGAGCAAGCAAAGACCTCACAACAGAAAGAAGCCAGAAATGGCTAATGCGCCATTGGTTTAAAAAGAACCCGTTAAAGAAGCACATACTAATTCTCTGGTAGTGTTGTGGTGCTGTGTGTCGGGGACTTTTATGGTTTCAACAGGAAATGAAACACTTTTATAATAAACCTTTTGGCACCAACAGAGATAATTACTAACAAATGGCACAGTCTATGTCATGACAAACATACGGAATGAAAATACTACGGAAGAAAGGTGTTTATCTAACAGAAACTGGATTGAATTCTGAAAGTCTAACACCCCCTGATATTGTTAAAAGGCTGACAAAGGTCATTGGGTCTCATTCACTAATAATTGCTTAGATTCTTCATATTTATACGCACATTTGAACTTCTCACGAAAACTTTCCACCTAATTTATAACGTGCTCATGAATTTATTCTTAACCTCGTCCTAATGTTAGTGAATTTGGAGAATTCTAAATGAGTGGCCGCGTGCACGAGTTTAGTCATTTGCATAAAACACACCCACTCCATCTCCATATTAGGGCTTTCCGCCTAAACTTTGCGTTCGTACGCAGGTTTCACGCACAAATTTGTGAGTATGCATGCTTAGTGAATCAGACCCATTGTGTGGCAACAAGTCTTGATAAAATGGCTCATGGCAACCCAGAAGAAAATACTTTCTGTTCTTTATATTTTACCTTGCAGTTGCTAAGTGGTTGCTATGCTGTTGCTAGGGTGCCCTGGTTGGTTGCTAGGGTGTTGCTATGTGGTTGCTAGAGTACCTCAGGTGGTTGCTGTGCGGTTGCTAGGGTGTTTCTATATGGTTGCTAGGGCACATGGGGTGGTTGCTAGGCTGTTGCTATAAGGATGCTATGCAGTTGCTTAGGTACTAAAGATGCTTTTTAAGGTGTTGTTAAGCGGTTGCTAGGATACTGGTGTGGCAGCTGCCAATAATTAAACTTCTATTGCAGGGCTAGTCAACTGGCAGCCCGCCGGCCAAATGTGGCCCGCCTTAACATTTAAAATAAGTCCAGACTTCAAGAACGGTGTGCTTTAAGAAATGCACGCCCTAAGACACTACATCTTTGAAAGGCCCTAATTCATTACGAAAGTATTTCCTGCGGCTAATAACGGTTGACGTTCCAAAACTTGTCTTTTCCCCTTAAAAGTAACTGTAGGAAGGGTACACCATGTAAACTGTTCTCTCAGATAAGGGAAAAACTGTGTTGTTTTTATTCATGCATTCGTTTTGTATGATTTAACCAGCCAAATTTATGAAAAATAGCTGTTCAAGTCCCTCCAGAACTCGCACTACATAGGATCTGCCCTTCTTATTGCGTGAACTACAAGAATGCGATTGGAATTCACCCGAAGATGCGAAAATCGTGTCCAGTTTTTTGCACAGATTAATTGATTCGCTTTATAATACGCCAGTTTAACGTCAAGGGGCAGGGATTACTTTTGTACTGATCGTAGTAGCGTTTTTGACTTTCATTGATGACTTTCATTAATTCAACCAAATATCTTCATAAATAGGCTATCTTCTGGAAAAAACAATGCCACCCACATCTTGGATGGAATGGTGGTGAATAAATTAACAGTAATTTTATTTTTGAGTAAACTAACGCTACAAGGAATATAAAACAAAAGTAAAAAGACAATATCCCTTTGAATTAAATATCATGAACAAATACCGGCACAAATACCGGACGCAATATTTTTTAATATATTGACCTATAAGTAACGTATAAAATGAACAAAATGCAATCAATAACAGAAATACAAAATAACAGATGAAATGAGGATATGGTAAAAACTGGCCCGCATCCTATTTATACTTTTGGAATCTGGCCCTCAAAGAAAAGTAGTTGAAGACCCCTGCTCTAGTGAAACAAGCCCACCTTCATGTCTCTAAGAAACTGTGCTGCAAAGATATTCATCTGGGCTTTTTATAATGGCAATCTATGGGATTGGTTGCTAGGATCCTATTAATGGCTGCTAGGGCATGGCTTAATTGCTTCATGATGATCCTGAGAGACTGATTGGTTGCTTGAGATAAATGAGCCCGCCCCTTTGTCTCTATGACACTGTGATACAGTTATGTTAATACCAAATGTATACTTTAGTAGTAATCTTTGTTTCATGGGCATTCCCTTCTCCTTTTTAAGTCTATGGGGCACTTATGGCCGGCTTTAACGCTCCAGGGGTACATACACAGGTTTGTGGTTTGTTCTTACAGAGCCGGGCTCTTCAAATGTTGTTACCCACATTTCTATGGGTCACATTTTTGGATCAATGTTAAGTCAAAGGGATTTTTCACCAGTTTTTCGCCCGCCCTACGAAAATCGTACACCTAATTGCTTATAAAAGTCAGAGCACTCCACTCAACTTCATGGGTCTACCACAAAACTGTGTCATTGAGCACTTCATCCAATTATTTAAAATGTATCCCAGCAGCATGTTTACTGTCATGAAATATTTATAGATACTTAGCATTTGATCTTAATTGTTTTGAGCTAGAAGTAAACAGCATAAAAGAAGGCAATTTGAATAATAATTTGTTAGCAATGCCAAATAAGTAAAATAAGGGAAAGTTAAGGGTTAATGATAAGTGAGGTGGATATAGTAGATGTGTGTCTATAATTCTTTTTCAAATAAGTTGTTCAAAACCTATTGTAGCTATTCAAACATGTGTGTGTTTTGTGTTGCGGTACCTTTCAAGCCAAACGTTCCTGAAATAGACGGCTGCTCCCCAGTGAACTTCTTTGGAGTTTTCTGCTTCCTCCCTGGCTCAAATGGAGAACAACAACAACAAGAGGTCAAACATCTTAATAGAAGGACAAGAAATTGTTAGTTTTTATGCCTTTTTACTTCAACGCCAAAGATATGTAACGTAATCTACAATTTTGCGTTTTAAACAGAGATGGCGATGGAGAGGTAAAAGTTAAAGACTGCAAATACATACAGTCGATTACAGTAAAAAATTACACAAAGTTTTATCATTTAAATGACTTTCATTTTAATGTTTTCTTTTTTTAACATTTTGAAATTGAAGCACGGTAAGAAATGACCACTTGAAAGACGAGTTGTGGGGTGTTTTTGTCAAAAGTGGCATAATAATTATTTCACTGGAACCATGCGTAAAAATTCTGTATGGGGTTGTTATTGTCGCGATGCGGAAAACCCGGACGGAAGCAAGGAATGCAGGCATAAAACAAAAAAGTAGATAATGATCTAAAACTACATAAATATATGTAAACAATTACCTAATAATACATTTAAATATTTTTATACTTAAATTGGATGAAAGAAGTATTGACGTTATTGGATGGCAGAATGAGGTGTAAATGCGGTAAATGCATCTTGAGGACACTCAATAAAACTGAGATGAGAATGTCTCAGCTTCTAGATTCACAGAACTTTAAAATGTATTTGATTATAATGTTTATTACAAAAAAAGCGCTTGAATAAACATGATCGCTTTGCACTGTTATCTGTGTGCAGTGCACTTGTAGAGTTTGCGCAGATTCCTCAGACGGAGTTATTGTTCACAAACATTGAGCAGACTTATATACTGTATACCGTATGTGGGCAGTATGCTTTATTAGCGGCTTTTTCATCTGCGCGAGATCAAATGATTTCTGTAGATTCTTCTGTACTTTTTGTCCATTGCTTTCTATTCGCTTTTTTGTTTACACAGATTGCTTTGCTTTATAAATACGAACCAATCATCAATCAGTAATGACTGTTTAGCAAACCAAAGTTATGATACAGTTCATGCCATATTTAATTATTGATCGTAAATATCGTCATTTTTAACGATTTTAATCATGATTTTTCCAAGCGTTTTTAGAAATCTGCCTTCCCCTATTCAAGTAGATGGGACTGTGGACATGCTATGACGTAAATAGCTGCCCAAAGGCGTTGTAAACATGGCCGCCGAGTGGCACGACTTCCGTAAACAGACTTTGGTGGCGATCAAATCACACTGTCAATCCTCATAGCCTTCAGAGAAACAGTTAAGCTACATAAACACATCATGTTTTATGCTAACAGTGCACATATGTAAGAGACAGATGATCCGTTTTTGAAGAGGTTTGCTTGTGAACGTTTTTATAATAATGTAATGTGAACTTAAAATTGCTATACTCTACTTATGTGGTACAGTCAGTCCGTGGATGTTCTCCCAAAGCGTTGCTGGCAGGGCGAACCGCCGTAAACACTAGTGCGTAATGCGTGAGGCGCTGCGTACGCGAAACACGCGCACTAACGTTGAAACCATCCGTCCGGCATGTGTTTACATAGAGAAACGAAAAGTGGCGCTGCGGGTCTTTATGAAAGGCCGGGCCGGTCACTGTAGCCCACACCACGCACATACTGTGTGTAGTTATTAGCATGTTCTGTACAGTAATGAAAACAGGTCGCACCAAAACAAAATGTGCACTCACAAATATTTTTCGAGGTCACACAGCATATAGGGAGCATTAAATATAGGGTTTTACTCCATGAATGTTGCATTAATACAAACTTTTGGCTTTAATATTTGCATTGTAAACATATTTACAGCACTTGACTTTGTGATCATTGCTGGAAAGAATTGCCTACATTGCCTTTAAACTTATAACACATTGTTATAAACTAATCAGGGTAAAGAAATGAGACAGTTTTGAACACTGATTTCATGGAATTGCTAATATTTGAATTACTTCTAAATAGTCTCAATGAGTCAGATGCTTTTTGTACCGCTTAGCATACAGTAGCTAGCAACGTCTTTCAAAGGAAAAACTTGCAGCTTGGTAAGCTAGAGTTTTAAAGCAGTTTGACAAACACCGCTCATTTAAGACTCAAACTTCCGTGCACCCAAGGCAAGTGAGCACCTGCTGTTTCACATGTTCCCTAATCTCCTGTGTTTGTCACTGCTGTGGAGAACCTGACACACCTTTCATGTAGCAGTCATGTGAGGGCTGCAACAAACGATTATTTTGTTAATCGACTAATCTAACGATTATTAGAACGATTATTCGACTAATCATTGATTATTTTCTCAGATTAATCGGGAGGTTTGGGTCGATTATTCGGTTTTTGCAATTCATTAAAATGTTGAGTTTGACCTATTGTAACTAATAAATAAAACAAAGACATTATTTCAACTGTTTGATTTCTAAACTTTGTCTGCTAAAAAAATTATTAAGAAAAATCTCAACTAATGATGTAAAAACATATACAGGGAACCAAGTCAGTACATCAACATACCATTAAACGTTAAAATTATACAAATTATTTATAGCCAATACAACTGCATTTACTAAAGATTTTAAAAATAATCATATTTAATAATAACTAATTATTCTAAAGACTGATCAATTACATAATGTATTTAAGATAAATATAGGCTTTTATACCCCAGCTGGAATAAACTATAGAAACCCAATAGAACCCATGAAAAGAAATTCTAATGGTTTCCATTGAAACATTATAATTTACAAACCATAAACTTGAATCATTAAAACCGTAACAAAACTCATTTTTTGTAGTGTTTTTTGGGCCTTACTCCCACTATTAGAATTCATCACGTACCATTAGACATTAGACCATTATAGTTTCCATTAAAACCAATTCATTTACCATAATCCACAACATTTTCTATGGTAATTTTGGACAGGGTTTTATTGTTTATTCAGCCGGGACGTTTATGCAGGTAGGCCTACACATGGAGCATTTTAAATGAATAAATAGAACATTTAAATAGAACATGTTTTCGGG
Organism: Triplophysa siluroides; assembly: GCA_006030095.1. NCBI lineage: Eukaryota > Metazoa > Chordata > Actinopteri > Cypriniformes > Nemacheilidae > Triplophysa > Triplophysa siluroides. The sequence continues at coordinate 287,051 of VCII01000161.1, forward strand.
GGGTCAAGAAAGTGTTCGCGGTATATTTCCTCCTCCCTCACTGCAAAACGCTCGCTCTGTGACTCTGGATGCATTTTAAATTCACAGTAAGGATGCACCCCTGTCACATTACACACTTGCGCTTCAATAAACCGACGGATGGTGGGTTAATGTGTTTATATGCTAGGTGAAATAGACGTAAGACGCAAAAATCTCTCGATGGCAATCGTAACAGAGCGCTCTGCTAGGTCAGCTAGCATTGGCAAGCGGCATATTCTTCTATTGCTTAAATGCGTTGCCTCTTGAAGGGTAGTCGCGCTACAGCGCCCCACAGGTCAAACCACGTAACTGAGGGACCTCAAATCAAATCATGTGAAATCAAACGACTACTCGACAACACAATTATTTGTTGACAATTTTTTATTGTCGACGTTGTCGATAATGTCGACTAATCGTTGCAGCCCTAGCGGATATGCTACGCGTCTCCCTCCGTGAGTGTGTGTTAGCGTGGCAGACATTGATTGTCAACTTATGTCACACAAACACAGCTGCTCTCGTGCTTTTCTTGGACATTTCAGACGCAACGCCACCCCACACACAAACATGGCTCTCGCCTCTGGCTCCGGCGAGGAGCAACAAACGTGGGGCCGTGTACACACACAAAGGCCATAAATAGCCGTCTCACAGCGAGGGCCGCGCGAATATCTTGACTCACTGCGTCTCTGCCAGGCAGAGACAGAGACCGCAGCCGCCACCATCTACCAGAGAGACCCAATGACCAGTCCTGAGAAGTATCTGAGACAGAGCTCTTACACACTGCTGCTTGAAGGGCCAATACACCGTTTCTGACAAATGTCAATGACTCAGTGTTGAGGGAATTCTGGGACGTGTTATTAAGGAAGGGAATGGAAAACATTCTTGCTTTCAAAGAATTAGGTGGACGAAAAAAGACTTTTAAGTCATATATTCATCCTGGGCTCAAGCCCTGGAAAGTATTAGAGGGTTTCTTGATGGAGGAATTGCCGGTTATGTGTTACCAATGAAGTTTCTGAAGATGGGTTTGATGATAAAAATTAAAATGTTACTAATGTTACAAATGAACAGACATTGTTGAGGTTTCAGAATTTCAACTCTCTAAAGCATAACGCACAATTTAAACACATTATGGCACACATAACATATACACAAACACACACTGAAGGGATATTTTAAACAAAAATGACAACTCATCATTTTGTATGTTCCCGAGGAATCCAACCTACAACTTTTGGCGCTGTTGATGCAATGCCCTACCACTGAGCAGCAGTGGAAGGATGAGATAATCCTTGCAAAACTGAATGGAACACAACACGGCCCAACATGGGACAGTAATCGTATCATACCATGGCTACTTAAGTTAAAATATACTGTACATATACTGTATATATATTAGGGCTGAGTATTGGCAAGGGCCTTTCGATACGACACATATCACGATAGATAAGTCACGATACAATATATTGCAATACTTTTTTAAATAAAAAAATGTTAAAAAACCTGAAAATACAACTTGTTGTGGACCATCTGGGGTATTTTTTACCATCCCACCATTAGAATCCATTACATACCAGTAGACACCATTATAGTTTTAATTTATACCAATGCAATTCCCATTAAATCCTTTAAAGCGGCCCTGCAGTGGTGTCTCATGCATTCGGACTTCTTCACAATGTTAAACGTGTTGTCTTCTCATGCTTAACATGGTCAACTTGTCAAAAAACGAGTTGGGCGAATTACGTAGTATTTCTGTGCTCGATACACTCCCCCAGCGATCCTACAGGTTTCGGAAAGTTTTTTTCGAACATATAAAACTATTTCGTAACTATTTTTTCATTGTCCCTTATTGGACAATTCTCCGGGAAAAGTATGCGTCGTATGTTTCCGGAAACACTTGTGCAGCTGTATCTATCTTTTATAAATGTGATCAAACTAAATACTCTTTGAAGATACGAAGTATGCAATACTACTCTATAGATGCTCAAGATTAATATGAGATTGGCAGAAACCCAGTGTGTTAGGGCCGCTTTAAATCTTCTATTGTGTTTTGGGCAGGGTTCTATTGTTTTTCAGCAGGGTTGTTTTGGCTGCTGTCCAGTTTGATACCGTTAATGTCAGTCCACGCATACTTTAGATTTGCATTTTAGGTGCTCTAAACTCCAAATACAGTTTGCTGTATTGATCTTTTGCACAGCCCTAATATATTTATACACATACATATATATATACAGTATATATGGGCCATTCAATTATTCGAAAGTTAATGCACATCCAGAGGTGGTAATGCGGCCACGACTCGCTCGCACTTCTGCGTGTTTGCGGTAATGTGACAGAAAAGCCAGTGATAATAAATGATTTATTCCTTGTATTGATTCTATCTTCAGCAGTAAAACAAATCACGCAAACTTTTGAAGGAGTAGGTCTATCAAAATATATTTGTTATCAGTTATAAGCAGCATGAAGAGGAAAACGAAACAGTAGGCTATCAGTGTTTATTAATGCATTTTGTTGTTCTATTTAGTTATTTTAATAATTTTATTTAAGTATATGTATTTCTTGTTTTTTAAATGCTTTGTTTATTGAAACGAAACTGCACTCGTTTCCATTAACAGTAAAGTTTGACATTATAACGGTCAGATCAAGGGCAGTGTGCTGTGATGGCCTATAGGCTACACTATAACCTCTGTTGTTTAAACTTGGCGAAGTGATATGGAACTGTAATGCGGTCAGCAGACCTGGAACACCTTCATAGGTGTGCATTTAACTGAAAGTTAATGCATACCCATAGGACCTTTGTCAAACAAGCAGATTGAAGCATTCAACAGCCCATGGTATAAATATATATACATAGCAGAAAAAATTAAGAGACCATTTCAGAGAGCGTTTTTCTGATTTTAAAGTTTACTACTTGAAAAAATACCATGGTATTACAATAGTAAATATTCAGAGAATCACAGAACACCCAGGGTTTTAAAATCTTAGTGTGTAGCAATCTTACTGTGCTTCATTCTTTCAGGATCCTCCTCGGGGAATGGTGGGGGTAGACTGTCCTCGTCGCTCTCACTGCCCCCAGTGTCTACAGATGTCCCCTGATGCTGAGAACTGTGCTGCTGTCTCCTCTCCGGTCTTTGGGGGGCGCACTCTCCGTTCTGTGAGGGCTGAGATACCTCCTGGGTCTTCTTCACCTTGAAAAATGCGGGCGACGGAGGGCTGTTCTCTGTGGGCCTTATTGGAGCGAAGGGAACACAGGCTATTAAAGGCAATGCACGGAGGACTGGTACCATAGTAATACAGGAGAACATCATCTGGAACTTAATGATCGCCGTGTGGAAAACAAACCACGTCCTGAAGTTAATGATTGTTGTTTTAGTATCTGAGCTAAAAGTGTTATGCCAAACACTATTTAAATTTAGTGCAGAAATGTATCATGAATGCTAAAGAAACACAAGGAAACCAATAAGGAGCAAAATGGACAACACTTTAAAAGGGTACCTGTGTAGTACCTGTAAGTTTCTTCTGCATTTGAAACACAAAAGAAGATATTTTGAGAAATGTCTCGGTGGTTTTGTATTCATACAATGGAAGTCAATAGGGGGCCAACGTTGTTTGGGTCACCGACATTCTTCAAAATATCTTCTGCTATGTTCTGCATGAGGCTTGAAATGACATGAGAGTGAAAAAATGATCTTATGAAATTATTTTTTCACTGTGGGTGCACTATCCCTTTAAGACTGTTTCAGGAACAGGGGATTGACATTTCTAACCTTTTTTTGGCATTGCCCTTCACAAGGCTCTTCTGCTGTTTGGGTTCGGACTTGAGATCGGGTTTGGCATCCAGGGTGACCCCGGACTTGGTCTCCATGGTGACCCTTTCTGGGTGGTTCCACAGTTTGTGCTTTTGAAGACGCACCTTCGTGGCAAACACAGCCTCGCAGTATGGGCATCTGTGACTCAGCTTCTCTGCTATGGTCGCCTGAATGACACACACAGTAATGTTGTGTCATTTTAAGTGATGAAAGCAAGAGAACAAGAAAGATGGAACATATTGTTTAAAACTGAGCATCTTAAATCTGGCCTATAATAACATGTGCACGACAAAATTAAAGTGTTTACATATCTTGTTCTGGTGATTATGTTGTTGTAAAACCACTATAATAATAATTTTTCATATACGGGTCATATACTGGTACATTACATTTAAAATGTATTTTATTCAGAAAGGGAATTTTGGGATACATAATATTAATTTGAAATATTTTATTAATACATTTTTAACAAATACAAACTTTTCCTTTTCGCTTTCGAAGGGACAGTTCACCCAAAAAAGAAAATTATGTCATCATTTTCTCACCCTCAAATTGTTCCAAACCTGTATACATTTCTTTGTTTGGTTGAACACGAAGAAAGATATTTGGAAGAATGTTATCAAATGAGATTTCTAGGAAACCATTTACTACCATTAAAAGAATTGTCAAAGGTGCCTCTTCCGAATATTTTCTTCAACAGAACAAAGAAGGTTTGGATCAACTTGAGGGTGAGGAAATGATGACAGGGTGAACTGTTCCTTTAAGTCAAGACACAATGTTCAAACAAGAATTTGTAAGCAAATTATTTGTATGACCCCTTGTTGCTGTTTTAAGCCTGGTGTTATCTAGGAATAACAGACCAATCAGAATCAAGCATTCCAGAGCGCTGTGCAATACAATTTTATGTGCTAATGTCAACAAAACATTTAACTGAGCTTTCACTTCGTACTATTATATCTGTTATGCATATTTTAATTATTTCACCAAAAAATTGTTCAAAGTGATTAAACAAAGAAAGACTTTGTGAAAGACCCCAGCTTGAAGATGAATACATTTTTAATGAGTTCTCACAACTTCACCGAGAAGACTTTTGCGAGCTGTCAATGAGGTGTGCTTTAGCGTGCTAACAGTCTAAAAACAACTGTTAGCAGTATACTGATACTCTTTCAGAGTCTTTTACAGCACTGCGACTACAGCCTTAACAAATATCACTAAAATGATTTAGCAAAAGATATAATCGTTCAATGAATCTTTAAGACATACAGTAAGTGTCTAACTTGTGACCAATGCGGATTTGTAGAAGTGTTTTGTTACAACCACTGTTACAGCAGTTTTGTCCAAAACTGGATTTTAATGCACGACCTGGAGGCCAAGAACCACCCATCCAGCCAATCAGAATTGAGTATTCAACCAGACCATGGTATAAACTACTATTATAGTATTGCCTATTAAGTTTGTTTGCCTATTTAGAGCATATGCAGAATTCTGCATGTGTTTCGGGTGTTTTCTTTGGATTCTTGATTTTACCCCTTGGCATCTCTGATAATGATATTTAAGTCCATAAATACTGGGGAATTCCAGCCAGCAGCCCGAGCACGGGCATTTCACCCTGGAACGACTTTTAAACTCCTCTTTCCACTGAACTATCATATGAGCCTGCAGCCAAAGAAACACAACATAAAGACACAGTCATTAGAAACTATCAGCAAACAATTTACACACACTGCACTTCTTTATGAGATGTTTTTCCTTTAAGCACAACAGTTGGAAATCATTTGGAAAGTCCCCTTCATCCTTTCGCAATTGGCATACAACAAATTTCCCGAAATCCCACACTGGCACACCGCCAGCATTAGCCAGAAAGAATAGTTTGAGGGTTACTCACAGGAATATTGCGCAGTTCCTGCACCTCCACACGGGGGCGTCCTTTCTTCTTGCCCTCTGACTTCTCATTACAGGAGGAACCTGAGAAAGAGCCTATAAAGGCATGAAACAGAACACAAAGCTGATTTTACATTTGTAACGTGTTGCATTTTATTTTAATGCAAGAAACCTTCATTATATCAAGAATAAATAGTATTCATTGTGACAGATCTTATTCATTGACCCTTATTTTATACTATTATTTTAATTTTGTTTCATTTTTTATTTTTTATTTATTGCTAGAAACCTTTATTATATCAAGATTAAATAGTATTAATTGTGGAAGGGCTTATTTGTTGACCCTTATTTGATTTATTTAATTTAATTTTAATGTTACTTTATTTAATTGTATTTATCTTTTCCATTCTTTACTTTTATTTCCTAGTAAATAATTCAATTAAATAGTATTAATTGTGACAGATCTTATTCATTGACCCTTATTTTATTTTGAATTTTAATCTGATTTAATTACATTTTTTATTTTATTTAATTTCATTGCCAGAAACCTTCATTGTATCAAGATTAAATCATATTCTGGTGCTAGTTCACCCACACGTTCTGTCACCAATGCCTAATTATTTCTCAAACCAATTTAGTTTTCTTTCATTGGTGAAACAATGAAACACAAGATTCAAAGGGGAACTTGACTTGAGCTTCTGTGGAATTCCGATCTTATCCTTCCCACTCTAAAACGCCTCGATGTGATCAAAGTCCCATTAACCTTTTTCCAGATTAATGATATAACGGTATAACTCCCCCCAACGCTGCGGCGCTCCGTGTGTTTCAGACGTGTCCTCTGGGAATTTTGCGAAGCTGAACGAACATTTAGAGACACAGTCAACTGCAGATTTATTCTGCGTACAAATGAGCAGCTTTGCTCATTTCCTGAAAGTCCCGGGAGAATTGGAGGTGATATCATGTGTTGGTTTTCGGTTTAGAGGAGGTCACAGAAGGTTGCCGCAGATGCAAACGAACAGTGGCAATGTCAAACTTTGAGCAAACTGCAGCTAATTACACGCTAATACTCCATAGAGGACTGCTGGCTTACGGCTGCTAAGCAACTAAATAATAAGGACACTTACAAAGTGGCTTCAGACATATTGTCTGCAGTGAGCGTGTGTGTAAATGAGAGTGACTGTGGATAAAGACCATTCACAGACTTGAGTAAATCAACCGTTTATCAGTTGTGTCTTTGACACGGCACTATAAGGACACGCTCCCTTTAAAGAGATTTTGAATTTGGAGAATTCGGTCATTATTATCTCACTTGTGTCGTGTGCAACCCTTATGACTTTCCTCCTTCTATGATTCTTTGAAGCAAAGTTTTCTATAGTCAGGTAAGTGAATTGTCACACCCGTAACAGTCCATATTTCTCCGAAATTTCCCCATAAAATAAATAATATAAAATAATTGTTTTATGGTCTATGAAGAGTCATCCCTACTCCATTTGTTGGTTATTGTTGCTTCTGGTTTGTACATTTGAATTCACAGAAATCCTACAAAGTATGTCGCCTCTCAAAAGCGTGCATCCTTTTGTCACATCCGTGACGCATGTTTTTTTCTCTTTTTTAAAAACTCATGCAACTCATATTTTTCCGATGTCTGGACTCATCAGGGGTTTGGTAGAATGTAACCAGATGGTTCAATATATTTGTAATAAATACATTCTCTGAGAATCAATATTTAATGTTTTGACTTGGGCTGTCAAAAGATGAATCGCGATTAATCGCATCCAGAATAAAAGTTTGTGTTTACATAATATATATCTGTGTGCAGTACATGAGAATTTTGTATTTATTAACACATACACATCCATGAATATATTTAAGAAAAATCAAAAAATTATTAAACATTTATATAAAATTTCAATTGTTGGTAAATATAAATAAATACATGTAAATATTTGCAAAATATTTATACATGTGTATGTGTTTGTATTTATAAAAACATAATTAATATGCACGGTACATAGACATATATTATGTAAACACAAACTTTGATTCTGGATGCGATTAATCGCGATTCATCTTTTGACAGCCCTAGTTTTGACCAAAAATGTCACATTCATAACGCTGGAATTGCTCAAATACAGACGTTCTGAAGAATCTTCATGCAGCTCTGCAACGATAGCTCAATGTGAGCACAAAGCACCATAAAAGTATCACAAGTTAAAGCTCCTCCATTATAATCACGATTATTTTGGCCAAAATTGAGATAACGATTCTTTATCATGATTACTCGTTGTAATCGTTGTAAGACAATATCACAAATGTTGTTTATATGACTCATCACAAGTCTTGTGTTGCAATTTTTGTTGTGTTCAGACTAAGTAAGGGATAATCCACGGCTATTAAGGATAAAAGGATTTTAAAGGATGTATTAAAGGATTTTAATGCACGACATAGAGGCCAAGAACCACCGGACGCGAAGCGGAGGATTATTCTGTTTATACCATGGTCATTTACCAAGTTAAAGCTGTTATTGATGTTTACATTGTCATTTTTGATCAAATTGCCTACTTAAACTTACAACGTGTCATGAATGCTAAAGAAACAAAAGCAAACCAATCAGGAGCAAGACAATACATAAAGAGTTTACCCAAAAATGATGTCATCATTTCTCCCCCTTATGTCATTCAAACCTGTATATGACACCTCAGTGGAGCACAAAAAAAGATATTTTGAGATGTGTCTCAGTGGCTTTGTGTTTATATAATGGATGGCAATGGGGCCAATGATGTTTGGTTACCAACATTCTTCAAAACAAGCATTCTTCATACAAGTTTGACATAGGTGAGTAAATGATGAAAACAATTATTTTGGGGTAAACTATCCCTTTCACAAAAATGTAAGTTGGATACCTCCTGGTGAACAGACGCTCGTTGACATGCCTGTATGACTTCGAATATTCACAGAAGAATGCAAGTCATTTGCCTTTGAGATAAAATGAGGAAAGTGCAAGACATAATTTAAATGTTTTGGGTGGCCTGTCCCTTAAAGGATCACAAGCTCTCTCATTTTTTCTGTGGGTGTGGAGGGCTGTTTCACTAGCACTCTCCTCTCTCTCACAATTAGCCGTGTCCTCCATCACAGCAGCCCTGCGACTCTCCACAGAAGCACGTGGGAGGGGTGAGCACTGTGAGAGTGAAGAGGAGGGGGAGGAAGGGCAGGTCTGAGACCAGACAACGTGCTAATTACATGTCACTGATTCCCCGCTATCAGCCCTTTATTCACATCTGAGCTGTAACAGTGGCTTGGCTTGCTCTTTTTCTTTCCTCCTCCCACTGATGACCCCGTTCACCGGGGTTGGTGGAGTGGGCTGTGGTTGCCGACCGAAACCAGGCGCTTTTGAGAACCCAGAGCAAGACATGAGATCAAAATTGACCCCACTAACGTTCTTAATAAAAACTGAGCGTGATTCATCAGCAAGTTAAACACGTGGGGGAAAAGGAACAAGTAATAATATCTTGTCCTACTTGTGACATCCAATCAAATCGCAAATGATAAAATCATGCCCCGCCCCCTGTAATAAACTAACTCCCTGCTGACGAAAACAATAGAAACCATCACAGAAATTCTAATGGATCTAATGGTTATAGTGGGAATTGTTTTTAAATGGTTTAAATGGAAAGTGTCTGTGTTGGGGTCTTGGGGTGGGATGTTTTCTGATGGATGAGAACTGATAAAATACCATTAAATCCTAACAGAAAAAGGCCCAGAACACACTACACAACAGAATTTTTTAATGGTTTCAATAGTAAACACTTGATGGTTTATAATGGTATTTGTAATGGAATTCATTACCATTTCCATTTTTGCCCTATGTTTGATTCACAATGAACAGATGTCCTGTTGGTTAAAGTCCCAGTGAAATTAAAGATAACAATTCCTATTTTCTTTATATTGCAAGCAAATTTTGACTATTCAGTTTGTGCAATAGTGAAAAAAAATAGCTTAATAAATAGAAGAAATGCAAAAAATCATCTTCGGTATTATTCGGCCTTCGGCCAAGTGTTTCACATCATGTTCGGCTTCGGCCAAGAATGTTAGATTCGTTGCATCCCTACTAATAAGCTAAAAACTGGTTATTTTAAATCGTCATTTTGACTGCAAGTCAATGGTGCTCTCTGTCAGTTGGGCATAGCAAGATGGCGGCGCGATCGCTTCCGGTGGCGTCACCTCCTGCAGTTGGTTTAGCGTTCTAGGCGCAATTATATAGATCTGTGGTCAAAATGCAACAGCTGTTTTTATACAGCCAATCAAATCGCAGGGAAAAACAAGCCACTCCCACATTTCTTCTCTTTGGAGGTGTCAGAATACGTAAGTAAACACGATCGCAACTTCCGGTTCACAGGGACTTTAACCCAATGCACTGGAAACTATGCACATAAGCTTGCGTGCCATCTCTCCCCTGCAACTGAACACAACGTAACATCTTCCAGCCTGTGTAGCTATGCGCTGGAAACTCAAAAGCTTAGAAGGGTTTTAAAGAGGCGAAGCAAATTGGATTCTTTAAATGATTATTATTGGAGCAAGTTTGTGTAGGGATTCATGTCTTCATCATTACAAATGTTCCTCTGAGGAGGTATCACTGTTAGTCTTGTGGTTTAAGTCCTATTGGATAATGGATTAAACGTAATCTTTGATTTTACCCGGAGGATGGCTGGCGAAGTCGATAGTGAAATTACATGCTGTTTAAAAGAATGTTTGGAAAGCTTAAAGAAAGATCCATGCTTGTTGCTAGAGGCTGTTGTGGGTGGATTTGGAATCAGACTGTTAATGATCAAGAGAATTAGAGAGATCCGTTCTGGCTGAATTAGGAAGATATGCAAGACCAGTGCATGTGGGGGGGGGGGTGGATGTGGTCCCGGGCCCTGTGATGAGACGCCGAAGACCCTCGTGCACATTAACGAAGGAATCATCCATCAGTGTGTATGTGAAAACTATACAGTACTTAACAACATAAACACAGATGTGTTCGCACGGCACGCGGATATTATAAGAGAAGATTTTGCCTGTCATTATGGTTCTTCTGCTCAAGAAGAAATGAGGTATGAATTTTAATTTCTGCCTGCGCTAATAAAGGTCCTTCAGATGAAGAGGATAATTAGAAAACATTGCTCTCGGGAAAGACATGTTTGTGGTACTATGGGATTGAAAGTCACTTATCTCCGTCTATGTCTCCGCATATGTCAGTTTACGTGTAGTGTGGATGTACACAAGCAAACTTAGTGGTGCTTACTAAAGCAAATGCTACTGCTCATAGTTTGGATTATGGATTTAAACTCCCTTAACCTAAATATTAACCTTCGGTACTATAAATGATTTGCACGCAGGGTAGGGGTGTGACGAGACACAAGATTGGGTTCACGAGAATCAGATTCTTTTACTTTTTTTAAAGAAATCCTCAATGATGAAATATGTAGGGAAAATAGTATTTTATTCACTTTAACACAAAGTGCAAAAAAATGTGGCATTATAAGATCAACTTGTACTTTATGAAAGACATTAAATGAATTGTATTTTGCAGTAATTAACAATATGTAAAAACTGCACAATGTTTTGTCACAAACTCAACTGAATTTGGAGATGGAAAATCACGTTGTCTATGAATGGCCGGTCACTGTAGCTCACAGCACGGCATGCATATAATTTGTGCAGTTCTGTACAGTCATGAAAACAGGTTGACATTGTTATGGTATAAGGACAAGTTATTCCCATTACAAGTTCCTATAATTCAGAGACTTTTCAGTGACAATATAATCACTTGTCAACGTTCAAGTCTCTATTCAATTCAAGACATCTCATCGAAATTTCAGCGTTTTTACATATTGCAATGTAAATCATAGGTTTTATTTTTTCACAGTTTTTTCAATATCGTGCAGACCTAATGGACGACTTCATTTAGCCAACACAATCTCTCATAGGAATTCGTCACTATTTTACGAGGTGGCTAATTTGTATGAAATCATCATATCTGTATGCAGAGGCGACACTGGGGTGAACAAAGGGGGTTTAGCCTCCAAAAAATTGACCATGCCCTGTACGAATCACTTAGGGGCCATTCACATTTCACGATTTTAGCATGTGCAAGTTTGTTATTTTCAAATAGAGAGCGATGCAGTCGTGGCGCACATGCTGTGCACTCACTTTCTTTTCCAGGCACGTCGACGAAAATATTTCAACTTTTCAGAATCCTTCAATGCACAACTGAGCACTTTAAAAAATGAGAATTCCACACGCGAACGGCCCATACAAGTGTTTTCTAATGCACGGATGTCTCTGGGCTAAGCCGCAGACATCTATTTACCCTAGAACTGCCTCTCTCCGTACGTTTTAGTACGATTCGCTTTCGAGCCAGTCACTTTACAATAGGAGAGGGGTTAAGGGAGGGGCTTCAGGATTGCTTTTTTCTTTCTTCGAAAACTCTTACTTTTTTGTATGATTCACAGCATACAAATTTGTGTGCACATTCAGTATATAACTATATATGCGTACAAATTATCTTTAGCACCATAGCAACCACCTGGTAATGCCCTTAGCAACCACTCTGAACACTTTAGCAACTGCCGAGCAACCAGCCATAACACTCTAGCATCACTAGCTGTGAGTTGTTCCTCATAAAATGTTCAAAACCTACTTGTTATAACAATTGTCAATGAACCCCTTTAGTTCTCTTACACGGCACAATATCCCGACTGTACAAACTCTTTAAACACACACACACACAAACACTCATTGTTTTGCTCAAATAAACAAGTTTCTGTTCTCTACCAACACCCCCCAAGACACATAGGCCCCCCCACCACCACAAGACACACATATTCCCTAAGACAAGAACAACTATTGTAGAAAGAAATGGTGCATCATTATAAATTGGTCAAATCGGCTCATGACCTCGCACACACACACCCACACCCACGGGTACGCTGTAATTTTTGAGAGAGTGAGACCCTCCCAGCTGTCTTTGACTGCAGCTGTGCGCTGCTCGTTGTCTTCCTCACCGAAGCAGCAGCGCGCGAGAGAGAGAGAGAGAGAGAGAGAGCGAGAGAGAGAGGGAGGGAGGGAGGGGGGGGGTCGAGCAAGAGCGGGGTGCTGCCAACTGCATAATGCTCTCAAATAACCCAGCCACTCTCCTTTCTCTCTGCAACACCCCTCACAAACACACACTCTGTGACCCTCTTATTTTCCTTCTTCTGTCTGCCTCTATTCTGAAGACGGCTCTCAATGGTCTTTATTCTTAATGAACTTTTTGTTACATTCATGAACTTCTTTTAAGATGTTCAATAGGTGTGTGTTTGGTTTCACTCTGTATGGGTAGCAACAACACAGCATGGGTTAGTTTATAACCCAACTCTTGGTTTTTGTCTATATTTTACCCATCCATGAGTTGTAAACAACCCAGCATTTTTAAGAGTGCATTTAGCACTCCATGGGCCCTTGTCACGATTTGTATGAGACAGAACCCAGGCGCAGGCAGACAAAGGGTTAAATAATACACTTTTAATACCTCAAAACAAAAGCCCACAATGGGGGAAAACACGACAAACAAAACAAGAATCAAAACTAAGAACTTCCACAAGGGGAAAAAACAAGGTCCAAGTAAAATGTAAATAATAAATCCAACATACGATGGGAACATTGGAACACGGGAACAAGGTAATCCAAGGGGTAGTCCACAGGCAAGACGAATGGGAAGGAAACACTGGGATACAGAAAGGAATGAACCAACATGTGGCATGGGAAACAGAGACACTAAGTAGGGGAACATTAACGAGGGGAGATTGAACGGGGACGGAGACGGGCAGGTGACAAGGATAACACTAATTGGGGAACTGGGGAGACAGGTGAGAAGGATAAACACCAATGGGAGCTGACGGAGATACAAGGGGGCGGGGCTAGAAGACGCAACACCGGAGAGAGCATGGCATTATAGAACCAAAACAATGCCATGCCCTTTCTCTACATAAAACACATGGGTATGCCATGATCCTGCCACAAGACTCGAAAATCATGACAAGAAGAGGCAGGACCATGACAGGCCCTATTGTACACCCGGCACAATGTGGCGCAAGGCGCAGCGGAAGTGTTTTTGCTAGTTTTGGCCCGACACAGTTCTCATTTTCCCGTCCTGCGCATTGTTGTTTGAATAGCAAATGCATTCGCGCTCATTTGTGCGCATATGGGGCGCGTTGGTCTACAAAAGAGGTGTGCTCAGGCGCATTGTTGGCGCGTTGCTATTTTGAGGAACTGAAAATAGACTACAGACGCAATATTTGTTTGTTATTTAAAGAGGGCGTTAGTAGGAAATGCGCCTCTGGTCCACAATGCGCTTTCGCTTTACTTATTACAGAGGAAAGGGTAGGAGCACACAAACATTTGTAAATTCTATATCTCCAGTTTGTTACAAGTAAATTATTGCAGGAAACCTTTATTGAGTGTAAACCTTTTTTTTGCATATTTGTAAACAGTTATTTAAAAAATACTTGCATATTTTGGAAATTACAGGGATCATGTATCAATATATTCAGCAATTAAATCCCTGATAATTTTACTTATTACTTCATGACTGCGGAAAAAAACACTTTAATGAGAACCAAGGCTTTGATGAAAAATAAAAGCATTTCTATAAATTATAATAAACAACAGGTCCTCTTCTTCCTCCCACGCTTCTTCCTTCTTTAATTTAGCGCACGAGCAAATCAGTTTCTTCGCTTAAGAAGTGTTCAGCTTTTCCGCCAACAAACTCCACCATGTAAATAGCGATAGGACATTCTGTCAAAGTCCAGAGTGGCCGTCACACCGACAGCCTACGGCCGTGACCAGGGGCGGACTGGCGGACGTATTATAAACGCGAATGCACACAATGCGAAAGCATTAGCGAGTCAGGCACGTATTTATGTAACACAATGCACACGTTACATACAACACCCAAACCCCCAATCGCCCCCTCCCCGTTGACAGAATTGGTGGAGGGCCGATGCCATCAAACACACCCTCGCTGACCCCCCCCTAATTTCATCTTTAAGCTTTTACAATTTTTTAATTTTTTTCAATCGTATGTCCAAATTCACTGATTTGAGGAAGTAAAAAAATAAATGTAAATCTTTTAAATAATTAAACACCGTGTTGTCAAGGTTGACAAGCACTTTTTAAACTTTTTTTGGTTAGATATTTGCAAAAACCCAGAGAAAAACATAAATCATTATAATCATTATTATTAGTAAAGCTTTAAGACAAAAAATTTAAATCACGAAATATGAACCCTTGGAAGGACAGCGACGATATGTTATTTGGCACATGACACATGCACTCAGCTCTGTGCCCCTGGTAACTGCCAATACTCTTTCCTGTTTTATCCCTGTACACAGATGTGTGTTCCAACACAGCCCCATTGACTTAGTCCTTTGCCTTTAGCTGTTTGAACACAACAACATGAAAAACTCACACAATAATTTCAAAGTCTGACAACTAAAGAAGCTCCAGGGGCTCTACAGCTATATAGGGTCTGATCACACCAGAGTTCACAAATGTTAAATAAACTTGTAAAGCTCATTTTAATTGTACATAAAAAACGTTCTCCTATTGTTTTACAGTCACATCAGAGCAGTAAAATACTTCCTCTCTGGCTTTTTCCCAGATAAGAGCAATGGCATAGGTCAGAGCGGTTTAAAAACACAACCCTGTTTTACTCTCAGGAGGGATAACGCACAAGTCAACATCTCAGATCTGAGAAGAACAAGATCTGTTTGTATGAAATAAAGGAGTAATGTAGGTTTAATCCCAGTCGAATCAGCCATGCCTGTCACTTTTCTTGATTTTTTTCAACTGCATGCTGTAGTGTTGGGTGATATGCTCCAAAGGCAGATCGTTCTATGTGAGCAAACGGAAACAACTCGCACTCTCGATTTAAACCCTCACGCGCATTTCAACCTCTTTTCTGTAAGGAAAAGCTAGAGCCGCGCACATTACAACCTTTCTTGCATGCGGAAAACTTAGATCCTAGACAAGGAATGGTCGGTCAACTGGTGGCCCGCAGGCCAAATGCAGCCCTTCAATCATCTTTACCTGGCCCGCCTTAAAGGGGTCATATGGCGCGAATACGTGTTTTTCTGTGCCTTTGGTGTGTCATAAGTTGCCCATGCATGTATTAGATACGTAAAATTGCAAAAATGTAAGTGTCTGAACAAAAGATGCAAAAGCGAATGCTCACCCAGACCTGCCTGAAACGCCTCGTGTAACCACACCCCCACAAATCTACGTCAGTTCGTGGTATAATTTGACTAAGATCGCCCAAATGTAAACGCAAGTAAGGTGGGCGTACCTGTCAGTACAATTGCTTTGGAACCTGATGTTCCAAATATGGTAAGAGGCGTTACATTTCTGTCACACGCTTGCAGTATTCAACCAATCACTACACACTGGTTAACTGGCCAATCATAGCAGACCTCGCTTTTCAGAGCGATGAGCTTTGTAAAAAATCTGCACGTTTCAAAGAGGCGGTGCAAAGAGGATATACAAACCTTAAATCATGTGTACACATTGCATTACATCTACAACAAACGATATATACATTTTAGCCGTGTATGACCCCTTTATGAACATTTAATTAGTGGAGAGACTTTAAGAACGGTGTGCTTTAAGAAATGCACGTCCTGAGACACCACATCTTTAAATATCCAAAATGCTGCTTCATTCAATACAAAAGTAAAGGTCTTTGCACATACAGTCCGAAATTTTTGTATGCGTTTTTTCGTATTTGGCACTCGTTTGTACGGTGTCTCTGGATTGTCAAAACGCCTCTCAAAATGCTTATTACGGATGCGAAGAACACAATGTGCAATGGCTTTAATTCCCGCGGTTCATAACGATATACTGACCTCTTATAAAGCGTTTTGATCGGTTTGTCCAAGAAACGTAATGTTATTTACAACGTTATAATCGTCAATCCACAGAACAAACTCACAGAAATTACAATGTGCAGTTTCACTTTCATTTCAGAGGGATATGACATTACTCAATACCAGGGTCATACGGAATCTGCAGACTTTTTTGATGATTCTGTGCTAAAATTGAGAAAAAATGGCGTATTCTGAACTCCTCCGCAGTTAGTTTCATTTAAACGTCTCAAATATCAAATCCTTTGTTCCTGGGCTCAAAAAATCCGTCACAGCAAACAGCGAATCGTAGTGATCACACGTTGTGTCTGTAAACTTGACAATGATCAGCTGAGCTGTGACCGACGCGACGACAGCGAGAAACATCATTTCTTCAGTCACACATGGCACGCAGCTTCGGACACTCCGCTTCTCACACACAAGGCCTACACTGCTGGGCTCGCGATCTACTTGTCTTTTCACATGAGATATAGACAACTAGAAAAAAATTCTAATTGGCAGGTTGCACATGCGCAGGCACTTGTAAAAAACATTTAGTCGCAGTCTGGAGCCCTAATATTTACGAAAAACAGCTCCGGAAACTTGTGGATACAGATTTGGAAAAACTGGACAGTGAGTAATTCATGATAGAATTTCCCTTTAATATATCCGTCACAATATGTTATTTCTGTGTTTTATGTAATCCTTATTTTTTTTATTTAACATATAGATATTTAAAACTGTATTGAATTAATCTATAACAGACTTCAGTGCTTAGCACAATTATATTGATAGTTTGTTTTAGATTTGTTTCTGCCAAATAGGGAAAAAATTTTGAATACGTTACATTTTTCAAATCTCACAGATATTTTTAAGACATTTTTATATCCTGTAGAAACAGTTCAAATGTTTACGACAACAAATGTCTGCTGCCTTATCAACTAATCCCTTTCAAACAGGGCTTAATAGAATTTATGTCCCAAATCCTAAAGGCAGATTTTCTGTGAGTAGCCTATTCCTCGCTCTCTCTTTCTCACTCTTCCTCTCCCAGAATGCATCACGGCTAACAGCTAATTTTAGACAAATCCAAAATAGACAAAATCTAGAAGCTGTGATCACAGACAGGGCAACACAAAGTAAATCTTATTTACAAATCTTATAAAAACTTCTCAACATGTCAAAATTAATGAGACGAAAACATAATCTAAAAAATTCTCGATGATGTCAGCAAAATCAAAAAGACAATCTAAAGGTCTAAAAACCGTTCATCGACTGTCTGATGTCATCAAAAAACATTTACCACACAAGAAAAAATTTACCATAAAAAGTTTATGGAAAGCAATAATTTATCTTTTATAGTCGCAGCTCTACGTGGAGTTATCTGAGAAAGTGAAATCTCAATGGGTTTTTATGTTTTTATGACAGGTGAAGTTTCACAGTGAGATATGAAGCAGGCTAATATATGAAGCTCTGACTGACACAACGACCTGTGCTGGCATCAGCTGAATATTTCCTCTATCATAAAGAGAAAATATTTATGACATTAATACCGTAAAATGTGCTTTCACAGGCAATAAGAAATATTTATGGTTGGCAAATTTTCTGGATTCACCCTTTTTTGACTGAGGCCTCTGTTACAAATCTAACAATTAAATTTAATGTTCACGGCCATAGTTAAATGTGTTCCTAAATATAAATGTTCTGACCGGTTTACACTAAATTTACATTCTCTGACATTCTCTCTTTTTCATTTTTCTATTTTGTATTTCTTTAAAAGGAACCGTAAATGAATGTTTAATGTTGGTGTTTGTTGGATCAGTGTGAATTAGCCTTTACAGTATCTGCAAAAATGTCTTCATTACCCATTCATAAAAAGTGTTTAGCTTAAAGGGATAGTTCACCCAAAAATGACTACCATGTTATTTATTTTACCTATATGGTGGTCAATGGGGATGAGAGCTGTTTGGTTACTGACATTTTTCACAATATCTTCTTTTGTGTTCTGCAAAACAAAGAAATGTATAAAGGTTTGGAACAACCCGAGTGTGAGCAAAATGACCGATTTTTTGCTGAAGCCGCTACAGGAAAAGTTATAGGGTGCCATTGTTGTCAATTTAAATATAGTGAAGTAAACAGCAGTTATTATAGTTACATTTTCAGTTGTACTGTAGTTAAGTACATATTTTTAATTAGTTTTTATTTTGAAATGTTTAGAATTTATGTTAATTTTACTTTCATTATTAAGCATTTTGTCATGTGCTTTTGTTATTTTTATGTTGCTCAGTTATTGCATGTTAATGCCTCAACCTAAACATATTTCAGTTTATATTATTTTCAAAGCTGAGCTTCAGTTTGCACTCTAAATGCAAATATGCAACAAGAACACATCGTCTTTAATGTATCTTTAATAAAATATTTGAAAAAAAAGTGTGGACATTGGTTCTTACTATAAAAAGATTTTAGCAAAAAACTATTCATGAAATCACTGAAATAAATTAAGACAAATTTATAAAGAATCATGTTCTATTGAATTGCCTAAAATAAACAAATCAGACATGTTGGAAGTCACTCAAATGATTCAACATGATGTAAAAGAGCAGAGAAAACTACATTTCTGAATGGATTCAGATTTTTGCAGCAACACAGAGATTGAAAGAGCAGAGTAAAGTATATGTGTGTGTTTTTACCAAAGAGAAAAGCGGTATGATCCATTTCCTTTGACTCAAGGTCCCTTCACTGATTCTTAAGGGCTGAATTGATTTTTAAACTACTCTCCATGAAGCTATGGACACATCATTGGCCTTGCAGAGCTTGTTCTAGGCTTAATCTCCAGCTATCATCTGCTGACACCAGGCCAAAAGTCTGCGGCAGTCCCGGCATCCCATAATTCACTGCTGCTGATAGAGCTCCAAGAAAATGTTCCGCTTGTACACTAATCCAGGACCAGCCGAAATCTTTGCACCGAATGTTCGGCAACCTCAAAATAGCAAAAAAGGCATTTTCGGTGTTCGGCCGAATAAGTGAAATAGCCGAATAAATTTTACCAAACATGACTTTTGATATGATCAAGCAGCAACCAGTGCAGAGAGAGAGAGATCGTGCGCTTTATTAATGCCGCAAACATTTTGGCAATGTGTGTGTGTGTGGAGCATTTTAAAGTGTCAGAGAAAGACACAGCGCGGGAATTGACGTGCTGGTGTAAATTCCCGAATGAAAGCGTCCTTACCGGTCGGTAACTTTACTTTGACCTGTGCCGGCCCAGCCTCTGTTGGTGCCCTAGGCAAGATTTTAGATTGCGCCCCTACTATACAAAATAAATAAATAAAAATACTGAAAATTAACTTTTTTTTTAAGCAAAATTCATATTTATTTAAATATAACATGAATTGTGATCAACATAATTAAGTACATAAATAACAACAAAAAATTATAATTACGAACTCGTTGTTTGAAAATAACGCTGGAAATAAAATACAACTTTCTCAATAATACTGTAGTTGAAAAATAGAGGTCATAAAACAAATATTTGATTATTATTATTTAGGGCTGTCGCGTTGGTCGATGTAATTTATCTTTATATTAACGCACACTTAAATTAGATCTAGGAGCGCTAAAGCACTCCATTACTATGAAAGAGACTAGTTAGCTTTTCCCTGAAGAAAACAGCAACTTAGTAAGTAGTGAAGTAAGTTTCCTGTTGTTTATGATGACCATATATCTGAACTTTTGATCATCCCGTGTATGTGTGGCGTTTGCGTCACATGAGCAGCTGCCCACCGGGGTAAACTCCCACATCTTCAGGCGGCAAGCTCCGCCATCTCACGTATAAACACTTGCTGTAGTTTACACAGGACAAGCGGGAAATGTGCATTGATACACCTTCATTCTACACGTTATTTTGATATGTGAACTGTCTTTGTGGTGTTTTTTGTGTAGGGAAAGATGTGGCCGATTTATTTCACCTCTCCCGCATGCCCTAAGGATCAACTTGCATAAATCGCTATTTTTCAGCAATAAAAAAGCACATTTTGCCAAGATGTTTTCAGACAAGATGTTACAGAATAATATTTATTAGGTATTGTGGCCAGTCTGCTTTATTGATGGGTTTTTTGTTCGCTTTGCATGAGCATTTAATGCTTTTTGTTCTGTACCCTTTTACTCAAACGCATATTTTCGATTAAGAAAAGGGATTCATTTCTGAAAATGACATATTTTAGCCTAATATACAGTGATTTTTGTTGCATTTGTTTTGTAGTTCCAGCATGCACAAATATACTGGTTAATTATATTTCATTTAGACGCCGCTGTGTTCCGTTGTAATTTGTATTGAGGCTTTGTTCATTTTCACTAAACAGCCTAAACAGTTAGCTTTTAATTATTTTCTTTTGACAATTTATACTAAGCTTAAAATGGCTGTTGTACTTTTTTTAGAAATAAAAAGACTCATTGCTGCTCGTCGTTCTTCATTTATCAATAAATTACAAAAGTATATATTTTTCTTTAAAACGTCTATCTTTGTAATTCAAATGTCAACTTTCAAAATGAAAAATGATTCATTTTCGATTATTTAGAATAATCGATTATTCGATAAATTAGTCGATAGATTAATTGATATAAAAATTGTTGTTAGTAGCAGCCCTATTATTATTATTCAGATAAAGGTCAATGAGAAAGAATTTTTTACATTTTGTAAAGCTCTGCGCAAATGCTGTACGTAGGGACACAAATAAAAGCTTATTGTATTGTTTTGGATTTTCTTAAATAAATGGCATGTCCTAGTCTGTGCCACTAAACACTTTTTGCAGTTGACTTAGTTGAAAGCAGTCAAAAACACCATGCACTCTCAGTGTTACCAGTAAAATGGTTCTAAATAAGCAAGCGGCTCCGAGTGGAATTCAAACTTAAAACAGGCAATGAGTTCTGAATGGGAAGCAGTTAAGGAGTTAAGATTATCAATCATAGTTAATCATAATCGCATCGTGATGCAAGAAGCTGTTCACATGTTGCGTTATTGCGCTCTCGTCTTTTGCGCCCAAGGCAACTGCCTATGTCACCTATGCCATGGGCCGGACCTGACTCTGACTTTTACTTCACGCCGCTTGCGACATCATACAATGGTCGCGTTCACTCAGTTCCCTGTTCTAAACAACTTGTCAAAGTATGTTCTGTAAATCCCTGCCATGAGTCCACCATCTGAGAGAACAGTCAGCTTTTATGGGAGGAGTTTGGAGTGTTATGGTTGTCAGTCAGCATCAGTCAGAACTGCTTGCATTGGATATTTTTTTCTTTAAATCATTTTGCAATGTACAATCAATTTTGTATAATAATCCAACAGTTTTCGTTTTTTCATATTTTTAGCTTATAGGCCTAATGTTGAATAACACTTTTTAATGAAGTGTTTTGTTGTAGGGTACAGAGTAACTTGCATTACATTCTTTTAGCAGTCAGTTATAGGCCTAATATGGGCTATTCATGAAGGGAGAGGGCTTAATTTTTGTTTTAATTGACTTTGTTTTGCTCAAATTTATTTTAAGTCATATTTTATTTTATTGTAAAGCAAGACAAACTTTATCTATAAAAAGGCACATTTTGACCATTCAGTTTATGTAGTAGTAAAAATAAATAGAAGCAATGTAAAAAAACAAGTTCGGTGTTCGGTGTTCGGTATCCGGCCTTCGGCCTTCGGCCAAGTGTTTCTTTTTTATTCGGCTTCAGCCCAGACATTTCATTTCGGTGCATTCCTAGAAATCAGAAGTGTGATCAGAACCAAACTGCTAAAACCATTTTAAAATTGGATCTTTCTGTGCTCATAGGATGGAATAAAATGATACAAAATCTTAATAGCATGATTATTTCTGCCAAACATTTCTGTCTTATCAGTACCGTCTTGTTTAGAGATAATGGACTATTGGATAAAAGAAGAAAATCATAATGTGAATTTGACTTCACATCTGTCATCAACATCAACAATATTAAAGAGCAAATAGGTATATATCATGTATACATTCAATATATTCACAAGCATAGTTAACAAGAGCATTGTTAACCCCTTATGTATCATAAATAATATATACAAAAACAATTTGTAATATTTCCGGTCACACAGCAGGCCAAAACAGACCCACACAAACACCCAGCAGCTCTCACTTTTCAGTGATGGTGTAGAATGGGCGGGGCTCGGGCAAGGAACAGATGGACGCTACTCAGTGGGTCAGAACTGAGTCGCCTTGCCCCCGGTGACCTGGCACCTGACAGCATCATCGCCACGGCAACACTGCCGACCAATAAAAATGCTGAAATTCTTAATTAGGTGACTAATACCCAGGCTAGAAAGATAGACTTTCAATATTTTAAAAACAATATTTTGTATTTGTGCACAATCATGTCATACGCAAGAGGAAGCAGTAAACAAGAGCAACAATAAGAAAATGGATGTTGCTGCATTAGATGATGAAACATCAGTTTTAGATGTTTAGAAACCCGATGGTTGTAAAAAATGATTAGGAAAAAAAGATGTCAAATGTTTGCATTCCTTGCAGAAGTTATTTAAAGGGAAGGTTCTCTCAAAAACCTAATGTCATTCCAAACCTGCAAAACAACAATAAAAAGGAAGATATTTTGAAAAATATCAATAACCAAACAACACTGACTCCCATAGACTTGCATTGTATGAACACAAAACCACAGAGACGTTTCTCAAAATATCTTCTTTCGTGTTCCACATGCAAGAAAGAGTAATGCGCAGGTTTTGAACAACATACAGGTGAATAGATGATGACTTTTTCTGTGCATTTAAAATTTTTGGTGAACTATCCTTTTAAGTATTATTACAGTATATGCATTCTGCAACCTATGGTCTCATATTTACACGGCTTTATATTTTCACAAATTTGTCACTTTCTGTCAGTAAACACGTTGAGAACGAAAAAGCAATGGAGTCAGTAGGCAGCGACCCTAATGTGTGACTTTGGCATGCTGGGAGATTCAAATAGTAAATATTTTCCTGCCAAAGTTGTTGCTATGATACATCACAGTGTGAGCTGCTGTTGTAAGCGGTTTTAACTCATATTTCGTGGAAAATAAGCCTTTTTTAATTGCTTTAAACAAGTGTTGCACTTCTGCTACGGTGGGTCTCTGGGGTTCATGAAAGTTATTATAAAATGTTACCAAAGCAATTTTTATGAGCTTAAAGCCAAATCATTTACACTGATATGTTTTTAATTTGCAAAAGGAAAACCATGTGTTCCTGCATCTCGACTGGTAAATCATCTTAGCATCGATTCTTTGTATATCTATCATGCACAAAAGCGTCAAATGCATAAACGTGATGCAAATATTTTTTCGCTGCAAAATGAGCGCGGAATGTAAAACTACCAGTTAATCTCAAACATACCAAATGAAGTGTTTCTCCAGTACGTGTAATAGTTTTTCCAGTCGCTCCGACAGGAAAGCGGCCAATTATACAGAGGCATATGTTACACTCGCACAAAAAAGGTCTAAGACGCAGTCAAAATGCGTGTCTGCTCCCCACTTCACTACAATTACAGCAGTCAGAAAGAATGACCTTATTTGTTCCTACTGCCTATTGCAGCTGCACCGGCCAACTGCACACAGCTGTTGCCAAAGGCTTTCCAGTGCCTCAGCAAGCACTGCCATCATTCAGCCTGCCACGGGAGGCTCTCTTAATGCCAACAGAGACGGACAGAGATGAATAGATTGAGAGATAGAGGAGAACATGAGGGAAACTATGATAGGGGGTTTATTTGTGGCCAGCACTCATCACAGAAAATAAGGAGGTGATGCTTTAAAAGAGCTCTTTCTACTACACCCAGATATATGAAAAAATAAACACATCACAACAAAAAGCGGTCCAAAAAAGGAAATTTGGTTTTCATTTACTCACCCTCAAGTTGTTCTAAATCGGTATACATTTCTAAACATCTCTTGGCCACCATTGACTACCTTAGTAGGTAAAAATTGCTTTATAAATGTCTTTGTTCTGTTGAACACAAAAGATGTTTTGAAGAACGTAGGAAAGCAAACAGTTCTGGGGCACTTTTGACTACTATTATCATTGTCCCTACTATGGTAGTCCATAGTGGCCCAGAACTGACAAGCATTCTTCCAAATATCTTTCTCTGTGTTCATCAGAACAAAGACATTTTGGCAGATTTGGAACTACTTGAGGGTGAGGAAATGATGACAGAATTTTTATTTTGGGGTGGTCTATCCCTTTAACCCCCTTTCAAAAAACTAGTGTGAACTGTTGCTTAACCTGGTGATAAAAACAGAGTGTTAACAAAGAAAACAAGCCAAGGTTATGAGCATTATAAATGTCAGAGAAATTGAAATATACATATAATATCTATAATATAATATCACAGGGCCTTTGACACTATAGAAGTGTAGAGTATACCCATATGAAGTATAATATACTACAGTATACACTTTCCAGAAATAAGAAACGAAACAGCTGCAAGCATATGAGCTGTATAATTCACCTGCCAACCTCTAACTAACCCAAGACAACTGTCTCACACCCTTGGCAGAAGAGGCAACCACACAGACAACTCGCAGACTCGTCCACATTCCATAGTGACATTGTGACACATCAAAACCGCAGCTAGGAAACACTTTTGTTCGTGTCTGTAGTCCTCACAGACAAACTGTTTGCCGTAGCCACAACCACAGGCCACAAACAGGAAGTCAATAAGTATATGTAAACGAATGGAAAATCTACACGTTTGTCATTAAACGCCGTTCAGATGAGTAGTTAATGTCAATAAGGAGACAAAACGGGCTACTAATGTGCTTGTTGACTATGTACGGCCATCGATAACTTTTACGGTAAGAGTAATAATGATCAACGAATCCATGAGACCTTGCTAAATCAATTCTCAGGGTCTCTGCATTGCATTTAGTGAAAATACTGTTGATTAAACCTGACATTATTTCCAGCGGGTGTTAAATGAATGCATTAGAAGCCCGTGTTTGAACATGCGGTGTGTGTAGAGGAGAGGCGCAGCATATAGAGGCTGCAAACTCAGCGATAAATATTCTCCTGGAGGAGACAGTCTGGCCTAACGCTGTGAAAGCAATAAAACGCTCTTCATGATCCACAGTTAAATTCAAACAGCATGGCCCCGGCACAAATATCATTCTCTTTTCTCATTTGTGACCCGCCGCCAGCGGTGGAAAGTAACGAATTACAAATACTCAAATTACTGTAAGTGAGTAGTTTTTTTCAGGATTTTTTTTTTTTTTAACTTTTACTTGAGTACATTTTTTGTGCTGTATCGGTACTTTTTACTGCGCTATTTTTCCTCACACTGTCGGCGCTACTTTATATGTTTCATTTTCATGTGATTGGCTAAGGAGAATAATAAGTCCCGTCACGTGACCCGTCCACTCAAATCGTGCATTGAAAACTTGCGTCACACAGATTTCAAGACATTTGCCGGCAATTTAGTTAATCATGGAGGAGGACGAACGTGTGCGGCAGGTATCAAACGGTGGTTTTACGCACTTGAAAGTCAAGTCAAAATATTGAGTTCCTGTATCACTCCGTTCGCCAAGTTTCATCCAAACGGCTATATCATGAGATAAAATTGTCCATCTCTCTCCAAAGTCTCTACATCAAGTGCTCTGCCCTTATAAGTGAGTAGGGAATATATGCGATTAGAACGCATTTCGCAAACTGTGCATTACCAGTTATAATGTTGTAAAAACGTTCAGTTTCTTGCACAGTTCGATCGATTCGCGTAAATAAGACTTCATTAATACACCGAAAAGGCCGCAGGGATTACTTTTATGTTGCCTCTATCTGTATTTTGAACTTTTAAATACATGAACGATGAAAGATCATGGACCACGACTCCAGGTAAAAATCTTTATTGTTCTACCTAAGAAATAATGTCACATCTTGGATGGCTTGAGGTTGAGTAATTGATCCGCCAGCTCCTCTACAGATGTGACTGTTAATGCTAATCCAATGCAATTTAGGTTGCAAATGTTTTGCATTTTTTGCATGCAGTATTTGGGGCTCTTATGTATTCATTTCTGCATTGTGGGGCCTAGTACACATGATTGAACAGTGTTGGAAGTGCATAAATGGTTTTAACTGGAAAACTGAGCTCATAATAGACGGACAGACAGACAGAACAACACATTGAATCGTTATTTTGTCTGAGTTTTATCCAGTTATATGCTTTATCAGTAAGGTAAATTAGTTTTTTGTTAAAAGTAACTATTTTATATATAAATCTCCAAATTTGATTATTAATAATTATTCCTAATTCATTAAATAACACCACCCAAAACGAAATGAGTAACTAGTACTCTGAGTAGAGAGAAGAGTAATTTTTACTTTTATTCAACTACTTTTTTAACACCAGTACTTTTACTTGTAATTGAGTACAATTTCAGCAATGCAACAGTACTTGACTTAAGTAAGAATTTCCAGTACTCTTTCCACCACTGCCCGCCGCCAAGTTTGTTTTTTCCCCTGTGCGTCTGCTAGTGAGAAAGGGTTACTTTCACTTCTGTGTCAGCAAAGAATTATGGGATTTTTGTAATGTGGTCGCTACAAAAAGTTCCAGTCTTGCTAACAAACACTGGCACATTTCAATAAACACTAAACAAATTAAATAATTTTAGCACCATTAGCTTCTGCATTTTAAAAAAAGAAATCCATTACCATTATAACTTTTCAAATTCTGCTTAAAAGAGAACCTCAATTTGTGAATAATAGTGCCAACGCCGGCCTAAGACTGAAACAAAAACTATGAATAACTTGCTTTGAAAGCACTTCACTGCAGTAAAACAAAAACGAGTGGAGAAAATGGACCAGATTTCTCACAAGAGCTCTTCGACAGCAATAGATATACAGTACATACTCCATTATGATATTTTCCTGATAAAGTCTTAGATTGGTAGTCTTTTAGTTGATTATCTTGCTCTCTACTGATGTTTAACACTCATATTTAACACACAACACTACATACTTAACACTATATAGGCCTATCTGAAGGTTGTTTGTACAACAGTACAAACAATGATTGCCGCAATAACTCGTCTTTGGCAGGGAACCTTTTTTTTTTTAAATGACCAGATAACTTGTCAATGGCGGTAAAAGAGTTAAGAAATATTATTTAACTTTCAGAATCGGCATTGGCAGATAACACACTGAATAATCGTCTATCGGTATCGGTGGAGATATTTAGTATCGGGCATTTCTAGTTTTTGAGTTCAAAGATAATTATTCGCTTTTATCTTCAGTTGGTAAAAGATGTTACTGTCACACTCCACTTGAACAAGGTCATGATCACATTTTAGTCTAGGATGTAATAAATATTGGATAAAAATTAGGATTAAAAAGTTAATTTTTAACTGAAAAAAGTTTAAATATTTTTTTTAACAATTCATTTTTCAAAATGCTGAAGTGACTAATACAGTATATACACAAAGTAAAATCTGCAGTTTTTAAAAAGGTAAAATTCACACTTACAGTGTTTATAATCAACTCTCTCAAAGTGTGGATTATATATACACTGTGAGAGTTCATTTGACCTCTTTTAACACTGGCGATTTTGCTGTGCACCACGTCTATTTCACTTTTAAACAATTTGTAAAGACGCTTCCAATTGTAGAGGAAGTTAAACTGTACGTGATATTTAATTCTACTCCGACACAGAACATTTGAACTAATGTTGTTGTAAATGAAAGCATGCAGGGTGACGGTGTGTGTTTCACTGTCATTAAAAACAACCTTATTTCCAAGTGAAGGACTTCATCTGTCAAAACCCCTTTCACCATAATAAAGAAGCAGACGTCGTTTCCTTTCTTACGCACACAACCGTGAAATCGCTTGTCAAAACCTCTTAGATTCCTAACAGGTTGAAGCAAGACGTGCCAATGCCACGAATATCAAGTGTGGCAGTAAGAAGGCAGCTGTTCAAGCATATAAACCCTCCTCCATGTTTTTTGAATATGTACATAAACATTGATTGGTGAATGTCCCTTGTATCAACGAATGATTTGTGTATACTCTGATGTGTTCGTTTTAGATCTTTATAGCACTTATAGACAAAAGCAGCATGCTTTCCCACCGTGATTGTCGTTTTCCGTGCTTCCCATCCGGGCCATCTCAGGGGGGTGGGTTTGTTTGGCAGTGCGCCCCTTGGACATGCCCGAAGACGGTTTCACCACCCGGGCACCACTGGAGGCGTCCATGCCTGTTTCGAGCATAAACAGATCAGGTTAATCGACATCCTAACAGCATGCAAACAGAATACATGATGCTTTCTCTGTGTTTTAAAGTATGATTATTCAGACCTGCTTTGACAGTATACACACTGTGAATAAATCAAACACACGATCATCTAGAACACATATTGGTTATAAGATTTGGCCTGATTGTATGGGGGGAAATTACAAATACAGTCTTTCAGTTTGACTGTTTGCAATTCTAGGATTCTATAAACTTTATCAATGAAAGCACAAAAAAAAAAATTAAGAACAGCACAAAGTGAATTCTCAGATCTCCCTCATCAATCCATTTATCCATCCAGCATCTAATCCATCTATTTATATCTATCTAAAGGCCTGTGTATGTATGTATCTTGTGTAGAAGTTTTTGATGGTATTTTTTTTTTTATAATTATGATGGTAACGTCTCGGTATTGACTGTAACCTTTGTTACCTGATGAAGGGAACGAGACGTTGTGTTGAAAGACAGACTGGGGTTTGATCTTGAGAACATATCATCTCCGAGAGGAATTTAAAAACGGCAGTGAACTTGGCAAATGGCACGCGCATGCCAGTCTCCGCGTCGTGCATAGGGGTATAAAAGGAAATGGCGGCACCCATTCAATTATTTTTTTGGGCTAAGGAACCCGAGAGACATCTCCCAGTTGCTGCAACGTTGTGGCGGGAAGACTTTCAGTCGGTCTCTGGACGTTGTGTTGAGAGACAGACTGGGGTCCTATACGACGCGCCACGGCGCTGAGCCGTATCATGAGCTCAAGCGGAGCAACACTGACTGGACTAGCGAGTCAAAAGTGAGCTCTACCGCGAGACACAATCTTCCAGTGGGATCGGTAACAAGCAGCATATTTTATTTTACGTACCGACAGCCGTCACTGGCGGTGGCGGTGTTCTCTATTTTAGCGAGATAACCGCCCGGTACCGTAAGGGAACACTGGGAAGCACTACTCTCTCTACTGAAAGTGTGTGCTACGGAGACCACATCCTACCGCAAGGGGAGGTTACCTGTGGAGACACCAACATGGTCTCACAAGTGGGGAGAACTAAAAACCCCAATTCCAATGAAGTTGGGACATTGTGTAAAATGTAAATAAAAGCAAAATACAGTGACTTGCTAATTATTTTTGACCCATATTTAATTGAATGCACCACAAAGACAAGAAATGTAATATTCAAACTGATGAACTTTATAGTTTTTTGCAAATATTCACTCATTTAGAATTTGATGCCTGCACGTTCCAAAAGAGCTTACATGAGCTGTACATGAGATATGATACGCGAGCCTGAGTAGGTAGCACACAACCCAGGTGGGTTGACCCACCGAGAGGGAGACCTCAAGTTCACCGACAGGGGAACCAAGAGTGAGGAAGACAACATATGGGACGACCCTGCAGGGGAGTCACTACGTATGGGGCAATATTCCAAGTATAGGGGTCAACCTGAATAAGGGTGCCTCTACCACTACCGGACTCAGTATAACAGAACGCTCCGCCCGGTCTGCTACCAATATTGCCAATGCTTAGTGATGGATGGAATGCCTATACTTCGCCCTGTGTAAAAAGCTCTGCGTATGGTCCAAGTACCGGGCGCGCACTGGACACAACACGGTAGAGTTTGGGTCTTCCTCCCCAGGGGGAAGTGCCTGCAGGCTCACCACCTGGTCCCGAAAGTGAGTGGCGGGAACCTTGGGCCTAGACGGGGTCTCAGGATAACTTGAGGAACTCCAGGCACTTGTGGGACACGTCAAATGCCTGGAGGTCCCCTACCCTCTTGATGTAGGCAAGCCCCACTAAGAGCGCTATCTTCATCGTTAAATGAGGAAGACTGCCATCTCTCAGGGGTTCAAAAGGGGCCATACATATCCCTGTAGGACCACATTAAGGTCCCAAGACGGTATGGAGCACGGTTGAGGTGGATTCATCCTCCTAGCACCCCTGAGGAACCTGGTGACCAGACTGCGTTGCTCCAGAGACTTACCCTCCACGAGATCTTGATGAGCGGCTACATACACTTTCAAAGTGGATGGGGAGGGGTTGCTCTCGAGTCTTTCTCAGAAAGGACAACACTAACCCAATCGGGCATCTCCGTGGGTCTTCACTTAGGGAAGAACACCAGGACGAGAAGAGGTACCACTTAAAGCGTATAAACGGGGGCTCTAGCCTGCAGGACGGTCTTAACGACCGCCGGCGGCAAGCCGCTCAGACTCTCCTCATCCAGTCTAGGGGCCAGAGCTTCCAGAGGTCTGGCCTGGGGTACTACACCGTACCCTTCCCCTGCAACAGAAGGTCCTCCGTCAGGGGAATCAGCCGGGGGGATTGTTATCGGAGCCACCAGGTCTGAGTAACAAGTCTGGTTGGGCCAGTAAGGCGCAACTAACAGCACTTGATGTCCCTCTTCCCTGACCTTGCAAGAAGGCTCACTGGGGGGAAGATGTACTTCCGCTTGTCCCGCGGCCAAAGGAACGCTTGTACAGGGAGTACCAATCCGGGCAATGGGTGGAGTCCGGGGAGGCAAACAGGTCCACCTGCGCCTGGTCGAACCGCCCCCATATGAGCCTGACTGCGCGGGGATGGACTCTCTGCAGAGCTGCGGCTGTATGGTTCAGGTTGCCTGGGATGAAGGGGGCCTGCAGGGACTTCATTACCTGCTGACTCCAGAGGGGGAGGCGATGGGTGAGTTGTGACCTCTGCCGTGAGCGTATGCCGCTTGATGTACGCCACGGCAGTCGTGCAGCCTGACCCGAGGTGTGTTTGTCCAGGACGAGAGGTTGAAACCTCAGTGCCAAAGGACAGCCAGCAACTCTAGGCAGTTGATGTACCACCAAAGAGGGGGGCCTGTCTAGCCCCCCGACAATCCGACATCTCGTCGTCAACCTCTTCTTGGTCTCTACAGCCTGGGGGCGGGAGCTCCAAGGGGTCTTCCACATCCGATGCCAGGAGGTAGCTGTCCGATGCAATGACAGAAAATTCGTCCTTATCCTTCTGTCGAGTCTACCCGCTATAGGACAGTCCACTTCTGCCCATCGGGGACGTCAGGTGAGCGTAATGGGGCATGGAGCTCTGGAAGCAGACGGGGTTGCGGCAGCTGTAAGAACGTGGCCAGCCGTGACTGCAACAGCTCCGTGGGATGAGACTGTCACAACCAAGAACACAGCTGCCCGCAACTGTGAGAAATTTGCTCTTTTAGATGCTCTGTGGCTGACGAAACGCACAGGGGAAGTCCGCTCAAACACAGGGGGAGTTCCGCTGCACGCGTCGTCTTAAGTCCAGCAGTGTAGTAGTTTTCTCAAAGAGAATAGTTGCCTGACATCCAGTCACGCAGGTTCCGAAGAAGAACAAAAAGATGAATGAATGGGTGCCGCCATCTCCTTTTATAGCCGTATGCACGGGGCAGAGACTGGCGTGCGTGCAAGTGCCATTCGCCAAGATTATTGTCGTTTTTTTTTATTCCTCTAGGAGATGATAGGTTCTCAAGATCAAACCCCAGTCTGTCTCTCAACACAACGTCGAGAGAATGACTGAAAGGGAACACTTTACAACAAGGTTGAATACATTAACACAATTGGGATATTTGAAAATTCTGTCATGGATTACTCACTCTCTAGTTGTTCCAAACATGTATACATTTTTTTGTTTGGCAGAAAGATATTTGGAAGAATGTTAGCCACTAAGATTTCTGGGGCTCCATTGACTACCATAGTAGGAAAAAATAAAATGGTAGTCAGAGGTGCCCCAGAACCTTTTGCTTTCCTAAATTTCTCAAAATATCTTCCTTTGTGTTCAACACAACAAATAAATCAATAATTATTTCTACTATGGTAGTCAAAGATGCCCCTGAAATGTCAGCTGCTAACATTCTTCCAAATATGGTCCTCTGTGTTCAACATAACAAGGAAATTTAAACAGGTTCGGAACAACATTTGGATGAACTATCCCTTTAAAATGAACTAACAGTTACTGCCTTTAGGTTCAGCTTGAATTAATCTTTGTTAATGTTAATGTCCGAATATGCTTACACAGTTTTAATAAAAAGTTATACTATAATATATACTAGTATTTAACATTAATATAACATTAGTTACTGAATCAACATTAACAAATAATACATCTGCAAATACAATGTTAACAAAAATGGACAAAAATATGACAAATTTTTGTTCACCGTTACATCATGATATCCAATTAACTAATGTTAATAATATATTAATAATCTTGTAATTAATAATATTATAATAACATAATAATTATACTGTTATTATCATTACATTAAAACTATGTAATAATATTAAATTCTTGATATAGAACATAATAAAATGTTGCCCTTATTTTACTATTAATTTTATGTACGAAAGCGTTTTGTACTTCAATTAAAAATTGTCACATTTTCCCATATTAAAAACGTAAATTTTCATAATTAAAAACAGATAATTAAATCACATAATTAAAAACAGTCTGTTTCAGAAACGGAACTATTTTTCCACGCAGAGTTATACGGCAGTAATGAATGAAGCCTGACAACGAGTGATTAAAATAAACAGCACAGATTAGCATGTGATCATACTTTCTTATTAACTTCAATAAATGTCATTTCAGTCCTTCATTAAGCTTGGCCTAATGGGTCACTAATTTGTGTCTATTTAAATCGCCATTCATTTTGTGTTGCATTATTTGCAGAACAGTGACCGGGCATATGGCTGTAGGATTTATCATGTGTACCGGCAACACGTTTCTGATGAATGTTCATTGAGAAGGTTTACTTTAGACAGTAAAGCCAGATCAAACTTTTTTATAACACAAAGTACAAATGTTCCTACATGTGAGAGTTCTTGAGAACTTTAGGGAGGAGAAAGTGGGTTTTAGCCCCTCGCGTTACATTACAACTTCATCTGGGCTTCCAGACTTATTTTTTCCGTACAAATATGGAGCAAAACAACTAGTAAATATCGGTACAACAGGTTAAATAAATAAAAAAAACCTGTGAAGACATTTCAAGCGGTCCTTACTTGCAAAGAAAACACAGGCTGATTAACCAGCCAAATAAAGTCGAAAGGTTTGTGTCAGAGATAGATTTAGGAGCTAGTGGATAAAAATATCATCAGCCCCGTATGAAAACTATGGAAGTCTAACCTGCGTTTGCCTGTGTGTGAAGTGCCACATGTAGGACGGGGTAACAGTATTATCACAGCATTATTAACCACAAAAACCATATTATCACCGAATAGAGTTTCCTCTCCCTGTGGCACAGTCAAGCAAAGCCATCGCAGACACTGGCCCTGCCATCACCTAACCCAAATCCAGAAGAAAGAAAGATCTTCAAGTGCTGAATATCATTAGACCAAATTATTTATGCCCGGAGACTAAAGCTCATTTATGAGCCAGAAGTCTGTTCCAAAAAGGAAAAGAGCAATAAGATAATAGGAAAAGCAGCTGGTCGGACTAAGTGCTGTGGTATTTGGGGAATTTATCATGAACACATCAAAACACACTTCAGAGAGAAACAGACATGGGTCATTGATATAGTGCAGTACTTCTAATACCTGTTACATTGATGATAATGTCAGTTCCTGGAGGATGATGTCACTCTGAAGCTCTAGGTTTTGGTTGTAGTGACATTATCAACCAAAAAAAGCGTCTGTTAAATGACTTCATTATAAAACCATGCGTATAGTATATATTTCTGAATAAATGACCGTTTTTTCATTTTAGAAGTCTCTTGCCTCTTGGTGAACTAGGCAACATCGAGGCAACATCCACCCAAACCAAAACACTGAAATGATTGCAAATGTACCACATTCGCTCAACTATGATTTCCAGAAAAGTGAGTTTTCCAACACATCCCACGAGTGTAATGTGATGGTGGACATGATGAAAATGCACCGAATGACCCACATAAGTCTTCCGAAGAGTGCTTAAATAGTGTGTGTGTCATGTCTGATAGTTCCTACATACACACCATAACACGTCCCATGTTGCATTTACAAATAAGCTTCACCGCACCTTTTACGCGTTAAACCACAATGCTTTGT
This sequence comes from Triplophysa siluroides, assembly GCA_006030095.1. Taxonomy (NCBI): domain Eukaryota; kingdom Metazoa; phylum Chordata; class Actinopteri; order Cypriniformes; family Nemacheilidae; genus Triplophysa; species Triplophysa siluroides. The sequence goes on from VCII01000161.1 coordinate 321,961, forward strand.
AAAGGCAAACTCGGCGCCCTCACTGACACGATTGACAGATAATCGAAAGCCGACGACTTCTCAAAGGCCACACCTACCTGGAAAGCCCGATCCACCCAACACTGTGAGCGGGTGAGAGGGGTCACCCACGTGGGGTCAGGCTGTAGCCTTTACTCTCGCGTCGCGCCGCTTCGCTTTACATGGCAAACGCACCTGACGCGCAGGGGGTCGGTCGCGTCCGCCGCGGACAGACGGGCGTCACGGTCGGTGGCCACACTCGCGGCCCCCGCTGCGCGTATCCGCGGAGGAAGACGATGATGAAGAAGGAGGATGAGGAGGCGAGGAGGCAAAAAAGCCGAGGAAGAGAACGCTGAACACTTTCACCTTGTTTGCAGACTCCACTCGGTGCCCCTCTTCATTAATATGTCATCCACGAGCTCTCTCTGTAACCTCGCGTTGAAATCCAACTCAAAAGCGCACGCGCAAACGCGCAGCAACGCCGCCAAAAAATATGAATTAACAAGAAGCTTTCATAGGCAGTCAAGCAAAATGGCGACTTTAATACGAAGGAGGAGTAAAAAAATCCTCGCGCTGTTGCTAAAGGAGGCACGGGGATCTGTTTAGTGCAGTAATCTTCCACATCCACGAGGGCGAGAGAAGTGAACGCCGAGAGGAACGCGCAGCTCTGCGCAGCCCCTCGATTCCCGTCCTTACCTCGGGATTATGCCGTGTGTTTTTTTCATACGAATTATATCTCCGCGGCCGTGTACAGTAACAGTATGGGCGCTGGGTCACGCGCGTATCCGCCGCTGACAGTTGTGACCACAGTCGGCAGGCAAGTTGCAAACTCTCGCGTTATTATTTATGATAGTTCATGTTGATATCAGGCCAGTCGTTTAGGCATTCGTGCGTAATAAAGCTCCGTCCTGGATAGAAGCGTTTGATGCGGCTCGACGTCACGCCGCTCGATTATGACGAAAAGGGTCATTCTGTGCAACATTATGACGTCGTGTGATTCTCTGCGTTTGGAAAACATATTTTGTTTCATTTTTAATAATATCATATTTTAGTTTTATGGACTGCCTACAGTTGTAAAGCAATTTAGTAGATATTGTTTCTGTCCATAACTGTAGTAATTATCTGGAACCTTTGCTGACCAAACAAGTTTGCTAAGAAGTTGATGAGAAAAAGGGCTAGTAAAATGTAAAATATATTAAATATGTTCAACTTAATTTTTTCCTGAAAGAAAAAAGTATTATTTGCATCGCAAATATTTTTAGTATTCCTGTTTATATTCCTATAATGTTTTATATTCACAAGTAAGATGCTAAATGGGCTATTTTTAATTCCTTACATTGAGTAATACTGTTTGGAAAAAGTTCAAAACGGATGTCAAAATGCCATGAGGTTATTAAAAGTGACTGAAGAATCTTTGACCTATAAATTCTTTTCGCTTCAAACTATGACGTAATGTAATTGACCGTTATTACGGTGACGACCAGTAGGGGGCGGCAAATGACTGCTTTTCAGAGGCTTTCACTGCGACTTAAAATCTGTCTCTTAGAAGCCTCAAAATAAATCCTCATTTCATGTCTGTAAATGGCAAAATTAGACAATTTCAGTTCTGAAATGCATACATTGCCCCAATAACGTCTACGGCTTTTTATCCATTTGCAAGATCATTTTCTTCCTGCTTTTAATTCACACATCACTTTATTTAAAGAAAGACCTGTTTGTTGTTGCCGTTCCTCTTGCCTCTTCTATCTGTCTTATATAAGTTTCATTCTCATAAAAACATCCACTAGAGACCAGTAAAGTTCAGTATTATTAGACAGCGGGATGGCTTCATGACAGATGATAACAGGTGATGACCACTTTAAATGTCCGTGTGCTGTCTCTCAAACCATCACTCATAGATCTTTAATAATGCAAAAGTAACATAAATCTAAACCCTATAGGCTTTGAGATTTCGTACAGTGTTAATGAGCTATGTGTCAGAGTCAGACACTAACAATCCACTACAGCAGAGATGCAGCAGTCCAGTTACAAAGTCATTGTAGAAAAAAGTATTTAATAAGGGCCACAACCTCGCTGGCATTGACTGGTGAGGTCCAGCCTACTGTGAAATGGGTTACGAAGCGCTCTGACATAATGGGCAGTTCATCTCATTTGGACACGAACCCTGACCTGTGGGAAATGTTAACAGTCCAGCTGCACCATTTCACACCATGAAATGACACACAGCAAGTGAAGCGGTGTGAAAAAAATGCCTCGGCTCAGATTAACTTCTCACTGATGAAATCCAAGAATAAGACATGGAAGGAAGTTTGTTTTTTGCCGTTGAGACTTAAAGAGCATTTCGTTTTCTTTGATCAGATTAAGCAGGTTCCTTTACAAGTTGCAGAGAGAACCCATAATTCATCTACTAGTAAACTCATTATTAATCATAATTAATTCAGCTGTTTAAACCCAAATTAGTTATTTAGATTTAAAAATAATAACATTATTTATATTCATATAATACAATATAATTGTTTTATAATAATAGTAGTACTACTACTACTAGTAGTAGATATTACATTTAATGATGAATTAATAAGATAGTTTAAAATAATACATATTACATAGTAGGCCACCTCTACTTTCTCTTTTTCTCTCCATCTCCTTATTACCCTTTCTTATCATATATTACAAGGCTCATTTGAATGCTTGATTCTGATTGGCCAGCCGCGACATTCCAAGACTAATAACACCCTGTAACTCGGATGCTGCAAATCATTTTGTCTCTTGATAACATATATAACATTATATACAAATGGTACAAATGAACGTCGTGTCTTACTTTAAAACCGTAACTTCCTCGCGGAAGGTCTGCATTCGGTATAAATTAGCTAATAAAATATTTCAAATTCACATTTTATGTCCAGTTTTTTTCTCATGTGGCAAGTAGCCGTGTTATAAGCGGGATAATGTACAAGCAGCCGGGTGTTATCGCGAAATAAGCCCCTTCAGTGATACAAGACGATCCGCTTGGCGTCGGATCCTGATCACAGCGTCGGGGCTTATTTCTGCGATAACAACCGGCTGCCTGTACATTATCCCTCACGTAATGCATCCCATAATTAATGATTATGGTTGAACGCAGATCAACAGACCATAAATCTATTTCCAGAGGTTCTGATATATGGAATAAACGTGATGAAGCAAAATGGTGTCAAAGATGAGATATCTCATCGCTTACTGCTCGAATGCACCTGTGAGTCATCATGACCCACTGGATCCAGAGGAGAAGAGCAGGACAGAGAACAGAGGTAAGTGATAACCAAGAGAAACTGGACCTGGTGTGTGTGTGTTGTCTGATAAAGAGATGATCAGTCAGACATATCTTTCATCTCAAACAGTTGGAGTGGGTAGCATGAGTTTTGTGGAGCACAACATGAACACGAGGGAAGCTGGGTCATATATCACAATAACAGAGCAGTTCAGGGATGCCATATAAAACGTTTCGGTCACAGATCTACATGTAGGAAAGAGATAAAGTACCCTCTGGATACAGGCCTCTAACTGCCCTCCGTACTGCCACCGTTTGATTGGTTAAGCCATGTGGCAGCCAATGAGGCGTAACCCCTCAGCTCCAGCTCTGTCACGCAAGGTCACAGGCTGCTATAATGTGCGCGTCTGGGTTTTAAACACGCAGATTATTATTACAGCTGCTCGCGACAGAGTTATCTGATCTGCGTCGACAGTGTGTCTACACCGGACGTGATGCGATGTGACAAGAGAACGCATTATAACCCTTTTTAATTGTATCCACACTGGATGCGGCGCGACAATCACATTAGAACAGGCAGTGTGTCGTGTCGCATCGCGCTGCGTCCGGAGTAGGCAGTGTTCACACACAACAGCCTTCTTAAAGATGGAACAAAGAAACAGGTGAGACGAGGGGAACGTGTTAAAAATGCTGTTAATACGTTTGTGTTCATTTGCGCAGGAGAAACAGGAGAGCGTTTGGTTGAGGAGCGTTTACAGTAGAGATGAGAACAAGAGACGCTGCTGTGAAATTTGGGATTTGGAGACGAACGTTCTAGTTTCCACCCAGATTATTCACGTAAAAATTTAATTTATTTCATCATTTATTCACCCTCATGTCATTTCATACCTGTGTGACGTACTTTCTTCTGGAGAACACAAAAGACGATATTTTGTAGAATGTTGGCAAGTAACCAAACAACACTTGACCACACTGACTTCCACAAAATGGTCTAAAGTTAGCTGTTTGGATGGATATAACTTATGAATAAGAATGTTGTTTTATTATTTATACTTGTGTCCTGTTAACAAGTATGAGGTTTAAGGTTTTGTCCCATAGACTTCCATTATTGAAAGTGCCTTAAACATGATTTTTGATTGTTCTGACAAAGCAAGGCACACGCTAAAACTAGGCTTTTTTCTTTTAGTGTTAATAAAGACTTTCGAATGAGTTGTCCCAACAACATTCCTTTAAACCCGGCTGCAAATTGTCATAATTTAAGAATGAGATGCACATAATATTGAGTCTAGCTAATAAGAAATGTGTCTTGACATCTAGAACTGTCTGTCTGTCTCAGACTGTGGAGAGATTCTGCTCAGCAGGGACGTGACACAACATCTGTGTGCTTGAGAAAAAGAAAACGTGCATGCATTTTGTAGGACATTATGGCCCAGTTTCACAGACAAGGCTTAGTTTAAACCAGGACTATGCCTCGGTTGAATTAGGATATTTAAGTCGCTTTAAAAAAATGCCTCCGTAACATTACTGGTGTGCATTTTGAGATAAAGCAACTGGCATATTTAAAGGTATGTCAGTGCACGTTATTTTCAGTTAAGACAACTCAAACTTTCATTTTAGTCTGGGAGTAGCCTTAAGCCTTGTCTGTGAAACCGGGCCAATATGTCAGGGAGTGAAAGCAAGTGTTTAGATCTATAGATCACATGTATCATGTGTAGGATGCATTAAACCGAAGCATTCTGCCGAGCAGACAATAGTGCTGTATTGTACAATATGAATATAAAATGATGTAACGCACAGTACAAATGTAAAAAGGTGATACTGACTAGTTTTTTCCAGAATTTAAGCGGAGTTCTAATCAACCATAATATATACAGAAAAACGTGACCGCTCTAAATCATGCTTATCCCAGCGATGGGTCATAAAGGGTTAAAGCCGCTGGGTTAAATTAATCCAGAAATTGTTTGAACCAGTGGGTTTAAAGAACTCAGTATAAAGTTAAATTACAACCCAACGGGTTATTGTTCCTTTTTGACCTTATGCTGGGCTAAAAAAAACAGTGTATTTAGCTCAAAATTTAGATTTACATATATATATACACACACACACGTATGTATGTACATTATGTTTGTATGTATGTACAAACATATACATATATATACACAGTATCTCACAGAAGTGAGTACAACCCTCACATTTTTGTAAATATTTTATTATATCTTTTCATGTGACAACACTGAAGAAATGTAAAGTAGTGAGTTTACAGCTTGTATAAGAGTGTAAATTTGCTGTCTCCTCAAAATATAACTCAACACACAGCCAATAAAACTGCTGGCAACAAAGGTGAGTTCATCCCCAAGTGAAAATGTCCAAATTGGGCCCAAATAGCCATTTTCCCTCCCCGGTGTCATGTGATTTGTTAGTGTTACAAGTTCTCAGGTGTGAATGGGGTGCAGGTGTGTTAAATTTGTGTTATCGCTCTCTCTCTCATACTGGTCACTGGAAGTTCAACGTGGCAAAGAACTCTGAGGATCTGAAAAAAAGAATTGCTGCTCTACATAAAGATGGCAGTAAGAAGATTGCCAAGAGCCTGAAACTGAGCTGCAGAACGGTGTCTAAGATCATACAGCGGTTTAACAGGTCAGGTTCCACTCAGAACAGGCCTCGCCATGGTTGACCAAAGAAGTTGAGTGCACATGCTCAGCGTCATATCCAGGTGTTGTCTTTGGGAAATATACGTATGAGTGCCGCCAGCATCACTGCAGGGGTTGAAGGGGTGTGGGGTGTATGGCTGTCGTCCCAATAGGAAGCCTCTTATAAAGATGTTGCACAAGAAAGCACGCAAACAGTTTGCTGAAGACAAGCAGACTAAGGACATGGATTACTGGAACCATGTCCTGTGGTCTGATGAGACCAAGATAAACTTTAAGATGGTGTCAAGCATGTGTGGCGGCAACCAGGTGAGGAGTACAAAGACAAGTGTGTCTTGCCTACAGTTAAGCATGGTGGTGGGAGTGTCATGGTCTGGGGCTGCATGAGTACTGGGAAGCTACAGTTCACTGAGAAACCATTAATGCCAACATGTAGTGTGACATACTGAAACAGATCATGATCCCTCCCTTCGGAGACTGGGCCGCAGGGCAGTATTCCAACATGATAACAACCCCAAAAGAAGCTGAGGGTAAAGGTGTTGGATTGGCCAAGCATGTCTCCAGACCTAAACCCTATTGAGCATCTGTGGGGCATCCTCAAACAGAAGGTGGAGGAGCGCAAGGTCTCTAACATCCACCAGCTCCATGATGTCGTCATGGAGGAGTGGAAGAGGACTCCAGTGGCAACTTGTGAAGCTCTGGTGAACTCCATGCCCAAGACGGTTAAGGCGGTGCTGGAAAATAATGGTGGCCACACAAAATATTGACACTTTGGGCCCAATTTGGACATTTTCACTTTTGTTGCCAGCGGTTTAGACATTAATGGCTGTGTGTCGAGTTATTTTTAAGTGACAGCAAATTTACACTGTTATACAAGCTGTACACTCACTACTTTACACTAGCAAAGTGTCATTTCTTCAGTGTTGTCACATGAAAAGATATAATAAAATATTTACTAAAATGTGAGGGGTGTACTCACTTCTGTGAGATACTGTACATATACATGTACATACAATATATATATATATACACACACACATATATAGATTATTTAAAATTAATAATAAATTAAAATAATGTTGGTAAATTGGAGCCATTCTAAAAATTAAGCTTTTTATATCTTAGTTTTATTTTACATAACCAACTTGTTTCAATCACACAACAACAGAAAAACGAAAGATTATGTTTGAGAAATCTTTATTTTGAAAACTATTCCAAAACACACACATAGAGGTCTTTCTGTCACACGTGTCTTTATATTTATGCTGCTAACGCAGAAAGTAATTACACAACAAATACTCCCCCCACACATTTGGTTCTTTGCTTGTCAAGAAAAATGAATTGATGTGTGGTGATGTACCTTTTTTCAGCAAAATGCACCAGCAAAACCATTTTTCAGAATGTCACATAAATTTTAGAAATTGCGTCAGTTTCATATAAAACACAGTTGGACACTCCGTCCACGAGTGCTTTGAAAAAATGTCATTTTACAGTAAATCAGGCTCCTTATCTCTGAACAAGGTTGTTATATATTTTTGTATTATAGTCTTCTATATCAACATCCTCAACTGTTGAGTGCTGTAGTGTTCTGGAATACAGGACCAAGAAAGAGGCAATCACAAAAAAACTAAGTAACTAAAGGTACCCTCCTTCCACTGGATAAGGGCGGTTGGAACTAGAAATTTAGTGAAAGCTTGAGGTTTACTATGCGTGTCCTTTAAAGTATCATAATATAAGGAACTGATCAAGAATCTAAGACCAAAAACATCCACTACGCAAAGCTAACATATACTGTAATATAAACTATAAATGTTTGTGCAATCTTAATTTGTTATTCAGATAGCTATAGATAAAACAGTTTAGATAACCATTTTAACAGCATTTGACAACTTCAGATGAAAAGAAAAAACTGCCCACAGAATGAGTCACAATGTTATTAATGATATTAACTTGGATTGCCTTTTGAACACATTAGCTACTTAACAGAAATATTTACGTAGGATGTTTCAGGCCTAAAGATGCTGTGAAGTTTGGAATGATAAATTAGCAACAGCGTAAATGTTTTATCTCCAACAGGCCCAACCATGCAGACCATCACTTTACATTATTGCTTCATAAACAGAGATAACCAAGACGTTTACAAATGGAGACAATATACTCACGTTGCCCCTATATGCACCATCATTTGCAGTATAAATCATATTCATATTCTTTGAATATAAGGAGAAAACCTCAAAATCTACAATGGTGTACAGATTAAGAAAATATTTCCATAATTACACAGAAATCATAAAATATGACTTCAACAGGAACGATAAGGGAAGCAAACCCACATCTCCTGAGAAGAAAATAAAATGTTGGTCATGGTTTGAAAGTATCCACATTCACTGTTCAGAAAGTGACAGAAATGAAATCGCTGCTGCAGTAGTAAGTGTAAGAGTAAGTGTTGCTACTAGAGTTTTTGGACAAACTGGTTCTTTAGTGTTGAAGTCAGGGAATAGTAGGTTTAATTCTCTTTATCCTACAGTATATCTGCAAATGAAACGATACAATCGATCATGAGAGGTAGGAGGAACAACCGTGTTCCCAGACTTACTGTACAGTTTATTCAGAATCACGAGTTCAGCTAGTGATGCTGGGTAAGAGAGCAAAGTGGTCGGATGACCAGATGCTGCAACCTCAGATGTCACGTCGACTTCAAGATCCACCTTCAAGGAAGGCTTTGGCCACCAGGAAGTCCGTGACTCAATCCAAACCGAGTTCACCCATCATTACTGTCATCTGACAAATCTCTGGTTGGTGCTCTCCAATCTTATCACTATAATACAGAGTCAGAGTCTGGTATTGTCTCCATTTCCCGGAGTCTTTGAACTTCCTCCATTTATACATATAAAAAGACAGCCTTGTCCGATAAATTGGTATATTTAACAGTCTTCTCCACATCTCCAACCAGGCAGACTCTCTCTCTTTCTCTCTTTCTCTCTCTCTGTCCGTGTCAGTTTGGAACAAGGCTTCCTGTCTCCGTTGGGAAGGGGAGAGAGCTGCCAGATGGATAGATGAGCTAAGAAAGGTTGCCGAAGGAAGCTGGAGAGAAAGAAAAGAGACGGGAGAATTAAAGGGAGCATAAATTATTCATGTCAATGCAGGAAATACATTTACAGAAGAGATACGCATCAGAGACAATGGTTTTGTTAGACCTTCATTCACTGACCCTGGGATTACCTTGTCATCTATTTAAGATCACGCTACACACCCTGTTTCTCTCTCTCGTGCTCGTCCTATGAAGGAGAACGAAGGTGTTTTTGGGAAAACTCAACAGACTGGAATCAATACTGTGTTCAAACCTAGTAGGCCGCCTACCTAGACAGCACTTACACACTGGACAATTTTGACCCTGAATGCTGATTGGTCAATAGATGTGGTTTATTAAAGATAAAGTAATTTTTTATTCAATGTATTTGCCTTGTTTTCCTGTAAACAAATTCTTAAATCAAGATACATTTGCTAAACTGAATGACTGAAAAAATAGACTAAAACAAGAAAATAAATCTGCCAATAGTTTAAAAAAATAACTCAATTTAAGTTTGACCTTTTTGCTAAGTGCTTAAGTGCAGATATTCTTCGTCGCTTTTAGCAAAAAATCACATAATTTAGATTTTTTAGAAAACAAGACTTCAAATCTCACTGTATGTCATTGTGAATATCGGAATGCAGCTTTGGAGAGTCTATACAATATCAGCAGATGAGTCAAACAATTCAATATACATCTACAAAATATAGATATAGATCTATAAAAACACAACGGAAATGTCCAGCAATCCATATTTTTACTGTTATACAGCAGGGGGCGCTGCTACCCATCTTCTGAAAGAGAACAGCATACACAGATCCAAAAATACGTTGAATATCGTTCTGAATCCTTTCTGAGCAAAGTCTTTCTCAGCTTTTAGTTGGTTGTAAACAAAGAACAAATGAAGATAGAATAAAACTGATTGTTTTTAAAGCAGAGGCTTTGGTTTTTCATCTGATATTGTGCGTTCGTATATTCATAGAAAAAACATTCTGAACGGCCATTCAATTTCTATAGAAAAATGAAAAATGCTGCCGCTGGCGGGCAATTTTTGCAGACGAAAAAGATTTTTGTCTAATTAAGACAAACTATTTGATCTCATATTGGTATCTTCTGTGTACTGTATGTATGCTATTTAGAGTCTCATGAATAAATGAGTCGAGTCTCACATTTATTTCACGTGTGGATTTTGATTGGCGTCCCAAACAGAGTTGCTGTCTGGCATGTCAAAAAAGGTCTTTACTCTATGAAGTTGCAACAGCTGCTCATGTAGGAACGGTGGGAGAAGACAGAAAGGCATCTAATGAGGATGTGGAACAGAGTTCATGTCTAGCTTGAATTGTCTTAAAATGCCTTGAAATTCATACAATTCAGATGCACAGCGATCCGCCGTTCGTTCTTAAAGTACTGCGCAGACGGATCGCCCAGATGTTGTTTCAGAATGTAAGTGAAGTTGTCACGAGACTGCAATTAACATAAGTCGTAAACACATCACGGTGGGCTGTAATTCCTATCCGCTGTCAACAGAGTGTTATTGGAGAAAAAAGCAGGAAGGATCTTTTTATCAAGGGCACAGGCGAAAGGAGATGATATCTGAATATATTATAACTCCTGCTTTTTTTGTTTTACAATCAGTTGGTGGGGATTCTAGAAAGGGGCTGATTGCAAGTTGGGGACGTGTTCCTTTCAGACAGAGCAATCATTGATAGACTTGTTCAATGTGGTGAGAAAGGACTTTTGAAAATGAACGAAAGAAAGATAAGAATATGAGGAAACGAATAATGCAAGTCAATGAACAATAGACAATCACAGCTGAACCCTTTGAGAAGGAACAGGTGGCATTGTTTGTGATTCTGTGACGTCGTGTCCAGCCTGGTGAAAAGGTTATCTGCAGCACTGCTTCGGATGAAAATACCAGAGTGTTGATAAAGGTAAACGTGTCTATTAGTGAATAGCATTTGCTGTAAGATAAAAGACCATTTTCTGCAAGGCATTGTGGGATTGATGGTGCAGTAAACATTCCGGGAACAGCTGTAAGACTGAAGACTTAAGATGGAAAACACTAGAGCTATGGGGTTTTTACCTCTTCTATAATTTACCACTGATTTTACAACTAACACACTTTGTGCAGAGATTTTACTTCACTAACCTCTTCTGTCACTTCACGCTCACTGACTGTCTTTGATAGTTTTCTCAGACTTCATGTCATGAATTGCAACAATTGGCAGGAAATCAATGTGAAACTTAAATGAAAATAGTAGTAGCTACTTTGTAAACTTAAATAATTGTAAAAGACTGAATTAAAGGGATAGTCCACTCAAAAATGAGAGTTCTGTCATGAATTACTCCCATCCATGTTGTTTCAAACCTGTATACATTTATTTGGACTGATGAACGTAAAGAAAGATATTTGGAAAAATGTTAGCCGCCGGGATTTCTGGGAGCTTTCCTGGTGCTCAGTGGTAAGAGCATTGCGTTAACAACGCACGATCGTGAGTTCGATCACAGGGGATTGCAAATCATTAAAACAATTGTATAGGATAATGCGTATGCCAAATGCATAAATGTAAATGTAGTAAAATGTGTTTGCTTTTCTAAATCCCTCAAAATATCTAATTTTGTGTAAAAAAAAAAAAGATACAATAATGTTTCCTACTATGGTAGTCAATGATGTCCCAGAAATCTCAGTTCTTAACATTCATCCAAATATCTTCCTTTGTGTTCAACAAAACAAATACATTTATACAGGTTTGAAACAACTTGAAGGTGAGTAAATGATGACAGAATTTTCATTTTTGGTGAACTATCACTTTAACGAATGTGGATATGTAGCCTACATTCGTTTTATTAAAAATGGTTTTCATAAAGGCTATTTTAGTTTACTAAAACTGAACGTATTAAAAAGTTCTGTTTATTAGTCTCACATAAATATTGTCTTAGATAGTATTTTTTTTTAATGTATAAATGAAAATGAGAAAATGAACAAAATCTACTCTAAAATTAAACGGAAAATAAATAAATCTTATACACCAACATAAAAATAAACAAATAATAAAAGTACACGAAATCATATAACAATGAAAAAAATTCTAACTAAACAAAAACTAAAAACTATAAAAAATAGATAGTTTAAAATATTAATAAAACTGAAAAATAAATCATATGTTCAATCTTTTCCATTTCTGTCTGGCTATTTAACAATGCTAATAATGTAACCAAACTTAACAAAAACTAAAAACCATAAAAAATAATAATGGTAAAATATGAATGAAACTAAAATAAAACTGAAAAAAAATTAAATGTTACATTTTTTTGCCATTTCTGTCTGGCTATTTAAGTGTATTTTTACTTTTGAATGAACTGTCTAAATAAATCAAATAAAAAGTGGATTGAGAAGGTTGATTTGAGGATGGAAACGAATGATCATCGAATGAGGCTTGCGGTTCACAACTGACCTGATCTCAAACTGAGTGTTGTCATCTCTTTGGTGGATAAATTATTGAACATTTGATTGTCTGGCGTGCCTTCAAATGAATAGAAATGCATAAATCTATCCTGTAAATCTTTTATAGGAATACAGTCTACATAAACGTTTATATATCATATACAGGGAGCCCAGAAAAATCAGCAGAAGCTTAAACTAAACAGTGGGCCCTACAGACAAAACAACAGCTTAAAAAAACAAAAGTCTCCATCAACTCATTTTACACTGGAACAAAAGACTCGAGTTGGCTGAACTAAAGAAACGGATCAAAGTCTTTTTTCTGTTTGTGTGAAATGTTTAAGGGCTATTACAGTTGGGCGAGTGAGTGGTAATTTGCAGAAGAGGTAATAAGGTTTGGTGCTCAATAGAAATAGCAATTATAGTGTGGGGAGAATCTGCTATGCTCACGGTTAAATTGCTTTTCAGTGTGAATTCAGCGGAGTAAGAGAGGAGCGTTCGGGGAGGGATGAAGAGGGCAGAATTACTTTGCCGTACTTCATACCAAAAGAACAAAGCAATTTAGAAGAGTACAGAAGCAACATTTTAGTTGATGAATATGAGATTGCGATCCGACCGAAAGGTCAATTTACCCCTCCGAATCACTCTTGTGAAAGATATGAGCTTTAACAGAGACAGATTAAAAAGGCCACGAGAAGTCATGCGCTGTTTCTGCTGATGGTTAATAAAAAACGCTAAATTACTGGGCATGAGACAGAAAGGTGACTGGTACATTCTTACCAGGAAGATCACACAAACATCTGTTTGTGACGAAACCTTCCGGGAATATTCATTGCACACTTCATACAGCTCATAAAACTTACAGGGGCAGAAAAAGACAAGGAGGGGATGAATTTCAACAATGGCACATACGCAACAAAAACATGGACATACAGTATTTATTAGCAAAATGCATGTATTAAATATTATATATAATGTAGTTGCCGAAAGTGATGTTCAGTTTTGGACAATTTACATTTTTGTTCTTTATTCAAATATCTTATTATTGTATTCATGTTGCATTTGTATTTTTGGAGTATAAACTAAAGCTATACTTTGTGAAGAATTTAAGGAGGCGTAGCAAATAATAACACAAATGTGCAAAGCCTACAATAACAGAAGAATGATTTCAACATCTCCACAAAGAGAGGATGAAAAAAAAGAAAAGAAAAATTGTAGTCAATGATTGCTTTATTTCCCATGAGCTATTTGGTTTTCTATGCATTTTTCTATTCTATTTGAATACAACCCATATTCTCTGATACACTGTGTTTTGCCTTTTTTTTAATGTTAGTTAACAAAAAGTATTATTGTCAAATACTGTAAATACCTTAAAAGTTTACTGTTTTGATGAAAAAAGGACCTTTACATGATTTTACAAATACCTCCCTTGAGTATCACTTTTGGCAACTACTGTAAAATTGTATATTATATTGAATACATTTATTTAAAACAAATGGCTGATTTACTATTTGTAAATTAACCTATAGCAGCTAAACACATTTTAAATTCAAAGGGAACAAAAATATTTCCTTTACCACAGATATCGACCAATCAAATGCACTTGAGAATTAGAATGCCCCTCCCACTAATGCCACCTACGAGTTCGTGGCAAAGTCGGACGTAACTAACACCAAAGATAATATATATTAACAAGATGTGCCATTGCCATTATAATGAGTGGACAGGAATGAAACGCTCAATATGGCCGCTCTAGCAAAGAAAGTCCTGCCTACCAGTAAAAAGATCCAATCGTCAGTCGATAAAGACTGACGATTCTCTGGGGCGGAGCTTATGTGAGGCGCTTGCAAGCCTATGCGCAGTAACCTTACTAAAGCCAGTCTCGTTTTTTTGCCCGATCAATATTTCATAATTTCATTCACAGCTGCTACATCAAATATGACAGACTGCTATAGACGGGTTCCCTTTAGAAATCCACTGGAAACCCTGCCGGCTAACACACTCAGCCCAGCACATCTAAGAATAAACTCCAGATAAGCTGTGTCCTAACAGAGACAAAGAGTCCAGATTGAGCCAGATGAAACTCCTTCTGACAGGTGATGCCGACAATCAGAAACAAACTAACCAGCAGTGACAGCTCTTTAACTGGACGCCTTCTCTCCTTAAACAACCTTCACCTGTCTGAGTCCCTCGCCTCTCCGAACCTCAGGTGTGGATTTCTCAACTGGGTGGCTCAATTAGTTTCCCTTATCATAGCGTGAAGGCCCGGGCTTGGTGAACTGTTAAATTGAATTTGCCCCCTAAGCTATCGGTAGAAGTCCCTGACACAGCGTTGAAATGGTCCCTAATTCCCCTTCCCTGTTAATGTGCGGGTACACTGGGCTTTGACACTTGCTGAGTTGGGACTTCTGCGGCACACGTCTGCTCTAGGGACTCGGATACTTTGTGTCCTTTGAAAGTTTGAAGTTGTGTTTAAGCTTTCAACAAAAAGACGTCCACACAATTGAATAAAATAAAGAGAATGAAGCTTAATGAAGGAGACCCGGGGTGTTGACCTCTCACCTCTGCTGAGCAGCTGTAGGTTGCGCACTTCCTCTCTGACCTGCAGCTGTAGCACCTGCTGTAACACTTCCTGTCTCAGAGTCTCATGCACGATCCCCATCCTCTCCAATTTCTCTCCATTCAACCGCAACAGGGCACGACCTGGAAGATTGAGGGAAGGTGAGAGTGAATTTAAGGTCCAATGTTTATTTTTATGGAGGATCTATTGACAGAAATGCAATATAATAAACAAAACTATGTGTTCAGAGGTGTATAAAGGCCTTACATAATGACGCGTTATGTTTTTATTACCTTAGAATGGGCTATTTATCTATATACACTGCGGGTCCCCTTACGTGGAGTTCACCATGTTGTTTCTACAGTAGCCCTAAATGGACAAACTGCTCATTTCGTAAATACTTTATCTCCTTCGACAAAGAAATAAAAACGTGACGACATCTTTGTCCTGTAAGAGCCGCCAAAGTTCTTTGAAAGGGAGGGGTGGAGTGAGCCATTGGTCGCAATTTGCAACCTCACCACTAGATGCCGCTAAATTTCATACACTGGATCTTTAAATGACCATGAAAAAGGAAGGTTTTGAAACAGCGAGAGGGAATGAAAGCGGGATGTGGAGGACATGCGATCAATAGTCTGGAATCAGTTCAGGTTTGTTTAAATCTTCCCACAGGCAATCAAATTACTGACACATGCCAGCGGAGAGCTTGACAACAGAACAGGACCACCAAAAAAAGCTTTCCGAACAAGACACGAGTATCCACACATATTTAATTAGACTTTACCCTTGTGATGTGACATTTTCACCTTGTCTTCAGGCCATAATCCAAATGTAGACAGCAACATTTGACTGCCCACTAAGGGGACGGCTTTTAATATAAAATAGAAAACTTTTGAGTTTTGTCCATTTATTCACGACGGTATTTTTATTGTTTTATTATCGTCTCAGTGTAAACTACAAAAACTGTAATGTCATGCACCTGTGTATTACATTTCTGTAGAAAGTGACATTACTAACTACTGGCCTGACACATGCATATTACAGCATGAACCATTTTTATGACTCGTATGAAAACGGATTATTTTGACAACATTGCTGTCTGTACGCAAAACAATGTACTTTTCCATTTTTAGTACATTTCTATCGTTTAAACATGGCTTTGGACAAACTGGAATAAAGCATTGTTATAATAATAATAATAATAATATAAAAACGTTTCCCCCAAAAAAGAGCATCTAGAGCTACTTACAGATGGTTTCATCAGACGCACGTGACCCGATGTTAACTTCCGGTCTGTGTTTGGTTATATATAACAATTTATTTTATATTTAATTGATATTAATATTCATTAATAGGTTATTCATATTTTACAGTACATTAATTGTATTCAATTAAATTAAAACTGCTCAACAGTTATTGACTCTTTGAGGTGGTCTACCGGAAGTTAAGTTTGGGCTTCATAACCTTTGTTTATGTTTTTTTCCAATAAAAACATCTATAAGGTTTCATTTTGTCGGGAAGCTGCATTTTCACATGTAAGTCTCTGTCTCATCACCACCAAAGCCTTCAAAAAACATCACGAAGCCAGAGAAATTGATCACCGTTTGTCCTGTATGCGTTTGATCTGGTTTGATAGATAGGATTGCCGTTTTACACACCTGTCCGTGATACGCCAGCCGTACGACAGCCCTTATATTTTTACATTTATTTTGCAGCAGATGGGAAAGTGTCATGTATCCCTCCCTCATCATATTATGAAAACTGCATTTATAAAAGAATTGCAAGGATGCAGATGTCATGTTAATTCACACACCTTTCCCTCTGCTTGTGATGTTCACTTCACTCTGTGCCGCAGTGGACTGAAGAATGCAAAAAACGCAACGCGAAATAAGAGTTTTAAAGAGAACTAAAGCGATCTCACCTTTTTCCTCATCATTTTTTAGGGGTGTTAAGCTTTAAATTTAGGGTGGATATAGCCCACCTAAAAGGGCCTAGCGACGCCACTGTATTTTATGACTCGATCGGAACTCACTAAACTTGGCCGATCTCATGAAACGATTTTATGACATTAACGTGTGAAGACGTACATGATGCGTGGGGACATAAATGATTTGGTGCCGGTCATGTCATCGCCAGTGTGGAATAACTATGACGTTTCAAGAAACAAAAAACAAATCGCTATTTATAGTGATCATATTTCCAGCTCTCCAAGAATTACATCAAAACATCTACATTCACATAAACAGTCTACTTCACAGTAATGTGACCGCCGTGAGTTTAACAACTGACATTTGGAACTCTAGTGTATGGTTATGTTCACGTTAAGTTTAATGTTCTACAAATTGTATACACTCCTGCAAACAAGATGATGTCATCAATAGTTTGGTCTTCTCAGTATTGAAAGTGCTGACGTTGACTGTAAAGCCAATAGACATGAACTAAAATCACAAAATATCGAAAGTGGTTTGCTGTGCTCAGCTGGAAAATTGTGTAGCTATTTCACAAATATGTATTTGCTTTGCGTGCAAACAACAAAGGGCAAAACTGAAAGTAATAAAATAGTAGCTGCAGGTTTGCTACTGAAAGTCCATTCCCAACACATTACAGTAAATCACCGCAATTGGCAAGACACCACTTTGTTAACCTCTGTCTGTTGAATTTATATCAGTGGATCTTAATCCTTTAACTCCTGGAAGTCATTTCAACTCAACTCGAATGAAGGTGAGCGGTTCAGTTACAGCTACCTGAACAATTTCAAGCCAAATCCATATTCTTCTTTAATGCAATCTCTTCTGCCGTGCACTCCATAGGCTACAGATCTCTTCACTCTAAATGCATCAATCACTGAAACATATCCCTTTAAGCCTGATGTATAGGCTGTTAAATCACTTGGCAGTACATTTAACTACCAAGGGCTTATGGGGGATTATCAGACAGAGATGCCCCACTGACCCACAGTTCAGCAATGGAGGGACCTTCAGCTGTCCCGGGGGCTTTAGGGGGCAGTCGTGGGCCAACACTGACCCAGTGACCCAGTCACAGAAAATTTACACCATGTCAGTGGGGTGTACATTTGCTTCCTAGTCACTAACAATAGGCCGTGAAGAGCAAATACAATAGGAGAGATCCTAACAAATACAGTACCAAAGACAGAGTATAATGGATATGTTATGCAATTACAGTGCATTTAAAGCCCCCCTGTAGCCAATAATTAATCGAATTTAAAACTCATCTTTGATCATGAAAATGACATATTTAAAAAAAATGTACTGTGACAATTTGTTTTCATGCTCTAAAATAGCTTTGATGTAGCTCTACAATATTCCTACATTTAGAGTATGCAGATTCATGAATATGCAAATGAGTCCCCGCATTCACTCAATAATTGTAATAATTCGAAGCATTTTATAAACATCACAAATGCATATAAACAACATTAACATTTAGATTTTCACCACAGGGGGACTTTATAGTATGCATTTCATCAATATGTGTGTTCCCTGGCAATAAAACCCATAACTTCCGTGCTGCTAACACAAATGCTCTACCAACTGAGCTACAGGAACAGTCGGAAGCACATATTTGAAAAAATATCTTTCCGAAATGCATTTTTCATGTTGAAATGTTGCCTCAGGAGTGAACATTGCCTGTTTTATGAGCCTCTCTATTATATTACACACGAGCCCATCATTTTTTGGTTTTGGATTCAGCCCTCCAGAAACACTCTGTGCTGGATTCACCTGATGCTTTTGTGAAGCGGCAGACGGCTCGGGTGAACAGCTGAAATGGATTCCCTGCAGACGGGTTTAACGCGCTCCCAAATAACACCCCGAAGATAGTGATAGAGGTGCTGTCAAAAACAAGATAAAGTGGAAAAATGAGGAAAAAGAAAATGGTTGGACTTAACAACTGCACTTCATCCTTTCAATATGTCTTCAATTTATTGCTTAAAGAAAATAGAAGGGTAAAAAATGAATGATTTTTCTTTCTAGGAGAAATATAATAATGAAAACGAAGGTCTATCTGAGATTGATCTTACACCGTGTCTAGACTGGACGTGACAGGCGCGACGCGACATGACAACCTGCTTGTTCTAGATGGGTTTGTAACGTCGCTGCATCCGGTGTGGACAAAATGTAAAATTATAATGTGTTCTAATGCGTTTCTAATATCTTGTCGTGTTGTGCCGGTCGCGTCCGGTGTAGACGGTGTTAGATCTAGCATACAGACGGCCTCAAAGCTAACAGCCGTGAACTAAAAGCCACAAACGTCCAATTGTGACTTCACGTGGCCCTTAAGACGCTATTTAAAATTGTAAAGTACATGCAAGCGACTTGCCTGGATGCGGTTCAAGTCATTTCACACTTGCAGCTATAAAACAGCTGACTCATAAGAGCCATAACAGTGTCAGAGTGGAAATGGCCTGTGCCTGAAGCAAAGTGACGATCATGTCTGACACGGCGAGTGACTCAGTGTCATCTATTTCCAGTGTGTAGCGCTGCTTCAAGCGCTGGCGTCAATGACCCGGAGAGAATCGCTCACACAAACACTCACTTATAGACACACACGCCATCTAGGCAGAGGCCTGATAAATGAAACCATAAATAATAGCACAGATAATAGAATAAAGCCTTTGGGACCACAATAACATACAGAGCACATCGCAAACTGAGAGAGAGAGAGAGATGACATAACACACCTATAGAGACCTATGATAAAATCAACTGAAAAAACCAAACCGCCTATAAACCCCTCCTGAGACTCTCACTGATTGGTTACCCATATGTCACATGACTTATTCAATAATCATATTGCATCCCATGGGTTATAATATATTGTAATTTATGTCATTTTATAACAAAAATCTTAAATGAATATCAATACTTTGTATATATTAATAGTAATAAAATCAACACATTAATATGAATTATGATATTAAAAATAATATAATTTTAATAGAATCAAATACACACAATCACAAGAATGCATGTAAATATGGTGTATGAAATGACTTTGTCTTCTGTAAAGCATTTTTTAAACTTAAAATAACGTTTATTTTCAATAAAGGCACATTTTTGTTCAATATTCAACACTTATACATTCCCAGCAACAAAGGCATGAAATGCAATGTATAAATGACTATTTTGCAGAAACTCCACTCAGGTGACCGACCCCTGAAAGGCAAGACCAGATGGAAATGGCCGGGATGTGACAAATGGGACAGCATTAAGGTGTATAATTGACCATTAGGGAGAGAAATCAGAGCACACAGTTCTGGGAGTCAGATGAGAGAGCATTAGATTAGTGTTCGTGGCCGGCCAAACTATTCCTGAGAGAGACCAAAGGCACGATCACACCAAAAATGATAAATATGACTATAAACATACATTTTTTTAAATCTAAGTGAAAAGCAGAGTCTACACCACAACTATAACAACAGGGACATGAACTGATGAATGATAAAACATTAACAGCCAATGAAAATCCATTGGAATTTAAAGGACCTGTGCATTTAAAATGTAAATCTGCAATGGCGAACTTAGAATATGTATATGACTTGTTCTTCTATAGAACACAAAAGGAGATATTTTGAGAAATGACTCAATGGTTTTGTGTCCATTTAATGGAGGTCCAATGTTGTTTGGTTACCAAGAAAGAAGAAGGAAAGTCATACAGGTTTGGAATGATGTGTTATGTCATAAAAAGTGCACCTGTGATGACAATGTGTGCTGTGCTTCATAAAGAGAGCTGTGTTGTACCTGTGATGTCACAAAATGTGTTATATCATGGAAAGAGCTGTATTACACCTGTGATGACCACATTTGCTATGCTTCATAGATTGGTGTTGCACCTGTGATGTCATAGCATTGGCTGTGTCATAAAGGGAACTGCGTTGTATACGAAAGCTTTAATGCAAGTTTAATGCATTGAATAGATTTGGTTGATCTTTACTCAACACTTGGAGTATATGTGATCGTAGACCACAAAACCAGTCAATTTTTCGAAATGAAGATTTATGCATCATCTGAAAGCTAGATAAATACGCTTTCCATTGATGTAACGTTTTATAAGATAGGACAATATTTGACAACTATTTGGAATCTGAGGGTGCCAAAATCAAAATATTGAGAAAATCGCCTTTAAAGTTGTCCATCAGAGGCGCTGTAGCAGGCCGTCACTAAGAAGAAACAGGTTTGTTTTGACGCTTTCTATTGGCTTACCACTCTAATGATGTAGTGGTTAGTAGATGAACCCGAAAGCTGAAATTCTAAGCTTACCAAACATGAGTGATTCCCAAAAGGCGTTCAGCAGCGAGTGAAGTTTGTAGGCGTGTTTCCGGCCATTTTTGTTCGCGATTTTGCGGCATCCACTCACAAAAAAATAAAGTTTTGATATATTTACGGTAGGAAACTTACAAAATATCTTCATGGAACATGATCTTTACTTAATATCCTAATGAGTTTTGGCATTAACGCAAAATGTATCATTTTGACCCATACAATTGAAACAAATATACCGGTTTGTACCTGTGATGGCGTGGTGAGAGAAGGCCTCCACGTAGGTCAGGTAATTGTGGGGACAGTGTTTCTTCAGCCACTTACACACGTCCTGCTGGGTCCACAGCACCACTGGTTTGCATAAACTGGAGAGCGTTGGGCTGGTGTGATACACAGTGAAGGCTTCACCTGGCTGGATCTATAAGCAGAGAAACATCACCATTATAACTATAATCTTCCTGATGAGAATTTCTATAAAGAGGTATATTGTACATACTGTATAGACATGTTTAACAAGCCAGTTTATTCTAATCCTACTTAGTTGTGAGAATAAGGATTAAAGAAATAAAATCCAAGGTTGTCCATCTCCAAAATTAAAATAAAGAGTAATAAAAATCAGCAGATGGATTATTAAACTGGAGTGGATAGATATGATGAGATAGACAGAAATAAAGATTTGTCTTTATACCTTACGGGTAAAAGTGATCATTAAAACACGCGTCTGTGCAAACAATGCTCTTTTAATTATACACACACATCATTCTGACTGCCACGATGACTTTGCAGAGAGTCATAAAAGTGTGATGATGATCTTTAGAGGACAATGACGATTAGGAACTGCAATAAAAACTTTTACTACAGAAAATGAAGCGATGCTTATGTAAAACCATACTGTTTTATATTACAGTGTGACTCACTCTACAGCTCGTTGTTTACTTTACTTCATTCATTTGTAACTGTATCGTGAAACCTACAATTTGACCTGTATGTTGTAATTCCTTGTGTGTCTTACTTCTGGGGCTTTTAAAGGTAACACGTTTTTTATGAAAAACGTAGTAAATGGCTAATTTATTCCAAAATTCAATCCGGATGAAACATTTGGTCTTTGTATGGTGACATTTAATAATCATGAAAGCTTAACAAGTATTTCAGATCAAACGCACCATCGATGACATTAAAGGGGTCATATGGCGCGAATACGTGTTTTTCTGTGTCTCTGGTGTGTTATAAGTTGCCCATGCATATATTAGACACGTAAAATTGCAAAAATGTAAGTGTTGGAACAAAAGATGCATTCTATCTAAAAGCGAATGCTCACCCAGACCTGCATGAAACGCCTCGTGTAACCACACCCCCACAAATCTACGTCAGTTCAGGGTATGAATGGACTAAGACCGCCCAAATGTATACGCAAGTAAGTTGGGCGTACTTGTCAGTACAGTTGCTTTTGAACCTGATGTTCCAAATATGGTAAGAGGCGTTACATTTCTGTCACACGCTTGCAATATTCGACCAATCACTGAACTGTTCCTTTAATGCTACATACAGCATTCGTGCACTATCATGAATTAAAAATGTAAGATCACTTGGCGTATATTTTTCTCATGATCTTAAAAATTTGTGAAAGTTTCAATGTTTGAAATTACTTTTGTAAACAAAAATATAATTGTGGCAACATATGAATTATTTTATTAAAAAAATATTAAATACTTGGACTAAATAAGGAATAAAAAGCAGCCAATAGGATTCCAGTATAGATAATAATTCCTCCAATGCAGTGACAACTTTGAAAATACTAAAATATAACGCAGAGAAAATGAATTTTAAACTCACATCGTCTGACAGACATTCATCAGCTCCTGTAGACAGAAGCCCATTCTCATTTGGGAAACAGACCGACATTAAGTCTGATAACAGACAGACAGAGAGCGAGAGAGGGAGACAACGATTTTGCACGACACAAAGATCCCTTTGTTTCACGCACATTTTGTTTTATATTGTTATAAAATGTGAGCGTAAGTGAAAATTCATCATAAGGACAAAAGTTGATGACTCAACATACAATACTTGAGGGAGAGACTGAACAATATGATTTACCATGAAAACAGACACAGCTGTTAAATGAATTTGTCTCACAAGATTGTGTTAAACGCAGCATTCACTGAGCATTCATATGACAGAATAACCGCTGAATAAGATAAAGAAATGATTATATCCGAGGCTCATGTTCTGTAAAGTAATAAAAAAAATAGGAATGAGACAAAGGAGAAGAGGCAGAGAGCAAACAGGATCTGGTGTTAGATGCTTGTCGTCTCTTTTGTCACCATCATACTCTGCTCTCTCTCCTCCAACACTCGCTCTTTCTTTCCCAGCCATCCATCACTCTCTATCTCTACCAAACCAGCCTCTGGGCAATAAACATCCACCCTTGAACCAGCGAGACCTGATTCTGTCCGGCCTGAAACGTACAGTCATTAATAATACACAGAGGATGGCGTCTATGGGGAGAGGGGCGGCCCGATCTGGTCTGGACAGCCATTTTGAATACATCAGTGTGATTGGATGAACAGCTGTGTCTTCCTATGCTGAAGGGAGGAAGAGGTTATCCTTTAAGGTCTAGAAGGTTGAGCATCTGTTGAGAATACTAATACATACATACTGTTTACTGTACATTATGAGCTGGGGGGTAACGAAATGCATGTAACCTAGTTACATTTTTTTAATTACAGTTACTTTTAACTGGGTGGTAATCAAATTACAGTCACATCCAAAAAGTATTTAAGATTACTTGGAATTTTAATGTCATTTATTTCATTTAAATATAATTATGAACTGTAACACAGGCAGTTAATGTACTGTAAACAGCAATCTGTGTTGCAAAAGCATCCTAAACTACATGCCCATAAATTCCATACCCCTTGGCGAATATGCAAAATTTGAATAATTTTAACATAATAAAAAGGTGTCTGGGTTGATCAAATTATGTTTATTTGAATTAGTACTGTCCTGAATAAGCTATTTCACACAATATAGGTTTACATATACTGCACAAGACAAACTGCCTGAATGTTTTCATGTTTTGTGGTAGTTTAAGTAATTTTTAAGGTTTATAGCAAACTGCCTGAATGTTTTCATGTTTTGTGGTAGTTTAAGTAATTTTTAAGGTTTATAGCAAACTGCCTGAATGTTTTCATGTTTTGTGGTAGTTTAAGTAATTTTTAAGGTAATTGCGAATTTTTGTCACACTGACTTTGACTTTTTCCTCACAATTGTGAGTTTTCCTCTGTTTGGCGATCCCTTAGTGCTATGGACCTTATAAGTATTTCAAAGTATTCTAAAGTATTTAGATTAAGTTACAAAACTTGTTTAATCTAACAAAATACGTTACAGATTACGTTTTGAAGCATGTATTTTGTGATCTGTAGTGAAATACATTTTAAAAGTAACCTCCATCCATCCATCTTCTTCCGCTTATCCGGGGCCGGGTCGCGGGGGCAGCAGTCTAAGCAGGGATGCCCAGACTTCCCTCTCCCTAGACACTTCCTCCAGCTCTTCCGGGGGGACACCGAGGCGTTCCCAGGCCAGCCGGGAGACATAGTCCCTCCAGCGTGTCCTAGGTCTTCCCCGGGGTCTCCTCCCGGTGGGACATGCCCGGAACACCTTCCCGGGAAGGCGTCCCAGGGGGCATCCGGAAAAGATGCCCGAGCCACCTCAGCTGGCCCCTCTCGATGTGGAGGAGCAGCGGATCTACTCTGAGCTCCTCCCGAGTGACCGAGCTTCTCACCCTATCTTTAAGGGATCGCCCAGCCACCCTGCGGAGAAAGCTCATTTCGGCCGCCTGTATCCGGGATCTTGTCCTTTCGGTCATGACCCACAGCTCATGACCATAGGTGAGAGTAGGAACGTAGATTGACCGGTAAATCGAGAGCTTCGCCTTGCGGCTCAGCTCCTTCTTCACCACGACAGACCGGTACAGCGACCGCATTACTGCAGAAGCTGCACCGATCCGTCTGTCAATCTCCCGTTCCATCCTTCCCTCACTCGTGAACAAGACCCCCAGATACTTGAACTCCTCCACTTGAGGAAGGAACTCTCCACCTACCTGAAGTGAGCAAGCCACCCTTTTCCGACTGAGAACCATGGCCTCAGATTTGGAGGTGCTGATTCTCATCCCAGCCGCTTCACACTCGGCTGCAAACCGTCCCAGTGCATGCTGAAGGTCCTGGTCTGATGGGGCCAGCACGACGACATCATCCGCAAAGAGCAGAGATGATATCGTGTGGTCCCCAAACCCGACGCCCTCCGGCCCCTGGCTGCGCCTAGAAATTCTGTCCATAAAAATTATGAACAGAACCGGCGACAAAGGGCAGCCCTGCCGGAGTCCAAAAGTAACCTTCCCAGCCCTAATTATGCATATACATACAGCCTACACTGTTTTTAAAAATAGAATAAAAAAATAGGCCGTGCACATTATAAAACGATCATTTTGAAACATTTTTTTTATTTTTTACAGTATTATGTTGAATTATCAATCAAAAATAAAACCATTGGTATAAAAAGTGAATCTTGCAAATAGTGATATAAAAAGAATAATAATTCATGTAAAAATAGGGAAAGAAAGGAGAATCATTTTGTGTCTTCTGAAATGTTTATTTAACCAGTTTGATCAGCTTTAGAATAATCACATCTGATATTACTTCATGAAAGTGAAAAAAAAGTGCAATGCGATGCATTCTGGGATACAGTATCGCGTGCATGTGCCCTGTTATATAATGTGGTCATGTTATGTAAACATACAATTTGCAAATCTGCCAAGTGTATGAGCAGCACGGCAATATTTTGAATACAGTCAGATACATTTTATATAATCCAAACTAAAACCATAAAAATAAAAGGTCACACTTTATTTTACGGTGCCTGTGTTACAATGTAATTATACATTTAAGTACTGAGTAAAAATAATGAACAACATGTACTTACTATAGGTTTAGGGTTAGGATTAGGGTGTGGTATAGGGGTAGTAACATGTAATTTTGCATAATGTATAGTAAATACATGTATCGTGTGTAACAGGGGCACCGTAAAATAAAGTGTTACCAAATAAAAACAAAGTTTTACAAACTGTAATGACAACAATGAAAAGGATCTAGACTATATTGTTCTTTTGTAAAGGCATTTTATTTTAGCTGATAAAGAATAAAACACTGAGAGACAATCAAAATCCATTAAATTATAAAGAGCATGCACAATAGTGCTAATATAGTTATATTTATAGACGGTTTTATTGAACAAATGTGCCTGGGTCTGTGTTTGATTTTAATATAACAATTCATTTTATATTTAGTTTATATAAATATTTTATTGTATATTAATAATATTAATTAACATGAAACCACTCAACGGTTATAGATTCTTTGCCGAGGTCTATCGGAAGTTACGTTTGGGCCACATAACATTTGTTTGTGTTGTTGTCTATACATACTGTATCTTTCTTGGTGATGCATCATGGGATTGAACGCGTTGAATATGAGGCTATTTCGGACACAGCCGATATGTGTAAATGAACGTTTTTGGCAAAACTCTTCTAATATTTAATTCTAAATCTTATCTTAATATAAAAACGATCTATTCATCTCATACAAAACGAAAGTGTTTCTGAAGTGAAGTGTGTAATGAAACGCAGCTGAGCTCTTTCGCAGTTTATTGAGTTCTGCTGGCAGGATTAGCTCATGTCGTTTCACTTCATATTTTCTCAAGGGCCCTTCATCATGACGTTCTGAAGCTCTGCCATAAATTCTTAATCAGTGAGATTTATACGTGTAGATTATTCATCTATCATCATCATTAGAGTCTCGCTGGAGTTTTTCCCTCAAAACGTCCCAGACGGCTCCAAGTTTCTTCTTCATCCTGATTTTCTGGAGCCCCTCCTGCTTTGCTAAATTCTTCCAACTGTCCTCTAACTCACCTTGATTCATTCAGTCAAATCCCTCGTTTCACTGATCCTACACTTTTGTTATTCTCTTCCTCATCTCATGTCCACTCATATCTGTCTCTCCGTGTCTGATCCTTCTTTTTGTCCTTTTTTATTCTCCATCTGGAATCATTTCCTCGTGTCACTGCGGTGCATCTCTGGTTCCCTTCACTGGAGCAGAATCAGGGATTAAACTTTAAGGCCTAGACGGGTGACATCTCTTTAAAATTCCAGACTGCCTCCCCCCCACCTGCACGCTCTGTTCTGTACTATGTTTTGCTTTTCAATCAGAATGAGTTAGTCGATTCAATCATTGTAAATAGATGATGTTACAGTGACCTTGTTGTTTTGTTCTTGACTAAGTCAATGGAAACGTTTACCTGCCTGTCTCAGTTTAATTCTGTACAATGCAATTCATGTCAAATTTTGTTTCATTTAGCTAAATTTAGTTCAACTCTGTGGCTGTCAAACGGTTAGTCAGGATTATTTGCATCCAGAATAAAAGTTTGTGTTTACATAACATATGTCTCTTCATATTCTTTTTTGTAATTGTAAACACATACACGTACAGGTATACATATTTGGGAAATACTTTTTACTATACATTACTAATATTAAATATTAAATTATTATATTTATTTATATTTACCAATAATTGAAATTATATATAAATGTTATGCATATATATGCATGTGTATGTGTTTATAAATACAAAATGAATATGCACAGTACACAGACACATATTAGGTAAACGCAAACTTTTATTCTAGATGTGATTAATCAAAAATGTATCGTTTGACAGCCCTATTAAATCCTGTTTCATTACACTCACTTCAGTTTACAAACATTCAATTCAAGATGGGTCAGTGTAGTTCAGTTCGGTTTAGTTCAATTTAGTTTGGTGCGGGCATTGTTCCATTCAATTCATTTCAATCAGTCCAGTTAACTTCTACTCTAATTCGATTTGGTTCAATTCAAGACATTTTGCAGATTGAATCTCCAGATAAATAGATTTATAATCCGAGTCTTTAGTTACAATCGAATTTCTTCTCCCTCCCAACAATCTTTCCTTTATCATCTCTACGTTAACCTGTAATCTTTCAAACTGTAATCGTGTTCCTGCAGACGGTCTCTTTTCCAACAATCCTTTGCTCGGGGCAGCTTACATGCACGAGAACTCAACGATCCCTTCAGCCGGGGTGAGAACTGAATGATACGAGACGTCAGACGCCGCTATGCATTCGTTATGAAGCCCTGAACCGTCACCACAACATCTGTTCAGACACTCAGCGCCAAAAATCACCTCACATTTCACAAGCGTTTTTTTGGGGACGGGGGAAATGTTTTGTTGGAATTTGTTCATCATCGTAGATTGAGTGAGAATTGCAAACTGATCCTGAAAAGATTGAGCTATTTCGCCTAATTGAGACGAGCTGGCAAAGTTTGCTGACTTTTGGTAATCTGTGTGCTTTTCGAAATTGTTTTGTGCCATTGATGGGGTCGGTAACCTTGGCGATAATGAGGAAACTAAACAAATCTGGAGGCCAATCTCCTCTGGCTGTCAACCTCAGGTAGCCCCATCAGAGCTGGGCTTTAATGAACTAAACCCACTGCATGCTAAACAATGCGCTGTCTGCTACTGTTCCCACAGCGTACTTGCTTTTTTCGGTCGATCTTGTATTTAATCTTTCTCAATTCTCTCTCAAATTCGCTTTCACAAAAAAGTTATGATAAATGTACTGCTCATTTTCTGCCAGTACATTCTCAGTTACTTTCACAGTTATTTCTGTCAGCACACATTCTCAGTACACATACACTACCGGTCAAAAGTTTAAGAACATTTGAGTAAAATGTTTCTCATTATCTTAAAAGTCTCGATCTTAAGGTGTACTGTATGCTTAAACGTCTGAAATTAGTGTCACAGACAAAAATATAACTGTGCAAATATAAACAAAAGCTGAAATTTTACTTAAAGGTGCAATGTGTGAGATTAAGAAGGATCAGAAATGCAATATTACATACATAACTATGTGTTCAGAGGTGTAAAAGACCTTACATCATGAAGCGTTATGTTTTTATGACCTTAGAATGAGCTATTTCTATCTACATACACCGTGGGTCCCCTTACATGGAATTCGCCATGTTGTTTCTACAGTAGCCCTTAATGGACAAACCGCTCTACAGAGCACGTTTCTTTGGCGAAGAAGCTAAAAAGTGCATCAAAATGGGAGGAGTGAGCTGTTGGTTGCAATTCGCAACCACACCGCTAGATGCCGCTAAAATCTACACACATAACCTTTAATAAAATGATCTTTGAAATGGATGATTTTAACTGAATAATGAAAAAAAGCAGCCAGAAAGAGCACAGAATAGAAGTAAATTGCATAAAGGTCCAGTGTATGAAATTTACCCAAAGAAGCTGCTTGATAAAATGACAATAGAACATTTCTGCAAATTCTAGGCAAAATTATGTTTATAACAACTTTTTTAGTTAAAATTTTTAGGGCTAGATTAACTAACAGCTTGCGGCAGCACAAACGCCTCTTGTCGGTATTTACTAAAGACACACAATGAAAATTAGCACTGAAAAGGAATGTTTTTGCGACTGACCTTATTGCACATGCATTTGTAGGAGTATCCTCTTCAGACGCAAACTTCATGTGAGGAGAGGATTTAAAGGGGTCATATGACGCGATTTCGTGTTTTCCTGTATCTTTGGTGTGTTACAAGTTGTTCATGCATATATTAGACACGTAAAAATTTAAGTCTCAAACCAAAAAGATATGTTTTATTTAAAAGCGGAGACTCATCCAAACCTGCCTTAAATGCCTCGTTTCAACACGGCCCCACATTTCTACGTCAGTTCTTGAGAAGCGTTGAAGAACACCGCCCAAAATGTATACGCAAAGAAAGAAGGCGTGTCTATTTAGCCATCCAATACGACCCCTTTAAATGAATCACGCAACGTGGTTTACTAAGTTTTGCGGCTGTGATTGTAATGGTATTGGTGGCTTTATTAAACGCCCCCAAAAAAGCACGTCTTAAATCCTGCGCTAATTTGAGCTGCTCTTAGTAGATTGCCTTGGTCCTTATGAGAATGAGATATTGCGCCTGTGTTTTTTAATGTGCGCCTTATTAATAAATCACCCGCAGAAATGTCCACTCCCATCGGTTTTTGCATTTAACACGCGATCGGCAACCAGCTTTTTTTTTTTTATGGCCGTTTTTTTCTGGAAGTGCGCCCGCGGCCGCATAGACATTCGAATCAATCGCGAACATGTCATTTGTGTGAAAATATTTTGAAATCTTTGAGCAGGACGTGAAGATTGCAATATGCAATGTCTGCAAAGGACAAGTTAATCGCGGAGGCTCAGCTTCTCAGGTGTTGGATGAGAAACGAAACAGACTTTGTTGTGACAAAGTTGAAATGCTTCTTTTTGTAAAGAAGAACATGCATTCACTTTTAAAAAATCCATAAATAAACATCAGTTCTGTTAAGGATGAAAAACGGTATTGGAATCGGCCATGAAAAATCATGATCGGTGCATCCCTATTTATGACCAACAGTACAGACTGCTACTGTGAAAAGTCTTTCTCTTTCACTAATAGGTCACTTTCACTACCTCCAGTGATAAAATCACCCCGTAAAAACGTTATCATAATTTATAGCATCATTCATTTCAAAACCTTGTCTGGGTTGTTTTATCACCTGATTCACATCATGTAGTAGCATAAACACGCCCACAACATTAACACCGAACGCAATTGACAACGGGGTCCTGATCACCCTGTCAGGGATTATTTTACAATGCCGACTGGTTGACTGTACATGATCCCCCATGAAACAGAAAAGTTACAGATCTACTGTATAATATTTTAATTGTTTCAACAAGGCAGCATTAAATGAAACAGAGAAGATAGTCATATACAGTTATTGACATGAGATCTCTTTTAAAATCTCTTGTTCTTAGGGCCAGGATCAGATTTTCCAAGTCTGCAATTACAAGTCGACATTTTGGTCATTTTGATTTATTTCAATATTTCTCATCCCAGATTTAGTTATACACTTACATTATTTGCTCTCACCAAACCACCATATCGTATCTTTTCTGGCAAAAATATGATTAAGTCATATACTTTAGCACCGGCGATTGTGGATTAAGTGCATTGGTATAATAAAGCCTCATTTACATGCAAGGCGATGCGTTTATCAGGAAAATGACAATGGCGGGGACATGCTGAGAGTCCTTCAATTACTGAGTAAATTCTAAAAATATTTTGTGTCTTACACATTAAGAAGATGCAAAAAAAGAACAACAAGAACATCCTGTAGGTAATTGGATCAACTGTTCGCGGGACGGTTTTCATACGGCGTTCATTAGTCATGGTCTCGCTTGCCCTAATTATTTCTATCCTTGACAATCTTGCCAACAGCAAACTGACACCTTACTCACCTTGAACTAACCGAATGTTAACCCTAATCATTTCTTCACCAGTTCCCAGCCAAATGCAATAAATGAATATTATCTTTACCACGAGTCCCATCGGCAAAACTCATTTTCATGCCAGTTCTGGCCCTGTGAGATAAGCCTGGCTGGAATAAGGCACAATGCCGCATATTCCACGGGACATCATTTTGTCGCGGTAACTGGAGTCCATCCACATCCAAGTTTAATCTCTAATATGATCTTGTAATATTGCTACGATGGATTGAAGACTGACAAATATTTCCTATTATTGTTATAATTTAAATGGAGATTGGGCTATTGGGACTGCAAATTTGATAACAGGCCTGGCTGATGCATGGGAGATATTTTACAGGGTAGCTTCTGCAATACAGTTACATCACATCCTATATACAATAATACAGGATTATCTATGGCATTGCACCAGTTTATGTTATACTGATTGTTCTTCTCTGATATCAAAAGTGGTCATGTTTGTTCTATGAGCATGCTTCTTTTAAACTAAACTGTACAAATTATATAATTTCAGTCTAGTTTTTATGTATTTCTCAAGAATATAGGTCTACCTGAAATTACACTTAAGTATACTACACCAAAACTGACAGAAAAATGTATTTGAAATATTAGTGTTCTCGTACTTTTAAAAGGAACCTTGGGTATAGAGAGATGTATGGCCTAATATATTAACAATGGCATTGACTTTATAAATGTGAAATAAAAAAAACGTGTAACTGTCACAGTATTTATAAAGGAAATAATTCATAATTTATCAGTTTAACTATATCAACCTGATTTTAATATTGGGCCGATACCGATAACACTAAAAATGGGCATTTATCGACCGATACCGATATGACCGCGAATATAACACCAATTATTATAGATATAATTGACTATTTTATGCCAATACACGATTCCAGCTTATAAATTAAGACAAAACATTACTCTTATATAGTTCTTGTTTGCTTTACCATCCTAACCAGCCGACACGTCAACACGGCAAAATGTGGCTGTTTTGTAAACCTGCTTAAAATACCACCTTATTCCAATTCAGTTTGGTGATGTCAGTGTCACATGAATTAAACGCTTCACCTTTAGCTGAAAATGCCTGAAGGAGGACAGGATAAATCCGTGACAAAGCTAACATTTGTAGACCATTGGACAGAGGCCGGTCTGAAAGGCACTGTTTGTAATTCAAGTGGAAATAACCCTTTTAAGGTTTGGCCTGTATTCTAGTTGTTATAACCTTGAATTTTGCCAGTTAGCACTGTGTGTGTGCGCGTTTGTCTGTATGAATACACGCCAATGACATTCTCCTATTAACACAAACACACACATTTTGAGCCCATCTGAGCCAATCCTGAGACCAGGAGACGGGCATAAAAATCCATTCTATTTAAAGAGCTTCTCCCAACACCAGACAACTCCATTTACACACACCTCCACGCTGTTCTCTGTCAACCAGAACAAAGATATTTAACATTATAAAAATAAATAAATCACGCACCCCTGTCAGCCATTCCGCTAAGCCTTTGTTTTAAAATGACACATTACAAAATGATATTTCCTAAGCCGCTCCATTCAGATCAATTATTCACGACATGACAGGCAGAGCATAAAGAACACACTAATCAAATTTACTCATTAAATTCATAGCGCCCTGAAGAGGTGACAGTGTTTTATTAGGAAACTCATTACGGCTCTCAAGGTTGGTGTAAAAAACGGGAATTACTTTACTTCTCATTTGTGTGGGCCAACACAAAGCCATGTGCATTATGAGACTTTAGA
This sequence comes from Triplophysa siluroides, assembly GCA_006030095.1. Taxonomy (NCBI): domain Eukaryota; kingdom Metazoa; phylum Chordata; class Actinopteri; order Cypriniformes; family Nemacheilidae; genus Triplophysa; species Triplophysa siluroides. Next base: position 355,431 of record VCII01000161.1, read on the forward strand.
TCAAGCTTAGCTTAATTCTTGAGTAATGGCACAGATAATGAGGAGCTTTAATATCTCAACATCACATTTCCTATCGCTGCAGGTGAAATACGAGTCTAATATGACAGTTCAAGTGCGCAGGGAGAAAGTAAGCTAGCATTGACGGATAGTTCAGATGAGAAGGGAACCGGCCGTGACTGGACACAGACTATCATAGAGCCAATGCTGTAAACAAACAAACCTTGACATGACTTTCTAAAATGCCATGAAATGAATAATTTAGAAAGAATGTTCAAGATCCAATCCGTAAGATTTGGGTCATCATTGGAAATATGAAAATATTTTAATGATCTAAGCGCATGGTCTAAAGAGCACAATTCAGGTGCACTCAGGGCGTGTCCGAATCCACTTTTACTAGCTAAACGACGGTAAAACGGTCGGCGCGCCCGGGCGCATGGTCAAAATAGGTTGTCCCGATTCTCTTAATGATTCATGGGGGTTTTTTGGGAGTAACGTGCAGTAAACCAATCAGAGTCTCATCTCTCATTCCCTTTAAGAGCCAGTTGCGCTCGGGCCATGGCGGATTCGCTATTCACAAGAGCAAAGACTGGACGCTTCTCTAGAGAGGAAACGCATCTGCTCATGCGTGAGGTTAAAGCATGCGAGCAGACCATCTACAGGACAAGCTGGATTTTTATCTTTCATTGTAATCCATTTATTTTTTATATTTGGCATGTTTGTGTGCTGCTGTGCTTCCCTCTGTGTAATAAGTAAAGTGAAACCGCGTTGTGGACCCACCTAGAAGCGCATTTTCTACTAACTCGCTCTTTAAATAACCCCAAAAATATTGCGCCATTGACTTTAGACCAGGTTTGAGTTGGTGTATGGCGCAGTCTATTTTCCGTTCCTCAAAATCCCCCTGAAAACACCTCTTTTTTAGACCAACACGCCCATGGACACACAAATGAGCGCAAATGCATTTGCTATTGAAACAACGCGCAGCGCAGGACGGGAAAATGAGACCTGCTTTGGGCTGAAACTACCAAAAACACTTGCGCTGTGCCTTGCGCCGCGTTGCGCGGGGTGTACGATAGGACACTATGACTTCAACTTACGTTAAAATGTAAAGTTACTTGCAATTTAATGGTTACGTTAAAGGCCCAGTGTTTGAGATTTTGCAGCATCCAGCGGTCGGGTTTGAGAATTGCAACCAACGGCTTAGTCCACTGCTCACCCAATAAGATGTCATGTTTTCACTTCTTTGCCGAAGGCGATAACGTATTTACGAAACGCACTCTGAAGAGCAGTTTGTCCGTTTAGGGATACTGTATAAACAACATGGCGAATTCCATGTAAGGGGACCCGCAGTGTATGTAGATAGAAATAACTCATTCTAAGGTAATAAAAACATAACGCTTCATAATGCAAGGTCTTAATACACCTCTGAACACATAGTTGTGTATATTATAGTGCATTTTTGTCAATTCATACACCAAAACATGACACACTGGACCTTTAACTCGACAGTTATGTACCTGTATTTCTTCAGTGCCGGGCTGCTGTAGCAGTTTGACAGCTCTTCTCGTCACCCTCTGCCCTTGCCTGTCATGCCAGGTAAGGTTGCCCCCGGCCTTCCGGGGCAGCTGGTAGTTAAGCTCCTCCGCTGAGACCGTGTGCTCTAGAGCAGCCCTACAGAAACTGAAGCTGGACGCAGCTGTGAGGGATAGAGAGAGAGAGAGAGAGAGAGAGAGAGAGAGAGAGAGAGAGAATGTTTATATTTTATTTTCTTAAGTATCTTTAAGGCTTCTAAAGGCAGTCATTACAACATTAATTAATTTGCTTTGTCAAAGGGTCTGTCATTGTGCCATATCATATTCAACCATAACTGTTTTCAGAATGTCAGTGTCACTGTGATACATTTATTTTACCATTAACATTTACAGGGTGGTTTTCTAATACTCTTCTATGTGCAAACTGTGGGGGTAAACACACACATGATAAATGAACCTTATAGTCAATACTGCAGACACATTTTTAAATTAAAATAGTCCGATTTTGTGGTGACGAGAGATGCCCTTGAGAGTCCAGGCTGACCTTTAACCCCAGACAGAGACAGGTTGTGTCAGGTTGAGGAGAAGACCAGGAAGCTGGTCATTAAAATGTGTGCACTTCATTATGTCAGCATCTGTGTGATGATGTAGCAGCACAATTATCATATCCTTCATGCATACTAGATGTCTTCTTTGACCCAAATAGCCCCTAACGTTTAGATAAAGTTTGTGTTTCATATGCTTACTGAGACTTCTCCTGATACTTCACTGCCTAGTATTTGAAAATCTTGTATGAGAAACAATATGCAACAATACATTTCACATGACCTTGTGCTAAAAAATACAAGTAATGTCTTTATTGGCTCGAAACCTGATAAAAAAAACGTAATTCTGCACGTATATGCAAAATCGGTGTAATAGTTCCAACTTCACAATAAGATTCAATATCTTACAATCTGTTAAAGCATTTGGTGTCGTGAACTAACAATGAGAAACATATTTTTTTCACAGAATTTATTCATCCTAGTTCATTGTTTGTTCATAGTTAATTCATTACTTGGCGTTCATAGATAAATCAAGTTGTCAAAATGTCAAATTACAAAAAAGACAGCAAATTTAAAAGAAAAACATGAAAAACTGTTTTTTATGGGATATTTTACAGTGAAATACTGTACAAATTACAGGAAAAAAATGGAAATTTACAAGAAAAACAATTTTATTTTACTTTTACAGTCCCAATTTTTTTGTTTTTTTTTACAGTGTATGTATCATTATTGTTGCTAATTTCACAATTATGTTATTTTTATATTCATTTTTTCTTTTTTATAAATTAAGCCATTTCCCTTTAAGAAACATTGGCTACCCAGAAATAAATTAACTAGCCTAACTATATTTGCCCTAAACACTTGTGCTCAATATTTTGAGTGAGATAAACTAAGTTTCTATAACTATACTTCGGTTGTAGGTGCTTGATTGAGCTTCCTTTTACATAGTTTTGATATTATAAACTAATTACATAAAATATACCTAATAAATACATCACAGAACGTGTATAAGTGTATCCGTAATGGACTATAATGCAGGCATAGGCTAATGCCTTTTAAAAAGTTATAAAAGATCTTATAGTTAGCAATACAGAAAAAAAAAATGATAGGCAGCCTACTATTTATATAATTAAAACTAAGACACCGGAAATAAAAAAAAATGTCAACAAATTTAGATAAACAAATAAAAAATCTGAACCATCCCTCGCACAAACAACACATTTAAATTCTTGATCTGCTTTATTGAATCTTCCAGCATTAAAATAGAACCAGATCATTATAGCTCAAGATCATTAAGGTCATTAGTCTTTATTTCCTCTTTCCCTTATTCCCTGTATTTAAACCCTTCTCTACCCCCACCTACTGAATCTCTATTCTCTCTCTCTCTCTCTCTCTCTCTCTCTCTCTGTGTGTATATCGCCCTCTACCAGTTGGCATTATTACGTAAGCCCTTTGCCAGCATAGCTAATGTGATTAGTTCTACAAAGAGCACTTGGCAAGTACAAAATATTTAATGAAGGGTAGAAGATGATACCAGCACATATCAGCACATAAGAGATTATAAAACGAGAGCAAAAGTATTCGAGAGAGAGCGACACAGCAATGGGGGGGGGGTTAAAGTAAAACAGTAAATAATACATTAAACACCATTCACAAAACTCAGTAAGGACTAAGGTAGCCCAACATAACTCTAAAAATAGTTTTCTTTGTCTGTTTAAGCCGGTCTCTAAGCTCTTTGCACAGATCCCTCACTATCTCATGACACAAACAGCCAGCGGTCATTGTGTTCCCATCAGCCCTTGAGTCGCCACTACGCCAGTGTTAACTAAAGTACTATTAAAGCGGCTGTGAGAAAACAGAATCTCTTGCTAGAAGATGCTGACAGCTAAAATAAAAGTGTCTCCACCTATCAAAACCAATCCCAAAGGGCAGGTCAAGTTCATGGTGTAAGGATGGGGTGATGGGAAAGAGGGAGCGAGAAGCGTGCGAGAGAGGAGCGGTTTATCAGGGAGCAGTGGTGCGTTTACTGTTTCTGCATGCTCGCGGTTCTCTCTCTTGGTCAGAACAAAAAACTGAAGTCACAGGCGTATTACACTCTTTAAAAATAAATGGTGCTTCAAAAGGTTCTTCGATGCCATAGAAGAACCTTTAACATCTGAAGAACCATTCTGTTTCACAAAAGGAAAAAATAAGAAAGAGTTGGTTCTTTAAAGAACCTTTGGCTGAATTTTTTTTCTATGGCATTTCTGTGAAGAACCTTTTAAGCACCTTTATTTTTAGGAGTGTACTGTCAATCTGTGGGTTGGTTGGGGGTTACAGAAAGAACTATGCAACGAAGCTGAAAAAGAGCAAAGTTCCATCACTCCAAAAGGGGTGTGCTTAAAAATGCAATGTTCTATTATATTATGCCTGTCAGTCATCTACAGGACGAGTCATCATGTTTTCTTCTGCCTTCATGCTAAGCTACCAATGCAATAGAGTGCCTTAGAGATGACGTATTTTTGTATGAAAAAAACAAAGAAGCGAGTTAGCGTTTTAGGACTTCCGGTTCCATCGCCCCAAAGTCTATGGTTTTTTTTTAATGGGTTTTTTGTAAATTGCCTGAAATAAGGTCTGTGGTAAACAAAAGCTCTGAATATTTTCACGTTTTGATCTACGACTAAATACACACCAATTATAATCCGTGTCGTGATTTTTTAAAGCTTTATTGTGTCTTTAAAACGGCGGTGGCTAACAAGTTGCAAAACGACTTCCTTTGGCGGGGAAGTTAGACGTGATCGCGCATATAAAGCTCACACATAATGCAACATGGGCACAAATTTCCTAAAACATTGTTGGGGATTCATTCAAGGAGTATTTACTTACTAGAGAACATGTTTTAATAAAGTTTGATAAAGTTGTCGGAGGCTTGATGGTGGTGACGTTGATGTCGAGTGACTGTAGTGTAGTATGTTTGTTAGCGTTTTACCTCTGCCGGTTGTATTTAGGCTTCAAATAAAGCAAATATTGTGTTAGCTTGTAAAGATTATCTTGATAGACAAAACATGTAAACAACATTAACATTTGTTAATCGCAGATCTTATTTCTGCGAGTTTCCAAAAGTCTATGGGAAAAATGAATAGGCTTTCGGTCGAGGGAACCAGTGAAACTTCAGGGTTGACATACAAAAATACGTAATCTCTGAGGTACTGGATAAAGCATGTCATATAATAATGTTATAGTATAGATGTACTGTATATAAGTGTGACAATAATACATATATTTTTTTTACAATTATCTCAGTGTAGTGCAATTTCACTCTTCACAAAGGATGGTATTAGATTTCTGGTAGCAAATAACAGCTTAAAATGTCTTGGAGAAGATATTTTTGAGAAATGTCTCAGTGGTTTTGTGTTCATACAATGGAAGTCAATGATATGTTTGGTTGCCAAAATTCTTCAAAATATCTTGTTTTCTGCTAAGGAAAGAAAGTCATACAGATTTGGAATATTTGAATGACATGACGGTGAATAAATGATGGCGTGTATATTAGGGCTTATAAAGTAAATAATAGTTTGCTGGTAGAGCTGTAATACTATGACGCAGAATGATTTATGACCTTCTCAGACCTAAGAACTCTCATTGTGTTGAGACCTTGGCCACGAATGATATGCCCAAGTCCTTCAGTATGTAGACAAAGGGCATTTTTAACACCACTGTCAAGAACGGGGGGCGGATGGGATGCTGAGAGACACGAGAGGTCAAATAAAAGATGTTTCTTTCTTGAATATTTTCATTAAATATTCTGGTGGGGAGATTTATAAAGCTCTTTGAGTGCTGATGCAAGGCACTAAACCGCTTAGATACATGTAACAGAAGACAGAGAGAGAGAGAGAGAGAGAGAGAGAAAAACAGAATCTTAAGGTAAATGTCTTCAACCCTGAAAGAGTCATTCTCCTGCCCCATGTGATTGATGGAAAGGCTTAGATGTTCTTGTGCCTCCTCGGACCAAAAAATTATCATGAAAGTTTCCAAACTTCCTTTGACATTTTGCTGCTTTTTTTAGACAGCCATTAGTAAGCAATTATCCTGCGGTTTGGTGCGGTTTTAAGGGAAGGTCATTCCAAGTCAAAGCCTGCGGTAGATTACCAAGCACTTTTGGACAAAACTTTAATCCCTCCTTAAGAAATGACTGTTCCCTTATGCACCCTCCAAGAGTCCTTCACCTGTCAAACAGCATCTTTATGTCGACAAGACAAAACATCCTTTAATGTACTGAAACACTGGACTTTAATTACCCAGATCTTACCACTAAAACTGAACTTTTTAATTTAAAACAAAATTCCTCGAATTTATAAATAGTAATATGGGAATTATGTAATAGGTAAATAAATAACTAAGTAACAAGTAAAAACATATCTTTCATAATTAACGGTTTTAAAAGAGTATTGAGTAACAGTACAGTAAATACATGTTATTTATTGGCAGATTTTTCTGGTTCAAACCATCCATTAAAAAACATGCAATATAAAATGTAATAAACTCAGCAAAAAAAGAAACGTCCCTTTTTTAGGACTATGTATTTCAACAATAATGTTGTAAAAATCCAAATAACTTTACAGATCTTCAATGTAAAGGGTTTAAACAATGTTTTCCATGCATGTTCAATTAACCATAATCAATTAATTAACATGCACCTGTGGAATGGTCGTTAAGACCTTAACAGCTTACAGAGAGTAGGCATTTAAGGTCACAGTTCTAAAAACGCAGGACACTAAAGAGACTTGTCTACCGACTGTGAAAAACACCCAAAGAAAGATGCCCAGGGTCCCTGCTCATCTGCGTGAACATGCATTAGGCATGCTGCAGGGAGGCATGAGGACTGCTGATGTGGCTAGGGCAATAAATTGCCATGTCCGCACTGTGAGACGCCTAAGACAGCGCTACAGGGAGACAGGAAGGACAGCTGATCATCCTCGCAGTGGAAGACCACGTGTAACAACACCTGCACAGGATCGGTACATCATCACACCTTCGTGACAGGTACAGGATGGCCACAACAACTGCCCGATTCACACCAGGAACACACAATCCCTCCATCAGTACATTTCGTTACACTGTACTTGTATATGTGTAATGACAATAAAGTTGAATCTAATCTAATCTAATCAGTGCTCAGACTGTCCGCAATAGGCTGAGAGAGGCTGGACTGAGGGCTTGTAGGCCTGTTGTAAGGCAGGTCCTTACCAGACATCACCAGCAACAACGCCGCCTATGGGCACAAACCCACCTTCGCTGGACCAGACAGGAGTGGCAAAAAGTGCTCTTCACTGATGAGTCACGGTTTTGTCTCACCAGGGGTGATGGACGGATTCGTGTTTATCGTTGAAGGAATGAGCGTTACACCGAGGCCTGTACCCTGGAGCGGGATCGATGTGGAGATCCCGTCATGGTCTGGGGCGGTATATCACATCACCATCGGACTGAGCTTGTTGTCATTGCAGGCAATCTCAATGCCTTGCGGTACAGGGAAGACATCCTCCTCCCTCATGTGGTACCCTTTATGCATGCTCATCCGGATATGATCCTCCAGCAGGACAATGCCACCAGCCATACTGCTCGTTCTGTGCGTGAGTTTCTGCATGACAGCAATGTCAGTGTTCTGCCATGGCCAGCGAAGAGCCCGGATCTCAATCCCATTGAGCATGTCTGGGACCTGTTGGATCGCAGGGTGAGGGCTAGGGCCATTCCCCCCAGAAATGTCCAGGAACTTGCAAGTGCCTTGGTGGAAGAGTGGGGTAACATCTCACAGCAAGAACTGACAAATCTGGTCCAGTCCATGAGGAGGAGATGCACTGCAGTACTTCAAGCAGCTGGTGGCCACACCAGATACTGACTGGTACTTTTGATTTTGAGCCTACCTTCATTCAGGGACACATTATTCTATTTCTGTTAGTCACATGTCTGTGAAACATTTTTAGTTTATGTCTTATGGTGTTGACTCTTTTTAGTGTTCATACAAATATTTACACATATTAAGTTTACTGAAAGTAAAAACAGTTGAAAGTCAGAGGACGTTTCTTTTTTTGCTGAGTTTATATATTAACCTACAAACCTATTTTCAAAGTGAGTTTTCAATGTGTTGATAATTTTAAATGGTAATATTTAATTGTGTATGATATTAAAATGTACCATAATATTATGGCAACACTTACGTAGCATTGGACATTTCTTTTGACATATTTTTACACTAAATCCTATACAGTAGCACACGAATAGGGTAACAAGTAAAAACTTTCTATTAATCACCCTTGTCTTCAACATTTGCTTCCTTTTATTCGTCCTTCGGATAAGACGTTAAACCGAGGTCCTGACTCTCTGTGGTCATTAAAAATCCCAGGATGTCCTTCGAATAAGAGTAGGGGTGTAACCCCGGCATCCTGGCCAAATAGGAGATTCCCCCCTCCATGTTAAGGGCTTTGAGTGTCCAGAAAAGCACTATATAAATGTAATGAATTATTATTATCACATTTAAGCTAAACTTATTAAATAAACATATGCAACAGAGTACACTCACACTGTTTTCAATGTCAAAGACATGTAACATATCTCAAAACATGTCTGCCAGCAAGCGCGTGTCCAAACCGTGGAGTATTTACCAAGCGAAAGTGATCTGGGCAGTATTTTCAAGCAGAAATGAAGCATGAAATTATTCCATCTTGACCAAGCGTCTAGTGCACATATGTCAGAGTCAAGGCCCGCGGGCCACATCCGGCCCGCGAGAAGGTTTTTTACGGCCCCTGGGATGATCTTGATTTATTATTAGAACCGGCCCGCAGACCGCAGCAAGCCGGCAGCCCGCAGATCTTTTACACGCACCAATACTACATTTCCCACAATGCAACGGTGACGCACCGAGCAGTAGGCTGCTTCATTTCAATATTTATTGGCACAGCAGTCGTCAGCATCACAGTAAAATTAACTTTCAGATACCCATCAAAAATGGCAAAACGGAAGGTGGACACTGAGAACCGGGGGTTTCAAACAAGGTGGGAGTCGGAGTATATGTTCACGGAGGTAGCTGGAAAACCTGTGTGTCTTCTGTGTGGAGAAAGTGTGGCGGTACTGAAAGAGTATAATCTGAGACGACATTATGAAACGAAACACGCGGACAAAAACAAGAATATGGACATGGAACAAAGGCTACAAAAAGCAGAGGAATTAAAACGAGGCCTCAAATCTCGACAGGCTCTGTTCAAAAAAGCCAAATCACAAGGCCAGGCTGCTGTCAAGGCCAGTTTTATTTTGGCAGAAGAGATCGCTAAATCAGCCCGGCCATTTACGGAGGGGGATTTCATCAAAAACTGCATGATTAAAGTTTGTGACGAAGTTTGCCCAGAAAAAGGCAACTCTTTTTAAATGTGAGTCTGAGCAGAAACACCATTGCCGAGAGAGTAGACCAGTTGTCCATCAATCTAAAAGAGCAGCTTGTGAAAAAGGGAAAAGATTTCATTGCATATTCCTTGGCTGTGGATGAGAGCACCGACATTTCTGACATTGCCCAGTTGTCAATTTTCATCCGCGGAGTGGACTCCAGCCCAAGCGTGACAGAGGAGTTTTTGGCTTTACGTCCTATGCATGGCACAACTACGGGGCATGATTTGTATGAAGAGGTGTCAAGATGTGTAAATGAGATGGAGCTGCCTTGGGAAAAACTCGTAGGTTTGACAACCGACGGAGCACCTGCGATGTGTGGACACAGGAGCGGACTGGTGGCGAAGATACGGGAAAAGATGCAAGAGGAAAACGCGACAGGTGAGCTGACAGCTTATCATTGTATCATACACCAGGAAGCGTTGTGCGGTAAAGCCTTGAAAATGGAGCATGTAATGAGCATCATCACGCGCACAGTTAACTTTATCAGAGCCAAAGGTTTGAATCACCGCCAGTTCAAGGCATTTCTGACGGAGTTAGAAACGGAGCATGGTGATTTGCCTTATCACACAGAGGTGCGATGGCTAAGCCAGGGAAAGGTGCTTCAAAGATGTTTCGAGCTTCGTGAGGAGATTTGTCTGTTCTTGGACAGCAAAGGGAAAGACACAACACAACTCCGAGACGAAATGTTTCTGTGTGAAATGGCTTTTCTGTGTGACATTACGAGTCATCTGAATGCAATGAACTTGCAGCTGCAGGGTCGGGATCATGTCATCTCTGATATGTACAGTACAGTGAAGGCATTTAAAACCAAACTGACTCTGTGGGAGACGCAGATGCGGAAAGAAAATTTGAGCCACTTTCCCAGCTGCCAGACCATGAAAGAGAAGCTCTCTACCAGTGCGTTCCCGAGCGCACAGTTGGCTGATAAAATAGGTATGCTTGCCGCTGACTTTCGACGCCGATTTGCTGACTTTGAAGCACAAAAAAGCAGGTTGGAACTGCTCGGTAACCCATTTGCTGTTGACGTGGAAAGCTCACCACCAAACCTCCAAATGGAGTTGATTGACCTCCAATGCAATGATGCACTGAGGGCAAAATATGCGGCAGTGGGTGCTGCGGAGTTCGCCCGTTTCCTCCCCGACACAATGCCCCAGCTGCGCATCCAGGCTGCTCAAACGTTGTCTATGTTTGGCAGCACATACCTGTGTGAACAACTGTTTTCTTTGATGAACCTGAACAAAACATCACACAGAAGTCGACTTACTGCTGAACACCCTCCACTCAATTCTGAGGATTTCCTCAGCTCAGAGCCTTACCCCGAACATTGATGAACTTGTGGAAAAGATGGGACACCACCAAGTATCACCCTCAACCTCAAACAAGTGAACATTACTGTACAATCACATATTTAGAGTTTTTACTCAGTTCAAGTTTAAAAGTTAAAGTTTAATATTTGTTTTCACTGCATGTTACTTCTCCTTAAACAAAGTGTTGTTTTTGATTAATAGATTTTTGCACTTTATTTTATTGTATTTCAATCCAATTATATTTTAAAAATATTTCAGTTGAGTGGATGATGATAGAAAATTGCTATTATTGTTTTTTTCTTTGAAGTAAATTTAGCCCACTTTTGCTAAAATAGAAAATATAGGCTACTGATGGTGCCTTGAATACCGGTTTCTTTCATTTAATGTTCATGTTATGGGGATTTTTATATAAAGGAAATTTGTCTTTTGTGTCTGTTGAAAAATTAAAGATTACTGACAGAGCCATAAGAAAATATTGCTTTATTTATCTGATCATATTGGAATATATTTGTTAGGTTTTCAGTAGGTTCAATTAGGTTCACTAGACTATATGCGTCATTGAAAAATTTTTCAATGAACATTCGAACAGTCCGGCCCTCGGCTTGTAGCTAAATTTTTTATTTGGCCCTCCGTCCATTTGACTTTGACACCCCTGGTCTAGTGGGAAGTTCAATCATGTCGAGAAAAATACCGTGAAGATATAAAGTTGTTCGCAAAGAATATGTTGTCTGGCTCCATCCATACAAACTGGCTTTGGTACTAGCTGGTGGGGTGAATAGTCCAATTTTTTGTTCATTTCTTGTATTTTTTTGGCTTTAAAGACCTCACAAGGAAACAGTTAAAGCAGGGACATTGACATGGGCAGGGCTTATCTGTGTTGCAAGTTAAACTGTAAATGGTGATTCAGATTCGCAAGCGTCAGGTTTGGTCACTTCTGACTTGATGTAACATCTGTTTGGGACAGTAGTTCATGTAGTAGTTTAGTAGATGATTTTCAGTAGCTCTTGTTATTTTTGAGTAATATATGTCGGCTGGTCAATGATTGGACGGTGGGGGTCAGTGGTCGTGTCCTCCGAGACAGCTTCTGGGCCCTATCGTACACCCGGCGCAATCCGGTGCCAGTTATTAAATGTACAGTAAGTTACTGGCAAACCTGCTGCAAAAACTACAGCAAAGTTTTACAGTGTGGATTCAGAAACACCCAACTGCGCCATGCGCTATACACCATGCGCTTAGATCTAAAAAGCAGAACAATAAACCAACTGATACCAGCATATTTTTGAATTTCTACAATTAAACACATACACTTGAGGGTTGGTCTGTACATTATGTTATTTATTGTCCTGTGTTGCTAAAAATAATCTAAAATCTCCTCACAGTGCAAACTGGCAGCCTGGCAATTTATCCTGGAGCAAAGAGAAATTGACTGAGTAGGGGAATGAGGAATAAAAGGAGATATCCCGCTGAAGATACACCATATTCCATACACAGATCCAGTTAAACTGGGAAAATACGCAGCAGACATTTTTCCATATACTTCTCATTGAACATCCTTACTTTTGAATACATGATGGAAGTTAGATCACTTTGTAGTAAAATGTTAGTGATCTTTTGCTGGTCAACTTCTGCAATTCTGCATTGCGTCACTGTTCATATTTTTTTCATTTGTAACTTGCTTTAGGTAAAAGCATTTGCTTAAGTGTATGAATATTATGTAAATGTATGGATTTATCATCACTCAGCCACCGTAGAGGTCAACGTGATAAACTCTGACTTGAGTAAGACCAGCAAGTCAGATCTGTAGTGCTCTAATGTGACGTACTGTATGAATAATTCATGCACATTACTGCATGTTTGACGTATCATCTGAAAGCTATACATAATCATGTTTTACATATAGGAGAAACCTATTACAGAGAGCTAATGTGTTTTTTTGAGGGTTTCGTTGAAGTCTTCCTGTTTCAGGGCTTAAAATAAATACTTAAAATCTTTCTAAATCTTTTATGGTTCCACAAAAATGGATTTATGTTGGATTTTATTACTAATATTATACGTATTACTATTTTTTTCTCAACATACGCATTTTAGTTATATTAACTCGTGAAGTGAATAAATAAACCATGTGTAATTCATGTTTATCTAGCATTTAACATTTCAGTTAAAATTTTAAAGAAACTTGTTATCGCCAATGCCGTTTTTGTTTCTTAATATTACTTCAATGCATTGTGCAACAGGATGCATATGTTAATAAATAAGTATTTTTACTCCCAAAATATGTGTTACGGTATCTGACGGTGGTAAATTTTTTCGTAAACTGTGCTTATGTTCAAGCATAAACAAGGTTTGTCTTAGTTTGAATAAACACTAAATCATGGTGACTGGTAAATTATATAAACATAAAAGATAAATTAATAGAGCATTAGAAACAGCAGAACGGTGAACACAACTAAACATTATTAATTACCAACAACTAGTCTTTATAAGTGTTCAGTTGAAAGAACCTATGGCCATGCCTCTCACACAATGTACAAACAGCACATTTAAGACAACGCATTAATCTTATTAAAATGACAAACGTGATTATCAAATGTAAATATTTTATTTCATTTGATGTAAATTTTATTTGGGCCAATTATATTTATTTTAAAAAGGTCATTGAACAAAACAAATGTCTCTTGAAGGACAGAAACTACTGAACCATGACTTTTTGGAATACTAGATGAAAAGCTGTCAGATTCCAATTTGGAGCACAAAATGCATAAATCAAACAATATAACAAACAAAAGCTTAGTAACTGCCAAAGCATAAACAAGCATCTGCCAAGTTAGGATGACCTTGCAGTGAGACTTTTCTCGCAGTCCCTCTATAGCTTTATTTATTCAGCATTTTCTGCATAATCAGCATATTGAAATACAAATCCTTTATATATTCACTTTTAAGATCAAGCTGTCCTTTCATTTACTCATTATACTTACATATTACATAATGTCCTGACCTCTGTTTCACACGGTGAAAATGTCTCCAGGAGCCAACAGAACTGTACATATTAAAATATGATCTACATATCTTCTCCAAGGAAACAATGAGATTAGATGGAGAACAAATTGAGCTCTTGCTTGAAAAAAGTCCAAAGAATCTCCTATTACCAGATTTTGCATATAGCAACCCAACACAGTAAAAGTGAATAAAAATAACATACAGAATTAAACAAAACCCTATCACATCACACACATATGCCCATGCTGCAGCATCTGAGAAGCACTGTTCTGTTGTTTCATTACATATGCCGACAATATAACACACTGGGCTTCAATTTTCCGAACCAAACTAAACAATCGAAGTCTCATCAAAATCGTCCAAGACCAAAACAACATTTTCCTTGAGGACGAACATCAGAGTAGCTATAGTTAGTTCAGCACAATAAACCTCCGAGAAAACTTGAAACAACTGAAAGCTGAAAAACCTGAAAAAAGACCAAACAAAAGCCAACAAACTTAAAGTCTCAGTAAAGAGAATGATAGATACCTTTAATGAAACTCTGTATGGCAGCCCTGCATGCAGGAACATGGCTGGACTGAACTATCATTACTCTCTGTCTCTTCATGGGCTTAACACCGCCTCCTCTCACCCCAAATCAGCCGCCGGAGTCCACCAGCCCTGCCCGGGCACCAGTGAGGCCAGAAGACGCGCGGAGAGACACCATCCAGAACACAGAGAACACTGAACACGAGTTTATAGTGAAATGATGTCCTCCAACAAATAAAAAGAAACATAAAAGCCTCTAACAGATCAATAAAGTAAACCTCTGGTGTCAAATGTACTCAACACACCCTATTCAATACTGTATTGACTGTATTTGGGAAACACGTGTGTGCGTGCCTGTGTGTGTCCTCGTAAGAATCCATAAATACCCACAATCATGCAATACAAAAAATAACTAAATATCAACCAAATATAAGATCAAATAGTGTTTAAAGCACTAAGTTCTCGAAAGAAAGGTAGATAGAAAGAAAGAAAGGTAGAAAGAAAGAAAGAAAGAAAGGTAGATAGAAAGAAAGAAAGAAAGAAAGAAAGAAAGAAAGAAAGAAAGAAAGGACCAGTGGTGTAGTCGGGGCCATACGCACGCATACGCTGTTTGTATACAACGACTTCTAAAGATCTATATTAGCGTGTACAGGGTTGTTATAGTTTAAAAAAAATTACTAGTTTTTATTTTTATTTAGCTTTGTAATTTGTCTTTTTATTTAGTTTAGTTTTAGTTCTTTTTAATGGTGCATAAATAGTTTTGATTTCGTTTTTATTAAAAAAAAAATCATTACTGTTAGTTTTTATCTAGTTTTAGTATTGTTTGGGTCTACAGCGTAATATTATGGTAAAAATGTACATACACCTCATGTACATCAAATCTGTAAATGTTAAAAATATAATTTAAAAAAAGTTTGTTGACTTCTTGAGCATCACTGAACGTTTGTATGTTTTGTATGCAAGTTTTGTTTTACTAGATTTTACTTATTTTTCGTTCGCTTTGTAGGTGCACATTTTAGTTACAGTGTAGTTTTCGTTTTTTTTAACTTTTTTTTTTATTTCAGTTAACGAAAATGTTTTCAGTTTTCATGATAGTTTTCGTTTACGATAATAACCCTGGTACCCACTTGTTCTCCTGCTTAACTCAAGGCTGCTTTTGTGGTTGCTTTCCCTTTAACTGTATCGCATTCACAATTCGTTCATACAATTGGTGCATATATTAGGAAAATACACAACATTTCTTGCGGCCCCTGACAACCACGTCTAGCGCATCATCTTCAGTGTTGGCAACGCGCCAGTGAGGAGTTTGTCCTGTAATTGACTGAAAGAGTCCCGCTGAAGCCGTCAGGTAATATTGATAAAACTGCTCTCTTTTAGTCAAAGCTGGTTTAAAGGGATCATATGGTGCGAATACATGTTTTTTGTGTCTTTGGTGTGTTATAAGTTGCCCATGCATGTATTAGACATGAAAAATTGCAAAAGAAATGAAAGTGTCGGAAACAAAAGATGCATTCTATCTAAAAGCGAATGCTCAGACAGACCTGCCTGAAACGCCTCGTGTAGCCACACCCCCACAAATCTACGTCAGTTCGTGGTATGATTTGACTAAGACCGCCCAAATGTATACGCAAGTAAGTTGGGCGTACCTGTCAGTACACTTGCTTTGGAACCTGATGTTCCAAATATGGTAAGAGGCGTTACATTTCTGTCACACGCTTGCAGTTTTCGACCAATCACTACGCACTGGTTAACTGGCCAATCATAGCACACCTCACTTTTCAGAGCGATGAGCTTTGTAAAATATACACGCGTTTCAGAGAGGCGGTGCAAAGAGGAGATACAAACATGCACGGTATGTGGAAAATACAGCGTTTTTTAACCTTAAATCGTGTTTACTCTCATCTGTTACTGGCCTCTGGTTCGAGAGAGATTGACACTGAATTCACATTTTCTCTTGCGCTGCTTTATCCCTTTATGATATTGCAGTGTATCGTGAATCTTTAATATCTGTCACAACTTTTAATACTAGCTTTCTTTAAATGACACGCGATCAAATAAAAAAAGCACTTCCGTAATCCTATACTGTTTAAAAGCACACAAGTCAGAATCCTTCAATTTTCTCTTGTATCCTCATTCCCTTTACAGTCGTTTTAAACCTCCTCAATGTGTTTATTCTACATTTAAAATAATGTAGTCTGTTTTTTACCACAACATTTACTTCATACATTCAAAACCTCCCCTTAAATTATTAACAAGTATTGACAAAGAGATGGCAGTGATGACAATGTGACGTGCAAAATCCTGCACGTGTTTTTACGTAATCTTGCATATGTGATGTGTTAAAGAGATGCGATGCTTTGTCAAAAATATTGTATTGTGGAAAACAGTACAGGCATAGGCCTGCGCAAACTTATTTTTTTCCAATTCTATAACTTCATATTCAAAGCATAAGTGAAGAATTATGCATAAATATTTAACTGAAATAATTGTCATATATTACTAGAAAAACTAAAAAGCAAACACACTGACCCCTGTCTTTTGGCCATTTGAGGTCGGGGTTATGGTTGTATAGTACACCACTTTTTTTGTTAGGACTACCACTGGAAAGAACCAACGAACAAAGAAAGAAAGAAAAAAATGTCAGAAAGACAGTCAAAGAAAGAAAAAAATGTCAGAAAGACAGTCAAAGAAAGAAAAAAAAGAATGAAAGAACAAACGAAAAAAATGAAATACAGTTAGAAAGAAAGAAAGAAAGAAAGGGCAGTTGAAATGAACAAACAAACAAAATAAACGAAAGAAAGAACTAACCAGCGAACAAACAAAAGAAAGAAAGAAAGAAAACCAGTAGAAAATGCAGTCAGAACAAACAAACCGACAAAATAATTGGCCGGAAATCATTACGTTTCAATGTGCGCTGGCGGCGAGCAGCGGCGCAGCGCGTCTGGACGGTGTGGACGTCAAGGGGAGTTGAAGTCAAGTCGGTTTCTTACTTTCATATTTTAAATATTTCATGAGGATAATTAAACCCCACTTGTGGTCAGTCTGCACATGATCGACATGTCTGTTTGCTTTGCGGCCCTTTTAAAAAAGAGTTTACAAAACCACGCATTCGATCGTCAGAGCGTCCACGAATCCTTCTACTACAGCGTTGTTGGCAGGGCGGACAAAACGAATCTTGACGCTCTCACCGGCGCCGGTCTGAACGCACAGTAATGAACAGCACAGCTCCGGCAAACACACACACATCGACAGAAACAGCGGGACGTCCCAGCGTGTCCCCAGCTGAAGTCACAGCTGTGTGTGTAAGTGTTTACTCAACAGCAATCTGCTTACTGATCAAACGTCTAGGTGCAAACACATCGCCTCACAGGACCTCCAGCAACACAAATCACTGTCAGATTAACTTTGACGTGAACACACACACTTAGAAAAGTGGGAAAATGTGTACCACCATATCTGCACTTCTTCAGCGAGTGAGAATATAGTCATTCTCCGTTTCATTTTTGATGTAACATGGGGTCCGTCCCGGGTGCCGCTGCAGTTTCTCCACTATGTTAAGATTTGATTTGTTCCCACGACCCAAATTAACCTAGTTAATCTCCCCCAGAATCCATTACATTACAAGCCTGGAAGACATCACATCCAAAGCTCTCTCTCATTCATTTCTTCCCCTCATTTTTCTTTTATTCTCTCTCTCAAAAGAAGGAAGTTTTAACAGATTTTTAGCATGTTACTATGCAGTTGTTAGGGCATTCTAAGTGGTTGTTTATAGTCAAATTATTCCATTTTTTTTTTTTTATAAAACTTAATTTTTGATTGAAAAAGTTTTGGTGCCTGCGTTTTTTGTATCAGTATTACACGTAATGCATTAAAGATATAGTTCAGCCAAAAATGAAAATTCTTTCGTCATTTACTCTATTATATATATATTATTATATATATATATATTATTATATACTATATATATAACCCTATTGACTTCCATTTGGGCACAAAACAAACCACAGAGTCATTTCTCAAGCTTCTCCTTTTGTGTTCCACAGAAGAAAGAGACACATTCAGGTTTGGAACAACATGAGGGTGAATAAATGATAACAGAATTTGTATTTTGGGGTTCAAAAAATTAATTCTGTCATCATATACTCACTGCAGATTTGTTATTCCAAATCTGCATAAAGTTATTTGTTCTGATAAACACAGAGAAAGATATTTGGAAGAATGCTTGTAACCAAACAGTTCTTGGCCACCATTGACTACCATAGTAGGGAAAATTACATTATATTTTTATATTTGTTCTGTTAAACACAAAAGAAGATATTTCGAAGAATGTATCAAACAGTTCTGGGGTACTACTGACTACCATTGTCATTTTTCCTACTATGGTAGTCAATGGGGTCCAAGAAATGTTTGGTTACAAGCATTCTTTTAAATATCTTTCTCTGTGTTCAACCAAACAAAGACATGTATACAGATTTGGAAGAACTGGAGAGTGAGTCATTCATGACAGAATTTTCATTTTTGGGTGAACTATCCCTTCAAGCTTGCATGCTGTCCTTAAAGGGATAGTTCATCCAAAAATGAAAAATCTTTCATCATTTACTCACCCTCGGGTTGTTTAAAACCTGTGTAAATGTCTTTGTTCCAATGAACACAGATAGATATTTGGAAGAATGTTAGCAATTTTCAGTTCTGGGACATCTTCCACTACTATAGTATGACATTTTTTATTTATTTAATTTTTTTGGTCTGTTGAACACATAATGATATATTTTGAAGAATTTAGGAAAACAAAGAGTTCTCGGGCGCCTTTGACTACCATTTAATTCTTCCTACTATGGTAGTCAATGATGTCCCGGTACTGAAAATGACTAACATTCTTCCAAATATCTTTCTTTGTGTTCATCGGATAAAAGTCATTTATACAGGTATGAAATTACATAAGGGTGAGTAAATAATGACATCATTTTCATTTTGGGTACAAACTATCCCTTTAACAGTATAAACAATAGTAAACAAAGCAAGTGCCTAAGCAAACACACCTATTGAAATCCTTTAACTCCTCACTAAAGGTCTTCAAAACTCATTCAAAGTCTGAATCACACACGGTCTCTCAGAGGTGAGTAGAAAAGGTTATGTGTTCAAAAAATATCAACTCACTCTATTCCTCAAAGGACCCGAATGTAATCTCTCGCTCTCTCCTCTCATAATTGTTGTTTTGTGTTCTCCAATCACTCTATTCTCTAACTTTAATAGGCTTGTTATCAGACTCTCCGTGACAGCTATGCCTATTACCTCTCTGTATTGTAGGCTGTCTGGACAGAGAGGCTTCAGGTAGCGGACAGACCGAATGTTTAGAAACAGCACAGACAACAGAATGAGAGAGCTGGCTCGATAACAAAACGCTGGTTACCAGCTCTGGTGCCTGTTTGCTTTGTACGTAAAACGCTTAAAAAATCTACAGTCCTGCTTTTCAG
The DNA here is from genome assembly GCA_006030095.1 of Triplophysa siluroides. NCBI lineage: Eukaryota > Metazoa > Chordata > Actinopteri > Cypriniformes > Nemacheilidae > Triplophysa > Triplophysa siluroides. Next base: position 375,227 of record VCII01000161.1, read on the forward strand.
TGAGTTGAGCGGAGCCAAGTGTGCTGGCTAGCTTCCAAATGAGCAAGTTAGCTCCAAACACACTTGCATTCATGCTTTCAGTCATACTACCTGCCAAACTGTGTTGGACTATAGTTTGTCATCTGAGATTTGCATGTGATAGTTTTATACGATCCAAAATGAGTAGTTTTCTGTAGTCAATTTTTCCCGGACACGTCCTGGCCAGGATTTCGGGTGCGTCATCCGGAGGTCATATATGTCCAACGCGCATACATCATTAGGTTTATTATTTCAGAAAAGCAACCATTATATTTCAAGGAAAGAATGAAACTACAATGATTATATGTCTTAAGAGAAATAAATGTTAATTTTATCAAGTTTTTTTAACTAGGTATGCGGTGGAAAAACGCGAACTCCGGTGGTTTGGGAGTGGGGTTAGATGCTCTAAAATATCTATTAAAGTACAAATAATAAGAATTAAAATATTTCAGAGGCAAATCATGACACTGATACGACGGCGTTTTAGTGTCATGTTAAAAATAAAAAAAATCCAAGATTTCGAGAATAAAGTTGAAATGTTACGAGAATAAAGTCGAAATGTTACGAGAATAAAGTCGAAATGTTACGAGAATAAAGTCGAAATGTTTCGAGAATAAAGTCGAAATGTTTCGAGAATAAAGTCGAAATGTTTCGAGAATAAAGTCGAAATGTTTCGAGAATAAACTCGTCGTAATACGTATTTTGTTTACGTGAATGTTGTAGTTTAAGTTATGTTAAAGCATTATGTTTAAGATGGTGATCACCATCCTCATAATCTCTTGAGAAATATATACATTTCTTTTTACGTGGCACGTACGTTTAGCGTACACTGACACGCTTTCTCTATAGTGGACCAATACAGTTCTTCTCTTTAGCGCCCCCGGTGGACTTTTGTGTCTCAAACCTGAAGCAATATGTACCTGATGGGACGTATTTTGTGGCGCTGCAAAAGTGTACAGCTTTTTGGTATTACCTGTGAAACCAGGTTGGATCATGTTTTGCGTTACAACGCAAAGCGGAACGGGTGGTCACCCTACCAGTCAGTGACAATTGCCATGATCCTCTATATTCAGGAAGACACAACTGACATCCACATTAAAGGAATAGAACATCTGAAATGACATGTGGGTGAGTAAAGGGTGAGAGAATTTCATTTTTGGGTGAACTATTCCTTTAATGTTTCACGACTGGACCTTTCCCCCTGTAATCAGAACGGACTCCACGCTCACATCCCCTCAGTGTCATCATGACCCAATTAATGTCTGCTATGCGATGGGCAATGGCAAAATTGTCTGTTTGTGTACGTGCGCTGGTTTTGTTATGCATCTTATCAAACCTAATACACAGGAAACATGCCAAGTCTCAAAAAAAGATGCTGTTTTTTGGAGCAATGTGCACCCTGAGATCATGGCTGCCACAGTCCCTCACATAGACTGTGATGATCTGAGCCTTCACCAGCTGAGACAGAAGCCGTGAGACAATCTCTGGGGAGGCTGATGAAACCTCAAAGCTGCAAGCCAAGAAACTCAGTGAAGAAAACTAAAAGTGAAATAACCTTCAATGAGGAGATCAGACTTTCTGGACATATGTATCTAGTTCATTAAATGTGACTTGAACCTCAGAGAAACAATAATTTTTACACGACTACTCATCGATTTATTATAGTTTTGATTTTCATTTGATTTAGTTTTATCAATATTTTCAATTAGCTTTTATTTTTATTTTTAGATGTATGTGTTTATTTTTTTATGTTGCTATATAAGATTAATACATTTTTATTTTAGATTTAATTTAGTTTTTCTTCATTATAATGTTCTGCTTAAAACTTATTTCAACTTATTTTGAAAGTCAATCAAGTTTTTCCAAAAAAATGTAGGTCAATATTTTGTTTGATATTAATGAATAGATGCGTTTTAATTTTAGTAAACTAAATAACCTAAATGTCATGCATTCTGACTTCTTTACACTGTTGAACATGCTGGCTTCTCATTCTTAACATGGTCAACTTGTTAAAAAACGAGTTGGATGTATTTCTGTGCTTGATACACTCCCCCAGCACTCCGACTTGTTTCAGAAAATTGTTTCTAAGTCTGGATCCCTGTTTCATCTTTAAATAATATATACGAAAAACTAACAGCAAAGGATCTCCCAGAAAGTTCGGCTGTACATGTAATCCGCTCACATTCCCAATACGTCCCACAGACGTTCTTATAAATTCCCCACAGTTTCACATTTCACCAGAGCGTAGTAGAGACTTGATGAGCGTGATGCATGACAGGCAGATTCTGACTGACGCACATAAATTCAGGATGTAAAGGTTCACCGGGTTCAATCATTAAGAGGGAACATTGGCCGATCTGTCTTTCACGTCTTTAAATATTAACAGTCTTTATTTTTGGCCTGCAGTTACGTAATTCAACGTAGAGTCAAGCCAGCCAAAGGAAAGTATTAGGGTGACTTTGAAGATTCACAGAGAATAACCAAGAGGACTGTTTGCAGTCTAAACACAAACACATATCGGTACACACATCAAATCCTTTCTGATCTGAGATAAGGTGCTCTAGACTCTTTTAATCACTGATATCTGGCACACACAAGCAAAAGAGAGAACTCCACAGCACACTGATAAGAGTCAGATAAATAATACATGGTTGATGATTATGAGAGTTAAAGCATAGAGAGAAAAATGAAATCAGAGGGGCAGTGCTGCTTTTTTAATATCGAACCTACTACCTTAAAGTTAGGAAAAAAAAATGATCAGTCCATGTGTTACCTGGGAATCAAACTCCAGACCTTGAAATTGACAGCACACCATCCTTTGTCACATCACAGAATCATTTTTTTAATTTTGTCTTAACCTATATATAGTTAATTCAGAAATACAGAAGAAGTAAGTAAAAGAAGTGAAAAAATAAGTGGTTTGTTCAGCGATGTACTGTCTGCTACATATTATCTTACTACTTACAGTCTTAGAAGAAACTAGACTGAACATCATGAAAGTGACACGTTCTTTCCTGAAAGCATTTGCTCAAAGCATTCTGAGGATGTTTTATCATCTGGTAGAAACCTGTGCAACCTTGCATAGCAGACAGCCAGATTTAAGAATCGTGGACGCAACCATTTTTAAAGAGTAAATATTCCTTGATTTTTAAGGGCCTATTTTGGTTTATGTAGTGTCCAACAAGAAGTCTACGTACATACAAGGTGTAGAAACACTATTATTATTTTGTTATAATAAGCAGTTTTTCTTACCTTAGTTCTAGACTAGTCTATCTGAAGTTTATGTTTGCAGAACGGAGCGCAAAATAATCTCTGAGGAATAGCCTACTAAAGTTTTCTGAAGGAAGAACAATATAATAGGGGAAACGCAAAGGAATGCGTTGTTCTTGGGGAGAGCAAAAGATTAGAAATATCTTCACTCCCTTTCCTATTTTTCCACCACCCGTATGTCCCATAAATTGCTTAGTAACGCGTCGCATCTGTTTTGAAATTGTGAGATAACATCGTACATAAAGACTTGCATATCAAAATGATACCAACTGTTGAGTTTAAGAAAAAACGCTTTCAGTTTTAATATAAGAGGATCCACACACGCCATTGTCTCATGGGACATCTCTGTACATGTCTTCATCGAACACTGTGTGGCGCGCGCTTGAGCATGCAAGGATTTCTCATTTTAATTTGTGTCTTATGAAATTTGGACAAATAACGGACAAGAGTGTTTTGTTTTAGCGTGATCATTTTGACAAAAATAATTTGGGGTTTTTAGTAGTCTAGTTTTAATGGAAAACAAGGGACCCCAAATTCATTTTTTTAGATCTTATGAGGGGTCCCGTAAGGCTTATAAGGGGTCTGGGACCACCCCAGCCCCCCCTCAATCCGAACCCTGTCTTTAACTATAAACAGCTTTTTGGGGCCTTAAAACACAAACTTTTGAAAACAGGGTTTAAAGTGTAGCTTTAAAAACAAGCTTAAATAGCTTGTTTGCAGACACGTGGTTTTGATGACCCAAACATCTATGGGAAAGAAATGCTTAACGTGAGATTTTCCCTCTATCTGTGGAATATAAGCACGTTCTTTTGACGACAGTTAGTGTCAGAAATGGTTTTCCTGGTCCCAGTTTAGGCGTGTTAAGCATTCCTATTATTCGACTCGGCTCCTCTCGACTGCAGAGTCAGGTTTATAAGCCACTTTCCTCCCGTTTTTCAGTCAGTACTAGCATTTTCCCCCTTCATGAACAACAACTGTTGTAACACAATAAAAACGCCTTGTAATTTCTAGGTTTGATCAATTTGAATAATCTTAATTGACACAAAACATTTGCATTTTAAGTGATAGTGAACTCCCATAAAGAAAATCACTTCCTGCCCTCTAGCTTCACATCATCATCTCTGTGTAAACTACAAAATCAGTAATGTCATGCACGTGTGCATTCAGTCCTCAGGCATGTGTGCATTTCCTGCACCACCGTGAGCAGCGGAGACTGGGCATAGGCCGATTACAGGGTTTTGAGGTATACCGCGGTTTGAAGAAGTCATGGTTTTAGGACGACTAAAATGTATTTTTTTAATGTATTACCTTTCCTAAGGTATAAGCTGTGTTTATGTCTCATCAAAGACGTAAAGTGCAGAAATCAATCAGGTTCTGTGCTATTTTTTGTTTATGCTTAGTTTGTTGTTTGCTCATCTGCATTTCATTTATTTATATTTTAATATGCATGTATGCATGCAAGTTTATTACTAGAAATGTATGTGAAAAATCATTAGAAAGGGGTGGCATGCTTAGAAAGGGGTTTTAAAGAAGGCATTTAAAAGAACACATTGTCAAGCTGTAGTTTTAAAACCGCGAATTTTTTTTTGCTCAAGGTTATCATACAGTCAAAATCTCATTGCGGCCCATGCCTAGCGGAGACATATTATTTACATAAATTCTAAACCCAAATCTACACTGGCGAAGGGGATTCAAAAGCCGCCTTTCGGTAAGATCTGGGTATGCACATGTGAACAGGCATGAAATATTTCTGTGCACTATATATTACAAAGTGTTGGCCTGCCACGCATAATAGAGCGTTTTTGCGGAACAGGAATTGTTTTTACAATGCTGTAGTCTGTAAATCCACTTTTCGTAGTAAACTGTATATCATAAGTGTTTCAGGAAACTCAAACCGCTCTGCTCTCAAAGACAAATATGTGTACGAGTATCTCTGTGCAGAATATCATCCTTTTAGTCTATTGGAGAGTACTGTATCAATCCATCAATAAAAGGTAATGCAAACCGTTTTATTTCACTTTCCTCTCGTGTTCTGGCCAACAAAACGGTGAACTGTACAATAACAAAAACATATTCATATACTGCGGTAGGTTCCACGGTATAAAAATATGTAATTATGCATAGTTCATAGGTTAAACAACAAGCTAAAACACAAACAGATTAACATTAAACATGAATGCACTGGAAGTCACCTTGAATAAAAGCATCTGCCACATGCCTAAATGCCAAACGTATTACCGTCATCATGTACTGCAGTAGTATTTGTAAGGATAGAGGTGAATCAGGGTCGTGGCCTGACCTTCCAGCTAGAGTCTCATCCGTGTGGTAGACCAGACAGAGTCAGAGCGAGTCATAAACAGGAAGTTGACGTGAGAGAAAGAGACAGAGATGTGGCTCATGGGTGATATTTTGAGGGACAGGATGAGAATGGAAGCGTGACTCTGACCACAGAGGCTTTCTTACATGCTCTCGGGTCTATAATGCATCCATTAGTTTGAAAAGAACTGGGCGAGAGTGATAATACAGCCGTGAAAAATCACAGCATAATTGCTTTTTGCCACCAGAACATATGCAACCTTCCTGCCCCGTGCCTTTAGCATGATGAGAAGCCAATGGCCAATCAGAAACCTCCATCGCACATTAGAAAGTGGAAAACAGTTTAGACATACATGAATTGGGGACCGGATGTTGAAATTATATTTATCATGCATATTATGAACCAGCTTTTTAAGGAAACAATCTGGACTGTCTATGCTGGGCTTTAATCAGCTCATTTTCATCATAATTCACCAGTCAATGTTTTTAACTGGAAAATGTCCCTTTTTTTATTAAACAAATGAACGTAAGCACATTTAGATTTTTGTCTCTAAAACTAATTTGAAACATTTAAAGACCCTACGAAAGTTCACTGAAATGGGCAGCTAATTCCCACTGAAACATTGTCGAAATATACCATACTCTTCCGCATTTTTTTCTATAAAGGGCCGCAATCCCAGGTGTTTTCTGCAATGTAAAAATAGTCAGTGGTATCCCCAGAATGTGTCTTTCAAGTTTCAGCTCAAAATACACCACATATCTTTCATTACAAGATGTTGAAAATGATCATTTGTGGCTCCAATGGAAACGCGCCGTTTTGTGTGTGTCTCTTTAAATGCAAATGAGCTTCTGCTCCCCTCCCCGTATGCAAAATAGGAGGTATGTGCTTTGAATGACATCAAGACAAGCAATATAGCGGAAAGCGCAATAATGTCGGTAATGCCCTTTCCAACCAAAACAATACACTAACTGCCATAAAAATCACCTTAATGCCTTGTTCATAAATACAAATTAAAAGGAAAAGACAAAAACATAGATAGAACAACATATGCTGACCATTTGCTGTATGAAATGTTGGTTATTGATGATTAATCATGTACATGCATATTACTAACAGACATAAACATGGATATGGGCAAAAACATGCATTCAGAGTACTTGTATATGACAGACAGGTATGTATAGATCAGCAACCAGGTGTTATTACGTTGTGAGTAGCAATTTCTGCGCAACCTCATTTTCTTACAAATGTGCACTCTGTTTCTATCCACTAAACGGATGCCCAGGCGGAGACCATTCCAACAAGTCCTGGCTCGTATCTTTAAGTCTTTCGGGGCCGGAGATACGGACTCCTCCCGGCCTCCTTTTATGTTCCATTTTACATCCAACAACAGCACACATTTGTGGTTTCTTAGACATTTTTGTCGCTGGCTAGTGGCTACATCTGCTCTTGCCTGAAAATGGCTGACAGCGTGTCTCTGGCTGAAGGTGGGAACTACGCGCTTATAAGGGGGAGTCTGTGAGCGGTCATGGGCAGGCGTAAACAATGTGACATCAGATTGTTTGGGTTTCCCCAACAGCCTGTTTTGTCTCACTGTTGTGGTTTAAAGGATATTACAAAAAGAAGAATAGATGGATTTGTATAATTACAAGGTGTTTCTGCACACACGCTGGCGACTCAATTTCTTGTAGATAAACATTTAAAAGTGCATTTTTCTGGGATTGATGCCCTTTAAACTACTTAGTACTTTTTTCTTGTTTTCCAGTACAAATAGCTTAAATCCTAAATCAAGATACATAGAAAACAAATGATTTTTTAAACGAAATATCTGCCAACAGGGTGAGAAATATAAACTTCTTTCATAAGTTCATTGAATGAAGTTAAAACTTGAATAAAATGTTTACTTTTTGCATCATTTACAGATATTGTTTTAACCTAAAACTTACTTCATTTCGATACTTTTAACAAGATGTAATGTCTTAGTCATTTTGCTAGATATTTAGAAGGATGTTGGTAACCAAACAACATTGGACCCCCATTAAATGAACAAAAAAACAAAAAATGTCTCAAAATATCTGTCTTTGTATTTTAGAAGAAACAGTCATATACAGAATTTTTAAGATAAAGTTACACACGCAGTTTCTGCCAATCTCAAATGAATATTGAGTACCTACATGCATACTTCGTATCTTCAAAGAGTATTTAGTTTGATCAAGTTATAAAAGATGGATTATTTCTGAAAAAAGGAACTACAGCACAAGCACACACAATACATAATCACATTATCCCTGCATAACTGTAAGTTTGTGTTGTTTACATTATGCACGTACATGCCAATTGCTAACAAAACACACACATATGACTTAGTTTGACTTACCGCGTGCGGTACATCTTTTAGCGCTGGGACCGCGGCATCTATCAGTTTCAAATGATCTGCGAATCCAGCGTTATATCCACAGTTTATATCACATTCATCACCGAAATGCAGTGAGCAAACAAACACAGCTCAACTTCCGTCAGCCGAGTGAAGTGGCTGTTGGGCGTGCTCTTTCTCAAACTGGCTGGTTCACGCGTGGGCGTGCTTTTCCAGGAGATTTGTCCAATAAAGGACTAAGAACCCTTGTTACGAAACGGGAACCCATGTTTGAAAAAAACATTCCGAAACCTGTACGCACCCTGGCGGAGTGAATCGAGCACAGAAATACTATGTCATAAGTTGACCATGAGAAGCCAGCATGTTTAACAGTGTAAAGAAGTCACAATGCTTGAAATAGCATGTTACCTCTGCTTTAATGACAATTGGGTGAATAAATGATAAAAGATTTTTTATTATTGGGTGAACTGTTTAAATTATATAACTATATCAAATTATATCTAATAAACGGCCCACACAGACTTTCATTTCACTTCCTTTCCTTTCTTTCCATGTCGCTCTTCAACAACAATCCCTCTTTTATCTTTCCTGATCTTGCATTTCTCTTCCTCGCTGATCCTTAATTAACAGAGAGATATTGGACACGGGCCCATGCGCCTGCTAATACAACAAAATGAGAAGTGCTGACAGACCCCCGTTCCAAAAAAATCAAGAGTGACCACAGCGCTGGAGTAAAACTAGGTAATATTCAGGGGGGGTGCATGTAGTTCATATCAGTTGAGATGTTGGGGGTATGAAGCTTCCCACTCAGTAAGAGCAATTATCTCCCGCTCAAGAGAACCAACACGGGTGACCCGGGCCAACAAGAGAAGTGGACCTCTCATCCAGACATCCATCTTCTCTTCCTCTACGTCGTTCCTTTCTTCTGTCCAGTTTCAAAGAGATGCAAGTTGATTTAAGGCAAATTGATCCTTCCCGGCTTTCAACGCTTGATCAATCTGTTTAAAGTCCACAGGGACGGACGGGTGAATATTTACTGGACGATTCTCCTCACCCACCTCCTCAATCCCACAATTATTCATAGAGAATCAAAGAAGGGTGCTGCTCCTCTTGGAAGAAAATGAGTATGGACGAAGCGTGATACAGGATCAATACGATCATATTGATCAGAAGGTGAAAAGCAAAGCAAATTGGAGATCAGCAGTCTGCACACTTTCTCGTATCAATTTCTGATCGGACAGGCTGTGGTTTCAGGACAATTTATTAGTCTTCATTAGTGGTGTTTGCTAAGGTTTGTGTGTAGAGAGATCTAAAAACCCTACTAAAGTATTATGAGCCTACTGAAGTATTAATCCTGAAGATGTAACTTGTCTCGCTATGTTTGAGATGCAAATGATATCTCAAAGAGTGAATTGTTAAAGGAGCACTCTACCAACAATCAGCATACCAACTATCCAGAACACCTTGGCAACCACATAGCAATGCCCTAGCAACCATCCACAACACAACATCCATCACATGTTCTTAAAATGAATTTTCAGCAGCTCCAAAAGATAAATGTTTCTTTTCAGGATTGCTAATGGGATTTTTTCCATCATCTTAAAGCATCACAATGGACTAAAAAGTGGTATTGATTCTTAGAGGATTCTTTTTTGATTTCATTAGGATCCTTCAGGATTAGTTCTACATTTTGGCAGATCCTTTCTGGTACAGATGCCATTAGTGATTATATATACCTGTTATTAGTAGATCAAAGAGAAACAATAACACCTGCGTAAATGTGGAATACAAACATAAAACAAAATTTTATGCATGTTAGTTGCTTTAGTGTCTAAAAATGGGCTCATAAACAACAGTCAAACGATTTCATCATGCGAATGAATCACTGGCAGGAAACTGAAACAAACATAGGCCATTTAATGTTCATCACTGTATCTTTCTCTATCGCTCTCCATCTCTCTCTTATGTCAGCACAGATGCTGTGTGAACTGTCATGACATCATAAGAGGATATCGGGACCAACAATAGGCCAACAGACTGAGAATTCAATGGGAACAAAAACAACACATACACCACAGCAGCTCACACATACAAATGGGCATTTTCACAAAAATACACACAAAATCCATTTAAGATCACAAGCAAAATCCGTTTGTGTGCTTAAAAGATACAATACAACAGGACAAGGGCATATATTATGGGCTGATGGTTAAGGTGGATGCACAAACACACACACACACCATTTGAGCAAGGATCACATTTCAAAAGCTTTCCAAAGACAAGTTTTTGAACAGGACACTAAAGAGCCCATCCTTAACAAACATGTGAGAGAAAGCCAATAAAGAGCATGTTTGTGTGGCTAAAGAAAACAATAGTGTGCTTTCTTCTTGATTTCTCTCCCGCATGTTAAAATCAGTTCCCGGGGATTTCACTCTAAAGGTGTCGTAGATATGCATTTACAATACATTAACAACTTTAACACTGGAGTTTGCTTGTTTTTGTTTTGGTAGACCAGAAAGAGTTAGGTTTAAGATTTATGTAGAGCTTTTGTTATTTCATGAGCTTGCAGTTTTAAAGGCAGTTTAAATGTACTAAAATGCTATATGCAACAAGTAAAAATGAATTTTTAATATATATAAGTAACTGCTCTAAAATATGAATGGAGACATTATAGCAAAACGCTTTCATTTTACAAATGAAAACATGACATATGCACAAACAAAACTTCTATTATATGTAATCCTACAATATTAACTATGATAAGCAACAAAAAATATATTTAATCTTTAAAGATTTCAAAGTACAGCCATAGACTTATATGATATATGTTTGCGAGACAAGCATGATAAAATTGCTTTCTTTCTTTGTCTGTGCAAGTATACTGTCCAGTATTTAACATTTCTGTCATGACCACTTAAAGTTGTAAACCCCTTTCATGTAATATGGAGAAAAAATCAATTATGCATAATCAGATGTCCATGCACCTCAAATAGCGTCTGCAAAAAGAACAACGCATTTTCGTATGGAATAATCAATCGACGCATTTTTGTTTTGACAGATGAGTCAAATTTATATTCTGTGAAAATCAATGGTGTTGTTGCTGATCTTAACTTCTCTTTACTGTTCTCCTATCAGCACTGGTCAAAATTAATGCGAGAGTAGGAAAACATGACACGATATTTATTTAATTAAAGCTAGGGGGATGCACCGATATTAAAATGTTAGTCGATAACCGATAATTCTTTAACATTGTAAGCCGATGACCGATATATTGGCCGATATACAGTATCTAAATATCAATATATTATCCCCTAAGACTTAAACAAAAGGCAAAAAGTGGATCCCTAATCAAAACTTAAACCAACACATCTGCTCAGAGACAGAAAGAGTTGAAATGAATACATTTCACTATATGTCTTCTCAAACGACAGAGTCGAGGCACTTGTCTACCAGTCAAGGAAAACAGCCGATGGCATTGACAGACTGGTCAAGCGCGGAATCACTTCTGCTGAACACACAAGCACATGCTGTGCCGGAAAAATACACGCTCCCTATAACCATCGCGTGCTGTTTTTTTGTCAGAAAGCATCTCTGCTTGTGATTCTGGCGGTTTTACTACTCTGTTATCCATCCGTATGCATGAATGAACGTGTGTCACGCATGTGTCCATGTACTTAATGCATCGGTGGTCTCTTTGGTTGCAGGAAGACAGCCCACTCTCGCTGCTGCATGCTGGGATTGGCTCAGTGCTGGAGGGAGTGTAAAACAGAGTGAGTGGGGGGTTAACCCAACATCTGTGCCTTCATATTATGAGAAATACTACAAACGTGCTTTAACGCAAACCTGCTTCATCAAATGCCATTTGGAAACGGCTGCTATTTTGGAAATGAAATGCAAACCTTTGTTTAGATTTGTGTTATTTTATAATGTCCTTATTAAAATAAACTCAAAGGGGGATAATTGTATTATAACGGAAGAATGATGTGGCAACATGTAAGATGATATAGCAAACCAGCAACTTCAATAGGCTAATCCAATGCCTCAAAGGTGAATATGAGTTCCGTCCAAATAAACCACTTCACACAAATTGATTACGTTGCAAAACTGAATTACTGTGTACTCGCACGTCAGGTTTTCTCTGTGGACGGCTTAGCAAAATGTGCTTAAATGTAGATAACACAGCACTAGAATACAGAAATAATTCAAACAAGACATCCTAATTGAATAACAACAATATGTTTGTTTAAAGCATTATCTCACTTTCCTAAGGGGTTAAAATTATGCGACGTCTGCAATGCACATCAACATTAGGATGAAGGTGTAGATGTGCAAGTCTGTCTTGCTGTCCGTTTCAGGACCACAGTAAGCGATGCGGTTTGTAAAGATTGCATAAGAGGCCCAGCATAAAACACATATACCTTATGATTTGGTAAAAGCCCCTAAGACCCCTCTGAGCATGTCTGTAAATGTCTACGTTCATCTAGGTCATGCTGGATGTCAGGTGGAGTTTATATCTAGCCGTGAACCTGTGAACTCTAGATGACTGTAACTGTTAGTGTGTTAGGTGCGTAGAGCGTGTCATCGTGTGAGCACAATGTTGACATGATGGGCACAAATAGGCTACACCTTTAAAAATCCACAATGAGAGTCGTGCAAACCCAGACATACCAAGAAAGCAAGTTTCGGTTAGGTAAGAGCTAAACCACATCACAGAATAGAATTAAAACTCTGTGATGGTGTATCAGCCTTCCATGCTGAAAAAAACAATAGAAGCCTGCCCAAAACACAATAGAAAATGTAATGGATGTAATGGTTATACTGGGAATTGTTTAATGGTGTTTAATGGTGTCTACTGGTACGGTATGTGATGGGTTTTATTGGTGCGATGTTATCTGGAAGATGGGAAAGCAAAAGAACACCATTAAAGCCTTTTGGAATAATGACCAAAAACCCTAAAAAAAGGATTTTGTCATTTGTTTTATTGGAAAAACCTAATGGTTCATAATGGTATTTTAATGGACAGCTAAGATTTTCTGTTGGGATTGTTCGCTTTCTATTTTGGTTTCTAGGTTCAGTCCAATTTAGGGAAATCAAATGATTGTGAAATGCAAAGCAAATATGGAAAATAAAAAAATCTAATAATATAAAAAGAACAATTAAAGTTTTAAAGATCGTTTATTTGATACAATATAGCTATGCTCCGGTTCACTCTGCTACAAACACACTTAAATCCTTCCTGTTTGCAGGATAAAATTCCCTTAATATTTTCTAGTTTAAGACTAAGTGTTTGAGACCAACATACTACTACAAACTACAGCCAGTATTGAATCTGGACACATCATTCACAACCAGTTACTAATACACAGCCCTTGTGACAACTTCTCCATGTGCTGTAGCGCGTGCCATAAAAAATGCGTCTTTGTACAATACAACTCCAGTCATACTTAAATATGTTCAAAACGGTACCAAACATAAAACAGACAACACGGTGACCCTACCGTCTACAGCCATAGTCGGTATAAAGCCGTATCTCTCCGTGATTGCTTCAGTAAGTGTCTTCCATGCTTACGGGTGTCCGGTCCGGTAGAGAGAGCGCGCCGGTTGTCCTAAATGACACCTCCGAGGTAAGGATGGGATCTGCCGTGCACATGAGCCTGGTGCGAGCACATAACCTGAGCGAGCACTGGCATTCATTGAGGGGAGGTCTGTGGAAGCCGCTGGCAAGTTTAAACTCCTCCCTTGGCTTTCTCACCTTGCGCTGAACGCACATAGCGCGCTCTGCCGCTGCTTATAAACGTGAAGCGGCGAGGGCGCGTGCAATAAAACGTAAACCTTGATGTGCACGAGCGAATCGGAGCAAATGGCGCGCTCACATGAGAACGCAAATGGTCGTTGATTTTCGTAAAACAGTTTTATGAGCCTTTCCGCTGTTTGTTTTCAGTGTGACGTGCAGATGTACCAGGGTTCAACCATTACAGACCCAGCAGCCATAATATACAAGCCTGTCAATCATTATAACACTTTTAACTCATTTTACAATTGTTTTATGTTATGCTTTCAGTTCTTGTTTGGCTTCTGTCTGAGCCTGACAGCCGAATGCAAAGAACTGCAGGATATCATGTGGCCTTCACTTCATTTGCAGTTTAACCTACATTACTGACTCATTTAAAGCCAGATGTACTGTATATTTTCTACTTTATACTCTGGCTCAAAATCAGAAATACACATTTCGTGGTAAAGTACAGGAGGACTATTTTAATACATTTACTGTATTTGTATAATATCTGCACACATCTTATGGGTCATAACACAATTTTGCAATGGTAGTTGGGTGAGTACCATATCTGGTCTTTAGAAAAAGAAGAAAAAGCCTGTTAAGAGCCACCATCACGCCTCAGGGCAACACTCACTCACCAGGAAGCCATGGAGATGGGAGTATCTGAGGCAAGCGGAAAGCATCAGAGCATCTGATAAGCCCTCGGTGGCCTTATCTACATGGAAATCTCCCCCGCGTCTTCCCCCGCGTCCCACCGGTTTTGATGATCAATGGAGCAAAGCTTTTTGCGTTATATTTATTTACTTCTTTGTGCTGTTTGCATAGGTTTGTTGAAGTGTTTGGTATTTGTAAACACTTGTTTTCTTATACTTTCAGCGCTTAATGTGAACCACCTTGGTTAGTGTTTATGCTGTGATAATGTTCTGTTTAAGTAAAGATGACATCGACCTTAAAGGTCCAGCGTGTGTTTTTTTCCAGGATCTTTTAACAGGAATGCACCTGAGAAATGTCTTCAGGGGTTAGAGCATGGCACTAGCAATGCCAAGGTCATGGGTTTGATCCCAGGGGATTGCACATAGACAGAAACAAATGAATAATACACTGCAATGTAAGTTGCTTTGGATAAAAGCATCTGCCAAATGCATAAATGTAAATGTAAATGTAAAAGACCTTACATGTTTTATTACCTTAGAATGAGCTGCTTGCATGGAATTGTTGTTTCGTAAATATGTTATCTACTTCGGCAAAGAGGCAAAAACTACATCTTAGTTCTGTGCAGCCACCGTAGTGCTTCGATATGGAGTGAGACGTTGGTTGCAATTCCAAACCTAACAAGCAGATGCCGCGAAAATCTCTTCATTGCTTCTTTAAATAATATATGAACGTAAAAAGAGACCTAAACTATATGCAGAATATCATTGAGATTTTTTGGGTTGGTCACAGGGCCGGCCCACGCCTTTACCAGGCATTTAGCAGAATTTTATTTGGGGGTCTCCCTGTGCTATACAAAGGTTGTGGAATTTGTTGAATTTTTTTTATCATTTTTATTCTATTTTAACCACAACCTATTAATACCGCTTTAAAGCCACACAGGCATTGAGGATTTTTTTTATTTAGTGTATTTACCATTCAAATTAATTTACGATATGCACACAATTATTCTTAACCTTATCCCAAATAAAACGCTAAATTTACAGATAATTATAAATTACATGTAAATTACATATGTTTCATCTAAATCAGCGTTTTGTCATTTGCATCAGTGAATACTGTCGGAATGTTCAACATTCCTATCGTTATACACTAAACATTCGTCAAATCTTGAATGTTTTAGTCACTTACAGTATGTCGTGTTTTGCACGGCACTCTTTCAACTTTAAAACCGAAGCGTCTTACGGAACAGCTGAAGATGTGACAGTAGCTCCGACTTCTTTGATTTGATTGGTCACTCCTCGGCTCTGTAACCAGTAACTCCCGCCTCCTTTTCATATTTTGATATTGCAATGTTGCCTTTAGTCAGTAATTTCATACGGTTTTATACACAATACAGAAACAATTGTGGGTAAGTCTCTACGTGAGAAAATGGATGTGTGTGATGTGGGCCCCCAAGAGCATACAGGGATGGCCACATAGAAGTCACTCAGGACACCCTAGCAACTGCATGGCAACAGGCAGCAACCAGCATTGTGTGAGCAAAACCGCACATTTCTTTTGAAAATCTTGTTATAGTTGTGTGTGCCAATATTACAATATCAAACTGTCTACCACCTTATCCCAAGCCTGTAACTCTTAAGAGATGTTTGCGTTGGTCTTTCTTTTTCCTTGAACATCAAGATTGATCTTCTCGTTTGACCCAAATGGCAATCCCAGCATCACTGACCCCTAGCAGAGAGGCTGTGATTCCATTGGGCCATTAGTACTTTCATTACGCTGTTTTAGACTGACTACAAGCTGAGAAAGAAAGAGAGGTTTCCAATCCCCGCTGATTGGATAGCAGGCCTTCCTTAAGACCCGTACAGCACAGGCCCACAGTCTGAGGCTTTATGTCTAAACAGTGATAGACACTGCTGGTGTAATTAAACGTCCGTGGACCGGTGCCCCCATTGTACATCTGCAGCTTTATCCGAACCGAGCTGTCAGCAGGCACAGTTCCTGACAATGGCCAGCCTTAGGAAGCAAAACAGGATCGGTCATGGTTCTGGTGGTCAGACAGATGCACCACAGAGTTGCTTGTCTATTTAACGGAAGAACAGAGTGTGTTCAGTCTAGCTGACAATCTAGTCTCCAGTAACTGCCTGTGAACCGTATCCCACATCAGATGGCTAATTAAAGATGGATTCTGTCATGTTCGCTCATATGGCCCTGGCCTGGGTCAGTCGTCGTCTGGGCAACAATGTACCACAAAAGAGTAAAGTTTGCTGGGGCAGTTTATTTCATTAGACATTGAATGGCTGGCATGGTAAAGCAATGACGCTCCACAGGGATGCTGCAAGTCTCAAGGCTGTGGGCCTACTCCAAAAGTGCATCAATGGCTGAAATACAAACTCTCATCAGTTCTCTACACTGAGATTCACTCGTCTTCCAAGAGCAGAATTGAGCAACAAGCCATGAGAGTGTGTGAAGGCTCATTAAAATTAAGACTAAAAACGAAAGATTTAGATTTAGAAATGGTTTTAAATAGCGGGGTCAACACCAAGGATAAATAAAAATGTATAAAACTAAAACTGAAAAAAAAAGTAAATGTAACTTATTGGTTTATAAAATATATTTATTAATACAATGACAAAAGCACATAACAAAATGAGTAAAAAATGTAATTAAAATTAACATAAAAATGAAAATATTAAAATAATAATACTAAATGAACTGAAAAGAAAACTATTAAAACCTTTGTCAACACCACAGCTATAACAATACAGAGGAACAATATGTTGGGACAAATTTAAGGATGTCTTGGGATCAACATAATGCTATTGATGTGGACACTAGTTATTGTCACTGGTTAAGGGATTCTTCAGCATTAAGCTATAAGTGGACAAAACTAAGCAAACAACAGCAGCAATATAATATAATAAAAGACAAGATAATGTTCAATGAGTAATTGCAATAATTATTCATATTATGTCACACAGAAGAAGACATTATTTTTGCATGTTTTGCTGAAGGCCACCAGGTCACTTTACTATTGGCAGCTAATGGGCATTAAAGTGTGGACTAATGTGACTGGATCTTGCGAATGAATATTATTACGATAAACAGTAAGATGATATTTTAAGAAATGTCTTTGTGTTCATACAGTGGAAGTCGAAGGTGTTCAATGTGTCTTCAAAATATCTTCTTTTGTGTTCTGCAGAGAAAAGAAAGTCATACAGGTTTGGAATGACATAAGGATAAGTAAATGATTTCATAGCAGTGCACAATACGTCATCACAAACAAGATGAATGATGATAAGTGTGTAACATTTCTGTGACAATTTTTACAGTTTTTAATGTCTTACACAATTCTTTCATCTCTCATTATATCTCACACAAGACTGATCATGTGAGCTCTATTGTCGTTTTTGTTTCCAATAGTCGCTGTCACTCGTATCAGCGCCTTTCTCTTATTGAAATTCAGTCAGTGCAAATTTCCTAACCTTCTTGCATAATATGTGTCTGACCCAAGAGTCTTCTCAATGAGAGGATGGGGTTCAACGAAAGTGTGTGTGTGTGTGTATTTTTGGGGGCCATCATTAGGGAAGTCATGTTTTTGAAAGTTTGTGCCTCATGAGATTGGACTTCAAAGGTCTTTGCCATTCCATTCACACCAAGAACCGCGGTCTGTCTCATGCAAATCAGATTCCCACAGTGGACTTGTGCGTTCAAACAAGAATCTTCTCTGTGTTTGTCTGACACGACCATTTTTGAGATCACAGGGTGGGCTAGTTCTTGGGAAGGAATCTAAAATCTTTCTCCCCTGTTGAAAAAAAACCAGCATATGCTGTTTAGGTAGGTTTTGAAGTTAGCTGGTTTGTGTTGGTTTGAGCTGTCATGTGATGGTTTAACATGGTCCTTAGCTGGTCATGTGCTAGTTTAAGATGGTCCTAAACCAGCTCTGGACCATCTTAAACCAGCACAAACCAGCTACCATGCTTCAAAACCTGACCAGCAAATGCTGTTTTTTTCAACAGGCTCCCCTCAGTACCAATCCCCCCAAGCCCCATCCACTTGCTCTCTGGTAACATCTACACAGAATCTCATTATCAAGATGAGAAAATATTCATTGACATTTTTCGTATTTCTGTCATCCGCCTTCTGTACCCCCCAGTCAAGCTGAAAATACACCTCATGTCATGATGAATGCAGCTCTAAAAGAACTGACAATCTGTTGATGGATATCCCCTCACTCACACCCTGCCTGAGAGAGTGTTGACTCACTTAAAATGATCCCACATCAGAGACTGGATCCTTAGATTCACATCCCTGAGGTTCTAATCTTGAATGCAAATAGAGAGAAAGCTTTTTACACATTCACATTTTGAGATCTGCAGAACTTTTGTCTAAGAAGTTAGACAAAATATCCCATCGTTTCATATCCACGCAGTCTTTCTCTTTATAGTTTCATCTTTTTTTTTACTTTATAGTGATCCAGTTCTCTCTAATCTGTGTCATCAGAAGCCCTGGTTCCAAGCATTGTTTTGATCTATCTTTCAAACAGCATTTGCTAAAAGCATAGAGTCAGAACGATCAGAAAACAAGA
Source organism: Triplophysa siluroides (assembly GCA_006030095.1). Lineage (NCBI taxonomy): Eukaryota > Metazoa > Chordata > Actinopteri > Cypriniformes > Nemacheilidae > Triplophysa > Triplophysa siluroides. The sequence continues at coordinate 394,221 of VCII01000161.1, forward strand.
ACATGGGTCCCATTGTTGAAAGTATCACCTCTGAAATTCTGTTTAAAAGCTCATCGAGGCATTACACCCGTAAAATGCATTAGTCGATAATCTCATCTCATAGATTCCGTTATATTTGTTGTTCTCCACCCAAAATTGAATGAGAACTTGATTAAAAAAAACAAGACAGGGATCGGAATGAAAATCAGTTTCAAACTTTCAATCGATTTTATTCAGAAATGTGTTCGCTTGGAATGAATTAAGCAAGTCGTCTTTGATTTGTTGTGTTATGTAACCCAGCATTCATTCACTGAATGCTCAGTGGACACAAAGCTCAGCATGCCAGCTACATTCAGACACTGAGCTATCTCTCTCTCACACACGCACAAACTGGACACACACACTTTTGGACTTTTATAGCTGTTTTAACCTCATGTCACTTCACATATTGAACTTCTCTTTCCTCATTTCTGTGTAAGATCCATTTTCAGTTTCTCTTTTAAAGGTATATATGTGTAAACATGCTGTTTTAGGATCACCGCTTGCTATTACCCTCCTAAGAAGACTATTTTCCCAGGACATGGTGCCAATGATAAAGACAGGTTGTCATTCAGTTGGCATGGCTGTTGGCGACCCAAGGTCTTGCAATTATTAGAACAATGTCACCAGTATGTACAGTTGCCTTCGTAGCTCTTGGCTTAGCCAGATTGACCTCAAGGTCGTGTTCCTGAAATAACATTTTATTTATAAGCCTTCAGGGATGTCATGACATTTATTTTACACGATAATAAATTACTGTTTGGCAGAGATGATTGGCTCATTAAATAAAATAAAATAAAAAAGCCTAAATAAAAGTCTACATGTCAAAAAGGCAAAAATAATGGAAATTTAAAATGTTATTGGTAATTTATAATGTTATTAGTTCAGTATGGTGGCTTAAATTTATGGTGCAAATTAGAGAGGTATACAGTGTAAACTGTATAAACAAATATATTGATCACTCACCGTTGCAGAACGAGGATGTCTGTAACCGTGACATGCATGAGAAGTCTGTAAATAAATACAGGGAGCTGAAAACATGACTGTTCCAGATGGAGAAGCGTCCTCCAGCTACAGATGAAGAGTGGAGAGAAGCTCATTAGCCAGACGGAGGACAGAAAGTCTCGCCTTGAGGATGGAGTATCATGCCACTGGCTGCAAGAAACAACAACACACAGAATCAGGAACTGGCACAGCCGGCCGCTGTCATTTCAGTTTGATTATTCATGGGTCACAACCTTTCTTAAGAGTGCCACAAAGAAATTCAGGCCTCGGAGTGTTTATTTTACCTCACCTCACCTTACATTTGAGTGGATCTGATGCGCATTTTAGGGTCGGGATTCACCAAAATATCCAAAAAAAGTTGCAAATATGCTGTATTTTAGAGAATTTGTATATAAAATGATTTCAACATGTTTCAAGAATCTCAATATAATTTCCATAACATCAAATCCTTTCAGTGGAGAGTAAATAGAAACAATTGCTCAAGTCCATTTCTCGTGAAAAAAAACCCCAGAAATCTCATGAATGTCTATCAAAAATCTATCAAGACTTTCAGAAGACACATCAGTTTTACAAACTGTTTTGCAATAATATTTTATTGATTAAGATATTAAAATGGGGGGCACGGTGGCTTAGTGGTTAGCACGTTCGCCTCACACCTCCAGGGTTGGGGGTTCGATTCCCGCTTCCGACTTGTGTGTGTGGAGTTTGCATGTTCTCCCTGTGCCTCGGGGGTTTCCTCCGGGTACTCCGGTTTCCTCCCCTGGTCCAAAGACATGCATGGTAGGTTGATTGGCATCTCTGGAAAAATTGTCCGTAGGGTGTGAGTGCGTGAGTGAATGAGTGAGTGTGTGTGCCCTGCGATGGGTTGGCACTCCATCCAGGGTGTATCCTGCCTTGATGCCCGATGACTCCTGAGATAGGCGCAGGCTCCCCGTGACCCGAGGTAGTTCGGACAAGCGGTAGAAAATGGATGGATGGATGGAAGATATTAAAATGAACTAAAATCCAGAATATTTTACCAAATATTGATTTGTTGTTTCAACTTAAAAAAAAAAATTATCCAGCTGCCTTAAAATTTTAAGTTGGGATTCGATATGATTAGGAACTATACTCCTATTCCGGCATAATAATCAAGGAAGTTTGCTGCCGCAGCAAGCACAGTATTATCACGCAGCGCCTGAAATTAGTCCCAAGCTAGGTAACTTGAATTATGTTGACTGAAGTTAGCCTATTTCAACATGCACGCTGCATGATAACACTGCGCCTGCTGCGGCCATGTTACGACAGCAAACTTCCTTGATTATCACGCCGGAATGCGAGCATACTTCGTAATCAAATCGGCCTAAGAAATCGCAACTTTTTACGCAACGTTTTAGTACACGATATAAATACAGAAGAGTCCAGTTCTAAATAACAAAAATATCAAAACTTTTTCGTCATTTTTGAACACGATGCTACTGGTCTAATTGGATTCAATGATCTATGCTAAGCTATGCTAAAAGTCCTATCAACAGACCCAGATCGGCAGAATACATTCCGAAAAGGTAAAACTCAATTTATTAACTATTGGAGAGTTGGAAAAGGAGCATTTTTCCAAAAAAAGTGGAATGTTCCATCCATCCATTTTCTTCCGCTTATCCGGGGCCGGGTCGCGGGGGCAGCAGTCTAAGCAGGGATGCCCAGACTTCCCTCTCCCTAGACACTTCCTCCAGCTCTTCCGGGGGGACACCGAGGCGTTCCCAGGCCAGCCGGGAGACATAGTCCCTCCAGCGTGTCCTAGGTCTTCCCCGGGGTCTCCTCCCGGTGGGACATGCCCGGAACACCTTCCCGGGAAGGCGTCCAGGGGGCATCCGGAAAAGATGCCCGAGCCACCTCAGCTGGCCCCTCTCGATGTGGAGGAGCAGCGGATCTACTCTGAGCTCCTCCCGAGTGACCGAGCTTCTCACCCTATCTCTAAGGGATCGCCCAGCCACCCTGCGGAGGAAGCTCATTTCGGCCGCCTGTATCCGGGATCTTGTCCTTTCGGTCATGACCCACAGCTCATGACCATAGGTGAGAGTAGGAACGTAGATTGACCGGTAAATCGAGAGCTTCGCCTTGCGGCTCAGCTCCTTCTTCACCACGACAGACCGGTACAGCGACCGCATTACTGCAGAAGCTGCACCGATCCGTCTGTCAATCTCCCGTTCCATCCTTCCCTCACTCGTGAACAAGACCCCCAGATACTTGAACTCCTCCACTTGAGGCAGGAACTCTCCACCTACCTGAAGTGGGCAAGCCACCCTTTTCCGACTGTTCCGACTGAGGAATGTTCCTTTAAATAAAACTAAAAACTCTTAAAACATAATGTAATTCAGATAAAATGTAAGCCTAAATAGTATTTTATAAAGTACAAATTAGAAATGTTGCCTCAGCAGTAAAATGAAATAGGTTAAAGCACTAAATTTTTAACTGAAAATAAAATAAAAATTTCAACTAAAATACAATAAATCAAACTTATATAGCAAGATAAAAAATAAATAAATGACAAAAGCACGTAACAAGTATCCTTAGAAGAATGAACAAGAAATTAAAAAATAAAAGCAAAATATAAATAAAATTACAATTACAATAAAACTGAAAACGTAAAATAACTGCTATACAATACTTACCTTAAACAGTGTCATAGTCAATGTATTTAAACAATTGTCTTGTTTGTGTCTACTTTTATTTCTTCTAAGCTATTTTAAAAGGAAGATTGAATGAAACACAACTAAAAACTCCATCCAATCTGATGAGCTCTGAACAAAAACCTCAGAGCAATAAATTCATCCTCTTCACTAATCCCATTTTTTTTTTGCATTTGATTATTATGGTTCATTTAATATGTATATATTAACATATTAAATCAGCACTGTATATCTGTGCTCCATGAATGTAATTTAAGACCTTAGCTCTCCTAACACAATGCTCTTCCAACACAGCAATAGATATCATCCTATATTCGGAAACAGAAACCTGCACATTCCAGCAAAACAGGAAACATTCCCTATTTACTTACTGATGATTTTATCGATCGGGTCTTTTCATTTTTAATCAGCTTGTCTTTCTACATTGTTCGTTTGAGAACACAAAAGATTCTCTATTGATCCGCCTCTCTTCACCTCTTCGATTCTTCTCTCAGGTCATCTGGGTCAACTAATTGCTGGTTTGTCCTTATTTGAACCTCCGGATATCTGCCAGCGTTTTGTAAATCAATGGAACTCAATTGGCTGTATGTTACCTGTAAAAGATCTCGCTGTTTTAATGGTGTGGCTGCATGTAATGGTGTTGCTGCCGTCCTCTACAAGGGCAAAACACATTATCTGGGAGTAGCCTACAAATGCAAATTGTATAACTTGAAAGCGCTTCTGTTTTGTAATTTTCTTCACTTATTCTGCATTAAATATCAATGTCAAGATAAAGTACAAATGCAATGTGCTCTCTCTCTCTCTCTTTGTTTCTCTCTCTTAGTTGGTGTTAGTACATCAGTTTTTTGCTTTCTAATGATGAGCTGAAATGACCAAAGCTGTTTGTTTCTTCTCCTTGTTAAAAAAAAGAGTGTTATTTCTGAATATTACTATATTTAATGCAACATCATCCAAACTTGAATTTCCACTTTTGGTTTCCCTACCAAGGAAATTTTGATTTCCCACACTAAATCTCTCTCAGGTATCATCGTCTTCTGACCCTCCGTGTCCCTCCTTTTCCTCTCTGGTGTTTTCTCTCTCTCTTCCTGTCTCATTGTTCAAGGTTATGTGTGGAGGAACACCAAAGCCAAACGCTCCACGGGAACACATCAAAGAGAATAATTCCTTCCTGTTACTCTCTCCTACCTCCTCTAGAGGCTCAGCTCCTGGGCTCCACACACGTGATTTGCTCTCAATCCCAGCCTATGCATAAAAACACAAAGGAGATGATAACAGGATTACACTTTAGGCCTGATTATCCCAAGGTGGCATACAAACTTCATGTGTCCGAAAGAATCTGGAAGAAGGCTGAAATCCCATCTCAATCCAGCCCAGGAAAACAAGACATTTAGACCTCTAAAATCTGCAGAATAAACATTGACTCATTCTTGACCTGTGTGGCTTTCACACCTGAAGTTTAGTTTGGATTAGGGCACGGTTAGCATGAAAAATCGCTAATGTGAAAGCTTTCAAGCAAATTCTGGTGCACACCGAGGTACCGAACCCAAGACTACCTTGGAATCGTCATCTGGAACAATCGCAACTTGGGTTCGGACCGCAGCAAACGTGCGCAATGTGAAAACGCAGTAAAAGAGAAATTCACACTGTTCCCCACACAACAAAGTAATATGATTGGTCTTCCAAACTCCAAAATGATAAAACAACACAAAGAAAATGATATGTGTAAGATCTGACTGGACTACTCAAATGTTTATTTTTGTGCACTACAAATACACTTGAAAACAAGTTAGAAACAACACGGGGGACTTTAATTTGAAATATTTCTTTAAAAGTCTCTGGTATCACTGTTAAAAAATGTATTTAACTCTTTTAATTGAAAGAAATTTTACATATTTAAAAAAAAAAATTACAGAAATAAACTACACTTTATTTTACCAATGCAAATTTGACTTTACCAAAATTTTTGTTATGTTTTACATGTGTTATTTTACAGTGTGTGTGAACGAATAACATGATGTGCGTTTCAGGGCATCTTTGTACCGTTCCATTTCATCGGTGTAATAGAAAATGTCGCTTTGCAAATCCATCATATCATTTAAAATATAATTGACAATCTACAAGATGTAATAAAAATGCCTTAAAGTGATAATTCACCCAAAAAATAAAACTTCCTTCAAAATATCTTTTTTTTTGCGGAAGTAAGTAAGACATAAAGGTTTGAAATGACAGGAGAGGAAATAAATGATTGAAAATGTTTAGGGTGAACTATGATTGTAATTTCTGATGCAATTCACAATTACACCGTGTCTACACCGGATGCGATGCGACAAGAGACAATAGAACGTTTGAAACCAGTGTCACGGTGTTATTGTTTTATTTGTCATGTAAATGCACGACGTAGAGGAGAGGTAGAGGTAAGAACGACGTAGAGGTAAGAACAACCGGACGCGAAGTGGAGTGCCTTAAAATCCTTTAACGCACGGCTAGCTGTGGATTATCCCGCTTTTACCATGGTCATTTGCCAAGTTAAAGCCTTTATTGATGTTTACATTGTCCTTTTAGATCAAAGAGGTGAAAATGACTGTTATTTTGTCAGTTCATTTCAAATGTAATTAAACTGACTTGAGCTACCCGTGCGTTAAAGGGTTTTAATGCACACCTTCCAGCCAATCAGAATCGAGTTTTCAAACAGACCATGGTATAATTAAGTTTATTGGCCGTTCAAAACTCTCCCTTGTTGGTGTTCAGAAAGTTGTGAAATAAAATAGTAGCAGCGTTATTAAAATCTCCTGACTAACTCCATTTGTGTAAATTAAGCCTGGTCGCTGAGCATTGAGTCTGCCAATACAGTACTTCCAATATCACACTCACATCGATATGTGGGATATGATCCAACCACAGAGATAATAGGAAGGAATGGAAGGAACTTAAAGTCTAATTCCAAATGACTGGCAATACCATTTAGTCAGGTCACAGAGAGCTGGGCATTTCATATCGCATTTAACTAGGCTGTGTGTTAAATACAGTCTGGTGTCTCTTTGAATGCACACGCTTTAAAGAACTGTCTTTTCAGCCTGGCTGAATTTTCTGATGTTGTAGGCACATTTATTAAATTGACCTGCCGAAAGGCCTCGACTCTGATGTGACAGTGTCTGCTTTCATTATTGTCTTTAGAGAAAAATCCATAGTAAGCAGAGAGAGCAATGAGACGCTGCCCGATAACCTGCTGGGAAGATGGTTGATGGATCACACTTGATGAAATATGAATAATCTTAAAATGAGCTATTTTCTATGTAATGGTGGTTAGTTTTAGTTCATGCTTTCCCAAATCAAGCCTTTGCTGCCCCATGTAGTTGACATTTGTATAGACGCTCTTTCATATGTGCATGTTTCATCACCATCTAACCTTAAACTCTTCTTATTTCTAATGACCCAAAGCCTTATTAACACAGTGGCCACAAAAATAATGTGGACATTAGACGCAAAACAACTCATTTGTTTGGCTTTATATTGTTTGAAGATACCATTTTTTATAATTTTCTTCTTCTTCTCCTTCTTCTTCATAATAATAGTAATGCGTTGTAATATTATCATTAATAATAATAAACACGTATTGTTATTATAACGTATATCCAAAGTACTTATCTCATTTCTTAATGTCTTATTTCTTTTTATGTTTTGTTATTTCTTTAACTAAATGAAACATTGTCTTATGTTTATATTACTAAATCAAATATTATATATAACGAACGAAAGAAAGATGTATTAAAGTATAAATTCAATTTAGGTCAATGTCTTTTATACCTCTAGCCTCTTGAGGTCGCTGTAGTCATACTGATACATTTTAAAAAGCCGTCGCCTCACGTCACAGGAAGTACAGCTGTTGTTGTTCCGGAAGCGAAGCGTGTTGTCGGTAGCGCAACGATGGCGAGCGCCACTGCGAAACAACCCGCGAAAACCGCGAGCAAAGCTCCGGCCGGAGGTGCAGCAGGCGGCGCACAGGCTCCGCCGCTCACGTCTCCGCTCATGGGGGGTTTAAATAAAAAGAAGAAGCCGTTTCTCGGCATGGCCGCGCCGCTCGGATACGTGCCCGGTCTGGGCAGAGGGTGAGACACCAATAACCACAGTTATCATAAGAGTCTAAAATTACAGAAAATATTGAACACAAGCTGCGTGATTCATGCTTTAAATAAATGATGTTTAGGATCTAAAGTTTAACGGCTATTATTTACATTAAACGGAATAACTCACCGGAGGGTTTTCAGGATAAACTTGCAGATTGACGTTAATTTAGTTCATTTCTGTAGCTGTATAAGGTCATTTGTTTTAACGTGCCGGCATTGCGTGTTCTCCAGTGCTACGGGTTTCACCACACGATCTGATATCGGTCCCGCTCGTGACGCTAATGACCCGGTGGACGACCGTCACGCGCCCCCTGGAAAGAGGACGGTGGGTGACCAGATGAAGAAGAGTCAGGAGGAGGACGAGGAAGATCTGAACGACACCAACTATGATGAGGTACGGCTGCATAACATAAGGAAGCTTCGCCTGCGTGATGCATTAAAAGCTTAACAGGCATTGTTTAATGTTTAATAAGATACATTAATATTCTGGCATTATTCCCCCACCATCTATACTTATTTAAATAAGTAAACATTGACCGTCCAACCTCAGGCTTATGAAAGAAACATAGTGAGTGATAAGATGCGTTTTTCACTGACAGTGGGTAAAATCTCTTCCTTATCTCCCAGTTCAACGGCTATGCAGGCAGTCTGTTCTCCAGTGGGCCGTATGAGAAAGACGATGAAGAGGCGGACGCCATCTACGCCGCCCTGGATAAACGAATGGATGAGAGGCGCAAGGAAAGAAGGTGGCCGTGGCTTTCCATCCTCTACGCCGGCCTTTGATCGCGTTGTACGTTTTGACTCATTTTATTCGCGTTTTAACAGGGAGCTGCTAGAGAAAGAAGAGATCGAGAAGTATCGTATGGAGCGGCCCAAAATTCAGCAGCAGTTTTCAGATCTCAAGGTTGGTTCATTTAAACCTGCAAGAACAGTTAGATGTGATGTGATATTGAGGTGTTTTCAAAGTCTAGTGAATGAAAGTAAAAATGTAAACATCCATCGTAACGAAAGTCCTTTGAAATGATCATAACGTTCAAGGACACATCAGGAAGGGTACTGTAATGTTTTTTTTCCGTTTCAGAGGAAGCTGGCTGAGGTCACGGAGGACGAATGGTTGAGTATTCCCGAAGTGGGGGATGCCAGGAACAAACGTCAGAGGAACCCACGTTTTGAGAAGCTCACACCAGTTCCAGACAGTTTCTTTGCCAAGCATCTTCAGACTGGAGAAAAAAACACAAGTGTTGACCCTCTGCAGGGGGTGAGTCACAAACATACAGAGACATCCACCTCAGTGGCTCTTTAAAGTCAAATCTGTTGACTATGGCAGAAACAAAAGATAAGTCACCTATAAATGAAAATCCTGTCATTTATTCCCCCATCAAGATGTCGAAACCCTGTATATGTCTCTTTGTTCAGTAGAACGCAAGGGAAGATATTTTGAGATATGATGCAGTGGTTTTGTTTATACAATGAAAGTCAATGGGGGCCGGTTTTGTTTGGTTACCAACATTCTTCAAAATATCTTCTTTTGTGATCTGCAGAACAAAGAAAGTCATAAAGATTTAAAATGACTGTGTAGTATGCCATATGCAGCTCAGTTATGTGTGTATCATTTTTTCAGCAATTTGGTGGTCTCAACACGCCTTTCCCCGGTGGCCTGAACACACCCTACCCAGGGGGCATGACACCTGGCGGAGGAGAGCTGGACATGAGGAAGATCGGTCAGGCCAGGAACACTTTGATGGACATGAGGCTTAGTCAGGTGACACAGCACTGAACGTTGCCCGTAGATCCATTGTACATTAGCAGAGCCTAAATCACATGAACGGTCAACATGTTTTAAAGGGGTCATATGACACAGCTAAAACTAATATTATCAATTGTTTTAGAAGGTTCAAAAACGCTGTATTTTCCACATTCCGAATGTTTGTATCTCCTCTTTGCCCCGCCTCTCTGAAACAAACTGATTTTTTAAAAAGCTCTTCGCTCGGAAAAGTGAGGTGTGTTATGATTGGCCAGTTAACCAGTGCGTAGTGATTGGTCGAATACTGCAAGCGTGTGACAGAAATGTAACGCCTCTTACCATATTTTCGAACATCAGGTTCCAAAGCAAGTGTACTGACAGGTACGCCCAACTTACTTGCGTATACATTTGGGCGGTCTTAGTCCATTCATACCACAAACTGACGTAGATTTGTGGGGGTGTGGTTACACAGTGTTTCAGGCAGGTCCGGGTCAGCATTCGCTTTTAGGTAGAATGCATCTTTTGTTCCAACACTATTTTTAGTTTTAAGTGTCTGTTACATGCATGGGCAACTTATAATACACAAGAGACACAGAAAAAACATGTATTCGTGCCATATGACCCCTTTAAGACCTCCGGGCGTCTTCATTACACAAATAAAGATATTTAAGAGACATCCTATAGATTTCCAGGCCTCCTGATAGATATCATGATTATAGTTGTTGTCAAGGTCCAGAAAAGTACCCAAGACATCTTTAAATTGGTCCATCCGCTCATAGTGGATCAATTGAATGTTTTTAAGCGACGACAATACTTTATGTGCGAAAAACAAACCAAAATAACGACTTTAATCGATTATTGTGACTGACAACCCCGAAGCGCAACTCTGTTTACAAAGCAGACACACGCTGTATATAAGCTGATCTTTGCAAAATGTCTGATGATTTTGAAATTGAGGAGGTCTCAGGAAGAGCACTTTTTCTGCCTCCATTGTATGCGCATGCGTCGAGGTGCTCTCGTGAACACGCACCATAGACTGACAAGACCGAGGAGAATATATCGCTAGGTCCTTATTTTGGTTTGTTTTTCGCACAAAGTATTCTCGTCACTTCAGAAAACTTTAATGGAGCCACTTTGAGCAGATGGAGCAATTTAATGATGTCTTGAGTACTTTTCTGGACCTTGACAACAACTATATCCATGATGTCCATGGAAATCTTTTGGATGTCACCTAAAATATCTTTATTTGGGTTCCGACGATGAATGTCATGTGGGTGGGTATAAAAATATACAATTTTGTTATTAACTTTTCCTTTAAAATGACAAATGATGACGTGCCGTAAGCATCCTCTTTTCTTTATCCTCTAATCATAACTGTTGCTTCGAGGTATGAGTTATAGTATGAGATGGGTCAAATGACCTAAAAATCACTTTTATAAAATAATTGCGCCAGATGGACCTTGCCAAAAGTAACATCTATTCTTTTTTTCTAACATTCTCTGTTAGGCCGAAAAGACTTATCGTTTCATACAGACATGTGACCACGATAATATTAAGACAATTTTGCTATTGGGATAACTCGAAATCGATAATATTCTTACATCCCTAGTTCGTAATGTGGATTGGTGTGTTGTCTCCAGGTCTCGGACTCAGTGAGTGGACAAACAGTCGTTGATCCCAAAGGTTACCTCACCGATCTTAATTCAATGATCCCCACCCATGGAGGAGACATCAGGTAGCTAGCATGCTCTTATTCTCTCACATAGATGTTTATGTGTAAAGTTTGTGTTGCTGTTTGTGATGGAATTCTGTGTTCGTGCATTGTGCAGTGACATCAAGAAGGCCCGTCTTCTGTTGAAGTCCGTGAGAGAAACAAACCCCCACCACCCGGCCCGCCTGGATAGCCTCTGCACGTTTGGAGGAAGTGACAGGAAAACTGCAGGTGGCCAGAAACCTCATCATGAAAGGCACTGAAATGTGTCCCAAGGTGAGATATGTGTACAGACGCAAAAACGTTCATTTGGATTAAAATGTATTCGTTTAAAATGATTAAAGTTGTGTGCGTATCCAGTAGGGGGCAGCATGTGAAAAGCTTTAGGTATTGTTGACATATTTAAAGCTTGCAGCCAGAAACATCCCTCTTCTTCCCAAAATACTAAATATGGTGCGATAACAGCATAAAAATGTCATGAATAGATTAAGTCATGTTTATTTAAGCTGTGGGATTCAGTTTGTCTTGTAATGCTGATTTTGGACCTGGAGTCACAGAACAGGAAATACAAACACATTTACACTGAATGAAAACAGAAGTCAGGTCTTTGCTGTGTGTGCGTGCATGCACAGCTTCATTTTTCGTTGGGAAATTCTTAATGGGTCATTAATCTCAGTTTAAATTTAGCAGAGCTTCACATTTAAGCACCGCTTAGCAGATAAACTATCAAATGCAATGGCTGTCTCAAAACCGATTGAGCATTTTTGCGCAGTGCTGTCTATGTGATAGCTTAAAAAACTTTGAGATATCACAATGGAAAACCTAATAGTAGAACAACCTAGTTGGCCATGCTCACATTAGCATGTTTGTTGTGATTATTGAGTGATAATGTATGTGTACTGTCTTTGAAGAGTGAGGATGTCTGGCTAGAAGCTGCCCGTCTGCAGCCGGGAGACACGGCCAAGGCAGTCGTCGCCCAAGCAGTACGTCACCTGCCTCAGTCTGTGCGCATCTACATCAGAGCTGCTGAACTAGAGACAGACATCAGAGCCAAGAAAAGAGTGCTCAGGAAAGGTCAGCCACCGCTCTCTTTTATGCTCGCTCGCTCGCCCTCTCTCTCTTTCCTCTGTTTCTTCTGCCTGCATACCTCTATGACAGAGACGGATGAATCGTTTTTACGTGCGAAGGCTCTATCAGTCTCGGCTTGTTAGAACTTCTTAGATCTTCCCCTTGTAAGAATGCACATCTCTCAGATTATTGCTTCTACTTTATCAACCTCCGTATAAACTGGTAACTATATAATGTCAATTTGATTCAGTCAACCTGTGTAGTTACAGATGGGTCATTCCTACTGTTCGGTGCCTTTTGTGTCCTCGAGACGTTATATGGAATTTTTTATTTAAAAATGGGATTATATAATAATTTCGGAAACCTCGTTTTATATAATCAACCCATCTCCACCAATGAAACACAATGATGTGTACTGAGAATTAAATTAAATGTAAAATAATTGTTGATAATAATGCAAGTAGGCTGTCACAACCCCAGTCATGTATGCTTAACTTCAAATAAATAATACACTTTTCGTTGGTTTTATATAGCCATGTATATAATATTTTAATTATTTATTGTTTGTTAAAATCCTTAAATAAATTTGTCCCTGAGATGAATGTCGCCCCTGTTACTTTGATCGTAATCCCTCTGACCACGCCCACATAATTCTCAGGAAGTAGCATACAATTTAAGGTAAACCATCTACAAAAGTACATTTTATTTGCCTTTTCTTCAACATTTCAAGATAGTTCTCTGATGTGGTAAAGCATAACATGTCCACTGTGTTATGCTTATTTATGGAGAAAACTACTTTTTAGTAATCTTGAGAAATATTGTTAATAATGTGATATGTTCAAATAAAAACCTTCCTCTGTGGTCACCACGTGCCACCCTGTTGTTCACCATATGAGTAGAAATGGCTGAGTTTAGCATAAAATGTCACTCCTTGTCCAACCTGTTACATTGTGTCCACCCTATTTCTCCTCTGTCCAACCTGTTCGCAGTGTTTTTTAAATGAATTAAATAGAATCAACATATATTCTACATGTTTTCTGGTTACTTGCAAGGAATGAATAGTCAAAATGACGTCACTTAAAACTGTCACTATATTGCATTTATATACTAAATTAAATGCATTGCAATGTGTCATAAACATAACTTGGCTTTTTTTTAGATAGTACTTGTTTAGTAATACTTTATTGAAATCCAGTTGCAGGGTAAAGTGAGAGACGTGTTAGCCCTTAGAAAATGTAAATATTACATGAATTATTCATTCTAAACACTTAAAAGAGAGATGAGAATGTCCTGTAACAGGGGGGGACATTAGGGCTGTTCCACATGGTAAAAAACTGGCAAATATCACTACACCATAATATCTTAAACTGGACCACTATACTTTTCTTATTGTTTAAAAACCCATCTTTCAACTGAAATGATAAAATCATGGAAAGTTTAGCATTTCTTTTTTGGAAAGTGACTATTCCGAAATGGTAACGAATAGTAGGATTTGGAAAGACCCAGATACCAATATCTTTGATATGTCATAATTCCGAAATATAAAATAAATATCTGCCCATCTTTACAGCTCTGGAGAACGTCTCCAAGTCAGTGCGTTTATGGAAGACTGCTGTCGAACTGGAGGAGCCAGAAGATGCTAGAATCATGCTAAGCAGAGCGGTCGAGTGCTGCCCTACCAGTGTAGAGGTACACACACAGTCCTAATGATCCAAGACCCATAAACCTTTTTATGATCCATAAAACGACTCGGTCTAACCATGCCGTCTCCCATAGCTCTGGTTGGCTCTGGCCCGATTAGAAACGTATGAGAACGCTCGTCGGGTTCTGAACAAAGCTCGTGAAAACATCCCCACAGACCGGCATATCTGGATCACAGCCGCCAAGCTGGAAGAGGCCAACGGCAACACACAGATGGTGGAGAAGATCATTGACAGAGCCATCACCTCACTGGGGGCCAACGGCGTGGAGATAAACCGCGAACAGTGGATTCAGGTCTGTCTTTACCCGTTTACGACATTGACTTCCATTGTATGAACACAAAACCACTGAGACATTTCTCAAAATATCTTCTTTTGTGTGTAAAATACAGGTTTCGAACCACTTTATTTTTGAGTGAACTATCCAATATAATGCATTTTCTTGGTCTTATTGTGAAAGTGGTTGTGAAGGGAAATGTAATTTAAGCAGTATAAAGATATGTTGAATGAAGACTGCTCACGGCCCGTTTGACTTCTGTCTCAGGATGCAGAGGAGTGTGATAAGGCCGGCAGCGTGGCCACGTGTCAGGCTGTGATCAGAGCCGTGATTGGGATCGGCATTGAAGAAGAGGACTGTAAACATACGTGGATGGAGGACGCTGATAGCGTAAACATTTCGCCTTTTCACACCCACATACGGTTACATTCAACAACATCATAACCAATGCAATGCTTTAATATTGAATGCTGATTGGCTGTTGCGTTGTAGTGCGTGTCTCATGGCGCTCTGGAGTGTGCCCGTGCCATCTATGCCCACGCGCTGCAGGTCTTTCCCAGCAAGAAGAGCGTCTGGCTGAGGGCCGCTTACTTCGAGAAGAATCATGGTACACGGTGAGAACCCATCACACCTCTGACCTTGCCTCTTCATTTATTCTATTTAATACCGAAATGTCAATCTTCAAATGGATTTGCATTCTTCATCTCTCAGAGAGTCTCTGGAGGCTCTGTTACAGAGGGCTGTAGCTCACTGTCCCAAAGCGGAGGTCCTGTGGCTGATGGGGGCTAAATCAAAATGGCTGGCTGGAGATGTCCCTGCAGCCAGAAGCATCTTGGCTTTGGCGTTTCAGGTGAGCACTACCACCATTCATTTCCCACAATCCCTCATCTGCACCATTTTTGCTACTGAACATAAATGAGACTTTGATTTGTGTTTACTTTAAGCAGTCATAAATAAGATTGGTATCACTTTACAATAAGGTATTATAAGTTAACATTAGTAAATGCATTAGCTAACATTAGCATTTATTAATCCTTGTTGATGTTCTTTCATGTCCATACAGGTATTCATGTTAGTTCATGGTGCATTAACTAATGTCAACAGTGACAGCGTTTGATTTTAATAATGTATTAGTAAATGCTGAATTTAACATTAAATAATATTATTAAATGCTGTAATAATATTGTTTCTTGTTAGTTCATTTTTGCTAATGTATTAGCGTATTGTTCATGAAAAGCAGCGTATTGTAAAGTGTTACTATAAGATTTTAGCTTGTCTGATGTTGAAACATTCTCCAGACCAGGGGTGTGATTTTTCCATATTTTTATATATGCAGAGCGACCGCTTCATTCAGAACATAATTTTGCGAGTTCCCTTTATGTATCCAGAGAGGCCGCGAAAAATAGATGCCAAGCACAGCTGTTTTGGTACTCAAAAAAGCATGTGTTGTCATTTTTTATTAATTGGGGAGCTGAACATCGTTCTGTACAGAAAATCCCGAGTCTGGAAGTTGAGAAGTCCGTATGGTATGCGTTAACATTATAACATTATCTATATACAGAGACTAAAATAGACCATAGGCGATAAATTCAAGTGGCATGGATGTCTGTTAATGAACTATTGCTGATTACAATTCAATTAAAAGTAGGCCTAATATAAACTACTCAAGGGTGGAATTTGTTAATGCCATCTTATTTTACATTAGCATAAGATATTTGCACAAAGCATCAACCTATTTTATTCAATACTTTTTAGGTGACTCTTAAACTAATACACATTTGAACTGATATCTCCAAAATTGCCGGTCAGAATTGGGTAATTATAATAGTTTGTTTTTGAAACAAAAATATGTGAAAAATATCTATATTTGGACTACAGTTGCCTGTTTTTAACAATGTAACTATTTGGGGGGGTTGGGTTGGGCAAGGGGTGCGTGCAGTCTTCCTTTTTTGTCCTTGGCTGATCACATGCCTACCAGAGCCATACCATGCTTAGAAGTAAAATATCACGAACCACCCCGAAAGAATGAACAAGGAGCTTACAAATTTGGCTTATACTTTATATAAATTCCTAAAACATAACGTCTATAATATGCAGCTCACAAATAGTTGTTACAGATGTTTATAATCAACCTCTGTCCTTTGTATTTTAATACAACAAAGGAAAGATTTCAAGTGATTCTGTTCATAACACAACAGCTGTAAGAACACTCGGCTTGCCACGATTGTTAGCAAAGTGTCAAATTTATGAGACGGAACATAAAAAAAATAGATGCAGGATATTGAGTTGTGAATCAACGCCCTGCATTTCCCGAAAATAATCATTCCACTTTCAGTATCCAAACATTGAATTGGCCAGTAAACACTCAATCAAGCTTTATGTGTGTGTCTTGTTGTTTTAGGCTAACCCCAACAGTGAGGAGATCTGGCTGGCTGCTGTGAAGCTGGAATCAGAGAATAATGAATACGAGAGAGCGCGTAGGCTGTTGGCCAAGGCCCGCAGCAGCGCCCCCACTGCCAGAGTGAGTGACCTGCGGTTCAGACCGCCCGCTTCCTCTATGCAACACGGGGGGGGGAGGCTCTGCTGGGGACACACTGTTTTGTTTTTTGCAACTTGTGATTTGTTTCTTATTGATCTTGAGAGAAGAGGGGTGATGATGGCTTGTGCAACATAAATGTGACACCAGCTGCAAGACTTTATGGGTAGTTGACAAATATTCCATACATGTGTCTTAAGTTGTGGTATTGCACAAGATTAGAAAACAAACTGTTAATAAATTATTATTAATTATTTAAGTTTTGTATTTTACAAAATAATATAACTTCTTAATCTTCAACAATAAACTTACTTTATATACAATAATATACGTGTATATATACAAATATTTATAATTGATATCATTTGTTGTGCTACTGAAAAACGTGTTCGTGTTTGAAGTCCCCACAGAATGGATCATATACACTACCGCTCAAAAGTTTTGGGACACTTGAGTGAAATGTTTCTCGTTATTAAAAAAAAAAGTGTATGCTTAAATGTCTGAAATTAATTTAGTAGACAAAAATATAATGTTTTACAAAACTAACAATTTGTTTAATAAAACATGTTTTTGAAATAGACTAGTTGGACTGAATAATGAAGAAAGAGGAGCCAATAAGAGCACAGAATAGATGCGAACTCCATTAATTTAGTTTAAAAAGCATCTCAGGGTGAGACCTCAAGAAGCTGCTGGATAAAATGACAAGAAAACATTTCTGCAAATTCTAGTCAAAGGTGACTACACTGAAGAGGATTAAACACAACGCGTTTTAAAAAAAAAATTCAGTTTCAACATAATTCCCATAGTTCCCTTTGTTTTATTTCATAATTTTGATGAGTTTATTACTCTTAAATATGGAAAAATACAAACACATAAGTGAGTAAGAGTCCAAAACCTTTTGATCAGTGGTGTATGTGACCCAGGACAACAAAACCAGTCTCAAGGGTCAATTTTTTGAAATTGAGATTTTTGCATCATCTACAAGCTGATAAATAAGCTTTCCATTGACGTGTGGTTTGTTAGGGTAGAGCAATATTTGGCTGAGATGCAAGTATTTAAAAATCTGGAATCTGAGGGTGCAAAAAAGGTTTGTTTTAACACTCTATTGGCTTACCGCTGTAATGCTGTTCCCGTGCCACTTAATGATTTTGCATTTCTGTCAATAGATCCTCCAAAAAGTGACACACTGGACCTTTAAGACTGGTTTTGACTCTTGAAATTGAGAATCTCAAAAGTATAAACATACAGTACATATAACTATGGTCAAATGACAAATCGTGCTCCGTTTTCGCAATGAAAAGGCTACAGAGTTTACCCTGGCAGTGACGCGTCTTACTAGTCTTTAGATGGATGTATTGATTGAAGGGGTGCATGGAAATGTCTTAAGATCTCGTAAGTGGATGGTAACCACCTGATACCAGATATGCCTTTTTACCCGCTTAAGGAGCGTGAGATTTTTAGGAGGAAATGGTGCGGCGGAGGATTAAAGGTGTCAGAATTGCCTCCTGTCTGGGCTTGTCTAACTCTTTGCTCCAGGAACAAGTGTCAGCATCTAGACGAATATCACAAGATCAGATGAACCTCAAGCACTTGGCAAGATTTCTCTTGAGCGATAATGTTTAATACCACGAGCATGTTTTTTATGGATGCAGGCCATGTGAGGCTCTAACGGGAAAACACTCTTAAAAATCTTCCTGGCCTCCATCTCCCCGACATGCACTTCAGGGCACCTTACTTGTTTTTGTTTGTCTTACCTGTTGCTTGCTTCGATACTTTTGTTTAATGTCACCGTGACAGGCAATTATAAGGTAATTGCTTCAGTATTAATCAATCACGAGTGTTTTCCATGTGAAATATGTGCAGGTGTTTATGAAGTCAGTAAAGCTGGAGTGGGTGCTGGGAAATATCCAAGCCGCACATGAGTTGTGTACCGAAGCCCTGAAGCATTATGAAGATTTCCCCAAACTCTGGATGATGAGAGGTCAGATCGAGGAACAGTCGGAGAACGTCGACAAAGCGCGAGAGGCCTACAACCAGGGTGTACGTTTTGTCGTCTCCAGAGATGCCTTTTGGATATAGAGTAGATGTTTTAACGTCAAACTAAAATGGTATTTAAAAACGTCCGTTTTGTCCGCTTTGCCTTCTTTAGCTCAAGAAGTGCCCACATTCCATGTCCTTATGGCTCCTTTTGTCCCGTTTGGAGGAGAAAGTTGGGCAGCTCACGCGAGCTCGAGCCATCCTCGAAAAAGCTCGACTAAAGAATCCACAAGCCCCCGAACTGTGGTAAGAATCCATTCGAAAAGGCAAAAATACAGATATTGGTTGAAAATGTTCAATCTCTATTGCGATTCTTCCTTCAATCCTTTCTAGGCTCGAGTCTGTCCGTCTCGAATTCAGAGGGGGCTTGAAAAACATAGCCAACACGCTCATGGCCAAAGCACTGCAGGAGTGTCCCAACTCTGGTAAGACACGGTTTTCATCGACATCCACAAAAGGTGCACAGAGACACATTTTCACACTTCTTCATCGCTTGTTTCCATCAACAGGCATCCTATGGGCCGAAGCCGTGTTCCTGGAGGCCAGACCACAACGCAGGACCAAAAGCGTCGACGCTCTGAAGAAGTGCGAACACGATCCTCATGTGCTGCTGGCAGTGGCCAAGTAAGACTCTTCACCCGATTCACACCTATCGAAATTCTCAATTCCGGTTTTCGGTGCAACCCTCCCACGCCCTTACGCCAAGAACAGTCTGATCTTGCCTGCAGCTTTTTTTCTTGGTTGCATTTATACCATGCTCGTGTTTGTGTCACCTGCAGATTGTTTTGGAGCGAGAGAAAGATAACGAAAGCCAGGGAATGGTTCCTGCGCACGGTCAAGATCGAGCCAGACTTGGGCGAAGCCTGGGGATTCTTCTACAAGTTCGAGCTTCAGCATGGAACAGAAGTAAGCATTTAACAATTGTAGTCTCTTGATGTTTCCTGCATTTTGTTTATTTTCAAATCTTGCGGTTACAAAACATTGCTGTGCTTTGTTACCTAACCTGAACCTGTGGACCCTTAAGGGTTTTATAAGTATTTTTTGCCGAAACTTGACTTGAGCAGAGTAGATTTCTGGTGACATCCAAAGCGTAGTCACGCCAGTAGTTCATGTCAGCTGAGAGAAAATTCTCACCACATTCAATTTGGCAATGCTGACGTAGATACGGTTAGGGCTCAAAATCTCTGGACAGAGAACTAGTCCAGGAAAGATTGTTTACGGTCAGAAAACACTTATAGGCTTTACTGGTGCATGACAGCATTACCATTTCTTTTTTCTAAAAACAAACTTTATGAAGATGTTAAACATCTCATCTCTTTAATTTTTTGTTTCTGTCCTTAAGGAGCAGCAGCAGGAGGTGAAGAAGCGGTGCGAGAACGCTGAACCCCGGCACGGTGAACTGTGGTGTGCCGAATCCAAGCACGTTCTAAACTGGCAGAAGAACATCGGAGAAATTCTGGTTCTCGTGGCTTCAAAGATCAAAAACACCTTCTGAAGTCCTGGACTGACAGCAGATTTTCAAATTTTAGCATGTAGTTTCAAGAGAATCTGTGGATGAACGCTATTAGGTTTTGGTTTTTAAAGACTATTTTTGCAACGTTAACATTTTGTGTCCTCTGGACCAGTGATGGCTTCTTTATTTCAGATGCGTTTTCTGTAATATTCTTAGACATAAGAATACCAAGAGATGTGCGACCATTTCGAGGATTGTTTCCAGCACCCTCGGACATCATCACTATTTTCTGCTTGTCACGCTTGTGTAAATGTGCTGCTCATTGGCAAATAAATGAAGTCTGTAATATGTCAGTGCTCATGCCATATTTTTGCTGTTTGTAAGATGTGTATTGACAGTCCTCAAACATTCTCCACGATTAGCTGCTGGTAATTCCGATTCCTGGTGTGCTCTTTGCTTTTGGATTGTTTACATTTTTTCCAGTAAGATTAAAGTCGCCATGAAATAAAAACTGAAATTCCTTTTTTTTTAAGTGTTTATTGTAAATAATTTATCCATGCTGGCATCATTAAAAAAAAAAAATGTGCCCTTATAATCGGTTATCAAACACATACTGCCCTTCTAAATGACATCATCGGCTTGGAATTTTAAGGTTCTGACATTTTTGTCAAAATATGAGTTAGTCACAACTTGCATAATGTGATGTTTTGTCTTTTTTGTGATTTTCAGACTTTTTTCGAAAACAAAACAGTTGCATCTACAAAAAATATGATGTAATGCTTAAACTTTGAAGCTTATCTCAAAACTACTCGGAATGTGTAACCTTTATAATTTCAAGGTGACTATGTCTTAGCTTGAGGATGAGAGGACTGTCCAATAATCAATCCCCAAAGGACAAAATCAAGACCCGTCCTACATTTCTCATTCCAGAAGACATTATGCATGGGTTACACATTTTAAATGTCTCTTGGCATGTGCCGTGTTGGTGGGAGTCTGTGACGGCCTGAAAAAAACTGCCTAGAAGCAAATAAAGAAGGATGGCATCAAAAACTAACTGAGGTGGTTTTAAACGAATCTGGTTCAGGTCCTTATGGTTCAGGTGTTAGCAATAAGTGTTTCCATGATTCATAAAGATAAACCTGCCCCTGGCTGATTTAAACCGGGATCTGACCCCGTTCATATTGTTTCTCAATCTGGGGGCCTTGGCCTCAAAATGCCATAACATTATTTAACACGAAACACGCATAATAATAAGATAAGGACGCTAAACGTAAAGATACGTTTATTTTTATAAACAAAAACATCAGTCTACTTACGCAAAGATGTCATATTTTATTGAATATAAATAGTGGGCGGCCAATGGGGGCCTTAACACAAACATTTTTTGAGATGGTCCAAGTGAGATAAAATTATTATAACTAAAAATGTCTTCGATTTAAACTCATAAATATTTACAATTTCTCACCCGACAGCGAGTGTGTGGATTTCATCGCTCCATAAAGGACCCGTTTCGTTTCCTGACCGCAGCTGTGTAACGTTACCGTTAATAACCAGAATAATAAGAGCTCGTGCGCTGTGAGTGACTGGACTCAATGCGATCAGCTGAAACCGAAACAAAGCTCAAAGTTGATTGATCGCGGAAGTTTTCTCGACTTGATCAGACTGGAGATCTGGTGAAATCCAAAGCGCGATGCCAGCAGCCCGTGACAGATGAGAGAAATCAGAGTCTCTCGCCACACGTTGATTTCGGCAATGCAGGAATGGACGCGGTTCGGGCTCGTGAACGCGCCTTTTGCCAGGACACCAACTAAAACGCCATCCAAAACCGCGTACCTAAACTGGAAAGTTTTCTCACAGTCTGCCTATGAGGTTTTGTGGGGGAAACATGTAAAGCTGCGTCGGACGCCGCTGGACGACGTCCACTGTTACGAGCTCTGAGTGGTGCGCGCAGAAGTGTCTCAGTATCCCATGGTCAATGGTAAGATCTGTATCCCACCTCGTGAGATTTCAGTAAGGGTGCTTGTTATATTTTTGCATGATGTTTTACGTGATAAAATTGTACTAACCAATGGGGTCTCGGTTCTAATAAAATAGCACTACGTATAAATGGGTCTGTATTTAAGCTGCACTAGCAAACGAACTAGTTTGAAAACTTGTTTTAAGAGAATATACTCTGGGTTGCATTTAGGCTTATGCATATGTATTTGGCAGACTTTTTTATCCAAAGAGACCTAGTGTGCGTTCATCTTCGCATAGCTATATGCGTGTGCCTTGAGTTTCGAACCCATGACCTCTGTGCCGCAAAACTGTGATTTGCGGTGTTTTTTTCAAGGTCTATTTATTGTTTAAAACAAATTGAAGTGTGTAGGAAATGATATATTTCTGTGTGGAAAGGAATGCTAATGTTTTTTTGTGCGCAGTTTGTGAACAGGCATTCGGTCTGTGTGACCGTAATGCTGCTGTTTGCAGTGGCGCACAGTAAGCGCGCGTGTGACTATTCAATGATCATCAGCACCTACAGAGCGCTCATCTTGGTCGAGCTCCAGAACCTGGTACGAACCCGATTTTACATTTTTACGCAGTGAACTTTCACCAAATCTGTCATTTATGTCTTGCATCATCATATAATTGAGGCTTATGTAAGCAACTGTGGACCTTGGAAACTGTTATGTTGTAAGGGCGTTGAAACTTTAAGGAAAGTATCGCTTATCTTAGCGCATTTGGTCTGCTGCTGCCATCTGCTGGTGAATTGGTTTAATGTCATCTGAAATAAGTTCTCATGTTTTCTCTCAACAAAGAATCTGACGGGTCCATTTGACATATCTAAAGAAACGGACCACTGTCCTTCTGAGAAGGTACAGCCACCTGTACATGACTACATGTATGTTGTTGATGCACATTCTGTCTATTGGTTTTAGACAGTCACTTTGTGAACCAGACTTTTTGTGCTGTTTTAATCGATGCAAACAATCGGTTTTTTTTACGATAGGTTCATCGTATTCTGCGATATATTTATGGCATGACGCAGATCTTCAGCTGTCTAAATGAAGGCCATGCTGACAGCATGACAAAGGTGGTCTGTCAAATGGCTGAACTCATCAGACAGAACTGCCGCAAACCAGAAAGATTGGTACGATTGATTTATAGCTAGAATAATACACTGACAATCTCGTGATCTAAAATTATTTTTTTTGTTTTACAGGGAAAAGGCCATAAAAAGACATCTAGCAAACCTGTAAATAGACGCAAAGGAAGACAAAGGCGGAAAATGAAAATGATGGGGATGCTTATAAACTGCTGGCAGAAATTGCTCAGCGTGTCCGCTTATTAAATCACAGCATATAGGTCTCGGATCGGCTTAACTCTTTATTTAAAACTGTATGCACATGATTTTCTCCCTTAACATTATTTATGCACATTCACAGGTTTAAAAAAAAAAGGAACACTATTTTTTTAGAGCACTCCATCCGTGAAATAAGCTGAGGTTTTGTCAAATGCATTATACATATGAAAAACACATGCATTGTGTAACTTTATTGCCACAGTACATGTTTCTCTTTTCTGTTGTAGCCTTTAGGTTCTGTTATACAGATAGGATATGTGATTTGAGCATAGCCGGTCTGATACTTATTCATGGTAAACAGTTGGACAAACTGACAATATATTGTATTTTGATGTTTTTGTATAACAATGGTTTTACTCTAAATACGTTGTTAAAAAAAAACTAACAACGCCATGGTTGGTTTGTTTAACTATACTAACCATGGTTGTTATGGTTGGGTATAAATAAAAATGTGTAGTATAAACATGGTTGATTTTGATTAGGGATATACACACACACACACACACATATATATATATATATGCTGCATATTGAGCCAAATGTACAACTGTAATATGCTGAAGTATTTCAACTTAGGTTCATGTTCTCACAGGTATAACACTAGACTACTCCTAACACACACAATAAGCTGTTTTGATAACTTGGTTCTGTTTTTAAACGTGTTTGGTGAAAGAAGGTGCTCATTTGTTTGCAGTTACTACTTTACTGTGCTACATTGCTGGAAACCACCATCTGATCTTTTTAATACTGACAATACTGGATCTCAATCATTCAAAGTGGCTATCAGAAACTCATTAAACAGTTCGCCTCTCTGTGACAAGGATATATAGCCGCTTTAATGCTGCTCATTTGTGTCTTTCAAACAATCTACATTTTCTGTAAGACTTCTTAAAAAAAATAAACAAAAATTATAAGACTCTTAAATCCCAATTTATTTCGGAATATTATTCCTTGACCCATGCATTGTAAACAATGTAATTTACTCTCTGCCGCAGTCATTCCATCAGAGAACGTGAAGCTGAGGTCACGCCCTATGTCGCAGTGGCGCCGCCATCTTCGGAGTTTCATACTTTGCCGCTATTATTGTTTTGATATGTAGGGATACTTATTTTGTTTTATATATGGAGAACTCGAAAATTATTGAACCAGTGGCTGTCCCAATGTTATTGCATTTTTTAACACAGTAAGACCGACCTACCATAGATTATTTCCTAATCAAACAAGAAACACAAAAACAATGCATTGAACACACTAGCAGCCAGCCATCCTCCAAAGATGGCGCAACATTCAAGTGACGTCGATTAACAAGCTCCAATGCAATGTCAACGACTTTTACTTTGTACTTTTTATCGCGTTGACAAGCAGAGGACTTTTATTATGAACTTGTCGAGTTTTACCGGCTCGTCAGCATTGTCTCATACGCATGCGCACTGTGTGCACTTCCTATTGTCATCTGTAGAATTTCTGCATTTCCATATGTAGCTTTGATATTATTGTATTGTTTGAGTCCGTTCGCACCTCTTTGATTCATGCTCACTTTTCTTTTCACCACCGTGTTTTGCGCCACGTACCTTTCACCGACCATCAGTCATGTTAGCGGTAAAGACTTCACTGAGCAGGAAATGTCTCATTACAGGTAAGATGTATACATATTCTACTGAATACAGCGGTAAACATTGACATGCAGTGTGTGGCTTATACGATCACGGTATTTGTTTGAAGTCACAGCGGTTATACCGTCTATAAAGGATTAGCAATGTTACCCAAGAGTAAGCAAAGGGCTATTAACTGTCAATCGCCATCACTTCTGTCACTTCGCCATATGGTCTTAAACTGTATAGATACACAGCTTAACGACGTGACTGCTAGCTAGGCTAGGTTAACGTTACCTGCATCATGACTTATAAGTTCTGCTTTAAATAATGTTGTCGGACGGTCATTGTGAAAGCTTGTTTAACTCATTGTTTATTTTTCAGAGACAGAATAAAGTCCATGTTTTATCATGCCTACAACAACTATCTGGAGAACGCTTACCCTTATGATGAGTTGAGACCTCTGACGTGTGATGGACAGGATACATGGGGCAGGTACGACCATTCTTACATATGGCTCTGGTATTATTTTAACAAGAATTATACTGGATTAATATGGCTCAAATGTTTATAGTCTAAGGAGGAAACGTCACTCTTGTTCTGGTTTGGCCACAAACAAACTTCCCAGTTAATCTATTATGTTCCATATCTTGCATCCTATGGAATCAAACGTCTTCTAAGCCTATACAATCTCTTATTTTAAAAGCAATGACCTGGACAGCAAGTTTATATATTGTATATATATTATTGTAATACAATATATTTCTGTCTCTTTCTTTTTATTTTCTCTCTCACACTCATTGATGCACTGGACACATTGCTGGTATGTCATTTAACCTTAAATGATGTGACTTTACCTTCAGTTGGGATGCTAAAAATGTACTTATATTAAAACTCATTCCAGATTTTGGGGAACCATACAGAGTTCCAGCGTGTGGCCACATTGCTTCAGGACACGATTGACTTTGACACTGATGTGAATGCATCCGTTTTCGAGACAAACATTCGTGGTAAGGCAGCTGGTGTTGTGTTAGGCCTGCTCATCTTGTAATACCGGTTTCAAGCCTCATTCAAAAGAAAAGTCCTAGACATTGAGATTCAACGACTACAATGGTTACTTAGACAAGTCACTTGTGTATGTGTTTTATTGTGTTCTGTTCACCTAAACAAGTGTGCTTCCCTGCAGTGGTCGGTGGGCTTCTGTCGGCCCATCTGCTTTCCAAGCGTGCGGGGATGGAGGTTGAGGAGGGCTGGCCTTGCTCTGGTCCTCTCCTGCGGTTGGCAGAGGATGCTGCCCGTAAACTACTTCCTGGTATGTGTGCAAATGCACATGTCAAATCTGCAGACCTTCATTTATAAATACATAAATAACTAAACAACTGTATCGCTAGAAACCTGGACAGATTTTTAGGTGTTTGTCATTGCAATGGCAATGGCAGTGCATGGTGCTTGTGACACTTACATACATCAACACCTTACAATGCAGCCTGCCCATTTCAGCATTCCAGACACCCACAGGCATGCCATATGGCACAGTTAACCTACTGACGGGTGTTAACCCCACTGAGACCCCTGTCACCTGTACTGCTGGAGTGGGCACCTTCATCCTGGAGTTCTCCACCCTTAGCCGACTCACGGGAGACCCTGTGTTTGAGAATGTGGCACGCAAAGCTCTCAAGGCCTTATGGAGAACACGCTCCGATATCGGCTTGGTAAGATCTTTTTATCTGCCGGTCATGGAGTTTGTCGCACATTCGTGACACTTTAAGAAGTTTATTCAAAATACTTTGGTTTTAGCTTTGACCTTTGCTGAAAGTCTTTAACTTGTAATTGTAGTAGTTAGTAAGGCTTTGAGCAAGTGCTTCTAAGAACCAGTAAGATTTGTGTTTGTGAATGGCGATTTCTTTTTAAAGCGTTAATCACTTGAAAAACAGTTACTTGAACAGTAGCAGAATAAAAAGGCAAAACACAGATTTGACATCTGATTTAAGGGTTCCTGTAAAACAGATAATTGTTATTTGAATCCATCTTGTCTTAACCACAAACATGTGAATACAGCCATATGCTCCAAATCTGATTTAAATTATAGCCGTTTGCTTATTGCTGTTTTACACAGCTGGATTTTTTTGCTATTTTATGTTATTTTACAGTTATTTAGGGCTGTTATTTAATCACGATTAAGCGCGTCCAGACTAAAAGTTTGTGTTTAAATAATTTATGTCTGTGTTTTTATAAACACATACACCTACACATAAATGTTTTTATTTAGGGAATATTTGCATGAACACATTTACATTAATATATCATTTAAAAAAAACTTTAAAAATAATACAAATATATGTATGTGTACGTTTTTATAAATACGAAAATGAATATGCACAGACATATATTATGTTAGCACAAACTCTTCTTCATCTTCATGTAACAGCCTTAATTGGCAAAACTGTTTACAAAGTGTCTATTTTGTATAAATTTGTATAAAGTAAATAGTGACAGATGGATATATATTGCGCTAGTTGATATATTTGGTTGATATTTAGAATAAAAAAAAAAAAGTAATATACAAGCAAGACATATTTGTTTAAATGTTTGCTCATCTGCAATACGTCTCTGAGACAGAGGACACATAGACATCTAGAAGATGTCTGTAAGATGTTTATGATTTAGAATGCATGTAAAACTGCTCTTTCTAAGATGTTTATCAGATGTTTTTACACGGCAGATGTTTACCAGATCTTTAGCAGACATCTTACAGACGTACCTGTGCTGTCTTGGCCTGTTTGTTTACTCTCAAGCAGTAGCTGAATCATTCTGAGAAATATTTTTTATTTGCATTCTGAACTAAAAAAGCAAACACAAAATTCTGTTTTTGATTTGACACATTGAAACGTTCTGTAATCTTAACAAAATACAAACAGCTGCTCAGGTATATTGCCAAGATGGCTTTGGCTTACTCCACCTTACTGACCTTTATGTACTGTCTTTTCAGGTGGGCAACCATATAGATGTTGTAACCTCTAAGTGGGTGGCCCAGGACGCAGGGATTGGTGCAGGAGTGGATTCATACTTTGAGTATCTTGTAAAGGGAGCCATCATGTTGCAGGACGAGGAGCTGCTGACAATGTTTTATGGTAAAAACACAAAAATATATTATTACAGTCTTCTAGTAACTGTTGATACTTTACAATATTGCATATGTCTTGGTGTTTTGCTTATCGTAATACCAATGGCTAATACGTTTGTTGGTGACTGTTTTTTCTTTCTCGTGTAAAAGCGTGAACAAGCCCTCAATGTGTGTTGCAGAATATGATAAGTCCATAAAGAACTACACTAAGTTTGATGATTGGTATCTGTGGGTACAGATGCATAAAGGAACAGTATCAATGCCTGTGTTTCAATCTCTGGAGGCTTTCTGGCCCGGATTACAGGTGAGAGACGATCCCTTACCTTACATCAGTCCAACACACTACAGGGTGTATTTATTTTGAGTTCAATTGGTTTATCATCTATCATCCACATGGACATCTTAATTTCTTCTGGTCCCAATTCATGTACATGTTGTTCTGTATTGTTTATTTTGAAATCAGAGTTTAATAGGAGATATTTCTAGTGCAACAAAGACCTTCCATAATTACAACAGCGTATGGCGTCAGTTTGGAGGCCTTCCGGAGTTCTACAGCATTCCTCAAGGATATACAGTGGACAAACGGGAGGGATACCCTCTTCGGCCAGGTATCTACAATAAGAGATTATTATTATTAAGAGGTATCTTTGAACGATTCATGTAAATCATCAATTGGTTGTCTTTAGCAAGTAACGCTTAATGAATGAGGCGTTTACATAGCGCTTTATTGTACACCCAAAGCTCTTTACAATCATATGAGGGGGGGTCTCTCCTCACCCACCACCAGTGTGCAGCGTCCACTTGGATGATGCGACGGCAGCCACTGTACAACGGCGCCAGTCCGCTCACCACACACCAGCTATCGGTGTAGAGGAGAGAGAGAGATAGAGCCAATTCAGAGGGTGGGGATTGGGCCAGTGGAGGGAATCTGGCCAGGACACCGGGGTTACACCCCTACTCTTTACGAGAAGTGCCATGGGATTTTGAATGACCACAGGGAGTCAGGAACGTCTCATACGAAGGACGGCACTTCTTTACAGTATTGTGTCTCCATCACTATACTGGGGCAGTCTTGGGCTAAAGGGTTATATGGCTGCTGTTCTTTTTCATACTGGTGTAAGTCCACTCAAAACGATAACTAAGGCTGAGCAGTTTTTATTCATGAATGACACTTAAAATTGCATGACATGTACTGGGCTTTAATCAAGCCTATGGTTTATTACTGCTGAATGATAAAACAGGCAAATTATACTATAGGCTGATAGAGGAATTCGAGTCAAAGGCTCTTCTCACCAGAACACCTTACGTAGCACCAGAGCAGCCACGTTGTGATGCTCTACCAACTACCAGAACAACTTAACAACCTACTCGTAATGCTCTAGCAACTACCCAGAACACCTTGGCAACCACCTAGAACCCCCTAACAACCACCTAGAACTCCCTATTGAGGCTCTAGCAACTAACCAGAACACCATAGCAACCACAGAGTAGTATTCTAGCTACTACCCAGAGTAATGCTCTAGCAACTACCCAGAATACCTTAGCAACCACGGAGTAATGCTCTATCAACTACCCAGAACTCCTTAGCAACCACTTAGCGATGCTTTAGCAACTTTCCAGAGCACCTAAGCAACCATTTATAACTCCCTAGTGACGCTTTAGCAACTTATCACAACTCCTTAGCAACCACTGAGTAGGGCTCTCGCAACTACCTAGTACACCTTAACAACCACCTAGAACTCCCTAGCGATACTTTAGCAACTACTCATGACCACTTAGCAGCCACCTAGCAATGCTCTGACAACTACCTACAATACCATAGCAACCACTGACTAATGCTCTAGCAACTACCCAAAACACTTTAGCAACCACCTAGTAATGCTCTAGCAACTACCCAGTATACCTTAGCAACCACCTAGAACTCCCTAGTGATACTTTAGCAACTACTCGGGACCCCTTAGGAACCACCTAGAACTCCCTAGCGATACTTTAGCAACTACTCATGACCACTTAGCAACCACCTAGCAATGCTCTGACAATTACCTACAATACCATAGCAACCACTGACTAATGCTCTGACAACTACCCAGAACACTTAAGCAACCACCTACGATGTTCTTGAAACTACTCAGTATACCCTAGCAACCGCCTAGAAGACCTTAGCAACCACTTAGGTATACTTTTGTTACCACCCAGGATACCTTAGAAACCACGAAGCTATGCTTTTGTAACTACCCAGGACACCTTAGCAACCACCTATGAACACTCTCTCAAAACACTGTAGCAATGATTTCACAAATGCTGTGAAAGTTGGCAACATACAAAATGAAATTTCAATAATTATTCAAAGCTCAGTTTGTGTGTTTGTGTTTTAGAGTTGATCGAGAGTGCCATGTATCTGTATAAGGCCACCGGTGACCCGACCTTCATGCAGCTCGGCCGGGATGCAGTAGAATCGATAGATAAAATCAGCCGAGTGAACTGTGGCTTTGCCACTGTGAGTTTCACTTCAGTTTATTAGTCTCAAATCTTGTGCATAACATATACTGTGAATATAAACATGAAATCTTCACCTGTCTGCTTCTGATGAAGGTTAAGGACGTGAGGGACCACAAGCTGGATAACCGCATGGAGTCCTTCTTCCTGGCGGAGACCATTAAATACCTCTACCTCCTTTTCGATCCTGAAAACTTCCTGCACAACAGCGGCACTGAGTTCGAGCTCGGCGGCCCGCAGGGGGACTGCATACTCAACGCGGGGGGATACGTCTTCAACACTGAGGCTCATCCGCTCGACCCCGCCGCCCTTCACTGCTGCAGCCGGGACCAGGAGGAACACAAAGAGCTACAGGATATACTCCTCAGCTTCTCTGAACCACTCAAGCCCTCCATGGACCAATCAGAGGAGACTTCAGGGGCCTGGGACCCCCCTGAGAGCATAGCACTGAAGCCAGGCGAGAGACGGAAAGCTCCTGTGCTCTCTTGCCCCACTCAACCTTTTAGTGCCAAACTGGCTGTTATGGGTCAAGTCTTCTCTGACAACTCGTGAACAGACTTCAATCTTCTCGTGAACAATGTACAAAGATGGAGAGTATGTTTGTAATTTAATTTTGGAAAGATTAAATGTTTTCTAAATGTGTGGATTTTTTCCACCCCCTTTTATTAAAAAAGTTTTAGATGATGATTCAAGTGCAGTTATTTTAGTCTAGCACAGTTTTCAAAAACAATAGGTGGCTGCAAAAAGGTACAATTCTTCAATCTTATTTTCTAGTACAAATATCAAAATATTATTTGTTTAAAACAAGAAAAAAAATATCTTGTACTTAAAGTACAAGTACAAATCTTTGCCCATTGGCAATTTTTTTGTAAATTAAGCCACTTGATATTTTTTTAGAAAACATGACTTGATATTTTAGGTCCATTAGCTTCTCAAGTATATCCGAGAAGCAAATATATTTTTTAAGTATAGAAATATATTTGTCATATTATACAGCCACAGAAAAAATAAGAGACCATTTCAAAAGGATTTCAGTTTTTCTGAATTTACTATTATAGGTATGTGTAAAGGTCAAATGAAAATTTTTGTTTAATTCTTTGAACTACTAACACTATTTTTCTCAAATTTAAAATATTTTCAGAAAATGAAAACTTGATAAACGGGTCTAAATAACAGAAAAGATAAGACAAGAAGTTATTGTTTTCACTTGTATGCAATACAACAGTAACATTTGTACATGTATTTAGGAAAATATTTTTTTTATGTGATTACCTCGATTTTTATCATAGTTTTCATGTGTCTTGACATGCTGTCAGTCTTTCACGTTGCTGTTGGATGACTTTGTCACTCCTTAGGGTTGATTTTGTTGAAATTCTGGACACATCTAGAATCGCTGATTTATTGAAAATTTGGTATGATCTCTTAATTATATTTTTTATAACTTTATATTTATTTGAGAATTTTTTTATATTTGTACTGGAAAACAAGATTTTCTTTATTGCCATGTATGCACTTTAGTGCTTGGCCGCTAAAAGTGTAAATTACAGACTTGACTTTGTGCATGCAAAGATCGTTTGGACGGGCGGGCGCGATTCCTCCATTTTTTTTATATCTGTACCGGAGAGGTCACGCTGTGACGTTTTGATCTTCTATTGGTCTCACGCACTCACGTGACGCGAATTTGCAGGTCAGAGTTCACCAAACTTCTACTTTGCTACGCTGTGAAATATCGCTGGACGGGCTTGCGTTACCTGTCTGTCGCATTCGCATGCGTATGAATGAAAGTCAATTGAGGGAAAAGTCAAGTGTGACTGCGACTTACATCCCACTGTTTCATGCCAACAAATTCAATTGAAGCTCTTGACCCTCAGGAGTCATTTTCACATCAGAAAGCAAATGAGAGCCAGAGTGCAAAAGTTTATGCCCTCAAGCAGTTTGTGCCCGTTTTTCTTTTATGCTGGGATTAGTGAGTTCAAAATTTTTTTAAATACTCATACTGTAGATTTCTGATCTGATTTCTGTATCTGAATCCCATCACATATTCTTAATTTTATTTAGTTGTGTAAAAATGGTCACATTTCGGGTATGGGTCACCATACCTGACAAAATAGATCACTTTCACTCACTTTCACTTCAAGTAGCCGAGAAATTAGGTCAGCATTTAAAATGGGCTTCCCATTAGATTTAAAAAATGTTTTCGATGTTTCCATACGGCCCCAAAATGTATCACGGCCTAAAAATGTTCACAAACTGCAGTTTGCAGAGACTCGCTTTGTGGCCATCTCAGGTTAGATGAATGAGTAGTGTGATTGTATCATACACACAAAGTGCTCGTCAGCACAACAAAGTAACAAATCAACACAACGAAGAACTGCCATGCCTGGTGAAAGCTGTACGCTACAGGCACTCTAAAAGCATTCGCCAGGTCAACGACTAAAAATCAACAGGCCTGTTGTGGTATTTAAAATAAAATAGTATGGGGCTATATTTGGAACAGCGTGCAAGGTTGAACGGACGTGTTTACTGCCTGCAGGTCTTATACAAATCTCAACTCTATAGGTTGGCCAACATCTCTAGTCTTTTACTGGAAAAATGGGGGTGCGCACAAGGAAGAATCATTAATAAACAATAACTTCCTTAAACAGTATTTCAAAAACAGGCGTAATGCCATCAACAACTTCCCTATTAAGTGAGTTTTGAGGTTTACAAGGGCGATAATCGGACTTTACAATTAACTGCAATCTCAGCTTTTTGGGGACATCGATAAGCATTCAGTGATGGGCTGGAAAACTACAGACTCAGACACACATGTCCAGGCTTCACAGCAGGTTTTCACAAAACGGCCTAAATCTGCCCACTCACTGTCTCCATCAACTGTTAATGAAACATGGGGCAAAGAATTCTGCGCTTTACAGAAAGCAGACTGGCTTTCAGAAAAACTCACTAAGTGCAGACGAGTGCACAGACCAGAATAAGCATTCGGTGCATACGGCCTCTGGTATATCATTGGAGAACCCATACTTTTCCAATGACTTATAGCTTTCACATACGACATGCGACGTGCAATGCAGGTCTTCAGGCAACATAAATTTAGTTCCACATTGGTTTACTTTTGCTCGTGCACAAATGCCCTCGGCACAATTTTCAACGCATACAGACCATTCGTATGCAAAATAACAATCTGGCCGATATCATAGATATTCCATCACCGTCACCTTAACACCAGCATCCCTGGCAATAAGACATATCCCCAATTGACACATTAAATCTCTTCCCAGCAATGAAACAGGACCCAGACAACACAAATGTATGCACCATCCGTATTCCCTCTCCAGTTTTACAACTCAGGGGAACCGTGACTGGTTCAGAAACATGATGCCCGGATGCTGACACACAAAAAACTGTTTAGTTTCTCAGTGGTTTGAATGGCAAGTAGCTAGGTCGTATGGTGGATTTGCCTGCCCAACTGTCTACCATAAATGAAATGCATATATCACCAACCAAAAGATTATACCTTGGCAATGCTTTAAACAATCAGACTTGTGTAACATAAAATTCAGAAAAATCTTGATGGCATTGCACAGTGCGGTGACAGTGTAAGGTTTTGATCGTTGTCCCAGTTGGATGTTCTCTGCGCTCTTGTCCATTGGCCGCCTCCTGACTTTGTGCCAGTTTGCTGGCCCCATCTTCACAGCGAGTGACCTGCGGAGTTCAGGCATTGTCGGACTAACAGAATATCAGCAGTTTTCGGCAAAGCGCTTTCCCGAGTCGTACGGATCTGGTAGATGAGTCATCGCCTCTTTCATAAAATGAAATATGAAATTCATATCTGACAAAGTCCAATGGCCTGCAAACCATTATCGTCATCATTGTCCAGAAATCTCGACCATTGGTGCTTGAAATGAGATGTCGTCAATGTCCTTGAATAAATCCATTCTCTGTTTCATGCCCCTGGTGCTATACGGACACTTTGCGCAAGAGCAGGTGGGCTCAATGCTGGTTGAGATGTGATGACCAGTGTCTCACAGTTCGACTCTCTGTCGAGGGTGCACTGGGTGATGCCATTGCTGCTTCAGGTGGCGGTGCGTCGTGCTGTTGGATTTGTGGTCGTCGAAGAGGACAGTTGTCGAGGTCGGGGTCGATTCTTAGGGCTTGCAGCTCTCCCACGGGATAGTGGTATGGCGGTGGGGAAATAGAAACAGAAGAACAAGAGTTAGTTGATGTGTGTAAATCAATATTAGACTTTTTGCTTCAGAAATGTTCTCAGTCCTGACTTACGCAAAGTTTTCAACCCAGACTTTCTCTCTGTTCAGCCTCTTTCAGCCAAAAACTCAGAGTTTCTTTACAATGTTCACACTGATGAGAACAACATCCTGCACAACGTCTCCTACTTTGCTTCATCTCTGTATGATTAACTTTCTGGAGTTAAGTAACGCTCAGCGTCCCCTCTACAGGAAAACCACGGTGTTTAATTGATATCTAGCATGCTTTTTAGGCCATATATTTTTCTTATTTCTACATAAACCGGTTCATAAAATGTAACCTGTTTGCTGCCATGGACACCCATCTCGTCACCTCGAGGGAAGCGCCAACACGTATTCAATTTGTCTCAGTTATAGCCCCGGCGACACTGTTTACGGTGCGACTCTCGGCTTTACCTATGCGATCTTTATCAAACTGCTGTGTCTCAAGGACTGCCTTTTGACACCATGGTGCCTCAGAGGATGGCCAGATCCTCGTTACGGTTCCCAAATAGCTATGTCTCAAGGAATAAAACCCCCTTATTGACACCTGTCGCTATATGACCAAATTGGGGGTCCTTTCTAACAGCAAACCAAACAAAAGTATCTTTATTTTCAGAGGGAGTTTATTGCCTTGGTTCTCTCTCAGAATGTCCCACTGAGTTCGTTTGGATCCCGATGCTGTTCTTCCCAGTCAACGGGAGAGCGAACGGCCCCTCGTCCCTGAAGGCTAAACGGGGTAGGGTTGGACCCTGGGTCCAAGATGATCAATCACCCGTCCCGAGGCCCAGGGATTCCAGTCGAGGGATCCGCACTTCTGACACCAAATTGTTGTGGAAACGTTTCTGAGAGAGGAGACCAAGATTTGTCTTTGAAAATATTGATTTGCTTGCAAGCAGTATCAACACAAAACAGTGACAATCATCAGTTGGCAGAGATTGGAACACTCTTTGTTATTTGCATACCATCTTTATACCCCTACTCCTCCTTTCTCCACCAATCATCAGTCTCATTTTACATCTTCCCATGCTATGTTTCATTCTTATCCACAGCTCCAAGGCCGTGCACATCTCAACAACACAAGATATCATTCATTCTCTAGAAGAATTAGTTCTACCAAAACCTCACATAGGCATCTGCTACATTCAAAAAGATAAATCAGTGGAACACTCCTAGAAAGGTGCTTACAATCAGTTCTTTCCCCTTTTCGCTTTTTCTATATATACCACCTCCCTGGGTCCAATTATTAAGGCACATGGGTTCTCATACCATTTTTATGCAGATGATACGCAGCTTTATTTCTCTTTCAGCCAGATGACCCCACCATCTCTGCCCGCGTTTCCGCCTGCCTTCTGGACATCTCTTCTTGGATGAAAGAGCATCACCTACAACTCAACCCCTCCAAGACAGAACTCCTGGTTATACCGGCCCAACCATCGATTGAACACCACCTCACCATTCAGCTCAGGGGCCTCATTTATAAAGCTTGCGTACGCACAAAACGGGGCTGAAAACATGCGTACGCCAGTTCCTGCGCAAAAGGTGGGATTTATAAAGAAAAACTTGACGTGAAAATATGCGCACCTACACGCAAACTCTGACCCATGCGTACGCACATTTTGAAGACAAAGCAGTTTGGCGACACTGATGGTGAGTTGAGGAACTGACTGCGGATAAAGGGAATTAACCCTTTGCAAAATGGCAAAATTTACTTTGACATATTTCAATATTTACAATATTTACAAGTTGCTCATAGGTCCCGGTTACAACAAAAAATTACAAATAACATTAAATCACCATTATGGGTCCTAAAGATACATACATGCATGTTTAGTTTAAATACATAAAAGGAACTATATGCTGAAAGTACGTAAATTTAATTTCTTTCACTTCCATTCTTAAATGGATGTAGGCCTATCACTCATTATGTGATTAATGTGATAAGGTGTAAGTGATTAAATCTGATCGCTGAAAACATAGACAGCCTACTGCAGCAACACTTAAGTGCATATTGTATGATGGATGCGCTGGCACTGCTGGAAGACTATGCCAATGGCAGACTTCGGAGGGAAAGAGTATTCAGGGACCGTGAGGATTTCCTAGCCCATGATGATGAGTGGCTAATAAGCCGCTTTAGATTTCCTAGAGCCATGCTCTTGGATCTGTGTGCTGAACTTGGCCCAGCATTACAAAGACCAACAACACGGAACCGCGCCATCCCGGTACGAACCCAAGTACTTTCAGTTTTAGGATTTTTGGCAACCGGGACATATCAGCAGGAAATAGGCGACAGGTAACTAAGTGTACTTTTTTTCAAGCAAAACCTTATTGATTTTAACATTCCTATTAATTTGTCATAGGTCTGGGATTTCACAGCCATCCCTAAGCTCATTAGTGCCTGCAGTTTTGAAAGGGATTATTCAAATGACCAATCGATACATAAAGTTTCCTTACACTGTTGGAGAACAGGCCAATATCAAAAGGCAATTTGCAGCAATGTCCGGTTTCCCAAATGTAATCGGCGCAATCGACTGCACTCATATTGCTATAAGGGCTCCATATGTAGATGAATTCATTTATGTGAATCGCAAACATGTGCATTCAATAAATGTGCAAATTATATGTGACGCCAACTTGACTCTAAGGAATGTTGGCCTCACGATGGCCTGGTTCTACACATGACTCTTTTATTGTAGCGCACAGCAGTGTAGGGAATCGACTTAGGGCAGGTGCCGTTAGCGATGGCTGGCTTCTGGGTAAGTAAATGCATATAATTGTTTTTACATAACAGTTAAAACCTATTGTACAAATAATCTGTTATACTTTACAGGTGACAGCGGTTACCCGCTCAGGTGCTGGCTACTCACCCCATTCTCAAACCCTCAGAGCGCAGAAGAAGTGCGCTTTAATGATACCCACGCTCGTGCACGCTCAGTAGTTGAGAGAGCCATTGGCCTCCTCAAGTGTAGATGGCGTTGCCTTGATGCTTCGGGTGGTAGACTTTTATATCAACCAAAAAAAGTATGCCAGATCATCATGGTGTGCGCTATTTTACACAACATAGCACTGATGAATGGTATCCCTGTTCCTCCCGACCTACCACAACACCAGCATGAAGAGCCTGACCCACACCCCCCTCCCCAACAAGAAGGACATCATCAGGGAGCAAGGCTCCGTCAGGAAGTAATGCGCCATTTGTGAAGAACAACAGTGCCAAGGTTAATTTTTTAACAAGATCTTTTAATGTAGATGCAATGTCACCCAGCACAACCCTTATTTGCTTAAGCTCATCTGCGATTACAGTAATTGCATTAATGGTGTCTCTCTGTGTCTGCAGAACAGCCTCAGTCAGAACCCGGCCACTTCCAGCCGTGCCATACGGTCGGGACGCACTTGTGCTGGGGACCTCGGGAAACTCCATAGCCCCTGCAGACTCTGCGATGGGAGTTTCGTCACACTGGTCTCCCGCAGACTCTGCAAGAATAAGGACTAAACCAATTG
The DNA here is from genome assembly GCA_006030095.1 of Triplophysa siluroides. Lineage (NCBI taxonomy): Eukaryota > Metazoa > Chordata > Actinopteri > Cypriniformes > Nemacheilidae > Triplophysa > Triplophysa siluroides. The sequence goes on from VCII01000161.1 coordinate 432,860, forward strand.
TGTAACTTATTTTGTTTAATTGAGCACACAAGCAATAAAGTTATTTACCTGGTTCCCCTGTATCCAGCACATCTGTGTCTCCCTCCCTCTCAGACACAATGCCACACACACTGGTTTGGCTGAGAATCGAGGCCATTCGGGTCTCCATTGGGGACAAATCGGGGGCGCCTTTGCCCCCACCAGTCGCACACACACTCTGTCGGTGAGAGGCAAGCCGCCTTGCCCCACCTTAAGATCGGACCACTTCTTTTTTACATCTGGAACCGTCCTGTTTGCCGAAGCAACTGCGTTTACCGCAGCAGTGATGTGTTGCCACTCTAAATATTTTTTTTATTGGTAATTCCACTGCTGTGGCCACCAAACAAAATAGCCTTCCTTTCATCCACCTCACTCACAAGAACCTCTATTTCTGCCTCAGAGAAATTTCGCTTCTTGCCCTTGCTCTCCATTGCTGCCATGATTTTGTTTTTAAAAAAACACAAATTTCCTTGCTCCTTTTAATATGCATGGCCAATGAGGTAAATTTGCATTGTCTATATATGGTTGAATGTGGGCGGATAAAGGGCGGTAAATGATTTTTTTTGCGTGCGCAAATTATCAGGTAGGCTGTGATTTATAAAGTGAAAATTGCGTGCAGGTGTGCGTACGCATGGTTTTATAAATCTGAATCTTTTTTTGCGTACGCTATTTTTGGCTTTTGTGCGTACGTAGAGTTTTAGTAAGGATCCTACGCACAGTTTTATAAATGAGGCCCCAGATCCTCAACTATAACACCCACCAAGTCGGCGAGGAACCTGGGGGTGATGTTCGACGACCAGCTGAAATTCACCTCTCACATCACAGCAACCACACGAACTTGCAGGTATGTGCTACAATATCAGGAAAACCAGGCCATTTCTGTCGGAGCAGGCCTCTCGGCTGCTATTCCAAGCTCTGCTCATGGCAAGACTGGACGACTGCAATGCAGTCAAGCCCTTGCAAATGATCCAGAATGCAGCTGCCCGTCTAGTTTTCAATCAGCCTAAAAGAACCCATGTAACACCCCTCCTGATTTCACTTCACTAGCTGCCAATTGCCGGCTGCATCAAGTTTAAATCGCTGACACTGGCCTTCAGAACAGTAACGGCAATTTGTAATAAATGTAACAATATATTCACACACAATTGGCATACAAATATACAACTCACCTTTTTTGGTTTTTCATAGTAATCATTTTGACGGCTAAAAGAAAGCAAAAAAATTAACGTAATTAACAAAGCAGACAAATTAATAAACTCTCACTCATCTGCTGTCCAAACCTCCTGTAAGATCTCTTTCTGCAGAGGCATTGCACAAAATCACTGATGATCCGTCCATCAGCAAAACCTGCAAACTTCTCTCAAAAATACCAGCTAAATCCATCAGTTGGTTTTAAATAAGTGAAGTAAACTATCAAAGACCTGGCGACAGAGACAAGTGCATAACCATTGATCATTTAAATGTCTATTATACTCTCTATTCCTGCTATCACTGCCTTTTCTACTGGGAAGTTCTTTATGTATGGGTTTTACTGGGACTCTTCTTAAGCCAATAATATGAGAGTGCAGTTCCCATAATGCATTTGGCTTTAGTTGGTCATTTGTTAGTGGGAACCATTCAGCTACTCCTTACAAAACCAGTCACTGCAGTTTAACCCGGTTTTTTCATCAGAATAAGATGAGGACCTGTTACCTTAAGGGGGATTTGCTGTCCAACAATAGCTCACATAGGAATCTTTTTTTTTAAACAAGGTTACTTTAGCATGACGGTTGCGTGTTTTCCTACATGTATATCGATAGATCTATTTATGTTCAGTCAACAAAAATATTTTGTTCTGTTATTAGTAGTTATTCGTTTGTTGAGTGAGAGGATAGATGGATTATAATACATAAATTAAAAACCCACTCAGCATTTAAGCAATATTTATGGCCTAATACACCTTTTTAAATACCTTTATAGCAAGTCTGCATACCAGAACCATATAACAGATGTAAAGACGTGGCTTAGGAACTGTGTCATTGATATCTGGTCGGATTCATACAAATTTGTTGACTGTTTAAGTCATTTGTTGTTTAAAGCTAAACTCTGTTATATTGATGAAAATCGTTGACAGCGCTCGTCAGTGTCAATCTGATTCTGGTGGCCAATCAAATTAAGGAAGGTGAGGGAGGATTAGTGTCCAATCAAATGAAGGCGGGATTTGCTAATGACAGAAGCCGAGGGGGAAGTCCGGTGAACTGTGAAAGAGCGCGATGTGAGTAACTAACAACAGTTTATTGTTTACAAACAGTTCATCTTAGAAATGTTATGGCCGTCCACAAGTCGCGTCTAAAAACACGTGCAAAATACTGGTCGCGTTTCTTTGTCCCTTTTTCTGGCGCTTGGGAGTTTGCGCTCCGCCGTTATTTGAGCACGCTTCACGTGCGTCAACATTTAAATAACGAACCCGACGTTCTGATGTCCAGTAATGTGCGAAACGCGGTCGCGAACGGACGCAGTGGGCCCGACCTTTAAACGTTTTAAAATATGGGGCCGGACATGACTTGTTACGCCAGTGCCAATGGCCCTGCGTTCCCACTGGGATATCGACCAACAATCATGGCCGCCATACTGGAGGGTCGTTTTAAACCGAAGTGCTCATAACTGGCCACTTCAAAGGGCCCTTCAGAATGAAGGATTTCGAAGGGTACAACTGAAGGTCAATTCGGGCTTCCATGATTCTTTGCGTAGCGACCCCCCCTCCTTATAGGGGACGCAGAAGGGCACTTCAAGAAACAATTGTTTGGTCCCCTACACCCTTTAACCCTTGGCTTAGGGCATAGGGATGAGCCCTTCGAAATGGAACGCAGGGTGAGTAACACATTTAAAAAGAGAGCAGACGGTTTATGTGCGTGCAAAGACCTTCCTTACATCTTAAACGTACACCTGTCACATTCATAACCGTGTAATATTCAGAAATCCGACGTCAACAGTTTCCACAGAATTAAACAAAAGTTACAATTTTACCTAACCAAGAGAAGCAAGAGATTTGTAACTGTAGACTATAAAAAGCGCTATACTGGACAACGTTTATTTGGGCAAACACATCAGCCAAGAAAGTATAAACCCACAAAACAACTCTATGACAATCATTTTATTTGTATACAATTGCACATTAAAACAACAGAGGGGCGCCACGGGTCAATCTCATATATAAGGTAAACCTTCAATACTGAGAAAGATCCACGATATTGTACTATTAAAATATTTCAGATGTCAGCAAACAACAGCATATATATATATTTAGCAGGGATGCAATACATTAAAGTAATGAATGTGTTCACCCGCAATACCCACACCCATTACAAAGCAAATCTCTAAAAAAAAACAATTGTTCAAATGCATGTTAATTAAATATCACACACAATAATAAAAATACATCATCAGTCATAAATTAGTCCATGCAATTCATATCACTCAAGCTGTATACATAGTTGTGGTCAATAACAGTAAAATGTAATGAGCACATGATCAATTATTAACCGGCTAGTAACCCCCAGTCACACACATCCCCACAAACACACAAGAAACAAGCGCCAGGCGACCAGGCCATTACAACATGACAATTCATACTCAAAAAGGGCTCCCTGGCAAAAGAAACCCCATTTACAGCTCATGAAACAGGTAGGCCTACCTGTGGGTCAATGCCCGCCACTATCATGGTGTAACCAATAAAATCAATAATTGTCTTAAATTAAAAATAAAAGACATCTAATTTTGTGGCTGAAATATAAATCTCTGAACAGTATGCTTAAGTGAATGGTATTTTTAAAACATTTATACCAGTTGTATGCGATTTTGTTCATTTAAGAAGACAAAAATATGTGTTGACATGAAATCAATGGAAGTCTATTAAATGACCTTACTAATATAGTGACACTTTTTTTATTAAAGACAAGAAAATGAATTACACTCGATCAGTAAATGACAACTGTAAAGACAAAAGAAAAGTTTCAATATCATACTGAACATGTTTTAGATAAAAACCAACGTGTCTGCATTCTCTCACTTTTTCCCGGTAAATATTGTGAGCAAAATGACATCATCGCAAGAACAGTCGTTTTTAGAAAACATCCCATTCCCTGAGATGATTACTGTAGTGTGTCTGAAGTGATGTAGCCCACACAGCTGTCATTAGAAATGTAAGTTCGCCATCTTTTGGTTAAAGACATGCAGTCGTCTAAAAGCTACCGTTGAAGTCAAAAGTTTACATACCCCTTTGCGGAATCTTGATAATGTGGGAAAAATATTAATTTTATTATTATTAATAAATATATTATTAATACATTTTTAATCTAGTCCATTAAGTCCATTTTACGAAAGAAATGTTAACAAGAAGTTCACACCAAAGAGTAATAACCGAATTTCTAAAAATAGCCCAGGTCAAAAGTTTACACCCCCCTGATTCTTAATACTGTATGATGTTACATGCACAATCGATGACAGTTTTGTCATAGTTGTTCAAGGGTTTCTTGTTCGTCCATGAGTCATTTAACTGTCCATTGACAACAAATCTTTAAATACATTTTATTAATATTTTTATTTATTTAATAGTTAATACACAACAATAATTGATTTAAATCGACTAAATATGTATTGACATTTATAGACGCAGCATAAATATAACAAATACATGCAAAATGTCTTACCGGTAAACATTACAGACTAATAACAAAACACTTAGTGAACGAATCCAAATTAAAGTGAAATAAAATAAAGTTCAGGACTTGCCGTACTCCTCAAAAACACCCATTCAGAGAAACTGACCATTGAGTGCGTTGTGCTGCTGACCCACAGCCCTTCTTTCCAAAAGTTCTGAAAATGACGTCAACGTTATCTCCGTGTCAGATCTGACTCAGCGTAGCCTATAAAAACAAGCTGAAACCAGTTAACTCTCATTCTGCCTCTCGCTCGCTTACAGCTGACTACGGTTTGCTTAACGTTCGCTTATGTGCAGTTGACTAACAGTGAAATGGGTCAGATATTTGCCAAACCGGTGAAACCCGAATGGGTTTTCGGTCGGAGAGGTGTGCACAAACAATTTAAACCCGCACCATTGAGCGCATATACGGATAATTCACCTCCTTGGAGATGGAGAACAGGTCAGGATGACAGAAAATAATATCATCTCTTGATGTACATATGTTCCGATCAAATGTTTAGGGTCAACTCACTTATAAATATTTTCTGTCATGCAGTTTTTTGAGGTTTCAAACTGTGAGATGCTTTTAAACGTTATATTAAGTCTTGTCTGTGTTTGCTGTTTCGTCTAAAGCTACACAAGGTTGAAGAGAAATATGTTACTCAAGTGACCCTAAACGGTTGGAACACTAAAATGTGATGAAGGATTATGACAACAAATCAGTAGTTTATTAACGCTAACATATTATAGACGTGTTATATGAATATGTGTGAAACACTAAAAATATTTAAACCAAAACGTTTTCAATGTATTATAACTAGTAATCTGTTATATAAGGTAAACATCTTATTGTTATGTCAACATGACACCTGTCGAGAATGCTTTTAATTAAGCCTCATTTTTGTGTTCTGGATGTTGTCATTTACTGTCAAGTTAAATGTTAAATCGTAAGTAGTACCTACTATTCTTCATCACTTTTTATATACACAAAACTCCACTTTCTTTAGTTTTTCCAAAACTGAGATAGATCTGTGTTTGAGAAGCCGACTCTGTTTAACAATGCTATTGTCTTTCTTCTAGCCGGTTTATTCTGAGCCCCTTCCTCGTGAGGTGGTCCTTCACATGCTTGGCTGCGAGGGAGAAATCGGCGATCTGCTCAAAAAGTCGACCTATAAGACGTTTACAGGTATGTCGGACACACATCATTTACATTTGTATAAACTCTTTGTATAAATAAGATGACAGCATTCAGATTCAGTGCTAGGCTCATTTTTAGTGGCTGTAAAATACTGTGGCAATGTAAACTTTTAAATGACATGTAATCTGTTTTCTTCAGGCACCAGAGACTACGCCTGCCCGGAATTTTATGAAACGGGCAAGTATTTTGGACAACTGGCGACGGTGTACTCCCTCGGAGTGCTGCTGTTCTCCATGTTGTGCGGAATTCCCAAACTGCAATGACCGGCTCTCCATCAATGAGAAGATCTGGAGCGAAGACGGCTTGACAGAAGGCGAGATCTTCATCAGACCAACTGTTGTTCTGAATGATAGAAAACAGAGCAAGTGCTTTGATAATATAATTGATAAAGATGATGAATGAGAGCAGGTGTGAAGTTTAAAGTGTCATTCAGATAAACTCACAGTTTATGATAATAAACGTCTTGTTTTTTAACAACAGCACTATATTTGGAATCGTTTTGGGTTAAGTATTGATAATGTTTGGTGATTCATTTCTGCTGCATCTCTCTTTTAATAGAAATCCATGTCTGGCGGTATGAGATCGGCAGAATTTTGGGTCAAGGCGGTTATGGCGCCGTCTATGAAGGGATCCGTCTGCAGGATGGCTCAGAGGTTTGATTTTTTTTTTCTCTTTTTTTTCTCTCATCTTTTTGATACCTCACTCTGTCCTTTTCAAACCTTAATGTGTCCAGTGTCCAGGACTTCAGTGCTTGATCTATTGAAACCTGACCAAACTTGCTCTTCACTGTTGTAAATGTATTATGGGACAGTTCTGTTCAGGATGAATGCTTACACAAATCCATTTATTTGTTCTGTTGATCAGGTGGCTGTGAAATTAGTCAAGAAGGCCGATGATGTAGTCGAGGATTATATCAACATTTTAAGAAGCTTGTGTTACTATTCAATTGAAAACATCTGCATAGTTTCTTAAGTAGACAAACCTAAGGTTGTTTGAGACTGAGCTAAATCCTTGTTTGTTAATCGTCTTATCATGACAAAAATTGTCTTTCTTCTAGCCGGGTTTTCTTTAGCCCCTTCCTCGAGAGGTCGGCCTTCAGTTGCTTGCATGTAAAGGAGAAAACGTTCCTGTGATCGTCCAGTTTCTGGACTTGCAGGACTATCCGGACCACTACATCATGGCCCTGGAGCATCCTTTTCCCTGTGAGGACGTGCTAAGCTTCTTGAAACGCAATGGAGGCATTGTGAGAGAGGACATATATGCCCCACAATGTATATCGTCCCCAAACGGGGGGTTTTCCATAGAGACATAAAACTGGAAAACCTCCTGATAAACCCGAACACTCTGGAAGTAAAAAATCTGGCGATCTTTTAAAAGATTCATCTTACACAGAGTATATGGGTATGTTTGATTACTTTCCTTTATGAACACGCGTTTACATAATAACAAAGATGATATTTTCAGATATTGCCTCGACTCCCTTTTGAGACATGACATTTTTTGCATGCTTTTCTTTAGGCACAACGACCTACACTTGCCCAGAATTCTTTGAAACGGGCAGTATTGATAGTACTATGGCAGACCGGCGACGGTGTACTCACTGGGCGTAATGTTTTTTGCCATAGTGTGCGGGAAATTTCCTAGCTTGCTCGACCTGCAACGGATCAATGATAAGACATGGAGAAAAGACGGCTTGACTGCAGGTGAGATCCATCTGGTAGACGTCCTTTACGACGCATGCAGTTTGAGGTAGACATGAGGTAGGGCTGCGTATAACATATCATTACTGCAGATTGTCATGAGCTTCTGAGGATGCTCGTAACGATATAACTGCCTCCGTATCGATTCTGCAGCACTTTTTAAATGAGCCAGTTATTATGCAAAACATATTTTGTAACAATTATTAGTGGTGTAAAGTATCTGATCAGAGTGTATCTTTGATCCGTACGGATCGCCCATCACAAATCTCTATGCATGTGACCCATGCAAAGTGTAAAGTTAGTGTTGTGTAGGGGCTAATTCAACTCACACACGGTGCAGCACTGCTAATACAGTAACATGTTGTGTGTAATAGAAAGTGAAAAGCAAAGACCTGCTTAAAATCTTACAGCATCCGTCACATTTATAATCTTTTATCTAGAAATCCGACATCTAAAAAGCCGTCATTAATTTAAATTCAACCCAATTCAATTTTAACTGAATCTATTTATTCTGATTATGAGGTACTGTGAAATATTTGTTATTTGTGTTTAAGTATTTTTTGTTTCAGCTTTCTTAGCATCTACTTCAGCTGTGGTTTTTACTCCAAGCAAAAAAAGCAAGCAAAAAAGGTTTTAGGATTAGTCACCAGCAGGGGGGGACCACTACTCTGAAAGTGGTGGAGCAAATTTGATAGTTTGTGGCACAACGAATGAAAGCAGAACACAAATCAAGTAAATATTATTTAAATAATTTTTTATAAACACTAAAGAATCCTCAGGACTTCAGTGCTTGTTTTCTAAACTATCAACTCACATGCCACTTATTAAACATTAAATTAGGCCTGATTATATAAAAATGCAAGTACACCCTTTTAAAGAACATAGTGTCACAGAAAAGCCTCCAGGACGATGCACCAGGCACCGGGATGGTGGCCACCGTGGTGCTGGGGTCTGCCATGGTGGTGAGGCTGGCATCTGTGGAAGTGGGCGTGAAGAAGGATGCGGTTGTCCTTGCCGCTATAAGGATGCAGGAGACAGCCAGGATGACTGCTACAAGGAGGTGCTTCTTGTGACCGGTCCTCAGGGTTTTTTCCAGGAATGTTGGACCGGCCACTGTAGTGAGTGTACAGGAGCCCCCCGAAAACAATATTTGGGGAAATCTCAGGGTGCCCACGCAGCCACGGCGCATGCCAGCGCCTATGCCACAATAGCCACCGGGGAAGGCTCTGGGGGTTTAGGAGGCTTTAAGGGCTTGTGGAGCTCGGAAGGCTTGTGGAGCTCGGAAGGCTTGTGGAGCTCGGAAGGCTTGGAAGGCTGAGACGGCTCGGAGCTCTGAGACGGCTCGAAGGCTGAGACGGCTCTGAAGGCTGAGACGGCTCTGAAGGCTGAGACGGCTCTGAAGGCTGAGACGGCTCTGAAGGCTGAGACGGCTGAGACTTGAAGGCGGCTTGAGACGGCTCGTGAGACGGCGGAAGGCTGAGACGGCTCGGAAGGCTGAGACGGCTCGGCTCGGAAGGCTTCGTCGGAGAGACGGCTCGGAAGGCGGCTCGGAAGACGGCTCGGAAGGCTGAGACGGCTCGGGCTGAACGGCTCGGAAGGTTGTCGGAAGGCTGAGACGGCTCGGAAGGCTGAGACGGCTCGGAAGGCTGAGACGGCTCGGAAGGCTGAGACGGCTCGGAAGGCTGAGACGGCTCGGAAGGCTGAGACGGCTCGGAAGGCTGAGACGGCTCGGAAGGCTGAGACGGCTCGGAAGGCTCTTTTGAAGGCTGGGTAGACTTGGAAGGCTTGAAAGACCGGGGCAAACAGGATCGTGACAGTCTTTGTCCCCTCCCAGTAGGTGTGTCATCACGCCTTAGAAGAACACCAAGGGGAGGTGGGTGTCCTGGAGGCTGTTGTGCAGGAACAGGACAGGACGGGACAGGAAGCATCCAGGACAATGCTCCCTGCACCGGGAATCAGGGTTCTGGCTCAGGGAACGCGGCCGTGACGATGGACCTGGTGGAGTCAAGGATGATGGCCACCGTGGCGCTGGGGTCTGCCGTTGTGGTGAGGCTGGCAGCTGTGGTAGTGGAAGTGGGCGTGGAGAAGGTGGACCGCTACATAGAGGTACTTCTTGTGACTGGTCCTCAGGTTTTTTTCCAGGATGATAGGACTGGCCTCTGTAGCGAATGTACAGGAACTTCCCCAAAAAAATTATTTGGGGAAACCCCGGGGTGTCCACGACTTGGGGAAGACATGGGAGACTTGGAAAACTTGGAAGGGTCGGAAGGCACTGTGCCGTTTCGTACGGCGGCGGGGCTTTGTTGCGGACTTTGTCGTGGTTTTGGGGTTAATTGGGGCACACAACATGCTTCCTGATAGGATCCGATGATGATCAGTCTCTTTTTGATGATTTGATGATCAGCCATTTATTTCCAGGATGAGACTGAAAATCTCAACCACAGGTCTGTCCCGGAATTCCGGGGACAGACACCGATGTGAGACATCATCCAATCCCATCAGAAAGCATGTATTTATAAATTGATCATCCCAACTCACCCGATGGCAAATGTCTAAGAAGTCCTCCACATTACTCTCCAGAGCACGGCCGTCTTGGCACAGCTGGTGCCAAGAATGTCCTCTGGAGAATCAAAGCCAAAGTAATCCATTTCTGGAGGTCTTGTCTTCTGTCACAGAACTGCCAGGAAACACAAACAAGGGAGGATATCCAAAATAATACTTTTAATCAAAAGTCCAAAAGAAACACAGTAATAAACACGTAGGAACACAGCCAGCAAAACAATGTAAACAGTATTAATGATGGGGTGATAGCTGGCAGGTGTGGTGATTGCTGATGAGACACAGGTGCAGGAACGTGGAGAATCATGGGTAGTGTAGTCCGAGGTAAAACAGGCATGAGGAACACTGAAAGGCAGATAGGGGCAAACATGACCGTGGCAGTACTTCACCCCTCCTAGAAGTCGCGTCCTCACGCCTTAGAGGAGCACTCAGAAAGGGGGGGGTGGGCGTCCTGGAGACTATAGTGCAAGGACAGGATGGGACAGGAAGCCTCCAGGACGATGCTCCAGGCACCGGGAATCAGGGGGGCCATGGAGGTGCCAGGAACTCGGTCAACCACAGGGGTTCAGGGGGGCATGGGGTTCTGCAAGCCGTGGCCGTGATGTTGTTGCCAGAGAGGTATGGGGTGATGTCCTCTGTGGCCGTGATGGTGTAGCCGGGAGAACAGTAGCTGACGGCTGCTGTGGCTTTGATGGTGTAGTCGGAGAGGCAGGGGGTGACTGCCAATAGCAAGGGCGCTGCCTATATCATCCCTAAAATCACGGCAATTGAATGTGTTTGCGTACCCCTGGCTTGGTTGCCTGGAGAGGGAGAAACTGGATGGTCACTGCAGAACGGTACACCCACCCCAAAAATGGGAGGCCCCCTGGTCGTCCGTACCGCCCAGACGCATGCCACTTCCATGATGGTCACAGCGGCAACCTCGAGGAAACCCTCTGGAACGGTGGTGGAGGGAGGTTTTGAGGAGGGGTCAGGGGAAGGAACTGAGGCAGAGCCAGGGGGTGCTTCTGAAAGGGGTGTTGAAGCAGAGTCAGAGCCAGGCACTGGAGAGGGGTGATGAGAAAGTTCTGGGCTGAGCTCTGGCGAGGCTTCGGGGCTGAACTCTGGATAGGGCTTGAGGAGGCACACTAGAGCAAAGCAATTCGTAGTGTTCTGTGGATTAAAAAGGGTCAAACTCCAGAAGGAGTTGTCTGTGAGCGGGGAGTCCTGGAGGCTCGTGGGCGGGGAGTCCTGCGGGCTCGTGAGCTTAGATTTCTTTTTAATGCCCATTTCTCCACACACCCAAGACCCCATATGTTTTACTATCACGTGTCTATGTTGTAGAAAAACACGTATTGCAATTCATTCAAATACACTTCAAATGATATCTAAAACTCACCATGAATAATTCATGTATGGATTAAGTTTGATTGATTTATTCTCATAACTATACAGAATTGATTAAGTTGTCCAGTGATGAGTTGCTGTAAATGTAGACTCAAAGTTGTTTAGTACAAACTACAGTTAACCAAAATGCAGCTGTCAAGAAAAATGACAAGTTCATCTTAACAGCTATAGCTCTTGTGTACCTAACTGAACTTCTCACTCATTAAGTCCTTACAGTCACATCCATTAAAGGAGGTACAGTACAGTCCAGTAGAGTGTTTTCCTATCTGACACCTGTCTGAGACGCTCTCTTCCAGATTAAATCTAATGCAAAGACATCTCTTTAGTCAAGATTTCACATAATTTGTCTCCGGTTATATATCAAATTAAACAAAAAATATTCTCTTTGACTGAAATGTTATGAACCGCAGCAACAGGAATTATTTTCCATCTGTTTTTCTGTTTCTATGTCGGATGCCCATCCTGAGGACACTAGACATTACACCAGCTCCAGTTTCTATCCAGACTCTTATGAAGACTTCAGATGACCTCTAGATGACGTAAGCTATCATCATACAAAACTGACAGATTCTACAAATATCTTTATAATGCACATTATTTTTTTGCTTATTGTAAAAAGTAGAACGTATCCGTGGTTTCTATGGAGCCGTGTAAGAGACATTGGCGAAAATATAAAATCAGAAGACTACATTTCGCGAAACAAAACTTTGCATGCTCACGAGAATTTTTTTGCGTGCTCACGAGTTACGGTGAATGTGCCTGTTATGCATAAAAATGCCTTTAGATGGCACCAGTTTATAAGAATAATTTCTCTTGCACAGTATCTACATTTCTTGTAAACTGGTGCCATCTAAAGGCCGTTTTGTGCATAACAGGCACATTCACAGTAACTCCGGAGCACGCAAAAAGTTTCTTGTGAGCACGCAAACTAATATTTTTTCAACTAATTTATTTTAGGAAATTAACCTTACACGACTTAATTCAGTTTAAATATATTGAATTCCTGTGGCATTTTCTTCTTTTTTTTTATTTAGTTTTTTTACTTGAACTCTTTGAGGATTAAGCAAGCACCAATTAAAAATATCATTTGACTGCACTTGTACAAGTTAAAATGTTCATTTTAAAAGTTATTATATACAAATATGTATATTTAAGTAAATAAAATATTAAGTTATACAAAAAATAATTAAATAAAATAGGCATAATGAAAAGAGTTGGAAATGAATGGAAAATCATTTCATGTCACTTTTTTATTTTCCATGCAATTTTATTAAATATATCTAAAGGAGTTTTTTAATATTGGATATATTTTTATTCGTTGTTACTGATGTGACTAATCAATTATCATCTATAGCTACAGACGGGCAGTAAAATAATCAACAAATCATCACTATTCCTAACTATTTTATGAAGCGCTTATTTTTGTCTGTGTTATGATTTTATTTAAATCTTTTTGCATAATCTGCTTCACGCTGTTGACGGTAAGGGCAATTCATTGACAGGAAACAACTTAAGTCCAAAGACTACAAACTGAATCGTGACACTGGTATAACGCTGGTCAAAAGTTGTTGTGCGATGGATTGTACAGCGCGATATCTGAGATTTCTTTCTGAAGACTGACAAAAGATAGAAAAGAAACAAATGGAACTTCCGCAATTTGCTAAACAAATTGAATATTAATAACACGCACACGCTTGCTAGCCATTTCATTTAACGTTAGATAAATATACACAAGAAGGAAGCATCATATTTGACCATCAAGTTTCACTCTTTAGAGCAGTGGTTCTCAACAGGCGGCCCGCGGGCCCTTTAAAATGTGGCCCGTGGCAGCGCTGGTCAACGTATAACATCCTAGCATTGCGAGGGCAGACCGCTCATGCTTTCGAGTTACTCTCACGGGACTTTGACGTCAGATGCTGATCCGTCTGCCCAGAGGAGCATAAAGTAAACGACCTTTAATGAGGCATGACAACTTTTTTATTTATTATAAAAAGTAGGCTGTTATCATGACTAAACAAAATAGTACACACATAACATTTATGACTCAATAAATTTTAATGGCATGTATATAATTGAATGCAACCTATCGCGGGACTAATCCGCCTAATCAGGCTAATTTATTAGCTATACTCACAGAACTTTTTTAACTATAGGCTAATTTATGTGATGGCGACCAAACGAAGAAAGGTGGATGATGAAAACAGGACTTTTAACCCTGCGTGGGAATCTGACTTTGCTTTTATTGAGGTACAAGGCAAACCAATGTGTCTCATCTGCCAAAAGACGATTGCTGTATTAAAACGGGCTAATCTGCAACGGCACCACGAACAGCTTCACCCCGAATTCAAGGATGCGTATCCCACTGACAGTAATCTCAGAAAACAGAAAATTAAGACTGCGAGATGGCTTTCAGTCCCAACAATCCCTGTTTTGCAGTCATGTTAAATGCAGTGACAATGTTACTGAGGCATCGTTCAGAATCGCCTGGAATATTGCAAAAGCAAAGAAACCAGCTACAGAAGGAGAATTTCTGAAAAATACACTCGTTGACTGCGCGGAATCACTGTTTTCGGATTTCAAGAACAAGGATGACATAATTAGACAAATTTCAAAGCTACAGTGATGTGATGGGTTCGTTTTCATCACAAGTTGTCTGATTCAACAGTAACTAGGCGAGTCGAAGACATTACAGATGATCTCTTTTCACAGCTTTTAAAAGACATTGAAAGTGCCGAGTATTTTAGTTTGGCATTTGATGAATCCACTGACAACACGGACATCGCGCAGCTTCTGGTCTGGGTACGTTTTCTCAAAGAGGAGAAATTTGCAGAAGAAATGTTGACTTTGCTACCATTAAAAGGCCAAACGCGAGGAGAGGACATTTACTCTGCGCTAAAAGATTTTTTTCATGGTCCAGGCAAAAGCATTAACCTTAAAAAACTTGTTTCTGTAACTACCGATGGAGCTCCTTCAATGGTCGGAAAGGAGAAAGGATTGATTGCCTTGCTCAGAAAGGATCCTGAAATCTCGGCATTATTTTCATATCATTGCATTCTGCATCAGGAGCAATTATGCAGCAAACTAAGAGGCGGAGCACTCAAAGAGACAATGGACAGTGCGGTAAGGATAGTGAACTTTATTCTTGCACACGCACTGAAACAGACAGTTCCGATCGCTCGTGGAAGAGTGCGAGAGTGCATACGGTGACTTGACAATGCATGCGGATGTCCGATGGCTTAGTCGTGGAAAGGTGTTATGCCGTTTCATGCAATTGCTTCCTGCTGTGCGCATGTTTTTGGAAGAGAAGGGTCAACATAATTTACTGTCTCTCTTAAATGATGACACATTCATTGAAAACGCTGCATTTTTGACAGATATAACGGGCCATTTGAATTCACTTAATCTCAAACTTCAAGGGAGGCAAAAAATTCTGCCGATGATGTTCAATGATGTATCCGCATTTGAAACAAAACTTGACTTATTCGCTCAACAACTTAAGGAAGACGACTTGACACACTTTCCCGTTCTGCAGTCCGTTGCAAGACCATTGTCAGCCGCTGCTTACTGCGCATACCTCACTGAACTAAAAGAGCAGTTTTCCCGGCGATTCACGGACATTAAGGCCATGAAACCCGTGCTGGCATTTACGGAAAATCCGTTTGCTTGTGACGTACTTTCTACTTCAGTGTTAGTCAGAGATCTACAGTTCGGAGTCGAACGGGCTGTGTTTGAGGAGCAGCTAATTGAGTTGCAGCACAATACCATTCTCAAAGAAAGGCACAAGGAAGAAAGCGCCGACGCATTCTGGATATCTTTCGTTCCCAAGGACACATATCCTGCACTAGTTCAGTGTGCTAAGAAAATCCTGACCTGCTTTGATCTACATATGTTTGTGAGAGCTCCTTCTCTGCCATGGGCATAATTAAAACAAAGCACCGCTCCCGTCTAACTGATAGACATCTGACAGATTATCTGAGAGCAGCTACAAGTGAACAGGAACCAAATCTCAAAGTACTTGTGAAACGTATGCAGACTCAAATGTCTCACTAGTCAAATCCACAATGGCATCTTTTTCACCATGCTGGGATAACACTTACTGTACACAGTTTTTTGATGTGTGAAATATAATTTGCATTTTATTTGTTTGAAAGTTTTGTGCAGTATTTTATAAATTAGTAATCATTAATGTAAACATCAGTCATGTTTTTGTGCTTATTGATAAGGCTAAGAATTCATGTGTAAATATAGTTTTCTCATACTCTTTTACAATGCAATACTGTCCTTCATCTCCAAAACCTGGTTTAAATGAATAAACATGTTCAAATCGTATTAATATGAGCCAGTGGCCCTCTGTATCTCATGTGGTTGAAATGTGGCCCTCCAGGCCCCTGAAGTTGAGTACCTCTGCTTAGGTTTAGGATTCCAAACAACTTTCCATTGTGTAAGTTAACGATAGGCTCCATTAACGGATAGTATCAGTTCCCAACCTACATTGTTTACATCGGGTTGGAAATGAACTTAAGCTTACATTTAGGCTTTGGGAAAAAATGACAAGGTGAAGAAAACTGCTCTCTAAAATCCATCCAAATCCAAATGCAAGTCCATGGTATGAATCTACTGGCCAATCAGAGGGGTTTAAATGATTCACCGGTGAAGAAGAGCTGTGCCGAAGTGCTATACGCTCAAAAAGTTTATCATTAAAAACGCATACAGATACGCTGTAAGAAAGAGATTCTTTATGTGGAGTAGTCAGACTCTTTAATGTATAACCTGAAGCCATTGAGTGTTTTAGTAATGTTGAGTGTTCTTTGATTGCTTTCTATTTATTTCCTGTTTTTTAGAGAATCAAAACAGCAATAAAACCGCAGTAAAACAATTCATAAGCGCTTCTCAGCTTGTTTTGTATCGTGTAAAACGTCGAAATATCTGAAACTAGGCAAATATTCAAGATAACAACATTAAGGGCAATAATCAGCATCAATTACTTTGTTTTAATCTTGCAGTACTATGGAATGAGTATTTGTTTAATATTTATAACATCTGACATGCTGCTCTGATGCTCGACCTGATTTGCCAAGTGGTTGATGTCCTCAGGGCAACATATTTTGTTGACCTAAGGACAACATTTTTATAAATAAAACCTGACACCACACACCAAACCCCGACCCTAACCATAACCATAACCGTAACTTACACCTAAAATCAGAGGGAAATGATAAGTGAAAAACAATGGTCTCTAGACTCTAGAAGCACCTAATCCTGGTTGGAAGATTAAACTTAAAATAAACTGTAAACTTATTTCTGAAATCTGATTGGTTGGTTTATGATGTTCCCCTAAGGACATCAACCACTTGGCAAAAACAGGCTAAGATCCATATCAGTTTCTGCTTTGTTTGTTTAAATTAAACAAGTTATCAGGGTTAAACTTTATTTATTTTATCTAAATACATTTAGAATTACATTAATCTCATTACGTTGTGCAATTGTTTTTTATATATTTGTCACATTTGTGACAAACTTTGGGAAGTAAATTATCACTTGTACCTCTAATCTGAAATCCTAGGATTAATTTATTATTATTTATAATTCGATACACACTAATTTTCTGTCATGGTCTGTGTCCCCCTAAATTAGCCTTGGCCACCCCATATATAAAACTCTTGGTCCGTCACTGGTCAAATCCAACCAAAATCAGCTTAAACCTGCTATAAACAGGCTCGTCTCCACAGAGAATTAAGTCTTAACTCATTATTAAACAAATGAAAATGTAAAAATGCAGAAAGGTTTGTGTGATGGTTAGGGGATACAATATAACAATGGAAGTTCATTTCTTATAGACGGTTTCAAAATGATAACATAAACAAACGTTGCTGTTCGTGGGCTGCATTTTACTTCCGGTACACATTCACAAACAATAGACTGCCTGTGAAATATTTCTGATAACAAACAAAAGGAACCGAGAAGAACTGTTACTTGGCTAAACTTGCCTCTCCAATATTTTATATTTAGACTGCGATACCAAGCTCAACCGCTAGATGTCAGTGCACAATACGGTTTGTTTAAAGGGAATAAGTTAAGGAATTAATATTTGAAATAAAATATAAATAGTTATTTTATATTATTAGACAGTCGCCAAACACAAACCGGAAGTTAACTGCATGGTAACTTCTGCATGTCCCGGCGCGCGCGCGTCCAATGAAACTGTGATGTCTCTACTGGTGCAGAAATATCTGTCCGCTTCACACGCTCCACAGTTTCACACCAATTCTGCAATTGGCAGGCTTTGTCTTATCTTTCTCACTTGAGAAAACATGATTTACATTTGTGTTTGTTCTACTGAACTCCAGATAAAAGGGTTTGGTTTTGTTTGTCTTGAGAGGTTTATTGCCTTGGGATCTTTGCAGGGAAAACATTGTGTCGTGGGATAACTTTACTGGATCTCTAGTGGTGTGTGTTTGATAACCAACATTCCTTGTTCTAAATCACTTTTTGGATAGAGGATGATGTGTAATACTTTACTGTACACTCTCGCAGATTCAAGAAATATACCTGTAGTCTGTGTTTCAAACTAGATTTTCTTATCATCTCAGATAATCAACTTTTATGACAGGTCCCAGCTATCACACCTACAATAAAGTCGTGTTTGTATTTGATATGTTTTAAATCAGCAGAAGTGTCATTATACTGCAGTTCTAAAATGGGATTTGATTGAAAGATTTTCCCCAAACTATTGTGCACATTTGTTCAATTGTTTTTCAGATTGTGCTTCTTTTAGTAATTACTGTTAACATATTTTCCTCAACTATTTTTTAGCATCATTTAATTCATTAATTTTATCATTCACTGAACTGACAGAGACTCGTTTATTTTTCTACAAAATGAAAAAAAATTATGAACACAAAACAACTTTGAAATCATGTGCTGTATTGTCAGTATAATATATATACATGTTGAATATTTCACAATTTCAATGTTTTGAGTTTTTACAGCTGCTGTACACAACTTCTATATACACCAATGTGGTTGGTTGATTGATGGATTGATTGGTTGATTGTTGTTATAATTTGTTCAGTTTTATATTTTATTTCCTGTTTGTTTTTGTAGGCTATGAATCATTCGACAAATAAAATAACCCTGCATGATACATTTGGGATGGTTGGAGCTCAGCTTTGTTTGTTCAGTGATCTGAACTGTTTAGAACATCATGCCTGTGGGCCTTTGGGGGAAATTCCCAGCAAAACCAGTTAGAAATCTTTGAGCTGATTTGCTTAGAGCTTGCTACACAGTTGGATATTCTTTATAAACCATAAAGTACACCTGGACGATGGTGACAAAGACACAATTAGCAGTATTCCACACCCACCAAAACCACTCCAATATTTAGCAGCCTATAACTGGATGAAGGGCTGTTAGTATATCAGAAAGATAAAGAACATATTTGCATGCCGAAGTACATGACTCCAGCCAAACAGGCGTCTTTACTGAAAAACCAAACAAAGAGAGATGTTATCTCGCTCAGAAAAAATCAGACAAGTGCAAAAAGTAAAAGTCAGGATAACAATTTTACAGAGAAGTGAACATTTAAACATTACACTACACGATGCATAAAACAACAAATAATACTTAAAATAAAGAATAATTTAATAAAAAGAAATAGTCCAAGTGAGTAGTTATATAGATTCAGTATTCTATTTACTGTGCATTTTTACAAATAACTGCATATTCAGTGATCCATGTTAGCCTAAAATGTCATCCTTATGTCACAGCAATATTTCCCAACCATCTGTAAATGAATCTAATTCAAACAAATGATCATGTATTGCATGTATTGACTTTGGATTATTTTTAACTCGCATTACCTCATTCCTGCAGTCTGTCATCACTGTCTAGTAGTTCTTACTATTAATAGAAGCAAAAAGTTATTTTTAGAAAACATTTTTCTCATTCCTTTCCTTCCTGAAATCTAACATGACAACATTTTAGATGTTTTGCCTGTATGTGGCATTACTCAATATACGGTATGTACAGTGCAAATCCCTATAAACAAGAAACAAACAAACACGTAGCTAATTTGAGTCTTTACATAACTATGTATAAACAAACAAACACGTAGCTAATTTGAGTCTTTACATAACTATGTTAAATTTAATTCATTCACACAATCAGATGATGCAGTTTAAATAAATGCTCACTTTTATGTTGAATTTTTGTCATTCAGTTGGATGCAGTAAACCAACCCAGTATTTTGTGTTAAAACACCCCTGCATGGGCTAATTTATAACCCATTTTTGGGTATTAATAGTTATTATTGAAAAGCTCAAGCTGATCACATTTTTCACATTATTATCTATGTAGTCGTAGAATGAAATTATAACATATGATAAGGATCTGCTCTCTCACGCTTACACGTGTAGCTCTCTCTCTCTCTCTCTCTCTCTCTCTCTCACACCATCAGTAATCAGCAACAGGTGCACTATTCCTGTCACAGCACAACCGTCAGATAGGCCTTAAGCCAGGGGTTTTTCCAAAACAAGCTTGTCTGGTTACGGCGTCTTGGTTACGTTCTTTGCTGGGTTTATTATTGTATTGAAAACAAACAGAGATATTTTAAATGTTCTTCACAGTAGGAAGAGTATATAAAATATTTAATTCACAAATCAACATTTAAAAAATCCCATTTCACAACTACCGATGGTTGCCAGAAGTCAAAACGCAAACATAACAAAGCCCCCCAAAAAATTATGAGTAAAACGAAGCATCCTAAAATTCACTTACACCCCAAGGCCAGATTTTATCTGACTGTTCCAGAACCTTCAAGTATTAAGACATCAGAAGTGAAACAAAACGTGCTGTTTGGGAAATTCACACAGTAAATTCCTTTGTATTCGAATTTGGCCTTCAGTCTGGCATTGTTCAGTTTAACTGAGTGTCCAAAACAAAAATTCAGGACTAAGAGGATATCAAACTAATAAAATGTGCTCAAGCAAACAGTCTAACTGCGGTGAGATTCTCACAGCTCAAATGTTGCTAAAGGATTTCGGAGGCCTGTTTACAGAGTAAACACTCGGATCAGAATCGTCTGATAATGCAGCGGAGGATAAAATGGTCTTAAGCGGTATGCTAAATCCATAAAAAGTGCCATATTCCAGATGGCGGACTTTATCTGAATGGGCCAGATGTATTTTCCCAGCTGTCACAGGAACTTTCTCACTACTACATTCGTACAAGACTAACAGTGCTCTGTCTGTGATGTCATAAAAGCTCAACAGCACTAAAATTCCCCCTTCATCTACCATAACAGATGCCCCTTGGAATTATGTGAGGGCATTGACCTTTTATGTTACAGTCAGACTTCGAAGCATGGGAAATGGTGGCCACTTTGTTTGGTAATTTATTGTTTTATTTTATAAACAAAATGGTGATTTTTCCTATCCAAGGTTAAAAGCTGATCGCTGTAAGGTTTATTTGAACCTTTGTGTATGTAAATAAAAAATAGGTCTTTCATTGAAAAATAAAACTGCATTTGAACATTTATAAATAAGAAGCAAATTCGTGTTCTATGGGCATGTACACACTGCAAAGCTTCAGAAGTGACAACTGTATTTAAATGTGGGAGGGAATTCACCCAACGATCGTTCCATGTAGGTACGGTATCACTCCCGCATTTATGATGATTCACATACTGGTAACCATAGCGATGTTCAGGCGTTCAGACTATCCAACACTACTCGTAAGTCCCACTGGATACACGTTACCCTTGCTGGAGGTTTAAGACGAATTTAAGAAACGAATAGGTTCCACTTGCTAGCATAGGTGCGACGTGTTGAAGGGGCCCTAGCACTCAAGACAGTGTTCCTTACCCCAGCTGGACATTGAGAGAGCGTCCTCTCATACCCCAGGGGCCAAGCACACAGTTTCAACCTGCTTGGGAAGGGATGCCAAAGCGCCCCGCCCATCTGCAACAGCATGTCCCTGCGAAGAGGCAGTGGCTGAGGTGGGCCGGTCATCAGAGTCAACAGAAGACTGAACCAAGGCATCATTGGCCAGCAGTGGGCCAATAGAATTAGCCTGCACCGTGTCTCCTGTACTCGCATCAACACTGACCAAAGGTGTGGGATAGGGGGAAAGCCGTAGATTAGGAGGTTCGGCCATTCGTGGGCCGGAGCATCCTGCGCTAGCGAGCCCTGTTCCTTTTGCGCTGAGAACCATAGCAGGCAATGTGTTGACGCCCTGCTGGCAAAGACTTCCCATAGTGAACCGAAAACCCCCTTGTGCAGACGCCACTCCCCCGGGCTCAGCACTGAGCAGGAGAGTCAATCCGCCTCATTGTTACAGCATCCGGGAATGTGTGCTGCCCACACTGACAGGAAATGACAGGAGGCAGCTTTGTCAATCGGAGACAAGGTTGGGACCTTGTACCACCCTAGTGATTGATTAGAAATACCACCGTGGTATTGTCCGTCATCACTAAAATGTTCGTCCCTGCAAGCTTCTGTGCAAAATTTTCAGAATGATATTGCAACGCCCGGAGCTTGGGGTTCCAGTTACCCCGTACACCACGATGTTGCCAAAGTCCTCCCCACCCTCTGAGGGAAGCATCTGTGGTTACCACTTCCCTGCGTGCTGGGGGGGGCAATCGGAACACCTCTCTGAAGAAACTCTACTGTCCTCCAGAGCCTCAGAGTGGCAGAACAATTGGTCGTGACGCGAACCAACGTGTGCTGATTGTGAATTGGTGACTGGGGTTGGCTATCAACCGGCGTTTAAGAGACCGTAGATGCAACAGGCCTAACTGAATAACTGATGAGTCTGGCCGCCCAGCCGTAGGAAGCTGATAAAGGGAAACTTGCGATGAACCTGGAACCTTGCCAAGGTCATTCGCTGTATCTGCTTTCTGACATTTGTCAGAGTGGCCTTCATTGACCTGGAGTCCAGATCCACCCCGAGGAAACACATTGACTGGCATGAAATTAGGCAGCTTTTCTGAAGGTTTACCTTCACACCTAGACCAGCGACATGGTGTAACAGGCGCTGAGTGTTGTTCACAGCCTGCTGAGGCGATCTGGCGCACAACAGCCAATCATCTAAATATGGAAGGATTAATATGCCCTCCCGTTGAAGAGGTTCTAGTGCTGCCTGAACAACCCGAGTGAAAACTCGAAGAGAAAGGGAGAGGCCGAATGGAAGGACTCTGAACTGGTATGTCTTGAAACGTGAAGAGAAGATACCTTCTGTGATAAGGAGCGATGGGAACATGGAAATACGCATCTTTTAGGTCCACCAGAGTGAACCACATTTTGGGCTCGATTGCATGACGGACATCTACCATCCGTAACATGCGAAAAGGAAGGTTCTTGATATACTTGTTTTGCCGTCTGTGGTCCAGAATGGGCCTGAAGCTCCCGCTTTTCTTCCGGACAAGAAAATAGTTTGAGTGAAACCCCCTGAGTTAAGCATGGGGGTGTACCGGCTCTATCGCATCCTTCCTCAACAGATTTTGTATCTCCTCTGAAAGGGCCCAAAGCACGGGAGCATCCCTGCCTCTGACTGAGGTTGAGAGGATGTCCCGAAACTTGGGCGGAGGTCTGGTGAATTGCATCGACCCAGGGGGGCTAAGGGTACGATCTGCTTCATCGACCACCCGGGTCGCAACGTCGAGTTGCCAAACACCATCATGCAGAGTGTGAGAGCGGCTGTGAGAAACACCCAGAGAGATCGGAAACTCTTTTTGTGAGAATGTGGGCGCTAGGCCCCCGGAGGGACCTAGCTGATGTTGGGACGGGGCAGGAACCGTCCCGGATCGACCGACCAGCGATGTAATAGCTGGGGTTGGGCCCGATGATGTTCTCCCTGGAGTCTTCCCTTCAGGGCCGCTTCTGCTTCCGCGACAGCTGCTGACGGGGTGGTGGTCTCCTCTTCGACGTCCTCTTCCGGGGGGCGGCCTCAGTAGGGGGCACCGGAGCCAGAGCTAGCGTCAGAGAGGGTCGGGGCTGCTGGGGAGCAGACGCCGCACGGGATCTCGAACGCCTGTAGGCGGCCGAGTCGCTGTTGGGTAGAATATGGCTGATCGCCTCCGTCTGCTTGTGAAAAGTCCTCGACAGTGTCATCTACTTTCCAAGCGGACTTTCTCGGCGTCACACATCTGCACCAGGTTGAGCCATAAGTGCCACTCCTGGACCACGAGTGTGGACATCGCCCGCGTGGTCACCTTGGTCACCCGCAGGGGGAGGTCGGTGGCGGTGCGGAGTTCCTGCATCAACCCTGGGTCGGTCTTACCCTCGTGGAGCTCTTTCAACACCTTGGCCTGGTGGACCTGCAGGGTGGCCATGGCATGGAGACAGGATGCAGCTTGGCCCGCGGCAGTGTAGGCTTTCGACACCAGAGATGTCGAAGTCCTACACGCTTAGGACGACCTCTCTAGGTGGCCCCCATGTGCGGGCTCAGGTGCACCGCGACTGCACGTTCCACCTGGGGCACTTCGACATAGCCTCTAGCTGCCCCACCATTGAGGGAAGTAAGTCCGGCATGCAAATTTCATTCGCCAATTTCATTGGCCTTTTCTAATCTAGAAATTGATATCAATTTGAATAATCCAATATATCCAATATAATATAAAATGAAAAGTTGCGGTTTTCTAGGCGGATATGATGAGGAACTATACTCCCATTCCGGCGTAATAATCAAGGAAGTTTGCTACCGTAACATGGCCGCAGCAGGCACAGTGATATCATGCTCCTTGAGCAAGCAGTTGGTCACCTTGGGATATGATGACGGAAGTTAGCCTATTTCCACATGTGCTGCGGGATATCACTGCGCCTGCTGCGCCCATGTTCCGGCAGCAAACTCCCTTGATTATTACACCGGAATGGGAGTATAGTTCCTAATCATATCGGCCTAGAGAATCGCAACTTTTAATTTTCCGCCGGTCTTAGCACATGATATAAGTACATAAGAGTCAGGTTTTAAATAGGAAAAATATTGATTTTTTTGAACGCGATTGTCATTTTTGAACGCGATGCTACTGGTCTAATTTGATTCAATGATCTATGCTAAACTATGCTAAAAGTGCTATCGCCGGACCTGGAGATCGGCTGAATAGATTCCAAAACGGTAAAACTCAACTAATTCACTCTGGGGGAGTTGGAGAATGAGCCTATTTCTCAAAAAGAGTGTTCCTTTAACATTGTGTTAATTTTAGAAAACAAAAACGTTTTTACCTACAAAGTCAAATGGAACGCAAAAACTTTGAAGCTCTTTATCTCAAAACTGTCCAGAATGCAGAATCCACAACATTATTTGTTGAGCCTTCATCACTGCATTTAAGATTCAACCAAGAATTTCTTGTCAAATTATACAGACTCTCTTAATTTATTTTCTAAGGAGACATGCTTTTAAATCATACTACTGATAGGACTGTGTGCTGAAGGTTCAGTTCCCAGGAGTCATTTTATGGCTTTTTGGAAACATCAAACCTGCAATCATTTATAATAGACAATTAAGCTAAAAACTCCTGTGTTCAGTTTTCAGTGTAAACTACTGTTATGATGAGATATGAATGTTCTGGATTTAATAAGTATTAACTTCAATGCCGCAAAAGCATCAATCTTGTTCCTCGTTTCACTTTCCAACCCTTTTCTCTGTTCCTCTGAGGTGTAGATTCCTCTGTAGTGTACTAACTTCTGTACAGGGACTTCCCCAGCTGTAAACCTGTAACAAAGCTTTAATTCACAAGATCCATTACACCAGCTACACTTCTACTGTTGTGCTTGTATACTGTATGTTTCTCATGTGACTTACATGTTATATGTAAAGTAAAGTTTTTGTGTAAAAAACATTATCTGGTGACTGTCATCATGAGAGGCGATTACAATACCTGATCTGTTTAGAGAGCAAGAACTGGGATGCAGTTCCATTGTTCTTAAAGGGAAAATTACCCGAAAATTTTAATTAATTCACATTCATGTTGTTCAACACCTGTTTATGACTTCTTTATTTTTTACTCTGGAACACAAAAGAAGATATTTTGAGAAACATCAAGGCTTTAAAATAAGCATTATTAATAAACCAATAAACACTTAGAAGCCATGGTTTACGGTGAAATTTATAACAGCTAAGGGCCATTGTTAGGCACAACGCAAAGCGGACACAAGGTTCCAAGGGGCTTCTTGCTTTTATAAAATAAAATGAAAAATAAAATGTCATGATATTACTAAAAATATTATTGCTCAGCTAAGCTCCTCAGAAACACAAACACAACAGCATACTGTACAGTGGTGCAGTAATACTTATGTAATGCGCCGGTCAGCTGTATGTTTTTGAGAATTTTATAACGGCTTAGAACACGACACAGCCAATCAGAATCAAGTACCAGAACTAATCATTTCATAAATCAAACGAAACCCACAGACATGTCAATGACATCATACATCGCTGATTCACAACCGAACATCTGTCTGATTTGTCTCTTTACTCTTATTGTTCGAATGATCAACCCCTTGCAGCAAATCATGTTTCCATCTGCATATGTTCAATATGATCTTTATTCTTTTTTATTCATCAGGCTTTTCTGACCTACACCCATCGCACGCACACTGCTGCATGTGACTTACTGACATTCATTGACCACAGAGCAGGAAATAAAATCACCTCACATGCATCATCAAACCCATTCGTGTCATACAGCTTTACGCAAATTTGCTCAATTATATCAACTCCCAGTAGTTGTCATCCATCACGTAGTGAGTTGCGATGACTGTACCCAACCCTAATGCTTATGTCGGACTATTCATCCAAACCAACTATATAAATTAATTGCTGTGGCAGTTACACATCAAATCCCACTTGTTTAGGACGCAGAAGAAAAACAGAGCAAATGCCCGGAAGGCTTTGAGAGAGACAGAACACAAGGGACTGGCCATACCGTTAAACCCAGCCGAATGTTTGATTAATAAAGATTTGCATTTGGATGATGGACGGGTGGCACAACGGCGTGAGTATTCCAGGAGGAGGGAGGAGGAGAGTGGGCGGTAAAGAGAGAGAGAGAGAGAGAGGATATAAAAGGAAGAGATAAGTTAAAACAGGTGTATTACAGGTGATGCACTGCCCCACCCTTCGTTCCAAGCTCTTATTCAGCAGTTCAATTCCTTTCTCACGTTCTATTGTGATACATTCATATCTGTCACAGCAACTGGAACTACATCAAGGTAATTTAACATTCATATTCATTGAAGTTAATATGTATTATGCGTTATTTGGGGTGATGCTTTAAAAGGTTTTAATTTGAGTCGATGTTGGTGATTTTTGGTCTAACTTGGTTTGTGTTGCTCACGCTTTCAGTTTGTCTTGCTTGGGTGGTATTTTGTGAAATGCACGGGTTCACAAGAGATTGTAATCGAACTGCATTCTCACAGCATTCCAGTCATTCAGTTTTTTACTCTTCTGCCTTATCTGACTTTGTGTTTATTTTTTCAGATGTTGACAACCCTTGAAAACGTGAGTATAATTTGTACAAAGATGACAGACAGAAGTCTGCTCGATAGAATCTGTAGTTTTTGTTTTTCGTGAACGAAAACCTGTGATTAAAACTCACAAAACAAGTTAAATGACTAACTTAAAATAACTGGAAATGAACTAAAAACGCTGGAAATGACAACATCCGTATAAAAACAATTGTAACTGTATATTATTGTATTTACTGCTTGCTGGTTTGTACAAATACTGTTTAAATCTCACTTTAAAAAAAATGTGTGGGTAACATTTTGCTTAAAAGTGGATACGCTTTAATGTCCAACAATGTTTTAGGGCCATTGTATGTGTTTGCATGTGTACATGCTACTTTGTCTGTCAAAACAGATGCATAATGTAACTTAGTCTGTTTACACAAACTCGCAATGCAAATGTTTCCGTTGCGAACACAATTTCACCTTCCGTAGTACTGAGCCAGAGGGGGTTTATACATTCACTAAGTTAGTTGTGACTTTCTTTTTTTATAAACTGTGTAGATATACTTGTTTAACAATATTTGTTTACACTGTAATACATTTGTAATTCTCAAATCTCAGTAAAAGTTTTTACAATAACAAATTTAACAGAAATAAACAATTAACATTATTTCTGTTTCTTAAAGGAACAGTTCACCCAAAAATGAAATTTCTCACCATGAAGGGGTTCCAAAGCTTTTCAAATGTATTTCTTTGTTCTCTTGAACACAGAGGAGATATTTTAAAGAATGTGGGAAAGCAATCAGTCTTAGGACACCATTGACTTCCAAAGTAGTTTTTCTTCCTACTATGGAAGTCGGTTGTGCCCTCAAACTGTTTGGTTACAAACATTCTTCCAAATTCCAATTCAGGAAATGTATATAGGTTTGGAACTTCTGTATGAGTAAATGATGATGAACTTTTGGTGAACTGTTCCTTTAACATGAAAGTAACTCAATGACTTGAATGATTGATTACTACGATTTTTTTATTTAGTCTCCTATTGATGGTACAATGTGTAGTATTTGTACTGTATGTGATTATATCTTTAATCCACAGATTCGGTACTATCAAGATCTAGGCCCCAGAGAGGCGTCTTCAGGGAATGTGATCTTGATGTGATTGAGGAGTATCTACAGGAGCATTCAGTGGAGGTGATGTCAGGATCATGTGTTCAGAGAACTGAAGACCAGCACAGAATAGCAGGTATTGAACTTGTTAAAGGGAAGCTGAGGTAAAACTCACTTCTGCACTTCCAGTTTTGTAAGATTTGTTATTTCCTTTTTGAGCTGCTTTTTGGATCAGAAGACGTCACATGCTGTGTATAACAAGAGACCTTCAGTCAATTATTCATTCAGATAGTGTTGTTCATGTACTTTTGAAAGAATGACAAAAATAGAATGTGTTCTCTATTCTTTAATACAATATTTTTTATTTAATATAATTAATGATATATTTATTATTCATCATTTATCTAATTTAGTTATTAATTATTCATTAATTTTGAAAGAATGACAAAAATATGATGTATACTGTATTGTTTAATTATTTATTTTGAATTAATCAATTTAGTATTTTAATTCATTAATTATTTAATTTATTATTATTAATTTTATTTTATTTTTGTAAATGAATAATAATACTGATTATAGACAGGACAGATATCTATTTTTCTCATTTACCTATGTCTATATTATTCCTTCTTTTTAACATTTTTTGTACAGTGTCTATGAAATAATGTGAAATTGTGAAAAATGCTATTGAAAGTTAATAACTCTATTTAAACAAGTTTTTGTAGATACTATACACTGAAAAAACAACAAATAGGATTTACTCATTTTTTGTGTAATTAAATGTAATATTTGTTTGTGGCATATTTTGCACAGTTTTTACATACATTTACTTAAAAAAACTGTGTGCAAAAAATGAAGCAGATTAACACACAAAATTAAGTAAATCTTACCAGTTGTTTTTTTCAGTGTATTTAAACATACATTTTTCATCCTGCTAGTTTTTACAGTGTACCTCCCACATCTGCAATTGGTCAGGTAGACAGATAGCCCCGCCCCAAACTCAAAGCATTGATTGATGCAGTTGTCTTTTCCTCAAACATACCATTTTAGCATATAAAGTACATAAAATTAGCACATAAAGCATGAAAATGTCATGTCTTTTTGATAATAATACAGCCACCTTGCTATTTTGTTTATTTTTTTAATAATATGTGACTATATGTGATTTGTTTCTACAGAGAACAGCTGGTCCGGTTGTTGCGCATATGAATGGAATTATGGTGGAGCACATGTGACAGAGAACACACATGAACTACAGTCTCAGCAGCAGCAGACGTGGCTCTGCCAGTCCAGTCTCACTGAGTGGGTATGTCACACCTAACTAAAAGACGTTCAAGATTATAACTACAGTGGTAGTTGTTATTAATGATAATGTGTTTTAGGGACACTGCCAGTATGACAGAAACCAGTGCAGCGATTCGGACTCTCTGTCCACCAGTTCTGGTTGCCAAGAATTTCCTCCATCTCCAGACCGAGACGGGAAGGGACAGACTGGGTGCGAATCTTCTGCTCTGACGCCTCTCTCGGGTAAGGCGCAGCCTTGTTTGTCCATCGATCGTCCTCTTGTCATTTTGGCAGAATTTAACAAGCAGGATTTGTTTGAAGAATTGGCTTGAACATGGTTTACCCAAAATGACAGCAGAAATCTAAACTGGCTGATATTTAACAATGAATCATACAATATCATTTCTCAGGTAAAAGGAAAGAACGGCTGTTTCAGTTCTTATACGAGATGCTACAGACACCAGATATGCGAAGCTGCATTTGGTGGGTCCAATCGAACAACGGAACGTTCCAGTTCTCCTCCCAGAACAAGGAAAAGCTGGCGGAGATGTGGGGCAGACGCAAGGGCAACCGAAAGATGATGACGTACCAGAAAATGGCGAGAGCCCTTCGAAACTACTCCAGAACGGGAGAGATCTGCAAAGTCAAGCGTAAACTCACCTATCAGTTCACTGAGAAAACACTGAGAGGCCTTCAGAACAACTCACAAAGGTTTATGGGTAGTTAGTGTGGCATCCATCCGTTGAGTCGGTTTCCTTGAAGTGGGAAAATAGAAACAAATACTGAGTATTGTTCATTATGTAATCTATCTGGGCATATGATCATCCAATATTATTTGGTAGTTGAGGCTTAATTCAGACTCGACAAGGTTTGATTGTGAATGACGGGGATTCATGTTTAAATGACAGGTGAAGGAATTGATCTTTGAAATATGTAAATCTAAGGATTGTTGATCTTTACTACGTTATATGTAGTTATGAAACCGTTTTTTGTTGATGTTTTGGTATTTTTTTGCTAATTTTGACTTTTCAGTCAGGTTCAAATACAGCTGATAATAAAATTATTTCAACAGCAAAGTTGGGCAATTATTAATAAGCAATCACATTCAGACAACATCATGTTTTGTTTATTATATTTAATGAAAATTAATTAGAATTTTAGTAAGATCTTATACTGTTGATGCCTTTTGCTAATATGATAGTATACTGTATGTAATGTTGCAAAAAAATCTGCGTTACCATCTTATCATATTCAAAAATAGCAATAAAGTGAAATAGTAACATAAACATAAATAAAAGCGAATTGAAAATAAAATTTGCATCACACACAGTGAAAATAGTACACATTTCAACCACATGCAATGTGAACCCTAAAGTTCATAACTGAGGCCTTGTGAAGTTAACTTTGTTTACAGTATAACATATGTTCATACCTCTTCAGATGTTCAGACAGAGGTCAGACGCTGCACACCCTCAACACAGTCTGATACATTATCTGATTTCCAGCCCTTTCGTCACTTCACCTGTATTTGTTTCCAGTCTGTTGAAATCTTGTGGCTCATTACTTTCGCACTGTTAAACCACATTGTGATAAACTTACAGAGATGTTAAGGTGTGCTCCTTATGGCAGTTTACCACAAGCCCGCCTGTCTGACTCCAATGTGCGCTTACTAGGCCTAATATGCAAAGCATGTGTACGCTGGAAAACCGCCACTGCAACAGAACTGTTAATGATCTCCAAGATGGAATGGATGTTGCTACATTTCCTTAAATTAAACAGTAGCAAAACTGAAATAATGCGGATTGGATTTGCTGCATCACATATAAAGCAGGATTTATATTTTGACATTGACGGGGCTCTTCTTAAACCTTCGACCTCTGTTGAAAATCTAGGTGTCCTGATTGATACATCTCTTTCACTCAGCTCTTATAATGATGCAGTGGTTAAAAATGATCTTTATCATCTGCGCAATATTGCACGTCTTTGCTCTTCTCTTAATCTGGGTGGTACAGAAACCCTAGTGCATGCTCTAATTACATCACAGCTAGATTATTGCAATGCTATGTTTATCGGTCTGCCAGGGAAACATATTAAAAGGTTCAGTATGTCCAGAATTCTGCTGTTAACCAGGCGCAGAGCTCACATAACTCCACTTCTACACAGTCTTCACTGGCTACCTGTTTCTTCACACATTCAGTTTAAGATTCTCCTGCTGACATGTAAGGCTTTGAACCGTCTTGCACCTGGCTATATATGATATATATACCATCTGATTTGGGGCTTCTTAGCATCCCCAAGTTTAGACTGTCCACTGCAGGTGGAAGGTCATTTAGTGTTAATGACCCCAGATTATGGAATTCTTCA
Organism: Triplophysa siluroides; assembly: GCA_006030095.1. Classification (NCBI taxonomy): domain Eukaryota; kingdom Metazoa; phylum Chordata; class Actinopteri; order Cypriniformes; family Nemacheilidae; genus Triplophysa; species Triplophysa siluroides. The sequence continues at coordinate 464,602 of VCII01000161.1, forward strand.
CCCATATCGCTCCAAAACTCTTCTTCTCTATCCATCTTCAAAACACAATTGAAAACATACTTGTTTGAAATGTATGATCAATAATCTTGCATATTTTACTAAATATTTTTATGTTTGTTTAAAAGGTATTTTTGCCTGAAAGTGCTCATTGTAAAGCGACCTTTAGTTTGTGGAAAGGCGCTATATAAAAATAAACTTCTTCTATTGCATTTTTGCATCAGCAGCATTGTCATCAGTCACATTACAATACAGTTCACTGTAATCTACTTTACCAACTGACATCTGCTTATGTTTGTGGCATTCACACTGTAAAAACAGCTCTTCGAATCCAATTTGGTGCTAAATGAAATCTTGACGGTCAGATGAAAAAAATCACTGTTTATATGAATTCAAGTAGATTTTTACCTGTACACTGCAAACGGAAAGTCAAGCCAAGCACATTGTATTATGGGATATAGTATTCTGTGCAGTGTATTATGCTAATTATGTAGGCCACAGTAGTGGGCGGTCATGTTCAGAAGAGATATTTGCGCAATATTTGCTTTTAATGATCCTAGAGATTTTATTAGACGATCAAAATATGAGATGTAAGATACAAACTGGACAAAACTAACTTGGTTAAGGTATTTATTTGACCCTAATATGAAAATCTGCATTTGTATTATCATCATTTGGGACCCTGGACCACAAAACCAGTCTTAAATCGCATGGGAATATTTGTAGCAAAAGTCAACAATACTTTTATGCCGCAAAATCATTAGGATATATTAAGAAAAGATCACGTTCCATGACGATATATCTAAACTTTATTTTTGTGAGTTGATGCAGCAAAATTGCGCAACAAAAATGGCGGCAAACACGCCTACAAACGTCACTCACTGTTGCCGGATTGCCCACTCAAGTTTGGTATCTATGTGAAGCTTAAAATTCAAGCTTTCGGGTTCACCTCTCCAGAACGTCATTACAGCGCTAAGCCAAAAGAGAGCGTTAAAACTACCTGTTCCTTCTTAGGAATGGCCTGCCACAGCGCCTCTGATGGACAACTTTAAAGGCGATTTTCTCTATGTTTAGAGTTTTGTGCACCCTCAGATTCCAGACTTTTCAAACAAACCATATATCTATGGAAAGCGTATTTATTCAGCTTTCTGACGATGCACAGATCTGACCCTTGACCCTTATGACTGGTTTTGTGGTCTAGGGTCACATTTTATTTTAGTATCCAAAAAGCAACGAATCATAAATTAAGTAAAATGTTATCAGTTATTCATGTTTTGCTGATTCCTGTATAGTTGTTCTCCTGGGTCTTGCCTCTGTAAATTTTCCACATGTGTTGTGTGTCATTTTTTGACAAGCCCTTCGATTCTTCTCAAAGTTGAGCTTCAGTTTGCATTGCAGCTATATTTTTAGCCACGTTTTTAATAGTGAACAATGAAAACATACCAGATGCAAATATGTTTCCGATAATTTGCATTGCGACCTGGAGTTTAACATCATTATTTCTGTCCGCCTGCAGATGGAATTAGCTGATGATGTACAGATGTGCTTCTGAATAAAATTCTCTGTTCAGAAGCAAGGCTGATGAGTGGAAATTAGACCCCCAGAGATGCATACTGAACATCAGGGTGTGTGTTTGTGTGTATGGATGAGACCAGCAGCTGGACACTCGCATCTTCAGATGTTGCTCCTCAGTTGTGATATTTTCCAAATAGCTCTGTACAGTTTGTTCATCATGGTGTGGCAGGTGTACACATCGCTGGAGCTCCTCATCGCCGTGGCATGCTGTCTGGGCAATGTGCTGGTGGTGTGGGCCGTGTGTTTGAGACGGACCTTCCGTCAGCCCACTTTCTGCTTTGTGGTTTCTCTGGCCGTGGCAGATTTCCTGGTGGGTGTGGTGGCAGTGCCTCTGGCTGTGCTGGTGGACGGTTGGGTGGAGATACCGTTTCATGCCTGTCTGGCAGTCAGCTGTGTGGTGCTGGTACTGACTCAAGGTTCTGTGCTCTCACTCCTGGCTATAGCTGTGGACCGATACCTGCGTGTCTCGATACCTCTGAGGTAAGAGTCTTATTTTTTTATCACAATGGAGAAAAAATGGTAAGACTTTACTAAAAGCCTTTAGGTATAATACATTATTAAGGGTTATTAAATGGTATGATGCATTATAATTGTTCATAATGTGTATTGTTAAATGTTCTTGTAAAGACAACCCACTTAAAGGTGCTGTGTGTCATTTTTTCGAGGATCCATTGACAGAAATGCAATTGTTTTATTTAAGCCTATGTCTTCAGAGGTGTATAAAGACGTTTCACAATGAAGTATCATTAGTATAGTATCATTTTTTTACTTTACCACAGTAAATATTAAGGTATATCCTACTACAGGATTTATAAAGTGTATACAATTTCTATAGCTAGATAATCCTACAGAATACTGTAGTATATGTATCAGGCCCAGCTCCAGATATGAGATGAAAGGTGGGCCAAGTGATTTTCCAGGTGGGCAGAAGGGGGGGGTTACTATATATATATACAGTATATTACCTATTTTTGCCCCAAACTATTTACTTTAAACAAACTATTTACAAAAGAACTATTTAGCTTTTTGCTTTATTCTTATGTCAAGTATCAATATATTATTGTGCAGACACATATATACATTGCTCATATATACATGTATACTTTTGGATGTTCAAGCAAACACATATGAAAAACATGTGCGCTCTAATGTGAAATCCATACCAATACATCTTATGTTAGTAATGCATGCATATACACTTTTTCGCGCATACATACTGTATAAACTCGATGCGTGCAAACACACCTATACAATACTCGCACATATAAACTCTGCGTAGCCTACATACACATCTATAAAACACTCGCACATACATTCAAACTCTGCGTACACACACATCTATTAAACACTCGCACATACATACATAATATGACACGCTTTAGTTTGCATATATTGATTTCATATGTGGATGTGCGTGAACTTTTCAGTGTAAACAGAAGTCTTCTTCATTTAGATCAGCATGAATCTGAGAGAGATAATAGCCTTAACGTTTATTAGTTCTTTGCTTGTGGAAGTTGCAATCCAGCTAACAATTTTTGGTTCCCAACTTTCACCTAAGGTTAATTTTTGGTTCCCATAACGTTATTTTCTAAGGTTCGTTTTTGGTTCTCCAGTAAAGTTTTCTTTACCTTAATAGAACGTTAGTTTCTGGTTACCATAACGTTCTGGGAACCAAAAACCAACGTTACTCTAACGTTATAGAAACCATGAAATAAACGTTTTATTTCCGTAAAGATAACCAAAAACAAACCTTGAAAAAACTTTCTGGGAAAGAAACGTTCCCAGAACGTTATCCTAAAATATTTTTCTCGGTTCCGTTTGGCCTGACTACACGTCACTAATGAATACATCCATGCTGTGTATTTATCCATCGCTTGTCTAATCTAATTAAAATAAGTAAAATAAATCATCACACACAATATGGAGGATGAAATCAATGCATTAAATTATTCTTTTAGCCTATTAATTCCGTTTTCATTACTGATGTAGCTGATTTAAACAGCGCAGTATAGAATTTCTAATAAAACCACACTGTGTGTAGGCCTACCTCAACATCAGACATTTTAGATATTGAAATAAAATAACCAATGACTTCAACACAATATTTAAAGCAGATTTTTATTGACAGAAGAATAAACATTTAATTATCTTCAGGCTAACAAGATATCTCAGCATCAGAACATCGTAGAGACACGGGGGTTGGTTCATTTCACTCAAAGCTTAGAGTATTATCTAGTTTTTATCGTAAAGAAAGTTTTCTCTCTTCTTTTCCTAATGCTTCCCGTCAACTGTGTTACTTTCTTTGTTGTCAACTGTGTTACATGGGATTTTTATGCCATAATTTGTTTAAATGTTTGCTGAAGTGTAATAAAAATGATGGGGGACATATTTAGAGAGCAATGTCTGACATAATAATGTTGAATAACTCTAAATTCAACGCAATGTAAATAATAAAAATAGAATCATCCTTTATGATACTATCCAACAGAATATCAATTATCCAGCTCAAAATTCTTATTTTCAAAGCAGTTAGACAAACAACCACAAAAACACTGAAGAATAGACTAAAAAACTTGCAAACAAATGTTTTATCAAATGCTTAGTATTTCATTCATGTCTTCTATGACACAACTTTTGTCTGTAACACAGTTGACAAAATAATGAATCAGATGTTTATTTTGATTTGAATAATTAAGTAATCATTTGAGCTTAAGCTTGCCAATTAATGAATTTAGCACATTCCAGTGATATATTATGGAAACAAGTAGAATATTTAGCAAAAAAGCACACTGATTTCTTCACTTATAGGTTGATATGAAATGTACCCCTAATTATAGAATGACTCATAAGTGTTGCTAAACGGTTGCTAGGCTAATGTGTTTGGTTGCTATGGGCGTGGCTTGGCATCTGCCAATTGATGATGCTCTAAGCTATGAGTGAAATGAACCAACTCCCATGTCTCTACCTTGTTCTGATGAAGAGATATAACGTGTTACGCCTTATATGGGCATGTTTCCTGTCAATTGGAAATTTGGTGTGGCTCTTACACCCCAGGGGTGCAACTACCACCCCATTGTAATGTAAGTTCTTATAGAGCCTGATAGCCTCTTCAATGTGTTAAACCGCATGTTTCTAAAAATCCTCGCTCGGAGCTACGACCAGTCAAAGTTGGGCACAATGTTAAGTCAATGGGATTTTTCGGGTGATTTCTTGCCCCCCTATCGAACACCTTTCACCCTATCTCTTCTAAAAGTCATAGCACACAATTACTCAATTGGCAGTTCGTTTTGAGCCCTCATTTATGGGTCTAATGAGAAAAAATAATGCGTGAAAATATATGTATCTCGGTTTTAATGGCAGTCTATGGGGCCCATTCTGAGTATACAGATTTTTAAGGGAGGCTCTCACACCCCAGGGGTGCAACTTACACCCCATTGTGATTTATGTTCTTATAGAGCCTGATAACCTCTTCAAATAGTGTAATATCCTCATGTTTCTAAGATATCCTCGCTCGGAGCTACGACCTGTCAAAGTTTGGCGCAGTGTTTGGTCCATTTTTTTGGGGACAAAAAGTGACTCTGTTTAGTAATAGTGTATAACATAATTGATAGGGCTAAAATGACATATGTCATCAGGAAACTGTCATTTCAAATCATTGAAACATATCAAAATGATCCATGAAATTATTGTTTGTTATATAGGCTATAGGGTAGAATAGAAAATATCTATAATGATGTTGTTAAGTCTAAGATAATATTGTTGAGTTGATCCCTGTATCATTCAAAACCCCTGTATCATTCTTCTTCCCTGATAAGTATAACTCAAATCGTGCATTTATGTACTTAATTTCCTTACTACACTTTTAAATATTATCATTTAATTTCTGTGTAGTAACATTTTAATCAGGTTAATGTTTTTTAATCAATGGACTTAATAAGCATAAACCCAGTAAACCCTTACAACATTGTCAACCGTGTTACCGTGTTATAATTGACGGTAACATCGTTGACATTTCCTCCATTTTAGGCCTTACTGACCTTAAACTTGTCACCATATGACCTTGATCAACTCATATTTCTATTTACTTTCTTTACATTTTGTTAATTATAACATCTAAGGTAAATACACAAGAAAATGTTGATAACATAGTTGATGAACAATTAATCCACTCCATATGCAGACAATCATTTTGATGAAATATTGAAGAGGAGGAGTTGAAACCACACTGTCATTAGAATTCCTGCCAAAAAGGGCGTGGCATCACACATTGTTGCTTAATTCAATTTGGAGCAAACCATTGCTGATTTATATTAGTTATATAAATGGGTAACAGTTGACAAAGATTTTTCGGACATACACAAAGTGAATAATTTTATGTGTATTAAGGATTCAAATAGTTTTAAAAACACCTTTATCATGTTTTAATGATTATTTTGAACAAAAATGCTGAAAATAATATAGAAAAACATGTCTTCTAGGGTTAATTTTGAAGAGCAAACTTGAAATGCATCTGTGTCTTTAGATGTAACAATAAAAAGCCCTGAGTTTCGCTTACATCATGGCCTGTTGATTTAGATGTCAAATAAATCGAAAATTACGAAAATATAAGTGTACTCTCAAATGGGGATTTTTTTTTTAAATAAACCGCTAAACTAATGTGTTAATGGGTGAGGTAAAACGAAATGACCGCAAATTTTTAAATGACGGGAGTGCGCTGCAAAGCGGAGAATGCACGTGCTCGAGCGCAACCACACTTAAGAAATATACATGGATGTATATGTCACGGGTTGACTTTAAACTGAAACAAAACTCGAAGTATAAATCAAAACCATAACTTTAATAAAGACCAGGGGATAACACAGGGGATGAAACACATTGACATAAATAATAACTGACAAAGAACTAAGGAACACACAGGGCTTAAATACAAAAGGAAGACACTCAGGGAAAACAGAAACAGGTGTGGGATTAATTAACAATGATGAGGGACAACATGATGAGATTAACTAATAAAGAAACAAACCAGGGGAGTAAAAAACCTAACAGAACATAAAATAACTGTGACATACCCCCCCCTCCAAAAGGCGCGTCCTCGCGCCAAAACAGTACAATTGGGGAAGGGGGGGTGGGCGTCCTGGAGGCTGGTGCAGGGAACACTAAACATGACGGGTGGAGACCTCAGGATACGTCCAGCTCGGGAGGCCTGGAGGGCGCCGGCCGCTCGGGCCTGGAGGCGCCGAGAGGGCGCCGGCCGCTCGGAGGCCTGGAGGCCTGGAGGGCGCCGCCGCTCCGGGAGGCCTCGCCGAGCTCTGGAGGCTGGAGGGCGCACCTGGAGGGCCGAGACATGGAGCCTGGGTCGGGAGGCCTGGAGGGCTGGGGAGGCCCCGCCTCTATTGGGAGGCCATCTTCCCAAAAATCCGGGAGCTCATATGGGGGGCCGCCTGGACGGCTGGTGGGCAGCGGGCTCGGCGGCTGGGCAGCGGCTCTGGCGGGCTGGGGCAGGGCGGCGGCTGGCAGCAGCGGGCTCTGGCGGCTGGCAGCGGCTCTGGCGGCTGGGCAAGCGGCTCTGCGCTGGGCAGCGGGCTCTGGAAGCGGGCTCTGGCGGCTGGGCAGCGGGCTCTGGCGGCTGGGCAGCGGGCTCTTGGCGGCTGGGCAGCAAGCTCTGGCAAAGGCGGGCGGCTGGACTCTGGAAGGCCGGACGGGAACGGCTGGAGAGGCTCGGAAGGCCATACGGGACTGGCTCTGAGAGGGGCTCGGGATGCTGGGTGGTGGAGGAGTGAGGTGTGGATCCGGGATGAGCCGGAACGAACCCACCGTCAACGACTGGAGCTGGATGACCATCGCCCAAGTCCCCATCAGCCAACCCGACGCAGAACTCTGAGCCATCCGCTTGAAGGACTTGATTTATTAAGTCCTCCAGCGGATGCTCTTCTGCGGCGGGGAGCATGATGAGGACGAGCAGATCGTCATCCAGACCAGTCAAAAAAACACGGTTCAGTATGGGATCGCTCCAACTCACCCGGCTACACACCTCGACAAACTCCTCCACGTAGCTCTCCAGAGGCCGTCCGTCCTGCCTCAAGTCCAAAAGGATGGCCTCTGGAGAAAAGGTATAGCAATCCATATTTTTATTTAAAGGTCAGTTATTCTGTCACGGGTTGACTTTAAACTGAAACAAAACTCGAAGTATAAATCAAAACCATAACTTTAATAAAGACCAGGGGATAACACAGGGGATGAAACACATTGACATAAATAATAACTGACAAAGAACTAAGGAACACACAGGGCTTAAATACAAAAGGAAGACACTCAGGGAAAACAGAAACAGGTGTGGGATTAATTAACAATGATGAGGGACAACTGAAAACTAATTAACTAATAAAGAAACAAACCAGGGGAGTAAAAAACCTAACAGAACATAAAATAACTGTGACAGTATGATTGTATTTAAATTTAGCTTAACTAGTTTATTATTTTCAGCAATTAAAGGGCACATTTATTAATTTCATTTGGTCAGTATAACATGTGTTGATGTGATCTTATAATTTCTGTATTGCACATGTCACTGACGTTTACCAGCTTTGACTATTTTTACCATTAATAAAGAACCAAAAAAGAACCATCAGTGAACATTATTTTCTGGTTATTTTCTGGTCGCAAAATAATAACCAAAAAAGAACCATCAAGGAACGTTATTTTCTGGTTATTGAAAAAAAACCCAGCCTGCAATGTTCTGGGAACGTTATTTTCTGGTTGCACTTACAAAAGGGAACCAAAAATAACGTTAGAGGAACGTTCTGTGTTTGCTGGGAATGAAGATGATATGTCCACACCTGACAGGCGCGAAGCGACACCACAAAAGACATTAGAAACGCATTAGAACCCATTATCATTTCAATTTTTGTCCACGCCTGTTGTGCTGTCCGGTGTGGACACGGTGTAAGGCACTTTAAAACGTTATTAAAGAAATCGGCTGTATCATCTTCATTGCAACTTGCACAAGCAAGCAAAGTACTAATAAACGTTAAGGCTATTATCGCTCTCAGATTCATGTTGATCTAAATGAAGAAGACTTCCGTTTACACTGAAAAGTTCACGCACATCCACGTATGAAATCACTATATGCAAACTAAAGCGTGTCATATTTTTGTATTGTAACAACCAGGCAATTGTAAGTCAGAGACCGAACACCACAGGGACAAGTATGAAAGCTTTATTGCATTAAAACCATAAATACACTCCAATATGGCACATTACCCCCCTTTAGTCAAGGCTTGCTTCAATCTCCCAGCCACCAACCGATCCCTGAAGACAGGAGACACAGAGTTCGATCTCGCACGGGGTCAGGCAGTAGTCCAGGGTTCAGAGGCACCAGCACAGTAAATGCCGCAGCTCGAGCAGTCACTTAGCTCTTAGCACGTTGTCAGGCTATAATCCAGGTTTCAGTGGCACCAGCACAGGGTATGCAGCAGCACTAGCCCGTTGTCAGCTTTCGCTACGAATCAGGAGCTCTCCTAACCAACAAAGAAGGCCCTCACTAACTAGCTCTATTGACTCCCCCTCTATCTAGCTACCTGTCTTCACCGCCGGAGACACTAATTATCTCGAGCGGCCGTTTAGCGTGTCACCCACACTCGAGCTCCCGACCCCCAAGCAGCCTCTCCAACGGTCTTTTTATCAGCCTTTTAATCCGCATCACCTGGACACTTCAATTACCTTAGTCCCCACCCCTCATTAACTCCAAGACACCTCCACCGTACTCCCTTACATCACACTACCCCCCCTTAACAGAGAAGACTCGTCCCCGAGTCAAAGGGCAAGTTCATAATCCAACAATCGGGTAGGTAACTTCTTAGCCCGGGGCATCCTTCCTCCCCCAAATCCACGATCTGTTACAGATGTACCACCGATAGTCGACACATCTGTCTTCAGCCTAGGAGTCGTCCCCAGAACAGAAGCACCCGAGGAATCCACCTGCACGCTCAGATTAGGCCGCCCACCGGAACCTCCCGCAACCTCTGAAGAGACCCTGCTCCCTCGTCAGACAGCGCCAAATCAGGATGTGGAATCAGTCCCTCCGCCTGGTCGGGAGCCAATGAAGGATCCGTAGATAGCACCAGGCCACCCATTAACTCCGATCCAAGGAGCTGAACAGGTTTTTCCACCGGGCCAGCATTCAGCGCCCCGTCAGGAAGCAACTCAGTGTCTTGAGACATCTCCGGGTCGGACATCCGCTCGGGATCGGACAGCAGCCCCCTCTCTTCATTTCCACCAGTCGTTCGACAACCTTCCTCTCTCTGCCACTCCGGTACCCCTGCAAATGAGTTGGAAACATATGGCTTGAGGCGATTAAAATGTACAACCCTCTCGGTGCCCTTTTCTTGAGGCGCTATCCTATACAGAACCTCAGTTACACGCTCCAGGACAACAAAAGGCCCCACAAACGTCTCTGTAACTTCGGGCACACCCCCCGTTTACGCGCTGTATTTTTCACCCACACCAGCTCTCCCTTCTGTATACCCCTGATACGAAACTTTCAAATCAAAGTTCTGTTTCTGACGCACTGAAGCCTTCCTTTGGTGAATTTACAGCCTCCGCTACTGTAGACAAACTCTCCGCCACTTTCACCACATAATCATTCACTGACGTGAAGCGTTCCATTTCACCCACTCCCAGCACAACATCAACTGGCAGAACAATCTCCCTCCCAAAAATAACCTTATATGGTGAAATCCAGTCGTAGCATGTGTACTGCTCCTATAAGCCATCATCACATATGGCAACAGCGTGTCCCAATTCTGCTGATTATTCTCTATAAACAAAGAAAGCATAGAAAGCAGAGTACGGTTAAACCGCTCGATCATACCATTTGACTGCGGGTGATATGATGTAGTTCTCGTCTTATACATCTGCAACAACCTGCACAACTCTGAAAATAATGTGGACTCAAAGTTCGCCCTTGATCCGAATGGATACTACGGGGGACCCCAAACTTACACACCCACTCCCGCACCAAAACTGTAGCTATTGTCACTGCTTCTTGATTTGGCAGGGCAACCGCTTCAGTCCACTTAGAGAAGTAATCCCCGATCACCACAATGTACTTATTCTTTCCACCAGTCAAAGGTAAGGGTCCCAAAATATCAATTGCCACACGTTCAAAAGGCCGCGAAGCAATTGTAGATTGCAAAGGGGCACGACGATTGGGACATCCCCTTTCCGGGAAGCACACTCTGTACACTCCCTACACCACTTCCTCACATCCCCAAACCAGCCAGGCCAATAAACCGATCTTTCACCTTTGCCTGTAATTTTTGCACACCTAAATGGCCACCGGTAATAGAATTGTGTAGCATCTTTAGCACATCTGGAATCATTCCTTCTGGAAGGACCACCTGAACCTTTGATGCCCGCATCTGTATTACTCGGCGGATAACGCACAAGTCGCGCTCGTTCAAAACCAAGTTGCCCCCAAACTAAAAATCCCTTCACCTCCGCACAGTTCTGGGCTTCCACACACCCTTCCTCCCCCTTCAACCGTAACTGTGCTACCACCTGCAAAATCTTATCCTTCCTTTGTGCCATAACCAGTTCATCATCGGTCACTCTCTCTTCAGATGGAGTCACTTCACGCACAGCCCGAACAGAGGCGTTTCCCAGACCCCAGTCTTGATCACTTCCCCACTTAGCATCCAACTGGGGCAACCGTGAAAGCGCATCCGCATTAGCATGTTTCTTCCCCGGCCGGTGCACAATTTTATATTGAAAGTTAGCTAACTGTTCGATCCATCTAGCCTGCTGCCCCTCCAGACCCTGAAAATTATGCAACCACCTCAAAGAACTATGGTCCGTCCGCAACATAAATTCCTTACCTAGCAAATAATGTTTGAAATATTTGGTGAAAACCACCAAGCTAAGCAACACTTTCTTTGTGGTGGCATACTTGCGCTCCTGCTTCGTTAACGCTCGACTTGCATACGACACAACCCGCTCCGCCCCATCTATTTCTTGAGACAGAATGGCCCCAATGCCCACATTACTGGCATCTGTGTCTAAAATAAATGGTCTCCGCGGGTCAGGGTACGCAAGAACGGGAGATGTCACCAAAGCAGCTTTAAGCTGTACAAATGCATGCTGGCATTCATCATCCCATTTAAATTTTCGGCCCTTCTCTGTAAGACGATGTAATGGCCGTGCAATTTCAGCAAATCCTTGGATAAATCGCCGGTAATAAGATGCCAAACCCACAAAACTTCGCACCTCTGATTGATTTCTCGGTATGGGCCATTGCTTTACCACATCTATTTTTGCCGGGTCAGTTCGTACTCCATCGGCAGTTATAACATGCCCCAAATAACTAACCCGTGTAGAAAACATCACACATTTAGAAGGCTTAACCTTCAGATTCGCCTGCCGTAATTTACCAAGTACCTCCTCAAGCCGTTGCAGATGTTCCCCAAATGTTCTCCCGAAAACAATAATGTCATCTAAGTAGACCAAACAAGTAGTCCATTGCAAATCCGCCAACACCAAATCCATAAGACGCTGGAAGGTACTAGGTGCATTGCATAGTCCAAAGCTCAGAACATTGAATTCAAACAGGCCCTGTCGCGTTGTAAATGCGGTCTTATCCCTATCTTTGGGATCCACCTCGACCTGCCAATACCCACTGGCCAGGTCAAGAGTGGAAAACCAGCAGGCGTGAGCAAGACTGTCCAATGCATCATCTATTCGCGGTAAAGGATACGCATCCTTCCTCGTTACATCATTCAGCCGCCTATAATCTACACAAAATCGTAAGGTCCCATCCTTTTTACGCACCGGAACCACCGGGGCTCCCCACGGACTACACGAAGGCTGTATGATTCCATCATCTGCATATCCCTGATATTCTCCGCCACTTCCGTTTGTAAATGCAGAGGGACCCGCCGCGGGGATACCTTAATAGGCTTCGCCTCCCCAGTATCAATCTGATGCGTTATTATTTTGGTCCTCCCTAAATCAGCATTATCTGCACTAAAAACGGACAGGTTTTTACCCAACAGCTCACGTACTGCACGCATCTCACTCTCCCCAAACCCTTTTTCCCGTAAGCCTAACCGATCTAACAGCATGTCCACCGTATTCATAGGATTCCCACAATCCCCACCTCCCTCCTCTACCTCAACGTCACAGAATAATGTCCCGACTTTCATTCCACGTTTTAAAATACGAGTATCCTCTGTAACATTAATAACACGAATGGGCAAAAGACCCTGTTCCACCTTACACACCACTCTAGCCACCAAAAGATCACAGTGGGCATTAAGAGAGGTAGATGGCTCCAACATACCCTGCGAACCATCAACGACCCCCTCTACCGCCCCTGTGATTAGGACCTCACTACGAGGGGGAACAGATGTATCCACATGCACTATAACCTTGCATACCTGTGCATCCCCATCGTTGGCAAAAATAAGAGGTATTTGTTTCCCCATTAATCGGCAGCTCTTTTGCTCGAGGTTAATAAGCACCGAATTTTAACAAAAAAATCTGCACCAAGCAGAATTTCCTGTGGCTCCACATCTGCCACCAGAAACTCTGCTATCACCCCTAATGTGTCAAACTGACATACAGTCTGCCAACATCCCAAAATCGGCAGTTCTCCCCCACTAACCACCCTGACCACACCATCAGGATGCTCAAGTCGAGCCCCTCCATCAGTAATGGTCAGCCACCTCTGCTTGGGTATTATTGAAACCTGGGCACCTGTATCAACCAAAAGCTTCACATCACAACCACCCAGTATGGCGGCCAGATAGACCCCAGGATAGCTCTGGAACGGTGAGGCCAATTGGATTTGGATTTGGATGGATTTGGATACAATTTATTGTCATTACACAAATACGAGTACAGTTCAACGAAATGGATTTAAGAAGAAAAATACAGCATAACATGAGGAATGTGGGGAGAAAAACAAATACACATAATACACCATAGACACGACTTGCAACAGGGAAGTTAATCCAGCTCCAGCAAGCAGCCATCCGGTCCAGCAGCCATTACGGCGCCGATCACAGACCCGCTTGTCAGGCTGGTGGTACAAAGCGACGGAGGCGTTGGATTGGGTGAGGGTAATGTGTGTGTAATAGTTCCAACCGCCTCAGTTGAGTGCGGCACATGTGTGTGTGTATGTGTGATAGTTTGTAGTCCGCCTCAGTTGAGTTCGGCATATGTGTGTGTGATGGTTGTAATCAGTCAGGTGTCTGTAGAGTGGGGGAGGAACGCAAGAGCGTCTCACTGCAGTGCTCTTCACAGGGTTGATTTCCCAGCAGCGGCCTTGGCCGAGGCCAGTGCTGGTTCCGGGGAGCCGAAAAGATAAGATTGCGATTGTTTTTCTTGGGGCGAGTAAACCACATTCCAATTCCGTGGCTACTCTTTGTCCATTTTGGTCTCCAATACCATCAATTTTCCTTCGCAAAGCCGTGAGGTTCTCCATGATAGAAACCATATTGCGGTTAATAGTCTCAGTCTCAATGCTGACCGCTCTTCCCACAGCTTCAATTGATACGGGCAGCCTTGTGAGGCTTTGGACAGCTGTTCCCGTTTTATGAATTCTTCGATAACCCAGGGCAAAGCCTAATCCAATCAGCACAAGACCTGTTATCATGGTTCCGAATAGGTAGATATCTTCGATGTCCTCCACGGAAAGAGCCGCCAGACACACGATCCGCCATCTGTCCCACACGTCCATCGTGTAGCCAGCTGCGAACGTTCCGTCAGGGCAGTTAGGTTCCCCCGAACCCAAGCTCCTCGTCGAGAAGATGGTGTCAATTGCGTTGAGAGACCAGTTGATCAGATCCATAATTTTTAAAGTTTGGAGAGCAGTGCAGAGAGAGTCTCTCAGTAGATGAGACGAGACGAGACATTTGACAAAATTGTTCCCGGGTTGGGGCAGGCATTTGGCCTAATGTGCCTGCCCCCTCCCGTTTCCCGATAGATAAGGACACTCTCTCCTCAAATGTCGATTGCACCCACATTCCCAACACCCCCCCACTAACGGCTGAGCCGGTCTACTTCCGCTCATCGTTGTTACCAAGGACTCGCCGCTATTCTTCTGCAGGGGTGCATTTCTAACTAGCGGTGGAGCAACTTCCAGCCATTGCTGTACAGATTCTTTCAACGTTTGCACTTCATTCCGCAGTGCATCTATGACCCCGGTCAGCACATCTACTTTAATCTCTACTGCAGGTACATGCAACCCCCGCACTTTTGAATCGGGATGAACCGTACATTGTTCTAATCCCTGAATAAGCTCGAATTCTACGACAATATTAATCGCTTCCTCTAACGTAAGGGGTTTAAAGCTACGGAGCCGCATGCGAGTTTCTCCATTCCCTACGTGTGTAATAAAATGGTCTCTGGCCAGTAAATCCTGCGTATCTGCCCCTACCGCCGGGTATGCTTTAACCCCCAACCTCCGAAGCGCATTACCAAATTCACGCACTGTTTCATTCAGCTGCCGTTTACGTGACGAAAAACTTACTCGATTCCATTCTGCGGTTTCACGTGGTTCAAAACATTTGCCCAATGCATCTTTTAATAACACATAACTATGCTTGGCCTCTAAAGGGAGGCCACTATAGATATCTCGAGCACGACCCGCCAATAAAAGCGCCATAAATTTAAGCTTCGTCCCATCATTCCAATTATTCACCACAGCTGCCATCTCAAACTGCTCTCTCCAATCAGACCACTCCCGTCCCATGCCAGTGAAAGTCTCGGGCATAAATATAGGGCATGAAAAAGCTATGATTGCTGATGCAACTGTGGCTTCCGACAAAGGTACGGTCGCCGAAATGGCAACATTCGATGGCCCTGCTTGGCCCTCTTGGTGTCCCTCTCTGCCCTCCATTGCCTGTCGTCTAATTGTTACAAAAAAAAAAACCCACCACTGCCACCAGTGTAACAACCAGGCAATTGTAAGTCAGAGACCGAACACCACAGGGACAAGTATGAAAGCTTTATTGCATTAAAACCATAAATACACTCCAATATGGCACATTACCCCCCTTTAGTCAAGGCTTGCTTCAATCTCCCAGCCACCAACCGATCCCTGAAGACAGGAGACACAGAGTTCGATCTCGCACGGGGTCAGGCAGTAGTCCAGGGTTCAGAGGCACCAGCACAGTAAATGCCGCAGCTCGAGCAGTCACTTAGCTCTTAGCACGTTGTCAGGCTATAATCCAGGTTTCAGTGGCACCAGCACAGGGTATGCAGCAGCACTAGCCCGTTGTCAGCTTTCGCTACGAATCAGGAGCTCTCCTAACCAACAAAGAAGGCCCTCACTAACTAGCTCTATTGACTCCCCCTCTATCTAGCTACCTGTCTTCACCGCCGGAGACACTAATTATCTCGAGCGGCCGTTTAGCGTGTCACCCACACTCGAGCTCCCGACCCCGAAGCAGCCTCTCCAACGGTCTTTTTATCAGCCTTTTAATCCGCATCACCTGTACACTTCAATTACCTTAGTCCCCACCCCTCATTAACTCCAAGACACCTCCACCGTACTCCCTTACATCACAGTATGTATGTGCGAGTGTTTCATAGATGTGTGTGTGTACACAGAGTTTGTATGTATGTGCGAGTGTTTTATAGATGTGTATGTACGCAGAGTTTTATTTTGAACATCCAAAAGTATACATGTATATATGTGCAATGTATGTATGTGTATGCACGCATGTATGTGCATACATGTATTCATAAGCGCAGTTTGATTTAAACCCTATACGGCGCCTCATGGGTTCGGGGTAAGGTGCTCTTAAAATATCTTTGAATCCATAAACATTTATTAAACCATTAATACACTTACAAATGCAAAAATAAATGCGTCTTTATCTGACTGCACCAAACGGCATATGGGGTCGTTTCATAACAATCGCTAGAGGGCACTTAAATTTAAAACATGAACTTTTGTCCTAATAAGCTACGTGTGACCTTTCGAGTCATTTTTACTTGGAGGACAGGCTCTTCGAAAGGGAGGGGTGAAGTGAACAATTCCCAACCTCACCCCTGAATGCCGCTAAATTCATACACTCGACCTTTAATATGTTAAGCGCTGTAAACATTTATATAACATGTAGGTTTGAAATGACATGAGGATGAATAAATGATGAAAGTTTTTATTTCGCGTGACCTATCCATGTAACTTCAACTGTGCCCTGTGCTTACAGGTATAAAGAAATAGCCACTCAAAAGCGTTCATGGATCGCAGTGGCTCTGTGTTGGCTGATTTCCTGTCTGTTGGGATTTACTCCACTTTTTGGCTGGCATAATGATTCTCTCGAATCCCCTCTTCTGAACTCTTCCTACATCACCTGCACCTTCCTAGCTGTCATATCACTGCCCTACATGGTATACTTCAACTACCTGTGCTGCATCCTACTCCCTCTGGCAGTCATGACGCTTCTTTACGCCCTGGTCTTCTATAGTCTCCGCAAACGCCTTCGCAGGGAAGAGATGAGACCCCGGTGCCTGGCGAATCTAAATTAAGGGTCTTTCTGATTAAGGAGAAACGGCTGGCATGTTCTCTTGCACTTGTTCTCCTTCTATTTGCTGCATGTTGGATGCCTTTGCATCTCATGAATTGTATACTGCTTTCATCAGGTCCCAAAGGTGTCCCACAAATTGCTTTCTATGCAGGAATTCTCCTCTCTCATGCCAATTCAGCGATAAACCCCGTGATCTACGCGCTTCGCATCAGAAAGATCCGGGAAGCTTACCTGGAGATTTGGAGACAGTATGTGTTATGCTGGAGAGGCCAAAGTTATTTGGGGAGATCCAACACAGGAGAACAGAAAGCTGGGCATCAGATCATATTACCCTTGAACATTGCTTCATAAATCACTCCATTAGGCAGCATCAAACAATTTGTTGTTGTTGTTGTTAAAAACAGTTTTGAGCCAATTTTTTAAAGAGGATTTTAGAGTGTTTATGCTTTATGACCACTAGAGGGCACCACAAGCTTTTGAAATAATGTTTTTATGTTATATAAAAAACTGTTGTGTTATTAGTCAATATGGTTACAAAAACTATGTTATCCGACAATAGATGACATACTGTAAAATTATCATTTTTACGTAAAAAGTATTATTCAGACTCCTGAGATAGGCGCAGGCTCCCCGTGACCCGAGGTAGTTCGGACAAGCGGTAGAAAATGGAATGGAAAGTATTATTCACATTATAATTTGCATATTGTGCATCAGAAATGCATATTGAACAAAATTGAGTTTCCACTACAGCGTCTGGGGGGGATAATTTCCCTCCAGATTTTTTCTTGGGCCTCTTCAAAAATCTAATGAAATATTTGTATTATTTTTAAAATAAGAAAAAATGAAATATTTTCAATTTATTCATAAAAAAGTACAATTTATGCATGCAATGAACTATGATTATGATTATATATCTGCCCAACCAAAATATATGTTTGTCCCCCAGTCGAGCCAGCCAAGAACCGGGCCTGTACCATAGGCCTACTTACTATAACCATTCACGATTTAAACGTTTCACATATTTGACTATTGCAGTTTGGCAAAGTTTGTGTTTTTGGATTTAATAACATTTCATAGAACTAAATCATTGAAAATTGTCCTCACAACACAAACATTGTTTAACCAAAGCCTTTAATGTGCAGCTCTTGAGACCAAAGTCCGACTTTTGTTTACACAGTAATGTTTGTACACATATTTGCCTTCTAAACAACTTCTCAAGAAACCAGGCATCCCTTGAGCTGTGTATTTTCATGCTGTTAAGACTTGTTGAACGTCAGATATCCTCTCACAAATATTCTTTGTCAATGTCAAATAAATGCTTCACTTATATAACCTTATTTGATTAATTTGTGAGAAAATCACTAGATGTTTTACTTTACATTTACAGTACATTAGCAAGTGCAAGTGATAAACAAATAATGAAGCATTAATATTGTATTTAAATCTCCTCAAACTACATCTAAATCTGTATTTTTTTAAGAAAAATAAGCATTTGACTTCATTTCATCAGTTAAAAACAAACACATAATATGGTAACACTTTACAATAAGGAGCTCTTTGTTAAATGCATTAACTAACATGAACTAACAATGAACAATATAATTTTTCAACATTTATTAATCCTTAATGTTATTTCATGTCAATACAATTATTAATGTTAGTGCATGGTGCATTTACTCATGTTAACAATGACAAAGTTTGATTTTAATAATGTTTTAGTAAATTGGGAAATTAACATGAACTTAGATTAATAATTGCTGTAGACGTATTGTTCACTGTTCACTATGCATTAACTAACTGTTAACAAATAGCACCTTATTGTAAAGTGTTACCCATAATATTTTTCATTTCAAATGCTGTCATATTATTTTTTAAACAGTATTTAGAATGGTTAAGGTCGAAAAATCACATATATCCATCATTAAAGTAATCCAAATGACTCAATTGGGTTAATACATGTTTTCAAAATCAAAATGATGCACTTGTAAGAGAAAACAGTTCATATTTTCAACTTATTCAGCAAAATTAAAATTTTATTATACACAATTGAGCATCTGTTCTTGCAAGTCATGAGACTAGTTATAGGCGGTTTCATCAGATCACACGCCTGGCCTGAAGTTAACTTCAGGTCTGTGTTTGTCTATTGGTCTGGCTAGTGGCTATATAACTATTTATATTTTAATTAATTTATAATACAATTCATTGTATTCATATTTTATTATATAATAATTGTATTGAATAGAACATTTTATTGTGTATGAATTTTAGTAAATAAACAGTTTGTTGTGTAACTTTGTCACATTACTTTACTTTTTCCAAAGGCTCTTCTAGTGGTAATCCAAAATAATGGCTAGACGTACTTGTAACTTGCTAGCTAATGTCATTTACTTCCTATTTCTTTTGCTTGTTATCAGAAATATTCTGCAGGGACTCTATTCTTTGCAAAAGTATGCATGCGCAGATTGTTACTTTGAAACCCTCTATACGCTTGTCATGTGACATGCAAAAACCAGTGAGCTATGTTTTGTATTTTAATCTAGCTCCTTGTTTGTGTCGATACTGTACATCCGAGATTAAATTTTCTTTTTTTTTGTTGCAAATATTCCTTTAAACTCTGACACAACAGATATAATACCTAACTTACACAAGTCAACCCAAACACAAAAAGGAGAAAAGTGATTTGTTATATTGTTTTCATAATTTTATTTACATATTTACAAGCCATTTTCTTGTACGTTTGTAAAATCCGTCTGATCTCTCCACATAAATACATTCCAACTGCAAAGCTGAAATATTGATTTAGCCATAAATCCCAGCTCAGTAAATCGGATTTAATCTGATTTATTCTCCTCATGAAATACTATAGCAGCATCTTAAGCCTGCATTAGAGAGACTAACATCGTGTACGTCTGCTTCAGATGTGTTTGGTATTAGTGTGGAAAAAATACTTTAAGCCACAGTGATGCTTTTTTGCTAGCCGGCAGATAGTTGGTACCACAAAGGAAGGCAATAGACTGTATAGTTATCACCTGAGCAGGGTTTGATCCCTCCCACCAAACTATACAACCTACTACCTCACCCTGACAGGGCACCAAATTGTAAATATTGGCTCAAACAATGACGTGAATTTGGGAAAGGATTATATGTTTGCCTGACAATTGAAAGATGGGTAAATGTTAGGGAGTATGTTTAGTTTAAAATACTTAAAAAACTACACACTTTACTTTACTTCATTTCCTTGCCAATAACTAACGCTTACCACAAAATTTTGCATTTCTATGGTCAACATGAAAAGCATTGACTAATTTGACTTTCATAATCTGATGGGCTTCTAAGCAAAACAGGAGATTAAACTAGAAAAAATGTAAAGCCGGACTACAATTCATCAAAAAGTAATTGGGTTGTGAAAACAGAATGGACAGGCCCAACTTCCTGGGCGTCGTCTCTACATTATAAGCAGTGGAGGGGTTGAAAAACAACAGTTTGGTGATGTCAGTCAAAAAGGAAATTATAACTGTACATGTTGACGATTACAAATGCATTTTGTTCTAAAACGTGCATTTAGGATTAGGCAACGTATACTTAGAAAGCAAAGAAAGCAATGTTCGAATGATAGAGCATTGTGTTATCAGTGCAAAGACCACTGAGGAAACACAGATAAATCTATTACGGTACTGTTAAGTTGCTTTGGATAAAAATGCAAAATGCATTCACGTAAAACTTAATTGTAAAGTAACCAGGGTTCATTGCACTTCATGCTGACTCTAAAACCATTCCAAAGAACAGAGATGGAGAAATGGATTGTTGGGAAGGTTCATTGGCAGGAAGTTGTTTGTGGACGATTTGGCTGTCGCCTTAGGAAAGACAGTAGATTGTATAGTTTTCTCAGTGACAGAGCACGAGGCTCCACAACTATTCAATCTACTACCTCAGCCCCAAGAACAGCAGACAGATAACCAGCAGATGTTAACCAACCGGACGGCAGACGGCTAGAATACCTGCAGAGATAGAAGAGTTGGTTAGCAAAACAACAGAGAGCTACTTTGTCGAAGCAGGACTCAAAATAATAGTTCACGTGTTGCATATTATGCCATATACAGTAAATATACATAAATATACAGATCTGGTAACAACAATGTGTTATGCGTTAAGTTACTGTATTTTAGATGTAAGCCAAATCACTTACAAATATTGCAAAAGTTGGTTAGCACAACACTAAATTAAAGCTTTGTAGTTGCTGCACTTCAACAGTACAGCAATTTTGACTTTCACTTAGGTTTGCGATGAATAAAAACATCTTTAAAGGTTTTACATTAGCTGCGTTAGCTATGAAGTGCCCGACTTCAGAATCACATAACCAGAATATTTCACCCACAGATCAAAATGCCAGTTATTTCAGAATGTATGAAAACAGTCGTCTGAGATCTCGTCCAGTCTCCTTCAGAGTCACCGATGCTTATTTGAATGTGAACACCTATCGAACATAAAAGAGACTGTGGAGAACAGTATGAGGGGTTGAATGTGTTGAGCCAGGATACAGGCTGAAGCAGAAGCGGTAATTTTGAGAGCCAAAGAAATTACTCACTCATTCTAGCGAGGCTGGCATTGGATCACGAAAAAAAAAGAGTCTTGATCCTTCGCCAGGAATTCTTGCCCATTTTGCCAAAAACGGCTAATTCCGACAGGACAACCTTGCGTAAGCTACGCTTTTGAAGTAAACAGACGATGTAAAACATGGCTTCCCCGGTTGCCTCCTGTAGCTTTAACAAAGCCGCGATTCTGATATTCCACTATTCAAAAATGAGGGAAAACAAAATGGCGTCGCTTCGGCCATTTTACGGTACGGGTGCTGTGCATTCCTTGCAACCTCTGCGAGGTGTGCCTGAAAAACCATTCACGCGCTTAGTGCTCTGAAAGGCTGTTTGAAGGAGTAAAATCTCTCTCCCGACGCACTGTGGGACACAGTCTGGCATCAGTACAACAACCAGATTCACCCTCCAGTCAATAGCGCTCTTTGACACACGACAAAACTTCTAGACATGCTGTGTAAAATGTAAGAATAGTCTGTTTGTGGACGCTTCTTTCTATTAGCATGTTAGCACACAAGTTTTAATAGTCAGGGCAGCACTTTGTCAACATTCAAATATTTTAGCATCGGTTTGCAATAGGGACTGAATAGTTTTTCTTGAACAAGATGGATTGTCCATGAAAGCTGCACATGTTGCATTTCACACTTTTCGAGCATAAAACCAACAAAAAATCCTCATTTACATCGATTGAAAAGCTAAGTGGGACCGAGATCAAACTCCGGATCACTTGCAAAAATGAAAGCAGTTATTGTGCAGCGTAAAGAGGTGGAACATGTCTGGTTTGCATAATTAAACATGCAAATCTCCCTCCAGGGAACTGACTTTCAGTAATTTGTTAACATACAAAAGTCCTCTTAGCTCATTAGCATACACATGCTCTTTCTGGCCCATTCGGGGCAACAGTCATTCAAAGGTTTTGGCACAAGCGCCGTCTGCTGGAACATAGACGGGCGAGAGATGGTTGTCTTAACCTAGGTTTGCTAACTTAAGTTCAAATCAATCATAAATTCAATGTTGAAACAACCTTAGTTGCTATATTGCCTTTGCTTAGTCCTTTACTGCCATGTTATCAGTTATTTAGCATGCTGTATAATTTTACAACATCATACAATTCAATCTTTTCTCGATTGTTTTGGCAGCTATTCTGTTGTGCAGTCATTATCTTATATAGTCGGACAACATTTAACACATCGCTCGGGAAAGGGGAAAATATGTTGATGTAGTCTGACAGATGTGGCATTAGAATCATTTTTAGATTATGCAGGAACTAGTCTGTCCTTCTGTTCCCTAATATGTGCTAATCGGCTTGATGAAGACTAACCAGTATTTTTGGTGGTTTGCCAGATCCATTTCAGCATCGCTTCGATTTTTTCATATGTAAATAACCTTTTTGGTACATTTCCAATACATGTAATGTTAAGACATATGGAGGCTAGTTGCAAATTAGACACAACTGCCCTGATTTTTTGTGACAAAACAATCTAAGAAATTATCTTTTGCTTTTAATGTTGACAGTGGGTCGGGCTATATTGAAAACTCAGAAAACAGATTCCACAACATCAAAGCCAACACTGGATTTACTGAACTGTTCTATATGGTACAGGGAATACAGGAAAAATCTCAAAAGCTAAACGGTGACAGGATGAATAATACAGTGGTCATTTCCATTGAGCGACTGAAATGTGACTTAAACTGTTAAACTGGCACTTAAGTGTAAGACAGCAACCAGTGACTTTACCAGCGATGCAAGAGGTATATCAATTATATCTAGTTGGAACCTCTTCTTAAACAAATACATAAAACACAGTTGGTTCATTTTAAATAGTTACATGTGCATTAAAATCGAATATAAAAGACATTTGCATGACATCTTTAATGCTCATTTGAATACAAATGTGACAGACATTTTTATTTTAAAAATGCTAATATAATACACGATAACAGTTCTATATAATAATCTCCCCTACACTTCAATTAAAACGCTGTTCTTAACGTGGATTCAGTATTTTCACTTCAGTCATCTAAAATGATACAGTGTGTACACCGGACCCGATGCGACACGACAAAGGACATTAGAGACGCATTAGAACCCATTATGATTTTACATTTCGTCCACACTGGATGTGGCGTGGCGCAACGCGACAAACCCATTAGAACAAACTGTGTGTCGTGTCTTGTCGGTCGCGTCCAGTGTAGACACGGTGTAAAAGAAATGTATCCATCACAGTTATTAACCGAAGGAATTGAGTAATTATTTTCAGAGTGACAAAGTAAATTGTAGCATTAGCATTAGCATTTTATTACAAATATGTATTGGCTGTAATAGCCTAGCTAATTTTCTCTGCACCGATATATCGGCCAATAATCGGTACCAGCCGATAAATGCACATTTTCACACTTATGGCTACTGGCTGATAGTTTAAAAACAGTCAAGGTCGATATATCCCGTGCAATCAAAAGAGGACAACAAAATGCAATGAATTTGTGCTCTGTATATAGAAAATGTTAAGAAACCTCACCAGTTTGATGTTCCATATTAATAGTTACACATTGATCAAACAAATTTAAGAGGCTTGCTATTTGCAGACTGCCAATTTTTCAAAATTTTATTAAGATGTCTATTGCATGCAGGTGCCTAACTAAAATGAAACCACGAATTACCAATTTACATGCTTTATACACAAAGAATGACGTCGTGTTTCGTTAGGAGACGCGCGGGTGTAGTTTAGCACATCGCTATGCTAACGTTACTCAAATAAATATACACATATCATAAAGAAATAAGATATGCATTAATCAAGACTTTTGGTACTGCTTAAATTCTTAGTGTAATTATTAATAATCAACATTTATCTCAGTTCCTCTGCCATCTTGGATTGTGTCACAATGGTAGGATTGCTTTGGCTGTGCAATGCTGTCTTGGAATTGATCCAACAGAAAATATTTTAGAAGGCAGCATGATTTTGTTGTTTAGCAACAGCCTTTGCATCGGGGGTGTCCTATATAATTCCTTAAAATGCTGCTTACGTATGGTAGACAGCTCACCTGATTTTCAGACACAGCTTGAGTCTTTGTCTCTGTATTTAAAGATCATAATAAATTAAAATCATTTCTGTGATTACGGTGACTTGTGACAAAATCTGTCTCAAAGTAGCTTCTGAAGCACAACATAAAGCAAACATTTACCTTAATGAGGCTGCCACATCAGCTACTGGAAGAGGCTTTTATATGCTAATTCTGGGTGCTCCCTCTTCATCTTTCAATAATCGTCTGCCATTTTTAATTGCTTGCATTTGTTTACATTTCACCGTGCTATACACTGTTGATATAAAAGAGAAAAACAAACCAAATTAGATCAGATCAACAAAAGGCCTTCGATCTTACCCAGCAATCCAAGCACACGGCCTTTAGCCTGCGATCGTCCAATCAGAGGAGGAAAACAGGCAAATCAATTAGCCCGCTGTACGCCTCCCACTGTTTTGGTTGCCAGGATCGTATGCGATTACGCTAGTCGTTTCGATGAAACAACGAAAATGCCTACAGAAAAGCTGGCATTTAACATCTGGTGCCACCTTAGCGAGTGAGAAATCAGACGAACGGTACACGTCCTATTTTTCATTTTAATTTTCTCCCCTCCTTTCTGTCTCTCAATCTCCGAGGCTTGTGCCAAGAAAGGGGCAGCGCCGGTTTGCCAGGCTGAATTTCAATGAAAGCAGAAGAGGGTGATGGTAGAGCACTGAATGATGGGGGGGGTGTTGGCGCGATTAAAAAAGGGCACGACTAAAAAAGAAGAACTTGAGACAATGCCTCCGTGAGTGTTCATTTATCATAGGAGGGGTGCTTCCCTATTGAAAATCCCCTTAACGTCCATACAACTATGTAAGTCCCTCATCACAAAGGGAAGAAATGAGATCGAACGATCAAGACCAGCGCCACGCCGTTTATTTGATTTCTCGTTTTATTCTATTGATACCGACGTTGTTATCTGTCTAGTTGCTATCTTCTCATCTAGTCCTTTGTTTGTACAGCTGTAGATCCGCATTCTCGGCATTAGTGATTTCATTCCTAGCCAACATTGTAGAGTCTAGTATAGTGCGAATTGTTTCACATTGGTAAAGTCGTTACGGGAAAGCCCGACAAGACATCACAAACACTGCCGGTCAAAATGTGCTTCTTTTTACTATTACTATTTTCAACGTATTATAATCAACAAGTGACAAAAATAAATCAAATCTATCTCATCAGTCCTTGCACACCCTCGACCACCTTCATGAGGTGAAGTTTTAAAATAGCGTTAAAGAAGTTCCCATGTATTGTGGGTTATTTGGTTAGCTGCTTTTTCTGTACTATTCAAATCAACTCATCTAGCTCAACTACCTTAAGCTCTTTTTCTTTTCGTGAAGAACTTCATAAGTAGATCAAAAGGTTTGTAGGGTAATGAGAAACATAATTTCAGTCAAGGGAGTCCTGTTGACTTTTGCCCAGCCGTGCTTTTATATGAATCATCGTACCCTGTACAGAGCACAAAGCCTGCCTATAAACGCTGAACTACATTAAGCAGCAAAACTCTACCGTTCATCATACATACATTTGGCGCGGCTCAAAAGAGTTAAGCTATTGAAAGCCGTAAGCTTTCAACAATATCATTAATCATTCTGCTTATGATCCCCTGTCATCAGCCTACACCAGGGAAAACGCCCTTATTGCAAAAATAGCGGTCCCCAAAAAACAGGAAGTGGGGCTTGGCCTGACCTCGGCTGACTCTGTCACGCGGTCTCCGGAGAGCCTGCTGTTATTCATCGAAACTCAACGATAAGAGTTCTGCTGCCTTGCCTTGTTTATACAAAGACCTTGCAGATTAGACTTAGATCTCTGCCCCCATCTGGGCCCATAATGTAACTATAGGCACCGAGCATATGTCACACGTCTGCGTTTTTACACGCAAACAGCAGCATTTCCTCACCTGCCGTCGGTTGGCACTTCACAAAAGTTACACATTTGTCCTAAACCTCGTATCTGGGGTTTATAGAATGCACTCTGGGAGTTGGTAGTTTGAAATATATGGGTTGTAAAGTCGAGCGTTTTTAGGGTTAAATTCGTGTTTGTTTAAAACAGACTTCCTGCTTGCTAATGTGGGGTCGGAGCCCAAAGTGCATCTAATTGTCAACGCTACAGTAAATGTTGCCAAGCTGTATGAGACAGGAAGAAAAAAGGACGAAAATATGAGGCTACATGATAAGTTCATCTGAGGAGAACAGGGGGTGGAGGAAATGCTCGCCTTTCCTCCCGCCCTCGTTAAATTTTTTTTTCCTTTCTTTCTCACATCAAAATGAATATGTACATACAAACTTGCGTGCCTTTCTGCCGAGCCTTCAGGCTCTACCGTACAAAAAACACAAATTACCTTCGGCCGACTTCTGTGGACGATCAGTGACTTACGAATAAGAAAAATTACACAGGAAAAATCTCTTCTCTATAGTTAAAACAACATGTATCAGCACGTCATGTGTTATTTCAATCTAACAACTCAGTTTTTGCTAAACTGCAGTCTCACAGAAATGTATTCAGAAACGTTTGCTGTAATTTGACAAAGTCTGCAATAAAAATCACTTACAGTAGTACACAAACACGTGGCATGCCGACGCCATCTTGAGAACATTTCTTTGTAACATTATTCACAGACGTGCGTCGAATTCAAATAAGATTCGTTGGTGTATTTTGATCATTCGCTGTATATATTGTAATTTGTCTGGGTTGTAGGTGATCGAATAAAATCCGGTTGTTTATCTCTAAAGAAATCAGATCTCATCAATCTTTCGGCCCGTTTCTGAAAGAATAGTATGAAATTGACTTGTTTTATATATATATATAATATACTGATATATTAATAATGCTATTTATACGGAGATCACCTAAAATTTGGTCTATAGTTAAAATAAATTAAAATATGTTCTTATCATCTAGTCAAAAAATGTTATCTATAATATTTAATTTGGCATATTTGCTTTTCTTTTAGATTTTTTGGTCTATATATTTGTCTATGTTTTATGTTCCTAACTACCCACCCTGACACGACACTATTTATTAGCTCATAAACTATTGCATTTTATTTCCTCTTAACCTCTGGCATTCAGCTTAAATTGAAACTCATTTTAAGTATAATATCTGCTAAAAATGAAAGAAGTGTTTTGGTTATACTGTATGACCGTATTAAGCTGAGCAAAACAAAAGTAACAAATGTTCTCGTATACATATATTGCCTATATGGGTCCTTTCTTCATGTGTAAATACACAACAAAAGAGCCTATGATGACACAGATATTATCTAAAAACAAAATGTACAGAAAACCGTACAGGTTAAACAATACATTTACACCACAGGCCCGTCCTCGAACAATACTGTCATATCCATAAACATCACTGCATTAAGGCATCAAGGCATTAGCAAAACATCATTTACATGTTCAAACGTTTTCAAATCCAAATTCAAATTCGTTTAAAATCAGCACCATAAAAAGACAGAAGTAAAGGACCATGCCCATTATTCCTAATGCACACGTTCTGATGAAACCTTAAGTGTCGAATAACTTGACTTGATGTTAAATATATCAATAAAAGGCCAATTTCGAAAACAACACTGAATCGAATATAAGAACCTTTTATAATGTGTGTCAACGGTTGTTGACAATTAAGTCGTTTAGTATACTAAAAATGGCGGAATCCAAGGCATGGGCTCAGGGGTGAGGTGGACACGTTTACAAGTGTAAGACAACGCTGTACAAGAGAGCCAAAACAGCAAGTTAAAAACGTATCACAGATGCTTTAAGAGAATGGCTTTAAAAGGGAAAACGAATAATCTGTGCGACATTAAAAAAAATTACAAGCCAAAAAAGTGTAATACCTGCAGGCTAGTGACTCGAACGCCAAATGCTACGGGAAGGCAAGCAGGGGTCATGGCAACACGAAGAGCAGATTCGCATTCGTGCATAAAGTGCGGTTAACTGACGGAGAGAAACCCAGAAACGTGCTGCCACCAAATATTCTCTTCCACGGGGTTGTGGCTGAAGAAAGAACATGTAGAGCGGCCTCCACTTCACCCGCCTCACCACGAGCACTTTCTCCCTGCCCACTTTGGCACAGGCTGCTGAGAGAAAGACAGAAACTGAGAGAGAGAACAAGACGTTGAGCATCAGAAAAAAGCTGAAATCACCGAGAGGAGGTTTGCCACACAAAGTGCCCACAAAAGGACGTTGATGAAGAATCTAGATTACGTTGACTTCAAATCTTGTTTTCTACAAGGATGTGACTTGCGCCTCTCTTTCTCAGCCACATATTCTTCCAGCAAGAAGTAAGAAGGAAAATATGGGCCACGATTGATTATTTAAGAAAAAACTTTCTTCGACCGAGTGGTTGGGGCGAGAAACCAGATAACCGTGCAGTCTTAGAACAGATCAATACTTACGTGATTTTCAACCAGTGTGAATAAGCTCTTCTGTTATAAGTCAATGCCTTTTGTGGTATCTCCAAAACGAAAAGTAACCCCCACCCGAAAGAAGTGCGAAAGGACGAAGACTTGATTCCGCTCGCTCCTGAGAATGCAATGATTGCCTTTGTCACAATTTGGCATCCGTCCCAGGTAGTTCAAGCAGTTATAGTCCCCGCTAATAATTAGACACATCCACAGGCTGTTCGGGCACTGCCTGTGTTTTGGATTTCTTTGTCATCTGTAGCACTTCCTCAAAGAGTCATAGTAGATCCCAACTGACGGCTGATTCTTGCGGTTTTATGGCTCACATCTCAAGTTTGACATCATTACCTAAGTTGAACTTTGTGTGCAGTAATTCAGTAATTCAAGAGAGTAGCGAAGAAAGTAACATTCAGATAAGTGACTGCCGTGTGCAACGCGGTCTCAACGTGACAGTTGCAAATTCTCAAAGTTTGCAAGGCTCCCGCAGGTCGTCAAGTTCCTTACCATGAAAGAGGAAGTAACTCAAATGCATCAGTCGTTACACATGGTCCTCTTCCTGGTGCAAGAATGCCCTGATGTAAATTAGGAACACGCTCCCGTACCCATGGCACACTTTCAAATAAATTCAAGATTCCCCCTGCTTGTCCTGTCTGCTATCAGGCAGCGTCCCGGGCAGCACAGCTCGTGACGTCATCATTCCTTTGTTATTGATGCATTTACATATTTCTCATTAACTGAACTCGCTGAACTCTTCCCAGCGTATCCGTTCCATGTTCAACTCTCCCACAGTGGAAAAAAAAACATCTTTTTTAAACATCTTTTCTGAATGGCGCCGTGCCAAAGCAGGGGGTGCGTGCGAGCACCGAAGGAAATCCTCGATGCAAGCCGGGCTTTAGTTGCAGACAAAGATTTATTCCAAGTTTTCCCTCCCTCTCCTACAAATTTGCTCCCAGTGTCTCTTCCTGTCGAAGTGAGGGGAGGCTATAAACGTTTCAGCTGCGCCGGCAGAGGCTGTGTCATTTGGCAGCGGTTCAAAACAGCTTTGCTTGATTCCAAAAGCCAGCCTGCTTGCCAGCCGGGCTAGTTTGAAAAGGCCACGGTACACTCCGCCCATGTTTGCGAGAGAGAGAGAGAGAGAGGGAGTGGGACGGGGCACAGCTACGCGCCACGGCTCAGCCCTTCCCACCCTGCCTTACTTGGCAGAGCAGCTTTTTTTCATGTTTTGGACGGGGGGAATCTAGGTCAGACCCTGTGTGCCTGCCCTGGGACGGATCAGAGCACCTTTTCATGTGTGCGAGGTGCACACCTCTCCCTTAGCACTCACTGTTTCCTGTACATGCCATCTAGTAGACTAAGAGCAGGACCCTGACAGAGTCCGGTTACTCCGGTACAGTAAAGGAGAACCTTTCAAAAGACGCTTGAACCACCTGCGTCTATGTGCTTTCAAAGAAGCATCTGTGCTCTTGATATGTGTAACGCTGAGGCCCGCAAACGTACGTATGGGACGTGATGCGTCGCCTGAACGAAGATTGTTTTACTGCGTGTTTGTTTTGGGTCTGTGGCTTGGGAGTCATCTTACTTTACAACCTGAATTGTTTGCTTTGTCTCAGCACGCTTCACAGGTGTCAGCGTTGCGCTAAAAACACGGCTCAAAATTACTGACAGCAACTGAAGGTCACAAATTAACACATCGTATTTTATACCCACCTGCAAGTCTGTTTAGAAGAAGAAACCCATCGCACCGACACCTCTCGAGACTGAGCTGTCAGGAAGTCTGTGAACTGAAATCTTTCAAGTGCTTCTTTTAATAAGAACAACGTTGTAGTGAAGCCATATGTCGGCATAAACTGCCGTTTTTCAATGAGGGTGTTTGTCGTAGTTTAATTTGCTCCAGCTCAGTTTTTAACAATTTAATATAATTTGCAATTGAAAAGTCTTCTACAGAAAATCAACCTACCTAATGTAAAGAACATTCTCTGAACATCTTGATATGTTTAATACTGCCTGAGTAAGACCAAGTCGAAGATTGAAATCAATGTTTAGGAAGACAAATCATGGTCAGTTTTTCTCATAACAATAAAATATAGTATCAATAAAATTGTGAATTTTAATGTTTATTAAATGAAAATGTGTCCAGATCAAAATCTATGACTACTTGATCTGTGACTACTTTGGTGCTCTTAATCTTATAAACAGATTGTGATTTTAGCCTGGATATCAAAGATGGCTTTTTAAATAAAAAATGCTATTTTTTTCTCAAAAGTTGATTTTACCTGTTAGCATTTCTCCTATTTGGATGCTGGCATAACTCGTAGTGCGCTCCAAATATCATATCAACTTTCTCATAAGTCATTAAGTAAATGAAGCATTAAGTATACAAGTGTCACCATTCCCGGTCTGCCGGACTACATTACCCATCATACCTTGCGTCAGATATGTTGATTACACCAGCACCTGTTCCCCATCAGCCCGGACTCTTTATACACCCACCTCACGCCACATCTTGGTCAGGTCTTAATGTTGTAATGTTGTTTGCTGTCGGTCTCTCACTAGTTTTGACCAACCGGTTTGATACCAACCTGTTGTTTTTAGTCTCTGTCATCACACTAATCTGCAGTTCTCCCTGGTTTGGGGGTGGGCAGATTGATACTGATATCGATGCTATTGATACCAACGTTGGTATTGGTGTCGGCTCGATAGTAGTCTGCTAAGATCGAGATTTTATTTTGAAGTTCTAAAATCTGCGCAAAAGTGTTGCTCCCGTTTCATCAAAGAACAGACGTGGGTCTGAATACGCTGCTTCTTTCACATCTCTAACACACACTTCGCTTCTCCTCTGCTCTGCTGTTGGGGTGGGAAATGCTACAAAATTTGGTATCGATCTGAAACCCAAGTAAACACAGGGCCAGTATCGATACAGACTTTGATACATTTGAACCTACGTGTTGTTTCCTACAGATGCGGAGCATGGGGCAGTTGTGGCCTAATGGTTAGAGAGTCCGACTAGTAACCATAAAGTCACCGGATCGATTTTCAGGGCCAGCAGGTAGCAACTGAGGTACCCTAGACCCCAAGGCACCTAACCCCCGTTTGCTCCTCAGGCGTGGCAGTGATAGCTGCCCGCTGCTCCGGGTGTGTGTGTTCACTACTCACTGGATGGGTTAAATGCAGAGGTAACATTTCGGTTATGGGTCACCATAACTGACAAATAGGTCACTTTCACTTTTCAATTTCATGTGTGCATTCGCGGTGTAAAAGAAAGCAGCAGCATATTTCGACCCACGTCTGTTCTTTGATGAAACGGGACCATCACTTTAGCGCAGATTAGAGAGATTCAAACTGAAATATACCAATACCAACGATTGTATCAATGGTATCAATATAAGTATTGACATTAGTATCGATCCGCCCACCCCTACCCTGGTTCCTATCGTAAGAACATGAGAACTGCTCAGAATGATTCAATAAACCAGTACCACCAATCTGAAAACATCATAAACTCTTCCGACAGTCTGTGCATGAAGCAATGAAACTATCAGGTAACCTGTTACTGCATGTTTTGACAGTTCCGAACTTTGCTGAATTTTTTAATTCAAGAACAAGACTCTCCTAGTGGTCTAACACTGTGTGAAATAAGCTCACCGTGTATTATTTCCTTGCTCACCTCATCTAGGAAACAGCCTCCTCCTTTCGCCTGTTCAGGGCCAGCTGACATGTTTTTGAAATATGAAGCTGCTAAGTAGCCGTGAGTGGCACGCTGAAAGCTCTGCTGGAGTGCTTAAGAGAGTGAAGTGGTCCTCGATCTTCTAGGTGAGTGCGGTGAATGTGTGTATTATCATCGGTGAAGCCTACAAGCTTGATGAGCTGCTACTATGGAAGTAGGAATATTATCGATATTGTGTTATCGCAGTAGCAAAGTCGTCTCAATATATCGTGGTCACATGACTAAATGAAACGGTAGGTCTTCCGGGCCTAACATAGAGAATTTTCAAAAAAATTATAGATGCTACCTTTGGTCCATCTGGTGCAATTATTTTATTTTATAAAAGGGATTTTAAGGTTATTTGACCCATCTCATACTATAACTCATACCTCTAAGGAACAGTTATGATTACAGGATAAGGAAAAGAGGATGCTTACGGCACATTTCCAAGTCATCATTTGTCACTTAAAAATAGCGCAATAAATATCGTACAGTGGACGTGATACCGAGGTAGTATCGCACAGTGAGAATTTTTATATTGTTATATCCACTACAGTGATCGTCGCGAACGTATCATTTAAAATGGAAATAGACTATCAAATTACAGACTTTTGTGTTACGGACTCAGACAGCGAAGTGTATTATGTGTTATAACCCATTCAAAGAAGTTTCTTTGATTTGGCTTATATGACAATAAGGAGAGGGCAGAAAATGTGGCTGAGAATTGGGAAATGTTGCAAGCCACCTGTGTGTTTGATGTTTCGTGTTGTTGAGAAGGAGGCCGCTACTGTCCGCATTAAAAGGTGCATGAAGTCAAGGTTCCTTTATCGTTGCTGATAACGTAAGCGTGCAAGCAGGTGATCGTGCCACAAGCCTAGCGGGTTCATCTCAGGACATCGTTTTTTATTAGCCCGTCTGGTCAAAGTAAGGGATCATAAAGTGCTTTGTCTTCCAAAAGCAAGATAAATTCATAGGCGAGTATGGGTTTGAGTCAGGCTCAATAGTGTCTCTGTACAAACAACAGAACGGCCGATTGTCCTGGTTATTGCCGGTTACTCATCAACAACGGCCCCGCCTGTAGCACGTCGGTCAAGTCAGGACACATGTCTCTCTAACCCAGATTCTCAAAGTAAGAGACAGGGCATGGAGAGAGAGCCATGGTTTAAAAACGTCTGGTTGTTTTGGAAGCTACCAAGCACAGGCTGAAATAACAGCGAGGATTTCTACAAGTAACAAAAACACAGATTAGATGATGGCGAGAGTTTGAGTAAATGGATGCTTTAATAGGACATTTTAGATGCTCTATATCTCTGAGGCCAGTATAGATGGTGTGTGTGTGTACTGGAATGAGTCACTGCGGTTTATCTGAGTGCAACTCAGGACACAAAATCAACAGTCAACAGTGGCAAACACTGGGTCGTGCTCTTATTATATTCGGAGTAAAACGTTTCCAACTCTCAGATTCCTGAAATAATGATTCAGTTTGTTGGGATATTAAATTTTTTTGCGAGAACAGTGCTTATAACAGCTAGTGCCCATATTAAGCAAAGTGCACAAATTTTGCATTTAAAATTCTAGCATACACTTGTATGCTTATTCCCATGAACTCAACATGTACACTATTTACTTTAACTTACATTACCTCTATTTGTGGCGAACAACTCTTCTGTGTGAGTAAAAAGAATGCTTGTAACCAAACGCTTCTTGGCCAGCATTGACAACCATAGTAGGAAAAATTGCTTCGTTCTGTTGAACACAAACTAAGATATTTTGAAGAATGCAAAACAGTTCTGGGGCACTTTTTGACTACCATTGTCATCTTTTTTATTATCTGTGGCCCTGTTTTTTGTTTCGTCCCCTCTTTGTGTTCAACTAAACAAAGAAATTTATACAACTCGAGGATGAGTAAACGATGACAGGATTTCTATTTTTGCGTGAACTGTCCCTTTAAGACAAATTGAATGACAAAAATGTTGCCATGCCGAATGCGAATCACAGTTCTCCACAGATGTCCAGCAGGGTAACCACATGTGTAATACATCACTTTGGACATACAGTATACCACGTTTAACATAATATTTTTGAACAGCTGAATATTTTATTTAAGGCTGAGATGCAAACACATACATTCTATTGTTTTTAAGGCCACTGTACCGTCTTCATGTATTGCTTCCCAGCATGCCCCTGTTTCTACCTACAGTGTGACAGCTCAAGGCAAGGCAAGGCAAGGCAAGTTTATTTATATAGCACATTTCATACACAAAGCAATTCAAAGTGCTTAACATAAAATGATTGACAGAAAGAAATAAGACGTATCTTTAAAATGCAAATGATTTAAGATCACAGTTTGTTTTGTTGTGTGAACTTAATAACACGATACACTCACTTTGAAAACCTATGTGTCCTTTATTGAACCATGCAAACTGTAAAGAAGTGGCTTGTACATGCAGTTCATTTTTGCATAGACATTTGCATTATAGAAACAGGTGTGTTGACTCAGTTCAGTGTCGAGTGCACAGCAGCTAAAAATATCTGCTGCTTTTTTTAATGAGTAACTGCTTCATATCTGAGACTTACATCGCATTCAAAGCTCATAATTTCATCTGTACGTGTGCTCCCTGGGATCTCTGCGTTACTCATTTTATGCAAAACTGTAACATTTGCTATACAAGAACCCAAACCATTTGTAATAACCATCCCGTAGTACTTGAAGTTCAATTGAATAAAACCTGAAAACCAGTAAGACCAAGTAGGTGCCAAACAAATCCGGTAATTATTAGGCATGAGAAACAGCATGTTACACAAAGCAGAAGTATTGAGGATAAAGTTTCTCCCTTCAGATGTTAAACAGAAACAATAGCGCCACAATACGACTGCGTCCACAATATACGCAACACATGCGGCCGCATACAAAGGGAGGGCGGGAGCGCTTGAAACGCCCCGGGGAGAACTGTGCATTCGCGCTGCCCTCCATCTGCTCTCTGCGGGGACATCGGGGCGACAGAATATGCCATCTTTTAGGCGCGAGGAACCTCATGTACTGTAATTCATGACAAATCATCTGACAGCCTTTTATTAGGAAGGAGAACACCTACTGTGTGCCTTTTGTCCCTTTTCATTATATGCCCTGATCTTTTCTTAGCCTGCCCCCTGCTTTGCTGCATTGCCCTGTGTGCGTGTCTGTGTATGTGTGAAAGCACATTCTGCTCTGTGCTTCAGGCCCCTAAGGGCCCTATCATATGATCTATAGTTTCCTGTTTACTTTTGTTTAATTTCCTCCTCTGCAGAGTGACCTGTAAACCTGTGCTGCAGATCTGTCAGGGTTTACATTACATTCAGCATGACAGCTATATCAGCATTCAGATTTTCAGAATGCACACACTTGAGAAAACATCAGTGCGTGCAGGAATAAAATAAATAATTTACCCAAAAAGTAATTTTTATGCTTTTTTGTTTACCTTCGATATTGTCCTATTATGACTTTCTGTCCTCAAGTTGTTCCAAACCTGTATAAATGTCTTTGTTCTGATGAAAACAGAGAAAGATAGTTGGAAGAATCCTTGTTATCAAACCGTTCATGCATTTACATTTAGTCATTTAGCAGATGCTTTTATCCAAAGCGACTTACAAATGAGGTTAACAATAGAAGCAACTGGAACATAGGACAGCAAAATGCATAAGAGCAGTTCCACAGTATACAAATCTAAGGGTGCTTTTGATAGAAAGAGTAGAAATGAAATAGAAATCACTGTCCCTTTAAGGCCCGAGGAGCCTCACCACAGTGGGTCAATTCACTAGCCGTTCTCGGGCGTGATGCCAGTTGTGGGAAAGGCTGTCAGAGGGTGCAGGCCAGCCAGCAGATCCATTAGTCTAGACTGTGATAATCACACAGGGGAGAGGGGTATGAGGATGGAGTCAGAGCCCTCGGGTGAGGAGGGCATGTATGCCAGGCCGCTGTACTCCGAATCTCTACCTCAGGCTCAACATTAAAGCTATAGGTCAGACATTCTTTAATGAATTTAGGGACGGGAAATGGAGCTCAGTGTTTCAGGCTTCAGATGGAGCTTGTGATAAAAGCACTTTAGAAGCACAAATCCTGTCGAACATATGTTCTAATTTTATGACAAACACATTTTTTTATAACCATTGACATGGTGTGTTTAAGACATTGAAGTAGGTTCATTTCATTATTTGAAGAATTTAAACTACAGGCACCACAAATGTTGCATATGCCGACCTCTTGTGGCACAAATGTGTAATTACAAAGAACTTGTTGAGGTGGAGAACATCAATGTGGCGTTATTCTTTAAGGTAGGACACTGATCATTTGTTCAATTGTGTTCTTTATTAGAAGAAAATAACTACATAAATCATTTTAATCATGCCGTTTTTTATCTAAAGCACTACAGGTCTAGAAATACTATGATAAATACTCGGCCAATGTGAGAACTAGCCCCTGTCTCCAAAGAAAGTGTTTACATGAATGTGACGGATAATATATGAGCAGATTTGTGATTTTCTAGACAAGAAATCTATTAGGATTTATTATTTCATTTTTCAAGGCTTTAGCTACCAATTTAAGAATTTTACAGATATACTGGATAAGTTATAATAAGTATAAGAACAAAGGACATATGTGACCTCAACCTTCAATTTATTGTTTACATTTTGTATAGTTTCCAAAGATCACAGAAACAAAGTCGTAATGTTAACCACAAGAAATATGTGAAATGGTTAAAAGAGATTACATATGAAGGATAGCCATACACAAGACAGGTGTTGTGACTGTGGTCACACGTCAAGTGTGTGTCAGATGACCCCTCCCTCCATCTAAATAGGCCCTTTTCACAATGACGTCACCTAACTTCTGCCTTCTCGCAAAGATCAACAAACAAGAAGAAAAATAACTTCTGTTTTGCCGTCGCGCCGGAATTTAACAACAGTGACAGAACACTTATTCAAGTACTTCTCCTAGCACCTTCGCTAACACAAAAAGAAAACAAAACACTTAACTTCATAATCAAACAGGTACTGTTCAACAAAGTATTTGTATCCTGTATCCTGTATCTAGCTGTGATGCATGACGTCATGTGAAAAGGGCCTATCGGGGCAATGTAATATAAATGGAGGATATAACAAGATTTACATGGAATTGGCGTGTTACCCTCCTAATTGCTGTTGCACTACCCACAAGTTTCCTTCACCCATGTCATTTGTTTATAGCAGAATGACACTGACAGCACTTATAAAATACATCACCATTCTGTCCACTACTTTATAGAGGAATAGATGATCATTTTAATGACGGCGGATATTTAGCAATTTCACTGATTCAATTGTTGTGACAGTAACTTTAAATATCTTTACATGATGTCGATTGTGTGCTATTTAAAGACATGGTAAAAGTTTTTTTTTGGTCTTTAAAAGCAAACTGCAAAGCGTTACACCAAGTGCACATATCATAAAGCTGCTGTATCATCAGCTGGCCATTAATCTGATAAACATTAAATCTGATAAAGATCAAGTGCAAAAGCTGCCTTGCTGCCTTTTTACATTTTGAAACATTCTATGTTTTGTTAATAAGACGAGAAGTGTATAAGAAATACCAACTTTACATTTCTCATCTGATATGCTTGATGTAGTTCACACGATGTGATGTATTCCAACAGATTTTTGACAACAAGTAGGTTAAGTGCAGTAAAGAATCCTTGTAAATCCAGTTTACTATCTCAGCAGTCCATCTTAACTTTAGATGTGTGTGAAGCGATCTTTTTTAAGACGTGAAATTAGCTTCAACTGGATGTTAAGTGCAGCCATGAACAGCAGGTGTTGCTCATCGGTTTCCAATTTTTTTTATAAATTCCCACATGAAACCAACAGTATTATAATTCTAAATATGAACCACAGTTTCATTTTCAGTCATCAAAATAAGTAATTCAAGGTGTAATACACTACTTCCGCCGCTTCCCCAGAAGTTGTACCCACGTTCATTTTTACAGTAGCGATATCCGGACACTTAAATCATTTTACCTTTCTCAGTATAAAAGGTTTGCCATATGTGCCAAATGCTATGAGATTGACCGGTGGCTCCGCCTTTGGTTTCAATGTGCAATTGTATAGAAATAAAATGACTGTCAGTAAGTTGTTTTGTGGGTTAATACTTTCTTGCCTGTATTTGCCCAAATAAATGTTGTCCAGTATAGAACCTGTTGGTGTTGGTCTCTTATTGAGGTGTTTTAAAAAAAATCTACAATTACAAAACTCTTGGTTCAGATCATATTACAGATTTAGTGCAAAGTACGGCTGAGGAAAAAATGAAGAGACCCTTTAACAGAATGTTTTTCTGATTTTAACATTGACTATTTATTGATATGTGTTTAGGTAAAATTATCATTTTTGTTTCATTCTGTGAAGCACTAACAATATTTCTAACAAATTTAAAAGATTGATTCTAATTGCACTTATGAAACATAAGATGCTCTGTATTTTTTTCAGATCTTAAATACTGGAAAGAATTTATTTACTTTTAAGGAATACAATGTATTCAAGAAAACTTAAAAAAAAAAAAATGTGATAACCTCTATTTTATCACAGTTGTCATGTGTGTTGTCATGCTGTCAACCTTTCAAATTTGCTGTTGACGACTTTGTCACTCCTATAACGAATAAATATGAATATAAGCATACACGTGAGTAAATGAATTCAGTTCAAATAGAACTGAACTGATCAAACTGATGACGTCGGATTTGTAGTATTAACAGAATATCGGTGGATTTACACGGTACGCAGCAGTTGCGTTTGTCCAATTCATTTTCAAAGGGAAACATGGTGAGTGGCAAAACTCGCTTCTTCTTTGGCAGAGCGAATGCGGTGTGCACGCGGTGCTCGTGCATCCAAAACCCTGCGACTTCCACGGGCACGACTCTTTGCGGCAGGCGCGGCCGAACATAAAAATATTTTATCTTTTTGTGAACGGCAACGGCAGCCACATAGGCTTAAAGTCGGCTGCCGCGCGGCAATTCGCTTACCGTGTGAATCCACCATATGAATGTGGACGGACGTTCATTCACGTTGTTCAAGACCACGTTTCCCAAGCGCCAGAAAAAGGGAGAAAGCAACGCGACCAGCATTTTGCACGTGTTTTTAGATGCGACATATGAACGGCCATGACATTTCTATAAACAGTTGTCCAACAATAAACATTTAAATACTTACATCGCGCTCTTTCACAGTTAAAACGGGCCTCTCCCTCGGCTACTGTCATTGGCAAATCCCTTTTTTGATTGGATTTGATTGGACAGTAATCCTCACCTCCCTTAAATTGATTGGCCACCACAATCAGATTGACACTGACCAGTGCTGTCAAATATTTTCAGCACTTAAATAGAGTTTAGTTTTAAACAACAAATTACTTCAACAAATTTGTATGAATCCGACCAGATATTAGTTCCCGGTAGGCCATGTTTTGTTTACATCTGTTACTGTATACTATATAAAAAGCTATATTAAACACTGTTTAAATACTGAATGGGTTTTTAATTTCCATCTGCTCCCTCACAACAACAAATGAATAACAACTAATAAAACATATTTATCGATATACATACAAAACACATCACTGTCATGTTAAAAGAAGAACTTTGTGCAAAAATAAAAGAAAATGTAAAAGCAT
Organism: Triplophysa siluroides; assembly: GCA_006030095.1. Lineage (NCBI taxonomy): Eukaryota > Metazoa > Chordata > Actinopteri > Cypriniformes > Nemacheilidae > Triplophysa > Triplophysa siluroides. Next base: position 505,139 of record VCII01000161.1, read on the forward strand.
TATTAATAAAGATTACAATGCGAGTTATTGTTGAGCAGCAAATCCCCCTATAAGTAACATGTGGTCCTCATTTAATTCTGATGACAATCCTATTAAAACTTGCACGGGTTAAACTGCAGTGGCAGGTTTTGTAAGGAGTAGTTGAATGGTTCGTCTCCCACTAACAGATGGTCTGCTCAAGCCAAATGCATTATGGGAAACTGCACTCTCATCCTATTGGCCTGAGAAGAGTCCCAGTAACACCCATTACATACATTAAGAACTTCGCAGAGGAAAAGGCAGTGGTAGCAGGAATAGAGAATATGATAGACATTTAAATAAAAGCACTTGTCTCTGTCACCAGGTCTTTGATAGTTTACTACCAGCTGATGGATTAACCTGTGGTATTTTTGAGAGAAGTTTGCAGGTTTTGCTGATGGACGGATCATCAGTGATTTTGTGCAATGCCTCTGCAGAAAGAGATCTTACAGGAGGTTTGGACAGCAGATGAGTGAGTGCTTCTTTCCGTTCTGTGCATAATATTATTCATTTTTTCTTACTCATATTAATTACGTCTATTAGCCTTCAAAATGATGTCAAAGAAAAACCAATAAAGGTGAGTTATATATTAGTTTTTTTAACAATATATTTTATTATGTCAATTGTGTGTGAGTATATTGTTGTATTTAAGTATACATAACATTGCATATAATGATCGTTTACACTGTTATAAATGTCATGTCATTTGTGTTCATCTTGTAGTGTTTGTTGTGTATGTAGATGGTACGTTCCTGTCAGTGTTGTTTGGTCGCTCCTGAAGCAGATTTACCTTGAATCCTATTATCAACCTCTCCAGACTGATCTAACTCAAAACCAGCTGCTCTTATGCTCTCCACACACTCGTATGAACACTCATGACAGTTCCTTCTGCTCTCTTATGTGGATTTTTACTGTTTTGACTGATCTGAGGTCCTCTCAATAACTATGTCTGCAGATAAGGTACGGTTCATGAAAGGAGCAATATAGATGTTCATATTCAGCTTAACTGTGGTGGCGTTTATAGCTGAAGCTTCTAAAGCATTAATGTCTACAATTTCTGTGAGACTTCTGTTGTTTCAGAAAAGGATCAATGATTGTTAGCAGTTTTATAAAGTTATTATATGAAGTAGTTTTATACCTGGTGCACTGTAGCTCTATGAAGTAGTGACTGAGAAAGGTATATTCAAATAAAGTTAATGGTAGCCACTTTGATAGAGTTGGTTAGCGTTGATAATATTCATGGCAGTAGTCTTCTGAATGACATAGCATAATGTGTTTCAAAGTAAGAAAGCAGCCTTATAACCTGTTAATCTTGGCTGTGCCAGGACTCAAATCTGTTTTCCTGTTTGCAGGCCGTGAATATCTTTTGGATTTTTGGCCAGTTAGCTAACAGTCCACAATCTGAAAACTATAGTAAACATTAAGACGTTTGGATCAGTTTTATTATTATTAAGAGAGCCAAATATATTTCTGGAGATTGACTGCATGCCATACTGGATAAATAGAGGTTTTCCCTAGATTGTGAAAGGGCTGTTTGAGACATTTTAAATTTTTTATCTGTGCATTTCTTTTGTAATACGATCTGTGTTGAAATATTTGCCAAGCAATACAATTGGGCTAATGCTTAAGTATGCCGTGTGTACATGTAGGGTATGCTAGCCTGGCTCAACCCAGTCTCACGGCACTTTGCGAGTTTATAATCTATTGATTTGTATTCACAGACAAAAATTTCCCCTTCGTTTGTTGGCTAGGAATTTAAGCTCAGCTTCACATTATTAAATATTAAACCAGGACTATTTACAATTTTTTTTTACAGTGTGCACCTAAGACAAAACAATCGCACGGATATATTTTAAGATCAAGACAACACACCAAATGTGAACAATCGCCTTTTTATCTCACGGGAAAAGTTCGTTATTTTTACGTGAGTGGCGCAAAAACATCACACGACGGGGAGTAAACAGTAGGTGTGAATGAGCTCTTCGTGCAAATTTCTCACTTGAGTTGAACTTTTTCAACTTGCGCAGAAGACATGATTTGCATCGCCTTCCGTGAGTTTGCGTCTATTCGCTTTTTGCATTGACTTTGTATGTGATTTACTCGCGCAAATCGCATAATTCACGTTTGGTGTGAACCCAGCATAACATTTAAATGAGTCTGGGACTAGGCTTTAAAATATACTGAAATATTCTGTCCTGAATTACTCACCCTGAAGTCGTTCGATAACCTGGGACCTCCGTTTATCTTTGGAACACAAATTAAGATTTTGCTTTAAATGTCTTGAATTCGTTGATCTTAATTTGTGTTCCGAAGATGAATGGAGGAAGACGTTGAATATAAATTGTATTTAGTGATATAGAATCTATTGCTGCAACCTGTCAAGGGGGTTTCCCAAAATGTTAAAGTTAAATCCCCATGCACGCAGAAATCAAGGATGCTGTCTTTGCTCTTTGTTAAAGTGAGGTCTATAAATACTCATATGAGATTGGAACTAATCCGATTATATGCTCCACAGTACATGTAATACAGAGAGAGGATGGGCCCGGGCCTAAATTTTGTCAAATGTAGACTTTTACCATCTCCTTCACCCAGACTGGCCTCTTTTGGCATTCATAAGATTCATAAGATAAGATTTAAACCAGCGAGCCAAATAGTGTTAAACAAATTTTGTTTAAGAGAACTGCAAATCTTAAAAATCACAACAAACGTACGTTAGTGAAAATTCTGTCATCATTTACTCTCGAGTAAAACTTTTACATTTAAAAAGATTTCCACTGTTAGACTGGTTTAGTTTACTCGTGAACTGTCTAATAAATTCTAAAACTTTTTGTTTGCTTTCATTGATGTGTTGCAACTGGTGAGTCGAAACTTTCCTTGAATATAACACAACCATATAGACTTGCTAAAACACACCAATTTATTGATGTTGTCAACAGCTCTTGTAGAAGCCGAAAAAGAAAAAGCCGGAGGCAGATTCTGGAAAGGCCAAACCAAAGAAAAGCAAAACTAAAAAGAGTGAAGAGTTATCAGGCGAGGAGGAGATTACACGCTCCAAAAGTTAGTCAGACACAATATTCACTCTCACACAGACATACAGCTACACAATGCTCAACAACAACCATTCTCTACTCAGACAAAATAAATATTAAGATTTTAAAATAAATATGCTACAGGTTAAAAGATTAGGGTTACTTATGCATTCTTTATTTACATTTCTTCCCACATTTAAGAACAATAGTACATTTCTCAAAACTGTATTTTAACATCTTGAGTGTACAGTCGTGGCCAAAAGTTTTGAGAATTACATAAATATTGGAAATTGGAAAAGTTGCTGCTTAAGTTTTTATAATAGCAATTTGCATATACTCCAGAATGTTATGAAGAGTGATCAGATGAATTGCATAGTCCTTCTTTGCCATGAAAATTAACTTAATCCCCAAAAAACCTTTCCACTGCATTTCATTGCTGTCATTAAAGGACCTGCTGAGATCATTTCAGTAATCATCTTGTTAACTCAGGTGAGAATGTTGACAAGCACAAGGCTGGAGATCATTATGTCAGGCTGATGGGGTTAGAATGGCAGACTTGACATGTTAAAAGGAGGGTGATGCTTGAAATCATTGTTCTTCCATTGTTAACCATGGTGACCTGCAAAGAAACGCGTGCAGCCATCATTGCGTTGCATAAAAATGGCTTCACAGGCAAGGATATTGTGGCTACTAAGATTGCACCTAAATCAACAATTTATAGGTTCATCAAGAACTTCAAGGAAAGAGGTTCAATTCTTGTAAAGAAGGCTTCAGGGCGTCCAAGAAAGTCCAGCAAGCGTCAGGATCGTCTCCTAAAGAGGATTCAGCTGCGGGATCGGAGTGCCACCAGTGCAGAGCTTGCTCAGGAATGGCAGCAGGCAGGTGTGAGCGCATCTGCACGCACAGTGAGGCGAAGACTTTTGGAAGATGGCCTGGTGTCAAGAAGGGCCGCAAAGAAGCCACTTCTCTCCAAAAAAACATCAGGGACAGATTGATCTTCTGCAGAAAGTATAGTGAATGGACTGCTGAGGACTGGGGCAAAGTCATATTCTCCGATGAAGCCCCTTTCCGATTGTTTGGGGCATCTGGAAAAAGGCTTGTCCGGAGAAGAAAAGGTGAGCGCTACCATCAGTCCTGTGTCATGCCAACAGTAAAGCATCCTAACACCATTCATGTGTGGGGTTGCTTCTCTCATCCAAGGGAGTGGGCTCACTCACAATTCTGCCCAAAAACACAGCCATGAATAAAGAATGGTACCAAAACACCCTCCAACAGCAACTTCTTCCAACAATCCAACAACAGTTTGGTGAAGAACAATGCATTTTCCAGCACGATGGAGCACCATGCCATAAGGCAAAAGTGATAACTAAGTGGCTCGGGGACCAGAATGTTGAAATTTTGGGTCCATGGCCTGGAAACTCCCCAGATCTTAATCCCATTGAGAACTTGTGGTCAATCCTCAAGAGGCGGGTGGACAAACAAAAACCCACTAATTCTGACAAACTCCAAGAAGTTATTATGAAAGAATGGGTTGCTATCAGTCAGGATTTGGCCCAGAAGTTGATTGAGAGCATGCCCAGTCGAATTGCAGAGGTCCTGAAAAAGAAGGGCCAACACTGCAAATACTGACTCTTTGCATAATGTCATGTAATTGTCGATAAAAGCCTTTGAAACGTATGAAGTGCTTGTAATTATATTTCAGTACATCACAGAAACAACTGAAACAAAGATCTAAAAGCAGTTTAGCAGCAAACTTTTTGAAAACGAATATTTATGTAATTCTCAAAACTTTTGGCCACGACTGTAGACATCCTTTCCAATATAATTTGCAAACATGTTCTCACCCTGAGATGCTTTTTAATACTGAAGAAGTTCCATCTATTTTGGTCTCTTATTGGCTGTTTTTCAGTGAAGGTCATAAATGTAAAAAAAAAGAAATAAAATTGTTCTATGTTAATAAAAGAAAAACATATGTTGGCACGATTAGATTTATCTCCACGTAATTAGATATGACTTTTAAGAACTTTTAAGATAGTAAAACTTTTAAGTCAAGTGATCTTAAACTTATTATTTTTTATTCTTTATTCTGTTCAAACTTTTTTAATAGACAACATTTTGCAATGATGAAATGATACATGACTGCTGAAAGTTATTTTTACCTCTCAGAAGACAGCACAACCGTGAAGAAAAAGAAATCAGAGAAAGATAAAGACGACGCTGGAGAGAAGAACATAAAAAAGAAGCCCAAAAACAGCACTAAGAAGAAGAACGGTAAGAACTAGGGGTGTCATGAATAAATAACTGTGATAACTATACCCGTGGTTATTAATATTAAGTTTATACTGCTCATATATGATAATATCATAAAAAATTGACACCGGTTGACACTTCAACAAAGTAGATTGACTAAACTTGACATAGTTGACTAAAGAACCACAATGCTTAAACACCTTTGTGCCTCTTTACAGAAAACAAGAGGAATTTGACTGACAAATGCGATGCTAAATTTATTTATTAAATATTTCTAGATACCACAATATTATCGCTATGGTCAATTCTTCAGGCCAAAACAATCATGTAGTAAAAACCTGACACTAGCTATGTGTCTTAAAATTAATATTGCAAGAAAATTGCATTTATGCACACTTAATGCAAATTGTGGAAGATGAAAACAGATTTGCTGAACAAAGTCTGACATAGCGAACATTAACTTTACGTGACTAATCGTCTGTTTCCACGAATGGTGTCTTTCCGGTTTCCGGGACATGATTTGTTTACTGTTGGTTACTGCTGGTGGTCATCTGCCCCCACAACTTGATGGAGACTTTTTATAATCTGTCATTTTCTTGTAAAATTTCAAATCTTTAAATTAATGAAGAAAAAAATTAAAAAGTCTATTTGATTTCATATTGACTGTGGATTACATTGCTGTCATTTAAACAATTATTTAATAATACTTTATTCAGATTCTGAGGATGATGAGAATGATGATGAGGCGACCCCACAGAAGACAAAGAAGAAATCCACCAAAGAGAGCTCCCCCGTTGGCACCAAAGAAAAGAAATCAAAGAGCAAAGGTCAGTGTAGCGTATACACCCGTGAACACTAACAAGCAGGGACAAGGTTCATTTTGAGCTTTCTTCAATTAGTTTCAACAGTCAAGTAGCATTTATGTTATTAGACGAGTCATTTTGAACTCACAAAGCAGCTTGGTGGGGTATTTTCCATACATAGAGTCATTTTAGTTCCAGAAACCTTTGTTCTTTTTCTTCGGAGCAAAACAGTTTAGGCCTCGTATCAGAGGACACGGTCAGACAATGACTTCAGTGTGTGACTCTTAATATGGTTATATACACATGCATAGGGGGGTTTACTGCTCAGAAAGAGGATTAGCAGTAGATCTCGTGAGCTAAGAAGATTAGCCAGAACAATACGCCAGAGACGTCTTAAAGATGGACACTAAAGATTTATTTACGAGTTGAAGTGGGGGACTTTGAATTGAACTTCTGTTGTTTAAGCTAGCCTTTACGGGACTCCTGTGCTCGTCTTTTTAAGGCTTGGCCTCATTTTTCCACTTGTTAAAGACAGATGAGCCCCTTAGGGGGCGTCTGATGAAACCACTCGGATAAGTGAAGAAACTACTTCAACAAATGGAAAACAAAGTCCAGCTGTTTACAAATGAAGAGTTTATTTCCAAAAAGAGATATCTCCATTTAAAAAAAATCAAACCTTATGTTTATTTTGTTTTGCATTCCAATTAATATCAGTCAAACTGCAGTTGGTATGTTTTGATTTAAGCCATAATAACAAAAAATACAGCTTACTAACACAATAAAAACATGATAATATAATACAAAATATTATACACATATTTAAAATTATATAAAAAATTACTTTTTGGAAGTAAACTCTTCAAATATAAATACGAGATTCCTTCAAAGATTACCTCCTATAGGGTTGGAAAATTGGCCGCGGTTTATTGACAGGTCTTACTAAACATGTAAAATATATAAGCATTTAGACAATTTTATGTTTATTCAGAACGTTGGAAGATTAAAAAATGTTACCTACAAAAAGGCAAACCATGACAGTAGTGGAGAACACATGGCTGTCTGGTACTGATCTCTACCTGTTTTGACATTCACATTGGAAAGCCAGCGGTGGTTGTGATTGCGCTTCAATCCATTGAGGCATGACTTGCAAACTGAAAGATATTGCAAAAGATATTGGGCTACAACCAGAAGTTGTGTTGGTTATCTGACGCTCAGTGGCACACCTGAATTACCGCAGGGAAGTTCTGGAAACTGGTCCTGACTTGACTTAGACAAAAAATCTGAGCTTAATATCCCTTGAACTCTACAGTACACTGGTTTTAATAAGAGCAGACTTCACTACATGAAAGCAAACTTTTGCGTGTGTGTTTTTACACAAAATCATGCATTTTATTCGTTTAACAACAAAAATTCAGTTTTAACAGATGCTAAATGCACCAAAATAGCATCTTTTCTACAAACACTGTCAGGTTGTGCCTTGCGAATTGTTTTCAGCGTAATTTTGATTATTTTGGTAAACTGAGGGCCAAAACAAAGCAGCCACATGATGCAAATAAACAGCATATATCAGCTACTGCAATACTTAGTGACTTTTATTTCCAAATGATTATCTCTACAGAGACCAAAAGTGAACCAGAGAGCAAAAGAAAGACAACTAAGCCTAAAAAGGAGCCAGCTTCTATGTTTCAGATAAACGCTGATAAACCAGAATTCATCGCAAAAAAGAAAGGTAATTTCAATTTTCTTATTATTTATTGAAATACATTTTTTAGGTATTTTGTGAATACATGAGAGCGAGTAAGACAAAATAATAGTTTCTCAAAATGTAAATAGGATTCATGCTTGGAATCTATGTCAACAACGTTCATTTACAAAAATGAAATTGACGGGAACTTGTTGTTGTTTTAGCCGCCAAGTCTGACAGCGAAGAGAGTGAACCAGAGACTAAATCCAGCAAAAAGAGCAAAAAGAAATCGACAGCAAACTCTGCCTCCATGTTTCAGACTGAAGGAGAAAACAACAAGAAAAAAGACAGGAACAGCAAGAACAAGGAGAAAGAGAGGAATAACAAGAAAAAGAGTGAGTGAATGGTGGAATCTAAAGATCCTGTTTTGTTCATGACTCTAGATTTCATTTGTCAGGAAAATGACATGCTCTGTTACTTAAAAATAGTCAGCTCTGTTGTGAGTTACTGTTCCACTTCTACTCAACCATAAGGCAAATACAGAAATAATACACTCCTTTCTCCTTTCCTGTGGCTCAGTGGTTAGAGCATGGTGTTAGCAACGCCAAGGTCATGGATTCGATCCCAGGGATTGCACATACTTAGAACCAAATGTATAGTATAATGCCATGTAAGTCGCTTTGGATAAAAGTGTCTGCCAAACGCAAAAATGTTGTGTTATGTAATGTAAATAAAATAAAGAACAGCAGTGTCACGGTACCCTCCTGTCTCTCCCCGCGTTTTCTTGCCTGCAATCCCCGCACCTGTCAGTGATCCCCTCATCAATCGGACTATATACTCACCCGGTGCCTTTGTTCTTTGTCCTGTCTCGTCAATATTATACTCCTTGTTTTGTATCACTCCTGTATAAAAAGAACATTAAAGCTGTTTGTTTGTACCTCCTCGTCTGTGGTCCATGGCAGTTACGTGACAAGCAGGCAACAGACAAAGTAATGATAGAATTAAATAAAAAAGGTTATTTGAATAATCTTGCCTTTTGACAGTTTGTTTGTCTAGGAATAGATTCACAGATGTTATTATACCTTATATACCAAGCACAGAAAGGTTGCATCCTAATATCCTTCAAGACTCATTGCACATGATGGTCAATTGAGGATTTACTTCAATACTATAATATTGCACCTTTTTTCACAAATAGATCCAGCTAAATCTGATGACAGTGAAGAAGAGACTTCTGAAGTGACCAAAAAGAAGAAAGGCAAAGGAAAGAAAAGTAAAAAGGTAAGACTCGTGAGAAATCCTGAGAAAAGAAACAATAGTTTATAATTGTATAATATTCTCTCTCTCTCTCTTTCTGTGCATTAGGAGGAAAGGCCTCCATCACCAGAAATTGAGTTTGATAACCTTGAGGAGTTTGTCCTTCAACCTGCACCTCAAGGAACCACCATCAAATGTAAAGTGACACGAGACAAACGCGGCATGGACAGAGGCTTCTACCCCACCTACTACCTCCATTTAGACAATGACAAGAAGGTGGGAGTCTCAGATATTTCCCTAATAGAGATGACTGACAAACAGAGATCAGATTAAACGTCAGATTTACTTTCCTATATGTCATTGACATACACATTAAACTCACGCTGAACTGCAAACATTCTGCTATGGTTTAAATCAACTGTAAAGCTGTTTTCATGTGAAAATGAGAACAGAACTGAAATATTTTATTGCTATTATTTCATGATTTAAAATAATTCCCTTTCGTTCTTGTTCTACAGGTCTTTCTATTGGCTGGCCGAAAAAGGAAGAAGAGCGCAACCTCAAATTATTTGATTTCCATAGATGCCACTGACCTGTCACGTGGTGGTGATAATTTTATCGGAAAGCTAAGGTAATGTTTATTTGTTTTGTTCATTTTGACCATGTCGTGTCTGCGTGCCATGTGTGACGGGTCTCCTGTTCTTCCTGCTATGGCCAGCCGGTGGGTGTGGCTAGGAGAATCATCAAGTGAACACCTGGTCTACCTTCTATATAAAGCTTGGTCTTTGTTGGTGTGGTGTTGGCTTGCTCCCGTTTGTTGTGTCTTGGATTTGATTTAAATTTGGTTCTGTCTGATGCCTTGACGTTACGCGTCAGGCAGAAATTGTCTTGGACTCTGTTGTTTTCATGTTTTATTTATTATCCTATTTATGTCTTTTTGTTGCAACTAAACCAACCCGAGTATTTCCTCCATTCATTTGTCACGGCTTTGAGCCGGTTGTGACAAATAATACTGCACTCTTGTTATTTAGGTCGAATCTCATGGGTACCAAATTCACAGTGTTTGACAACGGTCTCAATCCTGAACGTGCGCTCAGGGACATGTCTAACGCTCGGCAAGAGCTGGCTGCTATCATTTATGTGAGTGCTCACTTCAGTCAATTCCACACTATAGTTTTTCAGAAGTCTTAAAGATGATGTTCTTTTTCAGGAGACAAACGTCTTGGGGTTTAAAGGGCCCAGAAAAATGACTGTGATCATCCCAGGTATGGATGAGGATGACGAGCGTGTGCCGATACGTCCGCAAACAGTGAGTCCAGTCACTAACTTCATACTATGATTTAATATGTAAGGCCACATGCTTTCCAGGATGCAGAAAACGCAGACGGAATTGCAGAATCCAGGCATTAAACTGGAATTTGATGTATAATGCGAAAGGTGCGGAATCTTGCAAATGTTGAACTTCTTAATCAGAAAATAGCACTGAACAGCAAATAAAATGTAATTTGTGCTTTAATAACATCAGTAGTTATTCAGATGTGGTTTAAATATGTAATCTGCCTGTTCTGCGTGTCTGTGAATAAATGATTCGAGCAGTTTCCTGACACATCTGTTTACAGCATCTCACTATATGGGGTTGCGAACTCATCTCCAGAGCTGCTCTGAGAGTTTATTGCATGCGCGTTTCACTGCTTGAGTAAAGCTATTGTCAAACATGCACTACCTGCGAAAACCGTCAAAATAAAAGTCTGGTTAACTTAAATTAACCATGACACACCCACAGGAAAAACTATAGAATATTATATGATTTCCTTTATTAAAGTAAAAGCACTAGTAAATTGGAAAAATCTTACATTTAAATAGGTTTAAAAAACTAAAGAAAAAAAACCAATGAAGAGATGCTGGTTTATAGTTGTGCATTACGGCATATTTTTTATGGACTTTTTCCGTAAGGTTCAAAAACAGTGGTATCCAGCTGTCTTACTTAATGAGATAATGATATAGTATACTGAAGTATTTTTCATGTGGACAAAAATATTACTATTGTAACGTGATAAAAAGGAAAACACAGAATCCGGAAAATTAATTTTTGAAAAAACTGAATTTAGGAAGAAATGGTGACTATGACTTTAGGAGGTATTTATTTAATAGAGCACCAGCTTAACTTAAGGTTATTTTTGGTTATTATATGTGGGTTATTATACTGTATGTAATGAACTTTGTAGATGAACCCTTACACTTCATTTTCCCAATATTGAATTAGCAATATTTGCTTTTACCTTTTTTCACACTATTACTATTTTAAATACAATACTATAGTATATTCCTATACTTCCTAATTTTATTACTGAGTAAAAGCGAAATAACTACGCAACACGACAACCTGCTTGCTGAATGGGTGTAGAGTCGCACAGCGCCGCATCTAGTGTGGACAAAATTTGAAATTATAATGGGTTCTAAGGCGTCTATAATGTCTTTTGTCGTGTCGCGCCTGTCTCGTCCGGTGTGGACACGGTGTCACATAGTTAACTTTTGTGGTAATTATTTGGCAATGAAAGTTGTAAGCCTGTCATTACAGAATTTTTTTATGGAAAGAAAATACATTAAAATGCTGAAAAAATTGTCTCTTTCAGAAACACTGTTGCCTGAACATTTAAAGCAAAAAGCTATTTTTCTTTTAGGAAACTGACAGTCTGCTTGTGCACTATCAAAACAGACAGATGGATAACATGATTGAACTTCACAACAAAACTCCTGTTTGGAATGATGACACTGCCTCATATGTCCTCAACTTCTCTGGTCGGGTCACACAGGCATCCGTCAAGAACTTTCAGATTGTCCACACTAAAGACAGTAAGTGATATGACTTAAATTGACTATTCGGGCGATTTCAATTTTCTTTTCACCTTTATAGGTAAAGTTCACCTCAAATTCAAAATTGTATTATTTTTTACTCACCCACATTATGTTCAACATGTTTTAAGACCTCCCGGCGTCTTCGGACCACACGTAAAGATATTTTAGGTGATATCCGAGAGATTTCCAGGCCTCCTCATAGACGACAAGTTCCAGAAACGTCATTAAATTGGTCCATCCTTTCATAGTGGCTCAATTTAATTTTCTTGAAACGACGAAAATACTTTATGTAAATACATAAATAAATAAATGAATAACGACTTTAATAATAAAAATAACTAAAAATAACAAAATTTAAATTTTGAGGTAAACTTTCCCTTTAATAAAGGTTAAAAAAATGTATAGATCAAAATTATATTTTATAAGTATGGAACTGACAAGCTCCTTGGTGATGACACTTCTATAGTGTTTTGACTATAGTCTTGCAGAGACCTTTTATAGGATGAAGCATGAATGTAATATGAATGTTGAAATGTTCTGGTTTGCAGACAGCTACATTGTGATGCAGTTTGGGAGGGTGGCAGATGACATGTTTACTCTGGACTATAATTACCCCATGTGTGCTGTACAGGCCTTTGCTATCGCTCTGTCAAGCTTTGATGGCAAACTGGCCTGTGAGTGAAGGCATGAAATTTCATGACCAACAGCAACTGAATCAACGTACAACGTTCATGCAAACTATTAATAAGAAAAAGCCATGAAGATTATTTGTTGACATTTTAATGATTTTCAATGTGCCTGAATGAGTCTGGGAGATCGCTTAGGGTGACACAAGTGCATGTTTTTGATGTGAGTGTGTGTCTTCTTTGAGGATTAATACATTAAACGAGTGAATGATTATTTGTTTATGAAGGGTTACTTTGTGTCTGAATGCGTGTGCGTGGATTTGTTTTGATGCCTAAGGTAATGAGATGTTTAATTCATAATTAAAACACCTACAATGTAGAACATATAGTAAATATACAGTATGTTTTTTTTAAAGCTCATACAGTATAATTTCTTAAAAATCATAATGTTTTGTGCAATTGCATTATGTAATAGCTTAGTGATTTGACATCATTGTTTACAGTGTATAATGTGTTTTACTTTTCTCATGATGTGCATGCCTTAACATACACATCTGCTCATGTTAATTTTTAATCTATCATGATTTTTTGAGATAAGGGACAAACCATTTTGTTTCTTAAAATTGACATTTATATTATGACTTAATATGCTTCAGCCCACACACCTAAAAGCATGCGATGTTTAACAACAGCATCATCAGTTATCTAACAATGGTATTCAGTAAAGGAGTAAAGTGATCAAATATATTGTCTACGTGTTGTGACATGGAATCACCCAACATCAATGTGAAAGACTGACAGCCATAACACATAAAAACTGTTTTGGGTTATTGCATCATTTTATTTACTTTTTAACCTTCGTTAACTGTTTTTGAACTATATTGTATTATTATTATACCGTTTTTATTTTCAGCAATTCAATGCAATAATATTAAGTTTAGAAAATTTCCGAATATGCAACATGCACAAAATTGTTAAAAACGACTGGCCTAACGAAAGAATACACATTTTATGAGATTCAGAAAAGCTGAAACTGTCCTTAAGGTGGTGCTGTTTTAACATGGCTTACTACATATGGACGTGCATGCTTTGCTTGTTCGAACTAGCACATTCAAACAGGTGAAAGGTAATTTTACATTTTTAAATCTGCCCAAATACGCAAGTATTATGCAGACTTAAAGCCCTCTAAGAGGCTTTTAATACCATGTACAAAATGTCTCTTACCTGACAGATATGATTCAAAATCTGCATCTTCAAACACACGGTTGGTCTCATTTAAGCAAGTATAAGATTATAAATACACCCTTCTTCAAATATGTTTACCCTATGTGATAACCTATTGTTTTTGGTACGCACGGCAGTGTATCACGTGAACAAACGCCATGCATATGGCGCTAAAAGTTAACGTCGTACAACGTCACCCTCCAGATTTGGGGGTTAAACGTGAGTAATGTTTGACAATAGATGATTGTTTTCACTTATAAATGTCTGTGTTCGAAATCACCCCTATAACCTAGTCACAAATTAGATCACTAATATAGTCCACTTGACAGAGCGAATGTAAACTTTCATTCAGCGCGAGCCTCACACATATAACGTAAGTTAGCGGCTAGCTGTGCTGCTAGTCTTTTGGTTGTACACTTGTTTTAAGGATGCCGTATGGTATTTAATGAGTGTACTTGATAATATACACTACTAAAAATGACTGTCCCCTCAAATAGTGCACTAGGTATAAGGATCTATTTTCGATAGCGAATAAAGTTAATGTATACTAAAATATATATATATATTTTTTGTACAAGTTATAAACTGTTTTGCGAGGTTTGAGACACGCAACCAATGAGCGCAGCGCATCTGAGCTGAGATTTGTTCGTGAAGTTTGAGTGGGGGTGGAGATCTGACCTCCTTCTCCTCATGACTCCTCCTCGAGCGCTCCGCTCGCCTTCGCCGTGTTTCATACCGAAGTCATACTTCACATTCCAGCTTTACTGTCATATCAAGAGAAATATTTCTTCAAAAACACCGGCGTTGTTTGCGTTTGTAAATGCGCTCGTGAGTTAGTGCCTTAAATCCCCTGTCCTGCACACGGCAGAGCAGAAGTTTGATTTTAAGGTAAGTGGCAAACTCTTATTCGGCTCCTTTGTTTCACGCAGTCGTCTCGCGCTCGCGCTGCAGTTTTCAGATCATTCTCATTTTTGGCATTTTTTAGGAGCAGCATGAGTGATGACTGCATCACGCACACTCACGCATACACGTGGGTTCTCCGATGTAAACGTTTTGCTCATATAAAAATATACACTTATTTTACCGTGAAACACAATTGTTAATTAAAGACATTTATAGTTGAATGATCTCCAGATCATTTCTAATGGAGAATATAAAACTACTACACTGAACTAACCAACATGTGTGTCATCAATATTAATCTTCAAGACATTATTTAAAATTTTAGGTCAAAGTTGATTAAAGTTATAAAAAAGTAAAAAGTGACAAACAAATGTTAAAAGTAAAACATTGCTTATCTATAAACACGTGTCCTTAATTTAGTTTCAAATATTTTATACTAATAATTGTTTCAACAATGGGAAAAGTGTTTTTACCCAGTTTGTTCCCATACTCTGTTTTGTGTCTTCCTGCCTTCTTTCTCTGTTATTTGTATCTCAAATATTTGTGGCAAGAAATGAAATCATGAAATACTGTCAAATTTTGGCAAAAAATGTCTATTTCATACACACTAATGAGCTTTAATTCTAATTCATAAAACCCATCCTATTCTATAAGGGCATGCAAATTCGCCTCATAATGCCTGGCACCGTGTGTGAAAAATGTTTTAGTATCATTCATTTAGAGGTAAAGGGAGGTCAATAATCTCAAATATTCATCTGAAATATTTGAACTCTTTTAAGATCCATGGCATCTTCAGTTCAGTCGGCACATCTGTGAGTTCAGCTCGCCTCCTGAGTTTCGCTGTGCAGCGATTGAACAGGTTTTTCAGGTTGTATATGGTTACCGTGAGCAATCAGAGGAGAATTTCTTGAGACACATGTGAAGTGTGACGCCAAAAATAAAATCCAGAAGTTTCCGTTCAGAACACTTGCTTAAATATGAGCTCTTCTTTAACATTCATTTCTAAACTGTATGAACTATTGTATTGACCGGTCAAGTTATTTTCAACCAAGCATTGGGTCAAAAGGGACAAAACCGAGCCGTTGGGTTGAATTATCTCATGATTCAATTATATTTCACCCAAAAATTAGGTTAAAACATTAATTTAATTTACAACTCATTTGTTGGGTTGGACCCTTTTTTCTAACCCAACGCTGGGTTGAAAACAACCCAACTTTTTTAGATCATTGCTGTTGGTGGCTTTAGAGGTAAGTGATGGAGGTGTATAGATCTGTTAAAAAGTATTTCGTTCTGTTGTAAGGTATTGTATTATATGCCAAAACATCTTCAGTTTTTAAATTATTATATATTTTTTAAATAATATACAATTACACTGGATGGCATTTGATAATCTGTTAAACAAGGTCACTAAACCAGTTTTCCTTGACTTTTTCCATCTTATTGTTTACCCATCCCGTAAACATCCCATTATTTGCATAAATTAGCAATTTGTTTCTCTTAATTGTTATAATACAATGTATCATTCAGCAATACCATTAATTTGTATTGGCAGTGCTTCAAACAAATAACTCAATGAGACATATTGCTTCTCCCTTTCATAAGGAGCTACTTTGTATATCACACGTTTTGTTTTGTAAACATTTTGTAACTGTAATTTTACTTACAGTTAAACACAATTAAGTCGTAATGCAAAGGTCCATAGGGTTATGCATGCAGTGTAATGGAATGTGGTTTGGAATCCCTGCACCAAATTTTGCTTGAATTTTGCTCTACTTTATGGATACATTTAAAAGGCTATAACTACTAAACGTTTAGAAATGTTTTCTGATTTATTTATACTTAATCTGTCTTGCTCTCGATGAATGTAACCTAATAAGTGGGTGGGGGGCATTTTCTCAACACCGGCTGTGAGGCTTTAAGAGAGTCTGCAAAACATGACAAGTGTCTTCGCTGACCTCATGGCTTTAAATAGCATGTCAGCGTGTGATTCGCGACCGCTCCACTCTGAGAGGGATGATTTACACAAGTTGTTCGTAGAAACTTACAAGCACGGGTTGGTTTGTATGTTTTCGAGTTGGTCTTTATGTTTTGGATCACACTCCGCCATAGGTCCGGGTCAGGTTTGGTGTGTCTGTAAATCCAGACTTCAGAATTGTATAATTTCCTGTTGCTTTGCCTGTATCTTAAACATGTGTGACGGATTCTTTCCGCATGCTGGGCACAACTGTAATATTTTTTTAGCCATTAGGTAGAATTCATGTTCAATTTTCTGCCTGTTCAAGGGGCATGCTTTAGAGGTGCCCATAGGCAGACATAAAAAAACAAACGTATATGTTTCATGAGGGTTGTATGTTTTTTGTTGTTGTTGCCCTCTTATAGTAAAGGTGAAGTGGAGAAGCTAGAGAATCGTTTGACTGAGAGAATCTTGGACTCAAAGATAAAGCCTGTAGGACATCTACACTGTAATGTTCTTTTACCAATTTTAGCTGCCTTAAATTTATAAGTTAAATCAAATTAGCCCTATGAGTCAACAAGTTATGTTGAACTAACTTTTATATAAAAATCTAATTGTATTTTGCTTAACTTAAGTTAATACAATTAAGTTATTTGAAATATAAATAGATTTTGACTACAATTTTTTTTCAATTGACTAATAAAGTTAATTTGATTTAACCGAAAAACTATAGCTAAAAAGCTGCCTTACATTTTTAAGTTGAGTTTTACAGTGTAATACTAAAGTCACACATATATGTAAATATAGTCTATTAAAAATTGAAAACACATCTTTTTCTCTCCATTTTGGCCTTCCGTCCACACTAAGATGGTGTTTTGAAAACGCTGTTTTCAAATTGAAGCTTCGACGATGAAAACGGGGGCTATTTAAATCGTAATCGTAAGACGTATTTTTCGTCTTGAGATGCAGTTGTTTTGGCTGCACTTTAGTTTGATTTGGATTATGTGAGAAAATTCATTTTTTTTTATTAAAACAATAATGTGAACATGGGCTGCGTACAAAATCGCATACTGTGACAGTACGTACTGAATTTGAATAAGTACCTATCGACCGTTAAAACAGTAAGTCCTATATAGTATGAGTGGGAGTAATATTAATTAATTTCGGACATACTGCATCCGCTGTGTTTTATTGTCATATGACCCATATGCTCTTCGACCTATGACGTATATTAACAACACGTTTTTTTGTTAACAACATAAACAAAAACATAAATTAGTCACAAAAAAATAATTTATTGGCACTTCACATTAATTATCAACGGACATCAGTCTTACACCATGCCTACACCGGACGGGATTGACGGGACACGACAAAAGACATTAGAAACGCATTAGAACTCATTATAATTTTATAACTAATTTTGTCCACACTGGATGTGGCGCGACGCGACAAACCCGGTCGCGTCCGGTGTAGACACGGTGTTAAAGTTTTCCGCTATCTTTATTTGATTTATGAATATGAATACTTTTGAATATGACCGTTGCTCAGCTCCCGCGGCATCATGGTATAGGGTAGTGTCCATCCAATACACACTCACAAATCTCAGTGGAAGTATTTCTCGCCTACTGTTTTTTGCATAGTGAGGTTTTGGACATACTTTTCGTGACTCATACTTATTTTCGCCAATAGTATGGAAGTAGGCGATTTCGGATACAAGGGTTGTCTTATGCATTTTAGTCCATCAAGTTCGAATCCAGCTTGCGACAGTCAATCTCTGCTGTATCTCAATTATTTCCTTACCTTGTCCATATCAACAAAAAGTGACCAAAAATGGTAAAACAAAAACCTTATGAAAGAAACTCCACTCAATGTATGAATGCATACAGTCCTATTCCTTTGCTCAACAGACAGACCAAAAACAGACGTATATAGTATCCGCTTGTTAAGTCTGACATGATTACGCACCACCGTTTCAAACCGAGGGGCAATCTTCCGGTCTCTCTCGTGAAGCCAACACGGAAGTGACTTTAATTGCAATTTATCGACTTGCCGCTAGAGGCTGGCTCCAAAAGAGAGCAGAATCTCATTGAGCTCCATGTTAAAATGGGCAACTTAACAGCAGAAAAAACACCTTTACAGCCTGGTACAATTTTTTTTTTGGTCTAGATATCAAATTTTACCCTTCATGACAACTGTTAGTCTTAAAATTCAGCAAATTAGGTGCTTGGCCACTAGAGTGACAAGTGGTTTCAGCAAACCAGGCGCCTCATCTCTAACCACGTCCCGCCTTTTTGCCCATTTTCAATTATCCGGGAGTGACGCGTGATGCCAAGATGGCGACGAAGGCCTCCGCCTACTTCAGGCTTCATTTTTACTCTTCACAAACCTACAGGTGACGTCACGGACACTACGTCCATATTTTATACAGTCTATGGTCCAAACGCTCGATCAGATGCTCAAGACAAACAACGAAAATGCTAATATACACACTGCATGCATGTAAAACTTTTGAAAAAACATCATTATAATCTTCATCTCTATAACAAAATCCCAAATGGCCAAAAAGGTAATTTTTTTGTCATTTATACAAAATTTTAATGTTGAAGATAAAGTGAGCCTGGAGACTAGTGTACACCACATGTTTAATAAAGTTTAGATGAAATGTGTGATATGAATAAACAGTGCTCACAAACTAGTAGCCTCGCTTGAAATGAGCCTTGAACCCAGAAACCACATTTCTAACGTCACATTTTAACAAGCCGATGCTATGCTTTAAGGCAGGTTAGAAAAAGGCAGTTAATTGTAATGATGCTTCTTGACGAACAGGGGTTGGGGTTTTCTTAAGAAACTCACTGCAGTGGCAGGTTGATCAGGTTTAACATGGGTTGGGTCCGTGCAGGAAGACAGAGGCAGTTCATTCCTCCCTCCTTTTAACATGTCTTTGTCTCTTTTGTGTGTCCAGTGAAGGGTTTTTCACCTATGTGAAGCGCTTTTAGAGCATGACATCTGTACACGGCTGCTGGCTGTCTGGACTTGTCAGTGTAGTGGCTGTCCTCTTCAACTTGCTTTTCTGAAAGGATTAATCGAATTAGATATGAATGCATTCCTGATGGTTTTGTGGAAGATGGGTTTACTGTATTTCTTTAAAGATCCAGTGTGTAATTTTTTGGAGGATCTATTGACAGAAATGCAATACAATATGCATAACTATGTCTTCAGATGCGCATAAAGACCTAACATAATGAAGTGTTATGTTTTTATTACCTTAGAATGAGATATTTCTATCTACACACACTCCCCTTAAGCTCCCCATACATGAAATTCGCCATGTTGTTTCTACAGGAGCCCATAATGGACAGACTGCTCTATAGAGTGTGTTTCGTAAATACGTGATCTCCTTCGCCGAAGAAGAGAAAATGTGACGACATCTTTGTCCTGTGTCAGCCACTGTAGTGCTTCGAATGGGAAAGGGGGAGGGGTGGAGTAAGCCATTAGTTGCAATTCGCAACCTCACCACTAGATGCCGCTAAAAAACTCCACATTGCTACTTTAAATCTTGCTCATTTTAGTCTTGCCTTTTTGCTTGAATATCTTACAAAAAATGTCTAAGAGATGGTTCATGTGGAGCAGTGCTGGTCTACCCTCTACAAATAAAACAACAAAGTTAAGCTCATGTAGAAATTGCATTTAGATTCATATTGTCTTTCATTAAACCATCAGATTGTCCAGCATTACTTGATGAAGTCTTAAAATGCTTTCCTCATCTGTAATGTGATCTCGGGCAGCAGCTGCTGGTCTGCTTGTTGCCCTGTTGTTCTTTGAGAAAGGGTGTGTGTGTGTGTGTGTGTTTGTGGGGAGTGTGTAAGGTGATGGGCAGCTGTTATTCCAAGTCTCAGACGAGACTGTTGGCACTGCTGTTGCCCTAACACATAAACTGAGACTGAATTTATCATTCTCTTCAATTGAATCATTATTGATCCCCTTAGCAACTCGTGGTAAGATACAGTAAAAGCTCAGAACAAAACTTTTTTCATAAAACAAGTCCTGCTTTTAGCTGGCTGGATCTCACATAATTTTTCCCCAAATCAAGAAAATTACAGAAGATTAAGATTTATATTGTAACATTGCTGTCAAGATAAATTTCATCCACAAATTTACCTTTTAGACATGACATGTTTAAAAGCATTAATTTCAAAGCTTTAGCACATTTCTGAACCTTTTTTTCAAAACAAGGCTCATTACCGCAACCATGACCATAACAGTTTTAAAATGCGTGTTTCGTGAAAAAAGAGAAGCCATGATGCCAAAGCAAGTACTTTATTCATCATAAATAATAAGACATTAATGAAATAAAGTTTTTTATAAAACTCTAAATGTTCTTGTGGAAAACTATCTGTTAAATGGTAAAGATAATAGTGTCGTGTATGACAAAATAATATTAAACTCTTAACTAGAAAAAAGTAATTAAAACTATGAAAAGAAACAAAATGTAAGGATGAAAACATCAGTCATTCTTCATTTTCTTCCTTTTTACAATACGTTATATTCTGTCAGTGTTTTCTTTTTTGTTATTTAAGAACATCAAGTAGAACATACAATTATTTTTGTCAGAATATTTTTATTCTACTCTTAAAATGACTACATATCATCTCAGACGTAGTTTGAAGTATTATGGTAATGACATTTCCAGCAGAAAATGCCATAAAATACAATAAAGGTAGAGGCTTTGCAAGGTAGAGAACATAATTGTTTATTATGATCATTATTGTGTTACTGAATTATGTTTTATATACAAAATCCCTGCCATGATATTTCAGTGGTTGTGTGAGAATGACCCATCCAAACATATTGCTTTTTTGTCACTATAAGAGAAAATGAGATATATAGGGCTTGTAAAGGTATGTGATAAAATGAAGCATTTCGTTAACAAATCAATGAAAAAAATCAACAGTAGGTTTCTGCAAGACATTAAGTCCGTTCAAAATGAACTGGCTGTGTTCTTGCACACTTCAAACTTTATCCTCTGCATTGTCAATGTGTTGTAATGGCTAAAGATGTTTCTTTAATGAACATTTGTTTCCCGTCACGGGTGTGGGATGCTTTTGGTTTGTCACTTGATTCTGTAACCCGATGTCTCTTCAGAGGCCATGCGCTGCTGGTGCCGACAGGTGACCTTTTAATGACGGGGGCTCACAGATATGGCGACATGTTTAAACTCAAGGTCAATATTTACTCATCAGCGCTACCCAAACACACATGGCACAATTTAACATGACAATGATTCAGAAATGAACTGTCAAATCACATTCAAATCCCATAATTCTCTTTCCACTATTTTACCTTTCATCATCGCCTATGTAGTCTGTCTTATATTTTTTCAGTTTGTATGCACGGTATATTAGCCTGCTCTTTATAGTTATTCATAGATTGCGCATGCTTACAAGTCATGTGTTACGACACCGGTACTTCTAAAACAGCAGGATTGTTCTTGGGAAGAGCGCTGTGTGTTTCCCGAGCCTTAGTGGAAACCTAAATTGGTCAGGCAACCCATACACCCCCACCCACCCCCCACTATTTCCCTGTTCTTCAGGCCTTTTTTGGACTGGGGTGGTTGTAAATGAGATGGAAGGAGAAGAGAGTAGGGGAGGGGAAGGACAGAGAGGAGGTGTGGGTGACACAACAGAGAGTGAGTGTGTGTGGGTGGTTGTGTGTGTGCGTGTGTGTGTGTTAGCGACACTGTAGCTTTCTTAATAAGGGCATGTCTGGAATTTCAGCCCCTTCTCTCTCTGAACCATACCATTGGTCCTTCATGATAACCAGTCTGGCTCCACTCATGTTGATTCTGAAGGTTTTGTTGTTTGTGGCTTTTCTTGCGTGTTTGCCAAATCGTGGTTGAAAAGCACTAGGTGCGATGGATCTTGAAATTCCTCGGTTCTTCAAGTATGCATTTTACACTAGCAGTGTTAGACTCAAGTGAATAACCCGGCATGGGTCTTAAAGGGACAGTTCATCTAAAAAGACTCCACAAGATAAATGGTTATATGGGTTTGGAACAACTTTAAAACTTCTCTTTTTTAAATCTAAATTAGAATAATAATAATTGTGATTAAAAGGATTTTTAGTTGGCACTAATACTCTCCAAATCTCTTTTTGCATAAATCAAAACACATTTTTTGTTTTGCAGTAGGATTAAATGCAAATGGTTAGTGCAAAACGCTCACCACACAGAAAGCCATAGCCACAAAAATGTTTTGTGGTGAGTGGTTATTAGTTTCTCAGTACACACTGTTTCCTGAACTTTCAGATTCATTTTGCATATGAACTCAATGACTTTGGAAACTGTGTAAGGAATGTGGTTGTGAATGTCAGTCTGTTTTAAAATAATAATAATACATTCTAGTGAATGGCAACAATTATGCACAACTATTTTCTTGTGCTGCTTATAAATGTTAAAAAAACAGAGGCCACAAATGGTTTATTTGTCTTATCAGTGTAAAATATTGTGTAAAATTATACAACACAGTGACGTTTTTTTTTAAATCTATTTTAACAGCCTTTAAATGACCCATTTTATTTCAACTTCATTTAGCAATTCATTTTTTGTCATCCTTTAAAAACGTTCACCATGGTTTTACCCCGTTTACCATGTAAAGCAAGTTATGGTTCCTCTGCAAAAAAGCTTGTAAGATATTTCAGAGCAAATACATTTTGAGATTTAGGGTACATTTACAAGACAACTATGTACTAAGAAATGGAAAAGAATTTAGTTTTCTGTTTTTTCAGTTTTCCATTTGTGAAAAGTTGTAGAATGGCACAACGTCACTACAAATGAATTTTCTTTTTGGTTTAAACCAACAGCCATAACACATAAAAACGTTTAGGTATTAGTTGAAAACGTTGACATACCCTTATATTGAATATCTTAAAATTGCAAAAAATATTAAGATGTGACTTGTTACTATGTTGCTAAGCTCTTTTCGTGGAAAGGACCTAAGCTCATGTAACTAAACATCCACAAAAAGCTTTTTCCATCACATTGCTCAGTCTTGCTCAACCTGCCTTGTTGACACCAGGGAAAATTTGTCAGTGTCTTCAGTAGGTTGATCTTGATTTTCAATACCAGCGCTATAAATACCCTCTAGCTCATGAAAGCTGTAAAGCACGGCCTTGAAAACCTGATATCCCATCACCTGAACTTCACTTGACATCAGGAGTCTGAAAAATCTGGCACCTTGATGATCGGCAGCTCAGAGTGTGCTGGCTCTCGGTCGCGCCGACATTTTGTCTTTCCTTTGTAATTTTCCGCAATGGGATGGAATGATTGACAGGGATTGTGTAAATGATGACATGATCCATCAAGATTTTGATTCTTTATGAACAGCGTTGGGAAAAACTCCAACTCAGAAGGAGAGTTCAGGGTTCACACCATCTGGAAGGATAGTTACTGTCAACCCGTCTGTTTGTCTTAAGCCATCTCAATTAACCAGATATTAAATAATGCAATGGCTCTTTCTACAGATGAAGTTGCATAAAGGTGTTCCTTTCATTGTTATCAGCTGACAAGATAACAAAAGACAGATGTTTCTGCTTAGCTGGGAAGCAACTTTTGCATGTTCTTGTCATATTTCCTAGCAGGAGGTTCTAATGGTTCCTGTTTTTATTTTCACTTTCTATCTACCGGTCTCTCCCAGTAGTCCCAGGTGTGAGGGCTCACGTAGGGGCCCAGGTGGAGCCGTCACGATTGCAGCCAACGAGTGGAGCACCAACACGAGCCCGGAGGAGGGGCAAGAGGATGAAGTGGATGGGATGGACAAGGCCGGACTGGACGGAGATGCTGAGGGCGTCTGGAGCCCCGACATCGAACAGAGCTTCCAGGAGGCTCTGGCCATTTATCCACCTTGCGGCCGCAGAAAAATCATCCTGTCAGACGAAGGGAAGATGTACGGTGAGTCATGGAAACATGAAATACCTTGATGGAGAGACTCTTGAGCGATTTACTTGATGTTCAGATACCTCAAAACTATTCCTTAAATGTACTTAAAAGACTTCAGCTGAGCTAATAGAGAATGTGAAGCTACGTCACGCTGCGTTTAATTTTGCGCCATCTTGGGAGGATCGCTGCTAGTGTGTTCAATGCAGTGTTTTGTTTTTCTTGTTTGATTATGAAATATAACTATGGTAGGTCTATCTTGCTGTGTTAAAAACTGCAATAGCATTACGCAGAGTCGTTCAGGAAATGCCCCTGGTTCTTTCACTTTCGATTTCTCCATATATCAAACAAAACAAGTAACCGTACATATCAAAACAATAATAGCAGTGGAGTATGATCCTCCCAAGATGGCGGCTCCAACACAATATGCAACATAGGGCGTGACGTCAGATTCACATCCACATGTAGATGTAACCAGACACAACAACATTTTTATTGGTATCGTGAACTTTTATTTCGCAGTGACGTTGTAAGTAAATGTATCTTGTTTAAAGAATGTTTCAGTATTTTTACTTAAAAACAAGACAAACAGTTCTAGTAGCAGTGCTATTATTGGAACAGCATGGATAAATCAAAACAATGTGAGGTCAAACAAGGCCAACTCATTGCATTGGAGTTTTAGCGCGATGAATCAGAGGGTGAACTTATGACACTCCACACCTCCAGATTTTCCCGTTCCCACATGGGATCCTCTGACTGGAATGCTGTGTCTCCCATTTGAGTCAGCATTCTCAATACAGCATGACTCACTCCAGCCTTTTATCAAGTGTGACAGTTTTCTCTTTTACATATTCATTATTGAGTGTATGATTCAGAATTGACAGTAAACAGTTGCATTCTTGCTTAGTTCATTTCTGTCTTCATACACTTTTAAAAACATGTTATAATAATAACAAAATTATATACTTTTTAAACATAAATATATGGCTTGCACTGCCTCAGAGTGTCTCCATGTAGCGCGTCCACAACCTCACATACTACGTAATCACGTGACGTAAGCAGAAGTCCTGACCCAGTGTTCATGAGTGTGGAGAAATAAGACCGTTCAAAAGTTCTTGGATGTTGAATGACACATTTTATGTCTTTGTGCAAGATTATTGTTTAAAATGGTCAGTTCGTGTGCATATCGCAAGCTATTTTAAATCTACGTCACCGAAGTCGTGGATCGGGGAGGCAGTGCAAGCCGTGTATTCATGTTTAAACGTATATAATTTTTTTGTTTTTTTAGTAAATAGTTTTCTTGGAAAATGACTTATCGTTTCGCAATACATCACCCTTATTCATCGGCTGGTGTCATGTAAAGCCTTTTGAAGCTGCCATGAAACCAACAGTCCCCCGTTCTTGTCCAATATATGGAGAAGAACCCTGGAAAGCTTTCCTCAAAAGCCTCAATTGGTAGTGTGTGACATGTAGGTGAGTGAATGATCATGCAATTTTAAAGTGATCCTATAAGTGGATAGTTCACTCAAAATAACCAAACAACATTGACCCCCACACTGCAAAAAATGACTTTCTTACTTAGTCTATTTTTCTTGTTTTCCAGTAAAAATGTCTAAACATTCTTGAATCAAGAAGCATTTTCTTGATGAGCAAACTGACCTAAGAAAATAAGTCTTGTTTTTAGTAAACAAAATATGACATTTCAGTAAATTTGTGCTTAAAACAAGCAAAAAAATCTGCCAATGGGGTAAGAAAAATAATCTTGAATTGAGTGAAGAAAAAGGCAAACCTTAATTCAAGATTATTTTTCTTAAGAAAGTCATTTTTTGCAGTGCATTGACTTCCATTGAATGAACAAAAAGACATTTCTCAAAATATCTTCTTTTGTGGAACACAAAAGAAAGAGTAATATACAGTTTTTAACAACTTAATAGTGTTGATGTGTTGAAAAATGATGACATAATTGTTTATTAGGTGATCTCTTTAAGATCTTACACAATAGACTACATATGGGCCAATTCTCATCTCTTTAGTATCAGTATTGTCAGACGCCTGACGATTTTTCTTTGCAATTCACTTTGCTGTGTAATTCCGCTCTTGATGCAAGTGCCTGTATTGTCTTTTCGAAGGTAATCCTTTGGCACACTTGTGATATTTCAGGACATTCTCCAAGCATGAATAGAAATTGGCTAGGATTAGGCCAGCATATGTCTTAACAACTGATCAACTTTCATTTTTATGACCATAATCCTTCTGTTAAACTATTACGGCATTGAGCTTTAACATGTGATGGTTAGTGCAGATGAGCTCATTTGGCTTTGGGGTGTTTTGACCTTTGACCCTCTCTGTAGAAAAGGCTTATGGAGACCAGCCCACATTCTTTTTTTCCTTGGGTTAAAGGGGACACACATTCCACAGCTCCGTGGCCTTGTCCTGCAACACTCCACCCACGCCTGTCACACGAGCCCTAATCCCCCACTCAACACACGAGGAAGGTTTCTTTCAACGGCTTGCCATTTTGTCCTTTTGTGGTAGCATGAGTTGTCAGGGTCTTACCAGTGTTCAGTCCTGTGGGTTTGCTCTCAGAGTCTCCATACGACAAGATCACCCTCTCCCTCTCTCTTTACAAACAGTCTCGTCCCGGACATGTCACGGCAATCCTGTCAGAACCCTGATGTCAATCTCCGAAAGCGAACTGAGTCTCCTGAAATGCCCTCCCTCCTCCTCCCCCAGTTCACCGGCGGCAATGTATACTTTGACTAGACAGCACTAAAATAGTCCGGCCATCTGGGGGAGGCATTAGAGAGACAGTGTATGCCCTAGTGACATTGTGCTTTTGGTATCTCAGTGTTTGCCATCAGCTGTATAAATTTCAAAAGTTTTCCAGAAGTCGAGCCGTCTCCAGGTGTCTTAAAAACTGTTTAGTACAATAGAGAAGTTTTAACGTCCAAGTCTGTTTTTGTAATCTTACTGTCTGGAACAGAACTCTCACAGGTTCCCCCATGTGGTTGATAAGCGAAATTGTCTGTTACCAGCATCGTAAATAATGTCGCTGTATAAGCCTCCCCGTGGGCAGCGCAATACACGTGAATTTATTTACTAAACTGAAGGAACCTGCGAATACTAAAAAATGTTTAGAAACCATGTCGCACTCTTCCGCACACAGGGGATTGGGGGGATATGTAAACCGACCCGAACACAGAACTTACAGAGTATGGTTGTAGCTAGGGATCGACCGATTATTGCCCTGACCGATTATTGACGTCGATATTAAGCATTTTTATGATTATCGACATCTGTCATTTTCAAAGCCGATTTGCTGCGTTATTTGGCTCTAATGCAGCCTCCTCTGTTGTAACACGCCACTCTCTGGCCTAGAGCAATGCCCGCCCACCGCCCATCTGATTTGCTGAAAGTCACAAGTCCGACCAATCAATGCAGAAGGCTGAAGACACTAAAAGGATTGCACTTTGGCACTGATAGCGATCTCGCATCGCGCATCATGACGGAATAGGCATTTGCTCATTATTTTATAAGTGCTCTCAAAAGAGTTCAGTCAGTGCACTCAGGCAATGCACGCGTGCATACGGGACACAGCCGACTCTCGAAATGCTCGCAACAAGTGTCAGATTGAGTTATTTTCGCAACTTATTGCGCATAAATGTTCAGACACACGTTATAATGCCCGTCTTGGCGAGTATACACGTTAGCACAGTCAGTTGTCTTCAGTGAGTAAATGTGAACCACATCTGTAATAAGTGTTGTTTCTTTATGTCTTATCGCGCCACCACATCTTTTTTTTATTACTGCCGAGTAAGACTTAAGTACTCATACAAATAAGACTAATACATGATTCGAAACTGTGATTGGTCTACTTTTATTTGTGTGTAATCATTATCTACAAAATAATTTGCTTTTGTTGAAGAATGTAAATATACAGGCTGTGCTTTCATCCATCTTTCTCCGCGTTCATCTTTCTGAAACGCGTCATTAAAACAGACTAAAACTCTGCGAATACTCATCATAGAAACGTAAAGAATATGTCTAAAGAAAGCTTAAAGCCTGATTATGTGCTGTGTATGAAAGCAGGGGCGGACTGGCCATCTGGCGTTCTGGGAGTTTTCTGGTGGGACCGCTAAGCGGCCGGAACAGACGCTTAGGCCGATCAAACGGACTTATTATAAATGCTAATGCACACAACGCCAATGCAGAAGACAAGTATACATGACCATGCATTCCACCCGGTTGACAGACCCGACCATATGAATGTATTTTCCATGTAACGAATGACAAACTAAGCTCTTGTCTTGCTTAATTTATTAACAAATTTTTCATTTTTACACCAGACATATGTATCGGTTCAAAATATCGGTTATCGGTCTACTTGATCTGTAGTAATCGATATCGACGTCGGCCCTGAAAAGCGCATATCGGTCGACCCCTAGTTGTAGCTATGAGGCTGCTCAGGTAGCAGCGACATGAGAATTTGTCCGGTTAAGAGTTGTTCTACTACTGAAATCATTTTAGCGACATTACTTTTAAGTCGAAAAACCACAAAGTGTTGCTTTAAGTAATTTCTGCTGATAATCTGAATCTGTACAGTTTCTTCTGTGGAACACAAAGAAAGATAGTTTGAGTCTCAGTGGTCCAGACAGTGTGAGCCAACAGGGTCCAATGTTGTTTGGTTACCAACGGTGAAGACATCCCATGCAATGGAAACTGAAATGGATGTGAAGTTTTATTCGGTCCTAATCATCAATGGCAACATTTAGCGCCTGTTAATGCTCCTCAGAGCTTCATTACTCACCGCTGATCCCCTGCCGTCT
The DNA here is from genome assembly GCA_006030095.1 of Triplophysa siluroides. Lineage (NCBI taxonomy): Eukaryota > Metazoa > Chordata > Actinopteri > Cypriniformes > Nemacheilidae > Triplophysa > Triplophysa siluroides. The sequence goes on from VCII01000161.1 coordinate 534,502, forward strand.
CCTAACACAAAGCAGCTCTCCTAATAAAGTTCACTCTCGTTGCACCGTGGGAAGACGAGTTAAACAATCCAATGTTCTCATCCAGTGTCTGGCTGCTTAATGAGCTTGATTTGTCATCTAACACCTGTGATGTGTTGCCAGGTTTCTCTTTTTTAAGTCTCCACCTGCAATCATTTTGGTTTATTGCGCTTGTGTCGGAGCTGTTGGGTTCGGGAAACATATCAACGCTAACACAAATGATCTCAAGGTCTTTCGCAGGGTTGCGCTAATTTGTGAATCTGTTTGTCATCATGTGGCCTTTCATGTTATAGTAGCAGCTTTTTATTGAAGTTGTCGATATTAAGGGTTGTCTGTTCTCAGAGCCTCGTGAATTTGAAAAATCCCAGAGCCCACCCATGACGTCATGTCAGCTGCACAAGACGACCAGATGTGATGCTTCCACAATTACTGTTGTCACTCCTCCTCATCTGTGCGATAAATGATAAACCACAAAGATAATGTGCAACAAATGTTTGCAGATGTAAGAAATCGAGAGAAAGTCGTAGGTGTGGCAAGTCGGTCAGCACACATGCTTTCTTATATGGCGAGTTGTGGTGTGGGCCACGCAGGTTCGAGTCTGGACTACATGGTCTGGTTTACATATTAATAAAACTAAAACCACCACACTAACTAATATTGAAATAGTCTTGAATATTGAACTTCTGCTAGAAGTTGTTGAGCTCTGAAAGGTTAACAGGAGGAGGGATGCCCTCCAGGGGTTGTCAGAGGTCAGGGCGTGTCCCCCCTTGACTTAAAAGTCTTTAGACATTTTCCACTTTGGATAAGTGCTGGCCCTTAAGTGACCAAAAGTTTCTGATCTTTTGACCTCTCACGGTGGGGATCGTCCACACATCTACTCAGCTCACATGTTTTGACATCTTAGGTGTGTGTTCATATCTGTTTCAGAACAAGTAAGAACACGTTCTGCAGGATTGGCAGAACTTCAGACAGGATCTTCCAGAAATGTTTCAACTCCCACATTTAGACATACTGTGTCATGACGTACATGCAAAATGTTTAAATATAGTCATCATAGGTTGCTTGTGTTTTTTATGTCTTTTCAAACCTGCATGACTTTCTTTCTTGGGCAGAACACAAAATAAGACATTTTGAAGAACGCTCGTAACCAAACATCTCTGAGCCCCTACTGACTTCCATTGTATGAAAACAAAAAGTGAGACATTTCTCAAAATAATTTCATGAGGGGGAATAAAAAAATAAATTGTGTGTGTGTGTGAACTATCCCTTTAAAGGTACACTATGTGGGATAAAAAAGCTACAGTACGCAGGAGCCTAATATTGAAATTCCTGAATAGATGCACCTTTAATTTTCTAGTTATGACAACTGCCTAGAAACAGCTCTTTTAAGTTTTACATGGCAATCCATGGCACAACCTTGATTAAATATCGCAGATGTTTTCCAGTCTATGTGTCCTCATTCCACACATTAAGAAAATGCAAAATATGTAATTGCTATCTTTTCCCTTGAGATATCTTAGACCACCGTCTTGATGTATCGTCACAGAATCATGAGTTGAAAAATGAGAATTATGAGATGCCAGCTTTTAAAGAATCTAGTTTCAGCCGGCTCGGAATGGCATGGCACCTGTTTTTGATTGGCCGTCGCTTTGGTCTTTTTTCTGATTGGCAGTCTCTAATCCATGACTTTTACTGCAGGCCAACAGGTGGGTGGTGTACAGTTGTTAAAGTGCAGGTGGTTTTAGTCAATAAACACACGCACATCTGGTCGGATACAGGGTTAACCAGGGTGAACCACGAAGGAAACTGTCTAATCGTTTCATGAACGAAAGACAAACTAGAGGAAACATATTAGACACCATTCTTGTTGACACATTGACTGAAGGTTTTCGCCAAGTAACGTTCGGGACAACTGAAAAAAGGTTTTGCTGTGAAACAGCTCCACTGGGATGTGTCAACAAAACTGACAGTGGAAGACAAGCACAAGCAACAGACAAAGCTGTGTTCATCATACTCTGGCAGTCAACGCAGCCAAACACATTGACCATGGCGATCTGTTTATCCCAGCTGGAGCATAAGTTGCTCTTTCTGATTTAAGGAAAGGTCGGATTCATTAAGGAACCCAATAGTTCTCACCACCATGTCCTTGAACAAAGCACACTCTTAAAAATAAAGGTGCCTAAAAGGGTCTTCACAGCGATGCCATAGAACCTTTTCTCCTTGGGCCCCCCCCCACGTACATATAGGAAAATTGGATCCCCCCAACCCTCATAACATAATTGCTACTCACACACACACATATGTAGATAGTAAATATAAATAAATGAAATGAAATAATTGAATAATAAATTAAATGAAACTGTTAAAAATGAGTAATTTAAAAGGTTTAAATGACATTTTTACTTGAATACTCACACATAAACACATTTTCAGTTTATTTTTCAGGCTACTGTCAATTACTGCTTATTTTTACAAAGTGTCTTTTCATTTTGCTTGGTTTCATGCTGTCGTTTACCAATTTTTTGTCAGAGCGTCTAAACTTTATCTTAATTTCTGACGAAGAATCACCGCATTTACGTTTCTCTGCTATTTTTCCTTTTGATTTTATGTTGACACGAACGTTGACGCCTGACAGAGGACGTTTTTCACGTGAGTCTCATAGCTACTGCAAAGCCCTGTGTGAATGTCTCCCGATGGAGCTGGAAAAATTGAAATAATTATTTTATATAAGATATAACTAGTTTTAACTGCATTATCTTGGCATTGTAAGCACGTTATTGCTTTTTAAACAAACAATATATTTTAATTTAAAATGATTAGTGGAACATTTTATGCAGCTTTATTTAACCTCAATGTATGTTAGCTCCCGCGCACCTCATGTGAACTCTGGCGCCCCCCTAAGGGGGTCGCGGACCCCAGGTTGGGAACCACTGCCGTAGAAGAACCATTTTTGAATCCACAAAGAACCATTCAACCAAAGGTTCTTTAAAGAACCACCTTTTTCTTACTTTTTTATAATCTAATGAACCTTTTTTCGCTACAAAGAACCTTTTGTGAAACATAAAGTGCACATGATGACATGCAGGAAGGAACCCAAAGTGCAGTGGTGATGTTCAACTTCATTAAAAAAAAAATGTGATCTTTATTTGAAGATATTTTTAAAGATCCATGTTGCATAGTTGCACAGTTGTCTTTTTGTCTTCCTGCTACTTTCTCCCAATATTATCTGTTCTTCTTCCTCTCCGTGCCTCCCAGGAAGTGCAGTGTTTGGCTTGGGGTCGTAAACACACTATATGTGGGCAGGTAGCCTGCGGACGGGCTCTATGAAAGCTTTTGGCCGGGACTCAGGGGTTCAAGGTTGCTGGGAATGGGCCAGAGTCTCTCTGCATCTATCACAGTCTCCTCTGTGTGTCTGGAACTGAATCTGTTTGCCTTCTCCTTTCCACGTGTTTTGCCGTTTAGTGTCTGCCTTCCTCTCTTTCTCTCTCTCTCTCTCTCTCTCTCTCTCTCTCTCTCTCTCTCTCTCTCTCTCTCTCTCTCTCTCTCTCTCTGTCTGGCTGCCTAATCCTCTTTGACATCCTCATGTGTTGTCATTTCATCAGTATCAATTAATGAAATTAAATAGAAAAGGCTCTAATTTGTTGGTGTTGGTGTGAGAAAACACTAGACAGGGTGTCATCTTTTGGTGCCAAGCATTTATGAAGGCCCTAAAAAGAACTTCAGTATTGGTTTTTAAAGAGCCAAAGCAGATATCTAAAAAGCACACGTAATATAAAACAATGCAATATATACATAATACAACTTGAAATTAAATGATTTTTAATGTGAAATAAATGTTTTTGCAGCCTGACATAATTTTTTTAACCAATGGTGTAAGTATGGGACAGAAAAAAAACATTTTTGACCAAATAATGGAAGGAAGATTAATTTATTAATTTATACATTCATTTATCTGAGAATTTATCTTTTCAATTCTTCCCAATAAACAACGTTACACCATACCAATAAATGTAACAACGATTGTAACTATTATTATATTATTTATTAGACTGTGGACTATTTATTACACACTTTTTTCATTGTTGACCAAAGAATTATGTGATTGTTTTTTCAACCTCAGACATTTTCATTTATTCAAGATAAACATGTTTTCTTTTACCCATATCATAGATATTTATTTTTTACTACTTGATTTACAACATTTTTACATAAATGTGAGGTTAATTAAAAAAACAATTTAAATAATGAAGTAAAGTTAACATCTGTATTTTTAAATACATTTTTATGGCTGTATTGATTTGAAAACAGAATAAAAACCATAACCATGAACAAAAACATCAACACCATACAGAGGTTATAAATAGATTTATTAACACATAACAGTCAAATATATTGAAGAGTTGATCACATATTTTTTAATTAAACAGCCTGGGCAATTTTTAGATATGATGAAAGAAAGTATAAATGTAAAGACGCAAAGTTCCCTAGAGTAAGATCACGTTTGGACATTGTATCCTATCACACATTTCTTTGTGTATTTTACAAATTCCGATCTGTTTTCTGGTGACAGTTGTTTTATATAAGAGCCGTGTGTAGGGTGCAGAAGGTCTGGCTGTCAGTGAATCGGATGTGTTGGGGGGAGATGGGACGTCCAGAAAGATTCATGGTTGAAACTTTGCACAGCTGTTCACAAGGTCGAACCCTTTATAAACCGTGATGAAATCCTCTGTATCTCTCCTCCCCCGTCTTCCTTTGTTTCTGATCTATTCTTCCATGACACAAACAGATTTATTGTTTTAAACATCTAATAAATCGCCCTTTATATGAAAACACCAAACCACCCGATTGGTCAGTCCTACGACACGTGGGAGTCCTGTTTTTAAAAAAATTGCCAAGTCACCACCCACATCACTTGACTCATCTATCACAAGCCTTGTCTTTCAATGGTCTATTAATAAACTAATGGTCACATATGAGGCTTTACACTCCGCTGTGATATTGCTGGTGGAGGCATTACTGCGTTCGTTTCCACTATCTGAGTGTTCAATAACACGCAAGACATTTCACACACATTACAGTGCATTCAACATATAGCATGGCAGAGTATTTTGTTGTGCAGTTTGAGATAAAAAGAAAGTTAAATCGGTGTTTTCGTATTGGATTATGAGCTTTGTTATGAGTTGTTAAGGCTTAAGTGTTTTATTAAAGGAATAGTTTACCCAAAAATCAAAATTCTGTCATCATTAATGCAATCATGTCATTCCAAACCTGTATGCAACTCTTTGTTTTGTGGAACACAAAAGAAGATATTTTGAGACATGTCTCAGTGGTTTTGTGTCCATACAGTGGAAGTCAATGGGGGCCAATGTTGTTGCTAGGTTACTAACATTCTTCAAAATATTTTTTTGTGTTCTGCTTAAGAAAGAACGTCATACAGGTGTGGAATGACATGAGAGGAAATAAATGATGACAGAATGTACTGCCTTACGTCATGTTCCTTATATTCTAATCGGCATGTCACTGCATCTGTTTAAATCTTTCAGCCGCATGTGTTAATGCAGCTCGTCTGTCAGCGCTAATGGGTATTTTTGTACCATGTGTTTCTCTTTCATGTCGATCCAGGTCGCAATGAGCTGATAGCGAGATACATAAAGCTACGGACGGGAAAAAACCGAACACGAAAGCAGGTAACGTCATTATTGCAGCAAGGTGTTATTTTGCTAAACCCTCAGTGTAAGAATAAGCATAAAGGGATAAGTGACCCTCATACCGTCCCAGATGACTTCCTTCAGCTTAAAAAATGAATAACTAATAATAATTTTGTCATCTTCTTTTATGGCTCTCAAAACTATTTAACTTTCATGATCATTAAAGTAATCCAGATGACCACAATTGGTTAAAGGGACAGTAACCCAAAAATTAAAACCTCAAGTTGTTCCAAACCTGTATACATTTCTTTATATGGTTGAACACAAAGAAAGATATTTGGAAGAACATTAGCAACTGACATTTCTGGGGCACTATTGACTTCCATTAAAATGATTGTCAAAGGTTTGCCAGAACTGTTTGTTATCCTAAATTCTTGGTGCCCCAGAAATCTCTGTGGCTAACGTTCTTCCAAATATCCTTCTTTGTGTTCAACCAAACAAAGAAATGTATACAGGTTTGGAACAACTTGAGGTTGAGTAAACCATGACAGAATTTAAATTTTTGGGTGAACTATCCCTTTAAAGAAATGTCTTCTGAAGCAAAACGATACGTCTGTGAGAGAAATTAAAATGAAAGCAAGCAGATCAGAGCGCTGTATCTAAAAATGGCAGCATGTCAACAAGATCTCATTGTTTTCCTCATGTAACAAGAAACAATGACATTTGAAGTCATCAGCACACCACCACATGTGAGTTGTGCACTTGCAAATGACTTAATTGTTTAGTATTTGATCATGTGATGCCAAAATGATTGCCATCACGAGGTAAGACCAGTCTTATATTATGCCTAAATTAAGTAGATAAATCACTATAATAGTTCATAAATGCTTTAAAACAAATAAGAAATGAAGAGCTTATTTGCAAAAACAGACTTCCTTTTTAAACTATTTCGAAAATCTTTTTTTTTTACTGTGCACTGCAAGTAATATTTATCAAACTGCAGTTGGGTTGTTTTTGATTAAGTAATAATAACTAAAAATTAAAATAAATACTGCTAATTTAACAATAAAAACATGAACATTGAGTCTGTTTTGACTATAAACTTTTCAAATATTTTAATTATGTCTCTAGGAATTAGTAATCGCTTATGAGTTTTATATTATAGGTGATATATCATATTTATATAAATATTTGTTTGTCATTAAGGAAATATTTAATACACCTGTTTTCCCTTTGGACACTTGTACTATTTGCAATGCACTTTTAATAATGTTATGATAATAATGTTATGGGTTCATTAGCCATTTTAAAAGATGATTTACTAATGTCCATGTGTTTGTATAAGTATTATATCAAATGTCTGTGGCCCTGTCTTACCTCAGGTGTCTAGTCACATTCAGGTGTTAGCCAGAAAGAAAGTGCGGGAATACCAAACAGGCATTAAGGTACGACTGGGCTGCCACCTAGTGGCTCCTCTTTGACTCCCTCTCTGACTCGCTCTCCTCTTTTCTTCTTCTTTTTCCTATCTTTCCTTTTCCTCCTCTGGCTTCTTTCCTGCAGGTATCTAGCCATCTGCAGGTTCTTGCGCGGCGAAAGTCTCGTGAGATTCAGTCTAAGCTGAAGGTATGCGCATCACTGCAGATGCAGTCCCGTCTGCTTCGACCTTTGCACTTAACTTTCCTTTAAGAGCTTAAGTTAATACATACAACTGTATTGTTTTATACATGATTTTAAAGTGCTGTTCGTGCAAACGTTCATTAAAACAAATGCACGCTCATTAAATTCGCTGCATGAGTTCAATGTAACGGCGCCGTCTGGTGGTTAACCAGGCGTATTGCTTTGCATGCTACGTTCAGGCTAGTGTTAGAAGAACATTGTCTGATCCTGCCTAATCCAAGTTTCTACTCATCCTTACACCTTTTTAGCATTTCATAGTGTGTTTCAGTGTGTTTGGTGACTTTTGTCTTGTTGAATTTAAGTTTATTTTGAACATCAATGGTTGATTTGCATACATAGGCAATCCAATAAACACATAATTCAGTTTTTTTTCCGTCCTTGAAAGGTTAGCCTATTATTGGTGGAAAATCTGCAGAGGGGAAGTTAAGTCATGAAGTCCTCAGAGTGTAAAAAGTAGACCTAAAATTGTTCTGTAAGGACGTAATGGGTTCATTTTTCCTACGGCGGATGAAAACGTGCTGAATTGTCAGTCGACCATTAGAGTTATTGTTCAGCAGAACAACATATTCTGTGGCGTCTAAAAATACCACGAGAGAATTCAGAAGACCGCATGATTGACTTGATCGGTGTGCCATCTGATCTGTCTGTCTCAGCGTTTTAACAGTTTCTCTTCCCTTCCATTTTAGGCCATGAATTTGGTAAGTGAAATGTTTCCTGTAGCCTGCTTTACCCATAGACACACACAGATATCTGCAGGTGCTTGGCTTTGGCTGGTTTTGTCACTTAGGTTTGTGCTGTCATGTGCTTTGGCCGGCAGCGTGTTCCCTTTTCCGTTCGGATGAATCAGACAATTGCTGTTTGTGCTGCTTTTTTTTACAATTTAGTCTTGAATGTTTGTTGAAGGTGTTTTGATGTTTCATGGCCTAATTTCTGTTTCGAAATATCTGTGCATATCGCAATAGTTTGCAATAACTAAATGTATAGACCACTTTGGATGACGTGAACAACGCCGCTCTAACGCTGGTCCAGAAGAACTTTCTGTTTTTTAACACTACACAACAAAATAAAAAGAACAGAACATTTTTAACCGAATAAAAATGTCAAACGAATATCTTTAAGTTTTAATTATGTTTGTGAGATTAAAAAAAACTGAAACCGGAAGTGCTTCTGGACCAGTGTTTACATCTTGCGAAGTGGTCTATATAGTTTTAGGTTGATGCAGATTGAGAGACTGTGTCTGATGTGTGGAGATGATCAATAATCAGAAATAATGTGATGTAATGTATGTTGGTTATATCATTTTCAGTTTTGAAATATATTTTACAAACTTTAACCATTATTGTATCGCATATCGTATATCGCATTATTTAGCATGCTATCACATTTTTCGTCGATATAGCACAGCCCTTGTTGTTATCTTGATTATTATATCAATTTAACTTTTTAATGTTACTTATCTCAAAAAACATATATACTTCAACACGCGAAACAAAATGTGCATTGTGTTTTGCGGATATGATTTGTCACCTAAGCAAGATTTTTGCAAACTAGTTTTCTGGTTGGGCCAGATGTCTGTCATCTTCTTTCTTTTTTTCCTCTTCTTTTTCCTCTTAGCTGAATGTTACGACCTTTACATGCAGTAAATGTTCGTGCTGTGTTTGAGTGTTATTGCAGATGTGCTAATGTGTCCTCGCGGGTGGCTGCAAACATATCTCTAGCTATCAGAAGCATGATATTCGCATGATACTCTTAACACATATGCTACATGGGCATGCTGTGCAGATTTTCACCATAACTGCCTAATAAAAAAAGTATATTTTTTTTATTTAACCTTTACACACCAACAGTTATAAGGTGAAAGTATTTATTATTATTATTTATTTAATTCATTAATTTTAAATTTTTTTAAATTATTAATAAAGAACTATTTTTTAATAGACAAATATGATGCTATTAAATCTAATATTCTTGAAGTTTGTGAGTCATTGTTCAGTATTGACTTTGAATGGTATTTGTATTGAACCCTTGTTGCTGTTTCTCAGGATCAGGCCTCCAAAGACAAAGCCCTGCAGAACATGGCCGCTCTGTCATCTGCTCAGATTGTTTCCGCCAGCGTGATGAAGAGTCAGTTGCCTCCTCTTCCTCAGCACCCCTATCCTCCTCCAGCCAGGGTTAGTTAACCTTCTGTTGACTACTTTAAAGCTGCAATCTGTAACTTTTACCTCTATGTCGCCGTCTCTGTTTGAATCAATATAGTAGGTTACTTTATGTACTTATTAGAATTGAGATGCGGCGAGACCAATATCAGATTACACTGGGTAACACATTTTTGTTTCGCTCGACCTTTTCTACAATTCTGTGGTGCTAATTATGTGGTAATATTTATTTTCATGTAGCATCAATTTTTAAGTGTATATTTAGCTCAGTTAAATTCTCAGTTTATATAAGTAATTACGATATATTGGTATATTGCAAATAAACAAAAACTGTAAAAACGTTCACATATTTTAAAATTTATTTTCCAATTGTCACCGTCAGAAATTTCTAGAAATGTCTGTAGCACATGGAAAGTGGGATTGAGCTCAGTGTTTAATCCAGTGCGGATTCCGAAGATTAAATGAATATTTCTTAACTATCTGAATGTTATTAATTCAAATAATGACTGTTAATATTAAACATCAAACTGTTGATGTTTCTTAACATTTTCTAAATACAGAGCACAAATTCATTGCATTTTGCTGTCCTCTTTTGATAGACAGGATATATGTGTGAAAATTTGCTTTTATAGACCTCGGCCGATATATCGTGTATTTCTATACTAGACTAACATTTCCTGTGAAATCGTAGCCGATAGCTCTATTTATAAATCAATATAAGCTTACAGTTGTGAAGTGGGGGCAGCTTTATACAGATTCTTATGTGCATTCTCAATAGCTGTTTTTTGTTGATTAACAAAGTTACAGCTTTATGCAATAAACCTTAATTCGATGTTTACATGCTCTGTTTCTCATTCAATAGTTTTGGCCCGGCCCCATCCCAGGACAGCCTGGACCTTCTCAGGAGTGAGTATTATAACATTGACATCTGATCTGATCACAGTGTGCTTTGGAAAACCTGCTGATTGTTTTCTTTGTGTCGCATAGCATCAAACCCTTTGCACAGAACCCGTACTCCTCTCTACAACCCCCACTACCTACACCCATAACAAGTAAGAGCAATATATATTTTATACAGCTGTTCAGCCATCATCTGTTTCTGGTGTATAAATGATCACCCGTTCTAAACCAGCAATGTTTCCTCGACAGGTTATGAGCCCATATCCAACCCTCTCCCCCCCACAGGGATGCCTGTATGGCAGGACCGGACCATTGCCTCATCTAAACTCCGCATGCTGGAGTACTCTGCCTTCATGGAGGTCCAGAGAGACCCTGACACTGTGAGTGTTTAATTGAACAATACAATTGAATACTCCATACATTTAAAGCTGCAATCTGTAACTTTTTATCATTCAAAAATAATCAAAATAGTTACCTTTTCTGAACAACTTAAAAAAGCATTTAATATTGCAAATAAAAAGTCCTGAGATTATATCTCACGTCAGGAAACAAACAAAGAAACAGGTAATGAAATAAGCACATTGATGATGTTCTTTGCGTTTGTTGTCCACAGTACAGCAAGCACCTGTTCGTCCATATCGCTCAGACAAACCCCTCATACACCGACCCTCTCCTAGAGGCAGTGGACATCCGTCAGATCTACGACAAGTTTCCTGAGAAAAAGGGAGGGCTGAAGGAGTTGTATGAGAAAGGCCCTCAGAACGCCTTCTTTCTGGTCAAATTCTGGGTCAGTTCCTTTACTGACTTAATTCCAAACCTGTGTGACTTTCTTTCTTTGGTAACCAATCAATACTGCCCCCTATTGACTTACATTGTATGCACACAATACCACTGAGACATTTCTTAAAATATCTTCTTTTGCGTTCCGTTGAGCCAAGAGTCATATACAGGTTTGAATGACACGATGAGGGTGAATAAACGATGACAGAACTTATCTTTTTCAGGCTGATCTGAACAGTAACAATATTCAGGATGGAGCCGGCTCATTTTATGGTGTCAGCAGTCAGTACAGCAGTGCTGAAAACATGACCATCACTGTGTCCACTAAAGTCTGCTCGTTCGGGAAGCAAGTGGTAGAGAAAGTTGAGGTGAGTTCACTTTTATATTAGAAACGGCTAACATGGCACTACGCTACGGAGAAAAAAGCAAGTGGAAACCATGTTGTAGTTAACAGGTTTGGCGAGACCTCTAATTCCAGAGAAGAAACATAATGCTATTTCATAACATTATATTCAGGAGAATGTGTGTCCTTTACAGAGTCTGGTGCAGACGAACTTAATTGACCTGCTAAAAACCACAGACGTGAACCACATTAGACAATTCAAGATGAATTCCAACACTTAATGTGTGTCAGGTCCTGTCGAACGACATCAGTGCCTGAGCTCAATGATGCTTTGATTTGATTTCTGTGACATCATCCATTACCATAGTAGGAAAAAAACATTGTATATTTTGTTGTCCTGTTGAACACAAATTGAGATATTTTGAAGGATTTAGGAACACAAACAGTTCTGGGGGCACCTTTGACTAACATTTAATTTTTTCTACTATGGCAGTCAATTATGTGTTCAATGATGTTCTGTGTTCATCAGAACAAAGTACGTTATACAGCTATGAAATGACATGAGGGTGAGCAAATTATGAGAGAATTTTCATTTTTGAGTGAACTGTCCGTTTAAAGGGTTTACTATCCCCAAATACACAATTTTGTTATCATTTACTCACCTTGAAATGTTGAACACAAAAGAAGATATTTTGAAGAATGTAGGACAGCAAACAGTTCTGGTGCACTTTTGACTACCATTGTCATTTTTTCCTACTATGGTAGTCAATGGTGGCCAAGAACTGACAAGCATTCTTCCAAATATCTTTCTTCGTGTTCAACAGAACAAAGACATTTATACAGATTTGGAACAACAAGAGAGTGAGTAATTCATGATAGAATTGAGTGAACTGTCCCTTTAAAAGACACAAATAAGTCTGGTGCTTTTCTACATTCTTTCGGCCATATAATGTAAATGGTCAATACCAACCATAACAGTTTGGATGAAGAGCACAACCACTGTGCTCAAAGTTTGTGCTTGTAACCCGCAGACAGAATATGCTCGCGTGGAGGGTGGGAGGTACGTTTACCGGATCCATCGCTCCCCCATGTGCGAATACATGATCAACTTCATCCATAAACTCAAGCACCTACCAGAGAAATACATGATGAACAGCGTCCTCGAGAACTTCACTATACTGCAGGTAAGGGTATGAACAACATTGATGACATGCTACTACACGATACTAGATTTCCTAACCCGTGTTATTCCCCTCACCAGGTTGTAACAAACAGAGACACACAAGAGACTTTGCTGTGCATTGCATTCGTGTTCGAGGTGTCCACAAGCGACCACGGAGCGCAGTATCATGTTTACAGACTTGTCAAGGATTGAATGACGTCGTGCCGAGAGACCTCCAGCCACTGTTCAAACGAAACAAACGTACACAAAGAAGGACAAAACGCAAACCAGGATACTGGGCACTATAGGTTGTATTGTATATTTAGTACTTTAAAAGGAAAGACAACGTACTTTCAGGGATTATTCTGTTTCTTCTTATATGTACTGTGAGAGAAGTTATCAAATGTTATTTGGAAATAAAACGGCACAAAGGTCTTTTTAAAAGCGAAGGCAAGCAAATAGCAGAGGAATGCTGGTCAATACAAGTCCATTTGTGATAGAATTGATTTGTTCGTATCACACCAGCACACACTACCTCTAACCCGAGACAGATTGGAGGCCCGTGCGAATGAGCTATTTGGTTGTTGGAAAGAAATGTCGAATGTTTGTTAGGATGGTAAGCGTAAGTTATGTGAGCGTAGCATATCAGGGTCATATTCTACGTTACGCATGTTTGGAAGCGTTGCATTATTTGGCTCGAATTTTGGAAAATGCAAATGTGTGAGCTGTTTCTACCTCCTGGTACGTGCTTTTGGAGTATTTCAAAGCATTGATGTGGTTTGAAACCTAAGGTGTCAAAAGAAATTGTCATTTAAAACAATGTGCCAATGCGATAACGGTTATTGTGAAAACGGTATGCATGGTGTTACTTAAATGCCCTCAATTTGAGTGCCTTGCCACATACGGGGCATATTTTAAAAATACCTGTAAAGATCAGGTAACATTGGTTGAAAGAACTCTGGTTACAGCGGGACAAATCTCAACATGTCAGGCTTGGTTATAAATTCTCACCAAGACAATTACACATCCCTTGGCTTTTATTTATGTGAAACTGGGTGCTTGAGTTGTTCCTGATATTAAAAAGCAAGAAAAGATTTTGTACTTTAACAGTTTCAGTTTTTAGAGGTTTTTTGAGTGCTGTGAGGCAGGCAATTGATAAACAGATGCGCAAAGTGAATTTAACCTTTAATTCCACATCAAAAGTGCAATAAAATCTGGATTATTCTAATCCAAGGGTTCTCAGGTTCTTTTAGTAATGTAGAAACACTTGGAGTTTAGAATAATACTTGTATTTGCTTCCACTAAAGCCACCCACATAAATTGATAGCGTTTGGACCATAGACCGCGCCACCCTTAGTGATACGCACACATTAAAAACAAATGCATTGGAAATGTGTCGGACATGATCAGTGCCATTTATTTACATTCATCTGTTTATTTCATTTATGTTGGTACATTTATATACACTTGTGCTATGCATTATGGAATGCACATATTGATATTGCATAGAGGATGACGAAATATTTTATTGTGAAATTTTGGATGCCAATGTCAACATAATGTTCTGGACTGTAATAACCAAAGATGACATCCAAAAGAATGGGAACATCATCCACCAGAAAACTCTCTCCAGCCTTTTGTGTGGTTCAGGTCATCTTTGGCATGTAAAAGAAGGTTTTGACTAGAAGGGATACAGCTACATACACTGGGCATGCGCTCTTCAATACCGCATCATTTTTGTCACGCTGAAAACAGTTGATCAATATTTTTTTATTATTGTAAGGTTAGGTTTAGGGTCGGGGTAGGTGCAGGCTTTAGCTAATGTAATTTATTGTAATTATATGGCGAGATTTTGCACCACTTCCGGCCGTAGCTGTATCCCTTCTAGCAACAACCGTAAAAAACCGTCATCCATTTGTGTGTGCGCGTGCATACTTGGGTGTGTACCTATACGTGTATGTAAGAAAAATTGTTTTGTAAAATGTGTTGTGTATAGTTTAAGAACAGGAAAGGTTTTTATCTTGGTTTCTTCTTTTTTCATTGCTTTGTTCAAATATCAGCCATGCTCTGGTTGTTAATAAATATTGGTTGTATCATCAATACAGCGTCTCAAATTGTTGAGAACATTATGGAATACAATCGTTAATATTTTAATAGTTATTGTGTTTAACTGTGTTCACATTTTAAAGCTGGGCATTTATTTATAAATTATTCATGATAAAACTGATGAAAAACCTCTTGACTGGGCGCGACATCGCATTAAAATCAGGCTGACTACATTACCCACAATTCCTGCTGGTGTTTACATCCAATATGTCATGCGCGTAAGATACTTCGTGCTGCGTAATGTTAGACAGTGGACACAGTGGAGGTCATTTGACTGGACGATGATGATCATCGATCCGTCATTGAAAGAACACCGTCACGCGCTCAGAAATGGAGTTTGTATCGAGCGCGGGACGAGTGTGATGCGCGCGGAGCATCGATTTGAGCGCCAGCCTCATGCAGGTATTTAGGTCGCAGACGTGTATAATATATGCTTCATCCCAAATACTTTCCATATTATGGATAAGTAGATTAACTATAATAAAATGACCACTTCGACTGTTTGCGTGAATGAAAATAAAAGTTTGGTTTCGTGTAACTTCAATATGCTTAGTTATAAACTCCGCCCCTTGACGCGGCGCGCGTGTGCACGTTACCAATCGGCTTATAACATCAAAATACCGCGAGAACGTTTCGTAAAGCTGTGCTTTTAATCCCTCTCGCGATACGCTGATGTCATACAGCGATCGGTCTGCGCAGGTCAGAATGAAGTCGAGCTCGTGTGCGTGCATATGTGTATGCGCGCTCATTACAGCAGGCTCAAATAAGCGCACTCAGATTACTTTGGTTTACAGGAGCTGACTGAAGCCCCAGCGGCACCATGGCAACGGAGCGTCCGGTACCGGATAAACTGCGCGTCTTCTCTCTCAACTGCTGGTGAGCTCCGATGATGCTTCTGCGGCACCGGTGCCGTTATCCCATGCGATATCAAACGGAATGTTTAATTATACGTATTGTCAAGGGCTACGGAAGTGTATCTTGCTTTAGTTGTTTGCTTCATGTATCAGTATGAATATTTTATGAGTTTTCCTTTGCTTCCCTTAGGACATTTAACCTTGGTTTTATTGTGCTAAATATAAGTATGAAGGCGAGTTGGTTGTTTTAGATTTATTCACAGTTTTATTTGTGTCTAAACATAAAAAAATCTAAACTTTGTATTAAAATATTTGATATAGATGCATAAACAGTCTGTGATGTCAGAACTGGTTTAATGAATCTTTGTCCTGCATAAGACAAAATAATTGTTTAATAGAAAATGAATCAGGTGGGAAACTTTTTTTTTTCTCATGACTTCCTCACTGCTGTAAATGTAAGGTACAGTTATAAAGATATTATTTAGTATTTTTTTATGATTTATGAGCTTTAGCTTAATACATTTTTTTGTTTGGCAGTGATGTGTGTAAGTACAGTGTGAAGGTGAAAGCACATGAGCTGACGTGAGACTCCAGCAGTCACATGATGTGCAGTCTGGGCCTCCCGCGCTGCTGATGCCTGCACTGTCAGCACCATGTTCCAGAACAACAGCCCAAAATTCAGTCCGATTGTTTGGCTGAAACTGAAATATGTGGTTTTCAAAATGTGCACTCGTTTTGATGACACAGCGTTTTATTAAAAGGACACAGAGCCGTTTATCTAATGGTGTCAGAGGTCAGCTGTGTGAAGTATAATTCTACGTGTGTGTGTAGATGTGCTATTGTGGTGTGACTGGAGTTCTCAGGGTGGGTTAGGGGTCAAATGTAAGACAATAGTTACCGGTTTTGTGTTTCGGATCTTTTGATCTGATCCGGTGTTTTTCAGGGGAATTCGATTCTTCAGTCAACACTGTGCACAGCGGTATGAGATGATTGGAGATTTACTCCATAGAGAGCAGCATGACATCGCATTGTTACAGGAAGTGAGTTCAATTGTTCTCTTCAGTCTTTTTTTAGACTTTCTATAGCGTACAAATAACTTGCACCAAATTCTAACTATAAACTACGGAACAAGTCATTTTCTACATTAAGATGCTAAAATGCTGCTCAGCGGCAAGCAATCACAACCAATCAGAACATGTTTAGGGTTTGATTTGCAGTTATGTGGAACCAGAGCCATTGAGAGAGAGAGTTGCGTCAACTCCGTTGACTCCAATGGAACAGTTTTTTCACAGCAATAGGGAGCCGAGGAGTTGACGTATTATTGTATGTAAAACCTGGAAGCGAGACCTCAAAGGTCTGTGTTTTTTTTTAATGGGATTTAAAAAGTCTGTTCAAAGCCTCGTGGTATCTTTTTACTTCTGCCGATTGTATTTCGGCTTCTAAAGTAACAAATGTTGTGTTTATTTGTAAAGATTATCTTGATAGACGAAACGTGTAAACATCATAAAACGTTGTTAATCACACATCTTATTTTTTGCGATCTTTCAAAACGTCTATGTGAAAAATGCAAAGGCTTTCAGTCGAGGGAACCAGCGCGGCGCTTACTTCCGGGTTAGCCTGCAAAAATACGTCATCTCTGCGGTACTAGATGGCGGTTCATGGAGCCTCTCAATTGTTCCCAGAAGTTACTAGTAATGCATGGAGCTGCGGCTAAACAGACCAATTGAGGTAAACTTTTAACCCATTTAAGCCGTGTGTCCACCGAGGGGTTTACGCCTGCGGCCGGCGTGTTTTTTCAATTGTTTTCAACGGTAACGCCGCGCTTTTAAAAAAAGCCATCAATTGACGTTTTTTTTTCGCTCAGCCCTGGTGCTATGCGTTTTGCGCCTAAATGCGCCTCGGTGGACACAGCCCCTTAAAGACTTAAGTCATTTAATAAATAAATGAAGAAATAAAAAAAAGCATTTAAAAAGGAAGCATAACTTCCTGGAACTATCTGAAGGCTCCATGAATCATGTCAACTTCCATTGCCGCAACTCTCTCTCTCAACTGCTCTGTGTGGAACAAGAATTTGGACCAATCAGCTTTCACTATGTTATGTCAACAAAATGTCGTAATTCTTATTACTTGTTGTGGCTGGTTATGACAATTTAGTTTTGATGTCACTTATCACAAGACACTGTTTTCAAATATGAACAACAGCCATCCCAAAACGTTAAAGCTAGCTGTACTTTGTTCAAAATGTGCGTAAATCCTGAGTTTGTTTGATGCATTTTTTAGGTGTGGAGCGAGAGGGATTTCCTGTTCTTGAAGAGAAAGCTCTCTAGCTCTCATCCGTACGCTCACTATTTTAAAAGGTCAGTTCAACTCGCCACGACATGGGGGGCATTGAATCTTGCTTTGAAATTTAAAGCCATTGGGATTTCGAAAAAAAGACTTTGAAACCTTCTCCCCGTGATTAAGTGGCTATACGCTCTCACACATTCCAGATGAATAGACTTTAGGTCAAAATAAATGGGAAATAAACCCAAAAATGACACTTTCTCTATAAAAAGAATCTGTACATGTATATATCTCATTGGCTGTATATAAAGTCTTTTAGACTATACAAGTGATTATACTTTGTAATGTCGACAGCCTTTGGTCACTGTGTGCATTTATTGTATGGAAGAAAGCAGAGAGTGAAATAGGATAAAATATGCATTTATTTGTGAACTTCTTTTAAGAAGTTTCTGGGATATCTTCATTTGAGACAGCACCTGGTGATTATGGCTTCTACAGGGAACTGCTGCTGTCTTATCATTGTGAGACAAGAAAGAAATATTGATCATAAGGCAGGCAGGCAATAAGGCTGAGTTTGCATCTTTTTATGGCTTAGCTTTAACAAGGCTTACCATTTGTCTTGCTTTCTATCCACAGTTATTGCTGAAAACTAGTGTTAGATGCTGTTAATTTGAATTATATAACAGTTTTCATATTGGGCAAGCATTTGACATTATAAGTGGTAATAATTATTTAAAGTAAGGAAGTGTGTTTAAATTTAATTTAAAAACTTAAAACTGTACTGTAACGTTCGCTCCTGTACCGAATCAAAACCTTATCTCTATTTGGTTTGAGGTCAAATGACGTCGAACTGACATTTCCAAAATGAAATGTCAGTTCATTATGAATCATTATAAGCTTACTATTGTGATTTAGGGTAATATGAGAAGACTGTTTAACAAAGATTTTTTATGTACTTGCACAGTAACACATTTATCTATGTTTTTCAAGATATGTATTTCTACTTCAAAAGGATAGTTCACCCAAAAATTTAAATTCTGTCATCATTTAAGAGTTGGGTTCCAAAATGACATAATTTTGTTTTTATGATGATGTGTTTTTTATTATGTTGTCATGTTTTTATTGTGTTAGTTATCAGTATTTTTGTAGTTATTATGGCTTAAATCAAAACAAACCAACTGCAGTTTGATTGATATTAATTGGAATGCGCAATAAAAAAACATGATTTATGAAAACGCAGTTATCTCATTTTGGAACCAAACTCTTCATTTACTCACCATCAGATTCTTCCAAACCTGTATACATTTCTTTGTTCTCCTAAATACAAAAGACGATATTTAGAAGAATGTCACTAGCCAAACAGATCTCATCCCTATTCGCTGCTATAGTAGGGAAAATGGGGGATGAGATCTGTTTGGTTACAAGCATTCTTCCAAATATCTTCTTTTGTATTTAGGAGAACGAAGACATTTTTACAGATATGGAACAATCTGTTGGTGAGTAAATGATGACAGAATTTTCATTTTTGGGCGAACTGTCCCTTTAATGCAAGGTCAATGTAAATATATATTTTGGCGTGTAACTTGTTTAACGGTTTGAGGAGATGAGCACTACAAAGCAGTGTAAAAAATGAAGGAGGGACCCAAGCCATTGCTTGAGCCATATGCATCTTTCTCAAAAAGAATATAGTTTTCTTCTGTTACTCTAATTTCAAGTCTCTAGAAAGTCACACAAGGCTTTCACAGTATATTAAAAAAACAAGAACAGCTTTGTGATTGTTGGCGTGTGCGTGTTCATAGAAGAGAGCGCAGCAAGAGATATCTATTTATCTTTTATTGCTTACATTCTCATATCTGATACTGTTTTCACAGTGGAGTTATTGGGAGTGGTCTTGCTGTGTTCTCCAGACACAGAATCCAAGATGCCCTGCTCTACCAGTACTCGCTCAATGGCCATCCATATATGGTGAGATTAAGGTTAAAATGCTTCATTTTGATTGGTCAACTGCTGATTTTCTATATATAATATAGCTACTTCTATTAATTTTGTTATATATTTATGTATTTCATAATTATCATAGCACGTTTTTTTTTAAACAATACTTTCTTGAATACTCAATGATAACACAAAAGTGTAATTTGAAAATGTATATTATAACAATACACAAATAAACAAAAGAGGAAAATACATGTCCATGTTTGTGTGTTGTAGCCGTTTAAAATGCAGAATAATGTACAGTCAGCCAATCATAATCACAGAAAAGCAAAACCCGACAGGGTAAAGCAGGACCTGCTCACACTGTCAGGGTTTATTTTCTGATAATGACTGTAAATGATCCTGTAATTAACCCTGAATGTGTGTTTATGTACGGCCTTTGAGCTTCTAAGAAAAGACTTAGTCCAGACATTACAGGAGACATTGTGTATTTCTGACATACTTTAATGCATGTGTCTTAAGCTTATAATAGAGTGTGAATGACACTGAAGTGTAATGTAGCTAAATCTAGTAGAGGTAGTTTGTACAGCGATTCATACACAGACACAGTTTATTGGATGACATGTTCATCTATATCTGTCTTTTACATGTGTGTTCTTTTAGCTTCGCCATGGAGACTGGTTTGGGGGTAAAGCGGTCGGATTGGTTGTTGTAGATGTGTTTGGGTTGAAGGCACAAGTCTACGTTACACACGTAAGTTTGCAAACACCTAAAATGAATAAATGTAGCTCAAGAAGGGTATTTTTAACTTTGTGGAATGAAAATCAGAACACGATGACATCACTGTTGCCCTTATAGACCACTTCAAAAGATGTAAACACTGGTCCAGAAGCACTTATGGTTTCAGTTGTTATTTATTTAATAATATATTTTTTAAAATCTTAAATATATATTTATATATACAGTATATATATATATAATTATGTTTGTTTAACATTTTGATTCGGTTATTAGTGTTCTGTTGGTTGTATTTTGTTCAAACCTTTGTGTAATGTTTAACGACTGAAACAGGAAGTTCTTTTGGACCAGCGTTGGATCAGCATTGTTTACGCCTTCAGAAGTGGTCTCATTTTTTTTCACTGCTTATAACCCAAAGGCATATTATGCTGTGCTCACACCAAAGGCGAATTAAGAGTAAATCACATACAAAATCAATGCAATGACGTAAATAGACGCAAACACGTTGCAGGAAATGCGAATCGGGCGCCGCGATTGACGCACGTTCACATTTAAACTCATGCGAGAAATTTGTGCGAAGACTCTCATTGACACCTACTGTTTGACGGGTCGCGTGATGTTTTTCTCCTCACTCACGCGAAAATAAAGAATTTTTCCTGCGAGTAATAAAGTGCGTTGAAGGCGATTGTTCGCGTTGGGTGTGAACACAGCCTTAATGCTCTTCGTGCATGTTTTTCACACCCTGTTTGGGTTTATTCCTATGTGTAACTAAAGATGATGCGCTTTGATACTACAGAAGAGTAACGATACTCTTTTCCTCTCAGTTGCATGCAGAGTATTCCAGGGCGCAAGACGAATACCTGCCTCACAGAATAGTGCAGTCCTGGGAACTACTGCAGTTTGTGCGGTAAGAGCGAAGTGTTTCATATAGGTTAGCATGCAAAAAAGGTCAAAAAAGAGATAAGTGAGGTGATATAACAGTAGCGTCATATTCACTATTGTAAATGTCTGTTAGACACACATCTTGTGGAGCAGATGTGGTGATTCTGGGAGGGGATTTGAACATGCATCCTCAGGATCTTGGG
This sequence comes from Triplophysa siluroides, assembly GCA_006030095.1. Lineage (NCBI taxonomy): Eukaryota > Metazoa > Chordata > Actinopteri > Cypriniformes > Nemacheilidae > Triplophysa > Triplophysa siluroides. Next base: position 556,187 of record VCII01000161.1, read on the forward strand.
AATCGTCTCATCAGAGCTCAGACTGGACTCAGAGACTGCTATACTGAAACGGACACATTTGATGTGAGTTCACATCATTTTGCATGCACATTCGGTTTGATGTATATCCTGTTGTACAGTTTACAGTAAATAAGAATGGTCTTACTGTATTTGGCAGGGATGTGAAGATGGTCACACACTGATAGCAGTTAACCACTTCACAAAAAAGCAAGATCTCATTCCTTTTGAGAAAGGCATCAGGATTGACTACATTCTTATGAAGGTAAAACAATTGAAGTTACACTTTTATTTTATTAGCAAAAACAACAGACGGTTCTAAAGATTTATTTTAAAGGAACAGTACACCCAAAATTACTATATCATTGACTAGGATAGTAGGAAAAATTGCTTTATAAATGTCTTTGTTCTGTTGAACACAAAAGAAGATATTTTGAAGAATGTAGGAAAGCAAACAGTTCTGGGGCACTATTGACAACCTGTCACGACCTGGTGCTGGGACCTCTGTTTGCCAACTGAGGGCGCCATTCCACTCTGTGTTTTGTCTATGTTTTGTAAGGACTCCAGTTCCCATCATGCTTTGTCTCATTATTGTTGTCACCTGTGTCTCATTACCTGGGGCCCGTTCTTCGTACCTCGCTAACTCAGTTAGCAGGATTTGATTGTTGACGATTTCACATGATCTTGGATTGTTCGGTTCTTCGACGCTCATCCTGGACTTGTTGTCTTAGCAACAGGTCCGTTAGCTTAAACCTGCTCAGGAGCAGGCTTACTTCTTATAAACAGGATCAGATCGCGGCCATGACGCAGTCAAGTCGGCTTCATTCATATTAATAATTCATAAATATAGTTTTTTTTGTAAAAGGAGATATTTGCCATATTCATTTGTTGGACCTCCATGTTAAATATATATAAAAGCACAGACAGTTTATATGTATATATATATATATATATATAAATACAAATTTCAGTCTCTTAAGACCCCAGTTTTACCAATAAAATATTATATAAGGGAACTAATGATTATGCAGTCATGATCATGTCAATGAGCATTGTATGTGTGTTTCAGTCTTGACAAATGTCATATTCTACATAATAGGCCTCTGAGTCCTCAGATTATTTTCTGAAAATAAATGATAATTTTTATATTATTAGTAATAATTTTAAACAAAATGGAATTGAATGGATAAGGAAGCTGACTGGTTAAATCTTTAAAATGGTTTGTGACCTAATGTACACCTACAGTATCACCAGCACTGAAGCAAAATGACCTGAATCTGCTCGAGTCAACAATCTTCAGTCACATTCATGATGGGACTGTTTGAAGACACCACTCCCTGAGCCAAACCTGTGACACTGCAGCTCAAATCAGGACAGGATCATGAAATGACCTTTGGGCAACTGATAGGAATGAAGGATTTCAGTGTATAATAAGTCTAAGGAGTGAACCTGACAGGGCCTGTACACATCATCAGAAAAGAGAGGAGACCTGTGATGGAGGTGCAGCCTGATGATGATGTCCTAACCACTACACTTAAACCACTCGATTGAGCTTCATAAGATGTAACTTTTGGAATACCATTTTCTTTATTATTCTAAAAATAATAGACTTGCTCACTTCAGGTAGGTGGAGAGTTCCTTCCTCAAGTGGAGGAGTTCAAGTATCTGGGGGTCTTGTTCACGAGTGAGGGAAGGATGGAACGGGAGATTGACAGACGGATCGGTGCAGCTTCTGCAGTAATGCGGTCGCTGTACCGGTCTGTCGTGGTGAAGAAGGAGCTGAGCCGCAAGGCGAAGCTCTCGATTTACCGGTCAATCTACGTTCCTACTCTCACCTATGGTCATGAGCTGTGGGTCATGACCGAAAGGACAAGATCCCGGATACAGGCGGCCGAAATGAGCTTTCTCCGCAGGGTGGCTGGGCGATCCCTTAGAGATAGGGTGAGAAGCTCGGTCACTCGGGAGGAGCTCAGAGTAGATCCGCTGCTCCTCCACATCGAGAGGGGCCAGCTGAGGTGGCTCGGGCATCTTTTCCGGATGCCCCCTGGACGCCTTCCCGGGAAGGTGTTCCGGGCATGTCCCACCGGGAGGAGACCCCGGGGAAGACCTAGGACACGCTGGAGGGACGATGTCTCCCGGCTGGCCTGGGAACGCCTCGGTGTCCCCTCGGAAGAGCTGGAGGAAGTGTCTAGGGAGAGGGAAGTCTGGGCGTCCCTGCTTAGACTGCTGCCCCCGCGACCCGGCCCCGGATAAGCGGAAGAAGATGGATGGATGGATGGATGGATTCTAAAAATAAAAACATCACAGACATGCTCATGCCCACACACATCTTAGTTTTTATCTTCATGGATTATAGGGAGGCACAAGTGTCATCTTTTACCAGCAATAAGAAATGTTAGGTCAGTTAACAATACATTGTTTTAAAATCTCCAATCTTTCTAAAAACTAAATCTCTAGGTTGTTTCTTTATAAGGTCAATGCATTGAAGTTTTTGCATGTATTCAACCTTTAAAGACTTTAAAAAGTTTACAAGTCTTGTGTCTTTTGTGGAGAGAAATCACTAATTCACAATACATTAAAAGCAATAACATAGCACAATAAAATCATATTTTCCTCATCTCTGTACCACATTTCCGTGCTTACTCAGCAGATGAATGCCTTTTAGATGATGTGGACTCCTGCAACTGCTACTGAGTTTATCCAGTTTAAGAAATGTTATTGAAATGGAAAGTCTTCAGACACTTTCCTAAGTATCCTATGTAGTGAACACTGATGGGTATAAAACACTTTATTTAGTGGGGTAAAACACCATCTCATTGCAAAAAACACTAAAAAAGAGAATTTATTAAAACAAATAATTAAAAGTTAATTTATCAAAATATATAACTTCAGTTTACAACTGCTTTAAAATGTTATAAATATATCTCTGAAAGTAATCTTTCTGTGCATCGTTTGAAGTGTTCCTAAGAAGGTTTAATTTATATATATATTTAGCAGTGGGGAAAAAACGGACGTGACTACGTCTTTTGACGTAACAACCAGCCAATAGCAGTGTTGCTGATCACTAGTTCTCCTATCGATATATGCTGCCTTTCCAAACAGCGCGTGAGCGTGCATTGATCCCAGACAATTTAATCCAGATATTCTAATCGTACACAATGGTGCGTTCGAAGAACCGAATTATCCAGATCATGATTTGTGGGATTAGGTCATCTCGGATGTTTCATTTGATCTTGGATGTAGTAAGCGATGTACGAAGAACGGGCCCCTGTTTGTCCCTTCATCTGTGTATTTATAGCCCTTGTGTTCAGTTGTCTGGTGTGGATTATTGTATGAATGTATGTTTCCCTCGTTGTCCCTGCATGGATGTACCCCTTTGTATGCCTTTTAGACTTCATATTAAACATAATTTACTGCACGTTGATCCACTCCTTGTTTTCCCTCTGCTCATCGTGACACAACCGTCATTTTTCCTATTATGGTAGTCAATGGTGGCCAAGAACTGTTCGGTTACAAGCAGTCGTCCAAATATATTTCTCTGTGTTTAACCAAACAAAGAAATTTATACAGATTTGGAACAACTTGAGGGTGACTAAATGAAGACTTTTGGATGAACGTTCACTTTCACACAAAACAATTCAAAATAAAATAATATGCAAAATTACAGTGTTTAAATACAGTAAGTATTCTTTAAATACCATTCAAATGTAGGTCTGTTTAAGGAATTAAATAAATCAATGTATTGGGTTGAAATCAGCTCATTGTGAATAGAACAAGCACATTTCAGATTCCCTGAAACAAATCTCATAAGGTTACTGTTCATTTTCTCGTGCAGGGCTCCAAGAAAGTAAGCATGATATGCGAGTCCCTGTCCACAACCAAAGGTTCAGTGGCTGGTAAACCCTTTCCATATTCTGACCATGAGGCTCTGACAGCTGAACTCACACTTCTGCAGTCTGAAGAGAGCGGACAGCATGGACAGAGGAACATCAGCGACACACATACTGGTATGACTCCAGAAAACATCTTCATTCCAGTCACACATGAAGCATTGATGGAGGTTCTCTATGTTTACCTTGTTTTGGAGAATTCCTAAAGACTTTCAGATGTTGGAATGATGCCATCACATTTTTGAGCAACACAGTATAGAAGCAGACAAAAGGAATATATTCGAAGATTTTTGTCTAAAGAGTATAAAATATGAACACACAGACTGACACAACATTGCAAGAGCAGGGCTTTGGGGGTGCACGGACACAGTAAATGTCAAAAGAGTGAATGTGTGTGAGTTGATCAGTTTATGAAAGTGGGGGAGTTATCTTACTTCAGCCCTTAAATAGGAATGCAGGAATACAGGATTACTGAGCAACTCAAAGAATACCAGATATGTTTCAAGAGTTATGTACATCTGTACAGTAATTGCAGGTTATGAGCAGCTTGATAGATTACAGAAAAATATGATTACACAACCACAAAATTAGACATCAGATATTTGTCCATATATCGCCATACACTTTCATCCATCATTTATTATAATTACAGGGATAGTTCACCCCAAAAATGAAAATTCTGTCATGGTTTACTTACCCTCTTGTCATTTCAAACATGTTTGTCTTTCTTTCTTCCGCAGAATACAAAACAAGATAATTTGAAGAAGTGCATCGGCACCTTTTCACTTCTATTGTATGGACACAAAACCAATGCAAGTGAATGGGTGCCGGTTAACAACATTCCTCAAATGTCTTCTTGTGTGTTCTGCTGAAGAGAGAAAGTCATACAGGTTTGAAATGACAAGAGGTTGAGTAAATGATAACAGAATTTTCATTTTTGGGTCAAATATCATTTTAAAACCATACAAGTACTTGGATAAACATTTACACAGATCGTAGACCGTTTCATCACGATCAGATCATCGCAATTATTGCACATCTCTATAGAAGACACAAGGGGGAGCTGTAAAGTGCCTCTGCATATCTCATATTTTAGTCAGTGTATTTATTGTAACTAAAGTTTGGTAATACTTGTAAGATGTACCACCACAACACCATCACTTAAAAAAAAACCTTTAAAGCAAATGCCATAAAAATAACCTGCAGTATAATTTAATATTATTTAAACTAATCTCAGTGTGAAAACCAGCCTACCAAAATTTAATTAACGTAGAAGTGAGATTTTATTGTAGTCTTGCAATTGAGAAAAAAACAGACTAGAAGCTTTTCTATGACTGATAGCATTTTAATGGTGACTTCAAGTCACCCCTGATCAATTTACTCAATTTACAAGTATTTGGCGTCTGTATTATTGACACATAAAAGCCTACACCTTAAATCTATGATGACCCCATTTTTTCCAATGTATTTCCAAGAACATGTTCGTTTCCAACCAAAATAAAAAAATATGAAAATTAAATGTCAAAGCCTTAAAACAGAAAATGAATCATCATAATCGTCAAAGCCCCAAAACAGACAATTAATCGTCATGATCGTAATGATTTATCAGGCAATTAATCGTGTGACAGCCCTATGCACGCCTGACCCCCAGTTAACTTCCGGTTAGTGTTTGGCTAGTGTCTAATAATATAACTATTTATATTTAATTTATGTTCATATTAATTTGTGTTATTATTACATTTCTTGTATGTTCATTTTATCAAATAAACAATTTGTTAAATGGGTAGTTCTTTCACTTTTAAAGAATCCGTATGGTACACGGACATCTAGCGGTTGAGCTTGGTATCGCAGTCTAATTTCCAAATATTGGAGCGACAAGTTTTTTTAAGTAACGTTCTTTTCGGTTTCTTTTGCTTCAGAAATAATCTACAGTCACTCTATTGTTTTTGAGTGTGTACCGGAAGTTCAGTTGAGGGTCACAAAATTGCGCATGCGCAGTAACGTCTGTTAAGATGAAACCGTCTATCCCAGACTACATGACTTGCAAACAGCATTTAACAACCAGTAATATTCTGACCGCACTTTAAAGTGTATGAATGTCATTGTGCTATATACTGTAGCAACACATTTAAGACACGCTGCATTTGTACATCTAACCATATTATTGTGCATTGATTCACTATCCCGTTTTTTTCACAGCGGTGTCAGAGCAGATGGACATGGTCGCAGAAGCACGTGCGGTGGTTAAAGAAGGCCTCTGTCACACGACTCTGCAGGCCAGAGCTCTGCATCTGATGGGCGGAGCTCTTCTGTTTCTCCTGCTCCCTCTGCTCATGATCCTCCTGCCCAGCTTATGTTCATGCAGCCACTTCTCCTTCACCACCACAGGCCTTCTGGCAGCCGCAGGAGCCGTCGTCCTGCTGTCCGGATTGCTTTTCTACCTACTATTCACCACACACATCAAAGTCCTGAAAGAGACAGAAGACCAGATGAAACTGACCTCAGATGACCTTCAGTCTAAACTGGCCGGAAGCAGAGCGTCAGGGTTTTCGTCCTTCGACTGTTCTCCAGAGGCATCGAGTCCATTTAAACAGGTGGAGTGAGTTGGAGATCAAAGTTGCTGTTCCTCAGTGTTAAAACTGATTTTAACTTGAAGCGCAGACCCGAGATCAGTGCTGTTAGGCTGTACCTACCTCAACACAGGAGGAGCTGTTCTGTTCGGTTTGGTCGAACTGAAAATCTTGACGGATTCGGTGGAAAGTCTTGTTTGTTTTTGTGACATTTTTGTGGGACTTCTGTGTTCCATTTTTTATCGGTTTGTTGTTACGTAGGTAGATAAGGAATAAAGGCATTACACATTTTTGGCTTTTAAACTATTTGACTGTCCAGTTCATTTGATCATTGTCATGAATAAAGCACCGATACTCTGAAACATGTTCTTGGGTCTCTCTCTCCTTCCACAAATTAGCGCTCCTGCACAATCCGGTGATTTCCGGAATAGCAGTATCAATATCCCAGGACTAATACAAAAACTTCAATAATTAATCAAGTGAATAAAACCAAAAAGGTTGTCAGCCATTGTTTAACTGTAAAAACACATTTTTGCATAATGAAGTGAACCATCTGGTTTGTGATGCAGAAAGGCAAACCACAAAAAACAACTTTCACCCATCAGATGTTTGTTTTGGTTACCAACTTCCAGCCTATTTAACCTGTCCACTTTCGATGAAATTCCATATGGATTCCAAGGAAGATATATTTATGGGATTTCTTGTTTGTCATTGTAGTCGTGTTTTCTTTTAACATTCCAGACAGTGTGCCTTATATGTGTAAATAGCTCATACGTTTTCAATCCGGTTGGTTTCTATTGTTATATAATCAGTAATAACACAACACTTTGCTGACCGGGAGTAAAAAATACAAATATGTATAACCTTGTGTCTCTATTGGATACATTACTAGAAACTCCTAAAATAATGGTTTATTCTACATATTTATAATACGCTATACAGTGTAAATGTTCATAGCGTGCATTATAATTCTGGATTGAGAAGTGTTGGTTCATGCAAGATATATCAGTAAGGTGTGATAGCAGACACTGAGCTGGATTAAACATAATCCACATTGGAGAGTATGGTCATCAGGAATAGATACGTTATTTATTTAGCATCTGCTTAATGAATGCGTGAAATGTAGCGCAGTACTGTTACAATTCAAGAAAAGCATGTTGGTATTTCGGGTCACTTACTCATGGTTATTTTTTCCACATTGTATAATGGTAAGCTCATCAAAACTGGAATGTCACGAATAAAACAATATGGGGACTAAAGAATTTATCAAATTTTTTTTATATTTTTGCAATTTCACAATGTGGTCAACACTTTGTGAACTTGTAGCATATGCCAACCAGTTTTTACCTTGAGACACACTGAGGATTCATTTAGCAGATGCTTTTTGCAGTCATTTTCCAGTCCAGCATGCAAGTTATGCATTCTAAATAAATAAATATATTATTTTACAAATTTCAATATTTAAAATCTATTCTAATAAAGGAACAATCTTATTTGGACATTACTTCTTTTGACAAAGAATAATTTAAAACACTTCAATTATACACCTTCCCAAATTTCAGTGGCATCAACAAACAAAAGTCTAATGTACTTCCGGTAGACCTCCGCAAAGAATCAATAACTGCTGGGTGGTTTTAATTTAATTTAATACAATTAATTTAAAGAATATCTCGAGAAACATTTCGGTTAATTGACCCTGAACTTCTGAATGGTAGTGTAGACCTCTCTGACCTCTTTTGACTTTCCTGCGTATGCTGTGCCTTCATTTACTTTCGTTTTGCTTCTGCACTTCAAATTCAGTGTTACACGCGGTTGCTATGAAACGCAGGTAACTGACAGGTTCGTAATTGAATGAGGACCTGTGATTGGTCTATCTCCAGTGGGCGTTTCCTAGGTGTGGTTTTCCACAGAAGTGCGAAAAGGATCCTAGTTAGAGTCAGCGGTGCCGAAGAAGGAGAGACGGTGGACGGTCGACAGCAGCCAGCATGGGTGAGTCGGTTCCTTCGTACCTGGGCATCGTCCCGACCGAGGACACGTCTCTAGTCCTGCCGTCCGATAAGAAGCAATGCACTGGACAACAGCGCGTGCTGCAGCAGGTGAAAAGCATCAAGAGAAGCAAGTCGAAAATAGTCAAGACAGAGTCCGTTTCGTCTCCAACAAGTAAGAATAATGTTTGTATGCATGAACTGCAGTGTATACATAAAAATATATATATATATTCTATTTAAATTCATTTTTATTCACAGTTTTAAATTGTGATTATTAAATTAATAAATTTTAGCACAAACAGTAGAGAATAAAAAATAAAAAACAGTATTATTTTCACATGTATTTCAACTGCTCCTCATGTGTAGTGGACATTAACTAGAGTTAATAGGGGGTCTATTATGCAAACTTCACTTTTTATTTTGAGTAACTGTACAGACGCGCCGTGGACACTTGAGACTTCTATTAGATTAGAGCTTGTGAAAAGGGAGATAACAGGTCTATTTAAGTCAAGGAGAGATTAATTTATTGTGTGCTTGGCATCTGATAGCATGTTTCCCATCAGCAAGTTGAAGCAAGTCTGTGAGGCAGAGCATTTCTTTGGAAAAGTTCATCTCAAAATCAAAAAAATTTTTACCCACCCATGTGACGTTCAACACGTTTTAAGACCTCCCGGTGTCTTCGGAACCCAAATAAAGACATTTTTGGTGATATCCGAGAGATTTCCAGGCCTCCTCATAGACATCACGGTTATAGTTGTTGTCAAGGTTCAGAAAAGTACTAAAGACATCGTTTAATTAGTCCGTCTGCTCATAGGGGCTCAATTGAATTTTTTTGAAGCCACGAGAATATTTTATGTGCGAAAACAATCCAAAATAACGACTTTATCGATATATTCTCCTCCTTCTTTTCAGTCTATGGTTTGCGTTCACGAGAATAAACTCCATATTTGTATTTGTTAACAATTTGTTTGCATGTATTGCAGGTCCGGCGTCACTGACAGAATATAGTGAGCCTAAATTCCAGTTTTCTCCAACAACACGGGCCACCTCTACCTACAGCAGGACCTCCACCAAGACAAGCAGATGGCAAAGCCAAATGGTACACACTGCACTCACTGTGTGTTGTGTTAAGTGATTCATATATGCTGATGGCATATACGGGATAATGTACATCTAACTGATTGATGTTGTTGACATCTTTTCAGGGTTTATTTTGTAATAATAACAAGGTGGATGTACATTTTTCGACTTATTCGTTCAAACAAGACGAACATGCAGTTTGGTATAATCACTTGTTAATAATGTATAATCTCTTATATGTAATGAATTGGGCATATTTATATTTAATTTAGTGGAAGTCAATTATTCGTAATGTCAGGATGACTCGCAATACCTGGATTGTTATCTGGAAATAACATACACTAGAATGTCGTGATTTACCAATCAGATTGAAGTATTCCACAGAGCCGTGTTACAACAACCATTTATAAACTTTGACTTTTTAAAGTTTAATAACACGCATGCACAGGAAGTTGTACACATATTGAATTCATGCTATAAAACGAAAGATCAATAATAGCGAAATGTTTTAATTATATGACAATATAACGTCATATATGCCATTATGTCTTCTTTCTACTAACATGCGTGTATAAAAGAAAGATATATACTTTATAAAGAATTCTGGCATCGTTCTATTACAACAATCTATTACGCTTTGTGGTTTAACTTCGATCATACATGTTTTTTCCCAGAAAAGAAAGGTGTTAGGTTTAATGGATTTTGATCTGTACACATGTATGACAACTGTACATTCTGCACACATTTATAGTTTCATAAGTAAACATTAGAAGGGTGTATAGTTATTTTTTCTCTACATTTATGAGAAGGCTTTTACGTTTGATCTTTTTTAAGCTAATCTGATCAACTATTTAAGCACAAACGCTGTCCGGCAGTAATTTATGGTCATCTTTAGACTTGTAATGCAATGCACTCCTATAGAAATTGAGGCTCAGCATTAAAACTGTGAAATTCATAGGTAAATGTTGTTGTGTTAATGATAAATTAAATTAATTGAATATGTTTAACACTGTTACATTTATTTATATGCTTAACTTATTTGATATAACTGTTTTATTTTTGTTTATAAAAACGAATCTGAACCACAGTCATACACCTACACACACAAATACAAACAGAGAAATGCGTAAAACAGTGACATTTACATATTTGACACTTTAATCTGAAGTTACTTGCACTACAGTTGTAAACTATGTTTGTTAGAATGTTAATTCCCTGGGTATTAAGGAGCATGACATTTTCTTATAAATTATCAAATTTTTTATACATTTTCTAATAACAAATAGGATTTATAAAATCACTGTTGTCATAGTAAGCATACCTTGTCATATTATGTCAAGGTAATAAAAAGATAGTTCACCCAAGGTTTGAAGTTCTGTCATCATTTATTAATGTCGTTCAAAACCTGTATTTGACACTTTCTTCTGTGAAACACAAAAGAAGATATTTTGAAGAAATGTCTTAGTGGATTTGTGTCCATCCATACAATGAAAGTCAGTGAGTTTGGTTATCAAAGTTCTTCAGAATATCTTCTTTTGTGTTCTGCAGAAGAAAGTCATACAGGTTTGAAATTACATGAGAGGAATGATGAAAGAATTTTCACTTGTTGGGTAAACTTACTAAACGACCATCCTGCAGGCTAAGGCATTGAAGCAGCTGGACGAGGGAACGTGTGACCCAGAGTTTATGCAGGAACTGCACTCGCAGGGTCCGACCCTGCGGCACTCGCAGGGTCGAACGATGTCTACTCTGGAGGTCCAAGAGCGAATAACTTTGGCCCAAACATCGCGCTGATGCAAGGCGCCAAGGAATCGTGTATTCTCGACTATTTCGACAACTGGCTTATCTTTGCTCACTCGTGAGATCTGTTGTGTACGCACAGGGACCTTTTGCTCCGGCACCTCGACCGATTGGGCAACAGGTCAACTGGGACAAGAGCGGGCTCTCCCCTGCACAGAGCCCCTCTTATCTCAGTATGGAACTGGACTCTGTTACCATGCAAGTGTGCCCAGTCAATGCTGCGGTCCCACTGGAACTTTTTCAGAGGCTCCTGGGGCATATGACGTCCTCGACGGCAGTCGTGCCGCTCGGGTTGATGCATATGAGACCGCTTCAGCATTGACTTCAGAGTCAAGTTCCTTGGAGAGCGTGGCACACCGGCACGAGACGTATACACACAGGTGGACCTGTTTGCCTTCCTGGACACCTCCCATTGTCCGCTTTGGTACTCCCTGACCGAGGCCCCCCTTGGCACGGATGCCTTTGTGCACAACTGGCTGCGGGACAAGCAGAAGTACGCCTTCCCCCCCCAGTGAGCCTGCTTGCACAGGTCCTGTGCGCCGCGCCCTGTTGGCCCAACCAGGCTTGGTCCTCAGAGCTAACACTTCTGACGGCAATTCAGCCACGGCAGCCGTGCTTGTCCTGAATGAGAGGAAGACCAAGGTGAAGTCGTCCACGCATCTGCGTGCAGAGGATGAGATTTCCGTAACAGCATCAGATGGCGACTTCCTGGCATCAGACGCTGATGACTTCCTAGAGCTCCCGGCTTCTGTCGGTCGAGTCCAGGAAGAGTCTGAGGCGGAGATGTCAGCCACGCTTGCCCGGGTGACCGCAAGCCTCGGGTTGAGTGCACCGCACTGCCTTTCTCGCAGCGCTCAGGGCTGGATTCTTGGTACCTGGAAACTGAGCAACCGGTACCTTTTTTCCCGGAAGTGCATGAAGAGCCCACGAAGACCGGGAACGCCCCCTTTTCGGCGCGTTCACGGCAAATGACCTCAGTGGCTAGAAATAGTTTATTCTAAGTTAATAAAAGCATAACTGCTCATTACGTATATGTATACGTATATACACATATGAAGACCTCATTTTGTATATTAAATCAAATCACTTTTATTGTCACATCACCACCTGTGAAAGTCTTGGGTGCGTCCTCCATAAAAAGAAGAATGCAGTTGAACAGTCAACTGTATAACTGTATGACTATACAAACGTAAGTGATAATGTGATGCATTTCTGTCAATAGATCATCAAAACAATCCCAAACTGCTACTTTAACATTACCACACTGTTTGTGTAATGCTTTTTAATGCATTATGTTTAATTTTAAAACATTTTGTGTTGATTAGGTATGAAATTAATAAAAGGGACAACACAAGTTGTGTTAAAAGTGACACACAAAATGTGTTGGCCCAGAAATAACACAGAGATGTGTTCAGTTAAGGACAACACATATACAATTTTGAGTGAAATTATATAGTTTCTTTAAACATATCATAAACGACGATTTACTGCATATGGAAAACATAGCAATAAAGATTGAGCATTTGTTATGAATTAACAATCATGTGTATGGAGTTGTATATAGAATATTTTTATATTCTGTCTTTGTTGATCCCAGTCTGAAGAAGCTTGGCTCTAGGAGCAACGTTTTTGCCTTTTTGTCAGTTAACCCTCACTTTATGTTTGTAATGGAAGACCTCGTTGAGCTTCCGCTGTTCCAGCGGCTTTGCCCTTAAGCTAGACACTTAACCCAACGTATTATCAGTTGCTCTACACCTTCCTTTCACTGTTACTTTCTGCTACTTGAACAGTGTAAAGAGGATAGACACATGGTTTTTACAGTGGACCCTAAGTTGCTTCCAAAACATACCAAAAATGTGTATTGCACAAAAGTAATCAAAACTGTCCATAAAATTGAACTGCATCGAATGGCTGTTGTGCTAATGCATGTTTTATTTGTTATTTACTTAACTTGGCTTCTGTTTTGTTGTAGTGTTGGGTATCATATACAGTAAAGGGTTGAGATTCTGGGTCATTTAGATCGAAATACATCTCGAATCCCTCATTTGAAGTACCAGGCCAGTCTTGAGGCTGGCATGTGCACACACTTCTCTTTCTTACATCCACGGCTGACATTTGTACTATTGTGTATTTTGCATTAGGACCGTTTTTGATATTATTGTGTTTCATTATTTGTTTAATTAATTAATGCCAAACTAAATAGTTATCTGGAATTTTCTTGGTGAGCTCGACAACAAAGAATACACTAGGACAAGAACTGCAAAGCAAATACAAGAATCAACAAGCACAATGGGTCAGGACAGTTTTAGATAGTATTGCGAAATAGCATTTGTGTCAGATCTCGAATGAAGATTTGACCATTCAGACTGGGCAAAGTGATGTCGTTTTACTAAAACTATTAAAAACGTTTCTATCAATTGAAATCTAATTAAATCTGCCTAAATATAAGAATATTATTTGAAAACTAAATGATAATTAGAAATTCACTTAAAATAAAGTGAAGTACTTTTAAGTTGAGGCACTAAATTATTAACAGAATATTTTCATAATCAAAATGTATAAATAACATGTACCATCACTTTTACCACTTTTTTTCCTGATGATCATAACAGACCTGCAGTCAGTTTGGTTGAAATCCACAGCAATAGACGAAATACACTTGTTTTATCTCTCCAGGACCGCCACTATACCGTGAGAAGACCGGAACACAGCATCAGCCAGTCCATCATGAATGGGCAATTCGTCGTAGGAAGCCAGATCAAGAAACTTGCACGTGCTGCAACTGAGAAAAGGGCCAGGCAACCAAAGGTGGGGACGATAGTCCGAAGCAAATCAGATTCATTTGGGTAAGAGTTCAGAAAATGCCTCTGAGTAAAACACAGCCTGGCTGCGACCCAGTTCCCACACACAGCACCTGATATTAGTGCTTCACTAATGATGTGAAAGTGTTTTTTTTATCTTAAAATGTATTATTTTTAACCTCTTAGGTCAGTTTAAAAGCTGTTGTGGCAACTTGTGGTTGCAAACGGGCTTTACATTTTCCATCTGTCACTTCTTATCATTTCCGTGTAAATGTTTGTATGTGTCATTGATTGCATGGGTTGCAAATGTCTTTAGTCATAACAGTCGTGTTAAGAACGTGCTAACTGTAATAATGTTTTGTTCCTTGTTCAGTATGAATGGTGCCACATGGGCAATGGATGCTATGACTCTGCAGGAAGCAGTGGAGTTCCTCACGCACACAGAAATGTACAATCAGCTGTGTGGAGCATCATTCATACAGCACTGCACATACGTTGAAGATACAGCCAGGAAAGAGGTCAGACATTAACATTTCTTAGGCTTTAGTGCATTTTGTATGTCTATCTATCTCTCTGTTTAGCTACCTGTCTGTAGATCAGCATGTACTGTATGTCTGTTTGCCTATCTCTCTGTTTGTCTGTCTGTCCATTTACCCATATGTCAGCATATCTGCCTGTCTGTTTATCTGCTTACCTGTCTGCCTGCCTGTGTGTCTTGTCTGTTTGTCTGTCTTCCGCTTACCTGAAAGTAGTATCTATCTATCATCTATCTATCTATCTATCTATCTATCTATCTATCTATCTATCTATCTATCTATCTATCTATCTATCTATCTATCTATCTATCTATCTATATCTATCTATCTATCTATCTATCTATCTATCTATCTATCTATCTATCTATCTATCTATCTATCTATCTATCGACCTATCTATCTATCTATCTATCTATCTATCTATCTTCTATCTATCTATATCTATCTATCTATCTATCTATCTATCTATCTATCTATCATCTATCTGTCTGTCTGTCTATCTATCTTCCTGTCTGTTTATCTGTTTGTTTATCTGTGTATGGATGTTTTACTTTGTCTGTCTGTCTATTTTCCAGTCTGTTTACCTGTCTGTCTGTCTTCCTGCCTGTCCATTTACCCATCTGTCAGCATATCTGCCTGTTTGTTTATCTGCTTACCTGTCTGCCTGTCTGTGTGTCTTGTCTGTTTGTCTGTCTTCCGCTTATCTATCTATCTATCTATCTATCTATCTATCTATCTATCTATCTATCTATCTATCTATCATCTTTCTATCATCTCTATCGACCTATCGATCAATCATCTATCTGTCTGTCTGTCTGTCTGTCTATCTATCTTCCTGTCTGTTTATCTGTTTGTTTATCTGTGTATGGATGTTTTACTTTGTCTGTCTGTCTATTTGCCAGTCTGTTGACCTGTCTGTCTGTCTATTTGCCAGTCTGTTGACCTGTCTGTCTATTTGCCAGTCTGTTGACCTGTCTGTCTGTCTATTTGCCAGTCTGTTGACCTGTCTGTCTGTCTATTTGATAGTCTGTTGACCTTTCTGTCTATTTGCCAGTCTGTTGACCTGTCTGTCTGTCTATTTGCCAGTCTGTTTACCTGTCTGTCTGTCTTCCTGCCTGTCCATTTACCTTTCTGTCAGCATATCTGCCTGTCTTTTGTCTATTTGCCAGTCTGTCTTCCTGTCTGTCCCTGCCGGACATTTACCTGCCTTTATGTATATCTGCCTGTCTGTCTGTCTATTTGCCTGTTTGTTTTCCTGTCTCTATTTTTGTCTTTCTTTTTGTCTATCTATCCGTTTGTTTATCTGTGCATGTATGTTATTTAAACCTACTATGTTTGCTTGTCATACTATGGTGTGTCATTGTGTTTGGTAAATTTGTTAACATATTCTGTTTTTATGTTTGGTGCTTAGTTTGTTTCATGCCCAATTATCTCCAGCGTTCTTTGTGTGTTGCTTTGTTTAGTGTTAGGTCTTGTTCTTTCATTAGACAAAACACAATGATGAAAGGACCAGATGCAAAGAGACACCATAATACAACATAACAATCATATACTCAGTCTATAAGTCAGTGTTTGTTCAATAATTTGATGTGTTTGGTCTTATTGGAAGGTTGGTCAGTTGGGAGGGATTCATTCACTCATTCAGATGCTGAACATCGACAATTTACAGATTCAACACACAGTGGTCGCTGCACTGCGTAATGCCGTCTTTAAGGACTCTGAAAACAAGTCCCGGGTGAAGCTTTATGGGGGAATAGATATCATTGTAGATTTACTCAAAAGCAATAAGGATATGGAAATCCAGAATCAGCTCACTGGTAAGACCATTTAAATTGACTCCAAATATATTATTGTAAAAATATCAAACTAATGTTCTACATCATTGTCTTAAGGCTTGTCCACACCGGGACGGTAATTGCGCATATTTATCACCGACATTTAACGCCTCGTGATGAAACAAATGGTGCAAATGTGAGTGTGCACACCGACACGCAAAATGCAGGCGTAAAAGAGCCGTAAAAAAAAAAAAAACACCTCGGGCTCGATAAACACTGGTCTTGCCGAGCACACATTGATAACAACGGCGAAGAGAAAGTAAGCATTGTTCTTCTGTGTGACAGGCGAGTGGAAGATGAGTATGAATGCCGAAAAGCGTTGGCAATAGGCACGCAATAATCGCCCCGGTGTGTAGCCTTTATAAACTCAAAAATAATATTTTTCTTTACCCTTTGGTTTAATATCACACTGAAAAACATGAATTTCCTACAAAGCATTTGTGTCTTGTTTTCTTGTACAAATAAAAAAAATTCTTGAATCAAGATACTTGACCAGAAAATATTACCTAAAATATAAAAATTTATTATTTGATTTATAAAGTTATGTATAAGACTTAAATAAAAGTATAGCTTGTTTAAATCAAGTGAACAATCTGCCAATGGGATAAGAAAAATACATTAAAAAGTCTAATTAAATTCAATTTTATTTTTCTCACCCAATTTGCAGATTGTTTTGCTTGTTTTAAACATAAATTAAATGAATTTCATTTTTATATTTTGTTTCATAAAACAAGACTTAATGTTTTAGGTCACTTTCCTTACGAAGTTAATGAATCTTGATTTAAGATTTTCTTATTTGCACTAGAAAACAGACAAAATGCTTGGCAATTTAACAATTCAAGCTGCAACAAAAAGCATTGTCTATTTTCAGCTATCAATGCTAAATGCTTATACGAGTGTGTATGTAACAAGCCGCGTCATTGCACATTGGCGCGACAACAACTCGCAAGTATAAATAAAAACCCAGACCTGACGAAGAACCATAAATCTCCATTAAGTTTGGCATGCCATATTTGATTTCAATTAATATTGACTTTTACGTTTCAATTTACAATCCCGATTCCAAAAAAGTTGGGACACTGTACAAATTGTGAATAAAAAAGGAATGGAATAATTTACAAATCTCATAAATTTATATTTTATTCACAATAGAATATAGATAACATATCAAATGTTGAAAGTGAGACATTTTGAAATGTCATGCCAAATATATAGATTTCATGAGAGCTACACATTCCAAAAAAGTTGGGACAGGAAGCAATAAGAGGCCAGAAAAGTTAAATGTACATATAAGGAACAGCTGGAGGACCAATTAAATGGACTGTGGAAAACGTCTTGGTTACGTATGTAACCTCAGTTCCCTGATGGAGGGAACGAGACGTTGTGTCGAGAACGACAGATGGGGTTCGCCCTTGAGAACCAATCAACTCTGACTACTATAGAAAAGGCCAATGAAATTTGGCGAATGAAATTTGCATGCCGGGCTCCGCCCCCGGATATCCGGTATAAAAGGAAGCCGGCGTGCAGCATTCATTTACCTCTTGTTCTGAAGAGCCTGAGAGCCTCTCACGACTGCAGCAGAATACGATACGTGTTAGTGGCATAAGGGACACAACGTCTCGTTCCCTCCATCAGGGAACTGAGGTTACATACGTAACCAAGACGTTCCCTTTCTGTCGGTCTCTCTCGACGTTGTGTCGAGAACGACAGATGGGGTTGCCTATGGAAAACGCCACAACGCTGTATCGCGTCACAATCTCAGCGAAGCGACGGTAACAAGCCTGGGCGTGTCAGCTCGAACCTTTCGTGAAACTTGTAACCTTCCAGTGTGGTGGTCGGGGGGTTCCAGAGCTTTCTTGGAGAAAGATGGGTACAGCCCTGACCGGTAACCTTTCACGGACGGGGCCTTAGCTCTCTATAGGCGAGAGGCCGTCCGGCTCGGGTTTACACCGGGAAAAGCGCAACTCTTAATCAGAGAAGCGCTGCAGAGGCCACCTCCTACCCGTGGGGAGGAATATGGTGGAGATATATATATGGTCTCGTCCTTGGAGGAGAACGCATGGAACGTGCGGACTGGGTAGTTCACCGCGAGGTGGAGGTCCACCTGGGGAAGCTCATGGGTTACCATGTGTGGGAACCATTGTCATGAGGGTATAGCAGACGGAACAGCCCACGGCGGGGGGTGATACTGCGTCTGATAGCACCAGGTCGGTTAGAACTATCTGTGATAGGTCATATGGTATCCCGGCCTAAGGGGGAAGGCTGCTCTGCCCAGCCAAGCCCCAGGGGGTGCTTGCTTAGTGATGGATGGAATGCCTGTTCTTAACCAGGTCTGGGTAAGAAGGAAGGTTGGTGAGGTACCAGTTTTCTTAGCCATGTGTTTGGGTAAGAAGAAAGGTAGATAGCACACTGACCCAACCTCTTGGAGGGTGGGAAGATGCTTTCGCAGGCATACGCCCCCCCGGATGCCAGTCCTACATGTCGCCACGCAGGACGTGGGCTGACACCGGGTTTACGCGAAGGATGTTAACCCTTGCGAAGGTGTTTGGGCGTAGCCCAACCCGCAGCTCTACAGATGTCTGCTAGAGAGGCGCTTCTGGCCAGTGCCCAGGAGGTGGCTATACCCGTGTGGAGTAAGCCCCTCAGTGGGCATGGGATTCTGAGATCGGAATGCCGTCGTAACGGCATCCACGACCCAGTGCGCCAACCTCTGCTTGGAGACAGCCTTCCCCTTCTGCTGTCCTCCAATACAGACAAGGAGCTGGTCAGAGCTACTGAAGCCCTGCGTGCGGTCCAGGACACAACACGGATGGGGTTGGGTCTTCCTCCCCGATGGGAGCGCCTGCAAGTTCACCACTTGGTCCCGAAGGGAGTAGTGGGAACTTTGGGCACGTATCCGGGCCCGGGTCTCAGGATAACGTGAGAGTTACCAGGGCCGAATTCAAGGCAATCCGGGGACACAGGGAATGCTTGGAGGTCCCCTACCCTCTTGAAGGAAGCGAGCGCCACAGGGGGGCCGTCTTACTCAGGTGAGGAAGATCGGAGCCTCTGGGGGCTCTTGGACCCACGTTAGGGTCTCAAGAGGGTATGGAGCGGAGATGAGGCGGCTTCCGCCCTCTCTCGCGCTCGTTAGGAACCTGGTGACCAGGTCGTGTTGCCCTAGAAACTTTCCATCAACTGATTTGTGATGAGTGGCAATAGCGACTACATACACTTTCAGTGTGGAGGGGAGATGTTAGTCTCCAGTCTCGTGAGAAAGGGAACACAGTCCTGATCAAGCACCTCAGTGGGTCTTTCTCGTTGAGAAAGACACCAGGACGAGAAGAGGCACCGTCTAGAGGCGTGTAACCGCCTGGTAGATGGGGCCCTAGCCTGGGTGATGGTCTCAGCCGTATAGGGGGAGTAGCCATCTCAGGATCTTCTCGTCCCGTCTAGAGACCAGACATGGGTTTTCCAGAGGTCTGATCTGGGATGCCAGAACGTGTCCTTCCCCTGAGAGAGCAGGTCCTCTGTCAGGAATGGGTCAGGGGGAGTCGCTGTCCAGAGCATCAGCTCTGAAGCCAAGTGTGGTTAGACCAGTGCGGTGTAACCAATAACACTTGGTGCTCCTCTTCCCTGATCTTGCACAGTGTCTGTGCAAGGAGGCTCCTGGGGGTGGAAGGTGTGCTTCCGCCCGTCCCGTGGTCAGCTGTGCGCCAGGGCATCCGTGCCGAGGGGGGCCTCGGTCAGGGAGTACCAAAGCAGACAATGGGTGGTGTCGTGGGAGGCAAAGAGGTCTATCTGTGCCTGTCCGAACAGCACCCAAATGAGCTGGACCGGGGGTGGAGTCGCCACTCTCCGCAAGGCGTATACTGACGAGAGAGCGCGTCGGCTGTCTGGTTCAGTTCACCTGGGATGTGTGTGGCCTGCAGGGAGCGGATCACCTGCTAACTCCACAGGAGGAGGCGTCGGGCAAGTCGTGTTAGCTGCCGTGAGCGTACGCCACCCTGGCGTGTACGCTACGGCTGTCGTGCTGTCCAGGTGGACCAGCACGTGCTGGCCCCGCACTAGAGGCCGTAGCCTTCTCAGCAAGCAGCACAGCCCACAACTCTAGGCAATTGATATGCCAGCAGACAGGGGCCCGTCCAGCGCCCCGCTACTGGTGCCCGTTGCACACTGCGCCCCACCCCTGCAGCGGGCGTCCGTCGTCACCCGACGTGCCTCGTAACCTGCCCGAGGGGTCCCCGCTCGGAGGAAGGTCATGGAAGACCAAGGGTTAGGGTGCGTCGGCAGCAGGGCGTCATCACCATGCGCCTGCTGCCGGTGTGCCACGCTGTCCTCGGAACTTGACTCTGTAGCCAGTGTTGGAAGCGGTCTCATGTGCATCAATCCGAGGGGTATTACCCCCGCGGAGGACGCCATGCCAGGAGCCTCTGAAATTGTTTCAGGGGAACCGCCGACTGCCTGAAGTGTTCCAGGCAGTTCAACACTGACTGGGCGCGTGCTGCGGACAGCTGCGCCGTCATGGTGACAGAGTTTAGTTCCATACCGAGAAAGAGGATGCTCTGCACTGGGGAGAGTTTGCTCTTTTCTCGGTTGACCTGAAATCCCAATCGATCTAGATGCCGGAGCATCAGGTCCCTTTGTGTACACAACAGATCTCGCGAGTGTGCCAGTCGTCGAGATAGTTTGGTACCCGCACACCTTTTTCCCGAAGGGGAGAAAGGGCGGTTTCCACGATCTTCGTGAAGACCCGTGGAGACAGGGACAGACCGAAAGGGAGGACTCTGTACTGATATGCCCCCCCCTCGAACGCGAACCGTAGGAACGGCCGGTGTCGAGGGGAATCGAGACATGAAAGTAAGCGTCCTTCAGGTCGATTGCCACGAACCAATCCTGACACCTGATAGATGTCAGGATGCGCCTCTGCATGAGCACCCTGAACGGCAGCTTTGTGAAGGTGCTTTGTTCAGGGTACGCAGAACTATGGGGCGCAACCCACCATCTTTCCTGGGAACGATGAAGTGCGGGTCGTGACCCACTGAACATCTTGGTTTTGAGGGACGAACTCGATGCCTGTTTTGCCAGAAGGGTGGTGACCTCTACCCGAAGTCCGGAGGCGTCCCTGCCTCTGACAGAGGGAGAGATGATGCCCCGAAACTTGGGAGAGTCTCTGGCGAACTGGATCGAGTAACCAAGACGGACCGCCCTCATTAGTCAGCGAGACAGTGTGGGCAGCTCTCGAGCTCCCAGGGACTGTGACAGGGTGACCAAGGGGACGGTCTGCTTCATCATTCCCATGGTGGGTGGTTCGTCGGCTGGCGGAGCTACCCTTCTGTCACGGGGGGTCCCCGGAGGGAAGGTTTGGCTCCTCCGCCTTTTTTACCTGCCTGGCGGGACCGCTGCACGCACTGTCGATTTGAGAGTGGTGCCAGCTGTCGTGTGTGTACGACCCAACGCCTCGCCAGGGCGTAAGGTCGGGTCGCCGGGCACAGTCCAGTGGAGTGTGCGATCGGCTGTAAGTACACCCCGGGGAGAACGGAAAAACTCTGCGAGTAAGTGGGCGCCAGGCCCTGAAAAGCCCGGCTTTGGTGACGAGGCAGGAGCCGTCCCGTACCGACCGATCAGAGCCGTGGCTGTGAAGGTCGGGCCCGATGTTGTTCTCCTTGGGGTCTTCCCGTCAGTGTCCCCTCTCGGGAGAAGGTTGCTGACGGGGTGGAGGTTTCCCCCTCGACCTCCGCTTCCGGGGTGCCGCCTGTGGGGGCACAGAAACCGGAGCCGATGTCGAAGGGGTCCTGGGTTGCCGGGAAGCAGACGTCACGCGGGATCTCGGAGGCCTAGGCGGCCGAGTCGCGGCGTGGAGAAAATGTGGCTAATTGCCACTGTCTGCTTCACCGTCAAAAACTGCTGAGCGCAGTCCTCGACGGTGTTACCAACAACCCACCCTGCGAGATGGGTGCATCAAGAAAGCGACTTCCTTGGTGTCACTCTTCTGCGCAAGGTAAAGCCGGGGGTGACTCTCCTGGACCACTACCGTGGACATCGTCCGACCCAGGGTCCGTGTCGCCGCCTTGGTCGCCCATAGAGCGCTGTCAGCGGCGGCACGGAGATCCTGCATTATACCCGGGTCGGCCTTACCCTCGTGGAGCTCTCTCAACGCCTTGGCCTGGCGGACCTGCAGGATGGCCATGGCATAGAGAGAGGAGGCAGCCTGGCCCGCGGCATCGCAAGCTTTCGACACCAGTGGTGCCGAAGTCTTACGCGCTTTGGACGGTAGGCGTGGCCGATTCCCCCCCAGGTGGTAGCCGTCCGCGGCACAGGTGCACCGCAGGCGGACGTTCCACCCGGGGGATCTCGACGTAGCCTTGGCTGCCCCACCATCGAGGGAAGTAAGGGAGCCGGAGCTGGTTTCACCGGAACGGTCCGTGAGTGGAGCGCTCCAAGTTTTACACAGCTCCTCATGCACCCCCGGAAAAACATGGCACCCGGGGTGGGCGCGGTTTGCACCGCGCTCCGACCTCAGGAACCACATATCCCCGGGTTAGCACGGATGACATCACTTCTGCTTCCTCCTGAACTCGACCGCTGGGGGTGGAGCTCGGATTCGTCAGAGTCGGATGCCAATCTCCCTCCGATGCTGCGAGCGACATCTCATCTACGTCACACATCGTTTCCGAGTGTGTGCGTGAGAATCCGGACGGTATGCCACCGCCGGTTGGGGAACGTTCAGAAGAGCGAATCGGGGTGCGATCGGCCCGTGAGCACTTGGCTGGCGGGTTTACGTTCGCAGAGTTCCCCATATCACTAACGCTGCTAACGTGGGTGGTCATCGGGGCCGTAGCCACAGATGTCACGCCCGGGTAGCAGACGAAATGGTGGCTGGTTCCCGTAGGAAGACAGCCACCTGTGACCGCAATTTCTGAATGACGCAGTGCGGGCAGATGTGTCAACGAACGCTGCTTCAGTGTGCTGGACGCCCAGACACCTAATGCAGCGATCGTGTCCATCCCCCTCCTCGATGAGGGTGCCGCACCCAAGAGAACAGCGGGACATGCCGCGCTGGAGAATGCTCAGTCAGTCCTGAAAAGGACCTTTTAGAAAAAATCTCTATCACCTCCGGAACTGCCGAGACGCCCAGGGGAAGGTCGCTGCAGGTAGGGACGATCCGCTGCTACACGTCGTAGATCCAGCAATGTAGAAGAAGAAGAAGAAGAATCCATAGAATTCGTTCTGTTCGTAGTCATGAGCGAAGGCTCTGAAGAACAAAAGGTAAATGAATGCTGCACGCCGGCTTCCTTTTATACCGGATATCCGGGGGCGGAGCCCGGCATGCAAATTTCATTCGCCAAATTTCATTGGCCTTTTCTATAGTAGTCAGAGTTGATTGGTTCTCAAGGGCGAACCCCATCTGTCGTTCTCGACACAACGTCGAGAGACCGACAGAAAGGGAACTGTTCTGTCATCAGACGAATCAAAATTTAAAGTTATTTTTGGAAAACTGGGACGCCATGTCAACCGGACTGAAGAGGACAAAGGCAACCCAAGTTGTTATCAACACTGAGTTCAGAAGCCTGCATCTCTGATGGTATGGGGTTGCATGAGTGTGTGTGGCATGGGCAGCTTACACATCTGGAAAGGGACCATCAATGCTGAAAGGTATATCCAAGTTCTAGAACAACATATGCTCCCATCCAGACGTCGTCTCCTTCAGGGAAGAACTTGCATTTTCCAACTTGATAATGCCAGACCGCATTGTATCAATTACAACATCATGGCTGCGTAGAAGAAGGATCCGGGTACTGAAAAGGCCAACCTGCAGTCCAGATCTTTCACCCATAGTAAACATTTGCCGCATCATAAAGAGGAAGATCCGACAAAGACCTAAGACAGTTGAGCAACTAGTAGCCTGTATTAGACAAGAATGGGACAACATTCCTATTCCTAAACTTGAGCAACTTGTCTCCTCAGTCCCCAGACGTTTGCAGACTGTTATAAAAAGAAGAGGGGATGCCACACAGTGGTAAACATGGCCTTGTCCCAACTTTTTTGAGATGTGTTGATACCATGAAATTTAAAATCAATTTATTTTTCCCTTAAAATGATACATTTTAAACATTTGATATGTCATCTATGTTGTATTCTGAATAAAATATTGAAATTTGAAACTACTACATCATTGCATTCTGTTTTTATTCACAATTTGTACAGTGTCCCAACTTTTTTGGAATCGGGTTTATACTTATCAAAGTTTTTTTGGGAAAATACAGTATCCACAACATAAAAGAATATGAAGTACATAGTGTGAAATTTTGATCCATGTTTGTGCCACAGGTCTTTTGTGGAATCTGTCCTCAGCCGATGATCTGAAGTCAGACCTCAACAAAACTGTACTGTCCCCGCTTACAGAAAGCATTTTGGTCCCATACACCATGGGGTCTGACAGCATTACTAACAAACTGATCGAACCTGAGGTCTTCCTCAACACCACCGGATGTATAAGGTTAGAATGCTGTTAGATACAAAGTACTCAAAACATCTGCGGGCGAGGAATGGGACAAAACAGCGTTATAAAGCACTTTAATGACTATCGATTGAAATAGTAATAAAGCTTCAATTCGTAACTTTTACCTCTATATCGCCATCTCTCATAATATTATAAAATTGTATATCATTGTAGGTTGTTTCTTTTTCTGTGTAATCGTACCCCACTGCTCAACTTAAAAATATTATTTTAAGCTTATAATGGAACTTTATTATGCACGCGCCCATAAACTGATTTGTGTTTATTTAAAAAAAAGTTATTGGAGCATGAACTTGTCAAGATGTTTGTTTAGTTTCTTTAAGTAAAAATTCTCTATGACTTTTATTGGATAGAGTAGTAAAGATAAGACGGGGTTGTTATACAATATGGTTGAAAGTTCTTGCTGCTATTTAATAACGTTCCTGTGATTTACATCAAATAATCTGATGTACCGCATATTGTGCAAAGATGAAAAGAGGTGCACAAACTTTTGACATGCTGTGCTTGCAACAAGGAAAGCGTGGTTGGTCTATGAAGGATTGTTTTGCTGGAGGCATTTGGCAGGAAATGGTATATCCTATGTTGACAAGTCATTGAGGGTTAAAGGTATGTTCTGGGGTTAATGCTAGTTAAGGTCTATTAAATGCATTGCGGCAATAGGCGGATTATTACAAAAATATTTTCAACATGTCTTTCAAAAAACATTGTGGTTACGGTAATGTACTAACAATGAAGGCAGAAGTATAAGCAAAGCGACTGAAACTGGATTCACTCTTGCCAATTCCTGGAATCTTATCCTGATCAAAGAGAACGGGAAGATTATTTTAGAGGTT
The DNA here is from genome assembly GCA_006030095.1 of Triplophysa siluroides. Classification (NCBI taxonomy): domain Eukaryota; kingdom Metazoa; phylum Chordata; class Actinopteri; order Cypriniformes; family Nemacheilidae; genus Triplophysa; species Triplophysa siluroides. The sequence continues at coordinate 582,017 of VCII01000161.1, forward strand.
TTGATTTTGAAGACCGTTTCCTTTCACTGGTTCTGTTTGTCATTAGCAACATTGCCTTGGATTTGGGTGAGACAGTGCATTGTGATGTCACAGATTGGCCTACAGCATCATCTGTTTTATAAAAAAAATGAAGAATCTTCATGGGTTGTAGTGTGTATTAATGCTACTGTAATCTTTTTTTTCAACTCTTACAGAAACCTCAGCTCTTCCGGTAAGCACGACAGGATATTGATGAGGAATTGCCCGCACCTGATCGACTCTCTCATGGCATACCTTCAGGGTCAGCTGGAAATAGGCGAGCTAGATGACAAGGTAATTAATGATGTCCCTTTTATGGACAGATGTGTTCATAAAATACAGATGTAAATTTACATTTTTATTCTTTTTTTGCTTTCTGCTACTAAAACATACAGTAAAGGATTTCAGTAATTACTGAGTGAAAAGGAAATCTCCTTTACCATGACCAGCAAAAACATTACTAAAGTTTAGTCCAAATTAAATGTACTAGTGTACAAAATATTGCCAAATATGTAGTGCAACAGACTGTATGTAAATTTAATTATTTTTCATTCTGTTCTTTTTTTGTGATGCGGTGTGCAGTCATTGGAAAACTGTGTCTGTATTCTTCATAACCTGAGCTACCAGCTGGATAAAGAGGCTCCCAAGCACTTTTCTATCACTGATGATGAGACCACGCAAAAACAAAAAGCAAATGAGGACAAAGGCAAAAACAGCATCTTCAGCTCCAAGAGCACAAAGAATCAAAAGGTATGAACTGTTCTTGACAAAAAAGATGAAAATTATTCATCACCAGCAAATGTTCTGGCCTCCAGTCCGCTCAAGTTTTGCATGTGGATCATGCCCTTACAAAAAAGAAGTTGCTAGTATACGTCTTTGAACTAAAAATAAGAAAGTATACTATCAGTCTACTTTTTATATTCTTATTACTTCTCCAAAATGTACTTTATTAACATATTTTGGTGTATGCACGCCAAAAGCGAATGAAATTATTTGCGCAATTAGATTACATACAAAGCCTATGCAAAGACACAAATTCATGCAGGCTGATGGTATGGTATGGTACATTGACATCTTGCGGTTGAGCTTGGTATCGCAGTCTAAATTAAAAATATTGGCGAGGCAAGTTTAGCCAAGTAACGGTTCTTATCGTATTCTTTTGCTTGTTATCAGAAATAATTCACAGGCAGTCTATTGTTTGTGGATGTGTACTGGAAGTAAGGTTCGGGCCACAAAAGCGGGCATGCACATTAATATTCAACTCCTTTGCGTTTTCCGCGCAACTTGAAAATTTTTAACTCAAGCTGGAAATTCCCACAAAAAGCTTATTGATATGTATGGTCTGTCACCGCAACGCAATGTTTTTATTCGCAAGAGTGATGTGAAAAGCTAGTAACCCTGTGAGTAATTTAGAACGAGGAACGTGATGCTTTGCTTTTGGTGTGCAGACACCATTAGAAATGTTCACATTATAAACAAGTGTATTTGAACTATACTATACTACGTACTTGTATTACAATCAAAATATGAAGTATTCTTATTAAACTTGATTCGTAGTTGTCTTTACTCTGATTGAGTGTTATATTTTTCCACTAGTTTACTGAGAAAGTGTATTATTCAAAGTGTACTTGCATAAATTAAAAATGTTCTACAAGTAATATAGGTAAACTGGTTATGTACTTAAAGTTTACTACTGTCATTACACTTTAAAGCAGGCCAGTTTAGCCCCAAGTAGTATTAAAATAGTGCACATATACTGTACAGTGTAGAAGTATACTAGTACATTGATAAAAGCATACTTACTAGTATTCTTAAAAAATAAGCTTGAACTTTACTTAAGTATACTTATAAAATGAACTTGAAGTATTCCAGCTTTTTTGCAAGCTCTTTTTAGCAATGGCTGACTTATCTAGTTTTACGGTAAGCAGTTTCAGGTTTAAGTGGTTTTCACTTGAGGTTCTCTTTCGCACTTACAAACGCATACTAAATAAAATCACATCTTTTCTGTGGTAGGAGCTTTCTTTCCCAGCGATGGATATTCTCAATCCTACGGGTGTGAGTTGGCTATACAACAGAAAGTCACTGGATATGTACCTGTCTCTGCTGAGGCTCAGTCAGAAAGAAGCCACTCTGGAGGCGTGCTGCGGAGCGTTACAGAACCTCACTGCTTCAAAAAACCTTGTACATGCTTTATACACAACAACAACACTTTTATTACATGTAACTCAATGACATTCGCTCCGTCAAGTCAATTCTGGATCTCTGTCCAGGTGTCCACTGTGATGAGTCAGGCTTTTAAGGAACTGAACGGCTTGCCTATCATATCCTCCCTGCTGAAATCAAATAACAAAAACCTGCAGAAGACGGCAATATCCGTGTTGGGAAACATGTCCCGGGTGTCAAATTTGCGGGCTACTTTGGGTAAGAGTATTTTTCAGGAGACAACAGAGCTGTAGGTGTGATATATTGTAGTATTTTAGTGTGTTGTGGTAATGGTTTTAACATTGCTGCATGTTTGTGTTATCCACAGCCAATGCAGTTCTACCACAAGTTTCATCCTTTCTCTCATCTGTGACTATGAACATGGTTGAGTCTGACGACACTATTGCCATAGCGTGCCACGTGATGCAAACACTCGCGGTGGCAGAGCCCGAGCACTGCAAGAAAGTCTTCAACAGGGGTCTGATCATGAATCTGAGCCTTCTGAGTGAAAACATGTGAGTATATCAACAGATAGTCAGTCAATTAATCAATCAATCAATCAATCATTTTTATTTCTATAGCACATTTAAAAACAACACAAGTTGACCGAAATGGTTTACAGACCCATAAACTAATCAAAGTATATACACATACACTTTATAAGAGACACAAAACACTAGACAAGCTCTAGACATCAACTCTTAAAAGCTACATTTCTTAGAAAACCCCAAGAGAATTACAATAATCCAGTCTCGACGTTTTTAAAGAGGCTGCACGAGTGCGTTTCTAAAATATGATGGCACCAGCTCCTCTGTGAGGCATAGATTTACTATAGATAGAATAGTGGGACCCAACACATCCCAAACTTCAGCTAGCAAGCGAGCCGGGATAACATCAAGAGAGAAATACACTGGTTTAAGCTTTTGGGCAATTTCTAACAGGTCAGAAGAGATAACCGGCCCATGACCCCTGTGAAATTGTGGCGCTAAGGGGAAAGTGCCCAAAATACAAGAATGTAATGTGTTTTAAAGCTTTATAGTTTCTCTCTCGCTTGCAGGTCTTTCTTGAAAGCTAGACAGCCTGCTGGAGCTCTTCTCTACAGTCTATGGAAAGAAAAAGATATTTACAGCATCTTGAAAAAGGTAAGATCTCCCACTTCAAATAATTTTAAGCAGATGAATAAGCTTTTAAATTGTTTTTCTCAGCTGCAAGTCACATTACAGGCTGAAATCATAAGAAGGAAGGAATATTTTACACATTCATTGTGAAATTATTTTTACAATAAGTAAGCAGATTATACCTCCTCAAAAACAAGTGTGTATGCACCTAAGGGGTATTTAATGTAGGGATGTACCGATATATATATATACATATTGGCCGATAACCGATTCTTTAACATTGTAAGCCGATAACCGATATATTGACCGATATACCGTATCTAAATATTCATATAAAATTCCCTAAGACTGAAACAAAAGGCAAAAAGTGGACAACTGCTTTTATTTTAAAACATTGACTGCACAAGGTAACCATTAGTTCTTTTTTTCCCCCTGAAAATCATGTTCCAAGCCTGTTTAACACTAGTTAAAGATTCTTTAACCTTCAGGCTTTTCTGTTATGTTTTTTTATTTAATAAATAAATAATAGATGTTCTTCCAGAGCAACCCAGAAGAGTGTTCTTAATAGCCACATGTCTAACAGGTCTCAAAACAGGAAGCCTTCAGACAGCAGTCTGATTCAGACAATATGCTTTTGTTTTCTATAATTTACACATTCGTAAATACTGTATCTACATACTGTACCTACATCAACAATGTTTTGCTAATGGCAGTAAGTGAATGATCACGACAAAGATGCTGTACTGTATTTTAACTGTAGCAAGTGTGCAGCTGAAGAAGTTTAACCAGAGGAAATGATTTATCTGCTTTAATATATCGGCCTACATTTTATTATCGATAACATTAAAAATGACCCTTTTAAATGATAAAAGATTACTTTATCGTGCATCCCTAATTTAACGCATTGCCTTTATTACGCGTAATTCCAGTTAAAACAAAAAGTGTGTTGAGGCACGATGATTGTCGTACATGTATTACAGGTATGAAGGGAACAATATGACCCAGAAATGTCTTTTTCAGACTTTTAAGGTTCACCCCATTTAACACTTCGAAAGACTCCAAGCTGATTGATGACGTCTTGATTTCTCGTGTTATGTCATAAAAGATAGGCACTGAATTTCTGTGGAACTGCATGTGAAGTATAAACAAAACAGTTGAGAATTGGTTGTATTACTATACCAGTAGTTAAACAAAAGGCATTGCTGGTAAATGGTTCTAGGGAAAAGTGATGATGTATTTGTATAAATCCCTCATTGTTGGAGGATTACCGCTAAGTGTTAGCTGTGGCGGCCGGGACAATAGTGCTTCATAGTTTTGTGAATATAAGGCTACTGTAATTTACATAGAAAGGAGGTGTAAATTATTATTAAGTGTTATTACTTTAGTAGTGCTAGTACTTGGTTCAACGAGCTTGTGGGTTTGTGATTAAGATTTGATAAGATAAAAGATATAAACAAGGTGCGCCACTGTCATTGCTATGAATGAGGAGGAAATCCAACGCTTAATATGGCCGCTCTAGCGAAGGAAGTCCCGCCTTTCAGTAAAAAGAGCCAATCGTCAGTCGATAAAGATGATTCAATGGGGCGGGGCTCTACACAGAGTCTCGTGAGGTGCTTGCCAACCTGTGCGCAAGCTGAAGCGACCTCGATAAAGATGTTTAAGTGTAGTTTAAGCTTAGGAAAAAAAGTCATGGTACAGTTGATGTCAGGTTTAATTGGGCCGAAATGTAAAATTGCAGGTTACTTTACAAACATACTTTCTTGAATGCATTTGCTCAAAAACTGTTTTATGTTTAGTTTTTCCAGAGAAAATAGAAAGTGCAGCTTTAAACATCAATATTCTGATTGGCCGTATTTGTCGTCATGCAGAATGACGTAGGATAGGTGAATTTTCACTGGACATTTTTGCATTGTTAGTACTGTCACGATTCAGTCTGCGTTTCCCCTTTTAGTTTGGACTTTTAGTTTGTATTGTATTTCCTGTTCCTGTTTTATGTTGTACGCTGCGTCCGAAATTGCATACTGTGACAATACCTACCTATCGGCTGTTAAAACAGTATGTTCTATATAGTATGAGTGGGAGTAGTATGAATAGATTTCGGACATACTGCGTCTGGCAGTTACATTAAAAACGGAAGTTTAAAGTCATCTTAAAGTTTTTTTTCATTTATTTGATTTACTTTTTTAATTTGACAGTTGCTCAGCTCCCGTGGCATCATGGGATAGAGACGCTTCCATCTGATCCACCCTCTCGGCAGAATAAGTAGACCATCCGGGTATTTCTGGCCTACTTTTTTTTCCATACTGAGATTTCGGACACACCATTTTGAACTCGTACTCATTTTCGCCTTCTATATAGTATGGAAGTAGCCGATTTTGTACGCATCGGTAGTCTTTTGAAGCTCTTTTTGTTCATTGCTTCGTGATAATTGTTTCTCCCGGGTGTTTATTGGTACTTTATTAGTTCTCATTGTAGTTTAACCCCGGTGTGTTCGTAGGTGAGTCGTTCTGTAAAATAAGGCAGGCGAGGCAGCAGATCCACGTGCAGTAAAGATTTATTTAACAAAAAGACAAAGAACAAAATAAAAAAAGACAAAGAAACAAGGAACTGAAGTTATCCCAAACTAAAACGCAGTTTGCTGAAACGCAGACTGAATCGTGACAAGTACACAGTTGATACTATAATGTGCTGAGCATATTGGTGGAAGATGTGTAAGTTGCTCCCATCAAAGCAATTATTGGGATATGCAACATGTGGTCATGATTTAAAAAGTAATATGTATGTTTTGAATTTGTTGATTTACAGCAAGGAATGATCAAGGACACATTTGTTAACACAGTCACGTGTGCATCGTACAGAATAATACCGGCGAACCGATCCGCTGATCACATGTACGTGAGTATTCAGCAAGTGTATGTTGCTTGAGCTTTGACGCCCATTCTCTAATGTGTTTATTAATTTTGCAGATGTGATCCCCTGGGAGCAAAAATGAGAACTACACATTGGATCTCTGTATATTGTGTGAAACTTTTGCTCAACGTGTTCTTGCAGAGTTCTGTTTAGTGCCTCATGCAAAACATGCACGCTGTGCCATGAGAAACAGTTCTTACACTTTGGCTTGCCAGACTTGCCCTACTGGTCTTGCAGAGTAATAATTTCACAAAAAAAGTGCTTTTCTACTCCTGTGTTACATTAGCAATATCGCAAACATGTTAAAATATAGTATATCATAATTCATGGTGATAATCTTGGTTTTGGTGTGTAAATGTTCTTCTTATGATTACTTGTATGTTGCTTAAGTTTTAACCGCATTAAACTGAAAAGGAAGAAGGAAAATTCCGTCAACATTTTATCCCATTTCAAACCTGTACGGTTTTCTTTCTTCTGCAGAACACAAAAGAAGATTTTTTTGAAGGTTGTTTCCAAACAAAAATTGAACCCCATTGACTTCCATTAGGAACACAAAACCATTTTGTGTTCCACAAAAAGAAAAAGAGTCGCATAAGAGAATACATATTTTAATCTTGATTAATCTGACAAATAGAGCGAAGACATTCATCAAGATATCTTTTTTATCTCTTACAAGTCATACGAGTTGGGAGTGGTGACAGAATTTTTGTGTTTTGGTGAACTGTCCCTTCAAAGATTAAATCACTGGCTAGAATCAGAATTGTTTCTTTTAAAGACCCATCTCTACTCTGACAACACTAAAACTTTGTCTTTATTTTACAGTATGCTGTGTTTTTCTGTTTGCTCGGGCTGTGTTAGGTTGTCTTATGTGAATATTGTTTGTTATGCGGCACAATGTGCAGTTTATTTTTACTTTGAAACATTTTTGAATGACTTATTGTGATGATGCTGTACTTGTTTTGTTTGCTTATACGAATACCAGTGTCGGCTTGGGAAAAAAATCTATTGTGCCGATCATTTTAATTCATTTTATCAGTTGCAATTGTCAGACTAGAGTTTATTGTAAACAAAACGCCATCGACAGAAAAATAAATGTACATTTTCTATTAAAATATTAAATACAGCCGCAGGAGAGATTAAGAGATCATCTCCGAGGCCGTTTTTCAGCTTTTTTTACAATTAGGTAAAATGATCGTTTTTTGTGCTTTCAGTGCTTTCAGTCTTTCTATTTGCTCTTAGATGACTTTGTCACTCACGTGGTTTGATTTAGTTCAAATTCAACAATACATAAAGAAATGCTGATTTGAAAAAAGTCTCTTTTTTTCGTGGCTCTATGTCTGAATTAAAGTGTTCAAATTCATAAACTGCTAAATCATTGAACAAAAGTTCATCAGAATTTGCCATTACATTACAGGTGACTTATATCCCAACATGAACAAACAAGGCTTCAGAGATAAAGTAATAGCTTAATGATGATTGTCTCATGTTTACCTTTCATCTCCACCTACACAAAAGAAAAAAATCCGGGCTGTGAGCCAGAAAAAAACACATGAGTCATACAAATTCCCCTGCGCATTCCTGCAAATAATTCCTCACCACAGGACACAGAGCACTGCGATGAATGAAAATGCATTTCAGGAAGTGTTTTTTCCCTCTGTGTTTCTCTCGGTTAATCTCATAGTAATTTCTAACATTAACATTTTCAAACTTTAGTATTGCGTGCTTGGAAGCATATTTTGAACTCTCAACTGCAGATCCTAAATCTACTGCCCCAAGTCCTCAGTGTGTTCCTGTAAAATCAACTTCTGTGCAAGAACTAATAGTGTTGTGCTGTATAACAGCACTATCACTCTCACACTAATGCTGTTATTGCTCTATATCAGCAAAGCTGTGACATGTTGGAAATTAGAAATCCTTTTTGTCTTTTTAATCCTGAGGCGGGATGCCTGAGGGGACACTAACTGAAAATCGCTGGATGAGTGATGGAGCGTCTTTTGAAATGGTTTATTTTGTCCTGTTGCCTTACTTTTGCTTGTTACCTTTCTGTTTTATTGCAAAACGACATGAACTGATCACCATGTATTTAATATCTAGTGTATGCTTTCCAGGCTATAGAGGAACCCTTGTGATTCATGTTTTTATTATAGTTCCAAAAGAAACTTGCATATTGTTGGTATAGTAATGGGAATTTTGGCAATGTGCTTCAAATAGATGCCTGTGCATATTTTTTACTGTGTGTATTTGCACGCAAAAATCTATTTTACTGATTCTTTTAAAGCACCTCACATGCTGTAAATATATAACTGAGACAAACAGTCTCAGATTAAGATCTCGTAAATGAATGGAACGAGCAATAATGTTCAAAAAGAGAGAAAAAGTGTAATTGATCAGCACAAGTCAAATCATCACATTAAAAATGCAGTAGAAAGTTCTGTTCATTTTCTCATTTATTGTTTTGTGTGTTTTTCACTGACATTTCTATTAGGTGAGAATGATCAGTTTAAAATACATTTCTCTTTGTGTGAAGTATGTGCAGCTTTTCTGGATGTTTCTTTTTGAGTTCAGTGTGGGTTAGTGAAGAGCTTTCATATTCACTTCCTGAGGCCTCTCTTGGTTCTCTTTGACCTACAGAAGCAATACAAATGACAGTATTAAAAACTGAGGATGAGATCAAACGTCACACTAATAGTCTTCGTCCTACTGAAAGGTTTCTTAACCTTTATAAAACTGTATATAGGTCTGTTTTAAACCAAAAGTCTTACTATCTTGTCTTCACAAGCTGCTACTTTCAAACTGAATTTGAACCTTTCTGATGTAAGACACAGCATCTACTACTGGTCAGTAATGTACTCAAAAATTGTACTTAAGAGAAAGTATACTTGTTCTGTATACAGTATCTAGGATCTAAATGTATGGTTAAGCAAATGTAAAAAGTAACACCCTAAATTGTATGTAATAAATATAATACTTGTATATGTATTAAAGAATTATATTCATATTATATTTACTGTATAATATACAAAATTAGAGAATACTCTTTCAAAAAAAATGTACGCAGTATAGTCTCACCACAATAAACTATACCCAGATAGCACAGGTACGTCTGTAAGGCGTCTGCTAAAGATCTGGAAAACATCTGTTGTGTCGAACTGCATGAATGTCTGATAAACATCTTAGAAAAGGCAGTTTTACATATACTCTTAATCATAAACATCTCACAGACGTCATCTAGATGTTTATATGACACCAGACGTCTCCGAGACGTGAGCAAACAATCCAAAAAATACGTCTTGCAGATGTAAATGCAGACATCAAATAGACGTCTCCGAGATGAATGTGTGCTTTCAGGGATAGTGTAACCATGGTGAATTTTTATATATTAAAAAAATGGATCACTTCGGAAAATGTAAACAAAGCTGGTCCTTCCTGTTTTAACACTGCACAAATGTTTGACCAAAATACAACCAAAACAAAATGTTAAACAAATATATTTAATAACTGTTGTTCTTCTGAAACCTTGTCTCTTCATATTTTGTGATTTTTAAAAGTATTAAAAAGTGTGTCAACTTCGACAACACAGCATTTGATCATTAAAACTTTTTTTTTTCCAATTCCTGAAAAATGTGGACATCCGAGGTCACAGTGACGTAAGTGGACCAGTGTTTACATCTTGTGAAGTGGTGGTCTGTAGTAATGTTGTCGATGTTTTATCGTTCGTCAGCTGAAAAATATCCCTTTGGAAGTGATGGCAATAATATCTGTATCATTATGATTACAGTTGTGGTGGAGAGTTGCCCTTAAAGGCATCATTTGCAGCTGACGCTTAAAAATTGAAAACAGCCGTTGTGTCATGTGATGATTTAAATGTCGTCTAATTCGGCAGCTAATTTGGTTTTGGACCGGAGTATATTTTGACTGGTTCTCTACATGAAACATGGACATGGTAAAGTGCTGACTTTGTTGTTCGGCATATCGCTTCCAACAAACAACCTTCTTGCCCCCAAGTCTTACAGTTATGGCTGAGACATTCGTTTTCTGCCAAAGAGTACATCTGCCACTCCAACGGCAGCCAGATGACTGGATTTGAAAGGCGTTCACAAACATTCATGTGTCTGTGTTCCACGCCGGAGGCAGAAACTCATGAGTCACAGTTTGAATGAGAATCCCCTCAAGGTAATAAAGGAGTTAAAAAAAAATAAACAAAACAGGCCTGGGAGAGCAGTGCAAACATGCATTAAAACCAATAACTTGAGAACAATAGCAACCATGCCTGCTTCTCACATGTGCATAAAGAGAAGAAAGCTTGGAATTTCAAATGTATTGCTCTTTATGCAAAATTTGATACTAGATAATATAGATAGAGATTAAACAATAGAGATTGACGGAACAAAATGTGACACCAAACTTACGTTTTCTGATGGTCACTGACTCTGTTCCTCAGGATGTTGATCTGTAGAGGACATTAAGAATCGTTTTCTGACTGTACTTACACTTCTGGATCATTCAGTGAACACGGGACAATGGCACCATGGTTTGCTTATTCATGCATGCGTCCGTTTCCTTCTACAGAAATGGACCAGGAAGAAATCGCACGTACATGCAAGAACACCCTTAAAAAATGGTGCTTCAAAAGGTTTAGTAAAGAACAACTGAATAAAGAACCTTTAACATCTGAAGCACCTTCCTGTTTCAAAAAAGGTTATTTGTGGCGAAAAAAGGTTCTTCCGTTTATAAAAAAAGAAGGAAGAGATGGACCTTAAGAATGTAAGACGGAACGCTTTTCTCGTGAATATACAATCGTTTTTCACGAGGTTCCTCCGAATGAAACAGGATAATAAACACGAACAAATGTAGGATGAGACTTCTTGATTCTATCAGTTTTTATATGTAGGTTTCTGATTAAATCTACCAAGGGACGGTCTCTTCTTACCTCATATTTCTGTTTGCTAAAGTGATACTGTAACTCAAACTTCTCTGCTTCTAGTTCTCGCATCCAAGTCCACAGTTCTGTAGCTTTTTCCCTGGTCATAGAGAGAGAGAGAGAGAGAAATAAATAGTATTATTCATTTTATTCAGCTTTAGCCACACCCCCTAACTTGTTTATGAAAAAAACTTCTGTATCAAGGCAATGTAGTGACTGGGACCGATCAGACACGCAATAACCAGTTATATTTCTTAAATATAATAACAACACCCCTCACCTTACCAGCAAGCTACCCACCAGGGGTCTACCCCCAATCTGCAACTAACACCTAGGCAGGACCGATCTCTGGTGACCATAGCAACCCACACCAAACCATCAAGATAAGAGGATTTTACGACCGAATGGAATGTAGGGAGATGAACTCTCTTTACTCACTTTGGGGACAGACATGCAATCCTAGGTTCATTTATATGGAAATGTACGTATATTCATTCATAACCTTTCCGTGTATTGATGTTCTTGTTGTTATGTCTGTTTTAAACATCCATCCAAAGTATCCATGAATGTGTGTATAACTACTGGAATTATTAGATTTGTACTAACTCATTTAACCAAGATGATATGTAGATCATATAAGATCAATTATTGATCATAATTAATTAAATTCATACCAATTTGGGTTGATATTTGTTTCCCTTACAAAGGGTGGTGGAGAACATATTACTTATAATTGTGATCAAAGCTCATGATAATTCTTACAAATTTGAAAAGTGCTTAAATAATACTGTTGCTCATTGAATACACTACAGCAATCTTTGGGCCTACTGTACACAATATCACCTTCATTGTATTATTTGACAAAAAAAACGGTGGTTATTAATTATTAACAAACAGAGTCATTCATTAAACATTGCTATTTAAATAGTTTATTATACAACAATTCTTTCTTTCTGGTAGTCAAACCTGATCTGATGAGAGCTATGCAATATTCCACTAGTATGACCACACCACGGTAACCTTCACTGTTTTACTCCGCCACTAAATTAAGTCATTCTTATGAAACTAAGTAAACACACACATTTGGCAGTGTCGCTTAGAGCAATTCACAGCCGTTACAGTAGGTGGTTGGGAGTGTATTTTTACAGTCTCTCTCTTTCATTCACCCGCACATGTTGTCTCAATTTGGCACTGTGCTGATTATGTGATGGTTTGGAATTAGTAATGTAGGTTTGTTCAACTGTTATGCTGGACTGGAATTCGGAAGAAAGTAGTTCCACATTTCCTTTAAAGGTTTTAAAGACACTCCGATGTTGTTTCTGATTTATCTACACACTTGTGATGTCGAACTGTTGTATAGATGCAATATCGATCTCGTAGTCGTGGGATGGGGCTCTAAATCAGCGGCTGTGATTTTCTCCTGTACTCTGGTCTAATCACAGCCATCCTGATATAAGGGCACTTCTACTCGAGCGATATTGCATTATTAAACACTGGCACCATATTGTTGACGGTCTGTTTTAGCAAAAGTTTTAAAGATCTTGTTTATTTTGCCATACAAGCAATAAATGATTATGTGGCGTTGTTTAGTAGATCCCTGTACCCAGCTGAGACACTGACCTGAAAGCAGATTCATTGGCATTGTTAATGTCCAGAGGTTTGCGGCGTTCACTAAGAATCTTCTTTTTCTTCTCTCTCTCAGTCTGTTTCTTTCCACTCCTGCGTTCTATCTGCAGAACAGGGTGCCAGGTTTTCACGTAAAATTAGATGATTTTATGATTTTCTTGGAAATTTGCAGTCTTTTCTGTAATTTCATGGTTTAAAAAATGCAATAAAATTCTATAAAATGACGTGAAAAATCTTAAAAAATAACTGTATAATTAGATTGTGTTCATTATACATGAAAAATCTGTTAAAAATAACAGTAGATTTCTGAAACATTAAAACATTTTCATTATACGTGAAAAATTTCGTAAAAACTAGCAGTACATTTCTGTAAAATGCATATTTTTCATTATATGTAAAAATGTCAGTACAATTACAGTATTTTCATGATACGTGAAAATTCTGTAAAATGACAAATTGATGTACAACATAATTTGACATAATTTCTTCTGTCATTTATTTTTCAGTTTTTTGGTTTACAAATTTTCCACGTATATGTCAAACTCTGACCTTCTGCATATAGCCACCGAAGTGCAAACTGGTGAGCGTTTTCTTTTTCTTGGCATCATCGTTCGCCCTCTTTTTGGCTTCTTCATCCTCCTTCCGAGCTCGTTCCTCCTGGAAAACAGTAAAAGTTAAACTGACAGCTGCTGTAATTCCGGTTTACCTCCATCAGTCTCAGATGTCAGTTCTTCACTCGCCTCCACACGCTTCTGACGTTCCTTCTCACGTTCGCTGCGGATCCTATGCTGCTCTGCTCGCTCAGAACGTCTTTTCTCCTGCGGAATTTGTTAAAAGCGTTAAAGTTTGACAAGAGATCACTCGGTAGAGGCTCATGGTGGGCGTTTCTTCTGCAAAAACGACATTTGTGATTGACTGAACTGTATTCCAAGTCTTGACAGACTGGAATTTTTCAAATATTGTAATGAAAAACACATTTTTAATACAACGTCAATTGACATTAACCAGTAATATTATATTTCAAACAGAGATGTCGCAGGTTTCGTGTATGGAGGCTCACTCACAATCCTGTCTTTAAGGCCGATAAGTTCCTCTTCTTCCTTCTTTCGGCTTTCAAAGTGAACTTCTATAAGTGTCTGGAGTTCATTCAGGTCCTTCTCCATTCGTTTACGGTGGATGTCCTGAGGGGAGGAAACATTTCAACTTTGACATTGCGTCTGCCACGTTTGCTAGACAACACGTGTTGTTTGCATTTAGCCACAAAAAATTCCAAATATGTGCACAGTTTTTTTTAACTTTTGTATAAAATTAAGCAATAAGGTACGAGAGGTTCTATAAGTTGTGAATAGTGACAAGATGTTTTCGCAAGAAAGGATGAGCTCCAACGTCTCATTACTTTTTTAATGAAACTGCTTATTATCATCTACAGTATGATTGTCTCACATCAAAATCAACTTTTTCTCCATCTGGAATTTTGGGGGCACCAGGTTTGGCATCATAAAAGGTCTGAAAAATAAAATGATTTACATTTATAGTTCTGAAGTGTCTTGTTTTCTGTATACTGATCTTAAGAAACACGACAAACTGAACTTACTTAAGGAATTTTGGCTTAGTCTCTAAAGAATCAAACAAAACAAACAAAAAGTTAACCAACATGATACAAAATTAATAAAATTGCAATTAGCATTTTTATTCCACTTGTGTTGTCACTTTTACAGAACAGAAGTCTGTTACAGATGATGGACAGCAGTGAACTAGACAACAATGCAATTGTCTGAAATATTGTTCCATTCCTACTTTAGTCATTTCATGTTATGATCTCATTATCACAATTGGATTTTAAATGTACAGTTTTTAAATAATTATTCAAAAAGAATGCGAAACACACTTTCTACAAGCTGAAAACTGTATCTTACCTCCTCCATCTTCAGTCTCCTCTTCACCCTCTGTAAAAAAGAAAGAAAGAAAGAAAGAAAGAAGAGAGAGGTGTTGAAAAGTGTATCAGTACTAATAAGACCTCAGAGAAGTGTGAGACTGCCATACAAAAATTATAACAAAAGAATGATGGAGAACTTACCCAGCATTCATCTCTTTACACAAAATATGGAATCATTTCAACTGTTTCGTGTAACATGTACAGTAGAGTACAGGAATTATCATTATCTTAATCTAAAAACATTTAACTTTTTTTGTATATGTACATATTATTTAAATATATATTTATGATGTTTATGGTGTTTCATTTTTGCTGTTCCGTGATTTTTCGTAAACATTTTGTGCATAAAAATGTAAATTATTAGCCAATATTACATTTTAAATAATGAAATGATGAGGAATGATGAAATGATGATTCCAAAATGTATATATTAAAAATATATTTATTCTATTGTGATAGCATACGCCATTTATGTGTGAATAGGTGTATATGGCCCAAATGTGTGACAACTTTCCCCCGGTCTCTCCTATTTAAAACTCCTTGGAAATGTGCAGGTGAATAAGTGGATGTCCGGTCTTGGGACAGTACTCACCCTGTTCCCGTGTGCTCTCTTCTTCCGCCTCCACTTCCTCTACTGGAGCCTCTGAATGTGGAGAAAAATGCAGGATGGGTTACAACATATTGACAAGTATGGATGTTTTGTTTCATTAGGTTTAAAATTTCATAATGTTCCTTGGAGTTTAGCCATTCTGTCAAATTTAAATTATACTGAGAGTGTGCAAACCAATCTCAGATGATGAACGATGAATTCCCAAAGGGCACAAAAGCTGTAGGTTATACCAGCCTGGGCACGAAGGGGACTGATGGCAGGCTTTCTAGATTAAAGCATGTCTCACATCTTTCAAATGCTCACACAACACAATTACACTTCTTTATGGTCTCACAACTGCTGCCAGTGAATGTGTGGCCATGTCTGAAGTCAGATGCCACGTTACACCCCTTACAAAAATGATATGGTGGTATAGCTATGGTGACAGATGGAAATACCATGATAATTAGATGTATAGTAAATGAGTATCAATATATTGATGTACTATGGTATTTAATATTAAGTACACTACTAGTCAAAATTAGGTATACACTTATATTTTGAATTTTATAATACAGTTTTATTTTAGAAGTAATAAAAGCTGTCAAATTAAGAATCAAGATGGATAGTATAGAATAGCATAACACAGTACAGTATTGGGGTTGCATTGCATAGTATAGTGTAGTATATTGTATGATGCAGTGAAGTACAGTACAGTACAATAGAATATGGTACATGGTAGTACAGTATAGTAAAGTACATTATATTATTCAACACTATAGTGTAGTGTTGCATAGTATATAGTGTAGTATATTTTGTGATGCAGTGAAGTACAGTACAGTACAGTACAATAGAATATGGTACATGGTAATACAGTATATTATTCAATACTGTAGTGTTGTGTTGCATAGAATATTGAATTTATTGTGTGATGCAGTGAAGTACAGTACTATAGAATATGGCACATGGTAGTACAGTATAGTAGAGTAAAGCACAGTATATTATTCGACACTGTAGTGTAGTGTTGCATAGTATAGTGTTATATGAACATTGCTTGGTCTGTGTCATATATGTTCATACCGTATAATATACTATACTGTGCCAGGCTATAGTATGCTGTACTATACTTTAAAGACAGATAAGCATCATTTAAGATACCTTCATCATGCTGCACCTCTTCTTGCTCCTCCTCCTGCTCCTCCTCTTGCACCTCTAAGCCAAACCATGCAGATTAGTAAACAAACAAACAGCCTTGACAAACAAACAAATGAAGAGAACAGTAATCACAAAAAAGCATGGAGCTATAAAAAGTTACTATTGTATTCTGTACTGTAGCACCGGAGTACTGTAAGTACAACACAAAACAGGTATGAACAATGATGGATTACTGATGACAGCCTTCAGAACTGCTCTACTTACTCCACAAACGTCATTTCTTAGTGTGATTTATAGAAACCAAGCGTGTGTTAAAAGATGACTAAAAAGTGGACAGACAAGCTCCAAAATATGTATGGTGGTTTACCATTTATTGTATCCACACTCAGAACACGGACAGTGTGTCATGTCATTTTCACTCTAATGATTTTTGAGATTTAATGTATACATCTGATTGGCTGGGATTGTGATATGTGGTAGAAGTTTTATCGCGCTCCTCCAACATTATGAATAATAGATCCATGAAGTGACACAAAATGTAACACAAACATGCTGCTTTTACATGCTGCTAAACACAGCAGTCAACAGCATATAGTCACGTGTTACATGTGATAAAGTATTTTGATACGTTATAGCTGTAAGTGCAATACTTTTATAATGTATGTTTAAAAGCAATATGATAAAACTGTGCTCACCCTCCTGCTCCCTGCGAAACAATAATAAAAATGATGCTGTTATTCAGTTGCTGAATCACTTTCTCAACATTTCTTGACTTCAGATATTAAATGCAAGTATCACATTAGTGGGATATGTGATACTTGGGGTAGTATTAATAAAATAAATCAAGAAAACAAGAAAATTCAGTGCATGCTAGGTTTGATAGTGTAGTATAATTTTTTTCTCATTGATGGATTGAATTTACTGTATTTGTTTACTGAATGTTACACTTACTCGTACTCTTCAACGTCTTCGGTGTCTGACATTTTGACTCTGTACAAAAGAATAAAATCCAGTTTTATTATGCATTTGGATTCTGAGACAATGAAAGTGATTCTGCTTCTTTTGCAGTTTTCAGATTTTTCAGTGCAAATGATCAATCGCGATTTTAGGAAAACATTGAACATTATTGACACGAGTTTCATCTTTTGAATGATTTTGAATTTGATAACATTTGAGCTGGCATAGATTCTCTACGATCATGCAAATTGATCCAAGTTTTCCAGCAGGATTGGAGAAGTTTCCACAGAGCTCGCTGTGTGAACTTTAGTCAAACCAAGAACATCTGACTGCATTAACAGTTGATAAGTGACCCAAACATACACTTTAAAAACAGTTGTGTTAAAAAATACACATTTTGTGTTCAGTTAAGGACAACACAGAATACATTAACTGAACACATTCTTGGGTCAACACAACTTGTGTGTTGAAAGCAACAAATAATGTGTTAAATAAATCAAACAAAACAAAGTGTTAAAATGAACACATCCATTTTTAGAGTGTATGGCAGGAACTTTATGTTATAATAGTCAACATTTTGTTCTAAATATTCTTTAAAAAGTCAAATAAAGCTATTTTAAATGTAAATATTTTATTTAAATTAAAATATGTTGTTTTGCACTGCTGAACAACAATTCTTACCTGATGTATAGCAGGGATCTGCAGTTAAAGCAAAGCTGTGGAGATGTCAAACTCTGGACCACCTCTTGTTCCTTCGTTCTTTAAAGCTGGGGGTCTTCAGGGGCTCATGCAGCAAGTTCTTCTCACTCATTGTGTTTATTTTTACCCTGAGAGATAAGTGCTGAACGGTCTTGCCATCGCTCCCTATAAGGTCGTTGCCATTGTTATGGAAGAGAGAACGAAGATAGCAAATGTGCATATCGACACAACTCTCAGAGGTGCCCGTTGATAACACATGGAGCTGTTTAGTGTCTGACTCACTGTGTGGCACCACGATAACCACTGCATATCTGCTCTCATGCCAATAGTCTGAGAAGATTTCTTTAAAAAATCGAATGAAATCGTGTTCCAGTGAAATTCATTTGAGCACTATAACATTTACACATTCAAATACAATTTTACAAAATCAGACCTGTCACAAATGTCCTGCTTATTTTCCAATGAACAGCTTCAAGCGTGTTTGCTAAAAACATAACACATCGCAACCAGTGGTATAAAAAGATTTATTCATTCGAACGGTATGGGCTTAAAGCAATGATTACATGATAAATCACAAGTGTTTCTAAAGATATAAAAAGAAAACCAAAAGCTTTGTTATGAGTCAATAAGCGAAGGCCTGATGAGACACATCCATTCAGTTCTGGATTGTGACTTTAGTGATTCTCTGGCAAGATAAAACAACTCCACACTGATAATTGGGGGTTTTACTGCCGGATTTCCCAGCATTAAATAGTAGTCATGCAGGTTTGTGGAAATAATGATGCTTGTACCTTCTACTGTGAGTTATGGCACAGGTCAGATGTGTCTACTATAACTTTATATGGTGTTGTTAACCCTTGTATGGTCTTCATGATCAATAAACCCACAAATCCAGATACTTTACAGATGTTTACTTCACCCAATTATAAGCAACATGCCAAGTGTGCCTAGTGTTTCAAATTTACCATCTGATAAATTTCGGTTATGATTTTTCTATGTACTGTAATGTAAAAAGAAAAATGGGTGAAAAAGACATTTATTAGGAATAAATATGATGAAATTAAATATATGTCTGAGCACTCTGAGGCTGAAAAACGTTTTTAGTAAACATTGAAAACAGGTCCCCCAGACCTGAACACCACACAAGGGGTAAAAGGAAGAAGCTGGACCGGGAACCACACAACACAGGCAGTATTCTTTCAATTGTATGTGAGGATAGAGAGCATTTTGAGAAGCAGTATTGTCTTGTCTAGACACTTTTATCAGAGCTTCGATCAGTGCACATCTGATGCAATAACATACGTATCGAATGTAAATTGGTTTGTTTTAAAAAGAGGAAAAAAGAGGCAATGAAAGGAAGAAAATGTTAATATTTTGGAGACGTTCCTTTATCTGAATCTGCTGTGAGAAAGGATTGTTGGAGCTTTGATTTTCACTTCCGCTCCTGTTCTGCTCCTTTTTCAAACAAGCTCTTCTTGCTTGAGATGTTCACGTGCCTCAGATCCTAAACATGAGCAAAACAATTCAACATCCGTCAATGGGGTATTATCAGAGAAAACATGGCACAATACAGTCATTTAAACTCATTTTCCTCTACCGTGTAATTTAGTAGAGACATTTAGTATTCAAACATGACAAGAACACGTCATATTTTACCCTTTCATCAAACATTTCATAAAATAATAAATGATAAATTTGTATTAATTTGATAGGTGTTTATTCATCATAGCATTATTTGTTTTAATATTTTTTTAATTGCCCTACTATAAATAAACTGTACAGTAATAAATGCAATTTTCTAAAGGCAGTAATTTGTATTTAGAAATATTTCATACAAATCAAATAAACAAAAATGGTCCTTTATTTTCATTTAAATAATTTGTTGTTGGGGGGAAATGACTTGACATGAGCTTTCTACGTGCGTTTCATTACATTTATTTTCCTCCGTGTGCCCTCCGTTAACATTTATCGAACCAAACATCATAGCAACAGAGCATGCAAGAAACATCATGTGTTATGCAGTCCATGCTTACATAATCCTGTACTACAACATTGTATTTTATAGTCCTTTACATGCATTGTCCTCTGTAGAAATATTGAACAGGGTCGTTTCAGGACATGAGGAAACTATGAAAATATTTAACAGGTCGTTTCAGGACATGAGGAAACTATGAAAATATTTAACAGGTCGTTTCAGGACGTGAGGAAACTTTGTGTCATAAACTTTATCGGTTGATTTCTGAGGAACCTCTATGGTGCAAATGATTCCACATTCATGAGCTGCAGGACAAATATTTGTGTGATGACTAACAAACATGGGCCCAGTGTAAAGTGAAATACTGCCACCTAGCCAAAATCTGCTGAAAAACAGCACTGAGCGATTCAGCTACTAAAATCCAGACATTGTTTTAAATATTAGAGTTATATTCAGATTTAAAGTGTGAATAAATGATGCCATCATTTTTATTTTTGGGTGAGTTAAGATTCTTAATGGAACTATACAGCCTGACACAAAACCATATTCATATATATTTCCCGTTGTGATGTTCGTCACCTGATTTTATTATTGAAGGCTGCATACAAATCGCAGAACTTACCGAAGGACTATGTGACAAGGTAAACGTTTTATTCTGAACCCATTGATTTATTCGACCAGAAATTCCCGAAGAAAAATTGCGGATGTCCTGAAAATGTAAAATGCATTAAAGTAAATAAATAACCAAAAGTTGTATTCGTTCAGAACTCTGCCACTAATAATCGCCATCACCTGTGTGGAGAAGATGTGGCTTTTCTCCTCTTCTTTTTCAAACAGCTCCCTCTTCCGTGACACCTCGTCTGCTAAACACCCAGTCTTGAGAAGCGTTGGAGATTTGGCCATCTCCCATTTCTACAATATAGATTGATTGATCTTATTACCTGTCAGCTAAAACCACCGAATAGGAGAACTAGAAGAGAAGCAGACCTGTGACGCATGAGCAAGTCGTTCCATTTTCTCCTGAATGGAGCGGGATGATATTCTTTGTCGTGAGCTGATGGGACAGAAGAGGAAAAGTAGAATTCAATTTAACGCTCTTGCTGAAATGCTGAACACTCAGAAAACTGTCTTGACTTACTTTCTCTGAAATGGGGACTTCTGTTCCTCCTCTTGGTCAGGATCCTGTGGGTTTATCAAAAGATAACTTAAGCTGATGTGGAGACAAAAAAAAAACGCATCTGATGTGTTTTTACAACAGTATAGACAAGATTTATAGTAAATAGGTCTTTACCTTATTGGATTGGAAGGTCTTCGTTGCAATCCGCACACTTGCGCTGTTGATGAAATTGGAACTCAGATTTAAAAAAGCATTCCTTTCACCCATGATGCAGACTTTTAGACTTTATGATATATGTATTATCTATTAAGGTCATATTATATAATATCTTTTTATGTGTATTGCATATGAAGAGTTTGGTTCCAAACTGAGATAACTCCGTTCTAAAAATCTAAAATCATGTTTTTTTATTGTGCATTCCAATTAATATCAATCAAACTGCAGTTGGTTTGTTGTGATTTAAGCCATAATAACTCAAACAATACAGCTAACTAACACAATAATACAACAAATAAAAAAATGATAACATAATAAAAAACATGACTTTTGAAAAATGTTTAAAAACCGAGTTATCTCATTTTAGAACCAAACTCTTCATATATTCTATTGTAGTTATTATTGATTTTTCTAATATTGTGAAGAAAGCAAAATGGTAACACTTTATTTTATGGTGCCCTTGTTACACATGATACATGTATTTACTATAGTATTTACTATACATTATGCAAAATTACATGTAACTACCCCTATACCACACCCTAATCCTAACCTATAGTAAGTACAATAATTATTTTTACTCAGTACTTAAATGTATAATTACATATCACAGGCACCGTAAAATAAAGTGTGACCAGCAAGATTATGTTTATATCTAAGAGAAGACGTCAGATAAACTTTCACAAGTTTATTGAATTTAGTCCCCCGGTAGATATACATTTTACTTAACACTTTGGAAAAAACTGAAATAGTTTATACGTTGGAAAAAATCTATGATGAAGGATGGGGAAAAGTTATAACGGCAGTTCAAATGTAACATGAACGCCCCTTTAGTGAAAGAAACACTCAACGGATGTTTTACAAAATAAAAGACAAACAAAATAAAATTGTGCAAATATCAGTCAATATGATATGATACGATATATCTTCATTGGTCATTTCTTGCATGTACAATTGCAAATACATAAAAAGCAAAACTACAACATTTATTTCAGAAACAACAGCAAACAAGCCAAACAACAGTAACATGCAATTCTGTAATCTATTCTGAATCTGAATAAAAGTTGTTTACTTAGAAAGAATGCTAAAAGTGAAATGAAAGGTTAAATGTACATGTATTGTGTATAAGTATTACCTTCTCTGTAGCGGCATGCTGTCTTCCTCCTTCTTCCTCATCATCTGAAACGTATAATAAAGTACAGAGCAGTTCTATGAGCTGTGTATGTGTTGACTTATTCAAATATTTAACCAACTATTTGAACACACCACAGAAGATAAAAAATGAAAAGTAAGTGTAATGTTGTTGGCACAGGCAAATGTGACTGTAAAGGCTTGCTTTACTGTGCACGAAATGCAAACTTTGACGCTGTATCTAGGAATATGTTGATTCTTGACAGTATGTAACATTAAAACATGGGCAGAATTATTTACATAGAGAAATGGGCACTTGCTTACCCTAAATGAAATGGTTCTGGAGCTCTGCCGTGTAAGCGCAGGTTTTTTTGCTGGTTCGAAATTGCTTGCTGTGCCATTTTCATGTCCCTGTGCATATATGAAGCCAAAGGAATAGTGAGACGATGTGAATGTATTGCTATATAAAAATACAACTTCAGTCATCATTTATTCACCCTCATGTTATTAAAAACCAGTGTATTTGACTGCACCTTCAATGGAACACAAAAGAAAATATTTTGAGAAGTGTCTCAGTGGTTTTGTGTTCATACAATGGAAGTCGATGGGGTCAATGGTGTTTGGTTACCAACCATTTTTAGTTTTTTTTTGCTTAAGACATTGTACCACTTTTCCCGTTCAAGTCATGTCTCCAGTGTTCCCCTAGAGGGAGTCCTAGTATCAATGTACTTTACATCTATGCACTCTGCAACCTCATGAATGGATCTTGTGCCAGATCAGGTCTAAAAATAATTCTTTAAAGCAATTCTTCAATTGCTTTAAGGGTCAAGTATGCTAATTAGTACTATACTATGGTAATCTTTGAAGTACCTTGGAAGTAATATATCAAAGTACTGTACCATAATCCTACTGTTTTGTAATGAAACAGCACCAAAATCAAAACAGCACCACTTCTGAAATATTGTGGAAGAACGTGGATGTCTCACCTCTGTGTTTCCATTTAGTGTTGGGCTCAGGGTGTCTGAGTGGGTGGGACTGTATGGGCTGTACGGTGACCCCTCTGGATGCTGAGAGGGCGGAGACTTGGGGCTGAGAGGAGAAAACACTCTGCTGGTTGCCGGGGGTGATGAGGGACTCTTATCAAAGGAGATGGAGAGAGAGCTAATCAAAGAAAAACAATATGATTTATTTTAAACAGGGAAAACATTGTGTTAGTACAGTATTATTATTGCACCATAATACACATCAACATTTTAAACTAAATTAAGCTTTTGCGATATTTGTATTTATTATAGTAAATGTACACCTCACAAACTTCCGGGATGATTTTGTGGGAGTCACTGATGTTGAATTTTGGTTGCTTGCATTTTCTGACTGCAAAAACAGAAAACAGTAAGGCAATTGTGAAAAACAAATACACATTTGTGTCATAGAGCACGTTTTTGGTTCAAGAAAAGATAACTGCAGCATCACATAAAATACTTATGGTCACATTTTGACCATTTGGCGGTTTCTCTAAATCTGCTTTGAAACAATGCCCATTGGAACTGAATTCAATATTTGTGGGTAAATTTTTTACAAAACAAACAAAACAATGTATGATTGTAGTTATTGTTATTATTATTTGGAGCTATTTGACTGATGAAATATCTAAATGACCTTAACAATCATAATTCCTGGAATTTTACCTTAAAACATAAAATCCAAATTTTTTTAAAGGGATAGGACACCTAAAAATAAAAGGTCATCATTTACTGACCTCAAGGATTCTAACAGCATTTTTGAGTCAAACCTAAAGTCAAAAGATACAAAATCAATCGTATAAATTTCTTGTCTCTCTATACCGCTGCAGCCCTTCTTCTAGAGAATTCACATTTATTTTCAAACCTGTCGCAGAAATGACGACACACTTCAGAAGTGGGTCAAATGACTTCATGTCCTCTCGTGTTTTGGCCCTGTAGGTGTGTGTAAGATAAACTAGACCTCCTGCAGATCTTTCTGTTAATCCTGTTAATGATCAAATACACACTCTGCAGGTGGTGTACTGACCTCTGACCCCTGGTCGCATGACAAACCTGTCAGATTTATACTGTATGAATGTGTTGATTCATAGACTACGAGTAGAACAATAGGGTGAAGACCAGCAATGTAGTTCACTGTTCTCTGTTGTCTGTTACGGACGTAATAAGAGACGCTAACAAATGTACAACCATTAACTTTAGGAAATCTTATCTTATTTGAATATTACTGGCCTGTTCAAACTAATAGGTGATGTCATTTGCACGGCTTCGATGGGCACTGCACACTGCACAAATTGGAGGAAAAATACACAAAAATTATTCTGCCAACGTGATCGCGCGGGAAAACATAACTGTTGTTCAAGGTTGTGATTTAGAGATGCACCAATTTATCGGGCAATAATCGGTATCGGTCGATAAACGCAATTTTTCACACTATCGGCTAGTTAAAATCGTCGACGATCAGGGCCGATATATCCTGTCAATCAAAGAGGACAGGAAAATGCAATGAATTTGTGCTCTGTATATAGAAAATGTTAAGAAACATCACCAGTTTTAAAGTTGAATATTAATAGTCATTATACTGTATGCATTAATAACATTCAGAAAGTTAAGTAAGGGATAATGTACCGGCAGCCAGTTGTTATTGCAAAAATAAGCCCTCAAGGGGCTTATTTCGCGATACCAGCCGGCTGCTTGTACAGTACATTATCCCGCTTATTACACTGGACAAAAACTGGACATGAAATGTGAATCTGAAATCTTTTATTAGCTCCTTTTAACCGAATGTAGACCTTCCTGCCAGGAAAAGCCGTTTACTTTCGATTTTAAGATAGGAGACGACATTCAAATGCCACAAACAGGCAATTTGGTTTAATCATTTAATGTCATATATGTTATTTAAAGACATTTTTATATTTAATTTGTCAAAAAAAAACGTCAAAATGATTTGCTGCATCCACCGTGTGTTATTAGTTTTGAGAGGTTGTTATTTGGGAATAACGGACCTGCAAATGTAGCGATTGGCCAATCAGAATCAAGCATTCCAACGAGCCGTGTAATAAGAATTATTAATCATTTGAATTAATGGAGAAAGTAAGTATCAGTGCATCTCCAGATATAGATTTTTTGTTCTATAACGTACAAATGAGATTTATACAGTCTTGCCCTCTCCTTAAATACTTCTGAGATGGCACACGTTTGTGTAAACTGTGCCAAAACATGCAAAGATTTAGATTAGTTTAGATTATGACAAGCTAATAGAAGGTAGACAGTACCAAGCCACATATATTAATACAACACTACTAACAATGATATTGTTTTAATAAAACAGAAGTATTTTCCTAAAGAACCCGTGTTTTCCTACCTTCTCATTCTTTTCTGAGTTATCAGAGGGTTCTGGTGACATGAGAGCCTCTACGCAACGCTGAACCTTCTCTCTGTGCTCCTCGTCCTGTTTCTCTCCCGTCAGCTCCACGTGGGTCTCCCCGTCTAAGCTGTCCTCCACTGTCCCACATTCTCCCTCCTTGTTCTTCATTAGAGTCTCCACCTGCCTCATCCTCCGCCGCTCGTCGCGGACCCGCAACATCTCCACAAAGTCCATCTGCAGCTGGTCCAGACCTCCCCCTGAGTCCTCACCGGATTCACCAGCATCAACTGATCCGCTAACACTGGAGACGTTAGATTACAAAATGTGTTTATGTGATGATACGTAAATCATTGGTTGCGGATTTTACATTTGAGTGTCAACTGAAGTACAAACGTTCAAGCAAGCAAAAGCAAAAGGAAAACTGTGTCAACTATTGATATGATGATATTCATACCTTTACGGTACCATAAACGCTTATCTGAAACTCTCAGAGGCTCTTGCCCATGTGTTATGTAAGTTCAATTGTGTCATGCAAATATTTCAAATAAAGTTTGCATTCAATTCAACCTATCGCTGAGTCTTATCAATCTAGAGCCCAATACAACCCTTAAGTTGACAGAAAGCTCTTTTTTATCTTTCTCCAGTTCATTTCATACCTACTGGTTTGTGGTTCTGCCTCTTTGTCTGGACTCTCATCCGGGTCGACAGTGGTGCTGGAGCTCCTTTCCTTCCTCCGCTTCTCTCTTTCCACTTCCTCCTCATCCTCCACAGTCCACTGTCGGGTCAGCCTGTAGATCAAACACATACACACCTCAAATGTATATATACCACGTTGATAACATCAGCTAGAACTACATAAAATACAGCATGCTGGCTTTAACCATTTTAGCATCCCATTACTCTGTATAGACTATCATTCGATCTGATGGATGACAGACGGATTAACTGAGTTTAACAACAACACAACTGAAATACAAAAAGAATGAGAAGATGTATTATGATCAAGGGTCTCGATGATATATCCCAGAGGTGGACTATTGTATTTCACCATATGAAAACAGTGTTTCATTGTGCAATAACTGGTTTTTCAAGATGGTTTTGGTTGAAGGATACTCAGTGTCTTAAATTTGTATGGGTGACATTACATTCCACATGAGTGCACTTGATGTCAAAACTTTAATCTCTGCATGTCCAGTATCGCAGTTACTTTCGGTTTTCATTTTAGTCAGGTATTTTATTTTAGGAGATTAAGATTATGCGTTTTCTTATTGCACTTTATGCCCCGTGCTTCTGTATTTCTAAGGAAAACTTTTATTTAACTTAAAAGAAAACTCTCTTTTGTTTAGCCTATTCATTAAAAAAATATTCTTTGCTTTTTTGCTTTAAATAATGAGAAAGAAAAAAAAGGCATCTCTCCATATGTTATAATGCCAAGAATGAAATAACAGACTCGCGCTCAGTTCTTCAAACATTAACCAAAATCAATAAACAACGAATTAATACATTTAAATGTACTCACGTTGATAAAGCAGACCAGTTTTTCCGGCTTATGGACATCGTTCTTGTTTATTTTATCGCAATGACTCCCGGAGAGAGAGAGAGGTGCGTGAATGTATTTGGTCCTGTCTGTACCGTGTCTACCTTTACCCCGCACCTTGACAAGAATCACGTCACATGACCATTACAATCATCACCTCCTGCCGAGCGTGCAGCAGGTGTGCTCGACTGCATGCGGCGCTGCGCAGATGAAACTGTAAATGACATCGCAGCACCGCGACAGCGAGTCAGATTTACTGCTGAAGAATTGTTCTCGCGATACTTTGATGTCACACGCGGATCGGTCTGCGATGCGAGTCGAGCACATCGATACAAAAGTCATGAAATAAACTGAACACACATTTCAGCGCTTCGCTTTTACCACAACCATAATTAGAAGCACTTTTTAAAACAACAAACTAGATTTTTTTTTAAAATATAGATTTTTTATCCATATTTAGTTTCCTTTTTTCACTTTTGCTAGTTTTGTTCATTAGCTAAATAAAACCTTAGCCTGTTGAGAAGTTTAAATGTATTAATACAATTGATATGCAATGAAATGTTCATACAAATGAATAAATTAAATAAATACAAAAAATAACCAAATACAGACTACATTATGTTAACTTCGGGCCAGCAACCATTTGTCCAATGAAACCATTTATATGGGCTTTAACTATATTTATGCATTTTTGTTGTTGTTTCTTGATACAAATGGCACTCTATCTGCAACAAACAAAAAGCTACAGTGGTATGAGGTTTACAGTTCAGAATCGATTGTAAATTCAGGAGCTGAAGGTGTTTGCTTTAGTTTTCAGTGCCACACCTACATTATAACACAACGGCAGACCTGCTGCCCTTTGACCAAGGTTTTATGAAAAATGAAGAGGAAGTCGTAGTAGACTATCCAGTATAATACTGGTTTGGTCATGTTCTGATAGCATGTGTCTTCATTACGGTTTTAGGTTTATTCATTGTTTAGCCTCTTCATTCATAGAGCATTCCACATAAAGAGCATAATGATGAACTTTACGAAAGCAAGTGCCATAAGTGCCCTTCACACCCCACCCAATGCCAAAACAGGGAAGAGTCCACTATGCAAATATAATCTTCATAACAGCCTGCAGTTAACACTATCACTAAGAATTGAAAAAAAAAACATTTGCATCAAATTAGACTAAAGAAAGAAGCACACCACAATTGCATTTATGATTATTCAATAAGTCATTGGGCATCGTAACTATTCTGCTTTAACACAAAAACGTTTATTCAAATTTTTTAAAGATAATTGTTTTTAGTTCAAACATTTGATTTTTAAAAACAGTCATTTCTGAATATTGGCAAAATCGTAACTAAAACCTTCAATTGCCAGAATATCACAGAAACAACATGTCAAACAGATGTAAGTTTAAGACTAAACATATATTCACGGCCTTAAAGGGGGCTACGCCAGCTCATACTTTGTTTATTTTTACAGCTTACAATAGCTCTTGTTTATAACAAAATATATTGACACAATACAAGCTGAACTAAGCTGGTAATTATTTACTTATCAGCCATTTTAAGTTACGCAATCATTTACTCCAATGCAACTGTCATGACATTACTGCACAGTTCAGTGCCACCTAAATTCAAGTGACACTATTTTATGTCTGTTATTAGAATTGGTATATTTAAAAGGGTGCATGAATTTAAATAAATGAGTCAAAGAAAATTGCATAACTTTTCCTTTAAACATCACTGGGTAAGGTTTAATTGTTTTGGTCTCTAATCAAAGTATATTTAACAGATATTATTTAGACAAATTTTATTAAGCAAATCAATCTGATTACATGCATATTAAATGTTTATTTGCAATTTTGCCTGCTCTTTGCACTATTATACTTGCATTACTGTTTATACATGAGTCTGAAATCTTAAAAGGGGTCATATGGCGCGAATACGTGTTATTCTGTGTCTTTGGTGTGTTATAAGTTGCCCATGCATGTATTAGACACGTTAAATTGCAAAAATGTAAGTGTCGGAACGAAAGATGCATTCTATCTAAAAGCGAATGCTCACCCAGACCTGCCTGAAGCGCCTCGTGTAGCCACGCCCCCACAAATCCACGTCAGTTCGTGGTATGAGTTGACTAAGAACGCAAATGTATACGTGGGCGTTTCTTTCAGTACAGTTGCTTTGGAACCTGATGTTCCAAATATGGTAAGAGGCGTTACATTTCCATCACACGCTTGCAGTTTTCGACCAATCACTACGCACTGGTTAACTGGCCAATCATAGCACACCTCGCTTTTCAGACCGATGAGCTTTGTAAAAAATCTGAAAGAGGAGATACATGCACGGTATGTGAAAAATACAGCGTTTTTGAACCTTAAATCATGTATACTGTACAGTACACATTGCATTACATCTAAAATAAATGATAATATTAGTTTTAGCCGTGTCATATGACCCCTTTAATATACTAGTTTCAAACAAAACATCAGGGTTTGGCCTCTCCTGTCGTGTTTCATTTGTTTCATCAAATAAACATCACTGAAAGGAAGATTATGTCAAGCCACTCTTCCAGACAAAAGCTTTTCTTACAGTATAACATGTAACTCTGCTGCAAACTCTCATACAATACTCAATGTGTTTTATGTTCAGCTCTATTGTAGGAAAGAATCAGCAATCTGTCATAGTTTTATCTCTTAAAATTGCTCATATCCCATGAGCCTCTGCTTTTCAAACACGTGTTGATGATGTCATCCTTCTGAATGAGCTCTGTAAAACTGAGAGGAGTCAGTGTGTATTGTTTCTTTTCATGTAGACGGCTATCACTTTATCAACAGTTGTCCAAGGGCCAAAGCCGATTGTTTTGAGAGTAAGGTTAGAAGGTAATGTTTGGAGCTCTGTCACTGGATTCACTTTGAGGATTAGCACTTTACTCTTATTCTCTTACACAGATAGTCTCAACGAATGTACAGTATGTGGGCCATAAATACACGGGAAAAGATTTTCATTACTCATTACTTTAAAACCACCAGAGGCATTTGCTGTTGTTCATTTCTGTGTCAGTTTTGTTTCACTTGACAAAATGAACACACTGAGGGTTTGTGTTATTTCTGCATCTGCAGGCTCTTGATAGATATCAACATCAGTTAATCTGTGTTACAATGACATCATTGCCTTCTCTTTGTTCTCTTTTTTACTAGTTTATGGTTGGATCGCACTCGTAGATCCATGGAGACTTTAAACCTAAGAGCGATCAGTACAGCAACCCCAAAACATCCTTAAGGTGGTCTTTGATCTACAGGAGGAAAGATTCAGTATTCACCTTGCCTTGGCATCAAATTCTTGGTAATGAATGAAATGTAATGAATCAACCTTCAGCATTTGGCTCACTTCGCCCCATAGCTGCTATTTTGGAAACAAAAAACAGCTAGATTACAAATTCAGGCCAATATGCAGCTAAATTATTTCCATGCTGGTAAATCACCAACATGCATTTTAAATATTTGTAGACGTGGATACATTTCCTTTGATGTTTTAGCCATGATATGCTAATATTTGACTCTGACAAGCCAAAAACTGCTTTTAAAGTACTTTGATGCAGTCCGATTCTCCCGTGTGCTTCACCTTTTCACATTCTTGCAGAAATAATGGGTGATTTCAAAATGTTAAGTCACATGGCAACAAAAGGGTTGAGTAGCTCAGATACAGCGGGTGGATCAACTTACCCACGGGCTCATCTTATCCCACTATCCCTACTGATAAAAGATTAAATTCATACTTTATGATAAGTCACTTAGTGTTAAAAGCATCTGCCAAAAGCATAAATGTAAATGTAGACAGCTACATTGGTTACACAGTGGTGACTATTAAGATTAAATGCGCAGGAGGTCCTGTATTATGAGAACCAAATATCACATGGCAAATTTCCCTGCTTATCAGTTCACTCTCAATACATTTATATAACAATAATCGTGGCAGTACGCAGGATGACTTTAGTATTTACATTGCAATTAGTCAAATGAGGACAGACGGGCATTGGGCAATACCTTTGAATTGACTATGTGGGTGGGTTGGTTGGGGCGGGCAGCCGTGTTTTCAGCATTACATTTGAAGATATGAGGACAAAACTGTGTGTTAGGAAGATGTTCACAGAATTTCGGAGATGTGAAGCATTATACCAGAAGCTCAGCAAAAAAGCATGCCATGCCCATGTGTTTGAAGGGGCGGAGCTTTTTCCATCGGATACACCTCTGTTTGCTTCCTTATCCAACACCTTCTTATCCAGCTACTCCTTTACCTTAGCCATACTCTCTCCCCCACATACTCATACACCCACACACACATTCAGTCTCAATAACATGGTTAGGACTCATGTGCGTCATCTAGTGGGGTGTAGAGGTATCTACACTAAGACAGGTATCTATGAACTTAAAAATATGTAAGAAATTCGTACCCGCTTGGACTTCGTTTAGAGCTGAGATGTCAAAGTATAATGCACAAAATAATGTATATAATACATCCAAAATGTTAATATTGATATAACAATTACCAAACTATAATATAACACTGTCTGATGGAATATTCGATTCTGATTGGCTGGAAGGTCGGTGTGCATTAGATTAAAACCGTTAATTACACGGCTCGTTGGAATGCTTGATTCTGATTGGCCAGTCGCAAGATCTGCAGGTTAGTTATTCCCAGACAACCTCTCAACTAATAACACATGAGAACCCAGATGCAGCACATCATTTTGACAGTTTTAAAAAATATATATTTTAATAACATATATTACAGTACATTTACAAATGCTTGATCCAAATTGCCTGTTCTAAACGTTGATTTTTCACCTTAAAACTGAAAGTAATGGTCTGCATTCGGTAAAAATGAGCTAATAAATATTTCACATTCACATTTCATGTCCAGTTTTTTTCGTGTGGCAAGTAGCTGTGTAATAAGCCGGATAATGTACACCTTCCGCTTCACGTCGGGTCCTGATCACACTGTGGGGGGTTATTTCTGCGATAATAACCGGCTGCCTGTACATTATCCCTTACTTAATGCATGTCTAGCCATGGATTATCTCTTACATGTAATACAGAAGTGTTATATTATACCGTATTTTATTTGACATGCACTTTGGATCATCTGTCTACTCAGATAAAAGATTTTGAGCAGTTTTGAGATTAATGAATGAAATCAAGTTGTGAGGCATTTTTTTCAATACTTATAAACATTAAAGATAAAAATAAGAATCGTAAAAAATTTAAATATCAAAATAATAAGCAATGATAATGGAATGAACTTTCAGTTTATTTGGGTTTTTGTTGTAATGAGTAGTAGATGTCTTCTTCGGTGTAAGGGGATGTGTTGTGTACTAATGAAAGATAAAAGAGAAGAGATGTGCACCCTTATTTAACCCACACTGACTGTTTATCTCTTATCTGTCACTGTAGGATATTATTAGAACACTAATCATTAAGTGTCTCACTTTAACACACATACACACAAACCCCCGTACACTTCTGATGTCTCCATATCTGTCTGTCTGTTGCATCACCAGTCTGGTTTATTTATTATTAATTCACCACTTGTCAAGATACAATTTCTCCCTAAACATTTGGATTCTTCGGTTGCTCTTTAAAGTACTTTTATTTCTGATTCATTTCCTGACAAAATATCACTTATTGCTATTATTATGCTTTTGTTTTTACCATTAAGGTCACTTTAGTGGCTGCTACGAGTTCACACGGGTGTCATTTCAACCACAAGTTTAGTTCATCATATTGAGTCTTTATTTGTTTCATCAACAAATTTATTTTTGTAAGATGCTTTGTGATAATCATTAATAAAAAATGATGTCGATATTCATGCATTTAAATGTATCGTGCCGTAATAGTCTTTTTTCTTAGACTCTGCCACCACATTATTGTAAGTCTAACAGTCCAGCTACAGTATGATCCTGCACGTATCTAAAACACAGGTGATGTCATTACCCATCAAAACAGCATGACATAGACCCTCATGCCATGGTGGTTAAACAACACCCAAAGCACCTGAAGTGATAGACTTAATATCAATAATAATACGTTTCCATTTGAAAATTGCGTTTTCGTTTTAAAAATGTGTTTTCCAGAGTTTTTACAATAGGAAACATATTGCACAGTTAGTTCTCTTAAGGATAGCAAACAATGTTAGCTGAAATGTGCAGTAATATATTCACGAGGTCAACTGTGCGAAGTTCAATGATATCTGTAATAGTTGTTAAAAATGATAAAATATAATTTAGTTTTGCCTGATGTTGTGATAGCAACAAATGTTATTCAAATAAAGAGACACTGTTCATATTTACCACAGCAGCCAGCAGCTAAAGAACAGTCTTCAAATGAGACAGTTATTAAGGCATATGGCGACACCTGCTGGTCGACCAGAGCCACAACTGAACATTGCATTTCTATTTCTTTCCCTCTACTTTTCCCAGAAGCTTTAAATACACATTTAATATATATTTGCTGTTTATGTTGTGCTTTTTTTTACAAAATGTGTTTGTTTCTCAAAAGTAAACATAGGCCTACTGTTTGTTACATTCCATTATACCACATTCCACATTATAAGAAACATAAGGTAAAACACAGTTGAAGGTCACAATACCACAATCAGTGATCAATAATTAAGTAACAAACTCATTTGAACAATTACAACTTTGCTTTGTAGACCCTCATAAAGAAAGACAAGAAACATATAACATCAAAGCACACAATCACAAGTAGGTTCAAATACATGTCAGCCCCAACCAGAGACAGAATAAATGTCATCATTTTATAAAAACAGCTCAGATCAAAAATCTAAGTTTAACCAATGGCACCGAAGGTTATTAAATGTATGTATTCCGTAAAATTCATAACTAATGGAATATTTAAAATTTTTGAGAAAGCCGAAGCTACAGCCTGGGGCGCGTCTTTCAGTTTGGTAGACTGGTGTGGATGTTCACCTGCCTTCCAAGACTTGGTGGTGGAACTGTGTACAAGAAGACATTTATAGATGCAAGCAAAGGTGAGCACGAGCCCTGTCACATATAGATAGAGAGAAAAGCAGATGGCAGGAGTCATGATTATCAGATGAGTCAATAGTTTACGGTATAATAAACATGTGTACACTTTCTGCTAAAAAGTGTGAATTTGACTGTAGGAACAAATGTGTATGTATTCTTTTTATATGGGGGCCATTTCATAGACTTCAATTGATTTTATATAAGGCTTATGATATATCCTATGCCCTAACCAAACCCCAACACGTGCAAGACAGTTTTATAGACTGAATTATGAGCCTTTTTTAGTGAGGACCTGTAAAATGTTCTGACAGGTCAGTTGTAATGATAATTCACTGTATTACTAAGGACATTTGGCCCTCACAAATATAGCTCAAATTTGCATGCACTCACGCACGCACGCACGCACGCACGCACGCACGCACGCACGCACACACACAAACACACTTGATGCCTCGCATGCTTGTGTCAGTGACGCACAGAACCTCCAGGAATGTGTGCAGAGAGACAGAGCTACCCCATCACAGACAGGCCAAAACGAACACAACATTACTGTTTTATTGAGCTCTAGATTTTCTTTCAGGATAAACCAATCAGCTGCATTCTTTTCAGCTTTTTCTGCCATGAATAGTCATTTCAGGAAATGTATTTGGCACGTTTCTAAGAAATTTAATTCTGACAAAATATAAACAATAAACCTAAAAACATTCCTTATCACTCCACAAAGTAATTCTAACATGTTTATGCATAACTGTTAGTAAAATAATCCAGTTAGTAAGAATTGAGCAGTGTTTTTTATCAGTGTTCAGCCCACTTTAAATGCATGAATTCATGTGCATGACTTTGACTCTATTACGGACAGACTAAATGCTCTCATGACCCGTCTGTGTGTGTGTGTGTGTGTGTGTGTGTGTGTGTGTGGGTGGGTGTAAAGGCGTATCCAGTGTGACTGCCAACATATGGTGACTATAAACTCTTATAAACTGGCGCACCACACCTTTGGAAAAAGATGCCACAGCATGTCCACATGCAAATCTAGGTATTATGTAACTGGAAGTGCATTGGATATAAATTTTTAAAGCTAAAAAAATTTTCTTTGTTCGCGCTGGAAGAAAGTCAGGTTGAAGGTTTGAGGGTGAGTAGGGTGAGTGACAGAACTATCACTTAAAACATAGGACTGAATGGGTGCCTTATAGGAATAGTAAATCTGAAAAAAAAGAACATTAACTCACCCCTCATGCCATCCCAGATATACTGTATATGGCTTACTTTTACAGTCAAACACATCTTTTTTGTAGAAAATATCTGAAACCTCATGTACATGTATGGGTCCAGCTTGAACTTGAAACACAAAAACACAACACATACAGTATATTTGTTTTAAACTTATCCAAATGACTCCATTAGGTTAATAAATGTCCTCTGAAGTGAAATGAAAGGTGTGTGTGAACTTGATAACTTCTTATCTTATTTGGTTTTTGTGTGTCTCGTGACACAATATCATAGGACGACTAGACACAAAACATGCATAACCAATGAATTAAAAAATATTTTTATACAATATACGTAAATATATATTTATATTATATATATATTATTTACAAAAATTACAAAATAATAATCATTTCTGATAGATGTAGGTGATTTTGGGTGCTTCAACATATTGGAACCAACAATAAAATGAATGCACGTACTGTAGATCTGGGATGAGGGTAAATTATGATAGAATTGTAATCCATCCATCCATTTTCTACCGCTTGTCCGAACTACCTCGGGTCACGGGGAGCCTGCGCCTATCTCAGGAGTCATCGGGCATCAAGGCAGGATACACCCTGGATGGAGTGCCAACCCATCGCAGGGCACACACACTCACTCATTCACTCATTCACTCATTCACTCACGCACTCACACCCTACGGACAATTTTTCCAGAGATGCCAATCAACCTACCATGCATGTCTTTGGACCAGGGGAGGAAACCGGAGTGGTCCTCCCCAAACACAAACAACACAAGTCGGAAGCGGGAATCAAACCCCCAACCCTGGAGGTGTGAGGCGAACGTGCTAACCACTAAGCCACCGTGCCCCCAACATAGAATTGTAATATCTGGGTAAATTATTTCTTAATTGTTCATTTAAGCTCTTGAGTAAGGTTTGTTCTGGACAACATCGAATGTTATGATCGATTATTTTACTGTCAAGCGGATGTTGTCTATCTCCATTTTTGGTTCGTTTGAACTACCTCTATGTATTGCATTGTTTTTTCGGTGCTCATGGGAACGGAAACATCTCAAAGCAGTATAATGGGTGGCCATCAGCCTTCAAATCCAGGCTTGTCCACACCACAAATTCTGAAGGATTCAGACACGGCAACCTTAACAACTGTTGCTGTAAATTCCCTTTGAAGAATTATGCAACATGCTTGTGCCGTAATACATTTATGGCTCTTGCCACAGAGCGACTCACAGCTTAGCAACTTATTGTGACAATTAGTATATTTTGGTCTAATTACGCACTTCACACGCCCAAAGACATTCATGAGAGCACTTATTTTGACACTGCACAACAAGACTATTTCACAAATATAGTAAGGTCAAGGCGTAAGGAAAGTCTTGGTAAGGTTTCGCCGCCGGGCCGCTGAGTCATGATTGTGGCTTTTTTTTAACAGAGCCTTCTCAGTAGAAAGCTTTGGGGTTTTCCAATACACACAATCTCCCTATTATTGCAACACCACAGGCACGGCCCTCGGCATTAAAACCGCCTGGAGGTGGGACAAGAGCTATACAATATGCACACAAACTGACTTCTCCGTATGTTATTATCAGATTAAGTGACCTCACGGATCGCAGTGTGTTAGTCGCCTGTTTTTGACCACAAATGGGTTGCGGCGTGTTTCAGATCACCGCTGAATATAACACCTCTGCTTGGAGCGCGTTTAAAATGTAACACTTGAATTTTACGGATTACCGCACAATGACAAAACAAACTCGCTCTTAAGACAAAAAGCCCTGTTTGACAACTTCTCAAAGGGCCGTCAGAGGTAAACTGACAACTGAGGAACACAGAACAGGCGGGACGTTATTAGTCAGTGAGGCCATTGTCCGGGCATGTGCCGCACAAGCACTTGAGTTTGAGAGTCGGGTAAATGAGGGAATTATGGGCTGCACTCGTCACATAGGATTGAGCAGGCGATTGTGAAATATCCTTTATTAAGAAATTCACACTGATATAACGTACAAAGCCACAAATTATTTTATTTATTCGAACAATGCTATACAAAAAACCCTCCTTTCCTTAGAAGAGCACAGGACTTTGGCAGCCGTTCAGGCTATGAAAGCTAGAGAATATGGAGAAACTGTGTAAAAGTAATAACAACGTTGCCCAACAGAAACGAACATCGAGTCTTCCATTCATCCATGGGATACGTTCCAAAAAACAGCAGTCAGGTCTTCCTGCTGTGTTTTAAAACCCTTGAAGGACGACTGAATGAATCCAGGTTGTGTTTTCAAGCACTTCTGAAATGTTAAACAGTTCGGCACAGGGGCCGTGATTCATACTTCATCGAATGTCTTCTAAAGCGGCATCATGCTTTCATTTATAATACTGCTGGGTGTGAATGCAAAACAATGTCCTCCATTTAGCACGAGGTAAATGTCTCTTGAAAAATGCAAAGTCTTCACCAAAATCCACACAATGTGACATTTGCATGCGTTGAATTAGAGGGATGAGCAATCCAGCGGCTTCTGCAACAAACGTGCGAGGAAAATAATTCCACTGTTTAAGAGATTCTCCGTGCCGACTGACACCAACGGATACGATTCCATCCACTTTGTTCGTGTGCACACAAAAAGGCGTGGAGGTGATTTCAAAAAATGGTGGAAGTACAAAAGAGTCTTCAAACTTCTTTGTGGTGGAGAATCAGAACAAATCTTTCTTCAGCATTCAGTCTCTCATTCTTGGATTCAGTCCACGTGTGAGCTGAGATATTCTAGAGGAAACAACAGTTAAACTGTGTCAGTGTGATGTTGAAAAACTTATTAGCAAAGAGGAGTGTGCCTGCGGTGCAAAATAAGAGCAGATGTGTTCAGTCAAATAATTTTTTTAACACACCACACATTCATTCACATCTTCCTATAAGCCAGAAAAGTCCCAGATGAGATCTCTCAGTTGTTTCTCCGAGACATGATAATAAATCTTGAGCAAATGGAAACGTTTGCTGAAGTCTCAGATATTTCTCACAGTGTCTCCACTAGAGTTTCAGAAGAGATCTCAATAATGTGGCAAACTGAGCTCAGATATGCCAAGTCTGCAATGAAACATTTCTATTTTTAAAGATTTCAATGCAATCAAATTTATCCCAAATCAGAATTTTTTAGCCATACAGTCTACATTATTTTATACCACCATACTATAATAGGGACAGTTACCCAAAAAATGTAATTTACTCACCCTTGAGTTGTTACATATCTGTATAAATGTCTTTGTCTGATGAACACAGAGAAATATATTCGAAAGAATGCTTGTAACCAAACAGTTCTTGGCCATCATTGACTACCATAGGAAAAAATACAATGCTAGGTGACCTAGAACTTTTTGCTTTCCTAAATTCCTCACAATATATTTGTGTTGAACTAAACAATATATATCTTATATATATATAGACACCCACCCACACACAAGAATTATTTCTACTACGGTAGTCAATGATACCCCAGAAATGTCAGTTGCTAACATTCTTCCAAATATTATTCTTTGTGTTCATCAGAACAAAGACATTTATACAGGTTTGGAACAACTTGAGGGTGAGAAAATGATGACAGAATTTTCATTTCTGGGTGAACTATCCCTTAAATACATTATGAATGTTTACTGGATGTCCTCAAAGCTATTATGGGGTAAACATCTGAAACACAATTGAGAATTCTTGAGTAAAAAACACGTGCAGGACATGGCATGAAATCCCTGTCTTAAAAAACACATTTTGCTTATTTCTTCTGGATGAACACAAATGAAATTGCAATAAAACCTGATCCTTATTCTCCTTGGTTCACCTTTAAACTGCATTTTGCTTTAATACACACAGACACCTCAAGCATTGCTGTCATCATAATGACTTGGCCATGCAAATGTGTCGTGATTTTCCCATAGACGAGAACACAAACGCCATAACTGGCAGTCTATGAATAGGTGCGTTCGAGTAAATGAAAAGCAGCTGTGAACGCGCAAATGATTCTCCGTTCTAGAATCAACCATTCAGAATAAAGTGCTCGTTTGTTCAACAAAACGGTAACAGCGATGACCGAATCCGCTCGTCGGTCGTACCCTCAAAGCTCGACGTCTCCCTCCCCGCAGCTGCCCAGATGTGACATATGTCTGTTCCTGCCGGTCTGAACGGCGACGCGGTTTTTGAAGCGCACCAGCGCGAGCGCGATCTCCGCGTTCCACGCCGTTCCCTCCTGCTGGCACCTGAAGTCGATCTCTTTGCCGTCGCTCATCACGATGGTGAAGTACACCAGACCCCGCGTGTACTCCACGCAATCCAGGGTGCCCATCCGCTCGAAGCGCAACTCTTTACCCTTCTCGCCTTTGCGGTCGTACAGACGGATGCCGTCCTCCGTCAGAACGCAGCGCTTCTTCTTCCACAGCTGTAGAAGTCCATTGCTCCTCTTCTCCAAATAGCCGTCCTTCATGACTTTAGTCAGGCTCATTGCGAGTGAAGCGTGAAAACGTCAAAATAATCTGTAGTTGTTGGTGCGAATCCCGAAGGCGACGCGTCCGCTGCCGTTTACTTGGAGATTTTACGCAAACGCGCATAACCGATGCGCGCCTACCGAATTTAAAGCTTCATTTGTGCCGTTTTCAACTGGAAACGCTAAAAGTGATTCCACTAACCGGTTCTTGTTTATGACATATCGTCGCTGCAGACGCCTGGTTAAAGATCCATTTCCGACTTGTATATATTGCCACAGTTGACTTGGGAGTCCCGTAATGTGGGCATGTTGGTACATGCTCCTCTGAAAGCGACACTTCTCGTGTTTCCGAAGGACTCACCCCCACCCTATGTGACGTCACGGGGATTAGCCCTACTTTACCCGCGCGCTGGAATGCTGCTGCCTGATAAACATTAGCTCGTGCATCCATTCATGCTCTGACGTTTTTACGTCCCGTTGCATTTGCCTGAAAGGATAATTGTTTTAAACTAAGTGTAAACGATAGTGAACGCTGCTGTTAATATACTAGATGATTTATACGGGAATCTATCACCCCTGTTGAAAAAACAGCATATGCTGGTTTGGTATGTTTTGATGCTGGTTTAAGATGGTCATGTGCTGGTTTAAGCTGGTCAAACCAGCATCAAAACATACCTAGCCCAGCATATGCTGTTTTTTCAACAGGGATAAGAGATAATTTGCACCGATTCGAAGTGACCCCATTTGATTAGATGAGTTGTGTAAGAAAAACTAACTTCATACATACACAGCAACTTAGATCATTTTAGGATACGCAACCATCATGATTTCCATTCAGATAAAATGCTCTCATCAAACAAAATAAAAAGAAAGAAAACGTTTTTTTGAAACTCCTTTACCTCCCCATGCGATGTCCTTGTTGGCACTGTCAATTAATTTGTGTTTCTGAAAAAACTTCATACTGGGTAAAGATAAATCTTATTCATCTGAAATTATTTGTAAAACAGGACATCACACCAAAAGAAAGGTACTCATAAAACATTGTCACAATCCCAATGTAATTGTGCAATAATAATTAAGTGCAATATTAATTATATCCTCCAGATAAGACACTTTTTATTTTTTATAGAACTTTTTCTGTAAATTATATTTAATTCTGCTGTAGCACATACCTTGTACTACAATAGTCCATTCTTATTTTTCACTTACATATTTACATACACACATAGCTTTACTCTCTATATACGTTTCTTATGTTTATTGTATTGTATTGTATTTCTTAATTTTTTATACCCATAGGCCCTTATTTAAGTCATCTGTGTACTGTATTCTATATGGTCTCTGTGTACTGTTGTTGCTGTTTCTGTGAACTGGATGCTCCTGTCACCAAAACAAATTCCTTGTATGTGCAAACATACTTGGCAATAAAGTTCTTTCTGATTCTGATGTAAAAAATGATGTGCTCAAAAAACATCAAGGTTCCATTACTTTAACGTATCAAAATTATTAAATTCATTTCAACCTAATTGTATAAGCTTTATAAAATGCAACTATCATTTTAAAGTCAGTTTAATTTCAATTCAAAATTTAAGGCAGTTTTTTAACTAAAGCTTTTACTATTTAACAGTATAAAGGTTTTGGAAAGTTGTGATTTTTTTCATTCTTTTGACTGTGGGACCTTATATGGTTAAAAGGCTATGTGCCTTCTAAAATGATGTCACTGGTTTAATAAAGGGCTCATCTAGAATGATCAGCATCTCTCTGTATTGTCTTGATTGACAAATATTTCGATACATTTAAAGAGCTAAAGGGTCTAGGTTCTGGACGCATGCAGAAAACATTGGTTGAAAGAAGTAACCTATCTCCATGTTGCATTGCATTTCTGTCTTTTAGGAATGACGGGGAGCGAACTTATAGATAATGTAAACCTCATTGATGCAATAGAAATGGAATGATGAACATCTTAAAAGGTCACTGCTGCTGCGAAATATCGGCGCTCCTCTCATAGCTGAAACCCTGGAGAACACATTCTGCATTCTGTCCACTAGAGGGCAATCTTTCTCCTTTGTTAAAATTTGAAACCCAACTCAAAAACCTATACCCATATGGTTTTAGGAGTGCCATACCACACAAACAATTTGTTTTTTGGTTCTCTTGTCATTTATCTCTGTATGTGTTGAACCTATACATTCTCAAAACACACTTTAAAGTGTAAGGTGACAGGGGCGGATTCAATAACTTTTATAGACCTTATATAGGTTTCTGTAATGACCTTTTTCATTGGATAAGTGCTGTGTCAAGGGAAGTAGTTGGGTGAAATAAATAAGTTAAAATTTAAGTAAAATATGTAAAACTAATAGAAAAACCCAGCAGAAGAAATGCATAACCACTACGTTTTTGATAGCATGTCAATAGCAAGCTTGACATTCTTCAGAACTTTGATATTCTTTAGAACTACTTAAGTTCCCTACCAATTCAAAATGCTTTATCAAGGACTTCCCGAGGGGAAGTGACATGACTGTAAGTGTCAGATTGTGTTTGTTTCAGTCACAGTGAAACTGAATACATTTTTGACATAGTAGGATTGTTAGGTCATAAACCTTGCATGTCATCAATTGATGTGAACAGAATGCGGTTGCTTTGTCATGCTCAGACCATAAAACTGAATGTTTACATGCAAAAACTGCAGAAAGTACAGCATGTGAAATAAGCAGACAGTGAGAGTGTTTTACACAAATTAATAATCAATCAAATTGACAAATACATTCATAGCAAAGTAAAAATTTGAAAATACAACATTGTGTGCGTGGCTAATGCATTTTAGAATAAATATTGCAACTATCTTCATTGTTACACTAATAGAAATTAAAATAACCTTGAATTTCAATCTTAAATGGAGAGAACCTAAAATGAAATGGAAATTTTTTTAACCATATCTTTAAAAAATATATTTAAGAAGCATTTTTGCCTTTTTATAGACAGTACAGTATATTAGGAGAGGACAGGAAGCTGTAGGGTGGAGGGAGGAAAGCAGCTTGAGCCACATTGCTACCACTAAATATATCCCAGGCACAAATTACATCATATTTTAATAATTTATAAATGTTTGAATGTAATGCACACCAATAAAAAAAGACAACACACATATTTTAACTTGTATTTGACCTCGTTCCTATGCAAGTTCAAAGTGCATGTATTTTTCCATTGACAGTGGAATAAAACCGCTTAACCTGGTGCATCTTTAGCCAAGGAATGTCATCTTTCATGCTGTGAATAGAGCTGAAGGGAAACATTCTTTACAGTGATTAAGCTCAAACAAGCATGTGGCTTTAGTACTTGTGTGTGTGTGTCCATCCATTATACAGAACAGACAATAGATCTAAGCAGAAAGCACAGCTCAAGTTCCACTAAATCTCTGTAATTTGAAGTGAGCATTTAATGTTAGTAGATTAAGCGTTAATCCCATGCCCTTTACATATTTGACCTTCTTCCAAGTGTTTGGTAATGTTCTAGAGTTTAGTCGAGACGTTTACAAGGTCTTTGAAATGTGGAATGTGTCATATTGTGATTGCGACTTTAATTTCCTCTTGACGGACTATTTGAGGACATCGACATGCTCGTGGTTAAGGAATGTGCGGTGTTTTGCTGTTCTATTGAGTGTGTGACAGCGCACCAGCCCCTTGACCGTATCCAAAACCCTTTGGTCCAAAGTTTTTGCCATAGCAACCTGCGTAGAGCACAAAATGAGCATGTTAAGAGAACTCAGATGACAAGACTAGATATGAGTGTGTGTATATAAGATTGGATACTCTGCCTTTGCAATAAATTTCTCCATCCTTGTCGGCTAAAGTTGTGGACTCGAGCCCCTTACCGCACTTAGCACATCGGAAACATTCCTTGTGCCATGCCTACGAGGAAAAACAACAGACCATCATTGAAAACCATCTCCAGGGGTTCAGGGCTGATGGTTAAGGGTGGCATTTGGGACTGAGATTTACTCAAAAACACATGCGTATTATTCAATGTGTGTGATTCTCATTTTTTCACGTACATTTCCGGCCCCTATGACTTTTTCAGCTGCGTAAACTGCCTTACTGCATCGTGGACAAACATCAGAGCCACCGAACTTTTGAGCAAACTTGGATGTGTTGGGGTTGTTGGTTGGCTGGTGCTGCTGAGTGCTGCCGTCGGGAGAAATAGAACACAGTCAGTGAGTTCAAGTTTAAGAGTTTTAGATTAAAGCAAGGTAAATAAAAAGGTTCATTACTCTTGCGGTTTAATGCCCAGCGACTCTCCTTTGTCCATGCTCAGAGTTCCAGCACCGCCGCCGTACCCGTAGCCCTTGGGCCCGTATTTTTTGCCGTAACAGGCTT
The DNA here is from genome assembly GCA_006030095.1 of Triplophysa siluroides. Classification (NCBI taxonomy): domain Eukaryota; kingdom Metazoa; phylum Chordata; class Actinopteri; order Cypriniformes; family Nemacheilidae; genus Triplophysa; species Triplophysa siluroides. The sequence goes on from VCII01000161.1 coordinate 626,610, forward strand.
TGCAATAGATCTCGTTCTCATGCGTGGCCACAGTCGTGCTGTCGAGATTTTTCCTGCACACCACTGAAAGGAAAAAGATGAAGACATAGGCCTAAATAACAAATAAATAGCACAAAATAAATATAATAATAGCACAGTTAAAAAAGGAATATTTTGTCAACATTTCTGAAGACGGTATATTTTCTGGTTTCGTAAAGATTAGGCAGAGCTAGATGTTAATGCAGATAACATTGAAAGATTTATTTTTAACACATTATTGTCGTTGTGTATTATATTCATTTTGTTATGAACATTTATTATTTCGATGCTTTTCAAATATATTATTAATTTATTCATTATTAAAAACAAAGAAAGAATTTGAAGATAATCTCTATATTGGTATAGATTGATAGATTCTGCTGTTCTTGTTTAAAGAATTTAAATTGTGAGCTCCAGCATCTATCAGACTTTCTTTTTATGAGTTTTTCATTAAAGTGGGCTTTAATGTATTTTTCTGCAGACTGTGTGTCTGTGTCTGTTATTGCAGCAGTACTGCGTGCCATTCGGTGAAACGGTAAATTCAGACAGCAGAGGGCGATAGAGAAACAGCATGAAATGAGCATGAATATGAAAAGTGTTACTTACTCGACCGTATTGAAATAATCTTACTACTAGTATTATAGTAAAACGACTGTTACTGTAGGAGACACAATAATATTTGATCCGCGAAATTGCGCGAATCTAAAGTAGCGGGCGCCTCGTTAAAGTACCGCGAGAGCGAATAACTCTCGCGGTACTTTGATTTCATACGCCGAGCCGGCTGCGCAGCGGCTCACGATGAGCACACCTGTTTTCAACAACCCCACGCCAAACGGAGCAGTCTGTGACTATTCTCTTTTAAACAGGAGTAAAAACTGTGAGACGTTGTTCTCAAATGCTAATTCAATTTAGGTATATGTTAAGTAGTATTTAATTGTAGGGTAGGCGTGCGCGTTCAAACAATACTGCCAAGTGTCTGAGCAAATCTATAACATATAATGTCTTATTGCACGTATATAGCTTACTTTTGAATTACCGTTAAAGTACGATTTCCAAAAGGTATTGTCATTGTAGAGAAAATGACTTTTTAAAAGCGGTTTAATATCTTCATATGAGATATGAAATTGTGTCTGCCTTTGGTAAACACGGTTAAACATAATGAAGTGAACTACTCTGGATGCACAGCTTATCTTCTGTTATTCATACACAGGAAAATGAAGGGAATTTACTGCACAGGAAGCAGGATCTGTGGAAGCTCCGCCCTTCACACTGCACTTCCTCTGCAAAGTACACCGTTTTCTGACAGCAGCCACATTTGTTTCCCCCTCCGAGAGGCATCCTGCAAGATACACACCACAGTAGATTTGATCTTTGACTGTGTTCATGTGTGTATGCACAGTCACGTATTCATTAGATTAATGGATATAACATATAACATAAAATATAACATTTAAGTCAACATGAAATCAAACAGGAAAAAGTGTTTTACAGATTGTGGCAGTGACTATTATAAATGATTTATCCGTGCACACCATTAATATTGTTTTTAATTCATTTGCACTTGTAATCTTTAATCGAAGACGTTAAGCTCCTCTCAACAACAACTCTTCACCACATGACGTCTGCAGCAAAGAAGAGGTAGGACTTTACTGACTGTCCAATGGCCAGGCATTTTTAGCCCTCCCTTCAGGCCCAATTTACAACAAACCAATCAAAAAGGGAAGTTCAAAATAAAGCCTGGCCCTTTTTTCTAATTTCACTCGGACATATGTCATGATACGGAAAAAGAATTCAATCGCGACTTCTGTTTCATGGTGACTTTAAACCTTTTTTTGGGGGGAGTTGGGAGGGAATCTAATATGCCCAATACTGTAGTGTATTTAGTGTCATGAAATGGAAAGAATTATTTATAAAGTGTGGTATTCATACAGCCAGAAAACACTTCGTTATTAAAGTTTGCTTATGCCAAAATTGGATTAGAAACAGATACAAAAGAACATTTGGTCTGTGATCTGATTCCAGAGTACAGCTTGAAGTTTGCTGCTTTGGCATATTTGCCTGTTTTCCAAATATTCCTCCGAGTGTTTAGGATCAAAACGAATCCCTCCTGATCCTGAATCAGCTTGATCTATCCTCAGATATATTAAAGGGATAGTTCACCCAAAACTGAAAATTCTGTCATCATTTACTCACCCTCGTGTTATTTCATATCTGTAAAAATGACTTTGTTCTGGTGAACACAGAGAAAGCTATTTGGAAGAATGCTAGTAATTTTCAGTTCTGGGACATCACCGACTACCATAGTAGGAAAAATGAAATGGTGGTGCTCCAGAACTGTTTGTTTTCCTAAATTCCTTAAAACAGAACAAAAAAATATACCATATCTTTTTCTTACTATGGTTGTGGATGATGTCCCAGAACTGAAAATGGCGAACATTTTCCAAATATCTTCCCTTGTGTTCAACAGATCAAAGAAACTTGAAACTACCCGAGGGTTAGTAAATTTTTCAAAATACTAATTCTTTCATGTTGTTCCGAACCTGTATGACTTTCTTCTGCAGAACACAAAATATATTTTGAAGAGCGTTGTTAACCAAACAACATCAACCCCCACTGGCTTCCATTGTATTCAACACAAAACCACTGAAACATTTCTTAAAATAATCTTCTTTGGTGTTCCACAAGAAAGAAAGAAAGAAAGTCATAAGGGTGAATAAATGATGACCAATTTTATATTTTAGGTAAACAAACACCTCCGCTTAGCATTTTATAATCTAGTTTTCATTAGGGATAAAGCCAAACCAAATCAAAGTACAGTAGTAACATGTTGCAGGCAGTTTATTATCCACTGATCTGCTCTAATTGCTGGGAAATGTCTCATTTATTTGTCCATAAATGGTCTTGTTGGACGTCTTTGAGACATTCCTGCATAGTTCTGCAGTGTCTAGTCTAAATACTAGTGGCGGCCACTGGCTTCAAACATGTTGGGTCATCAGGGATGTGAGGAAACACCACTCGGCACACAGCCACCGAGAGTCAGATATGACTCTTCTTTTGAAGACAAGTTTGTTTAAAATACACAAAATTAACACTTTTCTGTAATGCTGTTGCAGAAGGTCACAAGCAGGTTGATTCAGATAATACATTAATGGAAAGTATTCAGTCTGATCAAATGTGCTTCACACTTCTTGTGGTGTCCAAATATGGCTAACGCCAGACACAATATGAGCGAAAAGTCTACAAGGTCGCCCACACAATCTATTACAATCTATTACAGAGTTACTCCCTCTCTACACATACGCAAAGTGTTACAAAACAATTGCACTATCTGCTAACACAAACAGATACATTATTTTGTGACATGTTTAAATATCAAAGTGTAGTATGATCATGTTTTTGTTTAGAATATAAATATTTCAGTAAATCGCTATTTCCTCACACAGTTTTATCTTTTCAACTAGTTTCCAGGCCTAACTTTTCCAAAGAACATTTCTCAAATTGAATGATTTTCAGAAACCTGTTATTCTTCTAGTTTGCTCAACAAGACCAGACAGGTCGCATTCCTGATTCAAAATTAGAAAAGTCACTATTTTGCGAATTAACTATAAAATAAATGAATCAAAGTGTACATGTTAGATTATAGGCTACTCTCAAATGAATATAGTTTTTACTCTATTAAAGTGTTTTTGTGTCCAGCTCAACACATAACCCCAAAAAAGTTGATGGTTAGAAAGAATGCAAAAGAATTTCAGGAAAACACAACTTTATACATTCACAACCTGAAATGGTTACAACCTCACACATAAATTGAGAGCACCGACATACCAGAGAAAGGAAAGCATGTGGGTGTGACCAAAAAACAGTGAAAATCTTTTTACCTGTCGTGATCTTTGGTGTGATCTGATGTTGTAGTCAGAAGCTCAGCACGAATGTGGAAATGCGAAGAGCTTTTTGTGTTTCTTACAGACGTAACGGCGGAGGGTCTGTGTCAGATCTGAGTACAGGAGCTCTGGGGCGGAGCGATGAGGGAAGTGAGTCAAAACTATGTACGGTGGTGAGAAGTTAAAGGAACAGAGCTGCTTCGTGACCCTGCTGTGTGTGTGTTTGCTCTCAGACTGTAAGCCCCCTCTGCTGGCTGACACACTTCACATTCCCACTGAAAAGCTTTGAGTCCAAATTCCTCATAAACAGGGACATGAAAATAAAATAACTATTTAGTGTTTTAAGAAGAAGCATCCCTTCTCCATTTGTTGGGTATTATTGCATCTGGTAATCCACAAAATCTTACAAAGTATGTTGTTTCTTAAAAACGTGCGTTCTTTTTTGTCACATCCGGCATGAATTTTACTCACTCGTATGTAGACATTTTCCTGATGTCTGGACTCTAGGGGTTTAGTAAAATATAAACGGATGGTTTAATATGTTTATAATACATATATTCTCTGTGAATTTATATTTCAAGTTTAGACTGAAAATGTCACATCCATAATGCTGGATTTGCACAAATGGTAATAAGTCCTCCATGGTTCATTTTTCTAAGAAACATTTGAACTCAAATGACGCTCTTTTAACTCAAGACGTAATAACTTTTGAAGCAAGACTTGTGTGTCTTGAAAAAAAGCTTTTTTTTTTTACAGATAACACTTCTCCATTTAACTACCAGTTGTCTTGAGGTTTCTGACACTTTGAAGAAAAGAGACCGTACAGAATATTCTGTTAAATGTGACTTTTGTTGATAAAGGATTTATGCTGTCAAGATTTTGCTTAGTGATCTAGATGTCAGTTTACCCTTTATTGTTTACGATGCGTTTACACCGACAGATTGAGTCCAGCTGCCAGAAACAAATGAAGCAGCGTTGACCTTCACATTTTGATGCTCGGGTGGGTTTAGAAATGCCAGGAGCATGTGGGCAATGTACTACGGTAGTCTTCAGAGTAATTTAATATCCCACCAGGCATTGCCTGCACACACCCGTCTGTCACAGTATCTCCTCTTGTATCTGGGAAATTACAGTGCTGGAGTTATGCAAGTGTGGTGAGTGGAAATCTGGAGCTCGGTTTGGGTTGTTTTTAGTCCCAGTGACAGAAAAGTAAACTGTGAAATACAAATGAGAACTTCAGTAGAATGAGTTTGTAGGCCAATGCATGTTTGCATGTTTCTGTGTGGTTTTTAGGAAGTAAAAGATAGTTAAAAATGGGATTTGAATGAAAAATATCAGGGAATAACATTTAATATCTGTAAAATGAGGTCATTAAAATGTAGCCCCTAAGACTTTAAATAGGCTACTTTTAAAGGGACAGTTCACTACAAAATAAAAGTTCTGTCATCATTTACTCACCCTCGAGTTGTTTTAAAGGGGTTATGTGACATGGCTAAAACGAATATTATGGTTTGTTTTAGATGTAATGTAATGTGTATACACGATTTAAGGTTCAAAAACGCTGTATTTTCCACATTCCGTGCATGTTTTCATCTCATCTTTGCCCCGCCTCTCTGAAACGCGCATACTTTTTACAAAGCTCATCGCTCTGAAAAGCGAGGTGTGCTATGATTGGCCAGTAAACCAGTGCGTAGTGATTGGTCGAATACTGCAAGCTTGTGACGGAAATGTAACGCCTCTTACCATATTTGGAACATCAGGTTCCAAAGGAATTGTACTGACAGGTTAGTCAGACACCTTACCTGTGTATACATTTGGGCAGTCTTAAGGGCTCAGCATACTACATTCGAAATTAAAAAACAACCGTCTGTGACCTGATTTCGAACAAAATCTGGTCCAAACGACAATTCGTTTCACTAGTTCGTTGCAGAAAACCAAACAGAACTCTCCGGGAAAGTTTGTGTTGGCCGGTAAACACCCTCAAGCCACCATTGGTCAATAGCTATTACATAATAGGTGGATGTGTTATGTAGCGCCACCCGATCTGTGGGAAATATCACGTCATTTTATTTAGCTGAGGTGAGGTCAGATAAGGTCTACATAAAAGAAAACGATAACATTTGAGCGGCATGAATGTCGCATTACAGAGATGGTACAGATGTACCCACACTCTACGATCACTATGGCCACGTGAGCAGAGGCTATTTGCATACGTCATGCAAACCCCGCCTCCAGAATCAAAGGGGTGTTGGATTGTTCGAAAACACTGTACCTTCTCTCAATGTTTTTGAGCTTTGTTGTACCCCAAAACGCAGAAAAAAGCGTAATTCGACTGGACTACGCCGAGCCCTTTAGTCAAATCATTGAACTGACGTTGATTTGTGGGGGTGTGGTTACATGAGGCGTTTCAGGCAGGTCTGTGTGAGCATTGACTTAAAGATAGAATGCATCTTTTGTTCCGACACTTTAATTGTGCCAATTTTTACGTGTCTAATACATGCATGGGCAACTTATAACACACCAGAGACACAGAAAAACACGTATTCACGCTAAATGACCCCTTTAAATCTGTGTATAAATGTCATTGTTCTGATGAACACAGAGAAAGATATTTGGACGAATGCTTGTAACCAAACAGTTCTGGGAAGTTCTGGAAGCAATTTATTCCTATACTATAGTCAATGGTTTCCAATAACTGTTTGGTTATAAGCATTTTTCCAAATATCTTTCTCTGCGTTCATCAGAACTATGACATTCACACATATCTGGAAGAACTTGAGGCTGAATAAATTACACATTTTTTGGGAGGGTGAACAGTAATTCTTATTTAGCCCTCACTGGCTCCATCTTGTGGCATTAAATGAATTATTTTGTGCAACTGCATTCACTATTCTTTATTATTTTGACAACATAACATAAATTAAAGGATTGATACAGTTTTAAATCAATGTTGCAGGTGCCATTAAAGCAGTGGATCTCAACCTTTAACTTCAAGGCCCATCCACTGGCAATTTCTGCTCAATAAAACATTCTAGACGCTTGGCCTTCACTAAAGATATAAACAACCTGTCAAAAGTTTAGGATATTTGTCAAAAATGTTTCTAAAGATCTAAAAAATCTTTAAATCTCAAGGTGTATTTTTACAATTTTGAAATTATGCTAAAATATAACATAGAGTTAATTTATTTTGGAAGCTTAGTGACAACATAATTCCTACAATTACAATTGTGTTATTTCATTGTTTTAATGAGTTTGCTATTATATTCTCAAAAAATCTAAATATAAAATGAGTGAGTGATCCTCGCGGTGTGATATGTTTTAGAAATAGCCACACACTGAGAAATGTCTTGATTTTAGTTGTTAAAGGTCTTTGCAAGCTCCCCTCCTGGTGGAGAAACACTGCATTAATTCAACTCTTTTCAAATGGTGAATAACACTTAACAACAAGGCAGCGAGCAACTTTGAGTAAACTTGAACTTTTCATTTTTTATATTTTTTTTGCAGTAATATTGACAGGAAGACAAAACGTGCTAGATGTACTGTGTGTTTGATGAAAATGCAAGCAGTTTTTTTGGTTAGTGAAAACGTTAATTTAGTAATTTAACAATATTATTAATAATTATTATTCATTTGAGTTGCGTGTTAAGTTTTGCAGAGAGATTATGTGTGTGTCTGTGTGATACCGCAGCTGTGACCTGCTTTCGCCGACAGTAACAACATAAACAAACTTCACTGCGCATGTGCACGTTTGTGGACTGCCCTTAACTTCCGGTTCACATTCACAAACAATAGAGTGCCTGGAGATTATTTCTGCAAGCAAAAGAATCCGAGGAGAACCGTTACTTGGCTAAACTTGTCTCTCCAATATTTCGAATTTAGACTGCAATACCACGCTCAACCGCTAGATGTCAATGTACAATTCTGTTTCTTTAAAGGGGTCATATGGCGCCAACACATGTTTTTCTGTGTCTTTGATGTGTTATAGGTTGCCCATGCATGTATTAGACACGTAAAATTGCAAAAATGTAAGTGTCGGAACAAAAGATGCATTCTATCTAAAAGCAAATGCTCAGCCAGACCTGCCTGAAACGCCTTGTGTATCGACACCCCGAATGTACGTCACTTCGTAACATGATTTAACTAAACGCAAGTAAAGTGGGCGTACTTGTAAATCTCATTGCATCGTCACTGCCGCAGCCATGTCGCGGAGATGCTGTGTTTCTTTGCGAAAAGAAAGAATCTTTGTTTGTCCTGCCAAAAGATGAGACCTAAAAACGAATGGTTAAATTTTATTTACAACACTGTAAGAAAAGTACAGAAAAGTACAATCCGAATGTTCAAGTTTGTGCAGCGCATTTAACCGACGATTGCTTCACGAACGTAGGAGAGAGATTAAGACCGGCTATGCACGAAAGCTTTGGTTAAAAAGTGGGGCCATTCCAACTATTAAAAGTTTGTGGTGACAGTCTGGCGCTTCAGATTCACAGCCCGTAAGTATATTTTTTGTAAAAGACTTTGCTACGGACTAATGCGGGTTGAGTTTGTCGTGCGTTTGTGATCTGCAAATGCTGACATGCGCGCAACGTGAAAAAAACAACAAACAGTAATAATCAGTAATAATGTTCCAACTAGAGGCAACAAATGTCGTGTTTTTAATGGGGTTAATTGTCTTTGTTGAGTTGCGACGAGACGTGGCGTAACACTGGTTGATCAAGAAGGCTCAAAGCGCTCGCATTATTTACTATGTTACCATTCCCTGCTGTTATGCGAGCTTGTTTCTATATCACACAAACTCTGTATGATGTATATGGTTGTTTGTTTATAGTCTTTATAACGTCGTATATAAAAGGTAAAACAGTTAGCTACAGTTTTTTAACACAGGTTTTTAATAAAACCTTACCAATCCCTTACATCCTGCTCGAGTCGCGCTGGCAAAGTGAATGTATCGGCTGGATCATTTCATTTTCGATGAAAATGATTGTATCAACTGTAAGTACAATTGCTTTGCGACCTGATGTTCCGAATATGGTAAGAGGCGTTACATTTCTGTCAAACGGTTGCAGTATTCGACCAATCACTACGCACTGGTGAATTCGCTTTTCAGAGTGATGAGCTTTGTAAAAAATACTAAATTTTTTAACCTTAAATCGTGTTTACACGTTGCATAACAGCTAAAACAAACAATAATATTCGTTTTAGCCGTGTCATTTGACCCCTTTAAATGCGTCAAAACCACAAGACCTATTCAATAAATACGTTTATTTAATACAATCATGTTACAATAATATTATTTAATATTCAATTCAATTAAATAGTTATATTATTAGACACTAGCCGAACGCGTCCCAGATGAAACGGTCTATAGGTGAGTATAACCCTTGTTTTAATTTCTTCCCTTTTCCAAATACGATCTGCATTTCATTTGCATAATGCTGCTAAAACAATTGAAAGCACTCAACAAAGACCCATATAATCATCTCGTGTCAACTCCGCTTTGTATTATCTTCTTAATCTGCCCATCTCTCAAGTTGTGCGCTTTGTATCCGCTCAAAAATTGCCCCGTGTTCGTGTTATCATTAGTGGGCTGTTAAATGAAGTGGCGGCCTCTTACAAAAGCCCGGGCGACACAGGCTTACCATTGTGGTGCTGTCTGCAGGGGCTTCCCCTCATAGTGATTGCCACAAAGTGTGCCCGGCTTTGGCTGACATAGTTTGGCTTTGGCTGACTTTAGCCCCAGTAAACACAAATTCACACATACACTTCGCCCCACCCATAAGCACTGTCACCGGGGAATGTGGGTAAATGAGAAGACCCTCAATAGCTCTTGTCTTTGTGTGCTCCGCAACAGATATCCCAGTGTGTGCATGCATATGTGTGTAAGTGTGACCATGTCTTTCATTTCAAGAGAGCGTCTGCCTCCCAAAACACACTAGAGAAGAGCATGAAAAATACACACAGAACAGGATAAGCAGCTCCGCACCGAAATCCATCATTTTTGTAAGTAAACTGTGTTTATTAGTGGCTTTGAGCTCTCAGACATGGATGGGCAGGATGAGTTTTGGGTTTCACTGTCCACTCTATTTGGGTTTTATTTGAAAGTGGTCAATACAGCTACAGTATTTCTTTCAAGGCGTCCTCTCTCTGTATCCATTAGATTATTGTAATAGATGTTTTATGTTTGCGGCGCATGGGCCAGAGAACAGGTGATTTGAAAGGCTATAGCAGACAACTGTGGCACATTTCCTTGCTGGTATACAAAAAAAATCTGTTTTTTAAACTGTTATTTTTAACATTTTGGGTGAACTATCCCTTTAAGGTAAATATGAGATATAAATTAGGATATAATAATAAACCTCACTGCATTAAATTACACCAAAATGATTTTCAAGAGTCACTTCTGCTTAAAAATACTTGAAATGTTTGTATAGTGTTGTAATGGACTTCAGTTTCAGAGATGAGTTTCAGCCGACAGTAATATGAGAACATATTTTTCACGTAAAGGTCGAACTTTCCAGGACATTCCTCTGTATTTATAGGCATTTGTTCTGATGTTTTCTGTAATACATCTGCTAGTGTTGACAGTAATTGCACATTACTGTTTTAAAGTGATAAACAATCACTCAATTGACATTTAATTTTCCATTATATAAGACCGAGTGCTGTAATATCATCAATCATTGTGTGTTTTACTGCTGTGCGCTGTGGACATGTTCATTGTATGAAATTCATTATGGATTCAGTGCTGATGTCCACATGGTGTCTCCCATGCCAGGAGGAGACAGATTTGTAAGAGCTGTTGCCATGTGTTGAGTTGGTCGTCATCTCATGTTTTGTAGGTTTCTAAAAATCTGAATATTTCATATTGGGCTAATGTTATCTCTAACCTGTTGTTAGACAAATGTTAAACTGCTGAAGATGAAATCTTTAACTGCATTACACATTAGAGTAGGGTCTATTTTTAGAGCCATCATTTTTTTGTACAAAATTTGCAAAATGTAATGCTTAACACTTGCATTCTGTGTTAAAATGGTTTAGGAAAGTAGAACAGAATGAAGACAGATGAGAAATAAATAAATAAGACACTTTTTGTAATCACTATTCAATAATTTACTTAATAATGTAATTTACTATCTGCAACGATTTGGGGGCATTTTTTAATCAAACATGGGATTTCACTATTTCTATTACATCTAAGCACAAACAGTAGAGACATAAGAAACAACAGAATAAAGAAAAATAACTGATAGAAATAAGAAAAATGAAATGCATGGTATCATTGCAAACATTTTATAAGTGCATTAAAACTATACACATTATTATCAACATTTGCATTCATTTATTAGCATATCATGTCAATTGAATATCAAATTTGTCAGTTGGTGTGCAATTTTGCCATTGATGTCTAGGGGGCGACAGAGAGAGACTATCATCTCTGGATGCATTTCATTTTCTGATGACAAAACACTTTGGTCATCCAAAAATAAGTCATTTCGTCAACATTGATCCATTTTATTAGGATCAGTTACTCAGTATACTCAGTTAATAAATGGGTCCTGAGATTGTAAAGTAACCCAGCGTCTAGGAGAGAGCCGTGTCCAAAGCTAAATCCCCAGTGATTCGGCTAATGACCTTCACAATCATTGTTCTCTGCTTAAAACAAACAGATCAGTTAGCAGTTCAATTGTACTTATATGAAATGCATTACTCACTGTGCACTATTGCTCATGCCTCAAGTGAATCATGCAATGAGTAACCAGTAAGGTATTGTATGTTAAAACATTGGTGTGTTTTCTGAAGGGTATCAATTTAGCAGTTGCGCAGTTGTTTTTACGAAGGTCTTTTGAAGCCATTTAAAGCTTTTTAACATTCTGTGATCATTTGTGTCACCCATAGCCCTTTTATGTCTGCTTGTTGACAGTGTATCCCCGTCCCCCTGCTGGCATTGTCAGCCCAATCTTCATGGCCTGCAGCTTTAATAAGTGTTTCCTGCACCCTATTCAGTGCAGCGTGCATTGAAAAAGAGAAGATGTTCATTTACAAGCACAGCTGTGTCTCTACAAAGCCCTCTCGCAGTCCTTATTAAAACGTCCCCTCTGTCACTAAGCACCGGTTAGCATCGCCTGGATTTTACACCCAATCCCTCTCAAATGGGCCCAAATGACTATTATTCCCCACTGCTCTAATTTTAGCACATCTTCCTCGATTCTGATGTTGAATTACAGAGATCGAAGTGGATATTTTAAATATGTGGAGATGAAGGGGGTTGTTGTTAATATGCGTAGCACCCTGGGGGCTGATTCGGCTTTATTTGTTAGGGCAAGTGTCAGAGATAATGAGGCAATATGTTGCTCGGTTTACTTGCAGACAGATTTATTGAATAATAAATCATTATGCAAATTGTTGGAGGCTTCAATGGTTCATGTGCTGTGTTTGAATGTCTTTTTGACTAAAAACAATCATAGGCAAATGTCAAATCAAAGTGTATGTTTTTTTGGCTTTTAGTATGAATACAGTATCTTAGACTTAATGATATGGACAATATAAAGTAGTGTGCTCCCAAACACTGACAAAATTCACATTTAAAAGATATCTCTGTGCCATTGTTTTGTCTTAAGATGCACAGCCGCAATGTTTCTTTCTAAGACATTTTTATAAAAGCGAAACTGGGCCAAAAGCATTTAAAACTTCAAGTCTCTTACTTCTACCAGTACTGATCACACATTTTTATGACATTCTATATTTCAATTTTTATGACATCATTCTGCACTTCAGCTTGTCATCGATTCCAGGCTGTAAGGTAAACTAAATCCTATTGGCTATTGTAAAAAGGGGAAAAGCCACATGAAACTGTATATCCTTCCCCAACTTCTTTTTTTTTAATGAAAGTTGAATAAGTCACAAATGCGCTTAAAAGCTTGTTGGTCACCATTTGGCTATTGTTTTATGAGTTCTGATGTAAACCTTTAGTCTTTATCAGTATTTTATACTTTAAAAGAAAACCAGGTGAATAAATGATTACATCATGTTTATGTTGTAGTTGCCCAATTTATGTTTGGTAGACAAACATGTTTTTTTGTTAACATTTTATAAGTTCACGTTTGGATTTAAGTTCTCAAATATCTTAAGTTAATATGACATTAATCTTTTCTAAGAAGATTTTAAGTTAACAGAGATTAACAGAAATTCAAGTTTAAAAAGTGTAACCTCCCACAGCCAATGCCAATGCTCTTCCGAACAATGTTCAAGTTCAAGTCTTTTATTGTCAAATCTATTAGGTACAATGAAATTCTTACTTTGTTTGCTCTTCACGAGAAAGACAAATTACTGGACTGTAAGGATATGAAAAATATAGAATATGGCAAATTAGGAAAGAACTATAAAACTAAATGCAAATAGCAAATGAAAAGACAATAATAATCAACAAAAATAGAAATAGACAATAAAAATTGATTTTCACACCACTAACTCAAAAATATAACAAATGGAAAAAACACTTTTTAGTGTATAAAAAATCTACTTTTTTGTTTCTAAGGGATAAATACCTTGTTTTTGAGTTTACGTACTGTTAGTTTGAGTACTTTACTCAGTGTACACATTTTTAATAAAAGTATTAATTAATTGTGTAAACTGCTTAGTGTAGTCATGGGCAAAATATTGGCACCTTTGGAGAATATGAGCAGGGGCATCTGCATTGTTTTAAAATTAAAATCTGCTTTTATTAAAAACGTAACAAAAATGTAAAAGAGTTGCCAACGTAGCAACATTGGCCGGACAGATTGAATGTAAACAATGTTGTTTGGGACTAAAGTACACATATAATATCTTCTTCTTTCATAATTCCAGGAATCATGTTTTGAAAGTACAACATTGAACGGCCTGTACAACTATCCCACACTGCCTTTCTGTGCCTAAATATGGCATCTTCCCTGATTATGGTTTATGGTCCTCCAAAAACAATGGACATTTTTAGTAATGAATGAGTTGAGTTTGTCTTCCTTGTTTTGAGGACTAGCGGTCGCAATATTAGAGTCTGTTGTTTTATTTATACAGTGTGATTTCACATTTTACTATCCTTGCGGGACACCGTTGGCAAGACCCGACTCTCTCTATCTCTCTCTCTTATAGACACATATCTCATCTGCTGCAAAAATATGATTCGTCATAGCTGCTACATCTCAAACGTCTTCATCATCATTCTTAGTCATTTACACACATGGAGAATTTGCTCAGCTCCTTCATCCTCCTAATGGTCCGGCTTGCTGATGCTGTAGAAGAGAGCTAATATTTCACACTGAGCAGGAACCCAGCCAACGGGTCCATTTACTGGCAGAAAGAAAGAGAGAAAGTGAGAGATAAGGGAGGGGGAAGGATCCGGACTGCAGGCGGACTGCGGCAGGAGGGGTATGACGTTAGAGAGAGAGAGAAATGTACGGTGTGAGACAGCCTCCAGGGTGAGCGCAGTCACAGCAGTGAAATGAGATGAGAGAGATGCTTGTTTTAAACTGAAAGAGGTTTGAAGGGATGCAGTTTTTACATTTGGAAAGTGGTCGGATGAGTGGGTCACTTCTCAGGAGCCAGTCATAGTGAGTCAGTGCAGAATGGATGAGTCAGTGTGACACTTGTTACGGACCCAGCATGTGTGACAGCGTGCACGAGCACTGCGTAGTGTTTGAGCGCAGGACACACGAGCCTGTTTTTACTTCCATAGAGAGCCACACTTTCATTCGGTGTGAGTATAGCTCTCGTGATTGTAGTTTCTCTGCTTGACTTTACAGCGTTATGGGTTTGATGATGTTTTGGGTGGGATTTTCTTGAAATATTGTGTGTCACATGTTATGATTATGACCACCACAGATGTGACTTCAGAGTTAGGTCAGCTTTCAACAATAAACTTTCTGAATGAGTAAGACATCCGTGAGCTGAAAGAATTGGAAACTGTTGATTGGCTGAGAGCATTGTTGCCCTGTGAGAAAACTTCCTGTTTCCTCCGAGTGGACGCTGGGTTGCGTTGGAACAGCACGGCAAAGGATGCAAGTGTAATTCAGGAAAAAAAACATCCTATTGTTTCTTGAGATCGCATAGCGGATATACAGCCCGCGGTTTTTAACGACATTCAGAAGAAACGTGAATTCATAGAGACATTAAGGTAAGGCATAACTCTCTTAAATCTGTTTAACATCTATTGGATGTTTCTTTATTGAAATGTGAATAGTTTCTTGAGTAATACAATGGTTTGTGACATACATATAGTTGTGTGTTCATAAAATTTGCTGTCATTTTGATCAGACGTTCTGTCCTTATGAGAGTCCTGTTGAGTTCGTTGACATTTTTAGAAAGAAGACTGTCACCGTCATGTGATTTCATTATTATTATTATTGACAGTGTATTTTACAGTGATTCTTGGCTGGGTTTGTTTTAGGACCCACTTAGGAAATTTACACCGGATCAATTGGTGACCTAACATAGAACTGTTGATCAATGTTAAAGGCACGTCATTGTAAATAAAAAATGTCACTACATCATAAAGCAGAATGTATTAATATTACCATGAAATGCATGCATATGGTATTAGATTTGACATCTGATTAAAAATATCTAATTTAGCACACGATACTTTGTAGTTACACACCTTTTGCAGTCTTTGTTTGTTTGTACAGTACATATATTTTTGAGGATGTTTTTGCTGTTGATATATTTGATATGTTCAGATCAAGTTGCTTTGTTTTACAAAACTTTATTGGTTCCTCTTTATGGTTTAAGTTTTCGTTTTAAAATGTCTTGAATTTCAAAGCTTTTTTGCTACTGTCAAGCAGATTTAGTGCTTCACACAAACCATGTTTATCTTTAACACATGTTTCCTTTAGTCCAGGTAGTTTTTCTTTTACCTTGCATAGTTTTGTTTATCGACGATCACGTTAAACAAACTGACCATGTTCACAATTTGAAGACTTGTACCAAGTGACAGGCGAATAATACATTTTATGCGCCGTATTTTATTATTTTGTATTGTGGATTATTATATTTTATTATGGAGGAAATGTTGACACTTAACAGGGTTTCTAGAGTAACATTTGTCAGTTATAGGCTTTAAACGATGAAGGAATAAATATTTTAAATGAATGTTTCCTATCACACGTACTGTTTACAGTAAGGACTTTATATTCTGGCTACATCAAATACACAGTGATGGTAATTGAAGGAATTAATGGGAAACTAGGGTCAAATCTTCCTTTCATAGGCTTTTTAAAGCTTTGGATAAGCAACAGAGACAACTGATGGGAAGAGGTCAGTTTTAACCATCACACAAACTCACAGGCTATATGATGACAATAAAGAAGAGCTTAGTCACACCACAGTAACCATGAGAGACAGGCATTGGTGATTTGAACTGCTGTGAATGTGAACTGGTGTGCTGAAGTGAATCTAATTCAGTTTAAGGGTGAGGGACCCCCGACTGGGTGTCTATTGTGTTTGGCATCATGAGTCACGCGGTCATTCACTGAGTGAAAACACAGCGGCTTGTGATTAACTGTGTCATTGTGTCAGTGGCACGTTTCTCGCACTCTATCTAACAGAGCAAACAATAAAGTTTTAAGGTGGTGTTAGAAACATTCTGTTAGTTAAAACATTTTAATGTGACAGAGGACTAATGATTAACAAACATAACTCACTTGTTAAATAACAATTAACTTGAAAAAATAAATGGGTTGTTTTTTTGGGTGAAATAAGTTGAAAACTATTTCACATGAATGGGAATGAAAGTTGAAAATGAAACATTATAATTATGCATATTACTTATGCAATTATTATGTAATTTTTAATAATTTTATTTTATTGTATTATTATATTAAAAAGAAATTATTTTGTAAGGATACACCCCAGTTATATTTCTTTGCTGAATTATGGACAAATACCTACTGAACAAGACACACTATTACTGGTCTGTTGTGTTTTTGTCAACATTTAATAAGTGGATTTTTACACGATTGTACTCACTCACTCACTTTTGTAAATAAATGTGTGGTAGGCACACTGGTTGTCTTTTACAGAAAAGATGAGCATGAAATAATGTGTTTCATGCTTTATGGTATTTATTGGAAATTAGATCTTGTACTGTTCTGTGTGCTGCGCCATATCCTGTGCCAACAGCAGATGGCAGACTTCACACAGATACTGAGGAAGCAGTGCCTCCTTTTCTAATCGTATAACACATTAATGAATGGACAAGATTGCATAGTTTACGTTCTCCTTAGAAATAATGGTCTGCTGTTAATCTAGAAGGCCTGTTTGCCTGACCAGACTCAACCTCATTTTGATGTCCAGTCCACTTATTTTGATAGTCACGTCAGATAACACTTTATTTATTGAAGCTGTAATGTGGTGTATGTATAGCCTAGTGTGTCAGTCTCGGTTTGTGCAAGTTTCCATTGGTTTCCTGGTGGTAGGAAAGCAGACAACAGAGATTATTTGACAGCATTTTTGAGAGCAGAATATGTTAAAGCAGGGGTCTTCCACATTTTTCCGGGCAAGGACCCCTTAGATGAGAGATGAATGGAGCCCCTAGGGACCCCCTTATACTAAATGTGTAAAAAGAGCTATTTAAATCGAAACAACCCTTATTGTCAAAGCAATATTATGTTAAGACATTACATTAGCACTCTTATGCATGTTATTGCACATACATACTTTTCTGTGTATTATTTTTATTGTTAATATAGATTGGTTGATTATTTTAAGGGATTTGCAGCATCATACATTTTTATTTTGCTGTGAGATGGACAGTTAAACATTTCCTTTTTTTTATTAAGGCTTCAATGAGATGACTGACCCTGGTTAATGGCACAAAGACTATTCTAGTGGAGGCAGAGGTTGTCTCTGGATGTGAAAGAAACCAGTGCAGATGTTACGCATGTTGTAAAAGCAGGCCGTTTTATTAAGTTTCATTCTTTTTGTTGCAGAACACATCGCTATTTTATAATTCTGAGCTTCGTGGATCAGCATTGTCCCAACTGTTATAGAAAAATTCACAAGTTTTTTTTGCAGAGCATATCAGACAAAGGAGTGCAACATGCAGCGAGTCCGCGTTATTTTGGGGGCAACTTGTCTGAGGTACACCATCAGTACAAGCTGTGCGTTTCATTGATTTTAAACACGTACAATAGTTTTGTCAGAGTATACAAAGCAGAAGCCGTGTGGTGTCATTTGCCTGTCAAATTAGCACTTTTCAGCTTTAACAAATTTGAACAGAAAATCAGAAATATATGAGAATGCACTTTATTTGCACTCAACTCCTCTCATGTGTACTCTGAATTTATCGGAAGGGAGACAGAGAATGCACTGATTCTAAACCAACAGTCTTGAAAGAAAGACATAGGTACTTATTTGATTTAGTCCCTACCGGTTTTTATGATGCAGATTCTTCCATCGCTTCTGCTGCCTGAATGGATGTTTTTGTCCGCACGCGGGTTAAAATTTGCTATATGCGGGAGCTTCAATGAGTCCGCACGGTCGCGCATGTGCGGAGCTTAAATAGAACATTGGTTGGAATATTTCTGTACCTATGCTTTAAATTTTAAACAAAAAGTGGACCCCCGGTTGAAGACCCATGAGTTAAAGGGATGCTAATTAATTAGCATCTTTGTATTATTTCGATTTATTGTTGTAATAAAGTTAAATTAATAATATAACAGCATTATTATTTTACTTTATTATTTTTCAAATGACCGTTAAAAATGTATAGATTTTTTCTCATATGATACAGGCAGCTATATGTACCCTTTAATAAATATATATTTATAGGACATGAATTTTGTACTGTTTAAACTGCACAGTTTGCTAAAGGTTAACAGTTTGCCCACTTACACATCATATCCCATATGTGTGTATGTGCTTTGAAAGTCTGTGTGAAATACCCTGTTTACTCATGTGTCTGATTTTTTCAGTGTGGAAATTTCCATAGCATTACAGACCAGGCAAGGGTCCCATCTGCTAGTGCTGGACACCTAATGATTATTAATACAGCCTTTCAAGAGCACCCCCACACCTCACCTGACATTTATAGGATTATTAAAAAACAAAGAAGAAAATGATGGAATAGGCGTATAGTCTTTGTCCGCTGGCCATACACAACCCGCCCTTATATTTCCTCTGTGCCATACTCTCACTTCTCTTTGAAATAAAATATGATATAATTTGAGCTGGAAACAGATAAACAGAGGCAGAGGAACAGACAGTCACGCCATATTAGCCTTTGATCTGACCCGCAATAGTTTCCGCAGTATTGTCTTAGATTGGATAACCTCAGCAGCAGCCAGACTCAATTGGTCCAACAGATTTGTTATAAGGTCATAATCCCAAGACATCTTGTGTGTGTGAATAGTTCCTGTGCCATCACTTTGCCTATTTTGTGTTTACGGCTTTACACTGACTCATTCCTTTTACAACAACCCACTGCCGAGGGCTGGACCAATGCAGGGTTTAAAGATGCAGTGCCGTAGAGACACCAATTAAATGATAGTAATTAAACAGCTTCTCTTTGTGTTTATAGATATTTAGAACTGAGCTTCTGGTTTTAGAGACTAGAAATAACACTTCACCTAAGAGAGCCCTTCGTGAAGTGATGACTAATGGAAATGTTACAGCGTGTGGGTGGGCCTTGATATCAGATGTATTCTGCACTTCATTAAACATTAGCGGCACTTTATAGCAAACCATTTCAGTGAACAAAAAATCTTTCTTTCTAACCAAATCAATTCAGTTTATCCAGGTGCACTAGAATAGTTGGCCAGATGTCAATGACAGATGTCAATGAATCATATTTACAGCGTTATAATTGAAAAACAGCCGTTTGTTAATTTTGCTAATAGAACAGCCTGGAGGCACCATTTATCTTTATTTGGTTTTAGGAGAATGATTGGCCCGGCTAACCTGAAAACTCTTGATAGCTCTATTGACCTACATTTCTGTAAGCCTCGGTTCTGAAGTGCACTGTCAATAATACTGCACCTGTCGTCTGGTTACATGCTGGATGAGAAAGTTCATATTAGAAAACAGGAAGAACCTATAGATATGAACAGTTGTATTGTGATGTAAGTGGTTTGACTTAAAACAAGTCCCTGTTATTTGATTTTGGTACAAAGATGTGAATCTAAAAATATCATAAATATGGGTAAATTTGAGATCTATGATCAAGTGTGCTGGGCACTGATCATATTCATATTTTACATTTAGAAGATAAAAGTTGTCACAATTTACAATCTTTTACTACCTCTTATACAGATTAATGAATTTTACTTGGACATTGATAATTGCTGGAATTGTGGATATATTTTATAAATATTCTTATCACTGTTTTTATTAGTGGTTGACTGCATGCTGCCTTTAAGTGGGCGTGTTTAATGCTTTAATCCATGGGAAAAAACAGAGATGATTTTTGTTGATCATGCGATTTTCGAATCACATGGTAGACACACAGTCTGCTCATGTATCTGTTTCCCTCGCTGCTTCAGCAAAAAGCTCCTAAGACATTGAGGAATATTATCTTTCTGGTTTCTGTCAGTTTCAGTTGCGCTAAAAGTTGATGTTCAGGTAAAGAACAACTTTCTATATATATTTTTTTATATAACTAATAAAACTTAATTAATAAAACTTTTATCAATGTAACTGTTTTGTTTACAGGTGTTTGTGATTCTAGGTCATGGTCTCTCATTAACCCAGCAGGACTGTATTGAATAAAAATCTCACTTTATAAATTAAACCTTAAAGGTCCAGTGTATTGAATTTAGGCGGCATCTAGTGGTGAGGTTGCGAATTGCAACCAATGGCTCACTTCACCGCTCACCCCTCCCTTTCGAAGCACTACTGTGGCTGACACAGGACAATAGATCCACTGGGTTATTTTTAACCCAACATTATTAAGAGTGTATGAGAAAAAAAGGGTGTAAAAATTGGGACACCTTTCAAGAAACAAATCTTCTGCTCTCATGCAAAAACAAACTCCACCATATTAATCTGCCATACTGGAAATTCAACCAGGACTGGCTTCTATGGCCATATGAAATGAAAAATAGTTTGAAAAGTGCCCCATGTCTACAGTTACATATGTCTTTATTGTTGTGAACCTACTTTTATACCAGATGTCCTGGACATCTCTTTCAGACACATGGCATCATGTTTTATATCAAATACCAACAAATAAAAAAAAACTAAACCTGACTTGCTCTTATAGAAATATTATAAATGGGTCATGGTTAGATCTTCCATCAGCACACTGGTTCAAAATAAACATCAAAATCAACAAAAAATGTGTCACTGAATGCAAAATCCAGCCAAAGCCATCCCAGTTCCCTGATCTGAACACTATAGAATAGGAGTGGGATGAACTGAAGATAAGAGAGCACCAACATTTGAAGGATCTTAAGAGATTCTGTATGAAGGAATGACTTGACATATATTCTTAAACCTCGTCAGACATTAAAGAAAAGACTCTGTTTTTCATGCAAATGGGGGTTGCAGAAAGTTTTGAATACAAGGGTGCCAATAATTGTGACCAGGGTGTATTAGAGAAAAACTTTTTTTTCATAATGTGATATTCCCCCCCTTTAAATTGTTTTACTTTAAAAAAAAAAAAAAAATCAAAAGGAGAAACAATACAGATTTATTTTTACAGCCTTCTTTGCTCATATTTACCAAGGGTGCCAATAATAGGGGAGGGCACTGTATGTTATGGAATGTCACTAAATCTTGGCCGAGTTTTATATATGTTTCTGTACGCTGTTTTGGGTTGTATATTAAGGTCAAGCGATTCATATTTTTATTTATTTGGTGCTTTTCACATTTCATATTGTTTCAAAGCAGCTTTACAGAAAATAATGCATTTAAAGCCATAAATAATAAAAAGCCATAAATATCGCATAAAACGCTTGATCAGTTTTGAACTAAATATTTCATACTGGATATTGCATCACAAAAGATATTTCCAACTTTCTTCACAGTTTTTCAAGATGGTCACATTGAAACTAATAAATATTTGGCCCTGGCTTTCAGCACATTTTCATTTGAAATCTCATTTTCTATATTATATTTATTTTGGGAGAAAGGTGGCACAAATCAGTGCTTAAACTGTATTTTATGTGGCAGTGTAATTGTAAATTCTCACGTTGCACCCAATGTTCTGTCTTATATCTGTCTTATATCAGCAGGTGCACAATTACATTGGAGCCCAACTAAAAAGTGCTGGTGATAAAATGCAGCTATGTTTATTAGACAATGTGTCTTCGTCGTTTCAGTTAGTAATATTTAAGAAATATAACAAATAGCAAGAACATTTTATGAAATTCTTGTGACATCCGTTGTGACATGTTAATATCACATGTAAAGGATTTTTTTACAAAGCGCCCTGTAAAAACGTCAAGACATTTTCAGATTCAACCCATTCTAAAAATAAAATTGATTTCATTAAATCACCCTCATGTCATTCAAAACCTGAATGACTTCTGCAGATATTTTGAAGAATGTTGATAACCAAATAACACTTACCCCAATTGACTTGCATCGTATAAACACAAAACCACATTTCGCAAAATATCTTCTTTTGTGTTCCACAGAAGAAAGAGTCATAGACAGGTTTTCAATGACATGAGGGTAAATAAAAATGACAGAATATGTATTTTGGGGTAAAACCTCTTGCGGCCTTTTTTCAGACCATAGTAGTCTCGGCTTGAATCCCACCACTCGTGGGGTCTTTCACAGTGTCTGAAACGTAACACATGTTGTGATTCGCATTTGCCAGAGAACGGTAGGAAATCAGCCACCTTTCACAAGAATATGTGGCTTACAGCAGGGCCATGAGCTTGATGGATTGAGTTTTGCTTGGACTTTTTTGTTGTGTTGTGTGACAGTTACCATGGAATTGTGCAAGGTACACAGGGCTTGTCTGAGTGCTGAAATGAAAGCCTTTGATGAGTGTATCTTCCAGACTGGCTAACTGGCAGGACTTTAAAGGCCTCGGACCCTCAACCACAGTTAATCTCAACATGACTTGCTATTAGAATTTATTTCGAGCAGATGGCGCTTTACAGTATTTGTGAAGTTTTTTGGCTTAACAAAATGAGATTGAGATAATCACTCATTTTGATGCTAAACCTGTATTTCAAATAGAGTCTCCTTTATCTCGTATTCTTTCACGAGACTCTTACACAGCTGTGCCAAATCCTTCCCCTTGGCGTGGTTTTACCGAATGCCTCAGAGAAGCTTGTGAGGAGATTTTCCCAGATTTGGTTAAACAGTCCATGTCATTTGTGTTTAAATGCAACAGTTGGGAATTTGGAACGTTAACTAAGAGTTAGTCTTCATCTCTTTAAATCACTGTCTTCCCTAAGCTTTCTTTGACTCTCTGTGCACCAGTGGATCCCAAACTTTTTTGTTAACTGCACCACAGTGACTTGAAATCTCCAGTAATGTTCTACTTTTCAATAAATGTATCAAATACAGTAATAAATGTTGTGTATGTATACAGTATGAGATAAAGTGTTTTGTAAACTGATGCCATTGTGGAAATACACATTCATCAGTCGAAAGTTTAAGATAAGATTAGCGAGATCACAAGGTTATGAAGTTATATGAAAGCCAGCTCTGTTTTCAAAAATACTATTTAAAGCTGCAGAGCTGTTAAAGGCGCAATGTGTGATATTAAGGTGGATCTTTTGACAGAAATGCAATATAATATACGTAACTATGTGTGAAGAGGTGTATAAAGACCTTACATAATGTTTAAAGCGTTATGTTTTTATTACCTTAGAATGAGCTTTTTCTATACACCGCGGGTCCCCATGCATGGAATTCTCCATGCTACAGTAGTCCTATACGGACAAACTACTCTACAGAGCGCTTTTCATAAATGCGTTATCAATCTCTTTCGGCAAAGAAGTCTTAGTTTCTGCGTCAGCCACAGTAATGCTTTTTAAATTTTAAAAGCTTTTAGGATTTTTTTATTAAAAAGCCATTAATCGAATGCAATAATATTCGAAAACTGTTACTTTACTCAACTGTAAGCTTATAATAGTGATTTATATTTATATATAAATTTCATGTTTCAAACAGAGATGGATTGCAGCTTGAAACATATTTTAAATGGCAAAAGTTACACAGCACGTCCTTAAATCTTGATTCGTACCATAATTGATCAGCTTAGTTTAAAAATGAATTGTACATTTTTTGTGTTGATATATTACATGATCCAACAAATATCAATAGATATAACATAAACCACTTTGTATACATCTAAAATGGAACCAGGAATATAAAACAACACAACCAATTTATCTCCAACGAATTAAATTACTTTACAACCCAAATATAATGTTTGTTTATATTAAATATATTCCGACCAATGTCTCAAATGCAGATATTTCTCACAAAGTATTGTATTGTGTTGTTTCCATAAACGGCACCTTTTACTCTTGTGTTTGACATTGTGTTTGCATGTCAAGGGTCAACCTTAAAAAATATTTTTACATGACTAAAAACAGAATGGCAACACCCTCTGATTCAGGGCCTCATGACATCTGTTCCTTTTTTCTCAGCGGCTGACTCTGTCCCGCCATGAGTGCAGGAGTGAACGTGAAGAGCCTTCCACGGGCCCAGCCGGGCTCTGCCATCCCTCTACACAGAACCAGACACCCCTCCCCAAAACATGAGCCCAAAATCACCAGCGTTGGCCTGCCGAGACCATCCACACACATCCCCGGGAGCAATCGAACCTCCTACAGTCCTTCTCCTGTCTCCTCCAGAGACGTGCTGAGGAACCAGCATCTGCTGCTGAGAGGAAGCCCACCCGCTCAACGTTCTGCCACCAGAATACACATCCAAGACACTAGATCAGCCCAAAGCAGTCCACAAGTTAGACGGAAAGACTCCCCGCTTCTGAGGGGCTCTCCGGATGGGTCCAGGTCTGAAAGTTTGTTAGACCTCCGGTCCAACGTCAACAAGAACATCCAGAGCTTTCGTTCTCAAGCGGGAAGATTAGATAACGGTAACAGCACGATCTCAGAAGGACCCAAATGCCAAGACGAGAGCGGCGTTTCCCCAAGCAGTCAAAGCAGGACAGGAATCCCTTCGTTTAGATTTGGTAACAAAAATCTGAGGCCGGGGGCTGCGAATGCAGATTCAGGTCTCCTCAAAGTTCGGAGAGATAGAGTGTCCTTGCAGAACAGCGCTTCCAGTAGTTTCTCAGATGAGGAGATGTGCACGCCGGATGACCTCAGTCCAGAGGTCCCACAGAGACCAAATCCAGAGGTCACAGCGGCTGGCATGAATCAGGATGCTTGCAGCGTCGACCTGCTGAAGGCCAAACAGACACCGAAGGTCAATATGGCTGCTGTGGCACCGTTCCGATACAGGTAACTCACAGAAAAAAGGGTTTTGGAAATTCTCTTTTTCTGCCCTACACTCATATTTTGAGTGTGATACCTTTGCCTAAAAAAGAACAAATAATTTACAAAACTGAAGATTGATAGAATCATTTCTTAAAAATACAACATTTCGGTAGAAATCATGTTAATATCGTAATTCTTTTGGCCACGATGATCATTTATTAGACGTCTGATATTATGATAGCCCTAGTTGGCATATTTACCCACATTACATTTCAATTCCGCTCCTTCATCTGTTTCTGACTGCCTGATATTGGCTGTTACCATTTTATCCATTCACTATCTCATTCTCAACCCATTTAATTCTATTTGAACCGACGTGACAGTTCATCATCAGATTAGCCTCCTTTTCTCACTGGTAATGTTTCCAGCTCTGAATCAGTGATGCGGTTTAAGTGTCTGTCTCGCTCTCGTGCCCTGTGTGTGCCCGCTGGGAGTTCTGGGGCGAATTATAGGCAAGAAAAGCTTCTCCCGACAGCACAGACACAACTCTGAATTATCTGCTCTGATGACTCAGGCACTGGACGGGCGGTGGGCACCGGATACACTGGCATCAGGGTGACTGAAACATTTGCTTAGGAATATAAACCAGCCATGGCTCTTAAGTTTAAAAAAAAATCTTATATTAATTAATATTTAGTTTACAATTAAAATGGTTAAAATTAGATGAAGGGATTTAGCGCATTGTATGTCGTGCAATATATCCGTGTGATATTTTACCCTTTTGTTTGTCAAAATATTAATATTAATAAAAATGTTATAGTTCATATGTTTAGTCATTTTTTATATTTATTACACATAAAAAGTAAACAATAATAGTAAGTCCTCAAAACTATAGAGTAACACAAAACTCCAACATGAATTACAACTATTTTTCATTTTATAGTCTACAGTATAGTCACCCACTGCCAAAAATTTGCTGAAATGTTCTCTTGTCATTTTATCAACCAGCTTCTTGCGGTGTCATCCTGGGATGGTTTTAAAACAGTATTGATGGATTTCCCATCTATTTTGAGCTCTTACTGGCTTCTTTTTCTTTATAATTTGCCCAAATCATGCATAGTTTTCTATGAAACTAACATAGATATTTAATGAAACACATAAATGAATAGAAATAGATAAAAACATACAATATACAGCCGTGGGAAAAAACAAGAGAGCAAATTTTAATTTAATCATCATTTCTAGATGTATTGTGTCCATTTAAATTTCAATAAAATCAAACCTCAGAATTGACATAAAGTCACCCAACAGCAGTGTGAAAGACTGACAGCATGACAAGACACACATGAATATAAAAATATTACATAATGTGATAAAAATCACATATTTTTTTTTATTTTAGAACTTTTCCTGAATACATGTACAAATATTACTGTTGTATTGCTTAAAAGTGAATATGAACTTGTTTTGAGGTCTGAAAACATACAAAGCATCTTTTCTGTTATTTTCGCATTGGTTTCTTCCGTATTTATTTTCTGCACATAATTGCAAATAGAAACAATTATTATATTTGAAATTTGGGAGAAATATTGATAGTAGTTCACAGAATGGAACAAAAATGATAATTTTACCAAAACACACACCTATAAATAGTTAATTCAGATAAACTGTAAATAATTTTGAAATGGTCCTTCATTTTTTTCTTTATCTACAGTATGTACAATGTATATTTAATTATTCATTTTTAATATTAATATAATATTTACACAAACTGAAGAAAATGTCACGGGATGAGGAAAAGTTCTTGTCTTGTCAGCAACAATTCGTTTTTCAGGTCAGGTGCCTACAATGACTGCCAGTCAAAGACGGTCTCAGAACAGTGAATGTTGTGACTGATTTATTTCCCCTTTTTAATTCTGTCATATAGGCTGCAGATTCAAGAAGACGCCATATCCCTGGACGAGTTCAGCGACTGTTCATCTGACTCCATTGAAGTGAACTGTGACGATCTCACTGCTGGTACGTTATTTACTCTCTTTACTTTATTTATTATCTTTTCTTTTATAGGCTTTCATATTAATATGAATTCTCAGTGATCCGTGTTGTATAAAATAAGCATGCAGTCTCTTGCTTGAATCCCTTAAGTTGAGGGCAGAGAACCCTGTCCTTACATTTCGTCTTTGGCCTAATTCTTCAGCTGTAAGTGACCTGTCGCCCGTGGCAGCGGGCGCGAGGCACTCTGAGAGAAAACAGGCTAGGATAGCCATCGCTGCGGGATTTCCACCCCTACAGAGAGAGAGAGAGAGAGTGAATACAACAATCACAGAGACTGTCTTAACTCTCTCATCGCTCTGACACACACACACTCAGACAGGCTTTACATCACGTCCAAATACACATCACGGGCTGTGGTGTAAAGTGTGCTCTGCTTTAGATGACACGTCACGTTCTTAAACATGCTGACCACCTTCGGGTCCTTCCGTCAGTTTAAATGCATATTTTTCATCCATTGAATTGTTCGCCATGCAAAAATGTTTTTTTAAATAAATCATATTGAATAAGATTGCAGTTATACTGGGTTAAACCAACAGGTTACTTTCAGCTCTTTCTTCATTTGATTTCTGACTCACGGCTCTGTTAAGAGCGTAATTGAGCTGTGTAAACACGTTCTGGGCACCGCTGAATGAAACTAATGGCACTAAATTACAGCGCATTTTAGCCAAACATATCAAGACATCAATGTTTTCAACATCTACCCCAGTCTAAAATGACTTTATATACAGTAACTTAGAGATCTGACCTGCTAACTTTTGGTGTGTGTGTATGTGTGTGTGTTTTAGTGATTTAAAGGTATAGTTCACCCAAAAATGAAAATTCTATCATCATTTACTCACCCTCTTGTCATTTCAAACCTTTATGACTTTATTTCTTCCGCAGAACACAAAAGAAAATATTTTGAAGAAGTTTGATAACCGAACAGCGGTTATTCTATTGTGTGGGCACAAAACCAATGCAAGTGAACGGCCGCCATTGCTGTTCGGTCAACAACATTTTTCTAAATATCTTCTTTTGTGTTCTGCGGAAGAAAGAAAGTCATACAAGTATGAAATGACAAGAAGGTGAATAAATGATGACAGAATTTTCATTTTTGGGTAAACTATCACTTTAAGTGTGAGAGGGCCGGTCTACAGTGTGATGCGTAAGTGTGGTGGTGAGAGGGCTCAAGGGTTTCATCAGAGCCGGGATCAGATTCACCCCTGAGAATTGACAATAGATTGTCAGCAGATCGAATCACACGCTTCCTATTTCAACATCTGCCAGCAGCCTTCAGTTGCAGATGGTTGACACACGTGCGCACATATGCGCGCACACTCGCATCAAACACGCAGAAATATCACTTTTACACCAGCGTAGGCAGAGACAGCAGTTGTTTATAACCGTACGGTCGGTTATCATTGAGAGAGGAGATGAGATGCTCCTGACGCACACTGAATCACACGGACAGGAAAGGAAAGGAACAGAACAGGTGCTTTGATTCGCTTCGTAGAAGCTTCGTATCTGTGAATCAGTTGTGAGTGATTTCAGGGTTCTTCCTGGCTCAAAATGAGGCAGAGGTGGTGCCATCCTTATCTTGTACACACACGCACTACCGTACCTTTAAGTGGCTTAACCCAACACTTTACATATTAACATGAATGAAATGTTTTTAAATCAAACAAAAATGTTATCCTTTTGAACTTTTCAGCCCACAATAGCCAACTAAATGAACCTGTCTTACTAAATTTGCAAAGCTCATTCACATCCTGCGTTCTCTTGTGGTTTAATGAGCTTTGAAGGATTCACGGATTTTTTATATTTGCTAGTGACTGAAAAGTTTCAACAGTTTAAAGGAATCGGTTCAGAGGAGTCATTTGCTTGCGAGTCGTGATTGCAATGTGCGTTCATACTGGCGAACTCGCTGTGTGCAGTATAACGCTGATTCAACGAACCAACCGCACAGCTTAAAACATTATACAATGATGTACGCCACGTAAATTTAAGAAACCTTTTACGATATTAAACGCACTTGAAAGCAAAACAAACAATATTTACCTGAAAAGCAGTGAAACACAGCTAATTTAGCTCCTATTAGCTCTTTTACTGCGACTCTTTAGCGCCTCACTGTGCTGATAATGAAACAGCGCCTCCTTAGAGGCGCAACAAAACTGCAGTCTGTTGATAGAATACACGCAGTGTTTTTTGTGAAGACACCCGACATAATTGGGGCAAGAGACTGAGGCGGGCACGAAATTTGACAGAGGCGACCGCCTCCAATTATTCTACCCATAAAACCCTGGATTTTCAATTTGTGATGCTATCAAAACACGCCTTAATTTTTTTTAACGTCCTTATTAGCATCGACTTAAAAACATCGAACTGCACATGAGCAAAGATGGCATTATTGCTCTCTTTGGGAATTTAAGAGGTGAAGTTTCTAAAGCAGATTTCCTCAGTGAAGCTTCCAGAGGTTTCCAAAATATGACCAAATCTGGTTTTGTGGGAATTAATGACACAAAAGATCGATTTGAGTGTTCATGCTTGTTTACAGGGATCAAGACTAAATTAATATCTAGCATATGGTGAGGACAGAGAGAAATAAACAGTGCAATTGAGCCATTGGCAGCAGGACAAATCGCAAATCAGCAGTGGCCTCCTTTTGAGATCCTTTTATTAGATTAGTTTTTCCAGCAGCCATTTTTCAACCGTCAAATTTGAGAATCCATTGACTCGAGTGCAAAAGAATGTAAAAACACAGACGATTTGCAATAACGTGTCTACTACTGCAGCAAAATCTATTGACACGTGTCAATGCAGAGGTCTATCAAACTTGTGGAAATGATCCCTGCTGCTGTTTAATCGTTTGATTTGGCTCTGCGTCGCCATCAGTAAGTAACTTAATCTTTGTTTTGAACCGTATTCAAAGCTCAGATTCACTGGGAACGATTTAGCCCGTCTCATAAATCCCGACACGGGAGCGATTAACACACAAGAAGAATATTCACGTCTTGAAATGGAATCTCACATTGCGTTTCCAGTGGATGAGGTGTTGAGACTGGCGATTGGAAAACAGGTGCTTTGGAGAGACTCTAACCTACAGTAGAGTAAGAGGCAGAAGCACTATAAATGCTAATTTACTGGATGCCTGCAGGGAGAAGAGAAATAACTGATACGTGTTTGTGTCGTCTTATAGTCAATTTGACACGGACACTTTAAGGCACACGTGTAAAGCAAGTTCATTACAATTTTACATAATTGTTGGAGAATATCTGAACGGCGCTTGCACATACAAAGGGGATGTTGTTGTGGGATTGTGTTTTGCACTTGCTATGGTATTTTGGGTGGTTGTTAGGTGTTGATGTGCAGTTGCTAGGGCTTTCTGGGTATTTTCTAACATGTTGCTATGCAGTTGCTAGGGTGCGCTGGGTATTTGCTAGCATGTTGCTATACAGCTGCTAGGGTGTTCTGGGTATTTGCTAGCATGTTGCTATACAGCTGCTAGGGTGTTCTGGGTATTTGCTAGCATGTTGCTATACAGCTGCTAGGGTGTTCTGGGTAGATGTCTGTAAGATGTTTATGATTTAGAATGTTTGTAAAACTGCCTCTTCTAGGATGTATATCTATGTATATTTTTTTTACACGGTAGATGTTTTCCAGATCTTTAGCAGACATCTTACAGACGGACCTGAATGTTGTTTGGCAGTTGCTGTGGTGTTTTGAAGGGATGTTAAGATGTTACTGGTGCATTTACTAGAGTGTTTTGAACTCTTTCCCCACCAGACTTTAGAAAAAAAAGTTGCCAGCGATGCATTTTTATCATTGTCACTCAAATGTGATGGCTCCCAGTACAGGGGTGGTTAGGGTATTGTTTTGCTGTTGGTAGAGTGTTTTGAGCAATTGTTAAGATGTAACTGTGCGGTTACTAGGATGTGCTATGTGGTTGTTAGGATGTTGTTTTGGAGTGTATAGGATGTTTTTTTGTGAAAGTTGCTATACAGATTAGGGTTGTCACGGTACCATAAACATGTCTTACGATACTATACCAGCTGAAGTATCTCGATACCAAGTAGTATCACGATGCTTTGCCATATAATTCAAATCTATACAAAAAACACAGATTTGGATGAAATATTTTGTATTTACTATAGTAAACTGTATTATACTTTACACTAGAATATGTATTAACTGTATTAATTGGATAAATTGTAGCAAATACTGTAGTATACTTAAATATTTACAATGGTAAGACTCAAAAACACTAGTGTCTAACAGTTTTAGTACTTTACTGTAGTAAACTAGATAATTTTTTCACGTGGGAACTAATTCAAATGTGGGACAAATTTCATTGAAACAGCAGTCTTTGTAAAGGGAAATATTAGGCTTACTTTAAATGCATAACTAAGTGGTGTCTATTTTCCACTGAGTTAGTGAATCATTTATCTAACTCGTTCAAACGCCAATTTGAATCATTAACTCGTCCGAGTCATTCAAAACACACATTAATTTAGGAGATAAACACCGCAAAAAGGCAGATGTACGTGTTCAAATGAATATGAATGCGCATATGCAATTAACTACGGTACTACGATACTACCGTTTAAAAAATAGAGAGGCATCGGGAGTATTTTGAAGCATTAGCATCGCGATGCTACTGTAGCACCGGTGCACCGTGCAACCCTAATGCAGCGTGTTCTCAATGATTGTTAGGATATTGCAATGCAGTTTTAGAGTCTTTGGAGTGATTGTTAGGACATAGCTATGCAGTTGCTTGGGTCTCCCGGGGTTTTTTTTAGCGTGTTGCTATGCAAGTGTCAGGGTGTTCTCAGCAGTTGTTAGACTTTTTTTAAAGGTATTGTGGGTGCTTGTCAGGGTCTTGTTGTCCGATTATATTTTGGGTGGTTGCTATGTTGTTGCTCATTGCCTAGTCAAGTCAGAAGAGCCTATTCTCAAATCTATGAAGTCTATCAAAACCTAAAAGAATAATACAATAACCCTGTTGAAAAAACCCAGCATATGCTGGTTAGGTAGGTTTTGAAGCATGGTAGCTGGTTTATGCTGGTTTAAACTGGTCAGTTGCTGGTTAGGCTGGTCATGTGCTGGTTTAAGTTGGTCATGTGCTGGTTTGGGGCCAGCTTGAACCAGCACAAACCAGCTACCATGCTTCAAAACCTACCCAACCACCATATGCTGTTTCTTCAACAGGGAACTTGGGTGATTTGTTGCATCATTTAACATTTTTCATGCAATCTCTTGCACACACGTGCACACACACACACACACGTAAAATCGTATACAGTACCTTTACCCTGCATGTTACCTTCATGTTGCATTCTTAAGTCCTTCCATTTGACTGCACACACACAAAACACACCCACTGGTCTGCGGAAACAAAGACTCTTGAAAGCATTCCTCTCATCACTCATTAATGCTCTTCAAAACTGCACAAAGTCTGATAAGTTGCAGCAGTCACATTAGTGATCATTGTGCCTATCTGTTAAAAGGCTCCATCAGGAGACGTGTATCAGCTTGATCAGATAATAACCCTGCATCCTTATCCTAACCAAACAATGCAGAGAGAGTAAACATTAAAGATAGGGGGAGATAGAGATCCCCTCTCTTCTAAAGCACGGTGAAGAATGCTGCAGTGACAAACCTCATTGCTTTTTAACTACATTGGTTTTCATGCTACTGTATAAAACGTGCACAAGGACACACAAAAAGACGTCTTTTATGCATTCTGATCATTTGTCGCCTTGTTTTTCCTGTAAACTCTTACTTTAAGCACTTTAGGAAAAAAATGGCTGTTTGAGTGCACAGGACTCATTTTGGGAAAAAGTATTTTTAGTTTGGCACCCATCATAAGGTGAGAATTAGTGCTGTCACCCCAGTAATTTTCATGACACGTGGGATGCCTCCAACCATCAGATGTCATTTTGTATCAGGGTTGCAGCACGTGAAAAAATATGTTAACATTGGCTCTTTAAGTATGTATGTGTTAGATCTTAGGTGAGAGAACTACAAGGGCTCATCAATAAAGACAAGACTCACAAGAGTAAGGATATATTGATGCATGGATAGGGAAATGTTTTATCTTAGTATTTTAACATTGTACTCTCTTTATGAAATATATTGTAAATAGCATTGTTTCTGAACTGGTGGGTCGCAAGAAACAACATCAACAACAACAAATGTAATTCTAAATGTTTTTCTGATGCAAGACTTTTATTTTGAAAGACGTGCGTAAAAGCTGTTGGCAGATTCCTGAGCAAGTGAGCGCTCACCGTCTCAATTCAAAATCTGCATTTAGGTGAGATGTTGTCAGGCTGAATGTCAGTAACATTCTTTCTTGTCCTGTCAGATGTCATACAGTGCTATACTCACGCAAATCTTCACTGAAGGAAAGAAGTAGCAAAAGAAACTAAGAGCATGGCATGCAACGTGTGAAATCAAAGTAAAGTACCTAAAAATCACATAACTGGACCTTTGTGTGTTATAGCTGGGAAGGATTTACATGTACGATATTCATCTTTCATTAACAGTTCATGATAGTATTGTGTATTCACTATGGTAAACAAACTACATATGACTTCACATATCCGAAAAAGTGGGTCGCGGCTTGATGACCATGGGGAAATGTGGGCGCCATGGCCAAACCAGTTGAGAACCACTGCTGTTTATAGAATGTTTCTTTTAGAAAGTACAATTTAATATAATAGTATTACCAAGGTTTTGACAGTCCAGAACATGCCGTTGCATTTCCAGATGTTTATGGTTGCCAGAGCGTTGCTGTTCAGTTGTTAAGATGTTCTGAGTGGTTGCTAAGGCATTGCTAGATGGCTGCTTGGTTATTTTTGATTATTATATGGAGTCTTTTTGCCCAATTAGGTAAAACAAGTCTACAAAGTCGCTACGATATTGTTTTGGGTTCCTCCGACAGTGTTGCCTGTTTTATCATCCATGCTGCAAAAGTAAGTCTGATTGTTTGGAATAATAGCACAGAATTCTCTTTAATTCTGCCATTTTTTATAAAAGGAAGAATAAAACTGTACAAAACTAGTTTCAAAAACATTTTCTCAAAGATCTAATTGATGCAACTAGAAATTATTTTATATCTGGAAAAGAGAATGTTTTCAGGCTGAGAAGAGATAAGACAGCCTGCGGGAGATAAATCTTAAATAAAGAAAAGATTTTTCCCCAAAGGTCATCCTGTACTATAAATTTGAGTAATACATCAGTTCAATTAGAAAACAGATAGTGTCGATTCTAATGAAAATAGCTATTTATTTATGTCCTGCAGACATATCACAGTGTGAATCATATAACACACAAAAAGATAAACCTTAATATGAACAGAGATCGAATGTTTTCTACACTATGTTAGTTTGAGTTGTAAAGAGGATTTCCTCGTGAGTTTGTCAGCTCCTCTGCTCTCCGTGGTTTTGTTTTTGGAAATCTTGGCTGATATGTGAGTCACACTCGGGTGTGGTGTATATAGTTTAGATGTAAGTAATAGTCATTTTTCATTTTAAAGAAAGCTTTCAAAAAGTAAGGTCTACTGAAAGCCAAAAGGAACACATTTATTCGTAGATTTTATAAATGTTGCACACAACTCCACACATGAAATGAAAGCATAAAATGATCACCTCATAAAGTATTTTTAATAAGGCCTTGCATGTGTTTTATTTACATTCATACTGGCATTGTGTGAAGTTTACTTTGGGAACTTTGAGGATTCATACAGAACCAAAAAAACTTTTTATTAAATATATGCTCTAGCAGCAGAAATATAATCATTGCGTGAGCAGTGCAAATCAGATCATACGTTCATAATGGCGCAACATACCTTTATTACGATACTGCCGTCACTCAGAAATCCAAACAAGCTCACACTGCTAAATCCTCCATCCCAATCATTCACAATATAACATCCATTTGCACTTTAAGTCCACAAACGTAATAAATCATAGAACTGTGAATATATTTCCCATTGTGTACATTGGATTTCTTGTGAAAGAACCATCTGTCATCTGTTTTCCAACAAAGTATGCAGACAGGGCGGTGTTCCTCCAGAAAATCTGATCCGTCAGTCTTATGTAGCGTTATATAATGAGCCCACACACACATGATTTATATTTCACAAGCATACGATACGTTTGTTTTTTCACAGCTGTGTTGTTAGTTTGTCAGCAATAAGCTATTGCTATAGCACAGTCCTGTAACGTTACTCCTGTCGTGTCCATCCACACATTCGCTCTATCAGTGAGCCATAATCAGTCAGCACAGAGTCTGCAGGTATTTATGAATGTACAGTATCTCACAGAAGTGAGTACACTCTCACATTTTTGTAAATATTTTTTAATATATTTTCCTGTGACAACACTGAAGATAGGACACTTTGCTACAATGTAAAGTAGTGAGTGTACAGCTTGTATAACAGTGTAAATTTGCTGTCCCCTCAAAATAAACTCAACACGTAGCCATTAATGTCTAAACCGCTGGCAACAAAAGTGAGTACACCCCTAAGTGAAAATGTCCAAATTGGGCCCAAAGTGTCAATGTTTTGTGTGGCCACCATTATTTTCCAGCACTGCCTTAACCCTCTTGGGCATGGAGTTCACCAGAGCTTCACAAGTTGCCACTGGAGTCCTCTTCCACTCCTCCATGACGACATCACGGATCTGGTGAATGTTAGAGACCTTGTGCTCCTCCACCTTCCGTTTGAGGATACCCCACAGATACTCAATAGGGTTCAGGTCTGGAGACATGCTTGGCCAGTCCATCACCTTTACCCTCACCTTCTTTTGGGGTTGTTATCATGTTGGAATAC
The DNA here is from genome assembly GCA_006030095.1 of Triplophysa siluroides. Taxonomy (NCBI): domain Eukaryota; kingdom Metazoa; phylum Chordata; class Actinopteri; order Cypriniformes; family Nemacheilidae; genus Triplophysa; species Triplophysa siluroides. The sequence goes on from VCII01000161.1 coordinate 662,747, forward strand.
TGCCCAGCGGCCCAGTCTCTGAAGGGAGGGGATCATGCTCTGCTTCAGTATGTCACAGAACATGTTGGCATTCATGGTTCCCTCAATGAACTGTAACTCCCCAGTGCCGCCAGCACTCATGCAGCCCCACCATGACACTCCCACCAAAATGGTTGACTGTAGGCAAGACACACTTTTCTTTGTACTCCTCACCTGGTTACTGCCACACACGCTTGACACCATCTGAACCAAATAAGTTTATCTTGGTGTAATCAGACCACAGGGCATGGTTCCAGTAATCCATGTCCTTTGTCTGCTTGTCTTCAGCAAACTGTTTGCGGGCTTTCTTGTGCATCATCTTTAGAAGAGGCTTCCTTCTAGGACGAAAGCCATACAGACCAATTTGATGCAGTGTGAGGCGTATGGTCTGAGCACTGACTGGCTGCCCCCCCATCCCTTTAACATCTGCAGCAATGCTGGCAGCACTCATACGTCTATTCCCAAAGACAACCTCTGGATATGACGCTGAGCATGTGCACTCAACTTCTTTGGTCGACCATGGCGAGGCCTGTTCTGAGTGGAACCTGTTCTGTTAAACCGCTGTATGGTCTTGGCCACCGTGCTGCAGCTCAGTTTCAGGGTCTTGGTAATCTTCTGGAAAATGGCTAATTGGGCCCAATTTGGACATTTTCACTTAGGGGTGTACTCACTTTTGTTGCCAGGGGTTTAGACATTAATGACTGTGTGTTGAGTTATTTTGAGGGGACAGCAAATTTACACTGTTATTCATGCTGTTTACACTGATTCTAAGCTACAGCTAAAGATATTGGCCATTAAAACAAGTGATTTCTTTGATAATTTCTCAACGATTCTCAATAAGTCTGTATGGAAAACACTTGGTATCTACTTGTTAAATAGTTGTTGTTTTTTTTCCTTAAAGGTGCGATGAACTGGGCTTGTTTATTGTTTTATACTGTTGTATGAGGTCTACTTATGACGTTCGCATGGTTTTCACATTCAAAAACATCAAAATCAATAAGTAATAGGCTATTTTCTACCCGGGTTTTGAGGCCGGTTTGAATGGGCGTTCCGCCATGAAGACTTGGAAGTAAATGCCCACTTCTATGATTGGATAGCAGTTTGCGCAGTAAACTTAGTTGGAGCCTTCTGAGAATTTGCTTAGAGACGTAATGTTAGATTACATATTCACCCTATTCGCACGGGATTAGTATTATCTGGGGACCTCGTGTGATTTATAAATTACCTCTCCACATCTGTATTTCATGTGGCGTATACGCACGGTATAAATGAAGCCTGTGATTTACTCAAATTTATGGACGTATTTCCCAGATGTGATGGCAAGGCTTTGCGTATAGATTCTATAGCCTATAGTTGTATGGTGTTTAACGATTCGCACAGGATTAAGATCTCAGACAACCTCTGCAAGTATTACAAATGACTAGAGGTCCCCAGGTAACACTGATCCCGTGTCAATAGGGCTCAGGGCACATCAAGCAATCTCTAACAAAGCAATAGTGACGCATAGTACAAAAATGTTGTACTCACATAAGATTGCTGCGCCATTCCTATCGGATCCAATATTGACGGCACAGCACTGGTTTTTAATTTTAGCCCCTCGCAAATCCATCGTCGTCCTCTGCTTTGTTCACAAAGGAATCCATGGTAATGTTTTACCCACGTGAGCTGGAACCTCTTTAAAAATAAACTTCCACCACGCATTACTAATGTCGGAATCCGAAGGAAGGTTATGCGGCGACTGTGTTCTTCCACAATCAGGCACTGACTTCACAATATTTTGCTCTATCTGGTTCCGCGCAACTTCAGCTTGAGAAGTAGTCTTTGATGTTTTTCTGTGGATGCGGTGTTCAACCACCAATGAATGAAATTAAATATCATACATCTAGTAAGATAATTCTAATATAATCTTAAATTTGAAAGTTGTATTAAGAAAACTGCCTATAGTGACATTTTCTCACATAATTCTTGCAGATTTTAAGACATTGCCATAGGCTGTGGCACATTAAAATAAGTATGATAAATAACAAAAGTAACTAATCTGCCATGCAGTCTATATTTATATATAAATATTTATATATTTTAAATATAGGTAAAAACACATCTTTATAAATGCACATTGAAATCTAATACATATATTTTTGTATATGGCCATTAAAAATTGTCCATAGCAAAACACTGCTCTCTAAATTATTAAATCTTAATAAAAACTGCGTTTTAGGAAATAAACAAGAAGACACTTATGTACAGCAGTCTCCACTGTAAGTTTACCAAATGATAGATGGATCATGTAATCAGACTTTAAATGTTGAACTCTAGCTGAATATTGAGTAGTTCTCTGAAGTTTGTCCAGCAGTTTCTCAACGGTGTCTGTGTGACCAGCGCCGGACAGTCGGCTCAGTGTTAAAACCCGCCGAGCAAGAGACGGGGTGGCGACCTGTGGTGAAATTTACGTGAGTGTAGCTATCCCTAGCTGTACTGCTGAGCATGCCCAAAACAGAGTGGTGTTTATAAGCCAGAGCTCCCCCGTGAACACATCCAGCTCTGTGTTATCCCTTCCATTTTATGTCCAGTGTGACATTAATGCCTCTACAGGGGACAACTCGGGTCTCGCCTGCTGGTTTGCATCTCTTCTCCTTCCTCAATAACGGCTGAGATTAGAAACATGGAGTTACATCCCCAAATGAAGTTAACTGTTTAGAGGAATGTTCAAAAATATATTTTTATTAGTGGTCTGCCACAGCGAGGGGCTTGTTATGGGCATTTAACTTTTAAAAAGTGTATTAAGAGCATATATGTATTAGACTCTTACTATAAATTACCAATAATTCATTACCATAAAAGGGTCAAGAGTTCCCTTATATCTGTCAAATATAAAAAAAATTGATGTACGAAAATACAAATAACTATCCAGTGGTGTGCAAGTGAGCTGCTTTTCAATGATGTTCACAACCGTTTCTAAAAGACAGTACCAACACTGTTTCATTTAAAGCTGTTTGTTACATTTGAATATTTCGTTTGCTCTTTGGATAGCTGCCAAAATCTGCAAACGTTCGTTTGTGTTCAGCAATTTACTCACTGACTTGTATAGTAGTAGGTTTAAAGTTGCCATCATGAATTAGTGCATAAAGTGCATGATGGTTAGAAACTGAGGTATTAACACATGTAGTAATGGATAAAATAATGCACCACCTTGAAAGCATGCACTTTACCTGAGATCATTGATTCTATGCCAGATAAATGTTGAGGGATATTGAAGTTTGTTTTTGTTTTAAGTGTGTTAACACTTTTATTTGCTGACGATTAGTATTTGAGGCTTGCTAAAAATATGAGAGCATAATCAAATTGGTGATCCTGGTTTATCAACACCATTTCTTTGAGTTGAGAAGCTGGGTGAGGTCCGTTTTTTCCACTTGGACGGTCTGTTGGTTAGAAGAGTGAAATGACAAAACAAAGTAGAGCACTCTCGAAATGGATTCAAACATGCTAACGTCCCTTTCGGCTTTAGAGGAAGGAAGCTGTGTACGTTCTCGTGTGCATCGTATTATTGTGACATGCCCTTCCAAACTCTGCCAGAAAATTAGGTCCAGTCAGTGTCAAAATGGAGGACGGTCTTCACCAATTTCAGTCTTTTCCTTCTGGGTGTCCTTCAATCACATCAATGCTGACACTTAATTTCCTGTACATTTGTTTTTGCCAGAGGCGTCATGCATGGCTTTGTTTAAAAGGGGCAACAGTGGCACAGTGTTGGCTCACTGGATTCCCCAATATATATTTTTCTAATATATATATATATAGACATTTATATATGTATATTATATTTTGTTATGTGCAATATGAATTATAATCCAAGTTACAAACAATTATGTACCTATATTATTTATTTTTAATTTGTATTAAACCAAAATTGCAACTGAACTTGACAGACTGTATCACCATACAGTTTTATTGTAACTTTGACATTTTGGTGATCACTCAAAAGTTAAAATTTGTTAGTTTTATACACTCATTTTGTGTTTTACAGGTAAAAATAGACATGTGCTTTGGTAAATGACGGGACAGTTTACCATACAAAGCAAAGTATACATGATTTGACTGATATTGTAGATATGTGGGAAAAATTGTCCGTAGGGTGTGAGTGCGTGAGTGAATGAGTGAGTGTGTGTGCCCTGCGATGGGTTGGCACTCCATCCAGGGTGTATCCTGCCTTGATGCCCGATGACTCCTGAGATAGGCGCAGGCTCCCCGTGACCCGAGGTAGTTCGGACAAGCGGTAGAAAATGGATGGATGGATGTAGATATGTGAAAAATTCGTTTCTACCACAGTATTTTATCGAAACTGAAGAATCGGGCAACTTTATTGTCTAAGACTATTGAAGTTGCAAGGCCACGTGTGCCTTCAGTTCAAATTGGCACAATGTTTACAGTTACGTATACAGTACAGAAAGCATAAGATTTATTGTGATAGATAAAGTTGGTTAAACCAACCATGTACACCAAGTGAACATGACAGTATAGCGTTAATGGCTATTTCCTTGCAGTTAAAACATATTGGTTTTATAATAACAGAACATTGTAGTGAAACCAAAGACGGTCAGAAGAGGAAGCATGCTGGCAGGCAGGCAACTGTTTAAAAAAAGAGCATGTAATTTATCACTGGTCCCTCATGCCATAACACTTGTGCAAGGGAGCAGTATAGCATCTTTGGAGTTGGTGTGAGAGAGAGAGATAGAGAAGGGGGTGGAGGAAGGTGTGTGTGTGGTTGAATGAGCGTGGGGGAGCGAGGGGAGGGACTGTTTCTGCGTCTGTCTTCTGTGTCATTCTGCTGCTGCACGGCTAAGCAGCAAGTCATTCTGCTGGAGGGAGGAGAGAGAGAGAGAGAGAGAGAGAGAGAGGGGAAGAATGAGTGAGTATGTAGCACTAGAGCAGCTGCAACAGAGGCAGTCTGACTGAGCGGAGCCAGATGCTGGATTTACATGCTAAAGACACCAGACCCACGGATTACCTCTTCAATACAGGATCGGTCTATCGGTCTTTCTCTATGTGTTACTGGAGAGCCCGTTTTCCCTGTGATAAGGATTTGGACGCAAGCGACAGAGCTTGCGGACCTTGCACTGTCTCTTCTTTTGCTCTTTGTGAAACCGTTTGACTTACTGATGCTTTTACGTGGTTTTACGCAGGAGGAATGCTTGGGGGTAGCCCAAGAGGACAAGGAGTAGATCTGGATACTGAGGCTGACAAAACCTCCAAAGCCAAGACCCCTCAGGGCCAGGCGGGGGCCAAAGGAGTCGGGGGCATGGCTGCGAAAAGGGGCAAGTCAGGGCTCCCACAAGCTTCTCCTCGGACTGAGTTAAAAGTCTACCGAGCCGGTAATTCTGAGGGACGTCTTCCAGTGCCTACCAGCTTGCGCAAACAGAAGTCTTTGACCAATCTGTGTGTGCTTACGGACTTGGAGAAAAAGATGCACCTGTACCAGCCCAAGTGGTCGGATGATATGGAAAAGCCAGTGGCAGAACAGAACAAGTCTGGCTCAAAGCTCAAAGATGCCGGAGGAAGCACTGGGAAGGGTATTCCCCTTTCCAAAAACCTTTCCAAGTCTGAACATTCTTTGTTTCAGGGAAAACCAAAACCTTTCAGCCCGCCTTCCAACCTGAGCAAACCCAGTCGAATACCTAGGGGTCCGTATGCTGAGGTCAAACCCATTAGCAAGTCTCAAGATCTGGCAGAGGACAAGTCAGATGATGAGATCCTGTCAAGCAAAGCTAAAGCTAATGGTAAAAAGTCTGTAAGTGGAACTACTGGAGCAGGCAACCCGGGAGGTGGGAAAGAAGCATCAGAACCTGAGGAAGGGGACAAGACCTTTCTAAAGGTGGATCCGGAATTGGTTGTAACGGTACTTGGAGACCTGGAACAGCTTCTCTTCAGTCAGATGTTCGGTAAGTAATACCAATATCTGCTAATCTGCTTGCAATGCTGAGGAATGAGCAATGCTAACAACCTGCCTGACCGACGGACCCAACATCCTCGCATCTTAATTTCTCAACCCAACCCAGCCCTGCTCCTGCTTAGCAACCACCTTTCTGTTTCCTTTTCATTCTGTGCTGCTCACATAGCTACCTACTCTCCTCACATCTTTTTGCTTGATGCTTAATCTGCATGTTAATCATCATTGTGATTTTTATTTCCTGTGAAACAGTGCATTGATGCATTAAACAATTTCCACGACCCCTTTTGTTTACATTGCAAGCTCACGCATCGCATCTGTGCACGCATTGGGCGAGACCAATCTGTGCTCCAATCGGGGGGTGGGGGGTTGTTCCAGGGGTATATTTGCTTTACTATTGTACCATTCAGAGTTGACACACTGCTCTAATCTTCAGCGTTTGCATCCTTGCTCCTGTTCCCTAGGGCTGTGAATTGGATTAATGATAGTCATTTTTACAATCTTCACCGATAGCGCCAATACAGCATGTGTTATTTTAATAATAAACCGGGCTTACGTTATATATTGAAATAAATGTAAAAAAAAACGAAAAGGTGGGAACATAAAAATAAACCTCACTGGCTTGAATTGTTTTCAAGTCGTGGTGGGCAACATATTTAGCCTTGCCGCTGGTGCCATTGATCTGTGGGGCAGTTGACAGATGGTTCCCCTCTCTCTTCCTCTCTTCCCTTCCCTCTCTCTCTCGCTCTCTCTCTCTGTCACCGGGGGACTTCAAAAAGAATAATAGGGGTGTCACACTCTTTCAGAAGGTCAGTGACTCAGAATGAGATGGCAAGGGCAGACAAGAATTGTGTGTTTTGTTTTTAGTTAAGAATACATGAACAATGTGGTGACTTATTGGCAGATTGCTTAGCTGTTTTTAGTCACCTTCCTATTCTAGTTCCTATTCTTAATGGGCCAGTTCACCCCAAAAAATTTAATTCTGTCATTTATAACAAATGTCTTTTAAAACTCGTAATTTTTATTTTGTGTAATACAGAAAAATGGTTGTTTATATCTTATCTGAGATGCTCTTTCACATCAAAATATTGACCACGTGTGTCCACGTGAGAATCAAGCGTGTATCTTGTACAAAGCTGTCATTTGATTTTAAAACACTAGGCCTTTGTCCCCATTCCCTTTTATTTTATGGAAAAAGTACCCAAGTTATTTGGATTTTGGATCAAATAAGGGTGGGTTACTGATGGCACTTCATGCTTGGGCAGAAACAATGTCTTTAATTGTTAAGCTATTAGTGATAGCAAAATCTGGTGCCGTTAATATCTGGTTTTGGGTAAATTCTCATCCAAAACCTCAGAATTATAATTTGAATCAGATCCATTGAGTTCAGATATGAGAAAATGGAATTCAGTCTATCTGCTACACTCATTTCCCCTCCTTCCCTGAAGCTTATTTTGACCTTGTCGTATGACACCTTTCTGAAGCGAAACGTGCAGGATTGAAAAAAGATTTTTTATATTGTTCAGCTGATAAGTACTTTGTATTCTTTTCAGCCTCTTGACCGCTGTACGTCACTGTTAATTCCCTCAGCCTTTGTTGCCCAGCGGGGTTAGTTCAAAGTCTCCTTTGTGGTTGTGTCCTGCATGAATGTGTAACTGAATGCATTAGTGCTGCTTAGCCCAATACTTCTCCCGTTAGACCCTTCAAAGCAACAACAGTGTATTTCATTCATCCAGTTAGATTGTTGTGAGGGATAGCTCTGTTAAAGCACAATTTGAAGTGTGTATGTGTGTACACATTGTGTTTGGGTTTCCATTTTAAAACATTGAAGAAAATAACGATACCAGCTGGAGAATCATCATTGTGTTCAGGCATCTCTTAGACATACACAGTACTTAATGAATCTGACAGATGCTTCTTTATGTGTTGATAAGAGCTTTATCAAACTAAATATCCTGCAGTGCAGACGAAAACTCTTTTAAAACAAATTCAAGGGCAGCCTATGGAGCTCTGGATAAAAATGAAATGATATAAGTTTAGCCTTTAGTTTTATTTTCAGCATGTTCAGTGACGTCATTAAGTTTAAATAAAGCCAAATGCAGATATTAAGTTAGTCTGTGAAAGACAATGTGAAGACAAAATTTACTTTAAAGCGTCTCATGTGTATTATGTGTCTGATTTGTAATTCCAGTGGCCCAAGTTGTGTGTTGATTCCTATATACAGTAACCCACATTCTGATATAATGTATACATTGAATGCACTACAAGGGGCTGTTTACATAACACAGTTGTTAACTAAAAACAGAAGACTTTAGGTGTTGCGGCTGTTTGTTTACACAACAACATTGTTTTGGGGGCCAGGAAATGTAGACTTTGAAAACGGGTTCAAAGTGCAAAGTTGTAAAAACAAAAACGCTATTGTAACCTAAAACAAATTTTGACATGTGTATTACGTGCGGATACGTAAAATGTTTCTTTACAAAGTGACACATCGCTAGCTACTGGCATGGCAAACTACATTTTTTTTTTAAAACAGGGATCTTTTTTACTACATTGTTTGTGAAACAAGGTAAATATTCGTTAAGTTTTAATTTGACGAAAAACTAAGTTTTCTTTTTTAGAACATTGTTGACATTTAAACATACCCCGAGGGACTTTGGTAAAGTTGTCTGCCAAATGTATAAATGAAAACATAAAGAGTGAACGCTTCTTTTCAACTTTTCCGCTAGTGCCTGGGCGGGGGAAAAATCAACTATATCATGATCCAATCAAATCCCGATAAATCCTTACAAATCCTGATCAAATCAAAATGGATCAAATCATATCCTGGCCTACATTATTTCCTACTGAATGATCCGTTTCACTTAAAAATGCATAAATCCTGTTTCGTCTATTTTAAGTTCTGATTAAGTTCTGCGCTGTACAGATGATACAGCCTAACAGGCATATAAAAACACATCATTGCCAACAATGTGGTTTGGCTTTATGAGACTACTCAGTGTCTCACTCCACTGTTACAGGGTGTGTCTCACAGCCAAGAACATCCCTACAGCATCCTTACCAGGCACTTTACTGCTATCTCTCTCATCATCATCATCTCTGTCTGGTTTGAGCTCGTCTGGTTGGGCTGGGTCAGTGGTGGACATGATCACTGTTGACAGCCTCATTCAGAGAGACCTCTGTGTGCTTGTGCTGGGCTTTAAACAACCCTAAGAAATGGGTGGCCTAATTAAAAATATACAATAAGACAATTCATTTATCTTAATAAATAGACTCATAATCCATTTCCTCTTGAGCGAGGCACAGTGACCTGGAAGTGCTTTGTAAGTCATGCCACAGGATTTCCTCATTTCCTGTATGTGATATTGTTGGGTTATTATGCGCCCTCAATGTGTGTCTACGTGGACTGGTGCATTGAGCAGATGTGTGGTGATAAGCCTGCGGGAAATGACCAGTCATCCCAGCAAAAGGGTTTTAAAAGGAAACCATCACTCTTATGCAGTGGTTTGGCTGTGTGTATTATGTTTGTTAAGTCAGGAAAGATGTCGTAAGGGTTAAAGTCAGATTGATTGACATCCAAGCATCCTGCAGGCTCAAATTGAACAACACATACACATATGTATAGCCATAGTACACATTCATGGTTTATTTACTACCTGCTATGCTATTAATGTTCATTGTTACTTCATGGTAGCTATTGCACTGACTAATGTAAACAAATTGACCAGAATCCACCATAATGAGACAGACAAACTCAAAAGAGGAACAGAAAGAGGAACCATGCAATTGCAAATAAAGGTCAAGTTTTAGTTCATCCCTTTCTGTTGACATGGAAACACTCGCAACCAACCGCCTCCATTTCATGACCATAGAGATGATTTGTGTACTGTTTGACGCCCAACAGATTTGTAATTTGATTACTGTCATGACCAGCGTCTCCATGCCTCTGCATGCTTCGTGCGGCTAATGCAATCTTACTCCTAATCTGATTTCTGCACGTCTGCAAAACTGCGGAGCGGAAAGAATCCACTCAATTACACACAACATGGACATTGTGTTTATGTAACTGACTTCACATTTAGCTTGTTGTGTGTTTGTTAAACGAGAGGCTTCCTCAAATGTCCAGTTATTTTTCAAATGTTTAGTTTTATATGTCGTGGAAGTGAAGTTGTGTTTGCTACTTGTGCAGGAAAAAGCAGCACATTCAGTTTACCGTATGGTGGATGGCTCGTGAATCAATGAGAACAAAAAACTGCGTTTCCAAAATTGTGACACTGTTACTGACTGTTTGATATACAAGTATAAAAAAGAAACAGAAAATATCAACAGTAGAACAGCTTTATTGGGCAATATGCTATATTAAAATACACAATGTTTAGAAAGTAGAAGCAAAACAGGTCTGAAGTTGCACCACACAAAACTACACGTTGATGTCACAAATATGTTAATTAGCTTATGCTGTCATCCAGCGCCAAAGTTCCACAAAATCCTAGCAGAAATACTGTGTACGATACCCAGATTGTGTGGCTTTTTGCGACGGTATATACTGGAAAAGTGAAATTGTTACTACTTGGTTTTTAGTATGTACTGTAGATCATTTCGCAAGACCTAAACAACACCGGTACTTCCTGTCCAGTTTTTTTATGCTACACAAACGTTAGAACCAAACAAGATCAAAATGACAAAGAATATATATATATATATATTTCATAGTAGCTAAATTAAAATTCATAATCTCTAAAAAAAATATTGGGTTATTTCAACCCATTGTTGGTTCAAAAACAGACAAACCCATTTGGATTTAATTAACCTGGAGAATGTTTATATTTTACACAACAATGGGTACCATTGCCAACCCAAAATTTGGGTTGAAACATCACAGCCTAGGTTAATTTATAACCCAACGTTTAGGTTTGTCCATTTTTGACCCATGAATGGATTGGAAAAACCCTGAGTGTAGTTTTCTGATATTAAAATGTGATAACTGTTTTAATTTAGTGGCTCCTATCGTCTACTACTGTACTGTAGGATAGAAAAACGTCCATCCAATGCATACTGACAAATCCTGGCAAAAGCAGTAGATCTGTATTTGTCCCATACCGTCTTTGGCATACCGAGGTTTCAGATATACTATTCATTATACTGTACATATTGATTTTCCTACACTATATGGATCCCGGATGACGGGGTGGTCTCTGTGGGCTTCACATGAGGAGCGCTATTTCAGTGTAAAGCGTGAGTGACCACTAACAAAGTTGTGTCCCTTTAAGATCAGCGAAGTAGTCACTTACAGTGCAATATTTCACCTAGTTATTGGAGCAAAGTGAATGTGTTGCAATAGTTCAGTCTGTACCAAGAGCAAGCCTGTTGAAACTTCACTTGGAATATTTTCCTTCTTTTCTAAACTCCAGAATAAAACACAGCTGAGAGGTCAAAGTCAGATTATTGGTTTTGTCACTGATGTGTTGTTTGTCACTAGAGCTAAAGACACCAAACAGCTGCCTCCCATCTTTACAGACAGTAACAAAGATAAATGGAGTTTAAGGGTTGATGATTTTGTACCCAGGTGTCAAGTCGAGGTTCAAACGGGCACAGGGTGCACGGCTGGCTGGTTCAGGTTTAGGAAGATTAATATTTAATACCCGATTTCTCTGAAACACATCATTTGGATTCTTACAGATCTCCAAACACGTTTGCTTCTCTATTGAGACTTAAAGCTGTCTTGAGATTGTAAAGACGCCAAGACTGTTTTGACGCGGAGAGAAAGAAGCGTGGAAACGTGAGCATGCAGATGTTCACTTGGTTTTTACAATCTGTTTCAAAATACTCTGATGAATCATCTTTAAAGATAAAATCCAATCCGGTTGTACATCTGTTAGTCTGAGAGTATTTCGATTCAAAGGATTCGCCTGAAGGCCCTGCTGAGAAACTAAGGGCGTGCTCACATATATCCCGGTTGCTCTCACATGTGCCCGAGCGCGATTGTCCCCACTCCTTCGCTGGCATGCGCAGACAATGCTCTATATTATTATGTCATTGTCATACGAGAGCGATACGAGAGTAATCGGCTCATTATGCTTTTAAAACACCCTCGCGTACTTTATTATCATAAAGCCGATCGTAACACACAGCGTTGCATTATGTTTGACAAACCTAATAAGTGAACCGCACCAGAGTGTGGTTGCGTGCACTCACACTAGTCAATCCAACCAGGCTTTAGGGGTCAAACACGCCCGGGCGCGGTTCGATTGGGACAATGTGAGTAGGCCCTAACCCACATTAATACATTATTTCAGCACCCACAGCCTTGTCCAGATTAATCTAGGGATATGGAATCTAATCTGAAGTGTTTGGCATCACACCGCCTGCACATAGGAGGATTTCAGAGATTTTTAGAGAATTGGGACTAAGAGGTACTTGGCAAACGTTTTCAAAACGTGAATAGGAATGTGTACTACGCATTTGAACCCGTGCGGACCGCGTTCACAACTTTGCTTTGTGCAGAGAGGACTGGAGAGCCCTTGTTAAAAGCAATCGTTGCCTCCAAGCAACATACGTGGTTGATCTCGTGTTCTCCACACACATGGTCTCCAGTTCCACAGCTGGTCTTATTGAACTTTCATGGTGTGATGGGGTCATTCGGGCCTGAGGTCGCATTTTGGAGTTACAATGTTTTTGTTTGTCACACAGCACTTGCCATTTTTACCTCATTGAGATTGGATGACATTAAGCAACAGACTCACTCTTTAGGAGATACGCTCAACAAGGGGTCATTTCTACATTTCTTCCCTGACGAATTGAACATGACAACAGCTGGGCGGACCAGCTCTCTGGCTCTATCTTACAAGCTTTTCTGAGGTTTGCTGTAGATGCAGCAAGGGTTTTGGAGGGCCAGAGAGTTTATGAACCACGCAGCTGTCCGGGCATCACTCCCACTTCCTTGCCCCTGGGTATCTAAGGATTCCTCACCAAACTTTTACTTCTCCAGTGTTTTACTTGACAGTGTCAAGTGGGCTGGAATAACCTTTTCCTCAGGGAAAAGAGAAGAACTTGGTTTCTAAGGTCTTTTTACCTCTTTCACTGAGCTAGAATAATAACTAATAATAATAATATTTCAGATTAGCTACAGTCTGGTTTTCCCATAGGAATGAAATGAGATGTCTTCAATATATCAACCGTTTCTCTCAGACAGCAATGAGTTTAGATGGAAAGCAAATGGATGTTTATCCAGCTGCTCGGATTTTTCTTTAAAAAAGACTAGTAGTTTCTAGAGTTTTAGCCGAGATCTCTACATTTCAAACCAGGCCCGGTACTGGGGTGGCTCGACTGGGGGGGCAGATATATATTCTGGTTGAACATTGTTCATTACATGCATCATTTTTACATTTCTTTGTGATTGATCTGAAAAATCAATAGTTTTAATTAATGATACCGATAAGAGGCATTTCATCTTAAAATATTTGAATTGTTATCTGGGCCCTAGATAAATCCTAGACCCGACCTTGTCTAAAAATGAGCTAAGCAAATGTGCAAAAAAGGAGATTTCAACCCAAACATTTCATTGTTTTTTTAAAGCTCAAATGATGTGAGGTATGCCAACCAAATGAATCTTCTATGATCTTACTCCAGTCACTGATTGACTTTGTGTCGATATATATATCCTTCAATTTTCAAGAAAGATCTTAGCCAAAGCAGACATTTAAAGGCCCAGTGTGTCATTTTTGGGAGGATCTATCTATAGAAATGCAATATAATATACATAACTATGCTTACAGAGATGTATAAAGACCTTACACAATGAAGCATTCCCCTTAGGAACATACACCGCGGGTCCCCTTGCATGGGGAGAGGGGTGGAGTGAGCGATTGGTTTGCAATTCGCAACCTTGCCGCTAGATTTCACTGACTGGACCTTTAAAAGAAAAATAAGTGAAAACTTTGTAAAGTGTGCCAATAAGGAGAACAATTATTTTTTCCCACTCAATACATATTTTCAAAAATAAACCTTTTTTTACTTTAATAAGTCCTCAGAGAGCTGAGTGACAGAAATATATAAAACGGGAGTTCCCTGTTTCTGGAGAACCTTGAGATACAAGGGGAGCCATCAACTTCTGACACCAGAGGCCATCAGACTGTGATAGGCACTTTGTTTGCTATGTGTCCAAAACTTGTATCCATTTGGGTGGATGCTTAAAATGTGACTTTATTTTGCCACTGAAATGAGTAAAATGGCAGAAGAAATTTTCCCAGCCTTAGTATTATGCGAAAACTTGTTCTTGGCTGGGTGTCTGATTTTAAATCAGATTTGACATGGGAACAGGTCTGTTTCAATGGTATTTCTCAGCTGTTGGGATTCTGTTTGTTTATGGCCTCTCGGATGGTTTCGCAAGCAGTTTCATGTGATCGCAGTGTGAGTGATGCAAGACTAGAACGCCTTTCAATATTCTCAGAAAACCCCACCAGGCTGATAAGAGCGGTGTCACGGTTTTCTTGCTTCCGAAGTTATTCCCTTAGGATATTATTGTGATCTTGCACGGATATTCCAGTCCGTCTTCTCATTTCCCGCTGTGTGTCTTCCACTGTATGTCTGAAGCGCCTGCAGGACACTCTATTGTTATTTCGCAGCAGCGTTATTCACAGATGCGGCATGCTCGCGTGTGTACACACCTTCCTGTTTTCCTGTTGCCGAGGTCAGAGCTTTGTATCCGAGCACCTTGAGACTACACAGGAGACAGCTGTAAAAAACAGAAAAGTTTGGCGTGAACTGGAAATGAAATGCAAAATGTGGTAAACTATTTTATACGTCTCCCATATAAAACTATACCACAAGGTCTGCCAATTTTTAAAATCCTTCACTGCTTTGGCACAATGCTAGGCCATTAAACTACAACACCGTTAACGTCCAAATGGACTTGATTTGGCTTTATTTAGATTTCTGTCATCATCACAACTTCACCAATTAAATATCATCTGTTCCACAGCCCTGCGGATGAGACTCGGATAATAGAAATGGCAATGGATTGAAATGAATCATCATTTGTAAAAAACAATGAATCCAACCAGACTTCCATGTTATCTGGCGATACCTCCAGACATGACGTGTTAGCAGAGCGACCTGTTTCAGCCAAAAATGTTATTCAGGGTTGTCAGCACTTTCTAATGTCCATTTAGCGAGAACATTTAGCTTCCTGCTCGCACAGCATTCTCAGAAAGGCAAATGATGGTTCCAGTAAGCATCCGTCTACACCCTATTAGCTTCTCTATTGACAGGTTATGCTTCAGTTAGTCATTAGGAAGACATTGACAATCTCAAAGGCTTGTACTGTTGAGACAATGTGGCAGCTCTGTTACAGACGGTAGAGCTTCTGAAATGAAAACGTGTGCGTCATCTTGGTATATTTAGTTTATAGTAGAGTTACGCCATAACCTCAGGTATTATAGATGTCAACGTATGCATCAATGCATGTATCTTATTTCCGTGCTCCCTAATAATGCAATTCCTTGATCTGGATGCTTACTTTTTTGGATATGATCGCTGATTTCCTTCTGAAACCTTCTGTGATTTTTGCCATAAATTATTGTTACTAAGGCTAAAATACACTACAAGACTTTTGCCCAGATTTTCAGTCTGGACTTGTCGCAGAAAGTCTGTGCCAATCTGTACATTGGATCAGTTAGTGTGTTTCTATCTGACACTTTCGAAAAGTCTGCAAGTGTATGATGTCTAGTCTTGTTGTGTATTCCAGCCATTAGTCACCCTTTGTCACTGTTATTTGAAATCATCTAACCAATAAAACACATTAAAAGTGCTGGTCAACTTTGACAGCACTGTATTTAATAGTTTAAAAAGTACATTGTTTTGTCTATTTCCTGAAAAACAGCGAATTTGGACATCGTAGGTTTCAGGAGGGCCTTGATTTAAATTTAGGGTGGACTAGCCGTTTAAAGGTCCAGTGTGTAATATTTAGTACTAATATGACAGTAATGCAATATAATATACATAACAATGTCTTCAGAGGTTTATAAAGGCCTTAAATAATGACGTGTTAGGTTTTATTACCTTAGAATGAGTTATTTGACGACATCTTTGTCCTGCCGTAGTGCTTCGAAAGGGAGGGGTGGAGTGAGCAGTTGGTTGCAAATCGCCACTTCTCCGCTAGATGTCGCTAATATTAATACACTGGTAGTGGTGGAGTAAAGACAGTAAAGACCATAAAATTGGGCTACTTATGAGGGCTTTTGGAATCTGTTAGTAAATCCAAATTTTAGGCCAACTGTAATTATGGGATTATTGTTAATCTTCCCTCCTGTGATCGTTGGGCATTTTTAAACCCCTTTAAATGAGGTGTGACTGCATCAATGAAGCCAGTTGACTAAGTAGCCCACTTTGTGGGGGCTCAGTGTTTTCCATTAGAATCAAACTTTTTTTATCTCCTTTATCGTGTTCTCTTTTGTCAATTCAGATGGATATACAGTAGAGTCGTCCCATTCCTTTGGAAGCGTTTTTTATCTCCTCAGTAAATTACCGTAACATGTTAATCAAGTGCCTGATGCCAGTTTTCTTTTAAAGCCTCTATCATTAGAATTCTTCCACTGTCTCTGCTTTTACACACGCAGTCCTTCATCAGCTTGAATACCCCAGAATAGGAAGAGAAAAGAGAGGCTGGATTGCTACTCGCTGCTTTCCTCGCGCCCCAACACAAGGACATGAGGGTGTAAAGAGGGGGGCGGCAGGTGTACTGGAGTCCCCCCCTCGCCACATTTAACCAGCCTAGCCTTGATTCATTAGTTCCCCCCTGGGAAAGTCCTCGCGACGGGGGGGAAATTTGCATCTCTAATTTCCTCATTCCCTCACGCGGGCCGCAGCTGGGTCCTCTGGGCCTGGGACGATTTAGAAAACAGGAAGTCTGACAGGCTCGAACCTTTCTGTCAACCTTACCCCTGGAGTGGGGAGACTTTAATTACCATAAATGAGGGCTGTGTTTAACAACCGCAAGCAATCGATTAGATCCAGCGAGGGGGATTGGGGTGGTAAACCTACTCTGGCTGATGCCTTTTGTTTCAGCATGCGGTACATCTCGGTTTTGAATCAGAGAGCAGATAGATAGAAAGAACACCAGCTACGGCTAAAGCTCGTAAGAAATGATTAATAGTTACTTAATGTCATGCAGCCTGCACTGTTTGTCATGTGAACAAAGATCAGAGGTGACTGAACATGGACAACACAGATTTTATGCAGCTCTTAATCGGGCATTAACACAGTTAACTGGTGGTTAATGAACACAATGTACTTACATATGCTTAAAGGGACAGTTCACCCCAAAATAAAAATTCTGTCATTATTTGTTCACCCTTATGCCGTTCTAAACCTGTGTTTGACACTTTGTCTGTGGAACACAAAGGAACATATTTATATTTAGAAAAGATATACAGTATAGTAGTTAAACATTCTGGTTCTTATTTGGCGCCCTCGTTGTTTTTCTGTTGTCTTGGGTTACTCTGCTGGAACATTCATCCAGATGAATGTAGAAAGGAATGGATTTAAGTCATGCACAAATGAAATGATCTATCCTAGCATGGTCGATTCCAGTGTGTCTAATATGATTTTAAGTACCACTGCTCAGTGAATAAATGTGACTCTTGGGCATTTTGGATGGAGTGCCAATCTACAGAGCACAGATTCAGCTGAGCAGAAGGGGGAAGTGTGTGTGCCATCTAGTGTAGGGAAGCAAGTGTAATACCATGATATCTTGCTATTTATTAATGTACATGTGACGGACCCCCTTTATGCCTTATTTTTAAGAAATATTCTGATCGAACGGGATTTTACGAGGTCGATATTTTGTATGAAATGACTCAAGTGATGGAAAATGTCTGATTATTAGAAAAAAACATTATTGAAACCCTCCATCCTAAACCTAAAGATAGTAATTGGTGCTTAAAGATTATACCAAAACGTACAGTACAAATGAGATTAAAGGATTTATACAGATTAGCAGCCATGTAAAATAGTTACAAAGCACGAGTTTGTTGAAATATTAGGCTTTTAATAGATTGTTATAGGTGCCTCGCAAAGATCTCTTGAATAAAAGCGTTGCCAAAATACTTGTATGTTTATTACATATATTTTCAAATACAAAATCGAAAATATGCACTAAAAAAAACATTTATTATATTTACAGCATGCATATGTTTCCTTTATAGATTTATTTCTAAATCGATTTAATACAATATATTTGTTTTGTTTTATTTATCTTATTTGGTATTTTTGTCCTTTTTAAGGGTTCTTTTTTTTTACATTTGAATATTTTTGCATTGTTTTCCTGTAATAAACTGTTTCCTCCAAAGCAGCTTTGCTACAATGCATTTTGGGAAAAATGCTCTAGAATTAAGCTTGAATCCATTTTATTTTTAGTACTACACAAGGGAATATATTGTGAGGTTTGTTCAAATGTATGTGTGTGTGTGCGTACGAATACTCATATTTTGCAGTACTGTACTGCTGGCGTAGTCATGTAAAAGTGAATTGTAACTACACCCCCCCAAAAATTTAAGTGGTACTTGCTCATCACTTCACTGCTGAGGGGTTGAGTGGTTGCCAGTGTATTTCTGTGCAGGCGTTCTGAGTGTGTAACTGGGTGGTTGCTAGGGTAATCTGTGTAGTTGCTAGGGCGTTTCGGGTGGTTTCTAGATGTGTACTTACCTCCCCAGTATAAAACAGCACCTCAACACATTGGACTAATTAAAATAGAGCACCTCCACTAATCAGTACACAACTGTTTATTGAATTAATGTATACTTGATACCCCCTCTGCTCTCCACTGGAGATTACCTTTGAAATCGAAACAGCGGCTCTGTGCGTTCAATGCCTCTATCATCTCACTATCGAGCTAATCCCCAGAGCTGATGAAATCAATAGATCTTCTATACATCACATGTCTTTATGGTGAAATCAATGTGACATGTTTTCGTGAGCATGTTTCTCACAATCAGAGGCCTCGAGTGGTGTTTCCAGATGAGCTGTGATTCAGACTCCAGCCATCAGGGTGATGGACATCTTGCTGGTTCATGACCTTGCCGTCTTCACCGAGGCCATTCCAGCACTGACCAGCTGGACCCGTCCGCAGGGGTCCGGGGGCGTGGAAGTGCAAGCGTTACGTCCTTCTCACTCCCCTTTCGTTACACCAGAGCTCAACAGGACAATTCACATGTATCTGTTTGCCAACTGGAGCGGGTCCATGCACAATGCAGTATTACTGAGAAGAATGTGCATTTAAAGCATATTTTGACCAATATCGACAAATGAAGGATAGTTGTTGTTATGGGCATCCGTGTCCTTGCCTTGAACACTTAAAAATGCTTGGTTATTTTCAACCCAGCATTGGGTCAAAAAGGGATGAACCCAACCATTGGGTTAAATTACAAATGTTGTTTTAGGTTCAAGTAAGGGTGGATGTTGAAACAGTTTGGTTTCCGTTCAGCTGTGGAAACGGAATTCAGTGGATGACATCGGCTGTGCATGTTTTCAGTGTAAAGTCCAACGGCTTCAACATGTTGTTTCAAATCTGTCCATTTTCTGGTAATTACCCTCTCACAGCTTAATGCTGTGAGCTCAGTTCTGTGCTATCACATGGAGTTAATGGTCCTTTTAGCCACAGACTGCAGACACAGTCATTGTCATCTTGTGATCATGCTGGTTGTGGGGGGGGAGGTTAGGATTTAGTGTGGATTGTCCCAGCCTTTTGTGACTCCTATAACACCAATGCTTTGATGAGCTGCAAACAAATAAATAATAATACAGTAAATCAATACATTTGCTTTTGCCAGATTCTGTTTTACTGAAGACAGGACAAAGAAAGATGGCAAGAATAAGATGGGAGCTGTGAGACTCAAATTTGTACCTGCAAGTAAGGCTTAGAAGCCATATGGTTATTTGTTAAAGGCACAATATGTAATTTTTGCCGCTAGAGGTTACAAAACAAAAATAATATCATAACTTCATGAAGTTGTGAGCGTGGAATCATGGGAATTGTAGTCTTCACTTCCACTGCTGATGGAAATCGACTGCTGCCGATTGAAAAATGCACATGCGACCAGTCACAAATTTTGAGTTAAGGCCTGACATTTTTACAGTGAGCTTTATTTAAATATAGCTGTTTTTTTTAAAAACATATTTACTTATTTTTGATTACGTGTATAGATTTTTGAAAATATTGAAAATATAACTATTTACATTTAATTTAATTTATATTAATATCAATTTGTATTCAAAATTTGATTATATAGTAATTGTATTAAATTAACAATTCCTTGAATGGGTTGTGCAACTTTGTCGCATTTTTTAGCAACGTTTGAGTTTAGCCAAGTAACGGTTCTTCTACTGGTAACCCGAAATAATATTGTTTTTTCAGGGGGGTACCCCACACCTTTAATATAGAGTATAGCATAAAGTATGACCTCAGTTGCGTATTAGTCAGTCTAGCTTTAGACCAAACTACCACATGAGCTTACAATCAAACCTACCACACAGCTCATTTAAACCTCTCTGGAAAACTCACTGTGCTTCATAAATCTCATTGTGTGAGATTACGGCTGAATGAAGAGGCACTCCACAGGGGGCCGCAGTGGCAGGGGTCCACCATTTTCATCAAGAAACCGTGGGCCACCTACATGTGTTGTGCTGATCCGCTACACACAAACACACAGGTCTGCATGTGCATTCAAGGGCAGATCCGTATGTGATGGAGATTAAAATGAATTAAGACCAGGGTTTTGACTAATGCCAGTCTGGATGTCATTACAGTAGGTTTGGCATGGAGTCTTGCTGTGCTGGCTGGTCAAGCTTTGGGATTAAAACACCCCAGGGGAAACATGCAAGATGCTGCCAGTGATGAGGTTTTAGGAGGGATGTGAGGTGGCAGAGGAAGAGACTAATCTGATTGTGAAGACGCTTGTCCCAGCCTCAGAAGACACACTGAAGAATCCTTCCCGGAGTGCTGGATGTGTATTGCACACAAAAATGAGCTGACCATCATCTCCAAAAATACAATATAGCCCACTGTTCTCCAGTCAGCCTGAAGCGGCAGTGAATAAATATGAGAGGTTATATAGTGATAACTGCAGAGGGACCTCTGTGTAATATGGTTTTATAATGTAACACTGAAGCAGCGCTGTTTGTTTAGGGTGGGAGGCTGATCAGACGAAACGCAGCTCCCGCGCCTGTCAGCAGTTTTCAAACAGTCGGAGTTAAGACGTATAATGCATTCCCAGCTAGTTTTACTACTTGAATGTCAAATCAATCTGAATAAGCACATTTACCTAAATAAAGAAAGCAATTAAACTGAAAGAAGACCTTTTGTAAATACTAATGTCCTGTTTAAGTGAACTCGCTGGTATGGTAGCTCGATATGCTTTTGGCATGTTGGCAGGGTAGGAACGTAATGTTTAATTCATTCGTGCTCTGCCTGAAAAGCTGCCCACTTGCTGAGCTGTTATATTCCTCTGTTCCATCGCTCTTGCGCTATTACAGCATGAGGATAAGCCGCTTGTTTGATCTTTCTGAAAACGGAGATACTGTGTCAGTGAAAAACATAGCTCGATATCACACTTGATATATGCTAATGTTTTTCTTGGCTGTAGTCCACAAGCTTTACATTTCAACGCTCGTGGGTGTGTTTGTGTACGTGTGGATACATTTGAGTTGTTTATGCTTGATGTCCGCTTTAACAGACCGCTCATCCTCTCTTCTCTTTCCTGCAGATCCCGAGTCCCAGAGGAAACGCACCGTTCAGAATGTCCTCGACCTCCGGCAGAACTTGGAAGATACCATGTCAAGCTTGCGGGGGTCGCAACTCAGCCACAGGTACAGAAGGTCATGCTTTTAGGCATCCTCAGCTTATCTTTGATGGGGGGAAAGTCTATAACCTGATAGTTTAAAGGGACGGTTACCTAAAATATATCGTCCTCATGTTGTTCAAAACTTGTCTATGACTCTTTCTTCTGTGGAACTCAATAGAAGATATTTTGAGAAATGTGTCAGTGGTTTTGTGTTTATACAATGGAAGTCGGTGGGGGCCAGTTTCAAAGATGAAAGAATTGACAGAATATTGATGTGGTGTATGCGCACATAACCTATAATGTCCTTGAGAGAGATTTAGCCGAATGAACCCACTGAAAGCAGTGAACAGTCACGAAACCAGCAGAGCAGCAGATGTTTGTGTGTCCTTCTCACATCAGCACCTCCCGCTGTTGTTTCTCCCTGTCCAAGGTCCACAAACACACATACAAACCACAGCACAGGGATGGATTTCCCTCTCATCGCAGAGCCACATGTGCCTGAGGTCTTCTGGCAGGGCGTGTGTGTTGTGTGAATGTACTGGTCATGAGAGCTAATGGCTTGTGTATCTTGTGGTTTGGAGAAGCACTAAGTTCTCTTAACTCTCAAGGAAGTTGTAAATGGTGCATTACAAACCAGTACGTTAGCCCTGCGAACCAAAAGTAAAATAATTGATGTTGTGTAACATTTTAAGGAGATGTCAGAGCTGTGGATTAGTATGTGCTGTGTTACATTGAGCCCCTCTTTTCTCATAAATTTATGTTCAAACCCTTATTTTTCATTTAAATGACAAAAGTTGATAACCTACTTCATACTTTATGTGCACTGGCCAAATATTTTAAGCAGTATTTGTCTTATTTTACTGTGAAATCTTATGCAAGCAAACTTGAGATATTAAGACTTGTTTTTAAGCATAACTGTATCCAAATGTAGTTTTTTTTTGCCTGAAATGAGAGAAAAATACTTGGAGACAGGTTGTCAGTTGTCATTGAACACGATTTTGCTTGTCATTTCAATTAGATCTTTATTTAATCTTTAAAGATTTTAATATATTTACTGAAAAACCAGACTTGGATCATTTATGCCTATAAAATAAGAGAAGATAAATTTAAATTAAACCTTATTCAAGTTTTCTGAAAACACACTTTTTAGCTTGTCAAGTCCATTTGATATTAAAAGACTAATTGTGACTAATAACTAGGATTTTTCAAAGATTAATTGCGATTAATCGCATTCAGAATAAAAGTGTGTGTTTACAAAATATATGTCTGTGTAGTGTGCTTATTTATTTTGTATTTTTAAATGAATACATGTAAACGTGTATATTTAGGAAATATTTGCATTTATATATTATTTAAATTATACATTAACATATTTTGATTTTTATATTTATATTAATATATTCATGCATGTTTATGTGTTGATAAATACAAAATTAATGTGCGCAATACACAGAAATATATGTGTATATATTATTATAAACAAACACTTTTATTCTGAATGCGATTCCTCGCTATTAATCGTTGAACAACCTAAAAACCAGTCGCAACTAAGCACATGACAAACTGTAAACAGATTCAGTAATTTAATATTTTTGCTATTTACGTTTTTGCTAAGCATGCACATTTTACACAAACACGCTGTGAAAAACAGATTATTTCGTGCATTAGTTTCATCGGCAATATGATATGTTTTACGTGTACAGTGTGTTAGCACTCTATCTTTCACTCAGTGTAATTGTTTAAGTGAGTGATTTTAGTTCTGTCTCCTGATATAAAATGACCCTGTCTCAGCAGCTGCCGAGTCATTCTATTAAAACCTTAACATAATCATCCTGATTTAATGCTTCATCTTCACATAAACACTATAATGCCTAGACTCAAGCTTCAAGCGGTAGTCTGTAATGTACAGAGAGAGCCTGAGCTTACTGTTTTGTTTGTTAATGCATAATAACGCCTGCGTAAGCAACATGCTCTGCTTGATTTGTCATATTTTCTATTCCTCTGATTGAACTGTTCTCAGAAGTCCATGGAAGGACTAAAGGAACACTAATTACTGTCATTTAACCATCATTATTATTCTGCCAGACAGTCGAGCACACAAGCGACTGCCATTTTCAAAAGATAATTCATGATCACGTCAATGCTCTGAAAACCATTGTCGTTTTCTCCGAGAAATATTCATCACTCCACTTTATGGAAAATGTATGTGAATTTTACGTTCGTGCAATGCATTGTGGGTATTAAAAGAAGTGGGTATAAAATAAGTAGATGACCGCTAAATCATTTTTCATGTCCCTTGGATTTAAAAAAAGCACAAACATGCGTACAGTAATGCACATGTACTTTGTAATGTAACTGATGTCTGTGGTGCAAAGAATCTTAAGTAAAGTTTTACATGTTTTTTAAAATAAATATCAAAATGAAGTAAATTCATGATAAAAGCAGGAACAAAGTTATTAAATTAAGGTTATAATTCTAACCTCGTTGGCAGATTAGTTTTTTTGTTTGTTTTAAGAATGAACTATGAATGTTGATATTGTTTTTAAAAAACAACACTTCTAGTTTTGATGGCAAGAGTACTTTTTCATAGGTTTTTTTGCTCTGCATTATATGTGTTCACATGAAACGATTTTTGATGTTGTGTGTGCAATGTTTTATCCAGCTTCTGTTATGACCGTGTAAAGCTGCTAAACTTGCAAGAATAGCAGAAATGTATAGATGGTTTCATCGGACATATGCGCCTGGACCGAAGTTAACTTCTGGTCTGTGATTGGTTCTAATAAAAACATGTTTTTATGAAATAAATAATAACATTTGATTGTATATTAATTGTACTATAGGGATACATCACCCAAAAATGACATAATTTACTCGCATTCGAGTTGTTCCAAATCTGATGAACACAGAGAAAGATATTTGGAAGAATGCAAAGACCCAGACAGATCTTGCCCGCCCATTGAAAGATTACTTTATCATTTTTGTTTTGTTCTGTTGAACACAAAATATTATGTTTTGAAGATTGTAGGACAGCAAACAGTTCCGGGGCACTTTTGACTACCATTGTATTTTTTCCTACTATGGGAGTCAATGGTGGGCAAAATGTGTTTGGTTATAAGCATTTTCCAAATATCTTTCATCTTTTTTATACAGACTTGGAACAACTGGAAGGTGAGCAACTGATGACAGAATTTTTTTGGGTGAAGAATCCCTTTGAATTAAAACTACTAAAGAGTTATTGATTCTTTGCGGAGGTCTACCGGTAGTTAAAATTGGGCCGCAAAACTTTAGTTTATGTTGTTGCCGCTGAAACTGTCTATATAAAGAAACAAATGTAGATTTCTGCTTTATTGCACTGTCAGGAGTCAAAATTAGTTTCTGTGGTAATTGACAATGTGCCACATATGTTGTCAATTAAATGTACGTTTTTTTTATTTACCTTGAACATTCCTTTAAATTAGAGCACGCTCAATATCCAAAGGCTTTTATGCTTTGAAAGTTGAGCTCAAGGACAGTGGGTAATAATCTACTTCCATCCACTCAGCTTAAAAATAAAAACAAAAGCTGGACACCTGGAATCAAAATAAGAGCATTAAAAATCGTTTTAAGGATAGGATATGAGTTTATCCAGACGAGGGCTTTAGCGATGAAAGGTCAGCCAGTTTTTCCAGGTGGCCAAACCCTGACGTACGATTTAAAATCAGAAAAAGTGGCCCGAGGGGTCAATGTGTGTGTGATTCATTCCTCTAGAAAGCTTGAGCGGTGTGTGAGACACTTATGAAGGAAATTAAACATCCTCTTTATATTTCCCAGAATCCCCAGGGATGCTGTATCTCTAACCAATGATGTGTGGATGAAGTGCATGATGGTTATATGTTGTATGAGAAATAAGTTTGTTCTCAAACAAATTGATCAAATGAATTTTAAATGTTTTGCCCAACTAGCCCCAACAAAAAATGTAAACTTTTTCACAATAAAAACAAACAAACATTGCTTTTTTTACATTTACCTAATGTACTTTTAGCCTGATCTCACTCAACTTTTAGTGGTAAAACCAAATGTAGTCTGGTGGATTCTGTCATATTAATGTTTCTAATATTATTTTGTTTGATTTTTACTTTTCAGCTGTATTGAGAGCAGCATGTGCTATGATAGTGATGAGACCAATGCTCGCAGCATCTCCAGTTTATCCAATCGGTCATCGCCCCTCTCGTGGCGCCAGGGTCAGTCCAGTCCTCGAATGCAGGCGGGTGATGCCCCCTCCTCTGGGGTCACATCCCACTCCCTGCCCATCCGCGCGTCGACGCAGATCAGCCACCTGCAGCGCATCCAGCTCATCGAGAGTCTGGACGCTGCCGATGACGACCTTGCCGACCTCAAGTCTGGTTACCTTAGCGACGGCAATCTGACCGGAAAAAGCCAACCAGATGAAGATGATGATGAAGATGATGACGTAGATGTCGATGACGATGATCTAACCAACGAGTAAGTGTTTATCAGATTAATAATATTTTGCTTTTCGATTATAAATTATTCGTTATCTTTTTATTTTGTATTGTTAGGGATTTTATTATTATTTAATAAACTTCGTTATAGTTATTAATATAGAACTAAATAGAAAATCAATTTTGACTCTTTTACCTGCAATCTCTCTTCGACTATTTTTAAGATGCAATCTGTAACTTTTGTCTCTCTATCGCCATCTGTGTTTGAAACATGAAATTGCAGGTCACTTTACATTAATATCTTTGTTAATTAAAGTTGAATAATGTCAAACTGTGTCAAACTTCTGTTTTTTTGTTCAATAACTGACTTTTATTTTTAACCAAAAGAAGTTACGGATTGCAGCTTTAGGCTTTGTTCACATTTGACTTCCTTTTTAAAGCTGCTAGCGTCTGTAAATCATGTTTTCAAAAAAGCCTTTTTTAAAGGCCAAAGTCAGTGTTTTTTTTCAGTGTTTAATTTTTACTCTTGATAACATTTGTAGTGAGAAATTAGTATTGTAGTTTTAAATATGTGATTGGTTGTTGCGAAGACGCTTTCTGTTTATGATTTCAATAGACTTCCGTTACGCTGCCTATGAAGCCTGTCTGAAACTGTTTCTCTGAGACAGCTGATGTTACTAAATGCAGTCTTCTTTCAGCTAGTAACAGCTGTGTGTAGAGAATAGGTCTTGTGTTAAGTGTGTGTTCATGTGGCAGGTCTTGTGGACACAAAACTAGGAAATGACGGAGGAAATGAGATGTATTTGCTTTAGCCGTCCTCAAAGCTTTGAAGTTGCCCTCTCTTAACCTGCGCTGTTGGTTTAGTCTGATAGGGAATAGTTGTCAACGGTCACGAGTCAGTCGCTGCTAAGTGAGAAAGTTTACAATCAAGCAGTTCACATTTGACGGTACTTTACCTAGAGGTATTTGACAGCACTTGAAGTCAAATAAAACTGTACTTCAGTAGATCACAGTTGAAATCCAGCACAACACAACACAGGACTAGAAGTTAACTATATAAGCAAAATATTTGATGAAATCACTGTACTGTACATTAAGTGTAACTTTAAAGCTGCAATCTGTACCTTTTTGGGGGTTAAAAATCAAAATAATCCGTGTTTGAGCAAGTGCATAAAAATCTTTCAAAACCTCAGTTACTGTAAGCCTGAAATAAACATTTATCATTTGAGCCGTTAAGTACAATTTCACTGAAATGTCAGTTTGACATCCTTTGACTTACATAATTCACAATTCTTACATAATGAAGCGTTACGTTTACCTACAGGGACCATTTACTACAATAGCAGGATAATTTGCTTTATAAATTTCTTTGTTCTGTTGATCACAAAAGAAGATATTTTGAAGAATGTAGGAAAGAAAACAGTTCTGGGGCGCTTTTGACTACACACATTTTTGGTAGTCAATGGTTGCCATGAACTGTTTGGTTAAAAGCATCTTTCTCTGTGTTCATGAGAAAAATAAATGTATACAGATTTGGAACAACTCAAGGGTGATTAAATTAGGGTTGTTCCGATACCTATACTAGTAAGGGAAATGCCACCGATACCACAAAAAATTCTGTCGTCGGTATCAGCGAGTACTTGAATCCATGTACCGATCCGATACAGTTTTATTAAACAAAGCCTAGTTATGCCTGCTAGCTTTGCTTTACACTGCAAACGGGAAATAAATTCTTCGCTGCTCAGAATGCAAACACAAGAAGTTGTGCTGTGTTAGTAACAAGTAACCACTGTTTAGAGCAATGAAGAAGAAATGAAAACTTGCTAGCAGTGTGCCCACGATTTGGCAGTATTTCAGAGTGGACCAGCCTGTAAAACTGCGACTTAAGAAAAAATATAACTGTCAAATGTCTCTCAGATAGAAAAAATACTCTAGTTTACTTTATGTATTTGTGCATGTTTTATTAAGGAATAAGTCTGAGGTACACCGTAAAACAATTCTATCAATTCATACAGGGCCAGTAGTATATACAGCTGTATATATCGGTATCGGGAAGGGAAAAGGGTATCTGAACATTCCTAGAATAAATTATGAGATTTTTATCTTTATTAAAGTTTTATTTTTGCGTGAACCATCCCCTTTAAATAAGAAAAGAACTTAAAGCAACCTGCAATTTTATGTTTCAAACAGAGATGGCGATAGAGGCCAAAGTATTGCAGCTTTGAACTGTAATAAAATGAATTTCTGTGTTTTTATTGACAACAAAATTGCAATTATTCAGAAATGATGGTTACAGTTTCTGTGTATTACATTTAGATATCTTTTAAGTACATTTTCCTCAGCTCTTATTGCTATGATGTGATTTGATTCAGATTTGTTTTTGTCTGGTTTGGCCTCTTCTTGTCTGTCTGGTTTGAAATGACCAGCTGATTTGTTTCACTTTGCTGTTCCTCTGGGCATCAGGTCGAGATCTGTCTTGAGTTGCTAAGGTTACTAAGTGCACAGACAGCCCATGAATGTTATCAGCACATTACAGCAAATACAGGATGCTGAACAAAAGGGCGTAAAGCACATTTCAGCATTTACCAGTCACATCAAATATTGAAATACAGCATAAATGATCTAGTTTATATTATATGTGTTTATTTTGTAGCTCATTTTCCTGTCCTTAAAGTAGTCCTTTGGAGTAGTGACCTTACTGTGAGTTTAAGTTACCTTAAAAATAAATGTGCTTAGATTAGCCAAGGTACAAAAGTCTGTGATAAATTGTAAGGATTTCAATAAGAACTTGAATATTTCTCATGAGATTATTCTTAAACCAAACCCAGGCTGTTACCGAATGTCAGCGACTGTGTCATGTAGGTCTATTTTTACCTCTTCTAAAGGATTTATGAAAAAACGTTTGAGACAAAGTTGATGCGTGCAAATGAGAACCATTAAGTCTGCTGAATTCTGAAAGAACCGTAGATCAACATTTTTTCTCGGGAGACTTATGAACAAGCTTAGTGTGACGTAAATTCAATGCGACTTATAAGATTTAAACACACATCTTTTTAAAAGCAATGCAGCTTCACATGCAGGGCTTAAATGCTCAGACTGTTTTTTATAAGTAGTGTAGATATCCAGACTGCAAACGTGCTCTTTCATGGTTTGTCTTCTGAAATCTTCTCCTCAGGTATGTGTGTTGCCATGGTAACACAATTTTTCTTTGTTTTCTCATTCATCATATTCTGTCTGCTCATCACATTTGTGTTACAAGATGAATGCAGTGCATGATGGGTAGAAGGTTTAATGATTGGGAAATTGCTTATTGAGTTAAGTGCCTGAATGGATGACTTGAATTCAAGCAAATTCCAGAATAATACCACTCACACACTGTTGTCACAAATGTGAATTAAATCATATTTGAAAGTATTCTTTTTACATTTCAGTAAAAAATTGTAAGTGGTGCTTGACCATAAAAATCCCACCACTGCGATGCTAAGGTTTAAAAAAAGATTATAAATTGTTTAGTAATAACCGTGCAGTAGATGCTAGCACTTCAATTTGGTTTTATTTTGGGCAATGTTTTAGGTTTCAGATTTGTTGTCTGTAATAATCTATTGTCCGAAAAATGTATTACAATTTAAATTTCATAGTAATTTGCATAATACTGTTTTACCTGTAGTTGTTTTTGTTCTATGTCATTTAGCTGTTTGTTAAGGGGAGGTACCACCGTTTTTTATGCATTCTGACTTCTTTACGATGTTAAACATGGTGGCTTCTCATGCTTAACATGGTCAACTTGTCAAAAAACTAGTTGGACGTATGACGTAGTATTTCTGTGCTCGATACACTGCGCCGGGGTTCTTATAGGTTTCGGAAAGTTTTTTTCATGAAATTCCGTTACATAACAACTTTTCTTAGTCCCTTATTGGACGATTCTCCCGGAAAAGCACAGCCGCGCGTTAACCAGCTAGAGCGAGAGAAAGAGCACTGCGTTCGTGAAGTCCAGGTGTGTTTGTATGATCACTGCATTTCGGTTAAGAATGTTATGTAGACGGTGGATTTAACGCTGGATTTGGAGATCGTTTGAAACTGATAGATGGAGCCGTCTCAGCGCTAAAAGATGTCGGTCATGGACCGCACGCGGTAAGTCAAACTGAGTCGTATGTCTGTGTTTTGTTGGCAATCGGCGTGTACGTGCAAACAAAACAAACTTATAGTGAATCAACAGTTATGCAGGGATAATGCGATGATGTATTGTGTGCTCGTGCTGTAGTCCCCCCCTGAAGCGTTCAGGGCTTGCCTGTTTTCGGAAATAATCGTACAGCTGTATCTGTCTTTTATAAATGTGATCAAACTCTTCGAAGATACGATGTATGCAATACTACTGTATAGGTACTCAAGATTAATATGAGATTGGCAGAAACTGCGTGTGTTACATCCACTTTAATGTGTAATAAGTCACATACTTGTGTCCCATAAACAAGTTACAGCTTATTACTGGATCCTAATATTTACATAATAAGTTTCTTGCAAAAGAGTAATTTGATTATGCCATTTGTTAAAGGGATACTCCACCTAAAAATGAAAATTCTGTCATGAATTACTTACCCCCAAGTTGTTCCAAACGTGTGTACATTTCTTTGTTCTGTTGAACACAGAGAAAGATATTTGGAAAACGTTAGCAACTGAAATTTCTTGGCCATCATTGACTACCATAGTAGGAAATATTCTTCAAAATATCTAATTTGGCTTTCCTGAGGCTCAGAGGTTAGATGGTGCTAACAACGCCAAGGTCATGGGTTCGATCCCAGGATTGCACATACTCAGAAACAAATGTATAGTATAATGCAATGTAAGTCGCTTTGGATACAACCGTCTGCCAAATGCGTAAATGTAAAAATGTAAATTTTGTGTTCAACAGAACAAAGAAAGATACAACATTTTTTCCTAGAACAGGTTTGGAACAACTTAAGGGTGAGTAAATGATGACAGAATTTTCATTTTTGAGTGAACTATCCCTTTAAGTATTTACACCGTTAGCCATCTAATTTTGACCTCAGAGTTCAACTCAAAGTTAGTTTTCCAAATGTCTCAAGAATGGTTTTCTTAAAGCTGTTCACGTGTCAGCATTAGATATCCTTTAATGATAAAATAATCCCACGTCTCATTGCTCATTGTTTATTGTGCATAGCTTCGTCTAGACGTAAATCTTATACTTCAGTAACATGATGAGGTGCAAGAACAGTTTGTAAAAAAAAAACATAATGTCAGACAAGAAATGTCGAATATAAACAGTAATGGCCAGCTGGCTGTACATTTATCCCACATTTTACTGTAAAGCAGCCCACCACATTTATAAATGAAAATAGCTATTAATGCTTTTTAGAGTATTGTGCTATTACGTTGCCAACATCAAACTCAATAACTATGAGTCAATTTAGGAGTTTCATGTGAGGAGCACATGGAATTGCTTCCTACGGTGCTTTCATATAAATTATGACTTATAAGTGTTGTTTCCTAAGCTCAAACTGTGCTAAAAACACGTTTTGGTTTTCGGTTTCAGAATCAAGCTAAGATGTCACAGAAAGATTTGTAACCCTTATTTAATGTGGTCATATCTGTACGTTCACTGGTGTAGTAGCTGTTTATATTGGGGTCTTGTTACACTGGTTTCAAGAGCCTGTGGTGTGAAACAGGAATGTCCCAAATAAACTGGACAGTGGTCATAACTCTAGCACCAGTAAAGCTCTAAACTGGCTAAAAGATTATACACGTAATGCTTTTTTCCTCAATAAATGAACACAGAGGAGTTCATGCTAAACTAACTCCAAATCCCTGACGTTTGAGAAATGATTTTTGGGGACATAAAGGGGGCGGATTGTGTTTGGTAATGATAGAAAGGACACTATATCGTGGCACTTTTAAGTATTTTAATAACTTAATAACTATTTTATGAGGTGGCTAAAAATCTACGCGCAAAATCTATGCGAAATGCTTTATTTTAGAGTTGTTTATGAGAGCACAAGCAATTGTGCCATGAGTTATGAAGTTGAACCTGACGCATGGTGTTTAGTCAGTTAATAATGAATATGGTTCAGAAATGCGTTTCCTGAACGCGTGTGCCGCTTTGAGTTGTCATGCGGGGACATGTTTTAGATATTCAGTAGGGGGTCCCTCACTTGCGCCCATGCTCACTGAAGCGGGCCAGGGAATTCTGGCGCCACCGTGTGCAGCTCTCGCCTGTTGCTATAGCAACACCGGCCCACAAAGCCATCGGCAGAGCTGCGAGTTGGTTTTGAACTAGACAAAGACATCTCGTAGGAGAGAGCGTGTGGGAGTGGGTGTGTATTTAGGTCAGTGGTTTTAAGTGGGAATAACCATTGCTGTGACAAACACATCCAGGGCCCTTATTTCAATTAGGTCTGATTTCGAGTAAATGATGTGAGGAGCACAATATTAAGCCTTTTAATCACTAGATCAAAAGTGCATGTTGATAATTCATATAAGAAGGATTTTAATTGACTTCCATTTGAATAAGAGACAGGACAAAGGACAAAGGACAATGTAAAACATAGCAGTGTACAGTATGTTGAGATAAATGTTAACTGTAACGTTAAAACTGTAATAGTGCTGGTAGCAGGGTCCACCAGACTTTCCTGTATACAATGCTACTGTTTGTTTACCAAATGACCATGGTGTCTAAATTTCTTGTAAAGTGATGTGTCTTTATTTTAATGGCAGTGTGTGATATAACATGGTATTTCTTAACACAGTGAGCTAGTTTTAGCTTTAGCCAGCGTGTCTCCATGGTTTTTCCAGCAGGAAATATTTTTTTGGGGGGGGATTAAGCTGCCCCTGAGGCAATGAACTGACCCTAAGGTGCCAAAGATCAGTCACACAATTTTCGTACCACATAAGAGTTTTACATTGTAAAACTTTTTCTTGTTTTACAAATATCTAAACATCCCTCAATCAAGACATTGCCTTCAGAAGGAAGATTGCCTAAGAAAACAATTTACCCAATTGGCAGATTTTTTTCATTTGTTATAGGGATGCACTCACATGTAAAATTTGGCCGATAACCGATAATTCTTTAACATTGTAAGCCGATAACCGATATATTGGCCGATACACATTATCTAAATACTAATATAAATTTCCTAAGACTGAAACGAAAAGCAAAAATTTGACATTTGCTTGTATTTGAAAACATTAACTGCAGAAAACATGGTAACCATTAGTTTTATTTTTCCCCCGGAAAATCATGTACCAAGTCTACTTTACACTAGTTAAAGATTCTTTAAAGATCGGGTAACATGCTACGTCATGCATTCTGACTTCTTTACACTGTTGAACCTGCTGACTTCTAATGCTTAACATGGTCAACTTGTTAAAAAAACGAGTTGGACGTATGACGTAGTATTTCTCTGCTTGATACACTCCCCCAGCACTAAAACTTGTTTCAAAAAGTTTTTCATAAGTCTGGATCCCTGTTTTGTAACAGGGATCCTGTTCCTTTTATTGGGCAATTCTCCCAGGGAAGCACGCCCACAGCAAGGCGAAAGAAAGAAACTTTGAGTAGTGTGTAGCTGAAGAAGTTTAACCAGAGGAAATGATTTATAAGCTAAAATATATCGGCATAAATATTATTTTATGGTAATTTATGGTGCATCCCTAATTTTTGCATGATTACATATAATAATATTTTCATTATTTTACATTATTTGTTTTACATATAACAATAACATTTTGCTTCTCAAATAAATGTATCCGGTTAAGAATGTTTAGAAACTTGTACTGAAAAACAAGACAAAACTGAGGACAAAAAATATTTTTGCAGTGTACAAAACACATCAAATCACTGTAGTAACCATAGTTTTTAGGGTTTATTTGTAGTAAAAACATTAACCACAAATTGACCATGGTCTCACTATAGTAGCCATAAATTAACCATGGTATTTGTAGTGAAACTATGGTAAACTATGGCTATTCTTTTACTGTAATAAAACCATGGTTAATTTGCACAGGGAAGGGAGATACTTGCTGTTGATCTTTCATACTGATGTGCGCAAATCATACAAACTGAGATACAAATTGTCTAATAAAAACAAATAAAATTCTCAGGAATGCATTGGTTGTTCCTCAGATAAACTTCCATCTGTGTTTCTTGTTTATTGTGATAACGACTGAACTACACATGGTGAAATATTCCTGTAATATTTCTCAATTCACCAGCCATTGACAGGCCCTTTTCCAAACCGCGGGATCCAGTAACTAATTCCCACAGGATGAAGAAAGTTTTAAAAGCTTCATTAGCCATAAAGCCTCCCCCCGGCTACCTTGTGCTAACTACCCGCACAATGTCAAAAACGTTAAATGTTTTACGACACGACACAAGCAGATTACCAGATAAGGTGAGCAGGTGCTGTGCCTTGCTCTCAACTAGATCATAGTTAGTCCTTTTATGTCTCAAACATTAAGGAAATCATGTTTCATTCGGCTTGTGACCTCAGGTAAGGTTAGAGCCAGGTGAAACCAAACTGCGGTTGCTTCGAAATACGTCTGCTCCCTGAAAATCACAGCTTTTACAGGAAGGTAAAAATATCCCATGATCCCTGCAGCACGGTCATCCATCATGTCTCAACTATGGGGCGTAATTGAGAGATTTGGTTGCGGTGGGGAGCAGTGGATGACTAATGGATTTTCGGATGAGACGCAGGATGTCTCTATCACATTCTCTCCTCCCTCATTGACTGCTCCAAATTTCTGTCCGACAGACAGACTCTCTCAGTTCATCATTTATTTCTTAAGTCATGTATAATAGATAGCACACCACACCCCTTCCTTCACTCACTGCTGTGTTGGTCTCCGTGTCACCCCGCTGGTGGTCTGTGGATGATTATGGACAGAAAAATATATAATTGTTAATGCTGTGGAATTTGGGCAGAACTGCATATTCCAGCAGTGTTTTTCCTATCTAGGATTTTAATTCCCATCATGCTACACTGCCACATCTCACCGTCCAACACAAACTCAACTTTCTTGAATTGCCCAACCGTATTTCTGCTCATTCTTCTAGCGTATAAGCTCTCAATACGTTATCCTAAATTTCCTGTTTCTCATTTCCCCCTCCTGAGGGGTCACGCAGCCCTTGGATAAGCTTTCACCTTCACACACACCAGCAGTCTGACAATAAACCTCACTAAACTCATACAGGACGTCCTGTGCTGCAGGTAGAAACCCAAGATCCCGGCGGGGTCAGAAGATCACGGGGAGAGGGGCTGAGTTGCCTTGGTAACCTGAAGCCATCTTTATTAGTCAGTAAGGGGGTCTCTGATCCGCCCCGAGAACCGTGGAGACGGGAAGATTGTAAAAAGGAAAAGATATGGTTGAAAAGGAGAGTAAACATGTCAGAGACCCCCCAGCTAACTCACCGCACTGAATCATCATACAAACTCGACACGCTACTTTGAAACTGCATCTATTCGAGCACATTCAGTGAGTTACACCCATTTCCTCCATGACACGCGTTGAACGATTGTGTTAGATAAATCATATTGGGTCAACTTGACCTTTTGAGTCACCGACGTACTGGAAAGTATTAATCAACTTGAACATTCGTGACTAAACCACGGATGTTTTTAGGCCTGTTCACGTCAATGATGATAACAGACTAAAAAGTTAAAAAAATTGTCTAAATTTAAAAAAATAGTTCAAACAATCATAAGAAACAAAGGAACCATATCATTAGGGTCACTTTCAGAGAGATGAACGATATTTTTTAAATGACTGCAGTGTTTGAGCTTAGAGTTAAAATAATGTAAGCATTCGTGTTGACGCTAAAATCGTTATTGTAACCTTTTTTGGTGTGAACAGCATTAGCTTACATGTTAACTCCAAAGTAAATATTAGGGATTTTGGTCCAGTTAGTTTTTAATCTGTATGATGTGTACATTCCTTCACTTCCTCAGATGTGTTAAACAGACTTCATTTAGTAAATTTGTCTAATGAATGTGCAAAAACAATATGACAACAACAACAACAGCAATATCAAATTTCAACTCAACTCTGAGCCGATAGCCTTGTGGTTAGCGCTCCGACACATGGCACTGATGCGCTCCAGGTGACCCGAGTTCGAGTCCCGGCTCATGGTCCTTTCCCTCTCTCACCCACTTCGCTTCCTGTCCCGTTACTGTACTGTAAATACAGGCAAAACCCCCCCAAAAAAAATTACAGCTCAAGATTTTTCTGGACTGTAATGTAAACAGTTAACACTAGAATGAAAATTGTGTGATCATTTACCCACCCTTGAGTTTTTCCAAACCTGTGTAAATTTTGTCGTTCTGCTGAACACAAAGATATTTGGAAGAATGCTTGTAACAAAACAGATCTGGGGTACTGTTGACTTCCATAGTAGGGTAAACTACTATGGTAGTTAATGGTGCCCCAGAATGGTTTAGTTTCCTCCATTCTTTAAAATATCTTCTTTTGTGGTCAGAAGCACAAAGAGTTTTATACAGTTTTGGAACAACACGGGGGTGAGTAAATGATCACCAAATATTCATTTTGGGGTGAACTGTCCCTTTAAACGATGCTAATGACGTGTTAGCAACTTAACCAGTCTAGTTAATAAATCCACTTTTTAAAGAGAGCTCTATTCATGAAAACAACCCAGAACAGTGTCATAACTGATATAGAAGCAATGACACTGTGAACTTCAGTGTTTTTAGAGAACCGAGGCGTGAAATGAGTCTTGGAAAGGATGGAGGCATACATTAGAGATAGGAGAGGGGGTGTGTTTGCCTGGCATTATGAATCAGATGAAGACGATGGAGATGTTTTGCCCTGCACTTGAACTTCACAGACTCCCCAGAGTCAGAGGATTTAGTCTGTGTTGGCCGTGATGTGTGTCTATGTGTTTGTTTGTCTCTTCAGCTTTGTTGCTCACTCGTGGTTTATTTCAGGGAATAAATCAGTGTGTAAATTCATACGTCTGGAGTGGGAGATTTGGTCCCAAACGCATTACCATCAATGTGACGGTCTTATTCTCTTTTTCTCAGAGTGAGTAAGAGATTTTGTCTGCCTTTGGCCCAGTATTGGTAATGTTGTAAACAAGGGCAAAGTTTGGCATTGTTGTTAGTGATGAGGTCACCGCTCAGTCAGAGGCTTTAGAAAGGTCAAGTTGTGTTAACAAGCCTTCTACTCCCTCTACAGGACGAAACATGTAAGTGCACTCGCCTCTCAGCCACATTGCCTAAAGGCAAATTGCACAAATGTCTCTCTAAATATCTTATTGCCGAGTTGATGTGGTGTTTTTCATTTTCTGGGCAATGGAATTTGTATATTATATAGTAAATAATTATATATCATGATAGTAATGATTGTGATTTTTTTCTAATGAGAATCTAATGACACGTTGCAGTACTGAATATCTGGGGGGGTTTTGTTTAATTGTCATGAATAAAATACTGTAATGCAAAAACCTTAACGAGTTCAGTTTCTTTCTGCTAAAATACAATAAGGAAATATTATAGGTCGATATTTTGGGGTGAAAATGACCCGAACATCTCAAATTTCTCCATTTTGCATCATGTTAAAAGTCATTAGATTCTGCTTTGTTTCAACATGTTTCCCGTTTTAAGGTTAATGAGGGTCTCAATGGCGTTCTGACTGTGTGCGAGGATCTAATGTGCCGTTGTCAGAGTTAATTTAATGAGTGGGAGAAGATAGCCGTGGGGGGTAATTGGGGTTGTTACCAAAAAGGCGTAACCTGGATGAGTCATGAGGTCCTGTTGGTTTCTCCTGACCACTGAGCATGAAGTCATCTCGGCAGCTGGGTTTAGTCAAGGTTTCCCTTACTCAATCGAAAGATCAGACCTATGCATTTAATTTAAACCAGCGACGGTGCACGCGTGACAGACCTCCACCCTCGTGTGGGAATGTGGTGCTGGTACTCTAGAGACCCTGTCACAATCAGCTGTGGTGTGTTTGTATGGGTTGGGTGGGTGTGCCGTGTATATCCCGACTTCAGCTGATTTTCCAGCAGTGATTTGTCTTTGACTGAGAGAGTTCAGGTCATGGAATGTTAATAATAAAACACAGCATGCAAAAACTTGATTACTAAAGTATGAATCCAGACGTAAACATGTACGTGCTTGGATGCATGCGAGTGCGTTTGTGGAATATTGATGTGTTGTTTTGAGTGTGAGATTTAAATTTTTAATCATACATTAAAAATGTAATAGATTACAGTTCAGACTTTTTTGGATATAAAAAACTTTTTTTATTTTTTTACTTTGTTACTGACCTTTTAAGCTTTCTTTTATTTTTATTAAATAATAAATCCACACTTTATAGGGAATGAAAAAACCTATATGCAATTTTATATATAAATTTTTATTTTATTTATTTTGAATACATCAAAAACATTTTTACTTTTAACGTTTTAATGGTCAGAAAACCAGATGTTGTTTTGGGGAATATTTATTTAAAGTTAGAGTAACAGTTTTATGTTTAAAGGCCGGTGGGAACCTTACTCATTTAACAGAGGTAAAGCTGAAGGGATGAGTCCTGGTGACAAACCTTATCTCTTCTCTCCCACACATCACTAATCACAACACAGACTCACGTTCCCAGGGATGCTGGGACACACACACACATTTTCCATGGCAACAGACATAGGGCATGTGCACCCAAACTTTATAATAAAATGAAGTGGCACTGGCAGGGGTAGCAGACAGCGCAACAGATGGGAGAAGAGCTTCATTGTTGTCATCAAAATGATCATCTCATAGGCTTTGAGAGTGTTTTTGTGTGTGTAGTTGTTTCAGTGGGAGAAAAATGTATTTGACATAATTATTAAAACGTAACCTAGTTGCTTTTTATCCATTAGTCAGATGTTGTTTTTGATATAATGAAAACATTAGAGACATAGAACCCAAAAATGAAAATTCTGTCATGAGTTACTCACTCTTTAGTTGTCCAAACCTGTATAAATGTATTTGTTTGGATGAACAAAGAGGAAGATTTTTGAACGAATGCTTGTAGTTTTATATCTTAGCATTTTATCTCAATTTAAAATGTATCACAGTTCGTGAACCCCATTGACTACCATTGTAGGAAAAATGACAATGGTAGTCAAAAGTGGCCGAGAACTGTTTACTGTCTGACAAATATCATCTTTTGTGTTCAACAGATGAAAAATATATATAAAGTATTTTTTCCCACTTTGGTAGTTAATGAGGTCTACGAACTGTAATACATTTTAAATTTAAATAAAATTCTAAGATATAAAATTCCATTGTTCTTAGTTTGTGACTGTCTGTGTGAATCTGCTCACCGCTTTGCTCGTGTCACCGTGAAATCGATTCTCTCTACTGTCATGGTGATGTCATGCTTAAGTCCTGTTGCATGTTTAATGACTGTGAAATCTATGAAAATTTGATTGAAATTTATATGACATATTTTAGCAGTAAGGGTAAGTGAGAGTGCAAACCATGTTTAATAATTAATAATAGGAATATTACCTCAATTGGAAGCGCATTGTGTTGACATTGGTGTCAACAAGAGTCGTTTTTCCGAAGTTTTAAATTACATGAGGGTAAATTGCTTTTTTTTTCTGTGAACTATACGTGTTGAGGTACCAGTCATTGCCTTCTTTAAAATAACTGAATATCCGCATCCTTGCAGTAGTAGATCTCCTCAGAGATATTGGACAGGGTGGAGCAAGAAATCCACATTTTGCTTCTGGTTTAAAGGGTTTATTTGAACACAGATGCTCTGCTGAGTTAAAGCACCATCGGGCCTTTTTGAAGCCACTAACGACAAAAGCATTCACTGCACCGAGAGTTATAGACTGGAAAACCAAGCCCGGATATTTGCTGCGGGTTTTGAGGTGGCAAGGAAAGCAGGGAAAAACGAAGGAAAAAATGTCGGATTTATTGAAGAGAACAGCTAACAGCCACGTCTATACAAGTGTTTTTGTTTCCAAGACAAGTGATGAAATGACTGATGTAGACGTTTGGGAAATAATAAGGTGCGATGTAGATGAAATATCTATTTGGTGACTGATATTTTAGTAGTCAGTGAAGAAAAAGATAACTTCTGGTGTATGCAAGGTAACAAAAGAATAGTTTTCAGTCCTGTCATAGAGGGAAATACATTTAACAACTGCTGAAAGTCGGACACATTTTAATAATTACTTTATACATCACTTGTTCCTCTAACTGCAGTAATTATCTTGCTTTTTTTATTCACTTCCTATTGAACACAATACATTTGTGCACCACTGCATTAAAATTGCAATGACAAAGCAAAATAAAAATAAATCAAATCTGATGATGCATTCCTGAACAAAGAACAAAATGAAAAAAGGTCCTTCCTCACCAATTAAGAGTCATTCATGCATTTCTTTATTTTTAACTTTACTTTTTATGCATTTGGCAGATGCTTTTATCCATAGTTCGTTATAGTATGTTCAAGGTATACATTTTTTAACAATGTGGATTCTCCATAGCCTTCACTCTAAAAATGGTGCTGTATAGCACTTAAAGTGGTTGTTTGCTCTAATAATAGGGGAATCACTTTAAGTGCTATATAGAACCATATATTGGGGCTTCAGTGGTTCCTCAGAGGTTCTTTCGGGTAACTGAGGTGCTATATATCAACGTTTCCGTATAAAGAACCTGTTAAGCCCCTGTATGGTTCTTCAGATGTTCTATATAGCACCACAGTAATCCCAAAAAACAGCTGGAGAACTAAGATATTGTTCTATGATTAAGATCCAAGAACCACTTTTAGCACCATTTTTTTAGAGTGTTTTTTTGTGGAAAGCAAAAGAAGATATTTTGAGAAATTGCTCAGTGGTTTTGTTTCCACACAATGGAATTCAATGAGCGCCAATGTTTTTTGGTTATCAACGTTCTTTAAAATATCTTCTTTTGTGTCCTGCAGAAGAAAGAAAGTCATACAGTTTTGAAATGCCATGAGAGTGAGTTTTTGCACCATTGCCTTGCTCTCTGTGCCGCTTCTCCTGCCTGAGAAATAGAAGCTCAAAGGTATGGGAGCGACCGTCGAGACAAGCGTGAAAAGATAGAGCAAGGGAAGAGATGCTGATGAGCAGTCAAGCAAACAAAGCGCTTATCTGTGTTGAGTAGTTGACCTGCGAGCCGTGTGCCTCTGGCTGTTGCCCAGTCTGCATATCATAATATTTATGCATCAGTGCTGTGTGCTTCCACCTCTCCACCTCTTGCAAACATTTCTGCATCTAGAGCATTTCTTTCTTCCTTTTGTTTCCCCTTGCTCTCTCAAGTGTTTCGCTGTGCTGGCATGTTGCTGATGCAGTGCTGTTGACCTCCCATCATGCCCTGAGGCGTT
Source organism: Triplophysa siluroides (assembly GCA_006030095.1). Classification (NCBI taxonomy): domain Eukaryota; kingdom Metazoa; phylum Chordata; class Actinopteri; order Cypriniformes; family Nemacheilidae; genus Triplophysa; species Triplophysa siluroides. The sequence continues at coordinate 704,347 of VCII01000161.1, forward strand.
ACTCCTCTGACATCTCTCCCACGGTCTCAGGTGAATCTAGGAGTCATGTGACCCTAACAGAGCCAGTACTCCTCTATCCTGGCTGAAGGTCGTCCGTCAGCAAAGACTCGTGGGAGGCTGATGTTACATATGGATGAAGGTGGACAACCTCCCATTGTCCAGAACATGCCCTGACTTGCGGGACGTGGGGAGTGAGGAATGGAAACGCTGTCATTAGCCAGGAATGTTGTCAATCAAATTCGCTCCCATAGACATTTTGACCAAAAAGACAGACTGGAAAAGTTTCGTGACAGGTTCCTCAAAGGGATTTCGTGTTGTTTCTCGAAAATATGACCTTTAGGGAAACGTTAATGCGAAAGAAAGTCCCAAATGGAAAAGAAGCGTGCAGTGGAGACTCTACTGTATTATTACAGTCTGGTTGGTCTATCAACAGCTGTGTTTAAAGCGTGTTTCTCTCAGTCTGTACTATACTGCGGCTATTGCATCATCATGCTGCTTTATGCATTACCCAGAAGGCTTTGCTCAAGTATCATCATTATGGGCTCCTAGAGGCTGCCACGTTACAAACCCATGATTTCTTCTTAAAGCAATCTCAAACTCTCATAGATTTCTGTCACTAGTTCACAGAATAAAACATGATGATTATATAATGATTATTTTGCTTTAACACATTTCTAGATATGGTCAACTTTGGCATGAAGGGCTTGTGCTAAATGTGCATTGGCCGCATCCAATGCCGAACATTTTGTTAATTCTAATCGGATCTAGTTTCACACAATTTAAATTTGTTTTGTGTCACTCTAACTGGACCAAGAATACAAAGCCACTGCTTATCCAGAGACATTTTTAAAGAAAAGGAACCACCCTAGTGGAGGAAAAGGGGTATGATTTTGCCTCTATAGCAGAGACACCCTCCTGCTGTTCCTGTGCAAATCTTCACTGTAATCTTCCCCATTGTTACCACAAAAGCTTACCCCCTTCCTCAACTGCCCGTGGTCCCTCTTCTACACTCATGAAAGAAATGCGCATGTATTCTGGAACTGAATGATCCGGAAGGTCTCTAATCCTCTCTCAGATCACGAGAGGAGCGTGATGTGAATGGAAGGGGTCGAGAGCGATTAGACGAGCCGACACAACAGCATGTCCTGAAAGGTGGTTAAGGGGGTTGGGGGGGGCCCAAAATCTCTTGACTTGCCAAAGGAATCTTAACATGAGACTAAAGAGGAGAGGACACAATGGCGGAGAACCAGGAAGGATGCTAATAAAGCGTCTTGGCCTCTATCGTGACCCACTTCTGTTAGACAGTTATGCATGTAAACACAGACCTCGCAATCATAACAAATGCTTCTTAAGTGGATAAAGACATGAGTGGGTGGTTTACAACTCTTGCACCAAATTGTGTTTCACTTGCCCAAAATCAAACCCTGTGTTGTCAAGAGAAAGGTCAGATGGGGCTATGATGCAAAGTTGTTGTTTGTTGTGGATAGAAAGACACAGCATCAAGATATCTACTGGGTTTGAAACGCAAGTCACGAAACAAACAAATCAGCCAGCTGGAGTCTGGAGTTACATACTTTGTGTCTCCGACGCTCAACTCAACCTTACTGGATTCACAGGCGAAACTCAATCCATCAACACTATACTTACAGCTTAACAGCTCAGGAGGAATTTAACGTCTCCTAAATATTAGGTGGCCAAAGCTGGGTGGAATGCCCATAGTGTCGACTGCAGTTTGGAAAGCTGTAATGTCTTGAAAAGGATTAAACTCTGTCAATTGGTCCCTCTCCGAAGTGGTCCCTCACTTTTCCAGTCCGCGCTGTCTGGGTGGGCCAGGGGAATAATTGTGCCGAGGGGCCATGCACAACAATATTGCGCAAAGCAGGGTGGAAGTGAAATTGGAGTGGAAGTCCTTCAAGGTTAGCGGATGTGTTTTTCCAAAGTTTAAACTTTGCAAGTGGCTTTGCGTGCATCACCGAAGAGTGCACTTGTCATTTAGTGACCCTCGTGTTGTTCCAAGCCTTTGTAATCTACTTTTTTGGGGGGAGCACTGATGTTTTTGTCTGTGCTGCTGTTTTTTTACATATGTAAGGGAGGGATTTTTCTCAGCTCTAAAAGGCAAAAATTAGCCCACATTTTCGGAAAAACTTTGAAAAAGAAGGCACACAAACAAACCCAATCACACTTTTCACACTTGCAGGGTCAAACAATGAGATGACGGGCTCATTGTTTGGGTCTCTCTGATGGTCCATGCATCACTCCCTCTATTTCTCCAATCCACCTGTTATAGCCAGTCCCACGCCGACTTTAAAAACACTCTGCGGTAGAGCCACTCAGTCACATCAGCTCCCCTTTCCCTCATAAAAGGACTAAATGGGACAAGAAACACCCAACAATGCCAAGCAGCCGACCAACTAAAGAGCCGCGACTGCTGTTAAAGAGATCTGAGTGTTTTTGAGTAGCCCTCGATTCTGCTCTTCTGTCTGACCACAGCATAGACGGTGTAGGGTAAAGTGTTTAAAGAGGGCAATGTGAAAAAGAGGACGAGGTTTTTTCGTCCCCTGTGGTTAGTTTTACTGTCGTTTACAATGGAAAGTTGAACATTTAAGTGAAATGGCTGCTTGTTAAAGTTTTTCTTTTGGAATACCTCTCCAGGCACTGTGGAATATGCGTCTTTTGTCTCCAAAGTTTGAGCTAGCTTTTCAGCATGTATTCACCCTCATGTTGTATAAAAAACCTGTAGCTTGACTCTGTGGAACACAAAAGAAGATATTTTGAGAAATGTCTCAGTGGTTTTGTGTTCGTACACTGGAAGTCTATAAAGGTTCATTTTTGGGCGAACTATCCCTTTAAGACCTGGATGCATTTAACATCTACATTTCATTCTTTTACAGTCTAACTTACAATAGCTGTGTTTACATCCACTTGTTTATATTTGGAATTTGGGATGTTGCATAAAAACTCTGCTGCATACAATTTGCGTAAAAAAACGTGTAATGTAACGTTTGTATGCGATAGGAAAAATATGCGGAAACTGCGATAAAAACACATTTATACAATGTTCTGTTTGAATACTCGATTCTGATTAGCTGGAAGGTGTGTATTTAAACTGTTGTATTTATGAGTAGTTGCACGGGTAGTTGAAATTAACTGACGAAAACAACTGTCATTGTCACCTGTCTGATAAAAAGTTACACTATAAACATCAATAACAGCTTTAACTTGGCAAATGACCATGGTTTAAGTGGCCGTGCTAGCCGTGCATTAAATATTTGCATCGGGTGGTCTTTGGCATCCACAAAGTGCATTAAAATCCTTTAATGCATGGCTAGCTGTGGATTATCCGTTATACTTATAGAATATATACCTTAATGTTCTCATAATAAGGAAGCTTCAATTTTCTATAGTGATATTTGGAGATTTTTCACAAAAATGTGTAACTTAAGATAGAAAAGATGTGATGGCCCTAGTAGATATTTGAAACTGTTTTAAGGTGCACTTTTGCCACAGCTGTTCCTAATCTCCATAGACACTATTAGAGAACGGACTAATAGAAGGTTTGAAGGCCACATCATACAGTGGGGAAGTGAGTTTGAAAATATGTGGACTTTGGTTTATGCTCTCGGGCCATCCTAAAGGACCCAGAGGCTCCAAAGAAAACATTTTCTCTGTCGATGATACACATGTTGTTAAGCCCATTATGCTGAGACTGTACAGATTTCATGGGAGGAGAGACACAAATATGCAGGGGCCATATTTTGAACGTGCTTTATCAGTTTTGAAGTGGCCGAGTTTGCTCAAGGTGGAGCCCTAATGGTGGGGTTTGTGTAAATGATAAATTTCCAAGCGTATGTGGGGTGTTGCAAACATTTTCACTTCAAATATGAGAAAGGTTAGAAAGTGTAGATAATCTAAACCTGGGGAGGTTAAATCCAACATCAACACGCTGTGCTCCTTTCATCAATGGATCTCATTGTGCACTGCGGAGGGCGAGCCGGCAGTAGAAAAATGTAAACTTGTATGATGAAAGCCAACATGTGGATAGGTGGGAGTGTGTGTTAAAGTGTCTCTTCGCCTGTAGACTCACGTGGGATCAATTATTTCATATACTTTTACTTTAGGAATACTCCAGCATACTTTATTTGTGGTCATCCACATTGGTCCCCGTGATCAAGTGTTGTATTGTTTGCTTCTTTCCTAAGTTTGTCGAACTGGATGTTGTCAAGGGAATCCCCTGGGAGGGAATGAAGTTGGTTGTGGTTGCTCATGAGTTCTAGATAAGGTGGATGAGTGTTCCCAGGTCTCCTCAGAGCTCCTGGGTTCCTCTTTCATCTCTCTTTCACTGACAGGTTCCCAGGGAAATCAAAGTCTTCGGTCGGTGCTCGGCCATTATGTTGAGGAAGGGGCCGTAACAATCGCCACAGTTGCCAATTAAGTCGAACACTAAGCTTTTACAGAAAAACTGAATGTGGGAGAAGTCTGAGGACTGTTAGAAGTTTGTTACTTCTGACTTTCTTCTGAAGTCCACTGTGTTTTAAGAACTAGAACGTTTTATTACATTTGATTGATATTTGATTTCAGTTTAGCGAAAAGACAAGAAATGTCCAAAGACAAGATATGTTTTCCTACATAGCTTTTTATAAAAATGTACATCTTCTACCTTTGAAATTAGTTTCTATTTTCCTTTCCTTCTTGTTTTTTTGTCCCTTTCTTTCCCGACGCCTGTCATATGGATAGATTACTCTTTAAAACATCACAGAAATGTAACATGGACAGAACTACAAAATAATAATCTTGACAGATAGCCCCGCCCCCAAAAGTATGCTTTTGGTTGAGTTTTTGAAAATACACAGACACTAATTGCCGCATCAGATTATACGAATTCAGCCCAAATTCGGCATGTTTTGGGGTATTTTAGTAATTGGTAAACAACATGGGGTGCCGAGACGCAAGATTCGATCGGCAAAATTGCATAATCTGACGCAGCGACATCATAACAGGTATGCCTATAAAAGATATTTCTGTAAACTAGAATAGATGTTTTATTCTGGGGTTAAACAATGTACTGGTCCATCTACATGGTGTTTACTTGAATTACGTAACTTCGGCAGTCACACAGGTCGACCGTAGTTGCTCAAACCAGACAGACCGTTCTCCACAAACATTTATGGGGTGCAATAAAACCACAATGACTTGCTCACAGCGGCGCTGAATCTGTGCTCTGACCACAGTGCCTTGTCTCAAGGGGGAGATCAGAGAGACGGGAGGGAAATCATTCATTATACGGGACTCTTTACTCATTAGTGTCCCTTTTTTGTCTTGCTCTCTCTCGTCCCCCGGTGCCAGGCAACCCAGCGGGCAGGAGACTGGCACACCTGCAGTCTCTGTGTTTTGTTCACACTGCCAAAGGACCAATCAGGCATGTCTGTCACATCCTTTAAACACACCTGGCTAGACACAACATCAGGGCCACCAGCCGTGTGTGTGACTGCTTGATGCTCGGTGTGTGTGTGTGTGTGTGGTGTTTGTAAGTGTGCGCAATAGAAGAAGAGCCTCTTTGTCATTTCTTCTGGGCTGTCCTCTTTCCTAAAGGTTTTATTCATGATATCGTCTCAGTGGTTCCAATAGAGTCTTTGCTTTCTTCAGTCAGACTGTTCATTTAGAGAAGCAGGCTATTGACTAAGAACACTGTCCGCTGTCCTCTTTATAGGAGTGTGTTGTTTGTTTGTTGTAAGAAAGTTGCTTGCTCTTTATTTTTATGTCATATCAATTTTTTTACCACACTCGGAGGTGTACATTTTCACAGTTTGACATTCTTTCTCTCTGAACATCTTGATTTTTGAGGAAAGAGGAAATAATAATTGAATATAATAATATTATAAAAAAATAATTTAAGTCACCTTAGATCAGTGGCTTATGGCAGAATTACTAAAAGATTTGATTTATGTTGGCATTCACCCAGTATGTACTTTGTCCTATTATGCTTATTATATATTTGGTTACCAAATATTTGATATGACATAAGAATAAAGAGAAAGCAGGTCTCATTGGAAGAAGAGACTGTGAAGTCTCAATGGGATTTTTTATCCTGGTTAAATAAATAAATACTTATTATAGATTTGGTTACAATATTTACAATATATTATTATATGTATTATTTATTTGAACGATATTAATAATTAGTACTTCACATTAAAGTATATACCAAAAGCATAAATATAAAAATGGCACGTCATTTACACGTAAAGTGCTTCTTATTAAATTATATAATCTAGTCATCAGAATTAAAGCACAATAAATTGCTGACAGTAATTGTAGAGATTTGATGGTTCGGTCTGGCGGTCGGTGGGCATTAAAGCCTCACAGCTGGCTGCATGCGCTCCGGAGAGAAAGAGAAGGGGGTGGGAATTCGGGGGTGTTGCCTAGCCTCTCCTCGCCTCTATCTCTCTTTCTCTCTCTCAATGTGAGCATTGCGCAGAGAGCCGATCCCGACTCAACCCTGCGCGGAGCCACAGCGAGCGAACGCGGGATTTTATACTGTATATAGCATGTGAAACAAAGCGGCGTGAGAAATAATGAGCGGCCGAGTTCTCAATGGGAAAATGCTGCATGTTCAGGGTCAGAGAGTAGGACGGTCAATGCACTACCACCTCTCAAGGTAAGACAAATGTGCTGTTGAATTACATTAGCCGGCGCTTTATTCCTGTAGCGATTTCTTTATTGAAAGACCGGGTTTGCGATGGGACTTTGGCCGCAAGGTGCCCGCGGGCTCGTGTGATAGTGCACTTAAAACACTATAGAGGACCGATTGTAAGATATAAGTATAAGCACGTAGTTGTCAGCGGGTGTCGTCTCTCATATGTGTCAATCCGGCCACAAATGAACATTAATGTCACGATAATGTAGTGATTTCATTCATTGAGTGCCGATGGCTCTCTCGGGTCATATCATCCTCATTCATTTAATCTCGCGCATAATAAATGTCTTTGTCTCGCAAGTTGTTTTAAAGTGTGCGATTGTTGCGCCGCTGGCTCGTGGAGTGTCGCAGGCGGAGGCGTTGAATGTGAATGAATGGAGGTGCGTACCTGGGGTGCATTGCGGAGGGGCTAACAGGCGGATATATCGCTTTCACGAGCAAGCATCCCTATTGTTTGATGACTGTAGTTTTGTGGATTGGCCGGAGTGAACGGGACTCGCGGAAGAGGACGTGTCTGGTGGACAGTAGGCTATATTATTTTATAGTCCTCAATGACCTACATTAGAGGATGCGAGTGGGCTGGTGTGAGACAATGCTATACATTTACATGAACTGTATAGTGACTTGTACGTCTGTAAAGCTAGTGAGCTGCGTATATAGACTGCATTTTGCCCATTATATGCGCGTGCAACAATCGTTCGTTTGAATTTTAAGGGGGCGTGTCCTCCATCGCGTAACATGTAAAAAAAAATTGACAAAGAGGATAAGACAGAGAGGGATTTTATATCAAAATACACATATAGGAGTATTATTATATTATGATGCATAAACAAATATACAATACATTTATACAATGTTATGATTTATTATTTTATAATAAAAAATGATAGCATAACATGTACAGTACATGTAAACCGATTTATACATTTTAAACTTGTAACATTTATTTATTCATGACACCTCATGTCACATAAAAACTGAAATTCAAAACATTAGCCTAATTAAATAACAAACATGACATTTTGGCACCCAGCTCCCCCCCACACACACATTCATGATACAGCCATTACTCATAATTATAGGTATAAACTACAATGATCGTCTGCGTTCTTCAAACCGACTTTAAAAATGACCTAAAGGCCCCGTGAATATAACAGACGCCATGCCCCCCCCACCCCTTCTGTCAATATTGATTGTGACCTTAAAAGGCACAACTGTGTTTTGGCTCTTTCTGGGTGACTGACCTCTTCAATCGACCTTTTATGTAAACCCATTAGGAATAGAGATCAAACTGTTATTGCTCTGTTCGTTCAGCCATTTAGCCACGTGAAGTTGTCTTTGCGTCTCTTGACAGAGACCAGTTTCACAGCCGTTCTTCTTATCAGTTGCATCACGAGTCTTTCCCAAAGTTGGCGGGTTCAATTTCTTTATCTGTTTGTTTTAGCTGTTGGGCCTTAAAATCAAACAATGGTTCTGCCAGGCAGTGATATGTGGTTGGGCAGCTGGCGGATGGTGTAATTCATACAGGAAAAGCATTATTATTTTACTGATATGACTCTAGTTACTTTTAGGTTATTTAAAGTACTGTTCCAGCCGTTTAGGAGAGTAAAAGGTGACTTATGCTAAATAGGAGTTTTGCTTGGTCTGTATGTGTCAGTTTGACTGAGAATTTAACATGTTTGTCACAGAATGGCTCTGTGTGTATTGGATTGGAATCACTTAAGACCTTTTTAAAAGTCAGACTTTCTTCTCGAGCTGTTAGGTTTTACTGCTGTCATGGATGAGCTACAAGTCCAGTTTCCTGTGGTTTGAACTGTTTGTAGCTACAAGGGGTGGGAAAGGATGTTTTACTCCATTTAAGCAAATAGTTCCTAAAGCTTTTGTCCTGTCTGCTGTTGTTACAAATTACATATTGGGCAATGATCATTTTAAATGGTCTATCAGGGGCGAACTGGGCCCAGGATATCCTGTTTTGGATGTAAATGTTTGGCTTGGATGCAGTGGATCATAAAATCTGAACTGTGTTCATGATTCGTTTTGATTCTGTGATTATTTTGTAACGATTCATAATTGTATTATTGTATGGAATACGCAATTGGCTGATGTAAATTATAAAGAAATTCAGTATCAGGTGATGTAGGAACTGTGTGAAGGTTTAAGGTTCATATGAAATAGTAGGAAGCGTTAAATATATAGGAAGTAATTAGTCGTGTGTCAAATGATATATCAGCCAGTATGATATATATAAGTGACAAATTATATATCAGCCAGTATGATATATATAAGTGACAAATTATATATCAGCCAGTATGATGATGAATTATTGACATGACAGATTAATCGACAAACAAATTTAATACTTCCCACTTCAAAACTATAGACAGCCAATAGTATTGTAAAATGTGTGTATATTCCTGCTTTTGAGACATCAGCCATTAAAGAACCTAAATAGTTTTTTTATTGACATTATAAAGCCGAGGTAATTTACAACATATTAATGTTTAATTCAATAATATTCAGTAGTATGTGCATACATTTGGCAAGGAATCAGAATCTGATAAAAGATGTCACTGTTAAAATTTTTAAAAACATTATATTTCGTCAGCTGAGGAGCCAGAACATTTTTTACAAAAACATTTACATATAATGAAAATTTACATAAATAATAAAACATGTTTTGCATGTTATTTTACTCCCAGCATATACACTTGCTGTCTTCTGTAAGTGTTTTTGGACTACATTTAAAAAAAAAGCATGACAATTCTGTTAAATAAATAAGTGATTACTGTATTTTACGTATAGTATCTTATAACGGCAGCAAAGTCGCCCCTAGTGCTCCTTGTCAGTCTCCTCGTCTTCTCTCCAGCTGTAGTACAGTACAGAGAGATTCATCTTTGAGTCCGTGTCTGTGTATTGTTATGGCGGTGGAGTGCGCTACGTGCAGTTGCTCTTCAGCAGCTGTAAAGAGGAAGAGGCCACGCTGGGTTTAACGGTGGCCACAGCTGCTACGAGTTACGCCGGTCTGGGTGGAGCGCTCTTCATTTACTCTACCTCTCTGTTCTCCCCTTTACAAGTCCCCCTCATTCAAACCAAAACATTCTCCTCAGCATCCCCTGTTCAAACGGGAATGCATCCGTTAAATCAACCGTCGAGCCTGGAGAGAAGCCATGAGAAACTTGAACTCTTGAGTATTTATCCGGGGCTTGTTGGTTTAGCATCTTGGTTTCCTTCAGGTAATGTTCTGAGGAGTACTGCGGTTGAATAAAACACGATACCGAGTACACTAAAGGACTTACTGTTGTCCATGAAGAATCTGTCTATCCACCCATCGATATGCCATGTAAAGGTACTCCACAAAAGTGGATAAAGCCGCACGTGTTTGTGTAAGGATCCAAAGCCATGGCCTTGATTCTTAAGTACTTTTTGCAGTCGAAAAGACGATCACCCGAAATCGCTTAGTTTATAAAACCCAGATTAAACCTAGTCCAAAACCGCAAGGGATTTCCAATAGAGAATCCCATTTGAGCAGTTTCATTAAACTTAATCTGCGTTTGGGAAAATGGCCACTGAAATCCCAAACAGCATTTCATTTTATATCAGAACAAGGTCTTGGTGGTCTCCATGTCACTTTTAAATACCTTTTCCCAGTCAAGGAGAAAGTGTGTTATGGGAAGAGTACCAACATTAATGAATTACTCACAGGCCGTAAATCTGGTTTGAGTCACTTTTCTGGATTTGCTCAATAGTTGGAGTTTTTCTGGCCCTATGAGCTGTCCGAACTGTTGCTTAATACGTCAGTGTCTGGTTTACATGTTTTAGCTTCAGATGCTTTGTCATCAAGTCCACAGAATTGTAATGTGTGTAATGGACCACTGCTGTCTAATGGGGCCTTCAGGAAGTCCAGGAAGAATATACTGACTAATGTTTATGTTAAAGGACCCAGTTCACCCAAATAGGAACATTTACTCACTCTAATGCTATCCTTTATGTAAGACTCTCTTCAGTTAAACACAATTGATTCAATTTGTTAAAAAAAAAATATAATCTTACATGAGATCCAAAATGCTTAAACTACAAAAAGCACACCTATTATAAAATAATTAAAAAGACTCCGTTGAGTTAATAAATGTCTTCTGAAGGGAAACAATACGCTCGTGAGAGAAATAATAGATATTTTGAGCTTGTTTAGCGATTGATACATCATCAATGTAAACAAAAAGATGCGCTAAATTTAAAGGGGCAATGTATATTTTTTGGGAGGATATATTGACAGAAATGCAATATAATATACATAACTATGTCTTCAGAGGTGTATAAAGACATTACATAATGAAGTGTTATGTTTTTATTATCATAGAATGAGCTATTTATAGAAACATACACTGCAGGTCCACTAACATGAAATTCTCCTTGTTGTTTCTACAGTAGCCCTTATCGGACAAACCGCTCTACAGAGCGCACTTCGTAAATACGTTATATCCTTCGTCAAGGGATCAAAAACTGTGTCCTGTGTCAGCTACCGTAGTGCTTCGAAAATGTGGTGTTAAAATTCACACATTGCACCTTTAAATATGGCAGCACGTCGATAACTTTGAATCTCATTGGTTCTCGCAACCTGATCTCACGGAAATTCCTTACCATTATACCGATTTGTACGATGGGAATTAAAATTGTAATAAAGTGTAAAAAGTGTAAAAGCAGATCATACTACAGTGTTTGAGTGAGATCATCCAAATTCATGAGTTAGCCATGTCATAATAGTTACGGTTTTGGAAGAGGGACGTTCTCATACTGAATGGCATTTAATGGGCTGAAAATCTATATTGACTTGTGGAAGATGAGTCATGGATACGAAATAGTTAAGCTTCACAAACGTTCTGCGAACTTAAGCACCTCTAAAATCATATTATGAACATATGGAATAGACTTATCATTGGGAATTTATGTGATATATAATCCTTATTAATCCCATGCTTAGTTGCTTTTGTGGGCTTGCGAAAGCTAGCTTCTTATTGTATCACATTGTTTTTCATTTTAACATGCTCAATAGAACTACAACCGACAGTGAAAACATGTCAGGGAGGAAATACATATCTGTTTTCACACGAAAAGCTGCCCAGTCAGATAAATGACTGATCCCAGTGAGAGCAGCATTCAGCGTAACACATTCGGCCTTACAGACAGCTTTTGGCAGACAGAGACCCTGTGACTTGTCTCCATATGTTTAACAGAAAACGGATGAGGTGTGCATGTCAAAGGTTGTCCGTCCCAACAGATCCATAGATTTTGCTGTCAGACTCTTTTGAATGTGGTCAGATTTGATTATGTATGTTACGGATGTGGTCAGAATTAAATTATCATGCATAAATCTTCCAGAAGTGACGTGTCTTTGATAAACTGTCTTGGTTTAGTGTTGTCAGGGCAATCTGTTCACTAAAGCTTAGCCGGTTAGGTGGTCTTACACCCCGTATTGTGAACCATCTGTGCTGCCAGTCACAGCCATCGCTTCACCCACACTTACAGTAACACACACAGACACATACATATGTGTGACGCAGTACCTGCCACGGTAGAGACAGATGATAATCTGAATGTTATTAAATACAATATTAGTTTGATATAGGTAGGACGAGCGGGGATAATTACACAGGTGACAAAAAGTGGCTTCGACTTGAAGAAAAGACCTGCATTGACCCCCATTGACTTCCACTGTATGGACAAAAAACCACTGAGCAAAGCAACTATTGTTTATAATATATGGTTAATGCTCCCGATTTCCCCCACCCCCTGTAACTGCAGATATTCACTATTTACAGCCTAAAATATATCTACCATACAGGATGTGATCTTTAAAAACGGTATCTTGACAGACAGCCAGGTCTGCAGCACACCTTAGCCGTGTTTGGCAGCAAATGTTGGTGTTAACTGTGGCTTTGTTCTCGCCTGAGGGGACAACTGTAGCCTAGCATCAACAATGGCATTTCGAACAACGGCAAGCATGTTCAAATCTCCTTCCTCTTTGTCGATTTGCATGCTTAATCTGAACGCATGCGCCATTTTGGGTACGTGTGAATCATTATGGTTAATAAACAGCATTGGTAGTACTATTTTGGTTTGGACACATGTGTGTCGGTTTGAGGCGTCGTTCACTCTGTGGATGTTGGGTGTCCAATTGGCATTGATGAAAGAAGATCTGCCACCTGTCATTTGGTATTCCAGTATTTTGCAAAGCTGGGAATTTTGGGATGGGCAAAGCATAAAAAATGAATGTGCAGGGAAAATTGATATAGATGGTATGACATGAAGATATAAGATATATGCCACAGGCAGCATAATGTGCTTTGGGACAATAGAAACATAACATTCGAAATTGGTAGATGATATTAAAGCTTTTTTTTAAATGTAATACAGTAATATTCATTAAATCACAGAGCTCAAAATCAAGGGGTGTGCCCTGCTGAATGTTTTGTTTTTAATTGTAATGGTTTCCATTACAAATACCATTGTGAACCATCAGATGTTTACTATTAAAACATTTACAAAGTTGCTTTCTTTTTTCTTTCTTTTGCATTGCTTATTTCAGTAGGATTTATCTCCATCCCAGATAACATCCAGCCAAACCCAACACATTACCAGCAGAGACCATTATAGTTTCCATTAAATCCAATACAATTCCTAAAATGACCATTAAATCCATTAGAATTTCTGCCGTGGTTTCCATTGCTTTATAAAGAGGTTATGTGTAGTTTCTATTCGTTTGTTTAACAAAATCTGTCAATGTTGTGTATCATCATTCTCGGATGTATCAAATGCCACCTGGATACACTGCTCATGGTTGTCCAGTTCTTTAATTTGCGTGGGATATATGTGTGGCGAGATGCCATGAGACAACTCACCCTCTCTAAAAACTCCAAATAGCTCTTGGACAGCGGGTGCTTTCTTTAGAAACGCATTATTGCTGTTATCTGCTTCCCTGGCATCCATGCAATTAAAGTTAATGTTTAGTTAAAAGAGCGGGGGGCTGCTTTATCTTTAAATCGCTCTGTTGTTTTTTAGCTGGCAGTGTCTGCACAATTACAGTGCAGTCTTGACATGGCGTTATTGTATTTTTTGAGAGCTCTCTTGTGGGAGGGGAGGACAGATAGAGGCATGTGCTTCAGTTACAGACTGACAGCTTCGACAGCACTAGCATTATTAGCTCAGCGGTGTCTGTCAGTTTGCCTGTCGTTTTTATTTTGTTTAGCTATGCGCAGTTCTCGTTTGTTTCCTTATTCGCCTTCACATCTAAAAACGATCTCGGCACGACGATGGTTTGTTGTCTTTCGTGCATATAGCCCACAGTTTGATTTGTTTGCTTAAACAAATGCTTTGTATAAAGAGAGGGTGTTGGGTGTGGTTTGTTGAGGTTTTTGTTGATTCAAAACGGCACTAGTATTTACGTCAGAGTAACACGGCGGTTAGCACACGTGCTTTAGTCAGCAAAATATATATATTTTGTGTCATATAACAAAACTAAAATGCTAATTTAAGACAAGTTCCTAATCAAATAAAAAATGAATAAATAAGTATCTTTAATTTAAACAAATTAAGATTTTGTCTGTGGTTTTCCTAACTTGGATTTTTGTAAAAAAAAATGTAAAAGAAATATCAGCATACCCATGTTTTCCAAGTTTGCAGTAAACACAGTGGCGCCTGCTGTTCAAAACATGTATCGCGACTCATTAAACATCTCAACCGACTTGAATCGTCACACATTATAATCGATTTTCAACCGGCTTACAGTGAATCGTTACATCTCTAATTTGCACGACAACAATGTAGTAAAAAATGGATTTTTGGAAAGTTTTACGTGCACACAACGTTGTTGAAACGTTGAAAATGTGTTTAATAAAATATTAACGTTACTATTTAAAGAAAGTTTAAAGAATTGCCATGCAAACGTTAGATTTTACGCTAATCTGAAGAAACAGAACAGAGTGTTACAAGTTCGTTTAGCCTTTGATTTGGTCGCTCAATAGCTTTCTTCCGAACTGTGAACTTAAAAAACGCTCGCAATGTCCATCTGGTTAAAACCCATAAACTTCACCCACTGACACTATCAGCAGGGCCGACATGAGGTTGCTGCTCATTATCGGCATTGAACATGCAGATTTAGTCCGGGTTTATCGAAAACCATGTGACGTCTCTGGCATGCCTTTGAATTGAGGCCACGTCTGTGGGACGCTGCAGGTAAACCTGAGTTTTCAAGGTCTCCTTGCCCTCCTGTTTCCACATCGCTTGCCACATGCCTTAGAAATCTTCCGGGAAGCTCCACTCTTAAGCGACACTTCAGATGATAGATTCAGATCACAGATATGTCATTGTGTTTCTTCGTAGCTGTCGAGCCGTCCTGGTTGTTGTGTTTATGGCAACGAGCAGGTTTGAAGAAAAACGGCAGCGTTTTAAGTTGCACAAATGGCACACTTGCCACGCATCGAAGCAAAAAACAGCTGCCAGATCACATCGCACAAATATTCCCAGCTGTGAGAGACAAGCATGCGACTTGTTCTCCGTTCCACGCTGGAGCGTAATTACAGAGTTTGAAGATTGAGGTGTTTTGCCCGAAAAGGCATTATCCTTCATAAAGAAACCAGCACTGTTTCAGTCCTCAGGGCTGCATGTCCTACAAATCAGCTGAAGGTACTCACATATCTCATAATGATAGACTTCCCTCAATTTGTGTTCCCTCAATGTTTAATACTATCTTCAGGTGTCATTGGGATATTTGAGGAATTCAAGCACATGTGGTGAATCGAAAAGTTTCGGTTGTGTGTTCAGAGGTTATAACTAAAGCCAGTGTTCACGCTACAGCAGAAAGTGTATCACGATATCAGGTTTTTAACTGCTCTGATATCGTGGCCAAAAGATTTCATGATAATGATATTATCACAATATTCATCGAAATATCTTTTTTAAAAAGAAAGAAAAGATGCCGTCAGTAAAATTAATTAATTATTTAAAATTTTGTTAGATTTTTTCTTTTATTTGGTCAATGAATCACACTTGAAACACAAGTGTATGGTGGCGGACAGAGCGTTTGTAACCATTCTCTTAAGGCAGGATTTTGAACGGGTCCTGAATACTTTACGATATCATTATATGCGTAAAATTAACACAATATCAACATCTTGGGTTTTTAATATCACGGTTATTGACGGTGCTGGTATATTGTGACACCCCTAGTACAGTCTTACCCACTTGGGTGGCCAATGACACACTCGCACAACCATTCACGGCCTACTGTCAAATGTAAGGCTGCATTTACATTTGTCATTTACATGCGACCTGTATCTGGATGTTTTCCACATACACATTGAAAAGACAAGTCTAAACACGCTTCACATCGTAATGTTATCCGATCTGCGTGTCCTGATCCAGAGGTAGTCGAGGACGCATTGTGATCGGATCTCAGTGTAATGTAAACGCAATCCAGCCAGTTTATCTACATTTACCGGAACAACTTAACAGAAAACCCCGCCTGCTGTCATTATTTTCTCGTCTGTCCGAAACCTGTCAGACAGGAGATTACAAATACAGAGGAAAGTTAACTCTTGCTTCCGAACGTGGCAGTCGTTCATTTTCCCACAAAATGACCGTGGATACTTCTTTACCGTGTATCATTATTATCTGAATACACCGTATATATAATTTACACACAGAAACAAGATTGTATAGTGTTGCTAATAACTGATGTCATAAAGCACGCTATTTATTTCGCAAACCGGATCACCGAGATCGCATGTTAATGCCAAATATAAACGCACCCTAACATGAACAATTTCATATGAGGAGCAGCACGCCTTAAACATAAAACTCAAAACGTGTCACAAGATCAACAGGGAGTCTGCCAAAAGAATGTCATTAAATGAGGAACATGATCCCAAAGTCAGCTGTTTCATTCTATAGATCACTACAGCTGTCCAGAACATCCCATCACAGCTTCACAAACCCTTTGTTCAAATGAATCAGCATCAGTTGCATAACACGCCTTTTATCTTTTAGGAACCGGTTATGTTCCTTCATGACACAGTTTATCAAATGTGGGTTGTGAATAGAAGAACTGCAAACTTCTCTATGTCAACGTGTGTTCTGTGTTTCTCAAAGGCATCAGCAGAACGTGGGTCTTATCACTTTTTAGGGTTAATCAGGTAATGTTTGACTAGATGTGGTCTTATCTCAAAGTCACCTTCATCTTGAAGCATTCGCTTATTAAAGAGTCTGATAGACCGGGACTGCAATAGACATCCTTGTGAATGTTTAATAAGATTCAGTAGGGTCTTTTGTTTGATAAACATCCAAAGTGATTTATATAAAAGTTAGCCCAAAAGTCACGGCACTAAATTGAAGAAATGAAGGGAATAGATTATTTTGATTGTTTGCTCGTAGGATTTGGCGTCATTAAAGCTGAAATCTGTAACTTTTTCCTCTCTATCGACATCTCTGTTTGAAGCATAAAATTGCAGGTTGCTTTACATGCTTTTGTTTACGTGTGTCGAAGTCGCATTATGTCAACTTGACATTTATTAATTTATAAAATATTGTATATTTTGTTTCATTACTGTTTATTCTATTGTCTTTTTTATTTTTTTATTATTGAGTAAATAGCCACGTATTTAGCAAAAAATAAACAAAATATCGCGAAATAAACTCTTTGGCTTTAGGGTAATAGAACGCTCTGCTTTATTGTGGGGCCCCGATCACAACGTTGGGGTTTATTTTTTGATGACCAGCTGGCTGTGTAGTTTCTATTACGTGTTGCTGTGCATGATGGAGGTCTTCAGTGGTTCGGTAATGACGCATGTCACGTTTTTACTTTGCAGTTGGGATGAGAGCAGCTCCATCAGCAGCGGTTTGAGTGACGGTTCAGACAACCTCAGCTCCGAGGAGTTCAACGCAGGCTCCTCCCTCAACTCCCTGCCAACAACTCCCATTGGCTCCCGGCGAAACTCCGCCATTGTGGTAATTCACTTCTACTTGAATAGACATATTGATCTTACGGTTGGTTTCATCTAGGTTTGGCACCGTTCTGAGGTTCCACACAGACACATGACATCTGATCTGTCTAACTGGCAGGCCGGGTTCGAGCTAACAGTCTTTTGCTGCTAATGCGATGAATGTGTTACAAACCGCTAACCTCTTTAAAATGAGGGGCGCATACTGACTCAGTCGATATTCATCTGAAATCTTTCACCACAGAACACACACATCAGTTTTCCCACCCAAAGACATGCGATGTGACTCTATCTGACCAAGAAGCCTTCAGGGAGGCTCTGGTTTCATCCTCAAAGATGAAGTTGGGTTACTCACTTCTGTGTGTATGTTGGTTGTGACGGCATTTTGGTCTTTCCAAATAAATATATTTGTTACTCATGTCATTCTAAACCATTTATGATTTTATATTCGGTGGAAACTAAGTGTTGCACATAATATGAGAACATTTTAGTACAAATCTAGTGACCTTCTTGTTGTTGGTAGAGTTACTGTGGATTAACTACAAATACCTTGGTTAAACTATGGCTATTGTAATGAGAAAATAGTACATATGTGGTTACTATGGTTTTACCACAAAAAAAACAAACAAACAGAAATTGGAGATTACTATAATACTATAACTAAACCATGGTTCATTTTCATTTCAAACCTGACGCATCCAGTTGTATCAAAGTTTGATATGGGAAAACGCAAAAAATATGGAACATTTGCAGAACATGTGTTAACTTAAACGGATAGTTCAATTAAAAATTATATTCTGTCATCATGTACTCCAAACCAAATTACATTTCTTTGTTCTGCTGAACACAAAAGATATTTGGAAGAATGTCAGTAGCCAAACAGAACTCATCCCCCATTCACTGCCATAGTAGGGAAAATAAATACTATTGGAGTCAATGAGCGGTTCATCTCTTGGGTGAACTGTTCTTTAGATAGCGTGACATATACAACAGACTGTTCTTTAACACATCATTTTCAGTTCAGTTCAATGTAATTTCTCACAGCCTGTTTTTTCCAGTCAAATATACACAAAGCAACATGCTCTGCATGAACTTTATACATTATCTTTCCCGTCACACAGATCATATTGTACCTTCACCCCCCAGACCCAAATACCAGCCCACACCCCTCAGACGAGCATGTTGTACTCCAAAGGGGCTCAGGGTTTGATGCGACTCACACAGAGAAGGAAATGACATATCACAGTCATACAAACAGTGATGTTCAGACAGGTTTAATTGGTCAAATATGTGAGCTTGCCTGTAACCCAGAATTCTTAGGGAGGGAGCGGAGCAGACATTCCTCCAGTGACATCAACCTTTCACAAAGGGCTATTTACATTTAATAAAGCAGGTATGCCCCTCCACAGAGCAGAGCGGGTTGTCCTCAAGCCGGACATGGGTCATTTAACCCGAGCGTGTGGTCTTATTTCTCTATCAAAACCCTTTCTTCTGCTTATTTTACACACTATTATATGATTTCTTTTTGGATTTTATTTTAAAGTGATTGTTCACCCCAAAATAACAAATCCTGTCATCATTTATTCACCCTCTTGATTGAAAATTCAACCCAAATGAATTACACTGGTAGCACAAAACCAGAAGCAGCACAGCTCAGAGCGTGACATCTAACGTAGACCAGGTTTAATAAATACAAATGTTATTATGTTGTATAAACTGATGTAGCTTTCTCCACTATGAATAGACACAAAGCAGTTGTTTCTGTTATTTAGACTTTTGACAGATAGAGTCAAGCAGCGGTGGTTTTTCTTGGAAGCCGTGAAGCAGAATCCAAGAGAATGTGCTGATTTATTTCACTGAAGAAAAAACGTCCATGTTTGGTGTTTCTTTTTTGTGTGCGTAGACGTAAGAGTTTCGCCTTCCTCCTTTTTCTATTTACAAGAGAGGGGTTCTCATTGTATGCCAGTTCTGGAGTGCTGTAACCAGTGGTTTTTATTGCAATATTTTACACAAAATAGAATAGATAAAAAATACAGTTGTAGAAATAACCAAATATATTCGCAAGAAATAACCAAAATTCAATAGAAACAACCACAATTGAATGGAAAAAGAGAGGGATTAGTTTTGTAAAAGACAACCGGAATACAACAAATACCTAAGATTATTATTACTATGTCTGTTTACAGTTAAACAACACAAAAAAAAATGGACACGCCTGTCATTACATGTATTAACAAGTTGTAATGTAAAAAATAATAAATGAAATATGTCGTCACTAAGGGAAAGTGGTTTAAGGAAGTTGGCAATGCAAGCATTGTTTTCAATGTCTCAGGCTTATTTGGAAAGATTTTTCATACTTCAATGTTCTCCCAGCAGCTGCGCACCGATGCCGAGAAGCGTTCGCTGGTGGAAAGTGGCCTGTCCTGGTACAATGAAGAGGGGAAGACTCCGTGCCGGACTGAGGGAGGATACGACACGGGCAGCCTGAAGGCGGAGACGTCCAGCAAGTGGAAAAAGAACAAAAGGCAGGACGACACGACCGTCAGAGGTGAACTGAGGAAACCCCAGACGCTCGGACAACCGCCCAGCGGACTGAAGAAGGGCCGCAACCCTCCGATAGGCGTGACGTCCCCCATCACGCACACCTCACAGAGCATGCTCAAAGTGCCGGGAGGTTAGTGATGTCAACACACGTGTGCAATTGTTTTATTTCTTTTGCAGGAGACAAAAGAAGATTTGTTTTTTGAAGAACATTGATAACCAGACGACATTGACCCCCGGTGTATGAACACGAAACCACTGAGACATTTCTCCAAATATCTTCTTTTGTGTTCCACAGAAGAAACAGTCATATTCGGGTTTTGAATGACATGAGGACGAATTAATAAAAAATTAACATGGCATCATTTTTACTTGTGATCTTTTGAGATACGTAAGTGTACTGTGGTATAAAATGTAAATGAATAGAAGTCTCAGTTTGCTCTACACATCTCATTGGTGTTTTGGAGAAACATTTGAAAAAGTACGAAGATCTCATTAGTGATATAGTTTTTTTGTATTAGAAGGTATGACAGCCTTAAAAATATCAACAAACCGCAGACTGATCACAGAGTAAATCCAATGGCAGTATCAATGACTGTGACCTCATCTTTAAACAAAGACACTTTTCTTATTGGCTTCATCTTTTGAATGCAGCTCTCTGTGTGTCAATGTCAAACCCAGATGATGGCAGTTAGCGCTGCTTCATTAGAGCCAATACAGAGTTTCAACAAAGCCTGATTCTGCCGCTGGCACGGGTGGAGGCGCCGCTAAAGAAAGACGCCCTGTTCAGCTCAATGGAGGTGAGTGGAGGGTTGGCACAGGGTCTCGCCAGCTGTTGTCTCCCACCCGGGAGAGGGGGGAACGATAACAGCTCTTGAAACCCTAAATCACCCACCACCACCCACTATTCCTCTTCCTGTCTCTGTATCAACCCATCTGATATGTTTAGCTCAAGTTCAGTCGTTCACGTAATTTACAACAGGAGAGCTTTGAATTAAAAGAGGAAAAATAGCTTCATTGCAAGCAATAAACGTGTTTTCTCCTTCTTTTTTTTAAATAATGAATGCCACCTTGCGAGGGAGCCACTTGTCATGTTGTGACAAAAATGTTTTCTTTGTGCTGAAAGAAAACATCTGGATCCTGTAGTGTACATGTTGAGAATAAGACCAGACATAAAAAATACACATCATGATGATGTCAGTTTAAAGGGACAGTTCACCCAAAAATGAAAATTCTGTTGCTCACCTCCGAGTTGTTCCAAATCTTTATAAATTTCTTTATTTCCCATAATAGGAATGAAAAAATGGTACTCAAAAGTGCCCCAGAACTGTTTGCTGACCTACAATCTTCAAAATATCTTCTTTTGTGTTCAAGAGCACAAAACAAATGATAAAGTAATGTTTCCTACTATTGGAGTCAATGGTGGCCAAGATCTGTTTGGTTACAAGCATTCTTCCAAATATCTTTCTCTGTGTTCATCAGAACAAATAATTGTTTCAGATTTGGAACAACTCGAAGGTGAGTAAATGATGACAGAATTTCATTTTTGGGTGAAGTGTTCTTTTAATACAACACAGTCATGTTTAGTCTTTGATTTAGTCAGTGAGTGTTAACACACGGCCAGCGCATCAGGAATCGCACATGTTTCTTCCATTTATGTGCCGTATAATGTGGTTGTGTGTGTTTTTGAACATTTAGAAGATGAATTGCAGGTTTAAGGAAATACACTGAAAATACTCCGATCTGCAAATCCATGAGTTTAGTTGTTTCTTTGAGACACTTGAGCACACAAGCCGGCATTATTGGTTCTGTGAGTGTTTAGATGTTACACACGGGTATGTGAAACACACATGTCAGCTCTCACTGCAGACGACACTTTGGACAAACCAAATACAAGACGTGACATGATTACATTTGCATATTGTTACTGAGAGAATTAGTTTCAGCTTTTATTCAACGTTGTCATTTATGATAATTCCTCTGGAATTAGATCTTGAATATCCATCTTGAAAAATATAGTTAATGGAGAAATATAATGGAGAAAGCAGATCCTTGTCGTGTGAGATGTGTGTGATATACAGTGTCTCATAAACTGGCCGTGAAATGAACCGATCAGTCTTATTTATGGGTGCTCGTAGCTGGGATAGTGCAACAGTAAATCTCTCCCAGATCAATCCTTTACTCGCAGCGATAGCTGATCTCACAGATTCTCTGGACTGATATAGAAGAGCCAACATCGAGGGTATTATACAGTAGTTTACTACAACTAAAAACTATTAAACATTTATATTAATTGAAATAAAAATTAGTTATTGGTATAAATATTATTTGAAGACTTTAACTATATGAACAATTTGGAATGTTGCCCGGCAATAAACTAAAACAAGTTTAAAGTCCCCATGAAATTTAAAATGAAATATTGCATAAATATTTATAAATGGAATATTGTAGTGTTAATTATAATACAAATATAAATATAATATTTTAATTAAATACTAAAAATGAAAACCCCTAAATAATAATACATTAAATGAAATACTGGTATGTAGTTGCTAGGGTGTTGCTAAGGGGTTCGTAGAGAATTCTGAATTTTGAATGCTTATACCATCTACATATGAGTTAAAAAAACCCTGGCAAAAAAAAGGGGTAAATATCTTCAAAAATAAGCAATGGTAACAGTGACGCTTGACTTTGAAAACAGTGCTAATAATGATCAAATGCTGTTTTTTTAAGAAAATTCATCTTGATTTTCTTTACATTAGCGCCGACACGTTGTTATTCCAATCTGCAGTCTTGTAATGTATAATAATATTGTTATTATCTGTTTTGTCATATAATCCTGACACTTGTAGTAATGGAGTATCACAGGGACAAATGACATCTATATGTGCTTCTCTTCACAGCTGTATCTGTCAGACTGAAAGCTTAATGGTCACACTCTTTCAGTTCGCCACTTTTTTCTCCCTTTTTTCCATCGACTCCCTTTTTTGCTGTTTCTGACTCAGTTTTGCTCATTCTCTCCAGTCTAAACAAACACCCTCTGATACGATCGTGCTAGCAGTTAATCCAATCATTGTCCGCTAATGGGCCGCTTGATCCAGCTCAACATATTTCTTTCCACATTTAATTTTGATCTCGACTCGATGTCAGCTGTATTTACTTGTGTTGGCTGTCGTCCTGGTTGGTATCGGTGTTAATTAAAGCACCCCCACGATGGACGAAGTTCACGCTGTAGTTCACCGTTACTCTTGTTGAGTTTGTTTTGCGGTCTACACATTGAGCCGTTTACATGACTAATTAAGTTTTTTTACGCAAACATTTCACATTTATTTTCGGTGTGATTTTGCGCTCATCCACTGGTCCAGTCACATTTACGTGTTTTGGCTCAGTTTTTCCGTTGTGTTTATAAATACCTCTGAGGGGATCCAGATGGGCTATCAGGGTGGGCTTTAGTTCACCCGTGTCATGTTGTCAGCGCTGTAACGGTTGTGCCTTACTTCCTCTCTTTGTCTCTTAAAGTGTTGTTCTTCAAGAGTCCTCTATCGGAATCGTAAATATTCAAGTGGCCCGTCATGCATTTCAGTCATGTTAATTAGAGTCAACAGAATACGCAACACATTTTTAGACCGCATGATGGATGGTGTCCATTTACTGCGTTATTCTCATGCTTTTGTGTGTACTGAATATATATTGAGGTGTTTTGTCAAAAGTCATTTGAATATACCTATAACCTCTACAATATGAGCATTAAAGTCCCTCTATATTCGATAATAAAAAAAAAATTCATTCTCTAAAATGGCTTAAATGTTGCTCTACACCCTTGCTTTATATAAGATTTGCAGGACCACAAATATGCAAATAAGTCCCCGCCTAAGAACATCCCATAGACATATAAACAACATTAAAAATGTTAATTTTCAACTTTTTAGTCTGTAATATGTTTTATTGGCAGAAGGACCACAATGGAAATTTTGGTTTGCAAACTAATGGTTGTTTATCTTTTGTTGATTTTATGCGTTTTTAATGAGGTCACATTTAAACATTGTTTATCATTGGCAGTAGTCGTCTAGAAAACAGTTTCCTATTTTTAGTGATGTAACAAACAACATCGAAATCCCAAATGTTCTTATAATCTTATAATGTTTTGTAATTATCGTCATGATTACAAGGTTACACGTGTCTGATTGTGCTTATTTGTGTTCGCCCACAGCTCCAAAGAATGATCAGCGTGTTGTGGATAAATCCAAAACGGCAGTGAAAGCATCAGGTCTACAGCGATCCAGCTCAGATGCCGGAAAAGACCGCGGTGAGCAGCGAAAACCCCCTTCCGGCCTTGTCCGTCCATCCGCTGGCACTGTAAATTCCTTCGGTTTTAAGAAAACAGCTCCCAGCACTGCTCCTTTGCTAACACCTGGTGGAAATACAGTTTCAGATTCACCAAATATAAGCAAAACTCCTAAAACCTCTGGTATTCCAGTGAAACCCTCTGCTGGAGGTGTAGGAGCAGGACGGAAGATCAGCCTTGATGTTTCAAACTGTGATCAAGGCTTCATGGCTCCGAATGCACGTAACAACATTCAGTACCGTAGTCTCCCGAGACCCGCAAAGTCCAGCACCTTGAGTCTGACGAGTGGACGCCCGGGTGCTCGCCCAGTCAGCAGTAACATAGACGCTGGTTTGCAGGGCCTGAAAACAGTTCCCGTCCAGTCCAGGTTAAAGGAACCGGTCAATATAAAGAGGTCCCATCGTGCTAGTACAGGAGGAAGCTGTCCAGTCAATCAGACGGACCGTGAGAAGGAGAAAGCCAAGGCCAAAGCTGTAGCGTCTGATTCAGAGTGTGGCGGAGGTGGATCGTTGAAGAACGGCACGCTAATGTCAACACAGAGCGCTGTGGAGCCTCCTTCCAAGCTCCTGGGACTTCGGCAACCATCCAACCTGTCAAAATATTCTGAGCTTCCCTCTCCAAATTCTCAAAGGTGAGATACACAGATAGACATATACCATAAACCAAGTGCAACTAGCATCTGTTTTGTTACAGACACTTTTCCAGAATGTTTCAACAATGTGTTTTATAGCCTTCACAACTGACATTTCCCTGTATTTCATAGGCCGTCCAGTGCCAGATCTCTGCCCAAACCTGTTCACCTGGACAAGGTCAACTCCAACAGCCTGGACTGTGGGATACTCAACGTGGAGAACAAGCTTCCTCCTAAAGTCCCAAACTTCTCCAAATTACAG
The DNA here is from genome assembly GCA_006030095.1 of Triplophysa siluroides. Classification (NCBI taxonomy): domain Eukaryota; kingdom Metazoa; phylum Chordata; class Actinopteri; order Cypriniformes; family Nemacheilidae; genus Triplophysa; species Triplophysa siluroides. The sequence goes on from VCII01000161.1 coordinate 729,811, forward strand.
GACCTTTCAGGCATGAGCAGCCCAAGCGTCTCGTGTCTGACCCCCAGCCCAGCTCCCATCCTCAACGTCAACTCCTCTGAATGCTTCTCCAGTGCCACCCTGGGTCGAGGGGGGAGTGCTGGTGGCTCGCCCTCGTTCTACCCACGTCTCTCTGGACTGCATCGCAGCATGGAGTCTTTGTCTCTGCAGATGAGCGTGTCTCCAGCAGGGAACATTGTGACGGAATCCAAACCCAGACGTGAGGAGAAAAGTACGGTCAACGGCTGGTCAGCAGGAAGCAGGGTGTCGCTCACTCTTACAACAGACAGGTGAGGGATTTACAGTGAGGGAAGTAGTTATATGATTCCCTGCTGATTTTGTAAGTTTGCCTGCTTACAAAGAAATGAAGGGCCTATCATTTTTATGGTATGTTATTTTAACTGATCGAAACCGAATATAAAAACCAAAAAATCCGGGAAAAATGTATATAAAGGTTATAAATTGATTTGCATTTCAGTCAGTGAAATAAGTATATTTAAAACATTATTGTTATGTATGATTAATCGCGATTAATTATAGAAACATGCGATTAAATAGTCAAAAAAAAATATTGATTGGCAGCACTAATAAAACCACAGAAGGAAAACAGATCAAAGCAAGCACATCCTAATTTACATTTATTACCGTTATTTAGATTAGGGCTGTCAAACGATTAATTGCGATTAATCGCATCCATAATGAAAGGTTGTGTTTAGATAATTTTTGTCTGTGTACCATACATATTCATTTTGTGTTCATAAACATAAATATTTTCTTAAATGTATGCATGTATATGCGTTTAAGAATACAAAATGATTGTGCAAAATACACACACATTATGTACACACAAACCTTTATTTTGAATGTGATTAATCGTGATTAATCGTTTGACAGCCCTTCTTTAGATTTTGAACCCTGCATTTAAATGATTTAGCAAGTCCTTCCCTTTTCTTTACGTTTATTATGTTAGTTGAAATCAAAACAATCAAATGAGACAAACAGCATCACGTCTAAATAAACCTTACATAACCATTTTTATATTCAGTTTCTGTTCTAAAGCAGCATTTACATCTCATGTAAATGACCACAAACAAGAACATTTTGCACTGTGTTCAGACCAGTCGCTCATCATTGGGTGTGTCAGTGGAAACATCAAAATTTAGCTCACACTTTCTCTTCCTGAGGTTATTTTCTCAAGCTTCATACAGTCCGCCGCCAACCCGTAACCTCTGTTGTCATCATCTCCTTTATAAGGCAACACCGTTACATTTTGTTGATTTTTTTAGAAGAGTTTAAAAACTGGACAATGTCCCCTAGGCCTTCATTTTGTTTATCTGTATTTGTATTGGACGGCAGTGCAGGGCAGTTAATAGTGGTAGTAAACGTAATACGTCTGTATAACTGCTTGTCTATCTCTCTTTTCACTGGAATCTATTAGCAAAGGCCTTGCTCTGTATTTGTTTCTCAACACTGCAGTCACTGTTATGTTTGATGATTTATTCCCCTAATAAAAGATTCACTAGCCGGGTTTCCTGTGAGGTCCGGAGAGTAATTCTTCACTGTTTTTTTCTTACATTCACGAGCACCATCCACTTAAATCTCTTAAATCTTTCTCTCTCAAAATCAGTCCTTGAGGCTGTCCGCTGTGCCATTGGCATCTTTAATCATTTCACATTGCAACATTAAAACCGGGGCTGACAATTATCCTTCATATTCATAAAGCTTCATGCACGCCCATGAGACACAGCAGCACAGGTTTCTGTTCAATGTCATGTCAATATCAATGGCAATGTTAGTTAATCTATGTTAAACCACAGATCACTTCAGAGTGAAAAGTGTAAATTTGGTGCCGCTATTAGTACCAAGACAACTAGCAAAATGGATTTTTATGTTTTCAGAAGAAATTTTTAGTTGGGCCCAATATTCCTGCACAAAGCCACTTTACACCATATTTTACTCAGTTCACACCCCCTCAAAAATAAGAGCAGAATAATTGCCAGTTATGATAGCATTATATCTATGCTAATAATCCTGACTGAACGTAATTGCTCATTTTGCTTCACTAAGGATCGTGACCTATTCTTGGAATTTAATCTCTTCATTTCCATGTGTTGTGAATAATGCTCTTTCCTCTCTCTCTCTCTCTCTCTCTCTCTCTCTCTCTTTTTCCTTTCCTTCAGCTCACAAAGGGACAGAAATACTCTTCCAAAGAAAGGCCTAAGGTAACTTTACCTCACGTTTTACTTGTGCTGTGGGTTTCATGTCGGATGGCAGAAACTAACCGTCATATTTCCCATCAGCCAACACAGCTTCTCGCAGGTTGAGGAGGACAGCAAAGAGAGACGTCACTCGCACACCATCATGAGCTTGACAGAGACGGACAGCCCGTCGCAGTTCCCTTCACCTATACTGACAGCAAAGATGCCACTTACAAGCATCAGTAAGTGTCTCTGTGAAAGAGAAAAACTTAGTGATCCTTTCTTTCATGCTTTTTCCAATTCTTTTCACCCCAAAATATGCAAAAACACATGTGAGTTTTTAGCGGGAATAATCCAGAAGTATTTTAAGCATGGCATTTTATCTGGTGCAATTTGATTGGCTCGTGATTAGTAGGCATTAAAAGAACTGTTATTTATTAATAGTAAATTATTATTTTTGCAATATCGATGGTATATGTGAATGAACAATGTTTACACATTTTCCGGGTTACCTGAACTAAAAAATGCATTTTTAGTTCATCTGATGACGCAAAAGTGTCACTCACATAACTAAATGTTTGATTCTCTATAAGAAACGTTTTGCATCAGTAGAAAAGCAAGGTCTCATTGTGAGTTGGTTTTTCCAAATAATTAATAAACATTTAATAGCATTTATTTTTATTTCTCCGCCTCTGAAAAGACTTCAAGTTCATTCTTCACTAAAACAAAAATGTTTTTTTATTGCTTCATATCATGTGTATTCACCGGCTCCCTCTGCTGTCTGTTTTCTGCAGTGACACCCAGCCCCACCTCTGGCACTCCCAGGATGACCCGATCCAACAGTATCCCCACCCACGAGGCCAGTTTCGAGTTATATCAAGCCTCTCCGCTGGGTAGCACTTTATCACTTGCCGAGCGGCCCAAAAGCATGATCCGATCCGGCTCCTTCAGAGACAGAGAAGCAGCCGATGACGGTGAGACATTAAGATGTGACCTGAACCACTTGCATTTTCTTCATATTACAGTTGGAGAGGTTCTGGAAATGTTCACTTTTATAAATGATAAACAGAACAGAACAAAAGATACACACAATAAATAATGTGTTTAATTTTTAAAGCATCTGTCCTGTGTCAGATGAGTATTTAGCACCACTTTAAGTGACAATATTTCTCTGTGTGTGTTTGTGTGTCACAGTTCATGGTTCAGTGCTGTCACTGGTATCGAACGCCTCCTCCAGCTACTCTTCTGTGAGTATTCACACACTCCCGGGCCCTGCTCCTGTTGATTTATAAATCTCTCACAGTAGGAGGACTTGAAGAAGCTTTCTCCAGTTTCTTTACTGAAAAAGGAGTTGTTACTTAAACCGTTGTTGTGATCTATTGGACGGGTGAAGGAAGACAGAGATGTTTCTGTACCAAAAAACAGATTTATTCAGTAGTGCAGTCATGGCAGTTGACACATCTAGAGGCATAAAGAATAACATCGCTATCTCTGTTTCCTAAAGTTATAAACTGTTAAAATAACACTAACACCATCCATACACAGCTGATAGAAATACAGCAGCTTAACCTTTATTGGCTTTGAATAGTGACATCATTTATCATTGCTTTATTCAAATACATTTTCTAGTGCTGCACAATTAATTACATTTTAAAATGTGTAAAAAAGGCTTTATGACAACGTGCAAAGCTGTGATTTCATTAAAGGAATATACAAAATATGAATTATATTAAAATTAAATATATCCTGCCTGTCCAAATATAATGTGAATGCAAAGAGAAACATGTTTCCCTGATGGTTAACTTTGAATTGTATACTTAAGTGATTTGAATTTGGTTCTTCAAAGAGAACTCGAGTGGGGAAAAAAAAGTTTGAATAGACCCTATTGAACACTGAAATGACACATGGTTGCCAGATCTGCCTATCAACCATGCCACTGGCCAATCAAAACTAGCCCAACGACTCCGGCCCAAATACCAAAAGTCAAAATATGAAATTCTCTGTGTCATTTAAAATCTTTATTATCCATTACACACGATTTCTTCCTGATACTCACCGTAACATAGTCTGTTTTCATGAATAACTTCAACAAAAATAACTCATCAATACATTTTTTGGGCTTAAAAAGTATTTTCAATAACAAGTCAGTAATTGCTACGATACTTTCTTAGCTCTGTCCTGATCTCAGATCTATTTCATTGCTATTGCTTTGGTCTTCATCTACTGTCTCTCTCTTCTTTCATACACTTTGTCAGGCCGAGGAGAAAATCCAGGGCGAGGTAAGAGTCTCTCTCTCTCTGATTTCCCTTCACCGTCTCTGTTATGTTCATGTGACGGTCAATAACAGCCAAAGTCATCCAGTGTCTGGTGTCACGGCATCAGATCTTATGATTCTCTGCCACAGTGTCTTTGTCGAGATGTTTTGTCTGTTTGTGACTGATTGTTTCTGGGCTCTTGGAGATGTGCTTACTCTAACCATTGTTGGTGACTTTATCTCGTGGGATTTGTTTCAGTTCTACAAACATAAATGTCTATTCACACCATGTCTGCTTATTTGAAACCAAACAGAGGTGCAACTTTTGACATCTGGATCAGAAAAAAAATGAAAAATAGTTATTGGCATAATTAACAAAATACATCCTAGTCTCAGAAAAAAAAACGACTGAAGAATGCTGGTCAGAGTTCAGTCTTTCAGACTTGATGTGAAGGGCAAAACACTCCCATTTATGTCTTGTTGGCAATAACCAGTTGTACGTTCTTGAGTGTTTCTACTTGGTCTTTGTTTCCCAAATGGTGGTGTCCACTAACTTTAACACTCTTGATAAAAAAGAAGTGTTGCAACTATAAAGACTGCAGTGAGATGTTACTTATTCTTGTCTTGTGGTCTCATGTGCATCAATGTATATAAATATATTCACCATTTGTGTGTCACCCTTGGATGCACGGATATCATTTTCGTATTTAAAATAAACCTTGTATAAAGAGGTTGTGTTGAATATCATCTGCCGCGTGTCGCAGCAGCTGCAATGACACATTCTGTGTTCTGTAATATTTGACTTACTTCAGGGAGAAATGCCCACAGTGCTATTGAGTCACTGTGCAATCTTCTTTATTGAAATATTTGTTGGATTGATAATTTGTGCATCTTTTTATAGCAAATCCGTAAGCTGAGGAGAGAGCTGGAGTCTTCACAGGAGAAGGTGGCCTGTCTAACATCCCAGCTGTCTGCTAACGTATGTATATACTACACAGTCACAGAATATAAACTCTTTCAGGAATGACCCTCTTGAATATCATCATTTGCCTCCGTCTGTGATATAATCTCAATTCACATTTTTCAAATCTATTCAGAAAATCCTCTTTGCTTGATCATCTTCTCAACACACATTGAATAGAAGTTCAAAATATTCAGGAATAAAAAGATTATTCATGTATTTCATGATGTAATGTTGTCTCATCTTAATGAACATAACATCTCTTCGTCGATGATATGCCTTTACGCACACATTTGATGTGTAAACCCCACTGTTTCATGTTCGGAAAAAGCCTTACAGATGATGTACCTAAGAGACTTTAAAAGCACAACACTTGCTCATAAGTCACTTCTCCTTGAAATATGATTAATATCTTTATTGTATGAATTTGGCCAGCGCTGCAGATGTATTAATATGAGTCTTGTTTTTCCAGGCAAACCTGGTGGCAGCGTTTGAACAGAGTCTGACGCTCATGACCTCTCGACTTCAGACACTTTCCGTCAGTGCAGAGCACAAGGTTTGACATTTATTCTCACATAAACATGAGTAACATCACTTAATATAACATTCTCAACCTCCACTCGAAACGCTAACAGAGCAGTAGGTTGAAAGATCTAAGCATAGTCTGGAAAGCTGTATGTTTATCAGGTTAAAAATAACAAGTACATTAAAAAATAAGCTTTATTATCACAATGACAAACTGTTTGACATGTAAAACTCTTCGATGTTAGTTCGATTTATGTTGAATCATTTTGCTGATCAGTGTATCTTGTTTAAAGGATTTAATATAGCTAACTATTGCCCGTGCTTTATTGACCCCTCAGTCTGTTAAAGTGCTATCGTTTCTTTACTTTATACGAGCACACAAAAGCAGCATAACCTTTCATCATAGTCTGGCAAAGAAAAACAATCCGTCTATTATTATTTATAATGTCTCCAATTTGATTCATGCTATAAATCGTTGGAGAGAAATATTAAGCATCCCTCAGCTGTCAGTATACGGTCTAAGCTTCACCCATGTTAGTAGCCTCATAGAACCACTGACGGGGAAAGAGCAAAATTTGGGTCAGATTCTGATTGAACAGAGGTTGAGGGGTTGTTATCTGTGCCACACTCCACATTTTGGCCCAAGGCTACATTAGCATACATGTTTTAAGAGTGAACCAATGTTTTTCATGGTGCATTACCTTCTGTGAAAGAAAGCAGCCAGTCTAAAAAAGATGATTTTGTGAGGCACTGACCTGGATTTATCGATTCAATCATCCATAAACCCACGGACTGTTTATTGTTTTTTATAAAAAATGATGTTGAGGGACCGTACCAAAGCTAAAGGAGCTTTTTTAGGCGTCCACGTGGCTGCATGTGTCTCTGATTTGATTGGTAAAAAAAATCAGAATTTAACCTCCATTTGTTTGGAGAACAGTCACTACTGGAGCTTTGGGAAATGCTGTTTGAGTATTTATGGTTTAAAAGGTCTATTCACACAGAACTGGATTTCCCAGAGGAGGTCGGGTAGCGTTTCACAGACATAATTTATGATTTTAATCCTGTCTAGATCGAACACGACTGTTTTTCTCACAGAACCTGTGATGGGCAAGTTTTCCATTGTTTTTCAGCCAGCTTGGGGTTCACTAACCCAAGATGGATCTAGGGGATCACAGATTTTGTGGCATTTATGAAATAATTGAAATTTATCATAGGTTTTATGCAATCAAATCAACCATAAGAAAAATAAGACCACCAAGTATTTATTTAGGGGGCCCAAAGCAATGCATCCTACACAAAGGGGGCCTTACAATGAAAAAGTTTGAGAACCACTGTACTTACTAATCTTTCACCATTCAGAAATTTCTTTGATGGCAGTATATTCTGTGTTTTCTCTTATTTTTCCTTCATTAATAACTGTAAATGAAGCACGTTATGGATTTAGATCTTTATGCCAACTATTCCAGTAGAAAATAACCTAACTTATGATTTCCTTACTTCTGACATCCCATCATATTTTAAAATAATTAAATAGAACATAATATAAATATAATATCTTATTCCAAGGGTTTTGGTGGATCTACAGCACACAACTTTCCATGGAGAAAAAAAAATACTTCCACCTTAATACAAATAACAGAGTTCCTAATGACATTCCAGTCAAAACTTCTACATCTCTCTGTAGGACTCTCAATTAACAGAACTGAAAGAAACCATTGAGAACCTAAAGACCAAGAACATGGAGGCGCAGGCCGTCATCCAAGGAGCCCTAAATAACCCCGATGTAGCCCCGAGAGGTGAGAAAACCAAAAGCTCTTTAGATTGTTATTTGACATCATACAGCAGTCATAAATGTAACAGATTGGAGTGAAGTTTGAAGGTGACATTCTCTCTGTTCCTCAGAGTTGCGTATCAGGAGGCATAACTCGTCAGAGAGCATATCTAGTCTAAACAGCATCACCAGTCACTCCAGTGTGGGCAGTCTGAAAGACGACGCCAAGAAGAAGAAAAAGAAGAGCTGGGTGAGTGGACAAACAGAAACATGAATAGCAGAATTTTTGGGTGTACTTTCGCCTCAAACATTGTTCTCTGTTCCTCTGTAGTTGCGGAGTTCTTTTGGCAAGGCGTTCAGTATTAAGAAAGGCTCTAAAGGTGGCACAATGTACTCTGATATTGAAGAGATCACCACCCCAGACTCCTCCGCTCCCAACTCTCCAAAACTGGCCCATGAAGAGGGAGAGAACCCGCCCCCTTCCTTCCAGTCCACCCAGTCATCCGCCTCTTTTGTGTAAGTGACAGTACCGGGCAAAAAATTTAGCAATTTCATGCATGCCCCATCAATGAGATTTAACACTGACAGTGTAAAAGGTAACAGCTTTTTTTGTCCCATCAGGATCAATGAGTGTAATGAGGAAAACGAGGGTGATGAGGGTGATGAGAAGGTGGTATCAGAGCTGAGGTCTGAGCTGTGGGAGAAAGAGATGAAGCTGACGGATATTCGTCTGGAGGCGCTAAACTCGGCACACCAGCTGGAGCAGCTACAAGAGACCATGAACAGCATGCAGGTTAAGATCTACAAACACACGCTTTGAGGAACAAGTGCTCTCGGGTAGACACTTATTGTAGCATTAAAATGGTTTTGATCTTGTTGTAGATGATGGTGGAGAACCTGAAGACTGAAAATGACCAGCTGAAAACAGGAAGTGCTCCATCATCTTTAGTGCAGCCGTGTGGCCCACCCTCAACTTCCACCTCCCAACCGTCAGGCCTCGCCAGCCTTCTCAGCTGCAGCCAAAACAAACCACCCATGACCCTTACCAAGTCCTTCAGCCTCAGTCTCAATGAATACTCCAACCCTGGTGAGTTCCTTTATTTACCTCATGTCATATTGAAGGGCTCTTAAGAGTTTACGGCTGTTAAACTTCAAGAACACTGAAGTATTCTTAAGTGCGCCAATTAAGTCCCAAGTAGTTTTAAAATGGTACACCCACACTACTAATACATAGATATTAGCATACTTCCTAGAGAAATTATACTTCAAATATAATTGTACCTTACTTAAGTGTCCTTAATGCAGTAAACTTGAAGAATTTTATTTTTAAGGGATGAGTTTGAGGTGGTACTACCTGCCTAACTACAGAGCAAGGTGGTACCAACCTCTTTAAACACCATTATAACTACTAATCTGTAGATTGTAATGGGCATTTCACATCCCTAGAGAAATGTTATAACATCATTATATTTGTGTTCATATAGACATTGCTCCTATGGAGTTACTGAGCCTACCATCTCAGAGGGACGACCTTTTAACGCGTGTGGTGGTCCGTATAGCTGACCAGCAAGTGTCCAAAGAGGTAAATACACAAAACAGCATTAACCTCAGTTCATGTCCATAAAAATGAGCTCACATCTAAACTATTGCTATGAACAGGTAAGACAACAGGATTTCTACATCGGCTCTGTGAGGGTTAATGGAGATACAGACTGGTCTACATTAGACACAATCATCTCAACGGTTTTCAAGGTGAGATCATAAAAACAAAAAAACTTCACCAGCATGTTTATTTTGGAGTATGTACACTGCGCCTGACGCTTATGACATGCTCTTCGTCCTTCTTTATTAGGACTGCATTTCCCAGGTGGACCCGGGTTCTAGCATGGGTTTGTCTGAGGACTCCATCCACAGTTACAGTATTCATCAGAGCAGGAGAGTGTTCGGGGCAGAAGCCCCAGATAGCTCACCCAGCAACTGTCTCAAAAATGACCCGGGACTCATTACCGTTTCCCTCAAAGGTGCATATCTCAAGCTTTCAAACTCACACTCTCTCCAGTCCTTACACTTGACAGAGTTCAAGTTGTCAAGTCATTTTAATGTCCTCACTAAATGTGGGATACTTCGAGAAGTGACAAAATCACAAGTTTATGTGGCACTGCATTAAAGCCGACAAGTGCGAAAGAACAGCTTGGAATCGAAACTGGAAATTTGTACAAAAATGTTCAAGCCTGAGTTCACTGTGATAAAGTAAATCATCACCTGATCGGGATACAGTGTTAATTCTCCCTCTCACTATACTTTTTCCTCCTTACTGTTTTAGGGGTCAAGGAGAAGAGTGTGGACAGTCTGGTGTTTGAGACGCTCATTCCCAAGCCCATGATGCAACACTACATCAGTCTCTTGCTGAAGCACCGGCGGCTGATTCTGTCGGGCTCCAGCGGCACAGGGAAGACCTACCTCGCCACCCACCTGGCCGAGTACCTGCTGGAGAGGAGTGGCCGCGAGCCTGGCCCAGGCAACATCACAACCTTTAACATGCACCAACAGACCTGCAAGGTAAAGATCTGCCTTATATTCACTTTATTAGAGGATGAGAAACTAGTTAGATTACTAGTTAGAACATCGCATACCAATTTGTGTTGCATGGCATACAGTTGCAAAGCCTCACATTGGTGTTCCCTCCCTCAGGACCTCCAGTTGTACTTGTCTAATCTGGCCAATCAGATTGACCGAGATTGTGGTACTGAGGATGTCCCATTGGTCATTGTCTTGGATGACGTCGGAGAGGCGTCTACAATCACCGACCTTGTCAACAGTGCACTGACCTGCAAATATCACAAATGGTGAGAAAAAATGACTACTGTGTTAATGATATAATATATTTCTATCAACTGGGTACAAAAAATGGCCTGAAACGTTGCAAGAAAATATTTTGACCCTTTTCATAAAGTCAATTTGAAATTGATTATTATTTATTACTGTAATTTAATGATAAATTACATTATTATAGTAATAAAATGTTTATTTTTCGCTTTTAATATTGCAGTCCATATGTCATCGGAACAACCAATCACCCTGTAAAGATGTCGTCCAATCATGGCCTTCATCTCAGTTTTAGGTAAGTCTTTATTTCAGCTTCGAACGTTCATTCCTTTATTAATGAATATCATTAAAATCCCTCTCTAAAATATTCTTCCCCTTCCCATTTACCTGAAGAATGGTCACCTTCTCCAACAACGTGGAGCCTGCCAATGGGTTCTTAGTGCGTTACTTGCACAGGAAGCTGATCGAGACAGAGGATGCGAGTGCAATTCGTGGTACTGAGATTCTGAGGGTTCTGGACTGGGTTTCGAAACTCTGGTATCATCTACATACGTTCCTGGAGAAACACAGCACCTCCGACTTTCTCATAGGTACATTCTAAAATGTTCTGCATTGCTCACTTATTGCTCTTGAGAAAAAACTATACTTTGTGTGAAGTACTAGAAGTGATGACATAGTATAGCATATGCAAATTGATCTTCAGCCTAGTCCAAACACTTGCAAGTGTTCAGAAAAGTTATAGCTTGAAATACCGTAAAGCGCTCATCAAAGTCAATTGTCCAAAAATATCTGCAATTCTTGTGTCGGCAGGTCCATGTTTCTTCCTCTCCTGTCCAGTAACAATAGCAGACTTTCGTATCTGGTTTATTGACCTCTGGAACCAGTCTATTATTCCTTATCTACAGGAGGGAGCCAAAGATGGTGTGAAGGTAAGAGATAATGCGACTTCAATGTGTGGCCTTTGGAGCTTTTACAGTAGTCCAACTTTGTTTCGAAAGTGATGTCCATCTTCTGCTTGAAGTGTAAACCTTTAAACACATGGGTTGTTGAATCTCTGTTTTGTGTTTCAGGTCCATGGTCAGAAAGCAGCATGGGAGGATCCAGTAGAATGGGTGAGAGACACACTGCCCTGGCCTTCATCTCAACAGGACCAGGCTAAACTCTTTCACCTGCCCCCTCCAACCACCGGCCCCAACTCTGCTCCCACTCAACAATCCAGTGACAATAGATCCATCAAAGATACCCCAATTCCCACCATGGAGACGGATCCGCTGGTGAGTGTCAATACAGCTAAAACAAATCTTTGTTACAAGTATGAATGTGCTCTCACTACCTTTCCTTTTTGTCAATTAGATGGCAATGCTGCTGAAACTCCAGGAGTCCGCCAACTACATCGAATCTCCGGAACGGGACATTTCGGGCAACCCCGGTTTCTAGGCTGAACCGAAAGACTTGAGTGGTCTCTAATGGCTAGAGCTGTTAAAAACTCTTCTGTACGGATTGGTTGGTAAATGGAGATGAAACTCTGAAGAACTTCCTACTCAAGATCGTTTAAACGCTTGAAAGAAAGAGAAAATGAAGAACTGATCAAGAAGCTTTTTTGCACTGTTGTCTTAACCGGTCCTTCCTTTGCTTCTCTAACCGGCAAGTTGCATGGCAATACTTGCGGCTGAGGATTGTGAAGATGAGATCTTATCTACCATACTAGGAGCAAAACGTGCTCCGCATCTGTTTAGTTTTGTTCTTGGGAAGATCTGGCCATATGGACCAAAAACTTATTTATTTGCAAGAGTATCATCCAACACATAAAACCCTGTTGTCAAAGGTGCGGTTGCAGTATCTCGCCATTTAGACCAACTCGCATGGATGCAACGCGTAACGTACAAGATGGTGCTTAGAAATCAGCCTTAAAAGAAACCCATCATGTATCATGACATCAGTTCCATAGAAATATGATTATTACTATATATTACCTCACAGTTTGCATAGTGATGCAGTTTCAAGGTGCAGTACACACTCATAACCAGGTTGCGTTTAACCCTAAACGAAGAAATACGAGAGCTGACGTAGACTGTAGACCACAGAGATGCATCTTTAGAGATGCACTTTGATTTATAGCTTTCAAGTAAGAGCAATGCCTGCATTCCAAACCTGAGGGGCATTCAGAGCGTTCAGCTACATAAGGACTTGTCATTCATTTTCAGTAAAAGTTTGTGCTCTGAGGTGACATGAGTGAACTTTAAGAGTTAAAAATATGCAGAGTTTAAATATGCAGCGACACAGACGTGAGCTTTTGTTATCCAGCCCCAGGTATTGTTTAATATGGTGTCCAAGCAGGAACACTTCAAAACAGCATAGCAACCTGCAGATCTCCAACGTCTGAATCGCTGCTGGTATGAACTCACCTTCAGGGTGGGGTAACAACAGAGGTGCTGCCAAATGGTGCAACGAAGCAGTACGCAACATCTTACCTTCAACGGTTGCTTTTGTGTGTTCAACCTGACCTTAGTTTCAACACCCAAGGTGCTTATAGCTCATCAAAAAAAATCAAAGGCTTGGTTTACACTGAAAGACCAAATCTGATGTTGAACAAAGTTATTGAGGTCTACGTCATTGTATACAGTAGCAATCAGTGTAGACGTACCAGATGTTTACTACACTGCTTAAACAATGGATCCGATTTGAGCCAACACTGCGGAGAGTCAAAAATCTGATTTGTGTCCAGTGTAAACAAAGCCAAAGTGCATCAAACAAATGCCTTTGTAAAGTCTGAAGGTTCAGAGTAAAACAACATTCATGTTAGCTTGTACATGCACTTATGTCCTTTGGTCTTCTGTAACAATGTAGCCAACTGTAAACCTTTTAATTGGTTGCAAGTTGTGCTAATGAGTCGCAGGAGGGTTTCTTAAACCAATCCGTTAACTGTAATCATGACATAACACACACACAAAGAATAATACTAGATGTAACTCATGAATGTGTTTGCAGGTGCTCCAAAACTGTAAGTGCATGAAAGCTTTAACTTTGAGGACAATTGTGATTAAGGCACCTTATCTTGAGGATGTGTTGGCAACAAATGCCCAGTAGCAATCTTTCAACTAAATGATGATTATTTAATTACTAAATGACATACTGTACTTATGTAAAGTATACTAATTGGCACTTATCTATAAAAAACATGTCATTGTGCACAGAACTGAAGAATGTAAATTGGTCAATGTCTGCTATGATGGAACTTTAGTTTGCCAACACGCCTCATGCTCTCGATGCTTGCCAACAGTGCTTGTGTTTTCCTGTCCTAATGTCAGACATAGCTTCCCTAATGAGTAAGTGTTTTTTAAAAGTCCTTTTGTATGATTTTTTACAACAAAATGTTAGCCTGACATTTGTAAATAGGATTTTCCAAAAAAGTACAAAAAAAGAGCAAAAACTTAGTTGAATAAACCAAGCAAACCTACAACATGACATAGTATGAAATAAACATGTCCAGTTAGAGATACATTACGTGAAAGAGCTTAGTAACCATCTAGTTGGTCAATCATCTCTTCATAGCCTGTAGGCAAGGAGTTTAACTGCCACAAAGTAACTAGATCAAGTTGCCTATGTGAACATTTTCTCAGTCCAAGTGTCTTCTCTGTTCTTTTTCGGTTCATACAAGGTATAACAGTAGGTGGCTTTTTACCATGTTTAAAGTGTCAGTGGTGCGTCACTTTACACTAGTACCTCAAATCTGTCTCATAATATTATCATAAACATCCCTTAATATGCTTCTGGATAGTTCGGGGCTTTGGGGACAATACCCCACAGTTTGTCTTGAAAATGTGCCTGATATAAGCCAACTTGTTGGACTTTGCAATACCTAAACTATTATGTGTTTTGCAAGGGATTGTGTGCTGTGGAGGATAAGAATGTGAGCTAACTTGCTGTTTTTTTTCTATGCTAGCTTATGAAGATTTTCAGCTTGGTGGTAGCTTTGTTTTCAAAACGGCATGGAAATGAAGGCTAGTTTGCCAGCTGGCACAAACTTAAGCCATTCTCTCACTGTCCAACTCAATGTCTCCCTATGTGACACACAAACTATATTTGACATCCTAATATAATGTGGTGTATCAGATCTGGTTATTTTGCAACCTGGTAAAGTTTGGACAGCCTAAAACTGGGTGTCTAACAGAGGGAATGTTTGAATTAATTTATTCTGGTTTTCTGCTTTCTTCTAACTATCTATGATTTGTATAAAGCTTTCACTTGTTTAACGTGAAACGTGTTCAGTTAATCAAGATTTCTGGGTTGTTGTCACACTATGCAGTTTTTGTATAGCATTTTTAGCATAGGTTCCGATATTTTGACCAATAGCAGATAACAATGGTGTACTGTATGTATAAGCTAATGTGAAAATTTGACAGTTTTAATGTTGTTGATGTGTCTCCATTGTTTGTCTGTGAGAAAAAAAAAACGCATTGGACCTATCTATCCCACTGGGATTTCAAACAAAAATATATGTTTTCTTCATTTTTTTTTTAAAGAAATTTATGTTGCTTTTTCCTTATTGTTTAATAGATCTTTACTATTTTGTATAGAATGTTGCAATTGTAAACAATGTACATAGTGAACGCATTTGCGACCACAATCACAGTAAAATATAAAAAGGTTCCGGCCATTTTTTTGCATTTTTTGCAACTGGTTGCTAGAAAGAGGCATGTGCTGATCTGAGAGAATTCCATCCATCATATATTCACTCAAGTTTCAATAAACATATGCCAGTCCTACACTAAGATGTCTTCCTTATTCTGTCTGAATGTTAATTATTTGTTTATTTTGTGGGAAGTTATTTTTGTCCTAGTGACTTACTGTTGAAACAGGAGTCCTAACTGAGATTGAGAATAGATTTATTTTAATGTGTAAAGAAGACAGTATTTAATAAAAAGTACACATTACTGTTAATTGTAGTCTTACTACTGTAACTTGAACATGAATAAACACCGTTCGTGTGTAAATATGCACATTGTTTGTTACTCAGACATAAGCTTTGTGGTGCATGATACATATAACAATAACGTAATATAGCCAAAATCACTGCATTTTTTTTTTTCAGATGAAGTGATGGTTATAAATCAGGATTTTAAAAGTTCATTGAGTGTGACTCCTAAATGCAAATACTTTTCTAAAAAAATTGACTGCATTTTCTTTTTCAAACATTTTGAAAATATACGGACCCCCTTCATACCCTGTGTCCCGTCATGTCACACTGATGGTAGCCTACTCAAAAATATTGAAAATATGTAATGAAATATGTCTTTAGGGAACATGAGTGCAACTGTATATTTTGGTATTTGGGATAGTGTTACTCTGCTATATTTTGAATAAGCCAGTTTTTGTTCGCAGATCTGGCAACCCTGGTCGTGCACATGCGCATATTTGAATAGTTTTATTATGATGCATGTTTACTTGCTTGCTTCAAGCTGGAAGATGGAAAGAAATGGTGTCGATCTGACAATAAGCCCTTTTCACAATGAAGTAACTTAACTTCCGCCTTTTCGCAAAGCAGTGTATCATAACATCCGTCATGCAACAAACAAGAAGAAGAACAAATTCTGTTTTGCCGCGCATCTTCCGTTCTGCCGCGAAGCAGTGTATCGTTACTTCCGCTAGAGCCTCAGAGTGGAGTTTACTAAGTCCCTTGCACAGCTGCCACAAATACGGCTAGATGATGAACAACATCTTGCAAACAAATTTTCCTTTATGACAAGATCAAAGGTAGATAAAGGATACACATACTTCGTTGAATAGTACCTGTTTGATTATGAAGTTAAGTGTTTTCTTTTTGTGTTAGCGAAGGTGCTAAGATACGTACTTGAATAAGTGTTCTGTCAGTTTTCTGTCACTGTTGTTAAATTCCAGTGCGACGGCAAAACATAAGTTCTTTTTCTTCTTCTTCTTCTTGATTGTTGCAAGACGGATGTCATGATACACTGCTTTGCGAGAAGGCGGAAGTTAAGTGACGTCATTGTGAAAAGGGCCTATTTAACAACAGTGAAAAAAACTGACAGAACAGGTATTCAAGTACTTATCCTAGCACCTTTGCTAACACAAAAAGAAAAGAAAAACACTTACCTTCTTAATCAAACAGGTACTGTTCAACGAAGTATTTGTATCCTTTTTTCTAGCTTTGATGCGAAAATTTGTCTGCACAGGTGGTCATCTCGCTATAAGTACACCTCTGAACTTAAACATCACACTGCATTTACAAGGCTTACACAGAAGAGGGCGACAAACCTTAAACAAAATGAGAAAAATAAAAGAGTCCTTTAACCAAGGCTGTTCTTATTAATAACTATATTAAAAACTAATGCTCTCTATGTTTAAGTTGATTTCTATAAAGCGTCTGATAAATGAATAAATGTAAATGTATTATTATTATTCTTTTTAGTAGAACCATAGTAAACACAGATTAACTACCATCTTACCACACTGCTTTAACAATGGGATTTGTAGCAACACTGATACTACAAATGACAAACCATCTCCCCCCAAAAAAACAAGGTTACTATCCTTTTACTATAATATAACCAATGGTGAATTTTCCAAAGGGAGAGAAAAGTCGTGTGGAATTAAGGAAAAATATTTAAAGCATTAAAGCTATATGATATAAAGTCAAGCAAAAGTCTTACTGTGACTCCCTGCTTCATATAATGGGGCAAGAACCTCTCTGAAGTTTGGGGTTATGAGTTGATAAGGACAGTACACACTTAAATGTACTGGTGGCTATTTAAAGAGAAGGAGGAGTCCATGTTCAGAGTTCATATAAATTGGATGTCTCCAAAGACATAGCCCAGTAGAGTATTCTCACCATGCCAGCCAAACCAGCACCCATTAAAAAGTCAGCCAAGAAGGCTGTTGTTAAAGAGGAGAAGCCGGCAGAGCCCGAGCCAGCGCCCCAGGCTCCCCCCGCAGAAGCACCACCAGCTGAACCTGCCCCAGCTGACACTACCCCCCCAGAAGCACCTGCTCCTGAAGGTACTAAAGCAATGTTGAGCGTACTGCATTCGCTCTAAGATTATTGATACACATAGTATTTTATTACGTTTTAATGTTGTAACAGCGTAGTAATAGTGTTTTAGTGGTTATTGTAAAACATTTTCGTAAAAGAAATATGAAATGAATGAAGCCCATAAGACATCCTGGTGCCAGTTTAGCAGCAATAACAATTTACTTTATTATACTGTTATGAAAGCAACATAAATGTTTATGGGAGTGTTTTTAAAAGGAGAATGAGAATCTTCACCACTTGCTTAAGAGAGGATACACATAACAAGACTAACTATTAAATGCCCTTCTGGAATACTTGATTCTGATTGGTCAATTACATGATTCATAATAGTGTAGTTCAGTGTATCATTTACATCACATACAGTAGTAAAATATACCGATGTGTATAGAGGCATTCAAATGTATGACCTACCCGCTAACATGTACCTAACATCACCTAACATTTATTTAACATGTAACACTAGCTACCACTACCCCTGCTGCTAAGACGGCTGCTGACCATTGACATGTGACCCCCGCTAGGGGTAAAGATAACAAGGTTGGGCATTATAATCGGTGCATTTTATTTATACGAATGTTATTGCCATGTCATCTATCTTGGCCAATACTAACTAGCCTGTGTCTTCATGAATATTTAACACAATATTTACATGATCTTTTGTTGTCTGTACTCTTAAAAATAAAGGTGCTAGAATGGCCTCTCACAGCGATAGCATGGAATAACCCTGGTTTGTTGCTTCTTCATTTCGTGTCTTTTTATATTGTGTATAACCTTTTGAGGTTATGTGAATGTTAATGGTTCATTTTAGACATACACTCCGACAAAGTACCCTTCAGAAACCTTTATTTTTAAGGTTGTAGGAAGCAGATATTTTCACAGCTTCAGGGGAAAAGCACGACACTTTAGTGATCTGTCACTTGTTTCCATCTCATTCAGCTCATGTTTGTATCTGCCTTGTAGCTTGGGCTGCAATGTACTAAGGTAATTTGTGATTATCGCTTGAGTGTTTACATGTAACCAACAGGTAAACTAGCATGTAGCATTGTTAAGAAAAGTATTTCGAAGAGGACTAATGTTTCGAGCGGCTTTTGAGCAGCAAAGAGCTAATAAAAGTGTAACAATCTGCTCTCAGGCCCTGCTGAGGAAGCTCCTCCTCCCACGGATGCTACAGCTGAGGGTAAAGCTCTTTTGGTTTGATCACATGACGCTTTCCGATTTATCAGTTTTTTCCTGCTTTTTTTACTCTTAGCGCATGAAAAACAAGACTGTTACTTTTTTAAAACATGTTTGAATGGTGTTTTTAGATGTTCGCTTAACTGAAGGAGATACTGTGGCTGTATACTCTAGTGTCCTCTATATGGAAAAGGGTTCATTTCAGAGTTTGGGTTTAGAATCTTTTTGAGATTTACCCTTTAGAAAAACGACCATTTATACTTAGGGATTACAATTTATTCACAGAAAATTCAGTTTAATGCCGGTGGTAAAATCTTAAAAACCTTAAAATTCTATCGTGCTTTAACACTTTAAACGATTTGAAAGATTTCATTATAATCCTAATACTCCTGCATGTGTGAACATCAGCTGCTCCTGCTGAACCTGCACCTGTAGAAGAACCACCTAGAGCACCAACACCACCTCCTTCAGCAGGTAAGCATCGCCACATCCATCCATCCATCAATCATCTGTCCGTTCAAAGACATCTCTCCATCTATCCAAATTCCTGTCCATTCATTTAACCAAATACATCCATCCATCCCTTAATTTATTCATTCTAACCCTAAACATTTATGCACCCATCAAATTCCATTTATCTGTCCACCAATTCAGATCACTCATTCATTTCTCCATTTCTCCAATCATCTATCCCCAAACCACACAACTCCATTCATCCAAATTCCATCCATTCATCTGTCTATTCAATGACACCTGTCCATTCATTTACCCATCCATCCCAATTATACAATCATTGGTTCTGGTCCTTGATTCTGAGTGTCATTTCTTGAAGCTTATGGCTTTATAATCCACCAATTCAAGCTGTAATTCATCAAATCCGTCAATTTGCCTCTCATAATACTTTAACATATACTACAGAAATTATTTTGTCTCTACTGAATGTGCAGTGCCCACAAGTGCTCCTCTAAACCTCACCGTGGACGATGTCAATGACACCTCAGTCAGTCTTAAATGGAAATCCCCCGAGATCATCGAAAAGGGTGGACTGGATGGATACACTGTGGAATACTGCAAGGAAGGATGTGCGTACATTTCCTCAATATTGCTGATAAGCTTGTTAGATCATGGCTGGTGTTTCAATCATCAAGCCTTCATCTTAAAACTAAACCATGCCAAACTATTAGATGTCACCAGAAAAGTAGGTTGTATGACTATCTGTTGTAGCACCTGTCTTAGAAGTGTCATCAGCAGACTGATTTATAACCAGCCACAGTGAGTCTCCCTATTAGGAAGAGATGCTTTCAACCAACTGTCACTCTATCTGCACACACCACATTTAGATTTGTGGATGTATACTGACATCACCATGACATCATGTGTTTGTTTGTGTTTTTCAATTCTTATTTGATCTTAGATTATTTAAGGTTCCAGTCCAAAGGAATTTTGTTTCTCAAACTCTAATGCTGGGTTCACACCAAACCCGAACAATCGCGTTCCACGCTCTCTATTACTCGGGGGGGAAAGTTACAAGACCTGACAAATATTCACACTTTGCGGATGACGAGACTGATGCACGTTCACGGCAATTGCTCCGCCCGATTCGCGTTGTTCGCACCGCCTGCCTCGAGTTCGAGTCTATATACGTCTTTCCATTGATTGTGTATCTAATTTATTCGCGCAAAACGCTTAATTGGCATTTGTTCCCAAATGCGAACAATCGCCTTTCATGCTCATTATTACTCGAGGGAAAAGTTTGTTATTTTTGCGTGAGTGACGCAATCAGACAAATATTTCAACCTTTCGCTGAAGACGATTCCCACCGCCTACCGCGAGTTCGCATCTATGCATTGACTTTGTATGTAAATTATTCACACGAAACGCTTAATTCGCGTTTGGTGTGAACCCAGTGTTAGGTTTTCATCGTCTATAAATTTTACACCATGCAGCTTCTGAATGGGTGGTCGCCAATGGCGAGCTCACCCCCTCCAACCGCCTTGTCATCAAGAACCTGACAACCGGGGACCTGCTTAACATCCGTGTGGTGGCCGTGAACGCCGGGGGCCGGAGCGAGCCTGCCACCCTGCCTCAGCCTATTGTCATCAGAGAGATCTTAGGTGAGGTTTAACGTCGCCTATTCTACACTGACTACATTGTAGTTTACATCCCTTTAGCTCAACTGGTAGAGGTCATGGAGGTCAGGAAACACGCAAACGGACAAAATGTATCCCTTGAATTCATTGTAAGTCACTCTGGATGACAGCATATGCCAAATGTGTAAATGTAGATGTTATAGAAGAAAGCCCCGGCAAACTTAGCAAAACCCCAGCAAAACGTAGAAGCTCAGGTTACAGGTGTGGTCGTCAGTGGATGGGCCACAGCCTCGTGCTACCTCTCTTCCCCTCAATGGTTTCAACAGCTGTGGGTATATAAATCCGATTGGCTTGTGCTGACAAGAGCTTTCATTAGCATTTAAATTACAAACATAAAGACCCGAGGCAAGGCTGTCAATGCAATCTGAGCCTTCGGGCTGAGGACGGTTGTAAACACATATGTCGTCCTTCTAAATGTAGCGAAGGTGGTTATGAATAATTGTGTATTTTTATAAGCATATTTATCTAGTGAAAGGATCGTTTGGAATGCTTAAGCTGCCCTCGCCTAGCGTGACTTATGTGACAGGTGCAGGGCCAAGATCTGTTTGTATTTGGTGTTTATGCACTTGACCACTTTCGTTGGTGGATCTGTTGTGGTCTCGCTGCCCAACGTGGAACTTGACCTTGACTTGATTTATTGTTTAAACATTAAGAATTACGTTGGATTCCTGGTTTGATGTAAATGTGTACATTAGATATTGATTATTTTCAATAAGAATTTTCTGCCTACTGAATAACTAAGAATATATCTCACTGGTTTTCATTGGATCGAAGATTTTTTTTTAATAAATCCATATCTTACAATACCTTTCAAGGCTTTGCATTGAATATGATTTAAAAATGAGTTATCCCACATTTTTTAAATACAACTTATAATGTTTTCATGGTTTGACCAAGATCATCTTTATTTGTTTAACCCAATAGAGTTTCTGGACTCAAGTCATTATTGTTACTATGATTACACAATGTTATAATTAGGCCAAACTTACAGACTATATGTTGCATTACACAGAATCAAAGGGTCCGATGTGGTCATATATTTGGGTTTAGCTTGTGAATGTTGTGAAGGATGGCAGCGATTCAAGACCTCATACAGGATTACATGTTCAAACGTCGCCTGTTAATAGGTTTGAAAGAAGGGTTTGACACATACAAGCGCAAACGTTAGGGAAATCAGGTCAGGTATTGCGAGGCACTCTGCAGGGGAATGTGACCTAACCTTCACAGTTGAACCGCGTCAGCAATCTGTGCTGCCTCACAGACAGAAACAAGGTGCAAATAGTTTCCTTTAATAATGAATGAGCGCGGTGCTCCTGCAGTCCTGGGACATAACTAGGAAATGTAGTTATTAGGGTGGATTACATGCCTGCTGAGCGGGATTTGGGATGTTGAGCTCTCTGCTGAGTGATAGTACCATCGTGTGCTCAGAGAGAACAGCCAAAAGATTTCGATCGTATGTTTCGAGGCTGTCTCATTGGTGGCACAATGCTATCTAGAGAGAGGACCGTTTTTTGAGTTTAGGTTGGTACTATTCTTTATGAATATTATGATGAAAAATAAGATTCACTATAGTCATAATGAATCATGTCAGTTGACAATCGCCACGTCACTTTTCTGTCAATACTTTTATTGGTTGTATACATGGTTAAAATTGGGCTATGCTTGTATGAAATGCATTACATGTATTCAAGAAACTAGTTTCAAAAGTTGAGTCTCCTGTTCCCAAATGCTGGCCTTTGATATCAGTGATGTTGACCTGAAGAAGTGTTTTTACATAGATCTATTTTTGGATTATCTAAGTGGTTCTCAAACTGTGGTACGTGTACCATTAGTGGTACTCGAAGAGACCCCTAGTGGTACGTGACACGACAGGAAAAGAAATAACTCTTTAGATTCATTTCGTGTTTTCAATAAATAAACCTTAGCTTTGTATGTAAGGGATAATGTAAAGTCAGCCGGTTGTATTTCACACTGGAGGGGCTTATTTCGCGATAATAGCCGGCTGCTCGCACTTATTACACGGCTAATTGCCACATGAGAAAAAAACTGGACATGAAATGTGAATTTGAAATATTTGATTAGCTCATTTTTACTGAAGGCAGACCTTCCGTGAGGAAAAGCTGTTTCCTTTCGGTTTTAAAGTAAGAAACAACGTTCAAATGTCACGAACGTTCAATATGGTTTATTAATTGTAAATATAATATCATATATGTTATTAAAACACAAATTTATATTTAATTTGTCAAAAAAAACTTGTCAAAATGATTTGTTGCATCCAGGTTACTGTGTGTTATTAGTATTGAGAGGATGTTATTTGGGAAAAAAGAACCTGCAAATGTCGCGACTGGCCAATCAGAATCAAGCATTCCAACGAGCCGTGTAATAAACCGTGGTTGGCTATATGAGACCAGTTTTACTGAGCTTATGCTTTTTGTTGTCCTTATGTTGTTCCAAATGTTTCCATTGTTTACCTCATTTGTAAGTCGCGTATAGCGTCTGCTAAATGACTAAATGTAAACACAATTTCAAATGTTATACATGATCGATAAATACAGAATACATCTTATGTAGCCCATGAACGATTTTAATATAGTTGTATGGAACACAAAAGAAGATCTTTTAAGAAATAGCTCAGTGCTTTTATGTCAATACAATGGGGTTTAGTCATGTGATTTTCTTTGGCGGTCATAAGGTGGTACTTGGAACAACTCATGTTATTAAAGGTGGTACTTGGTCTGAAAAGTTTGAGAACCACGGATCTAAGATATGTTGCTATGGACTACATTTCCAATGAAACAAAGTTAATTCTATTCAATTTAAAGGATGTTATGATTAAGACTTTTAAAATAAATGTCTTAAATGTTTTCCTATAAATCTCATTTCTTTCAGATCGGCCCAAGATTCGTGTGCCCCGTGCCCTGAGGTCAAAATACATCAGGCAAGTTGGAGCACAGATCAACCTTGTCATCCCGTTCATTGTAAGTCAAGTCTTTAATACATATCTGTGATGATTAGATATAGGTTACACATCCCATGATCCTTTGTTAATCATATATTTTCTGTTTTATAGGGCAAACCTAAACCTGTGATATCATGGATCAAGGACGGCCAGCCTTTGGATACAAAGAAGGTGAACATCCGCAACAGCGACAAGGACAGCATACTCTTTTATCCGCAAAGCGGAGAGAGACGACTCCGGTGTCTACGAAATGACCGTGAAGGTGGACAGCTTTGAAGACAAGACTACCCTCTTAATTCAGATCGTCGGTAAGACGCAGCGTGATCCAGAGACCTTTTTTATTTCTGCAGTCTCCATCTGTTCCCAATTTGGGGGCTGCAACCTTCTAAGGTCACAGACTTAAAAATGAGGACTTGTTCTTCAAAGTACGCAGCCTCAAAAGTCCAAGAACAGAACTGAGACGGTCTAGCCTCGCAGAGGATTTCCTAATTGAAAACTATTTTAAACAAATACGGAGCCAGACATTTTTATTTTATTTTAGAGAATATGACACGTTTATATGTAGATTAAACAGCCCAACGGTATAATAAATTAACCAACCTTATAAATTTAAAACAAAAAGACACAACAATAATTTTAATTAACAACATCATATATACAATATACCCGAGGTAGTTCGGACAAGCGGTAGAAAATGGAATGGAATGGAATATATACAATATTAAAACACTGAAATGGACCGTTTTTGTGAATTACATACTTTTATTTAACTAAAGTTTTGAATGTTTATTTAAAAATTCCAAGCCGTAACAGCCTCGAAACGAATCTCGGTATAGCCAAAGCTGTGAAGGTTACATTAGTTCTATCCTGAAAAACCCGCGCAAATAAGGTCGCATTTTGGGGCTGCATTTGAAGCAACCTTTGAATCAGCCTTGCCAGCCTTCAGTCGCGCTGCTGTGACGCAATCGGTCTTAAAACGCAGCCTTCAAAGAACGCAGCCCCGAATTGGGACACATATTAAGAATAGATTTATTTTAATGGTTGGACATCTATGTGTAGATCTGCCAGGACCTCCTGCCTCAGCCAAACTGGTTGACACCTGGGGCTTCAATGCAGCTTTGGAATGGACCCCTCCCAAAGACAGCGGCAACACTGACATCACGGGATACACCGTTCAGAAGGCAGACAAGAAAACCGGAGTAAGTAATCCGTTGCTGCGGGATTGATAGTGTGAAAATTGATCAAAATGTTGCAATCTTTTGCGTACACTGAACAAAATATCTTAAAGGGATAGTTCACCCAAAAATTTTAATTGTCATCATTTATTCACACTCATGGAACACAAAGAAAGATATTTTGAGAAATATCTCAGAGCTTTTATGTCCATACAATGGAAGTCAATGGGTCAGTATTGTTTGGTTGCCAACATTCTGCAAAATATCGTCTTTGTGTTCTAGAGAAGGAAAGACTTTCAGGTTTGGAATGACATTAGGATGAGTAAATGATGAAGGAATTTTCATTTTTGAGTGATCTATCAGTTCAAATTCTAAAATCATTCAAATGGTTTTCTGAAAGTGTGCGCTCCGGGCAGATGAGCCATTGTTCTGACACGCGAATGACATCACTTAACACTGTGATAACTACCAGCATGAACAGCAGACACTACTTAGGGGCCCTTGTTTTGGGACGATTGCCATCATACTTAAAGGCAAAGCTTTATTTAGACATCTGCCAAGTCAATCTAGAGCAAGAGTCCTGAGAGTCTGTATATGGACATCACACTCGTCTATCTATAAGCTTGTATCCGGGTGCCGGAGGTCTGGGTCACATGGGTCGTGGTAAGAGATCGTAAAGTTTGAAGATGTGAGCGCTGACAGACAGAGAGATGTGTGCGATGACAGCTCATCACTCAGAGACTATCACGATGAGGAATCAAAATACTAAACGGCCGGCCTGATCACGAGTTTCTGAATGTTTGTGGTACATTAAAATCATTTAGTCTTAAAGGAACTGAATGTCAAAGTCACAACTTGCTCTCAATATTTGACACCTGTTGTAGATATGGTTTTGTTTACGACGTGTTTATTAAATGGAACCCACCAGAGATGTATTTTTAGGCCTTAAACCTCATTTGGTGACATATTATCCTGTTCATCATATTTAACCCAAAGTGGAATTCAGCAAGAATTTAGCACCTGCTGATGGTGTGGTAGCACTGTCGGTTTTGTGTGTGATATTTAATGCACTAAATTGCGTAAAATGGGAACACGCATCCCTAAATGTAATACTATTTGTAATATGCATTAATTTCACGGAATAGTGTGTTTCAACTAAGATGTATTAAGTCTTTATTTAAAGTCACATTACTTTTTCAGCATACGGAAATGTAATATATTTGCACATATTGAATATCCATATATAAAATACATATTTTGTATAGCCTATGCCCAATTCATATATGAACCCTATTAGAAAATGGAAATTTTTCATATATTGACATACATGTCCACCCCATACAAAACACTGAAAGGGAATTTTCAAACATTAGCTGATCTAAATAGGAAAAGACACTTTTGTGCAAAACAATTATATAATTGAATATGTCACTAATATTAGCATATGATCAAGAGAAAATTACATGCACATCTCATACGAGAGCGTTTCATCCAGTGCTTCACAGGTCTATCTTCTAGCCCATCTATAAAATCATTGTTGTTTGAACTTCATGTGAAGGTTGTGGCACATTTGTTATCCCTCCACTTGCTAAGAAAAACATCTTAACTCAGATGACTGTTTAGCCGCAGCCATTGCTCTCCGCCAACCGCGCTTGTGTTTGAATTCGGCGCATGCGCAAACGGTATTGTGAGGTTCAAGCACAATCGCCCATATAGTAGCAAATAATGTGACGATAGTTGCAATGACGAGATCGCATATGGATGAATAGTTAAATCAAGTGTTTTTCCCCTCATACAACTCTAAAATACATTCCTTATTCTACAACAAGAAACTTTCCAATAATTGACATTTAGTCTTAGCATATTGACATGTTATCAAACAAATTAAGCAAAAAGTTATTTTTATCATTTACAATAAACAATAGATTTTAGGCATGTATGGTTAATAAACTTGTATATATAAATTCAATATATATTGTTAACAAATGGTGAAAACATATAATACCATATAAAATGTTGATATATATTGTTAACATACAGTATATGGTCACAACATGCAATACCATATACAAATTAATCATATACATACTTTAAATATATGTTTACTACGGTTATTTAAAAAAAATGTCAAGACATTTACCTCTCTTCTTTGACCCCTCCCCCCACCCCACCCTCGCCCACTTCATCTTTGACTGCGGAGGACCTGGCTATATTTTTCACAAAAAAAACATTATCCATCAACAAAAACGTCTTAGCACCTCAGACCTCGGTACACACTACCCTCACTTCAAACATCGAACTCTCCTCTTTTGCCCCACTGACGGACACTGAAGTCACCAGACTTCTCTCCAGCCACCCCACCACCTGTCTCCTTGATCCAATCCCCTCCCAATTCCTTCAGGCCATATCCAGCACACTCACACCTGCACTCACACACATCATCAACATCTCCCTGCTCACCGGCACTTTTCCATCCAAATTCAAACAGGCCCAGGTCACGCCCTTTCTTAAGAAACCCACATTGGACCCCTCTACTACTGACAGTTACAGACCTGTCTCTCTCCGCCCATTTATTGCAAAAACACTTGAAAGGGCCGTTTTCAACCAGGTGTCTTCCTACCTATCCCAGAATAAACTACAGGATGACAAGGCGTTCTGGCTTCAAAACAAACCACTCCACTGAGACTGCACTGCTATCGATCACAGAAGCACTGCTGCTAGCCAATGCGGATTCGGTCCTGATTCTGCTAGACTTATCTGTAGTGTTCGAAACTGTCAATGACCAGATACTGCTAGCAACCCTGTCATCTCTAGGAATCTCAGGCACTCCTCCCTGCTGATTCAAATCCTGCCTCTCCGGAAGATCCTTTAGGGTGTCATGGAGGGGCTCGCTGTCCACTGCTCACCACATGATCACTGGGGTCCCTCAGGGATCGGTGCTTGGACCGCTGCTTTTTTCTATCTACACGACATCCTTGGGACCCATCATACAGGCACATGGCTTCTCGTATCACTGTTATGCTGACAACACCCAGATTTACACCTTGTTTCACCCAGACAATACCACTGTAGCAGCTCGCATTAGAGCCTGCCTAGAAGACATTTCAGCTTGGATGAAAGAGCATCAACTCCAGCAGAACCCTGCCAAGACAGAACTACTTGTGTTTCCGGCACACCCCACGGTGCAACACGATCTCACCATCCAACTTGGCAATACCACAATCACTCCTTCGAAAACAGCCAGGAACCTCAGAGTATTTGATGAACAGCTGTCCTTCAATGATTACATTGCAAAGACACGTGGTCATGCCTATATGCCTTTTTCAACATTAGAAAGGTTAGACCGTATCTCACTGAGCATGCAGCACAACTCCTTGTCCAGGCCCTGGTAATCTCAAGGTTGGACTACTGCAATGCTCTCTCCTTGCTGGTCTTCCTGCAAAGGCTATCAAACCGCTCCAGCTGGTTCAGAACGCAGCAGCACGCCTCTTCTTCCAACAGCCCATAAGGCTCACGTGACACCCGTTTTCATCTCTCTCCACTGGCTACCGGTTGAAGCCCGTATCAGATTCAAGTCACTAATGCTTGCCTACAGGACTATCACTGGATCTGCACCGGCGGACTATCACTGGATCTGCACCGGCATACTTTCACACCGTCCTACACCCCATCAAGAACCGTCTTGCGTCTTGTATTGCCTTCCCACAAGGGCAGTAAATCGCTTTTCTTCTCATTCTCCTTCACAACTCCTTCCTGGTGGCACATTCTTCCTAACTCAGTCCAGTCAACCGCATCTCTCACAACATTCAAAAAACTACTTAAAACCCATCTCTCCTGTGAATACTTGACAGACAAATTAGTTAAAAATTTAAAAACTAACCCACTCTCTTTCCCCTCAACAGGTATTGGTCTGGCTTTTGTTGTAACTAGTAACTTTGTATTAGCACCTTTTGTATTATTGCTCCTGTTTGACATATCGCTTATTGCTTCCTGAACTCACTTTGGATAAATCTCCTGCTAAATGACTAACTGTAAATGTGAATATGTTCTAAACATTTATCTACATATAGCCAGAAGATGTATATATTTGTTAATAATATTATTATCTGATAGTTGTAACATATATGGCAAGATCACTACTGATATAGGGACGTATGTCATATATTACATTTCTGTAAGTTTATCACCTTAAATTTGATTCTAGATCGTAAGGAAATAACAATAATGTTTTTGCACTAAATTACTGTACCAAATGCAAAAAATGTGCTTCAACGTTTACTGAATCATCCATGTATTTTTATTCGCTTTTTAAATACTCAGTTCTCAATTAAAACGTGTAATAGTAATGTGGAGATCGAGGAAGTGGACGGATTTGTATTAACAGTATTGCTGTTTTTGACAGGACTGGTTCACGGTTCTAGACCACTTCCACAGGCTCAACGCCACAGTCTCTGACCTTGTGATGGGAAATTCATACAGCTTTAGAGTTTTCACTGAAAACATGGTCGGAAGGAGTGAAAGCGCTGCAGTCACGAAAAACGTTGCTCATATTCAGAAAACAGGTAAGGTCACGTCGCTTCTTTTGCTTTTCGTTTTTCACATGGGCATGTGATATTTCACGAGAATACCTTCCCACCATGAGAACTTCCTTTGAATGGCCATCAAGATGTTCTTCAATACCAGACTGTTGTGGTTACAGCATCTACCAGTGGAATTAGCAGAATGGGTCAGGTATATAGAGTGCTTGAGATAATGAGATTTTTCTGTGAAAAAACAACATTTGTTGGACCACATAGCAAAAACTGTACACCTGAAGCTTAATTGCTATAACACTAAGGTCATCGGTTGAAATTGCCAGGGAACAAGCATACTGATAATATGTGACCCACATACAATGTAAGTCACATTGGATAAAAGAAAAAATGAATAATATTCTGAAAATGTGTTTACATAGGAGCATTTTAAGTCCTGTTAACCTGAAGTTGCGATAATTTTTACTTCCGTATTCTGACACATTTCCGAGTGAAAAATAATTTAGATTGAGAAAAAAATAGTGGCTTGTTTTTTACTGCGATTTGATTATGTGTATAAAACAGCCGTTGCATTTTGAAATGGAACTGACAGCAGACTGACAGTTGAAGGGAAAGAGTTAGCGGATGCTCCGCCCAAGCCGTCTAATTTACGTCATTTGAGATTGATAGTCACTAGAGGGCGTAAGAGCATTTTCAGATTTTTATTTAAGATTATGAGGGCACGTGAATTTTAAAAAGAGAATGGCCAGCATTGGTAAGCTATTTACAATAAACACTGCAATATTTCATGAAAAATAGGAATTGTCCTTTTTTAATTTCACTGGGACTTTAGACACATCAGGTCCTTTTGTTACCACAAAACTACAAATGACTCTGTTTACATGCGCATCAATAAAGCGATTATTTCCAATAATCAAAGTGCAGTAACATGTTTACATGACATGAGAACACCTCTTAATTTGCTCCTGTTTACATGGACGTATTATTTGTTATAATTCAGATTACATACAATGCTCTCCGGTACAGTAGGTGTGTGTTACTGGCTACGTTTTAATATATTTGTGTCAATCGCGTCAAATGCAAAACCCTGCTGTGTGGATGTAGGCCTATTTTATGGTTATTCGGCACCGTGATGAATATAGAAATATGATGGAAAATGTCTCCTCAACTGTGGTATATGCTCATTGCATTCATGCTGTTACAGTATGAAGGAAAGGAGCAGAGGCTACTGACAGCAAGTTGTGTTGACGGTAAAACTCCAGACTGTCATGTTTACCATAAATTTGCACTTAAGGTGGACTTAAAACTTACATGCACTTAAATGCACCTTGATCAGAGCAGCATAAATGCGATTAAGGTGTTTACATGCCTTCATATTGCGATTAAACCCGGCATACGGCAAATATCTTACTTCGATTATGCTTACTGCGATTATGAGCTCAAATACATGATTTAAATTGAATGGTATCATTTACATGTGGGAAAGTCCAATCACAGTATTGCCAAAATTCTAATATAATCGCATAATGAGGATGCATGTAAAGGTAGTCAGTGACAGCAAGCACTACATGTTATGACTCTTTGTACAGAAAACTATTGGCTGTGATGTCAGTGCAAATCATGGTTTTCATTCCTCACATCAGAAGTGCAGCATGGAATATGCTGGCGTGGTCGTGTGAAACTATCAGTCTTCCCTCGACATGAATTCACATAAAGTACAAGGATCCAGTTAATGGTTACTTTTAACTGCTGAGGTTTACTCAGCCTCTCATCCCGAGCTCTTGCTGACAGAATGCTTCTGCAGTACAAGGTGCCTTTTTGCTAAGCACAGGTTTTGCTGAACCTAACAGTTCTCAAATGCAACATTAAACAGTTTGTCACTAAAGAAAGCTTAGCTAGACCTTTGGCTGCAACTTTGCAGCTTAAATTGGCTAAAGACCACCCACCTTGAAAGTGGTGTCTGACTCCGAGACATACATACACGTTGCATTTAATGCTTTGGCCCAGTCCTTCAATGTGTCAACGGTGAAGGGGAAGATGCAAACTTTGGGCAAAGATAGCAGAGCTTACATTTTTCAAGTGTGTGCGAGTACTATTCCCTTTGACAATACATATTTTTTGACAATAAATAAATAAATAGAAACAAATCTTAAACCATCAAAATTGGTTGAAAAAATACACATTATTGCGCTTTTTTCTTAAAAACCCACATCTTCTTCATTTACTTGCATACGTTTTTTTGGCAGTCTTGCCCTCCTCAATATGGTGGCGTCAGTGACCCATGATTTAGCAGACAATGAGTTTATACAAACAGAAGTTGCCAAAAGTTATAATATTTGCCTCTTATGACCCCGCAGGTTAAATTAAACCAACAAAATATGAACTGCATGTTACACCAAACCTTTAACAGAACACCAAACCTTTAAGGTATTTATTGGACAAAGTGATTTGGCAAAAAGGCAAACCACAGTGTATTAAGGAATATGGCTTTTATACGAATATACACCAAATGCTAAACTACAATTTTATCAGCTATTAATATTTGTTGATCCCCGTTTGTAGAAGATCATATCCATTTTTGGCGCATAATATGCATCAAGCTGTTATCGGACAAACTGTGGGAGATTTGTGGGCGTGTTCTAAGGTTAAGGTTTCTATAAGATAAGCAAACCGCACTGAAAGTGTTGTCTTGACGTAATGGCATAAATTAGCTATACCCTTTGTACAACTGTCAGTCCCGGCTGAGGTTGTTGTCCCCTGTCCTGTAGGTATTGTCTACAAGCCGCTGGAGTACAAGGAACATGATTTCAGCGAGGCTCCCAAGTTCACAGCCCCCCTCAGTGACAGGGCAGCAACTGTGGGCTACACCATGAAACTACTGTGTGCGGTTCGAGGCACACCAAAGGTATAGATTATGTTTTTACATGCTTTTTGTTAATGCTTACAAACTGTATGAATAGCTAAATACTCATTTATGAATACTTGTCATGTGATGGCTAAAGGGAAGCTCACAATGGCTTTCCAGCAACAGAAGTCATTCATTTTCAAGTGATTCAAAGTAACAGAGGCCATTGGCGATGCAACAGAGTTAATCAAAAGATCTACCAAGAGAAGTGCAAACATCTTCATTGTTTGAACTTTTATATTTGCCGTTATTGCAAAGCTTTCAATATTATCTGTTGTTGATCATGAAGAATATCCAGCCTGCATCTTTGGAGTCCCAGAAGTTGCCAATATGCTACAAATATACTTCTGAAGAAGCGGTCGTCGTAATCTAACAATAGCTGTTAATATTCCAACAACGCCATCATCAGTTCCAGACGTCCTTGGGTTTGTGCTCAATAAATAGACAGTTTATGTATTCCCATAAATCTGAAGTACACGTGCTATAGTCATAAAGTAGAAAAAGTACATCTCTACTGGCTGATCTGCTGACCACTGAAGCCAGCTGGTAGATAGTCATCTATGGACTGCGTTGGCTTGTCATTCCCCAAGGAGAGGAATGGAGACTCAAGTTTCGAGAACAGCTGAGATAGATGCAAATCTAGGCTGAATGCAGGTCCTGATGTAGGACCTGCATTCTAGGACAGCCCGTAATCCCTGCTTATTAAAGCTTGTTATGTGGGTCCTCTATCCATTTGATGGTAACAAGGCTGAAGTGTTGAGTGATTTGAGTATGAAAGCACTGGGATGTTTCAATGCTTATGTACACTTGTCAGTGTGCACTGCATTTCAGGCCAGAGAATGTAAGCGAGCAGTGTTTTTTTATAAAGTTTCTGTATTTTCTCTCGGTTCAAGAACACTTGGAAAACCATTCAGTAGAACGTGCAATAACGCTTCACTGAAGCATAGCCTAAGCAATGTATTATTACAATACGGAAATACGGTTGCAGTTGAACTGTCATTCCAAACCTGTTTCCAAACTGTCTTTCTTCAGCAGAACACGAAATGAGATATTTTGATAAACTGTGGTAACCAGACAACCTAGGAACCTATTGACTTCCACTGAATGGACACAAAACCACCGAGACATTTCTCAAAAAAATCTTCTTTTGTCTTCCGCATAGAAAAGAGTCATATGTAGGGTGGATAAATTGTGAACTTTCCCTATAAGTTGCCAGAAATTCAGAGATGTGTTAAATTTTAAATAAGAACTATGAGGCTCAAACAGATACTTTGATGGGGGCCACTTTCCATTTGGCAATAACACAGAGCGTCTTCAGCCTGTTAGGTGCAGACGGAAACTTTAAACCTTCAAAGCCACCATGATGTTCCTCATAGAAAGATATCATGGTCATAAGGATTTCTTCAACAGGCTGAGTATTTTTAGAAACTTCTGCCCAATAACAAGTAATGCAAATGGTCTTCTCATGCAAATTTGATAATGCCAATAAGGTCAACTACAATTAAACTGGATAGGAGAATACTTTGGTGGACATGCCTCATATACGATTCTCTGAGAAGAATAAGTTTATTGATTGTGCAATGAGAAATAAATCTGATTTAGTCTGTTATGTTCATCTATTTTGCAAAAATGCATACAGTAGCTATTATAGAAAGAGGACTTGATGGTTTTGTTACCAGCTACTGTTACTCCATTATTGTATAAAAGTCCATAATTCTTTAGAATAAGAGCCAGCTGGTACTTTGAAAATCGAACTGCTCAAAGATTTTACCGATGGTACAGTTTACGCCACTGTTAAAGAATAAAAAACAGAGACATACGCCACTGACAAATAGATGCCATTTAGAGTAAGATCTGAACCCACAACCTTGTGCTAAGGCAAGAAAATTCTGAAGGCTGAACCCCCCAAGACTGAAATCCTAGAATCGCCCCTTACCTAAACCTGCCCAAAACTACACCCGGGCCATTGAGCTGGTGATTGATTACAGTATCTCTGGACACTTACGACCCTCATGTTAATGATGGCGTTTTGGACCCTTCGAGTTTAACTGGTGAAAGCGAGAAGAAATGTTGCACACCTGATTGACGCCATCTGTGTAGACCCCATCCCAAGAGGAGCTTTCAACAGCAGGGTTCTCTTATTCCGAAAGATTAGTCAGGATTCATTTGGGTATCACTGGTGGTCCAGCATCCTCAGGTTACTGCAAACAGAATCCTAAAATGCTTCTTTAAACATGACCTAAGCAATACAGTAACATGCCGTTCCAGTTAATGGAGCTTGAGTGGGCAGAAATTCTGAGACGGAGACGTGTGAAATTTTATATAAAGCACTATGATGCCTGTGAGTGTGTCAGGGATAAATTCAGTGAGGCTAGAGGGTCATTAGCACTGCAGTTTAGAATCGTTTGAGTTACAGCAGTTGACAACATTATTGTGGATGTAATAAATGTGTCGTGGTTTGCTTTCCATGAATTACGCTTTCTTTTATCAGGGTGAGAAAATTCGTAAATATGTTTGGTTAAACATAAACAAAAATCCGTAATTGACCAAGGACATAAAAAATGTGTGTCGAAAACGTTCTTTATTTTGATTCGCAACAATACGTTTACAATGGTGATTTAACATTGAACTGTCACATACAATTTTGATAGTTCAACCAGCATCAAAAACAACTCTACAAGTACTTGCAATTGTAGGATTTAAACAGGGATGGCGATAGAGAGGAACAAGTCATTGGTTCTCACAGGAGTTCGTAATTATTTGTCAAAAATGTTAAAAATATTTCATACGACTTCACACTGATTAGACACCTCGTAAGATAGTTGTGAATTGCCATGAATTTGTGTTGGTGTTATTAACATTGTTTATTATTTTACTTTATTATTACTTCAATGTCTATAATAGTGTCTATAATTACTTCAATGTCTACAATAGTTTCAAATCTGATATTTTCCCCTCTGTGTACTAAAACAGAATGTTAAAAGAATATCCTTTGGTGACTTTTTTACAAAGTGAAAGTAAATGAGGACTGAGACTGTCAAATTTCTAAACGTACCCTGAAAGTATGATATAGTGAAAGTATGATCACTGTGGGATTCATATACAATAGCTGTCGACCTTTAAGTGATTACTCACTGATAATCCTGCCCTCTAGTGGTCTGTTACCCGCTATGACTAAATCATTCTTATTTGTAAACAAACTATTCAAACTAGTGCAAAACAGATGCATTACTAATGACTTTGCCGTTATCTTTGGTTACATCCGTTAAAAACGGCTCACTTTGTTTACCTGTTCTGTGTCTGCAGCCTAAGATTGAGTGGCTGAAGAATCAGATGGTTATAGGAGATGATCCCAAATACAGGCAGATCAACAGCCAGGGAGTTTGCTCACTCGAAATTCGCAAACCTTCCAGCTTTGATGGCGGGATCTACACCTGCAGGGCCAAGAATGCTCTGGGTGAAGCTACTGTGGCCTGCAAGCTGGAGGTCAAAAGTAAGTACAGGATCATTTTCTCTGTGACTGAAACGAATGCTAGTGAATGCATTTTCAGCTGATTGTTGAGACAGTGGTCCTTTGAGGTGTTTATCCTGTAGTGGAACTGCAAGTAAGCATTTTGCTTGCTGAGCTGGTTTAAAATGTCATTTATGTAATGAATAATGTGCATGAAAGTATACATGAAGGCATTTGCTGAGATGTAATCCGTTACGCTTTTCTTTCACCAGAGGTGATCGTTCAAGAAGAGAAGAACTAAACTGGTCACAGGTCAGTTAAACATTCTGTTAAATCAATAAAAACTTGTATAAGTTCCTTTAAACATTGTCGGATGCAAATTCAAAAACTGTATATTTGCAAATATGTTTTTTAACATTTGTATTAAATTTTCTTTCCTTTAATAAAACAGTTTAAGTTTCAACATAACTATAAAGTAGAAAAAAAGTATTTCTTTAACACATACAGTAAATATAATTTAAACAGTGCATATCCTCATCTCTGTAATCTGAAAATTATCATGAAAATGTTACATTGAACAAAATCCGAATGCTCCAAAAAAAATGTATCCTTTCTTTGTGTTTTGAGGTGAAACACGATCTGCACTAACAATTTATTAAGATTCACTCATTTACATCTACAGACAGTTATTTAATCAGGTCACACTTTAGATTATGGTCTATCCTCACTATTAACTAACTAATAAGTACAATTTTTGCCTTAATAAACTCCTAATTCCTGTTTATAAGGTAGTTTTAGGTGTAGGTATTGGGTAGGATTAAGAGATGTCAAATAAAGCAATTCAGAATAAGGCATTAATATGTGCTTTATACATACTAATATACAATTAATAAGCAAGCAGTTATAAGTTAATTTCTTTACCATAATATAAAGTGGAACTGAAGTATGTCTGTTATGTGCTAACTCATTTCTTTATGAGTCCATAAAAACTGCTGAATGCACACTGTGCCACAAGGAAGGACAGAGATACTGTACTAAGAAGGAACATAATTGCAGACCTGTTTTTCCCTTGAGCACATTTTGTGTTGTTTTTTTTGTATCGCAGTACATGCGATGGCAGCTGTTTACACTTACGGGACCTCCATACATGGAGGCCGCTGCAAACTCTGTGAGAATGTAGCCGCTCTCACTCAACGAGGCCAGCGGGTCTGATAATGGCTGTGCATGCTAAAAATGAAACTGTGACATGGCGAGACATGACCACATTGCCACATTGCAGCGAACAGAAAACAGCCCATCACCCGTGTTTGCCTAACTTGCGATCAAAAAATGATTATTGTTACATTATTTTTACAAATGAAAGCAACACATAAAACGACTGTATTAGATGATTTTTCTTTTTAAGGTTTCATTTGTTGACATCACTTAACTTCATTATGCTATTGCTGAAGTGTATTTTCAGCAGGGCAGGTTGGCTTGCTCACCGGGAGACTGCATTTATTTATTTATTAGATATTATCTATTAGAATGATCTTGCTTGTTCTATAAACATCATGCACTGTGCTGTGTTTACCTTTGTGTTTTTCTTATTTGCTCCTGTAAAGCTGCTTTGGAACAATGCACATTGTGAAAAGCGCTATATAAATAAATAAACTTGAACTTATTTTGTTTATTTTTACCCCCAAAAGTTTTTTTTTTAAAAAATAAGTTAGGCTTAAGGGCCTTTAAAGATCAACTGTACAGCTTATTTACAACAGTTTTTTATACCATAGTCTGTTTGAATACTCGATTTTGATGTGCTGGAAGGTGTGCATTACAACCGTTTAACGCATAGGTATTTCCATGTAGTTCCATAGGTAGTTCCACGATGGTGGAAAAGTGCTCATAGATCTCACCGCCATGTGGTCACATGGTTCATGGAGCGCTCAATAGTTCCAAACAAATCTTTGTTATCAACCTATTTGAATGGATTTTAGTGGGACAGACAACAGCAACTATATTTGCATAAATTTTGCTAAATATATTTAGCACATTGTTTCCTCTGAATATCACGTTGACTACATTTATAGCAGCATTTTGTCAGGGGAGTAATATGAATATAAGATCTATAAATATAAGATCTATGAATGTAAGATATGTCCACCATCTTATTAAAATGTATAATAGTGCCGTTTTTTCACCAACTGTACAGCAAATGCGTTTTGGAGAGAATGAAATGAATGGGCTTCAGTGCACTGTTTGGAACTTTCGCATTCCATTCTTCCAACAGATGTCTATGCAAGTGTCGTAACTCTGTTTTTAAACAACTCTGGATAGTTCCAGTCAGTTTGATCAATGTTTAAAACTAACTGATGAAAATGATTTTCACCTGTCTGATCAAAAATGATCATCATTAACAGCTTAAACTTGGCAAATGACCATGACACTGTATAAGCGGGATAATCCACAGCTAGCCATGCATTAAAGGATGTTAATGCACTTCACAGAGGCTTCCACGTCTGGCTGTGTATTATCCCTTACTTGTAACCAGTACCTTGTTTAAGGGGGAAAATACATCATCAGTATTAATATAAATCTCTGAGAATTTAAGAATTCAGATAGTTGAAAATGATTAGTAGTGCTTGTACAAACCTCAGCACCATAAACCTTAAAGTGTCTTTATGACTTTCCTCAAAGTCTTTAGAGTTACTAGGTGGATGTTTATTGTCTTACC
Source organism: Triplophysa siluroides (assembly GCA_006030095.1). Lineage (NCBI taxonomy): Eukaryota > Metazoa > Chordata > Actinopteri > Cypriniformes > Nemacheilidae > Triplophysa > Triplophysa siluroides. The sequence continues at coordinate 768,470 of VCII01000161.1, forward strand.
CTTTGTGAGGCTCATTTTCAATGTAAAGCATGCCAGGATTTGTATTTGGCTCACAGTTCCTCTTATTGATAGATGTTTTGGCTTTATGGTGGTTTTATGTCTCTTTCAGTTCCTGTTGAGCAGCAAAAAGCAAGACCTTAGATATAAAACGGTGAGCAAACTTGAATGTATAAATAACTTGCCTTGACATATTTTAAAATAGACCAGTGCCATTGTTTTCGCTTAAGATGCACACACCAGTAATGTTTTTTCTAAAGCATCTTTGTAAAAACGACTTAAATATCTGAATTTAACTAAAGCATAGTCCTGTCCTTGTTTGTGAAACCGGGCCATGTGTTAAAGCTCTGAGGCATTCTGGGCAATGGAGTTTCCATTTTTCTGACACTTTCCATCTTTCTTCTGTTCCAGATGTTTACAGTGGTGCTGGAAGATGAGCTGAAGTGTGTTCGATAATCGAGCCTCAACCTTGTTTCTGTGATTACTTCTTTGAATAAAATATAAGAAACATTTAAAAATTACTTTTAGGGGTAATAACAATTCTTGAGTGCTAACAGGAGGAGTTCGGTTGTAAATCATTTTATATTGTTGGCTTGTCGCACTATTTACAACGTTTTTGTTTTGTTAATAAGACCCTCATTGTTACTGAGTGTGTTTCTGATTAAAAGAAAACAAATTCAAAACACCTTTTATTACAAACTTACATGATTTTGCACAAATGGTTATGAATTAGTTGCTTGCTCTTTAAAATGTATTTTGTCTCAGGATAAAGTTCTGCACTGTGGAGAGTTTTAATAATTAAACAATGCTGTGGTAAACCGGCCTGTGTCACTTGTTAAAGATAAAGTTGAGTCAGTGCTGTTTTTAACAGCAGTCACAGATCTATATCTGCAACAATGCCATATTGGTTGAGTAAAGGAAGCATCCTCATGAAGGATTTTAAATTTGGATTTGTGGTCATTTGTTCTTGTTCAGAAGTTTTGAACAGAGAGAGAGATTGACATCTGCATTTGCAGTTTAACTCCTACTTACTCTCACGATACATCAACATTTCCAGACTTAAGTTCTACTTAACCGCAAAACGTTACCAAAGTGTCACAATCCAAAGCAGCAGACGATTGTTTCTGCCCATGAGCCAGTTTGCAACTCATCTTGAGTTTTGACATCCTTGCTTTGCTGTTGGGTTACTATGTTAAATAAACCCACCCCAGCTGTGGTTGCAGGATGTAGGTTCACCACTTGTCAGATGAACAGAGTGTTACTTTGAAACAAAAATGACTAATATTGATACCTTACGCATAAACTACAAAAAATGCAACATGTCTGAGACCTTAAACACTGTAATGCAAAGATTTCAGTAATAAAGTCAAAATTTTAATATGTCTCACATGTTGTCTCTTTTATCGACTAGCATTACTGCAACAATATCATTTTGTGAATACTTAAAAAGACAGAACTGTCTTTCCAAACTTGATGACTTTCTGAAGTCGATAAAAAACAGAAACACGTTTGTCTGTAATGTGACTGCACTGGCTTCTGCTTAAAACATTGTTCGTGTGGTTCAGTGCATCAAAGTGTTGAAGCAGCTTTTTATCAACTTCCTGTTTTCTCATTATCACTTGTGGATTACGTTATTCTTCCTCACACAAGGAATGTAACATTGACTTATCACTTTTCTTCTGAACACATGCCGGAAAAACAGTGCCTCTACAATCATGAGATAAATTTATCCAAAAATCACAATAAACACCATGGGCCGGTTTAACCAGCTGCAAGTGAAAAAATAAGCCTACCACAGTATACAGAGCTAAGTTTTTATTATGAGTAGAAGAGAGATAGAAGTCAGAACTGGGTTGCGTTTCCTGATAACGTTGTCTCTTAGCGCGCTACGAAGACTTTAGCTTCGTAGTCTCGTAGCGCTACGAAGACCTTAGCCCGCCGTGGAAAGAGTTTTCATCTTCTGACATGGTAGCCAGGGGACTAAAATGTTCTCTAAGGAAATTGTGCAAGTACACTATTTAACTGGCTCCGCGGACGGCGCCGTCCTTGATTTAAGACAACTATTCGCTGTCTCGCTACCATAGTTTGACCAAAATCCCCATAACATTCCTTCCGTTTATATAGACTACGGCTTTCCTGTCAAATGCTTTGCCAGCTGATGTGCCTTGAGATAATATGCTGGAATTAAAACCGCTAACAACCATCAGTGTATGACAATTTTGTTCATGAAAATGAACTTCAATAGGCTACACTGAATGTATTAAAAATATACATTTAATACTAAATAGAAGTTCATATTAAATGATTATATTAAATTGTATATATGAAATTAAACTGCGATGTAGAAAAGCTTTTTGCATAGCGATATGTACCATCAAAGGCGATAAGCTATAGCTAAGAGAGGTCCAGACCAACCTTACGAAAGTATGACTTACAGAAGATATACTTAACTAAGAAGGTTTCGGGAAACACGTATTAACGATAAGGTATAGCTTAAAGCGGCCCTAACACACAGGGTTTCTGCCAATCTCATATAAATCTTGAGTATCTATAGAGTAGTATTGCATACTTCATATCTTCGAAGAGTATTTAGTTTGATCACATTTATAAAAAGATAGTTTCCGAAAACATACAGCGGGTGTGGAGGGGAGGGGTAGGCTTTTGCATTGTCAACAAAACACAGACATCAGTTTCACTCTCCGCACCGCGTGCGGTTTATGTCCGGCATCTTTTAGCGCTGGGACGGCTCCATGTATTAGTTTCAAACGATCTCCAAATCCAGTGTTATATCCACCGTTTATATAACATTCATCACCCAAATGCAGTGAACAAACAAACACCTGAACTTCGCGAACGTATGCTCTCTCTCTCTCCTGCTTACAAGTGAAAGTGACGTCTGCGCATGCTCCTTCTCCTGCTCTCCTTGCGGCCGCATGCTTTTCCGGGAGAATTGTCCGATAAGGGCGTAAGAAAAAATTGTTATGAAACAGTTTTATATGTTCGAAAAAAACTTTCCGAAACCTGTACGATCGCTGGGGGAGTGTATCGAGCTCAGAAATACTACGTAATACGCACAACTCGTTTTTTGACAAGTTGACCATGTTAAGCTAGAGAAGACACGTTTAACATGGTGAAGAAGTCCGAATGCATGAGACACCGTTGCAGGGCCGCTTTGAGGTATAACTTAAGAACGACCTGATCAGTCAGGTGTTGACGAATGAGATGTGTTTTCAGACGATTCTTAAAGATGGCTACAGAATCTGCTGATCTTGTAGCAGCGGGCATATCATTCCATAAATGTTGAACAGATCCCGAGAAGGTATGTGAGAGAGATTTCTTTCCTTTTTGGGATGGCACCACAAGAGGTCGTTCGTTTGACTGCAGTAGTGCATGAAGATAAGGGGGTGCCAAATCAGTGGTGGTCTTGTAGGCCAGGAGCAAAGTCTTGAATTTGATTTGAGCGACTAAAGGGAGCCAATGTTACTTAATGAAGAGAGGAGTGTCGTGTGCTCTCTTCGGTTCATTGAAGACCACTCTTGCCGCTGCATTCTGGATCATCTGTAGAGGTTTGGTCGTGCAAGCTGGAAGTCCAGGCAGTAGCACATTGTAGTAGTCCAGTCTGGACAGAACAAGAGCCTGGACTAGGACTTGCGTAGCATGCTCGGATAGGAAAGGTCTAATTTTCCTAATATTGTAGAGGAGTACATGCAAATGCCATAACGAATTAAGGAAAAAACAAGGCGTCTGTCAGAACATATCAGTCAATGAAGCAGCACTCCATTCCCATCTGTTTCATGTATAACTGCGGTAATAATCCGTTGATTTCATGCATGATTTCTCTGTTACGTGTAGAGAAGTGAACGACAACGGCATATAATCCAAAGGGTATCTTTTATTAGATCCACGGGAAGACAGGAACAGAAAATCACTTTAACCTAAACTGTTGAACCACCAAGGCGTTTTTTTTTTCCAGACCCCAAAAATCAACCTAATGGCCATTAAAAACTGGAAAACCACAGGCTGGGAAAAATGAAGGACTTGGCAACAATGGAACGTCCTGGTACATCGCATGCTGGATTTCAACAGAAAAGACGGATTCGGTGTATCTGAAAACACACACATAGAATAATTTTTTTATTTTATATCAGGTATCTGATTCCTTCTTTTCGATTCTCAACTCTACTGTAAATGGATTAAAACACTACACAATGTCAGGGGTGTCTAAATAGTGCTCATGGAGGGCTAGTCCAGATGTTATCTTAAATCCAAGTTGTTTGAACCCAGCATCGCATACTAGAAAACTCTAGACAAGTGTGTTGAGGCAAACTCTGCTGTTCAGTGGCCCTTCAGGACCTAGTTTTTAAACTATGAAAAAAAGTTTCATTTCCTGTGAGGTTAATGTTTATATTGGTTGTGACAGAAATACTTTACATTGTTCTTATGCAGTATCTCTGCTCACTGTTGGTTCAGTCTTAACTCCTGACAGCTAGTGCAAATGGGAATGTTTCAAATGATCTTTTTGACAGGTATGACACAATATTTAATTAGGAACTGTGATGTTCTTGGATATTTATTATATAATAACAATTATTTACAATGGAAACCAAATAAATATTTAATATGAATTACAGTCGCGATTTCTTTAAGACTGCAAGGGAAGCTCAGCTTCCCCTATAATTGTCAAAAAATGAATGGTCAAATATATGTACTATTATGTTAACATTTTATTGACTAAAAATGCGTTAAACACGTTCATCTCGAACGAAAACAATTTCGTTCAGAATTAGCTACTTAGGTCGGCTGACTCGATTTCCTTCTCATTCATTCCCGTAGCGTACAGTGCATTACTCTGTTGAAGCCCAGCGTCCATTGACTTCAGTGGGGCTGCTTTAAACAGTTTTTTTCAGTGCTTAGAAACAAGACGGTCATTGGATAATGCTGCGATTATGTCCCGCCCACGGACGCTCAGCGTCTCTGGGATGAATGGAGGAGTGGGCTGGCCCGGACTCCGAGCGTCTGCGTGATGATTGGAGGGTCTGTCATCTCTTTTTAATCCACTTTTATGTCCTAAAACGCTCGTTTTTTGGGGTCGACAGCTTATAAAAACGTATTTCTTGTTTTTTTTTTAGCTTGTTTGCTATACACATTGTCACATATCAGCTTTTAGACATTTTGTTATAAATCATAAATGACAAGGAGGCGGCAGCTTCTCGCAATGCAAAGAGACGGTTGGTGTGGGCGTGGTCTTCAGATTATGACACGTATCACTCTGTGTCTCCATTTCCAACTCAGTCCCATCGCGGATTTTGCATGTGTAGTCGAAAGACAAACTGCTGCAACCTTCATCGTATATTTCACACAATTTCACACCACATTCATTGTTTCAGTTTAACATAATTCCCACATTTCCTCCCGTTGAGTTAAATATATATATATATATTAGATATATTAGAGCATTTTCTTGAAAAGGAACGTAGGGCAGAATTTACATATAAATAAATGGACAATTTTTATGATTTAGGCCGAAAATGAGCTTCCCCTCTTTAAAAGATCAGCAGCCGCCACTGATGAATTAATTACTGTCTCTGTCTCTGCTAGCAGTTTTTGACTGTAAACACTTACACAATGCACTGTATTGCATTTTCACAGCAAGATTTCTGAATCTTTTTTCTTCACAGTGGCGGTCAGTGTCCAAGTAGCATCTGAAGAGGTCCATCAAGGTAGGACTTTTTTTGTAGAACCTTTCTTGCTGGTCTTTTTCTGCAACAGTTCCATGAAAATGTCAAGTTTTTACTAAAGGTTTTTACTATGCTAACAGCACAGATAACAGCATTTGGTGGTTTAAATACCCATGTGAGGTCTCTCCAAGTTTTTAAAGCTTTTTAAAGCTTTTTTTTTTATTTTCAGGATTGTCACATCAATAACGGTACATATTTCTCATAATCATTTCTCATTCTCCATTCATTGGGTATTATTGCTTCAGGTTTATGCATTTTAAATCACAGAAATCCTACAAAGTTTGTTGTCTCCCAAACACTTTGTCCTTCTTTGGTCACATCCATAATGTTTGGGCATGTTTATTTGCCTTTTAAAAATAGAAAAATGTTGTTCATAGACTGAAATTTTTCTGATGTTTAGACTTTATCAACACGGTTTTAGTAAATATAAACAGATGGTTCAATATATTCGTAAGAGGACAAAAGCACATAAATCAACCTCAAATGGGTGCTCGACCAAAAAAACTAATGAAGGATTATATACAAAAGTCGGCTATAGTTGAATATAGTTGCTTTTCATTACATGTTCTGTAGCTTATTTGAAATATCGGCAATTCGCCACTTTGATAAAGTTTAATATAACTTCTAGAACCTAATTTAGACTTCTAACCCAGAATCCACCTCATAGCGTTGCAAAGCCACAACAAGGTTTATTATTTTGCTGTTTGAATAAGGAATGTTGTACATTCATACGGTTGTTATCGCAGAATAAACCTTGACAGGGTCACTAGGACCCCGATGTGTTTCTTATTATTATAGTGGTTCCAAAACCTGTTAACTTCAGTTCATAGATATCTCTCTTAATGAGCTGAGGATTTGAGTGAGGTGTATTAGACAAAGGAGACATGCAAAATGTGCAGAGCTGTGGGTCCCCAGGAATAGGTTTGGGAACCGCATAAGCGACAAAAGGAATTTATCCATATACAAAGAGTTAAAAAAAGGGAGTGTTAGTGCTGACTTTAGTAATGATTTCAAGAAATGGACGCATTTGTCATTTATAAAGCAACCTTGTTGCTTTATGAGGACAATCTATTGAGATGTAGCCTACTAAGAAGGTATATACTTGTTCTGAGACTATAAAACAGAGGGCAGATTTACAGGGTTCGTAAGTCAAATTCCAGCACTTTTCAAGTACTTTCAATGTGTGTTCTCATGCTTTTCTAGTATATATACCCAAGCACAATAAGTGATGATATTGTGCTAAAAATATATATTGTTGAATATATATTGCTGTCAAATGAATAGGCCTATATTTTACATGCTTCCCCAAATTGATTATCATTTGCAAGAGGTTGCAGTGCCTGAATTACATTTTTTAAACTGGAGGAGAATTTCTCCCTTACATTTCTTTGCTTTGAAAAAATGAAACTTTATGCAAAATATGCAACGCTCTCATCTAATCAGTATGTCAGTCCGTTTCTTCGGTTTGCCTTCGAGGGTCGAGCATACCAGTACAAGGTACTGCCCTTCGGTCTGGCCCTGTCTCACTGTGCCTTTACCAAGCTCGCGGATGCTGCTCTCGCTCCCTTAAAGGTGGAGGGTGTGCGTATCCTCAACTATCTTGACAACTTATCTATGACAACAAGGAGCATGCAGTGTTGGTGCGCACAACTCATATCTCGGGCGACCTCAACCAGACAGCCGACACGCTATCTCGGCAGGACACGCTTCGTGGAGAGTGGCGACTCCATGCCTGCGCCATCCAGCTCATTTGGGAGCAGTTCGGCTCATTTGTCCAGCGCAGGTGAACCTGTTTGCCTCCCTGGACCCCTCCCATTGCCCGCTTTGGTACTTCCTGACCGAGGCCAGGGAGTGCCATTGGTGCACATCATGATCTTGTGGCAGGTAAGTCTCTCTGGCAGCACGACCTGGTCATCAGATTCCTGAGGGCCTTGAGGAGGGTGAATCCTCCCTGACCGCGCTCCGTACCCTCTTGGGACCTTAATGTGGTCCTTGTGGGCCTAGGAAGGGCCCAGTTTGAGCCCCTAGAAGTGCTCAAACTGTGGCGCTCGCTTCCGTCAAGAGGGTAGGGGATCGGCATGCACTCTCTGTGTCCAACGAGCAGCTCTTTGTCTGTGGAGGACAGCAGAAGGGGAGAGCTGTCTCCAAACAGAGATTGGCGCACTGGACTGTGGACACCATCACCTTGGCTTACTGATCCCAAGATCTCCCGTGCCCACTGGCAGTGAGGGCTCACTCCACCCGGGGTGTAGCACTGGCTCAGGGTGCCTCTCTGACAGACATTTGCAGAGCTGCGGTTGGGCTACGCACAATACATTCGCAAGGTTCTACAACCTTCATGTAGAGCCATTGTCTGCCCGCGTCTTACACACCAGGTTAGACTGACGGCCAACTGACGTCTCAAGTGAGTAAGTGTGCTGTTCCAGCTTCCCTACTTCCTTATCAGGATTGAGTATAAGTATTCCATCCATCACTAAGCACTTTTGATCTTACTAGCCGGGCGGAGCGGCTCGTATTTCAGGCCCAGTATAGGTGAGTTTCCGTCGCGAGGTAAACCATTATACATGAGCTAATGCTCCACACGTAGTGACTCCCCTGCTTGGGTAAACCCGTTTGGCGTTTCCTCACTCTTGGTTCCTCAGTTGGTGAACTTATGGTCTCCCCTCGGTGGACTCCACCGCTTCTGTGCACCCCTGTTGGGGCCCAGCACTACTATTCCCATGAGATTTCCCGACTGGTGAGACCATGTAGGTATTTCACTACACCACTGGAAGGTTACGATTCCCAGTTGCACTCACTTGTGACTCGCCCGGGCCAATCAGTGTTGCTCCGGTGGACTCGTGACGCCACGCCGTGGCGTTTCGTATAGGAACCCCATTCTGTTGGTTCGACTGAACGTCGAGAGACCGACAAAAAAGTAACGTCTTGGTTACGTATTTAACCTCAGTTCCCTGATTGAGGGAATGAGACATTGTGTCCTTCATGTCAAAACGCTTCGCCGTCCGCTGCAGTGACCGGGAATGCCTCTCAGGTTCCTTAGCCCAAAGGTGAATGAATGGGCAAGCCATTATATGAATAGGTACGCCTTTTTATACCCGTATGTACGGGGCGGAGACTGGCATGCCATGTCATTCGCCAAGTACAATCAGAGATGATAGAATCTCAAGATCAAACCCCATTCTGTCTGTTCGACACAACGTCTCGTTGCCTCCATCAGGGAACTGAGGTTACATACATAACAAAGACGTTTTCTTCACAAACAGTTCACATCGCTTCTACAACTTAGATATCACGCATTAGACACATTAGCCTGCACTCCACCTTTCTGATTTGGTCTTTTTTCAGTGGTTCTATTTTAGTTGACAAACGTGGCTTTGAACGTAAATCAATTAATAGGCTCTATATCACTTTGGTAAAACTTTTATAGCTTTCTTGTACCTTATATTTATGGTAAAATCGAGTAAAAATACTTTTTCACCCTTGACAAAATGTCAAATTAATGGAAAAAAACACTTTAATAACTAAAATATTTAAACAATAACTCTGTGGGAATAGGCTATTTAGCACAGTGGACGGCCACATGCCCTTCAGGTACGTCCATATACTGCACTGTGATTTTAACGTTAAAATTTTTTAAAATGTACGAGAGACAGTTGGGAGTAGCACAGAATCTTGGGCCCTGTCACTGTGGAAAGGCAATGTGTGGGGCCCCTCCAAGCTATATAGCAAATATATATAAGTAAATTATGAATACTGAATCTCATTTCTGTATGAAATGTGATACTTAAATATTAATAGATCACCTCAGTCTCCCCTTAAAAATAAATTGATAGTTGAACTATATTTTATTTGAGCTGTGTTTCATTAATAGAGACACTGTGCAGTGTACTCCAAAACATAACACATTTAACTATTGAACAGTAAAAAAAGTATGTATTTTAACCCACAGTAACTTGCTTGTGTGGTGTTAGAATAGGCTAGTTCTGCATACATGGTATTAATAATGCCATGGTATTAATTCATGACTGTAACTGAGACTTTTAATATTTCTTGAAACGTTTAATGCAAAGTCGAGAATGTCAAGAAAAAATGTCTCCCCTCTATAAAAAATATAAATGCCTAAATACACTAGCACATCTTTTTATTTCCTACATTTGAATGACCTTTTTAACTTTGGCCTGTTATTATTTTAATTGAATGTTTATATACATATATATATATATATTATTAGGTATAAATTGAATATGTTAGAAGATCTGCCTCAACATATTTGAAGTTTACCTCAGTACGCAGATAAAAACAAAAAGCGCAAGATGTTTGTCCCTTCATGCGCTCAGTAGTCCAGTGTACATTGTTTTCAAGTGATTGTTTTAAAGTTAGCAGCCTGCCCTGTATATTTCGAACATTTTTTTGGGTTGTCTGCTGAATATAACTCTCAGTCTGCTGCCTGATTTTTTTGAAGGCTGGGAACAGTGAGTTTGGTGTTAATTTAGACCACGGAGATCGATTTCAATCATTTAAGCAGGCTTCCAAAAGTACTGCCACTGCACATATTCATTTCCGACACAAACACTAAAAACAAAATACCCAAATATTACTTTATTGGATCAAGTACTGGATGTAAAGTGTGTATTTTGTCTGCTGTGAGCGGAGTCAGTGAACACAGACTGTGAGCGGGAGATACACCGATCCATTCCACTTCATTCATACAGCCTATTGTACAGTTCGTTGATCGCTGTTGCATGGATGCAGTGCTCGTGTGAGGCAAGAGACACAGACGTCTGCCGAAGCTTCTCAAAATTAGCGGAGAAAAGAGAAGTTGCAAAGACGCCCAGTATAGGCGCACCATTGTAAAATAACAATAATCATCATTTCAGGAACTTCAAGGCCCCTCACATGCCAATGCCCCATATACTCAGTCACCCTTTCCCCCCACTTGCAACCCCTGATGAGAGAGGGTCCTGGACTGAAAACCTTTGGCGCCCATGGTTAAACAAGCAAGATTTATAAAGTATGTAGAGGAAACAGATGGAAAAATACAAATTCTTATTTTTACTTTTTATTACTTCGGTCAAATATTGCCAAATAATGTATTCTCCTTTTTTTTAATGGAACAAATATACAATATGTTTGAGACGAGTTTTGCATCAAATGTAATTTTTGTTAGGCCTAATCCTGTAATAGACTGAGTGCGCCGAGTGTTTGTTACATGTGACATATAGCTATTTTAAAGAAGGATTTGCATATGTCGTTCGGGTACTGGGCTCAGCGAAAAACAGAGAAGGCCAGAGCTAACAGTGGAAATACATTTACATTTAGTCATTTAACAGATGCTTTTATCCAAAGCGACTTACAAAGAGTTTAGGAAGCAATAAGCGATATGTCATACAGGAGCAATAATAGAATAGGTGCCAATACAAAGTTACTGTTTTCAACAACAGCTAGACCACTACCTGTTGAGAGAAGGGGAGAGGGTTAGTGTTTTTCTTTTCTTATTCTTATTTGTCTGTCAAGTATTCACAGAAGAGATGGGTTTTACGTAGTTTTTTGAATATTGTGAGAGATGTGGTTGACCGGGCCGAGTTAGGAAGAATGTTCCACCAGGAAGGAGTTGTAAATGAGAATGAGCGGGAAAACGATTTACTGCCGTTGTGGGAAGGCAATACAAGATGCCGCTGGTTTGCTGAATGCAGGGATCTTGATGGAGTGTAGGAGGGTGTGAAAGTATACCGGTGCAGATCCAGTGATATTCCTGTAGGCAAGCATTAGTGACTTGAATCTGATACAGGCTTCAACTGGTAGCCAGTGGAAAGAGATGAAAAGGGGTGTCACATGAGCCCTTTTGGGCTGTTGGAAGACGAGGCGTGGTGCTGCGTTCTGTACCAGCTGGAGTGGTTTGATAGGCTTTGCAGGAAGACCAGTAGTCCAACCTTGATATTACCAGGGCCTGGACAAGGAGTTGTGCCGCATGCTCAGTGAGATAGGATCTAACCTTTCTAATGTTGAATAAGGCATATCGGCCTTGCGATCATTGAAGGACAGCTGTTCATCAAATATGACTCTTGGTATTGCCAATGACTTGGTATTGCCAAGTTGGATGGTTAGATCGTGTTGCACCGTGGGATGTGCCGGAAACACAAGTAGTTCTGTCTTGGCAGGGTTCAGCTGGAGGTGATGCTCTTTCAACCAAGCTGAGATGTCTTCTAGGCTGGCTGTAATGCTTGGTGCTACAGTGGTATCATCTGGGTGAAACGAGATGTAGATCGGGGTGTCGTCAGCATAACAGTGATACGAGAAGCCATGTGTCCGTATGATTGGTCCCAAGGATGTTGTGTAGATGGAAAAAAGCAGTGGTCCAAGCACCGAGCGGTAGAATGGCACAGGATTTTCAGATGTAGCTGGCGTAATCTCTAGTTGGGGGTGGGCATATGACGTTCACCTGGACCTGGTGGAATCTCTCCCAACCTCGGGATGGGCATCCCAAGGCGGGGGCAGAAAGAGAATAATTAGCACTGCTGCTGTTCATTAATGTAGTGTATTTCGGGGAAAACTATGAATTTGATCACAGTAAAATACGGATAATTAATGATGATTAACTATACCTATTTTATACACTTTTATCGGATTCAGCAGACCTAATAATAACAACAAACTAGATTCACTCGTCCAGCGAGTGATCAGCAGATCGTATATCGTCTCGGTTACGTATGTAACCTCTGTTCCCTGATGGAGGGAACGAGACGTTGTGTCGAGAACGACAGATGGGGTTCGCCCTTGAGAACCAATCAACTCTGACTACTATAGAAAAGGCCAATGAAATTTGGCGAATGAAATGTGCATGCCGGGCTCCGCCCCCGGATGTCCGGTATAAAAGGAAGCCGGCGTGCAGCATTCACTTACCTTTTGTTCTGAAGAGCCTGAGAGCCTCTCACGACTGCAGCAGAATACGATACGTGTTTGTGGCATAAGGGACACAACGTCTCGTTCCCTCCATCAGGGAACAGAGGTTACATACGTAACCGAGACGTTCCCTTTCTGTCGGTCTCTCGACGTTGTGTCGAGAACGACAGATGGGGTTGCCTATGGAAACGCCACAACGCTGTATCGCGTCACAGTCTCTAGCGAAGCGACGGTAACAGGCCTGGGCGTGTCAGCTCGATGCTTTCGCGAAACTGTAACCTTCCAGTGTGGTGGTCGGGGGTTTCCAGAGCTTTCTTGGAGAAAGATGGGAACAGCCCTGACCGGTAACCTTTCACGGACGGAGGCCTTAGCTCTCTAATGGCGAGAGGCCGTCCGGCTCGGGTTTACACGGGCAAGCGCAACTTCCTTAATTAGGGATGCGCTGCAGAGGCCACCTCCTACCCGTGGGGAGGAATATGGTGGAAAGGTATGGTCTCGTCCTTGGAGGAGAACGCATGGAACGTGCGGGCTGAGTAGTTAACCGCGAGGTGGAGGTCCACCTGGGGAAGCTCATGGGTTACCAGGAGTGGGAACCATCTCATGAGGATACATCAGACGGAACAGCCCACGGGGGGGTGTTACAGGCGTCCGGTAGCACTAGGTCCGGTTAGAGCCAGGGGATGGCTCACATGTTATCCCGGCCTAAGGGGGAAGGCTGCTCTGCCCAGCCAACCCCCAGGTGGTGCTTGCTTAGTGATGGATGGAATGCCTATTCTTAACCAAGTGGTTGGGTAAGAAGGGAAGCGGATAGGGTACCTGTCCTTAGCCAGAGTAGGGTAAGGAAAGAGGTAGATAGCACACTGACCCAACCTCTTAGAGGGTGGGGTGATGCTTTCGCAGGCATACGCCCCGCCGGATGCCAGTCCTACATGTTGCCACGCAGGACGTGGGCTGACACCGGGTTTACGCGAAGGTTGTTTAACCCTTGCGAAGGTGTTTGGGCGTAGCCCAACCCGCAGCTCTACAGATGTCTGCTAGAGAGGCGCTTCTGCCAGTGCCCAGGAGGTGGCTATACCCCTCAGTGGGCATGGGAGATTCTGAGATTGGAATGCCGTCGTAACGGCATCCACGACTCAGTGCGCCAACCTCTGCTTGGAGACAGCCTTCCCCTCTGCTGTCCTCCAATACAGACAAGGAGCTGGTCAGAGCTACTGAGGCCCTGCGTGCGGTCCAGGACACAACACGGATGGGGTTGGGTCTTCCTCCCCGATGGGGAGCGCCTGCAAGTTCACCACTTCGCCCCCGGAAGGGAGTAGTGGGAACTTTTTGGGCACGCATCCGGGCCTGGGTCTCAAGATAACGTGAGAGTTACCAGGGCCGAATTCAAGGCAATCCGGGACACGGAGGATGCTCGGAGGTCCCCTACCCTCTTGAAGGAAGCGAGCGCCATCAGAGGGCCGTCTTACTCGGGAGAGGAAGATCGGAACCTCCGAGGGCTCTTGGGGGGCCCAGAGGCCCCCCCAGGACCCCTTAGGGTCCCAAGAGGGTATGGGGCGGAGATGAGGCGGGAGCCGCCCTCTCGCACCCCTTAGGAACCTGGTGACCAGGTCGTGGCATCCTAGAAACTTTCCATCAACTGAGACGTGATGAGTGGCGATAGCGACTACATACACATTCAGTGTGGAGGGGAGATGTTAGTCTCCAGTCTCGTAAGAAGGACAACACAATCCTGATCGAGCACCTCAGTGGGTCTTTCTCGTTGAGAGAGACACCCAGGACAAGAAGCGGCGCCGTCTAGAGGCGTGTAACCGCCTAGTAGATGGGGCCCCAGCCTGGGTGATGGTCTCCGCCATAGAGGGGGAGTAGCCAACTCAGGATCTTCTCGTCCCGTCTAGAGACCAGACATGGTGTTCCAGAGGTCTGATCTGGGATGCCAGAACGTGTCCTTCCCCTGAGAGAGCAGGTCCTCTGTCAGGGGAATGGGTCAGGGGGAGTCGCTGTCCAGAGCATCAGCTCTGAAGCCAAGTGCGGTTAGACCAGTGCGGTGTAACCAATAACACTTGGTGCTCCTCTTCCCTGGCCTTGCACAGTGTCTGTGCAAGGAGGCTCCTGGGGGGGGAAGGTGTGCTTCCGCCCGTCCCGCGGTCAGCTGTGCGCAAGGATATCCGTGCCGAGGTCTTCGGACAGGGAGTACCAAGCGGCCTGCGCGGGGGTGGAGTCGCCACTCTCTACGAGGCATAAACTGACAAGAGAGCGCGTCGGCTGTCTAGTTCAGTTTGCCCGGGGTGAGTGTGGCCCACAGGGACCGGGTCACCTGTTGACTCCACCGGAGGAGGCGTCGAGCAAGTTGTGTTAGCTGCTGTGAGCGAACGCCACCCTAAGATCTGATGAACGCTACAGCTGTAGTGCCGTCCCCAGCACGTGCTTGTCCCGCACGAGAGGCCGCAGCCTGCTCAGTGCAAGTAGCACCGCCCACAACTCTTGGCAATTGATATGCCAGCGCAGGTGGGGGTTCGCCCAACGCCCCGCCTGCGTGCCCGTTACACACTGCACCGCACCCCCGCAGGGAGGCGTCCGTCGTCACCACGACTTGCCTCATAACCTGCCCTGAGGACCTTAGTCCGTCGAAAAGCCATGGAAGACCAGGGGTTTTGGTGCGTCGGCCGCAGGGCGTCATCACCATGCGCCTGCTGCCGGTGTGCCGCTCTCCTCGGAACTCGACTCTGAAGCCAGTGTTGGAGCGGTCTCATGTGCATCAACCCGAGGGGTCTCACCCGACGAGGACGCCACCCAGGAGCCTCTGAATTGTTTCAGGGGGACCGCTGTCTGCCTGAAATGTTCCAGGCAGTTCAACACCGGCTGGGCGCGTACTGCGGACAGTTGCGCCGACATGGTGACAGAGTTGAGTTCCCTACCGAGAAAGAGGATGCTCTGCCCTGGGGAGAGCTTGTCCTTTCCTCGGTTGACCTGGAGTCCTAATCGATCTGGGTGCCGGAGCACCAGGTTTGTATACATAACAGAACTCACGAGTGTGCCAAGATAGGCCAGTCGTTGAGATAGTTAAGTACCCGCACACCTTCCTCCCCTCAGGGAGAAAGGGCGGCTTCCACGATCTTCGTGAAGACCGTTGAGACAGGGACAGACCGAAAGGGAGTTCAGGTCGATTGCCACGAACCAATCCTGACACCTGATAGATGCCAGGACGCGCCTCTGCGTGAGCATCCTGAGCAGCAGCTTGTGAAGGTGCTTAGTTCAGGGTACGCAGACCTCCGGGGCGCAACCCGCCGTCTTTCTTGGGAACGATGAAGTGCGGGTTGTAACCCACCGAACATCTTGGTTTGAGGGACGAACTCGATGCCTGTTTGCCAGAAGGGTGGTGACCTCTACCCGAAGTATGTAGGCGTCCCAGCCTCAGACAGAGGGAGAGATGATGCCCCAAAACTTGGGAGAGTCTCTGGCGAACTGGATCGAGTAACCAAGACGGACCGTCTGCATTAGCCACCGAGACAGTGTGGGCAGCTCTCAGGCTCCCAGGGACTGTGACAGGGGGACCAAGGGGACGGTCTGCTTCACCATTCCCATGGAGGGTGGTTCGATGGCTGGCAGAGCTAACCCTGTCGCGGGGGGGGACCTCGGAGGGAAGGTTGGCTCTGCCTACTTACCTGCCTGGCGGGACAGCTGCACGCACTGTCGGTTTGAGAGTGGTAGCAGCTGTCGTGTGTGTACGACCCTACGCCTCGCCAGGGCGTGAGGTCGGGTTTGCCGGGCACAGTCCAGTGGAGTGTGCGATCGGCAGGAAGGAACTCCCAGGGGAAACAGAAAACTCTTTGTGAGTAAGTGGGCGCCAGGCCCTGAGAAGGGGCCGGCTTTGGTGACGAGGCCCGAAGGGCCCGATGTTGTTCCCCTGGGGTCTTCCCGTCAGTGTCACTTCTCGTGAGAAGTTAGCTGACGGGGTGAGGTTTCCCCCTCGACCTCGACTTCCGGGGTGCCACCTGTGGGGGCACAGTAACCGGAGCCGATGTGGAAGGGGTCCTGGGCTGCCGGGAAACAGACATCACGTGAGATCTCGGAGGCTTGAGGGCGGCCAATCGCCACTGTCTGCTTCTTCACCGTCAAAAACTGCTGAGCGCAGTCCTCGACGGTGTTACCAACAGCCCACCCTGCGAGAAGGGTGCATCAAGAAAGCGGACTTTCTCGGTGACACTCATCTGCGCAAGGTTCATCCGGGGGTGACTCTCCTGGACCACTTCCGTGGACATCGTCCGACCCAGGTCCCGTGCCGCCACCTTGGCTCCGTAGAGCGCTGTCAGTGGCGGCACAGAAATCCTGCCTTATACCTGGGTCGGCCTTACCCTCGTGGAGCTCTCTCAACGCCCTGGCCTGGCGGACCTGCAGGATGGCCATGGCGTAGAGAGAGGAGGCAGCCCGGCCCGCGGCAGCGCAAGGCTTCGGCACCATTGATGTCGAAGTCCTACACGCCTTGGACAGTAGGCGTGGCCGATTCTGACAGATGCACCGCACCCGCACGTTCCACCCGGGGGATCTCGACGTAGCCTTTGGCTGCCCCACCCTCGAGGGAAGTGAGGGAGCCGGAGCTGGTTTGACCGGAGCGGGCCGTGAGTGGAGCGCTCCTAGTTTTACACAGCTCCTCATGCACCTCCGGGAAAGAAATGGCACCCGGGGTGGGCGCGGTTTGCACCGCGCTCCGCCCCCAGGAACCACGTATCCCCGGATTAGCATGGCTGACATCACTTCTGCTTCCTGAGCTCGACCCCCCTGGGGGGAGCTCGGATTCGTCAGAGTCGGATGCCAGTCTCCCTCCGATGCTGCGAACGACATCTCATCTACGTCACACATCGTTTCCGAGTGCGTGCCTGAGGATCCGAACGGTATGCCACCGCCGGTTGGGGAACGTTCAGAAGAGCGAATCGGGGTGCGATCGGCCCGTGAGCACTTGGCTGGCGGGTTTTACGTTCGCAGAGTTTCCCCATATCACTAACGCTGCTACGTGGGTGGTCATCGGGGCCGTAGCCACAGATGTCACAGCCCGGGTAGCAGACGAAATGGTGGCTGGTTCCCGTAGGAAGACAGCCACCCGTGACCGCAACTTCTGAGTGACAATCCGCCCGCAGTGCGGGCAGATGTGTCAACGAACGCTGCTTCAGTGTGCTGGACGCCCAGACACCTAACGCAGCGATCGTGTCCATCCCCCTCCTCGATGAGGGTGCCGCACCCAAGAGAACAGCGGGACATGCCGCGCTGGAAATTGCTCAGTCCTGAAAAGGACCTTTTAGAAATAATCTCTATCACCTCCGGAACCGCCGAGACGCCCAGGGGAAGGTCGCTGCAGGAAGGGACGATCCGCTGCTCTACGTCGTAGATCCGGCGATGTAGAAGAAGAATTTGTTGAATTCTTTTTGTTCGTAGTCATGAGCGAGGGCTCTGAAGAACAAAAGGTAAGTGAATGCTGCACGCCGGCTTCCTTTTATACCGGACATCCGGGGGCGGAGCCCGGCATGCACATTTCATTCGCCAAATTTCATTGGCCTTTTCTATAGTAGTCAGAGTTGATTGGTTCTCAAGGGCGAACCCCATCTGTCGTTCTCGACACAACGTCGAGAGACCGACAGAAAGGGAACAAGTCTAAGAAATATTACTTTCCTGGCCTTGGAAACATAACACTCTTACTGTAGTACAGTACCGCTCCAGAAATTATAACGAAATCAAGCAGTTTAAGTGACGTTAATATGTGATAAAGAGACACAGCAACAATTCGATTGTAGATAACAAATGCGGGTTTATTAACTATACTAAAAGGGGAAACAATACAACTAACTAGATATAAAACACGTTAAGACAAACGTAACATGAAACATAAAGATAGTAAAGAAATGGAAGAAATAGACAAAGCAAAGAGTGGCAGTATTACAAACAGCTATTCACATCTGCATGAACCATCGAGGACAGTCTCCTTAGTTACAAGGGGCTAAAGCTTAAACGCAGCTATTTAGGATATAGTTGAGATACTTGCATTGGTTCCCTGAGTGTGCTGGGACAAGTTCTTGTGCGCGTTGAAAGGGTTTTCAGAGTCCTGATGGTTTCAAAGCAAGCGGGTGAGTCCGTCTACTTCTTTCTTGGAGCCGGATTGGCGGACGAAGCAGAACGAACTTTGCCGAAGTAACTCGCCGAAAGGAAGAACTGTCTCCGAAGGGGGAGACAGGTCTCAGGAGGTGTTCTTGAACTGGAACACACGGGAGAGCATCGATTGCTCCGTTCACGGATGTTTTAAGACTGGGGGTTTCACGCCCCTCCAAGGTGGGTGATCCAATGCGATGAGATGATTTTAGGCGTGAAATCAAGTTTCTTTGTTCGCTTTATTAGCTCATTTGCATTTAGGATCACTTAGGGGTTTGGCGCTGTAAAACTCTTAGAATGACATAAAAGGAGTATGGTATAAAACACATTACTGTGCTATACACCATCTTTTAAGGAATGAAGAGAGAAACATTTAGATATAAAACATGCCAGGATTATAAGTACATTGACCTGAAGTTTTACAAGAATGAAAAGATAAGCAGGATACAACTAACACACATGCTTTTGAGGTTATAGGTGAGGCCGAATAACATGGGGACAAAGATACAATGCTGGAGATATAGGTTTATACCCATTCAAACCATTCTTTGTGTTTAAGAAAGAAAGAGAGAGACACTTTCAAGACTTGACTGACCATTTGCCCTCATTTCTGTTAACACATCTGGTGTCCATGTTAGGGAAAACACCCCATCCTGATCAAATGATGGATGTTTTAGAAGAGGGCAGTTGGATCAGATGTGCTGGCGCCGTTTAGACACTTACTGAGAGGTCATGGTGTTTTACGATGCCCCAAATGCTCACCTTTGGCCTGGCCAGATCCTACATTAACTATGCATAAAGTGAAAGCTTGGCTGAATGCATCTTTAATCTAGATTTAAATTGGGAGAGTTTGTCTGACCCTCGAATAGTACCGAGACGGCTATTCCAGAGTGTAGGTGCTACGTATGAGAAAGCTCTACCCCCTTTGGTGGATTTAGTTATTCTAGGTGTTATCAAAAGTCCAGAGTTTTGAGATCTTAAAGAGTGTGATGGGTTGTAATGTGATAGAAGCTCTGTTAAGTAGGTAGGGGCTAAACCGTTTAAGGCTTTACAAGTAATTAAAAGAACTTTAAAATCAATACGATACTTAATGGGTAGCCAGCAGTGGCGGCTGCTGATCTTTTAAAGAGGGGAAGCTCATTTTCGGCCTAAATCATAAAAATTGTCCATTTATTTATATGTAAATTCTGCCCTACGTTCAAGTTTTTACCCTACGTGTGCAGTTTGCTAGCTGGCTAGTTCAGACTATATGAATTAATGAACAAACGATCTAATATATATATATATTAACTCAACAGGAGGAAATGTGGGAATTATGTTAAACTGAAACAATGAATGTGGTGTGAAATTGTGTGAAATATACGATGAAGGTTGCAGCAGTTTGTCTTTCGACTACACATGCAAAATCCGCGATGGGACTGAGTTGGAAATGGAGACACAGAGTGATACGCGTCATAATCTGAAGACCACGCCCACACCCACACCAACCGTCCCTTTGCATTGCGAGAAGCTGCCGCCTCCTTGTCATTTATGATTTATAAAAAAAAAAAAAATGTCTAAAAGCTGATATGTGACAATGTGTATAGCAAACAAGCTAAAAAAAAAACAAGAAATACGTTTTTATAAGCTGTCGACCCCAAAAAACGAGCGTTTTAGGACATAAAAGTGGATTAAAAAGAGATGACAGACCCTCCAATCATCACGCAGACACTCGGAGTCCGGGCCAGCCCACTCCTCCATTCATCCCAGAGACGCTGAGCGTCCGTGGGCGGGACATAATCGCAGCATTATCCAATGACCGTCTTGTTTCTAAGCACTGAAAAAAACTGTTTAAAGCAGCCCCATTGAAGTCAATGGACGCTGGGCTTCAACAGAGTAATGCACTGTACGCTACGGGAATGAATGAGAAGGAAATCGAGTCAGCCGACCTAAGTAGCTGATTCTGAACGAAATTGTTTTCGTTCGAGATGAACGTGTTTAACGCATTTTTAGTCAATAAAATGTTAACATAATAGTACATATATTTGACCATTCATTTTTTGACAATTATAGGGGAAGCTGAGCTTCCCTTGCAGTCTTAAAGAAATCGCGACTGGTAGCCAGTGAAGGGATGTTAAAATTGGGGTTATGTGATCGTATTTTCTTGACCTGGTTAGAACTCTGGCTGCTGCATTCTGAACTAACTGTAGTTTGTTTATTGATGATACAGGACAACCACTAAGTAGAGCATTACAATAGTCAAGTCTTGAGGTCACAAATGCATGAATACGATTTTCTGTTTCAGTAACACATAAAATATTTAATTGTTTGGCAATATTTCTAAGGTGGAAGAAGGCTGTTTTTGTGACATTTGATATGGGATTTTTAAATGACTGGTTGCTGTCTAATATAACGCCTAGGTCTTTAACTGTATTTGTTGGAGTAACAGTGCAGCCTTCAATTTGTAGGTTATAATTCAAGATATTCTGTTTACGTGTTTTTGGTGCGATAAGTAATATTTCTGTTTTGTTAGAATTTAAAAAAAGGAAATTAGTAGTCATCCAATGTTTTATATCTTCGATGCACTGAGTGCATTGCACTCTGCCAATTTGGATAGCTGGAAGGAATCATCTGGTCTTGATGAGTATCATCTGCATAATAGCGGAAGCTAATTCCATGTTTTCTAATAATGTTGCTTTTGAGAAAAGCAAGGGTCCTAAAACGGATCCTTGAGGTAATCCATAAATTACTTGTGTTAGATTTGATGATTCCCCATTTAAATGGACATATTGATATACAGTATGTCTGATAAGTAAGATCTGAACCGTTGTGGTGCCTGTCCCTGAATAAGTATTTTATGGTCTACAGCGGTGGTTCTCAACTCTGGCCCGCGAGATCCATTTTCCTGCAGAGTTTAGCCCCAACTCTGATATAAAACACCTGAACAAGCTAATCAGCGTATTTAGGAATAGATGCTTTCAACTTAATGCGGCGCTGTGCAAATCTATCAGCGTATGAGATTGAAGTACCGCGATAGCGATGTTAGTGCAGATTGCTCGGTACGCATTTGAATGGCTCTCGCGGTACTTTAATGATATATGCCAAACAATCTGCGCAGACCAACATTAAGTTCAATGCGTCTGTTCCTGAAGTCACTGATTAGCCTCTTCAGGTGTTTTATCAGAGTTGGGGCTAAACTCTGCAGGAAAGTGGATCTCGCGGGCCAGAGTTGAGAACCACTGGTCTACAGTATCCAACGCAGCACTAAGGTCAAGCAGGACTAGGGGTGAGATTTTCCTTTATCAGATGCTATAAGCAGGTTGTTTTAATTTTAACGAGCGCATAAGAAAGAGCATAACTGAGAGGACACTATTTTTCTAGTATTTTAGACAAGTAAGGGAGATTTGAAATCAGTCTATAGCTTCCAAGTTCATTGGGGTCTAAGTTTGTTTTTTTGATAAGAAGGTTAATGACAGCCAGCTTAAAGGGTTCTGGGACATGGCCTAGATTAATTGACGAGTTGATAATGTTATAAATGGGCTCAAGTGCAACAGCTAGTAACTCTTTTAATAATTTAGTTGGAATGGGGTCTAATAAGCATGTTGTAGGTTTGGATGTTGCAATAACTTTACTTAAATCTTCCTGTTTTATAGGTGAGAAACACTTTAGCTTTTCTTTTGGGGCAGTGGTTGATACTAATTTACCGGACACACTTGGAGGTTGTGTTTTAACTATGTTGTCTCGTATGTTTTCGATTTTCTCTGTAAACAAATTCATGAATTCATTGCTACCAAGGTGCGGCGGAAAAACCAGGTCAGGTGAAGTCTGTTTATTTGTTAGTTTAACAACTGTACTAAATAAAAACCTTGCATTATTTTTGTTAGATTCTATGAGGTTTTGGAGGTGATCAGCTTTTGCTGCTTTTGGGGCCTTTTTATAACAGTTTGCACTCTCTTTCCATGCAATTTTAAAGACCTCTAATTGGGTTTGTTTCCATTTGCGCTCCAGTTTACACGTTTCTTTTTTTAAAGGGCCGCAATCCCAGGTGTTTTCTGCAATGTAAAAATAGTCAGTGGTATCCCCAGAATGTATCTTTCAAGTTTCAGCTGAAAATACACCACAAATCTTTCATTACAAGATGTTAAACAAGGCCATTTCTGGCTGCAATGGAAAACGCGCCGTTTTTGTGTGTGTCTCTTTAAATGCAAATGAGCTTCTGCTCCCCTCCCCGTATGGAAAATAGGAGGTAGAGCGCTTACACATGTGCTTGGATGACATCAAGACAAGCAATATGGTGGAAACCGCAATTACGTCTGTAATGCCCTTTCCAACCAAAACCATACACTAACTGCAATAAAAATCACCTTAATGCCTTGTTCATGAATACAAATTAAATGGAAAAGACAAAAACATAGATAGAACAACATATGCTGACCATTTGCTGTATGAAATGTTGGCCATTGATGATTAATCATGTGCATGCATATTACTAACAGACATAAACACGGATATAAGCAAAAACATGCATTCAGAGTACATGTATATGACAGACAGGTATGTAAAGATCAGCAACCAGGTGTTATTAAGTTGTGAGTAGCAATTTCTGCGTAACCTAATTGTCTTACAAATGCAAACTCTGATTCTTATCCTAAACACATTATTTAAGAAAGGCGATTTAAAAACGATGTGTAATACTTACTTCTTCCGGAGATGAAGCTTGATCGCGAACAGCTGGTACTGATCCACTCTTGAGAATATTATTTTGGGCGAACCCATGCTATACTGATCCCCGTTGACTCGCCGCAACACCGGGAGCCGGAGATACATTCGGCGGAAGGCGACTGGCCGGAGCCTGGTTTTCAATTTTTCAATTTTTCAATCTTTCCGGCTACCGGGAGGGGTTGCATCAACTCGCGTCAGCGTCTTTTGAATGCCCCGGTGGAGACCTTTCCAACGAGTCCTGGGTCCTTACTGTAAGTCTTTCCTAACCAAAGATACGGACCGGTGGATGTTGGTTTGTCGATCCGAAAAATGTGCTTCTAACCCTGGACACAGAGTTCTCTGCCCAAAGAACCCGGGCTCGTCGGAAAGGTCTCTCCCGGCCTCTTTTTATGTTCCATTTTACTTCCAACAACAGCATACATTTATTGTTTCTTAGAGATTTTGGTCGCTGGCTAGTGGCTACATCTGCTCTTGCCTGAAATGGCTGACAGCGTGTCTCTGGCAGACACGCTCAGGGCAGGCGTAAACAATGTGACATCAGATTGTTAGGGGATCCCCAACAGTCTGTTTTGTGTCACTGTTGTGGTTTAAAGGAGATTACAAAAAGAAGAGTAGATGGATTTGTATAATAACAGGGTGTTTCTGCACACACGCTGGCGACTCAATTTCTGGTAGATAAACATTTAAAAGTGCATTTTCTGGGATAGCGCCCCTTTAAGGTGCGAGTGGTGCTACTGTACCATCGTGCTATGATTTTCTCATTAAACTTTTTTAACTTCATAGGTGCATCCGCTTCTAATGTATTAGAGAAAATAGTGCCCATGTTGCTAGTCATTTCATCGAGCGATTTCTATATTTATTGGTAAGGGTATTAGAGGAGTCAGATCTGGCAAGTTCTTTACGAAACTATCTTTAGTAGTGATATTAACAGCATGGTATTCAAATGAATAGTTGTTGCATAGGGAAGATAGTGGGGAATATTTCCAATTATTGTTGATAAGCAAAAATAGAATTTAGAATTCAATTCTAAAACGAAGACACTGTTTCGCAAGGTTCTTTCATTTTGTTGGAGTCTATAGATTTATTTCATTATTTGACTCGAGATGAAGAAAATACATTTGTGCAGGAATTTCTCGCATTATAAAGCTACACTTGCAAAATTATTTAATCATGTGCCATAGAAAAGTAGAAAAAATGTTTAAGGACGTGCTAATGCAATAACGAAATAAAGAAAAAAGTAGACGTCTGTCAAAAGATATTCAGTCAATGAAGCAGCGCTCCAATCCTGTCTGTTTCATTTATAACTGCGGTGATAATTCAATGATTAATTAAAAAAATTCAGTGCTGCTAGAACGAAACCTTCCTGTAAGTTATCGGCAGGGCGGAATGGTTTTAAATGTGTTAAATAGGACCGAGAGTAGGCTATGGAAAACAAACCCGGTACAAAGAAATTCGAAACATCACTTCCAAACTTTTTTTTGAATGTAATGTATGAAATGAGATATTTTTGTTTATTTTAATAAGAATATAGAGTTTTAACTCGTCCAAACTTTAACTGCAACTTATTCTCATTATTTACTCCATTACTTATATCTCCATTATTTCTTCCCATTCTATTATATTTTAGCATAAATAATGTCCCTTAAAATGATATAATGCACTTTAAAATATATATTTTTTTTCTGTGGATAACGCAGGCGCGGATTCCATGCTGTGTAGTATGTATAGACGCAACATAATCTCAATTGTCTTATCGAGAAAATACTACATTCATTTTTTTTCTCCAAAACGTCAAGAATTTTCACTTACGCATACCTTTGACTAGGCGCAATATTTAGTCTCAGACGTAAGACGTGGTGCAACAGGTATATATTCTACTCGGGTCTTAAAGCGCATTTTACGTCCAGTCTTACAACCGGGCATACACCCAGCTGGTCCAAGCAGCCCCTGAAGTGAAATAAACTCTTTTCAGCCTATACAGTTCTTATGCTCTGTAGAGACTCCTAAACCAAAGCTGACCGCAGATCCAAACTGGACAGAGTTTTTCCCAGATGAGACAATCACTTTGACGTGTGGTTTTGATGGCAATTCTGACAGCTGGTCTTTTGAATGGCTCAAAAATGGCAAATCAATCAATACAAACCATACTCTTACAATCACAACAGAGCCCACTGACTCTGGACCATATAGATGTAAAGGGAAACTTAATGGCAGATCGGTTAATACCCAACATAGTGATACATTTCAGCTCAATGTCAGAGGTAAAATCAGTCATTCAAACAATGCAACATTTTTTGCATACTACTGTTTTCCAGAGAACGCAAAAGCAATCATCATCTCTTTATCCTTCTTTGTTCATGTTGTGACATTAATTTTGACTCATATTTCTCTCTTTAGATCAATGGCCAAAGCCCATTTTGACCCAGAGCCCAGATTCCCGTGTGATCTACAAAGGAGAAAGTTTATCATTTAAATGTGATGTCAATTTGCAGTCGTCCGAATGGGAATATCTCTTCTTTCGAGAATCCAGTCAGATTAATGCTGACACCAGCAACAGTTTTTCTATCCAATCAGCACAAGTGTCTCACAGTGGGAAATACTCGTGTCAAGTCAAACAAAGAACTCTCACCTCTGGCCAAAGTGATGTACGCACAGTAACTGTCAAAGGTTGGGTGAAAACGCTTTAATTTCGTATACTGTAACAAATATTTGATAAAAACATGAGAGCATATTCACGTGTCATGAGTTTGACTGTTCTGTCTCTCACTTCAGAAATTCCTAAAGCTCAGCTAAAGTCTGAATGGAAAGATGCTTTTCCTGGTGAAACGGTGTCTTTGCAGTGTGTGATTCCAGATGTATCAGAAAACTGGGTCTATATGTGGTTCAGGAACGAGAAAACTGTCTCCAGTGGTCCTGACACAAACATAAATGGAAATACTCTGTCACTCTCGGTTAAATCTCATCACACTGGGCTACATATGTATGTTTGTCAAGCTCAGCTGGAGAGAAGGTCTGTGAAGTCTGCAGAAAGCACACAACATTCATTAAACATTTATGGTAAGTTTTGTTAACTTGTGATCTATGAAGTTGTTTTGAACACAAGCTTGCTTTAGTTTTCATCAATTTGTTTGTTACTGATGCTATTGCAAAATAAAACACTGACAGGGTGGTCTGTACCTGATGGTCTTGTATCCTGCTTCATGAGTAAATTATAGGACATGAAATATTGATTAGAAATATTTTACTAGCTTATTTGTTATGAATGCAGACCTTCGGTTTACTTCGGGTTTAAAGTAAAACATAAAGTTCAGACAAGACGAACATGCAAGGAACATACATTTTCGTCATTTGTGTATAATCTCAAATATGTTATTAATCGGGCATATTTATTTCTTAAACTAAGTGTTTAATTGAACAGCACTGGTCAAGATGTAGTACTCGGTTGACTCTGTGTTATTAGTTTTGATTGGTTAGCGGGGATCGCACACCTTTGAACGTTGCTCATGGCTGTGTAATAGGGAACAACTATAGAGGGTATGCATTGATGTCACTTTACCACATGAACGTGGTACGCCCTTGGCAAAACACCGAGAAAAATGGCTGAGGAGAATAGGAGAAACAAAGAAACCGGAACTAAACCACGCAATTATTTGCTGAAATTACAAGCAGCTGGACTCGACGGTGATCCTTAAGACTTCCCTACGACTTCCGAAGGAATCAAGTGTTCCTGGACACTGAAATGTTGCACGGAATTGCGTTTCCTGATATTGTAAGTAGTCATTTTGCAAAGTGTTTTGCCACCCACAGGGGTGAGCTTCAGCGTGCTCACGTGGTGTTCACGTGGTAAAAGTGACGACACGTCCATACCTTCTATACCCCATTTTTGCATCATTTGATGAATAAGTAAAATGTTATACTGTATGCTATTATTTAGGAGTGGGAATGGTAACTGGTCTGACGATTTAAAGTTATTACGATTGTCATGTAAACGATTTGATTTGATTCGATTCAGTATCATGATGCATAACGATGCGCTGCATCCTCAATTTTCAATATTACTGCACAAGTTCCCTTTCTGTCGGTCTCTCGACGTTGTGGTCGAGAACGACAGATGGGGTTCGCCCTTGAGAACCAATCAACTCTGACTACTATAGAAAAGGCCAATGAAATTTGGCGAATGAAATTTGCATGCCGGGCTCCGCCCCCGGATGTCCGGTATAAAAGGAGCATTCATTTACCTTTTGTTCTTCAGAGCCTTCGCTCATGACTACGAACAGAACGAATTCTTCTTCTTCTACATTGCCGGATCTACGACGTAGAGCAGCGGATCGTCCCTACCTGCAGCGACCTTCCCCTGGGCGTCTCGGCGGTTCCGGAGGTGATAGAGATTTTTTCTAAAAGGTCCTTTTCAGGACTGACTGAGCATTCTCCAGCGCGGCATGTCCCGCTGTTCTCTTGGGTGCGGCACCCTCATCGAGGAGGGGGATGGACACGATCGCTGCATTAGGTGTCTGGGCGTCCAGCACACTGAAGCAGCGTTCGTTGACACATCTGCCCGCACTGCGGGCAGATTGTCATTCAGAAGTTGCGGTCACAGGTGGCTGTCTTCCTACGGGAACCAGCCACCATTTCGTCTGCTACCCGGGCGTGACATCTGTGGCTACGGCCCCGATGACCACCCACGTTAGCAGCGTTAGTGATATGGGGAACTCTGCGAACGTAAACCCGCCAGCCAAGTGCTCAAGGGCCGATCGCACCCCGATTCGCTCTTCTGAACGTTCCCCAACCGGCGGTGGCATACCGTCCGGATCCTCAGGCACACACTCGGAAACGATGTGTGACGTAGATGAGATGTCGCTCGCAGCATCGGAGGGAGATTGGCATCCGACTCTGACGAATCCGAGCTCCACCCCCAGCGGTCGAGTTCAGGAGAAAGCAAAATTCGTTTCGTCGTTGATAGCTTGGTTCGTCGGGTATTCGTTTCGGTTTTTCGCTTCGTCCGCAATCTGAATGGGCCTTTATGGGGCAAAAATGTAAAAATACAACATACTGACTCCCATATTTAGGGCCCTATGATTGAATCGCGGAATCCAGGCATGTCTGCTGTATAACGCGGAATGGCACAGAATCTAGCAAAATAATTTTTTCTTAACTAAAAAGTAGGAACGAACTTCAAATTCAAATTGTGCATTTACTTAAGAAATATTCAAATGGTGTTTAAATATGTAATCTGCAATTGTTTTGCGTGTGCTCGTGGAGCTTTCAGAGAACGCGTGCACATGAACTGTTCCTGTTTCATGAGAGAAAAAACAACTGTCAAACAGCCTTTGCGGCGACCCGTCAAAATAAAGGTATATGACTGGTACAAAGACTCAAAGCCAACACGACCTTCTATCACAAATAAAAACTACACCATTAACTCAGCATCACTCTCTGATGCTGGTGAATATTACTGTAAAGCAAAGAGAGGCGACTTCTCAATCGACAGTGAAACTCTGAACGTGCAAGTAAAAGGTATGTTCCTCTCAAATATATAAAAGAGTAAAATGAAGGACTGAATATGTTTGAAACAAAAATAATTAAATATGACACTGAAGCATGCAAGAAGGCCAAAAACAATCTAGCAAAAATATTGCTTTTAATTTACATATGCAAACGTATTTATGTGTGTGTGCACGCACATGTGTTCTACACAGAGCCACCTCAGCCAAAACTCTCAATAGAGTCTGAATGGAAAACGTTTTACCCAACTGAAAAAATAACTCTGAAGTGTTCGATCAATGAAAATCCAAATGATTGGCGCTATGAATGGTTCAGAAACATAACTAAGCTCTCTGAAGAAAAGGACACGCTCTTGATCAACTCAGCAGACAGAAGCCATTCTGGAAGTTATAAGTGCAAAGCAAAACATCGACAGAGATCAGTGACTACAAGTGAAACAGAAGCTTTGCAGATTCACATTTCCGGCAAGTAAACATTTTTCTGTAAACATGGAATAAGCTCCAGAAGGAGCAAGTCGGAAAGTTACATTTGTTATAAAGAAAGAAGTCAAGTTAAATGACAGTTTAAGTTGCTATTTCCTTTCTCACGCTTCTCTAAGGGTGTGGAGTGATGTGTGTCGGAACTGCAGCTTCTTGTGTAGTCTTAAAAAAGATTTTCAGTGGGCAGCCACCACAATCAGCACAATTCACTTCATTTATTCCTCAAGAATAACAAGCACATACATTTCGAGGCAGTTGTTTATTATTGTTCATTTTACTTTTGTTGTGTGTAGATCCCACTTCAAAACCAGACATAAAGATACATCCAACTTTTGAGTTTTTCTACACTGATGAGCGAATTTACCTTGATTGTAACATGCCGGGTGATGGTTGGGAATATGACTGGTACAAGGACTCAAAGCCGACACAACCTTCTATCACAAATACAAATTACACCATTGACTCAGCTTCTCTCCATCACAACGGTGACTATACTTGTGATGCAAAGAGAGGCGACTTCTCAATCGACAGTGAGCTGCTGAAAATGGAAGTTCAAGGTAAAACCCCATAACTTCCAAATTTTCCACAATTAAACTCTATATGTCTCTATATGTCAAAAGGGTTTATCTTCTATGAAGACTTCTATGCCTTAATAAATCAACATTAGCATTGACCATAAAAACATAAAAACATACAATACAAATCGGTGTAAATGCTATACTGTAGCTTTGACGGCTCACAACAAACCCGCTCTCTTAACGCTACAGCGCGGTAAACATGTATGTACGTCAGTAGACGTAAATGTGTTGGTAAAATGAGTAAGCAGAAGATGAGCGATATATATACACAGGCACACTTGGTGTCTGTATGTCCTCCTGGCACCAGTCTGTCTACCTTAAAAGAAGAGCTCCTTAGCTGTTCAAGGTAAACATATATGCATTAAACTACCGCCTTTGCCTCAGTCGAGATGTTTCATTGGCTTCACCGTTAGCCTCTATGACTAAGAAACAAAGGGGTAAGAAAAGTCAGAATAAGCATACGAACTGACGTGGATTTGTGGGGGTGTGGTTACACGAGGCGTTTCAGGCAGGTCTGGGTGAGCATTCGCTTTTAGATAGAATGCATCTTCTATTCCGACACTTTAATTTATGCAATTTTACGTGTCTAATACATGCCTGGGCAACTTATAACACACCAAAGACACAGAAAAACACGTATTCGCGCCATATGACCCCTTTAAGGCATACAAGGCTCTATAGTTGGGAATCGTTTTAATGATAATACAAATATCTGCTGTTGATCTTGCCCTAGCTTGACAAATCTAAATGAATTTGCTTGCTTTCAGATCGTTCACCTGCTGTGCTGATGCTGGTCACTGAGTTAAGTGACATCATGGCTGGAAATATCCTGACATTAAGCTGTGAGGTCTCAGATGGCAAAGAATGGAACTACACCTGGTATGAGAACGGACAGGAGCTGAATGAGTCTTTAAATACGTTAAAAGTGGAATCGAATGAAGATACTATAAAAATGAATTTAAGTGCAGGGGGGAAAGGACAACACGACCGCTGTACTCCTCTTGGAGTGAGGTGTTTGTAGCCAATAATATTGGTAAGTAACTATAATATTTGCTCAATACTGCCCAGGCCAACCGAGTAGACCAAGATGGTACAGAAATTAAGGTAGACTCTATAGAGCATGCACATCAAAGAGTTCAGAGTTTAGCTTCAACCACATATCCTTAAAGTTTCTAGTAATCCTGAACAACTTGAATAGCTGGATCAAGTGTGTTTTCATAGTCATGTGACCCATATGCTTTTTGACCAATGACGTGAAAGTAATGCACATAGGCGTTGTTAAGAGTATAATTTAATCAGAAGACATACATTAACATCTGTACTTACACATGAAAACAGCCAAAAACCTCGCAGTTTTCCGCTATCTTCAATAGCTTTCATACCTCATACACATCTTATATGAAAGTAGGCGAGTCTGACACCCAAGGGCGTAACAAGTGGGGGGGGAAGGGTGACTGAGTACATAGGGCCTTGGCATGCGAGGGGCCTTGAAGTTCCTGAAATTATGATTATTATTATTTTACAATTATTACAAAATACTTAATCAATACTATAATGTGTAATGTTTTGGACTACACTGCACAGTGTCTCTATTAATAGAACACAATTCAAATTAAATATAGTTCAACTGTCAATTCATGTTAAAGGGGAGACTGAGGTGATCTATTACTGTATATCACAATTTGAACGGAAATGAGATTCAGTGCTATATTACAAACACATATAACAATTGACTTGTATATATTTGCTAAATAGCGTGGAGGGGCCACACACATTGCCTTTGCACAGGGCCCGAGATTCTGTGCTACGCCCCTGCTCTAGAGTATAAATCAACCAGACTCCCAGATCCAACTTGACCATCTTAAAAGGCTATGATGGCTTTACTGCTAGTTTGACTCATCTTTGTTGTTTAATTTGTTTAAAAGGTATTTTATAGTTTTTGAATCACAGTAATCATACGTTAAATCTAAACACATTTTTGCTGTTTATCTACCTATAAAATAGCCATTGTTTATTGACTTATAGCCATAACAAATAATCCTAAACAAGCACAAATAAGCACAAATAAAAGGAATAACAAAATGTTCAGTGAAAATTATTTTTTTCCAGAATTGTCTCCAATTTAACTAAGGTGCTACTAAATAGTGTTGTTGGTTAATGCTGTACCTTCCGTAACTTCAGCTTGTGCATTCCTCACCTCTGTTGCAGTGTTTAAAAGAAAAATACTGCTGGCCATATCAGGATGTTTCGTCTGCTGTATTGTTCTTCTGATCATTGGATGCATCATACTAAAAATCACCCGTAAACCAGGTACATTTAGTGTTTTTAGTGAATTCCTAAAATGTTTTTGATATAATAGCTTGGTATTGTTTAACAATTACATACTGTATTGAAGATAATTTTTTATCATTAGAGAAGAAAGAGAAAGTATGTGAGGACTTGTTTATATCAATGGCAGACTCCAAGGACCGTAAGTTGAAAATTGTGTGTGTGCATGTCTGTCCCCAGAAGTAAGCAGTTTTGCGCAGGATTGTCCATACGATTTAATAATTCAAATAATTCCCACACATCTAGCTTTAATAATATGGGAAGTTTTCGTACAAGTGTATTTTTGTCATCTTGGATCGAATAATAAAACAAACCCACAAAGTATATGTAAAGTATAAACAATTCTCCACAATGCATTCACTTTATTACTCTTCACAGTAGCTACATCGCCCTTGATGGAGTGCATAAACAACAAGGCAACAGAAAAAGGTACTTTTCCTTCACCGAGCTTAACTGATGACCAGTCTGATCTCATAAGAATTTGTAACTATTTTATGAGGTGACCAGGGGCGATTCGAGGTTTTCAATATGAGGGGGGGCTCAGCCTCCAATATATAGCCCCTCTCTACTGCATACATAACTAAAATAAATAAGCAAGAAAGAATACGCAGAATGAAGTTATTGTTATTCAAATGAAATCCCAATAATCAATCAATTTATAATTCAAAGTGACAACAACAGCCACAAATCCATATAATAAACTTCACAATCTGCTTTCATTTTGATGGAGGTAAACAACTAGATAACAGTGTGACGAGGGGTGAACGCAGACAATGCAGCAGATGGGAAAGTGTCTTGTATTGCTCCTGAACCATATTAGGAAAACTGCATTTACAGTATAACAAAGAATTGCAAAGATACAGATGTCATGTCAATGCACACACATTTTCCTCTTCTTGTGACGTTCACTTCACTCTGTGTCGAATATTTGGACTGAAGAACACGCTAAATAACACAGTGCGCCATCGTTTTCATAATAAGAGTTAAAAAAAAACGAAAGCGATCTCAATTTCCTGTGCAAATTACATAATTAATCTTTTCAATTAACTTAATTAACTTCCTTAATTAGGGATGCGCTACAGAGCCCACTTCCTACCAGCGGGAGGAGAATAGTGGAAAGACATGGTCTCGCCATTAGGGGAGATCGCATGGGACATGCGGACTGAGTAGTGAACCGCGAGGTGGAGGTTCACCTGGGGAGGTCATGGGTTACCAGTGTGGGAACCATTCATGAGGATACATCAGACGGAACAGCCCAGGGAGGGGGTGTTACATACGTCCGGTAACACTAGGTCCGGTTAGAGCCATCTGATGGCTCACATGTTCTCCCGGGCTAAGGGGGAAGGCTGCTCTGCCCAGCCGACCCCCAGGGGGTGCTTGCTTAGTGATGGATGGAATGCCTGTTCTTAACCAAGTGGCTCAGTCGACTTGCCTGCCTGGCGAGACAGCGAGACAACTCTCGTGTAGAGAGTAGTGGTGGCCGCCATGAATACTCGACCTCACGTCCTGCCCAGATGTAAGGTCGGTTTGCCGAGCACAGTCCAGTGGAGTGTGCAGATGGCAGAGAGGAACACCCAGGGAGGAAAGAAACTCTTTCTTTGAGCATGTGGGCGCCAGACCTGCAGGATGGCCATGGCGTGGAGGGAGGAGGCCAGGGATGCCGAAGTCTTACATGCCTTGGACGGAAGGCGCGGTCGATTCCTCCAGGTGGCAGCTGTCTGCGGGCAAAGATGCACCGCGACAGCACGTTCCACCTGGGGGATATCGACGTAACCTTTGGCCGCCCCACCATCGAGGGAAGTAAGGGAGTCACCACAATGCTCGTGGCCGCCCGGGTGAGCATGGCTGACATCCCAACATCTGCTTCCTCCTGCGCTCGACCTCCGGTGTGAGGGAGCTGCACGGATTCTTCAGTGTCGGATGCCAGCAAATCTCCCTCCGATGCTGCGAGCGACATCTCATCTTTATCACGCATCGTTTATGAATACGTGATTGAGGACCCAGACGGTATGCCACCGTCGGTTGTGGAACGGCCAGACGAGCGAAACGGGGAGCAGGCGGCCCGTGAGCGTTTAGCTGACGGGTTTACGCTTGCAGAAGTCCCCACATCACCAACGCTGCTAGCCTTCGTGGACAGCAGGGCCTTAGCCCCCGTCATCGCGAGTTGGATAGCAAGCGAAGTGGTGGCTGTTTCCCGTAGGAAAACAGCCACCCGTGACCGCAACGTCTGAATGACCATCCGCTCGCAGTGCGAGCAAGATGTGTCAATGAAAGCTGCCTCGGCATGCTGGACGCCCAGACACCTAACGCAGCTCTCATGTCCGTCCCCCTCCTCGATGAGGGTGCCGCACCCAAGAGAACAGCGGGACATGCCGCTGGAGAAATTGCCCAGCCCTGAAAAGGGCCTTTGGAAATATCTCGGACACCGCCGAAACGCCCAGGGGAAGGTCGCTGCAGGACAAAGGGATGATCCGCTGCACACGTAATAAAACCGGCAATTTGAAGTATAAATATACAAAGTTTGTAATCATGAGCGATGGCTCTGAAGAACAAAAGGTGAGTGAATGAAGCACGCCGGCTTCCTTTTATACTGGACATCCGGGGGCGGAGCCCGGCATGCAAATTTCATTCGCCAATTTCCATTGGCCTTTTCTAAAGTAGTCAGAGCTGATAGGTTCTCAAGGGCGAACCCCATCTGTCGTCTTCGACACAACGTCGCGAGACCGACAGAAAGGGAACCAAGGTTTTAAATAAAAATGGCCTAATATTGGGTTTGTCCATCTTTGACCTAATTTAAGGGGACAAAACATTTTCAACCTAACGTTTTTTGAGTGTAACCACCACCAACACTATGAAATAAGAAATGAGATGATATGAATGAGATATATGGACTGCATCTCATAAAATAGTTACAAAATGCCATGAGATTGTATTGTGATGCCAATTAAGGGGCATAGTAATTCATAAT
Source organism: Triplophysa siluroides (assembly GCA_006030095.1). Classification (NCBI taxonomy): domain Eukaryota; kingdom Metazoa; phylum Chordata; class Actinopteri; order Cypriniformes; family Nemacheilidae; genus Triplophysa; species Triplophysa siluroides. Next base: position 803,796 of record VCII01000161.1, read on the forward strand.
CAGTAGTTATGGTTTCATATGTATTACAAATTTCAAACTTGTATATACGTTAAAAACGAAGCGCAATGAAGCAGCAAGTATTGTTTTTCAGAATCAGGAGAAGAATTGCATATGAATCGTATTTCAGTACATCATGTGGAGGCAAAAGGTATGTGCTTAAATCATAAATAATAATTGATAATTTATACTACATATCAATTAACTGAATTTTATTTTATTTAAGATGGAGATTCACCACCAGCAGATGCTAACGGCTTAATGTCTTTTAAAAGTACAAGTACGTTTTTTATTTTAACACAATTTCATTCGAATTTTGTGCCTATTATGATTAAAATTGTCAAGCTTTGTATGCATTTAGCAAATTGCATTTATTATAATGTAGATGTGAGGGAAAATCATTTCACACATTCAATACTTTAGGCCTTAGATTCAATACTTTAATACTTCAAAATGATTCCCAAAATAAAAACATCCTTTTAAATGTTAAAATATAACATGAATGATATCGGAACAAAAACAATAGAGACTAGACTAGAAGTGAAAGTGGCAACACTTCTCTGCCTCTGAACGCAGATGTGGCATGATGACGTCACAAATACTGTATGCTAATTTGTTTTTCGAGAAACATGTTTCTATCGAATCGTGAGGTACCAAACGATTCCAAGTCTTATTATAATGTGTCTGTTTTACCTTTACAGGTCCTTAGATATTTGGTCAGCAATCAAGATCAGAATGAAGTTTCTCTTTTTGCACTTAGACAGCTAAATGACCTGCATATTTTCCATAAGCCTGCATGATGTTTTACAGCACTTTGTCTAACAGCAGTTGTACTGAAAAACAAGCCTTTGTTTTGGGCCGTAAACATTTGAATTTAACTGCATTGTTATTCAGTAAATATGTGACATGGGTAGCAAAATGCTGCCCAAAAGCGAGGTGATCTTACAGCAAAAATAAAACACACAGACAGCAATTTTGATAACGTGCTCAGTGTTTACACATTACTGTATCTGTATCACCTTGTCTATTTTCTTTGTAATACATCGTTTTGTTGTTGTTATTCATTTGAACATTTATTATTTCCGCTTTTGTAAGGGCCGTGTTTACACTTGTGTGATATACATTTCACATGTCTAATGTATCTTGTTCTGAATGTTTATTGTTTCAGTATTGCCAGGTATCTCATTACCTTGATTTTCTGTATTTTTATTTTTGTGTTTCTCTTTGTATACTTGTTGGTTATTGTTAATAGTCTGTGTAGTTTTCATTTAATGTTTATGGTTATGGTTCTGTTTTCAATTAGGCCTATTTGGATTTGTTTAATTCTTTGTAATTCTACATAGATAATAAAGTTAAGTGAGGTCATGCGAGGAAAAAAATACGCAATTAATTGTAATGAATCTGAGAGAAATGATGAGTTTTAACTCAATTGCAAATATACATAATTGATGTTGTCAACTATGTGTATCCGGTAGGATTTTCCGTAGGGCTGGGCGATAAAACAATATGTATCAACGATAAACTTATCAATAGCGATATAATTTTTTTTGACATAACGCTCCAAAGTTAACATGTACTGTATATAGCCGGTTTCATCTTAACCACATAAGCCCCAACTTAACTTCCGGTACACATTCACAAACAATAGACTGCCTGTAGATTATTTCTGATAACAATCAAAAGAAACCTAGAAGAACTGTTACTTGGCTAAAATTTAGACTGCAATACCAAAACTCAACCGCAAGATGTCAATGTATTGCAACAATGCTTTTACAGAGAGATCGTTATTCGTGCTACACTGTTCATAACTGAGCGGCCGCATCCATGCAGTGCGACACGCATTCACATCCACTATCTAACAGTATCTCGATCACAGACATTGCAGTTATTCGTCCTCATGAACGTTTATTATCTGCATGCATTTTCAAAGTTGTGTCTGTTTAAACTTTCAAGCGATTTGCCTCACAGACGTTTCTTCTGACTTATGAGCGCACCACACACATCCCATGCGTACGCACACAGACAGCACAGCAAACAACGTAGGTAGAGAAAAATTTCTCTTTCGCATCTTATTAGCTATTTAACTGCAAAATGCACACAAGATTACGTGAAAAACACATAAGGTTAACATAAACACAGTGGCGGTCTCACCTGAATAGGGCCACAGTAGTACCAGGCTTCTCCACTGAGCTGGTTACAGTGAATGCTGAAGATAAGGTTAACCAATGTTCACAGTCTAAAAGGAAGTGACAGGGAACAGACAATTTTGTTAAATATAGTTGTGTAGTTATATATTTCAGCATTTGTACTGTCACTTCGCTTTGTAGAACGCACTTTCTCTTTAGTTCCTGAGGTTTAGTGGTGCTGGAAGATTAGCTGAAGTGTGTACGATAATCAAGGCTCAACCTCATTTCAGTGATTTTTTATTCAAATATGAAAACATAACAAAGTTAAAACAATTATTGGATGTCAGACTTAACCGGAAGAGTTTGGTTGAATATAACTCTGCCTGTCATGCAATTTACTCTACCTGAAACCTTTTTATTTTTGTCCCTCGTTGTACCTGTGTGTGTCTTCAACAAAAGAACAAACCCTCTTTTGAAAGCAAAACACTACTTATATTCTTGCCCACTATTTATTTATATATATACATCTCACATAAGTCAAAATTTCATGTCATAAATACATGAAATGGTAGAACTGTCTTTCTAACTTTGTTCAATTAATTTCATTTTCCTGAAATGGAAAACACAAACTGTTTCGTTATTGCACTGGCTTCAGCTTAACCGCTGTAGGTGTGGTTCAGTGCACCGTAGTTCAAAGAAGTGTTGAAGAAGCATTCTCTCCACTTCCTGTTTCCTCATTGTCATTTTAAGTAGTGGATTATGACTTATTCACAAAACAAGTAAAAACAAGAAATGAAGCATTTTAAAACAAGTTTTGAACATGTTTAAAAAAGAGTGAAGAAAAATGCGATGTCATAAATTCATCCAAAAATCACAATAAACACCATTTGCTGTATTTCAAGTCTCCTTTATCTCAGGGATGCCAAATGTCATTGGTTCACTCATCTTGTGATCAAACAATATCTAACCAATAAAATACTCTAGGTCTTGGCATAGCTTGAAAGATGTATATTTATAATAAAAATAACCAAACATGTTCTGTATGTGGTACTTTGTAAGATGCCTGTCAGAACTTTTGTCATATTTGTCAATACACAATACTTCGAGCTTCACTGATCATCCATAAATAATACAAGTTACATTGATATGCATGATTACTCAATCACTTTGTCTGTAAAATAGAAGTAGACACCATGTCAAAAAAGGTTTCATTTCCTGTGAGGCTTACGTTTTCAAGTGGTAATGACAGGAAAACACTCTTCTCACGAAGCTGCTTTGTTCACAACGGTTTGGTCTTGGCTAAATCTTGACTGCTGCTGCAAACAGAAATGTTTCAAATCATCTTTTTGACAGGTAAGACACATCATTTTCTGAAGAGCAATGAAGTACCTGTATGTAGTTGGAACAGATAATGTAAACAGTGAAACAATGTACTGTTTCTGTCTTTTGACACAACGATTTCAATATGTTTCTTTTTATGAACAGTGGCAGTCGGTGCACAAGTATCACCTCCAACGGTAACTGGCAAGACAAATATAGGTACCACTTTGCAATAAGCCATTACTTCATGTTTTAAACCTTGTTAATGTAAGTTAAAAATAAATGCTGAAATAACATGAAATAAGAATGATAAATGCTGTGCAGGCATTGTTCTTTGTTAGTTTGTTTTAGTTAGTAATGCATTAACTACATGTTAACACATACAATCTTATTGTAAAGTGTTACTGAAAAAAAGCATCCTATTTGAACATGTGCTACTTTTTACTTTCTAAAGTTTTAATCGCTTTAATTGTCCCATGTGCATAAATGTGCATGTTATGTGCATAATGCATCTGCATTATTGTTTTTGTGAAAGGTAGCAAAGTCGCAGTTATAATCAGTACACAATTCTCTGAACCATAACTATTAATTCATGTTAAAATTAAGTAGCTGGACTTGTTTTCTGTTTTTTAAATTTCTCTGTTTATTTTATCAATAGCAATCCCAACAGCAAAACTGACTTTGGAACCAGTATTAGCAGTATTCTACCCGTCTGAAAAAGTCACTCTGAAGTGTGAGATTGAGGGCGACTCAGCTAACTGGAGCTACAAGTGGTATAAAAATAAAATAATAATAAATAATCTCCAAGAATCCAAACCTTCTTTAGAAATCACGTTCACATCAAAGGATGACTCTGGAGAATATACATGCAAGCGATTCCTTAAAGACAGAGTGACCACTGAAATGAGTTCTGCTGTTACACTTCAGGTTAATGGTAAGCATAATCTATTCTTCTTATGGTATTCAGCCAATAATCGTACATGTGAGGAGCGTCTTTTCTTTTTGGAAGTTTATAAGGCCTTAGATAAATTGTGCCACATGCATAAATAAACGTCTGTTATGAATTTCTATTGTTTTTGCAGATAAAGTAGCAAAATTGCTGTAATAATACACAGTTGTCCAAACTAGAAGGATTCATTCATAAAGGGAATAAGTAGCTGGACTTCTTGTTTCTTTCTTCTCTCTCTCTCTCTGTAGAAATCCCAACAGCAAAACTGACTTTGGAACCAGTATTAGCAGTATTCTACCCGTCTGAAAAAGTCACTCTGAAGTGTGAGATTGAGGGAGACTCAGCTGACTGGAGCTACAAGTGGTTTAAAAATAAGGGAGATCTCCAAGAATCCAAACCTTCTTTAGAAATCACGTTGAAATCAAAGGATGACTCTGGAGAATATACATGCAAGCGATTCCTTAAAGACAGAGTGACCACTGAAATGAGTTCTGCTGTTACACTTCAGGTTAATGGTAAGCATAATCTATTCTTCTTATGGTATTCAGCCAATAATCGTACATGTGAGGAGCGTCTTTTCTTTTTGGAAGTTTAAATGGCCTTAGATAAATTGTGCCAAATGCATAAATGAACATCTGTTATGCATTCGCTTTTGAATTTCTATTGTTTTTGCAGATAAAGTAGCAAAATTGCTGTAATAATACACAGTTGTCCAAACTAGAAGTATTCATTCATATAGGGAATAAGTAGCTGGACTTCTTGTTTCTTTCTTCTCTCTCTCTCTCTCTCTCTCTCTCTGTAGAAATCCCAACAGCAAAACTGACTTTGGAACCAGTATTAGCAGTATTCTACCCGTCTGAAAAAGTTACTCTGAAGTGTGAGATTGAGGGAGACTCAGCTGACTGGAGCTACAAGTGGTTTAAAAATAAGGGAGATCTCCAAGAATCCAAACCTTCTTTAGAAATCACGTTGAAATCAAAGGACGACTCTGGAGAATATACGTGCCAGCGATTCCTTAAAGACAGAGTGACCACTGAAATGAGTTCTGCTGTTACACTTCAGGTTAATGGTAAGCATAATCTATTCTTCTTATGGTATTCAGCCACTAATCGTACATGTGAGGAGCGTCTTTTCTTTTTGGAAGTTTATAAGGCCTTAGATAAATTGTGCCACATGCATAAATAAACGTCTGTTATGAATTTCTATAGTTTTTGCAGATAAAGTAGCAAAATTGCTGTAATAATACACAGTTGTCCAAACTAGAAGGATTCATTCATAAAGGGAATAAGTAGCTGGACTTCTTGTTTCTTTCTTCTCTCTCTGTAGAAATCCCAACAGCAAAACTGACTTTGGAACCAGTATTAGCAGTTTTCTACCCGTCTGAAAAAGTCACTCTGAAGTGTGAGATTGAGGGCGACTCAGCTAACTGGAGCTACTCGTGGTATAAAAATAAGATAATAATAAATAATCTCCAAGAATCCAAACCTTCTTTAGAAATCACATTGAAATCAAAGGATGACTCTGGAGAATATACGTGCCAGCGATTCCTTAAAGACAGAGTGACCACTGACAGGAGTTCTGCTGTTACACTTCAGGTTAATGGTAAGCATAATAATTATCTTCTTATTTTATTCAGCCACTCCAAGAGTTTAATTGTCTCCTAGCCCAAAATAGTCAACAGCAAAAAGTCCCTCTCTTGTACAGTCCATGTAGCCTTCGTAGAGATTCTGTTAATGTTGGGAAACAGTTATTTCTACTACAGTAAGTGCCACAGTGTAAAAATCTCTTTTTAACCTGACTGTGATACTTCACCTTTTCTTTTTTAGAGACTCCTAGACCAAAGCTGACCGCAGATCCAAACTGGACAGAGTTTTTCCCACAGGAGACAATTACACTGACATGTGGATTTGATGGCAATTCTGATGGCTGGTCTTTTGAATGGCTCAAAATGAGCAAAACATTAAAAACAAGCTCCACTCTAACAATAACAGCAAAGTCCTCGGACTCTGGACAATATTCATGTAAAGGAAAACTTAGATCCGTGGTTACCCAACAGAGTGATGCATTTCAACTAAATGTCCAAGGTAAGTTTAGCCACACAAACAATTCCAAAGAATTCATCAGCCATTGTAGGTGCATAGTGTGTTATAGACAGAGCAAAAGCAATTATTATCTCTTTTCTTTCTTCGTTCATGTAACAAAAGATAATGAAATGAAGTAAATTCATTTTGACTACTATTTCTCTCTTTAGATCAATGGCCCAAGCCAAATTTGACCCAGAGGCAAAATGTTCAAGTGTTTTACAAAGGAGAAACTGTAACATTTAACTGTGAAGTCGTCGTGCGGTCACCCAACTGGGAATATCTATTTTTTAGAGACTCAGTGCAGATTAATGCTGACACCAGCAACAGTTTGTCTATCCAATCAGCACAAGTGTCTCACAGTGGGAAATACTCGTGTCAAGTCAAACGAAGAACTCTCACCTCTGGCCAAAGTGATGTACGCACAGTAACTGTCAAAGGTTGGGTGAAAACGCTTTCATTTCGTATACTGTAACAAATATTTGATAAAAACATCATGAGAGCATATTCACATGTCATGAGTTTGACTGTTCTGTCTCTCACTTCAGAAATTCCTAAAGCTCAGCTAAAGTCTGAATGGAAAGATGCTTTTCCTGGTGAAACGGTGTCTTTGCAGTGTGTGATTCCAGATGTATCAGAAAACTGGGTCTATATGTGGTTCAGGAACGAGAAACTGTCTCCAGTGGTCCTGACACAAACATAAATGGAAATACTCTGTCACTCTCGGTTAAATCTCATGACACTGGGCTACATATGTATGTTTGTCAAGCTCAGCTGGAGAGAAGGTCTGTGAAGTCTGCAGAAAGCACACAACATTCATTAAACATTTATGGTAAGTTTTGTTAACAAAAGCTCATAATATTCTGATGTGTAATGGCATGGCTAGAACAAACACTCACTTAAGTTAAAAAAATTAATAGACAGGCTTTATGTGCTAGTGCACAACAATTTTTTATCTCTTATTTTGTATTATTTATTTTAGGCAATACATTTTTTACACACCTTTTCTGAATTTGACTTGTTGTAAATTGGGAATTTTGGTGATGTTCATCACTAGCCTCGATTTATATATCATTTTTATTTGAATCATACATAATGGATAAAGAAATAAAACAGTTGTCTCTGTCCTTCACAGAATTCGGGCCAACAATCATTGTGGGACAAGATCCACAATACCCAGAAATTTACACTGGGGAACAGGTGAAACTTAAATGTATCATTCAAGAGCAGACATCAAAATGGGCATACCAGTGGAAAAAAGACGAATCTGTACAAGGCATCCAAGGCGATACCTACACTATCCAAACTGCGACACTCTCTCACAATGGGTTGTACACGTGTCATATAAGCAGGAATAAGGTTACATTTTCATCTGGGTCTAAAAAATGTACAATAATCGGTAAGATCAATCTTTTGTGTTGCATTTTATGTCCAAGCATGCAACAAAAACGTTATTAACATGAATCGTCATTCTGTATGTCGTTTTTGTGTTTATCCGTGCAGAGCCACCTCAACCAAAACTCTCAATAGAGTCTGAATGGAAAACGTTTTACCCAACTGAAAAAATAACTGTGAAGTGTTCGATCAATGCAAATCCAAATGATTGGCGCTATGAATGGTACAAAAACGAAATTGGTCTCTCTGAAGAAAAAGGACACGCTCTTGATCAACTCAGCAGACATAAGTCATTCTGGAAGTTATAAGTGCAAAGCAAAACATCGACAGAGATCACCAGTGACTACAAGTGAAGCAGAAGCTTTGCAGATTCACATTTCCGGCAAGTAAACATTTTTATTTTTTGGTTGCATACATCTGTTTTAGAGTAGTCTTATTAGTTAGTCGTCAAAATTTTCTGTTAAAACTGATGTCTATTTTTTAAGTCAGTTGCATAAAATCTGAGATTGGTCTAATTTAAGATTAAAAAGTAAGACTGATGATGACCCCCTTGCTAACTTTTCTTTATGATCTATGTTGTCATGGAAAGCGTCAACTGCTCTAGTCAAAAAGTGTCCTGACTTTGTGTTGTGATATTGCAATTTTTCAATAAATGGACAATAAGAGGAAGAGTTATGAAAGACCAATAAAATCCCCTGGAAGTCCTTGTGAAAAAGAAATTTTGGAAAAATATGTATTTTTTAGTTTTCTTTTACGTACATCTTTGACGGTTTGTGAAACTGACCGATTTATACTATTAATTTTCTCAGTAACTGTAGTCCAAGCCTAATATGTATTATTATCCTCACTGTAATTGCTAAATTTGTTCATTTAAATTGATTTGACAGTATTGCATTTTGTTCAATATGCTAATATTTTCAGCAAAGAAAAACTGGGTTGAGCCCCTACTGTTGGCCATTTTGTTTAAGTTGTTCAGTGTCTTACATTTCCCAAGAAGGAGTGTTTAAGACTTGTCTTAAGAGAACCATTGTATGCAAGTCTTTTCTCATTGACTTTAGCTAGTCAGAACTACTTTTAAGACGCTGTCTTAAAGTCATGGCATATGTTTGAAGCAACCGGCCCTTGTTCTGGAAGCAATACATCTGAAAATTTCTATTAATTATATAAATAATTGTATAATTTCTATAAATTATGGAGATATTTATGACTTATTTTCATCAAGAATATCAAGCACATGTATCCCAAGGCACTTGTTTATTATTGTTCATTTTACATTTGTTGTGTGTAGATAAAACTCCAAAACCGGACATAGAAATACATCCACCAAACATTGAGTTTTTCTACACCGATGAGCGAATTCACCTTGATTGTAACATGCCGGGTGATGGTTGGGAATATGACTGGTACAAGGACTCAAAGCCGACACAACCTTCTATCACAAATATAAACTACACCATAGTATCAGCATCTCTCCATCACACCGGTGTCTACAAATGTGAAGCGAAGAGAGGCGACTTCTCGATCTCAAGTGGGACCCTGAACGTGGAAGTTCAAGGTAAATTAACATAGTAATAACCTCTGTATCTTTAGTTATACTGATAAAACCTCATGTTTATGTAGCCACCGAGTTTAAAACGCTAAAACTTAAAAGTAAAATCATTTTATAGTCCTTGATTCTCAATGGTCCATTGCAATGCTTGCTGGGCAGAATTGGCAGAATGAATTTAGCAAAAATGCTCAAATAAATACTGCATCTTTTAATGCAGCCAGAGTTTTGCTCTGTTTGCTTGAGCATCCTGACAAAAATAGACCTAGCCAATAGGTTTGGAGAGGGATTTATTTAACAAATACCATCCTTTTTGCAATTTTGTGTATTGGCATCAGTGACATAAAAATGAGAGACACTGTATTATCTTAAAATATAACTACACCAAATTCTCACTGACTAAATGTTTTTTTTTTGTTTGCTTTCAGCTCGTTTACCTGCTGTGCTGACGCTGCGCACTGAATTGAGAGACATCATGGCCGGGAATACCCTGACACTGTGGTGTGAGGTCTCAGATGGCAAAGAATGGAACTACACCTGGTCAGAGAACGGACAGGAGCGGAATGAGTCTTCTAAAGCATTAGAAGTGCAGGCAACCGAAGATACTATAAAAAATGAATTTAAGTGCAGGGGGAAAAGGACCGTACGACCTCTGTACTCCTCTTGGAGTGAGGGGTTTGTGGCCAATAACATTGGTAAGTAACCATAGTACTTGGTTTATTAATATACTGTTACTCATTGACATGTCATACTGTAAAAAATAATAATTGTGCATTATAAGAAAGTAAGGAAATCAACTAAAGGTGTGGTAGCATCTGTGGAGTAGACCAAGCTTGCCGGTCAAGTTTGACTGGTGATAGGACTAAACAATGTTTGGTAGATTCTGCTCAGCTGTGTTCCAAAACGATTCGACAAAACTTAGTATGGGAACACGTAGCTTGACAGTGGATCAGTTCATTTTTAAACAGTGCAGCTTTTTCAGTAATGACATACTTTTTCAGTCAGTAGAGGTTTAATGTGAACAAAATATTTCCATTTGCCGTTTGAGCAACCTGCATCAGTGTGGCCACGTCTGTGGTTTCCAGCTAGCTTTGAAAGACCTTTGGGCTGGTTTTGTTTCACAGATCTGGCAACACTGCCTGCAGCACACTGAAGCAGCATCCTCTTCTGACAAGATATAAAATTATCATTTTTTATTGCCACCATGATGTAGCGAGGAAGGCGGGACGAGAGCTGTCAGACAAGTATGCGGAGCCGGTGCACGCACAGCTGATACCCATTATCACTCACGCCACCGGCCCGCCTCCTTGTCTGACGGCTCTCGTCTCGCCTTCCTCGCTACATATGATCCGTTGTTTTATATGTGTACTTTATATGCTTTAGGGTTAATTGAGAAGAGATCGTATGATGATTATGTCAAGGACATTTAGTATTTTTATAACACGGAAACTTGTGCCGTGTTATAAAAGTTTTCTTTTGTTTTCTTTCTGCTATATTCATTTTGCGGTGGTGAGCCACCACACCAAAGAGCCTCCCCACCATGCCTGCAGCTTCTCGGTGATACGCTTAAGCACTTCATGAAATACAAATTTTGAGCACCTACGTTTTGGGCGCCTTCTAGGTGTTACTTAACAGGTACTTTACAAAGAAAACATTTAGTACACACTTGCTTACAACTCTATCGGGAAATACACCAAAAGTACTGACAGTGTTTCCGCTATATTAATTTTGCTGTGGCACGCCGCCACACCAAAGATACCCCCCACCACGACTGATGAGTTTTTCCCATTCATTCCTAATTTGTCCTGCCAGTGTTGCTAAGTTTGCTACTCTTTCACTAGATTTAGCAACTTTTCCGAGCCCTTTAGCAGCTTTTGTTCAGTAGAGGCGCATACAACCATATCGTCTGTTTGGATAAACCTTAGCTTCCATTCAGTGGGAAAATGTCTGCAGAACTACCCACTCGCTTACCCAGTGCAGGGATCGCCTATGTCGGCATCTACTACTCTGCTTAGTGAGCAGCAGGGAGGAGCAGCACATTGACCCTTTTCTCTTTTGTACTCATCTCACAAAAGTCTAAGATCACAAGCCTAACACAAGCCTAACTTTATTCATTTTTTTACATTTTGGATTTTAAAAACAATTAGTCGTGTTGAATGTCATTTTACCTAAGTGAAATAACTATAGTTTTATAGTAAGACAAGCACTGAGGTTGAATGGAATTTATGTTTGACAACGTGAGTTTAGCATGTGTCAGAGTATTTTTAGCATCACGGTTAGCATACACACCCCAAGTAGACGGAGCAACAAGAGATGAACTACAGTGCACCTTTTAACTGTACAGTAGGCCTACATGATGCGTGTGCCAGCAGATATGAGAGATGCGTGTCAGTCAGCAGAGACAACATGCGAATATAAACGAGGGCCGTGAAAGACAGGCTGTGCGCACGGCGTTTACACGTTTACTTGCAGCTTTGAGTGTACTACTACTGACGGCGGAAGATAGGCTTGGAATCGGCAAGACGTGAGACTGACCGTCTGGTCACCGATCCCGGCCGATCATACGAAAACCGGCCGATTCCGGTCTCTGGCCAGTCAATTGGTGCACCTCTACAAATATAAAAATAAATGGAGTACAATGTAAAAGATGATTGTTGAGGACATAAAGATAAAAATCCGGCTTGTCCTGTAGATGCCTTTTCTCTCTGGAGAAGCGTCCAGTCTTTGCTCTTGCAAAGTTTGCCATGCAAAAAGTGAATCCGCCATGGCGCGAGCACAACTGGCTCTTAAAGGGAATGAGACTCTGATTTGTTTACTGCACGTTACGCCCAAAAAACTGTGCACTTGCGTCCATCGCTTTAGACCATGCGATTACATTGTGAAAATAAGGCCCATTGACTGTTTGATATATAAATATAGTTCGCCTGTAAATATGCACATTGTTACCCAGACACTGTGTGAAATAATATAGCCAAAGTATCTGATCCTTAAGGTGATTTTGTCAGACGATGTCGCAGTTATAGATCAGGACTGACAACAAAACTAAAAATATGTAAATGATAAAGGCTTTAGAGGGCAATAAACTGTTAAAAATGCACAATGTTTAGTAAGAAGCCAAACGGATCTGAACAGTTCACTAAAACATATCATTTATTCTATAATCGTTTATTTATCCTTATATTTCAATAAGGGGTCAGCGATATATATTGTGCGCGATATCGTATTTGTTGTTTTAATGTTATGTGAACGCATTATTGAGTATGTCAAGTTTTTCACACTTTTTTGTTGCAGTGTTCAAAAGAAAATTACTGTTGGCTATCTCAGGATTCTTTATCTGCTGTATTGTTATTCTGATCATTGGATGCATCTTACTAAAAATCACCCGTAAACCAGGTAGTGTTTTTAGCTAAATCTTAAAATGTTGCATTATCAACTTACTTAAAATGTTACATTACAATTTTATTATCTTGCTTATGTTACATTTAATATTTACATAAGAAACATTCATTTTTATCATTAGTGAAGAAAGAGACTGTGTGTGAGGACTTGTTTATTTCAATGGCGGACTCCAAGAATCGTAAGTTTCAAAGTGTGTTTGTGTGTGCTTGTACGTTTATCCTATTAATATTACTTTATAAAAATTCATAATGTTTTCTATTAGGGTTCTATGGTTCTGACTAAGTGTACAGTATGTAAAATAATTCCACATTGCATAAACTTTGTGTGGGTCTTTGATTACTTTGCACAGAAGCTACGACACCCTTGATGGAGTACATAGAAAACAAGCCTACAGAGAAAGGTACCATTCCTTGATCAAACGTAAATGATGACAGTTCGCATACATACACAGACTCTATTCTTGTAATCTTAATTGTCTTTCAGAATCTGAGGAAAAGGAGGAACTGAATATGGATCATATTTCAGTCACTCATGTGGATGGTGTGATAAAAGGTAGGTCAACAACAGATTTATAAAAATGTTTAAGAGGGCTCTGTACAGTAAGGGGTGGTTTCCCGGACAGGGTTTAAGCCTAGTTTCAGACTAACTAAAATGTTAGAGATGACAACTTGCACTGACATATCTTAAAATATATCACTGCGATTGTTTTGTCTCAAGAAGCACATAGTAATGTATTTTTTTGTAAATTATATATTTAAAACAACTTAATTATCCTAATCTAACTAAGGCCTAGTCCTGATTTAAGATAATCCTTGTCTGGGTAAGCGCCCCTAAATTTTAAGGCGATATTTCAGAGGCAAAATAAAAGTTCCCCATGTTTAACTCACCCTCAAGGCATCCTCATTGAATATAATTTTCTTCTTGAAGAATAATGCATTCAGAGTTATAATACCACGTATAATTTTTTTCCAAGCGGTAGAATGGGAGGGCATTTTTTGAAGCTCCAAAAAGTGCATCCATCGTTCAAAGAACTGCTCGAGGTCTTCTGAAGTGAATCGATGCGTTTGTTTAAGAGAAATATCCATATCGACAGCGCTATTAATGTCATGCCTCTGGTTAATGCTCAGCAGAGGGATAACGCAAGTTAAACATTATCGTTAATAGCGTTATCAATATGGATATTTCTCTTAAACAAACAGATCTATTCGCTTCAGAAGATCTTTGTTAAGACAACGGAGTCGTGTCGAGCAGTTCTTTGATCGATGGATGCCCTTTTTGGAGCTCCAAAAAATTGCCCCCCATTCACTCCCATTCTACCGCTTGGAAGAAGGAGGTTCCCGTGTGGTGGAATGAACTGTCAGCCTCCACCCCAACTTTCAAAAAACAGCTCAAAACACACCTGATCCGCATTAATTTGCTTTACAATAACTGTTTGTCTTGTGTAAAAAAAAACTCCAGCTTACTCCAGCTTTGATCCTCCTAGTAGCCTGGCCTTGTAACCTAACGGTACTGTTTAGCGTGTCGTCAAAATGTTTATATGCTCTCCTTCTTGTTTGGTTTGGATAAAAGCGTCTGCCAAATGAATAAATGTAAATGTAATTGTAAGAAAATGTATATATAATACGTGGTATTAGAACTCTTGACTGCATTATTCTCCAAGAAGAAAGTCTTATTCAATCAGGATGCCTTGAGGGTGAGTAAAACATGTGGAAATTTTGTTGTGCCTCTGAAATATCGCTTTAAGCATTTATCATTATAGAGTCAATTGTTCGAATTGTAATCTTATTTCCTTTTTAAAGGTGAAGATTCACCATCAGCTGAGGCTAATGGCCTTACATCTTTTAAAGGTACAATTAAGATTTTTTTTCTTATATTATTACTCTAAAATGAATACAGAGTATGAGCTTTATGTCTCCATTCTACCTCTCTAGGACCCTAGAACATTTTTCAGCCATGAACATCAGGGTGAGGCAGCTGAAGGACATGCATATTTCTTTAAGACTGCATTATGTATTAAATAGCACAGCACTTTGTCTAACAGCAATTGCACTTTCCTACCTACAAAGGTGGAAAAACATGCTTATTGTTAGGACAGTAAACCTGCTCATGATTGTACAGTTAAAAAGACATAAAGACGGCAATTTCTGTAATGTGCTCGGAATTAAAATCACGGCTCTGTTGCTTAAACTTAGCGGCTAAGTTAAGACTGCGTTAACAACTAGTCTCACTGACTAGCTAATCAGTCTTACTTTTCATATTTCAATGAGCCCAATTTTCCTTTTTATATGACCGATTAAAAGAAGTTATGACCAGTCTTGAAGAAAAGAAGAAAACACAGTATACTGTATCTGTCTGTACACACCTATATATTTAATTGTCATACAGTGCATCTGCTTTGTATTGCTATTGGAATTTATTTAAACAATAAGCAAACGTTTTCAATTGTTTCTTCTTATATAAGTGCCAAGTATATACCACTTCTGATTGTGTGATTTAAATTTGTTAAATAAAAGTTTACTTTATCAATTACATTGATTTTATTATTTATGTTAGTGTTGGTGTTGGTGAGAGGATTTGCTTTGGTTTATTTGTAAGCATGCTCAGGCCACACAGTAATGTTACAAATATATTTTTACAAAAACATAAACTGCTACTTTTTGTGTGGTGTGAGTTCTGGATCAGCTTAATAAGTAAACAAAACATATGTTGTGTTTAAAACAGCTTAGCAACAAATTACTCTACATATGTCTACGCCTTTATAGTATTTACATTGTGTGTAGCATGCACAGTTTTGTGTATAAGAGTTAAGGCATTGATAAGGTTTGGCAAATCTGCAGTAAAACGTGCATACACCCCATTTCCAAAGATTGAGATCAATTAAAAACAAACTTGAAGGGAGAATGTGCGCACCTGTTAGCAACATCCTGGAGACAAGAGGAAGTGGAGACACAGATGGTGAGTTGGTAAACTCAAGTCATATCGCAGAAAGAACTTGTGAGAAGAACGGTTACATGTATTAATGCCTCACACACATTTAATTTCACTCCATATCATATGTTAGATCCACGTTTATCATGAAGATTAAATCCAGCAGTTGCATTTGCGCTTGTACTGATAATTGAGTGATAATTATATAAAAAAAATCTTCTTGTAAAATCCAACTCAAATCTTAAACCAAAACGTAATCTAAATATATAATCTACGCTGTCTCCCCATCACATTGTCCACTATGGGAGCATGTACTCTTTTACTAGGGATGTAACAATATTATCAATATCGTGTTATCGCAATACCAAAATTGTCGCAATGGCCACATGACTGTATGAAACGATAGGATTTTTCGGGCCTAACATAGAGAATTTTAGAAAAAATAATAGATGTTGCCTTTGTCAAGGGTCTATCTGGTGCAACTGTTTAATTTTTAGGTAATTTGACCCATCTCAACTATAACTCATACCTCTAAGCAACAGTTATGATTAGAGGATAAAGAAAAGAAGATGAAGATGAAGATAGAAGCAAACATGTAATTTTCTAGTCTCCTGGGGCCTGTACCATGAAGCCGGTAGATGGCTAGCCAGGTATGTTTAGGATTAGTTTGCGCCAACACTGGGTTTTAGGTACCATGAAAGTAACTGAACCAGTTTCTGTTTCTGAACCAGAACTAGTTTCTGGGGAAGGTTGTGAAATGTCCTACAATAACACGTCCTCCACGGTGTCACTGAACAGCCCGGCTTGTGAGATGGGTGCGTCCAGAAGGCGGGCCTTCTGAGCATCACACGTCTGCTCAAGCTTGAGCCACAGATGCCTCTCTTGGGCCACCATAGTGGACATCGACCGACTCAGCGCACGTCACACGGGGCGCGTGGCCAGTGGCAGTGCGCAGATCACTCATGCGATCGGGTCGGGCTTCTCCAGAAACCAAAAATCAGCTGCGAGCACTTCGGGGAGGCAACCCGACTCTCGCGACCGCCCGGCTGAACATGGCCGACATCTCCGCGTCGGTCTCATCTTGAGCTCTACCGCTTTTGGGCGGGAGCTCAGAGAGATCGGCAGCGTCTGATGCCAGAAGGTAGCTGTCCGATGCTATGACAGAGATTTTGTCCTCATCCCACTTCCAAGTCTGCCCCATATGGGACGGTCTACCGCCGCCCATTGGGGACGCACCAGGTGAGCGTATTGGGGTATGGATGGTCCGCGAGGCCGGAGCCGGCGGAACGACATCCATATATACCCCCAAATCACCCCCGCTGCTCGTCGAAGCGGCAGTCGAACTCGTGTGAGAAATTCTCACGAACGTCGCCAGCCGTGACAGCAACACCTTGATCGTCATATTCTCCAGAGAGAACATGTCAGATCAACGAAACCCGCCTCAGCATATTTAACCAAACATGTGATGCGGGCATCATGGCCGTCTGACTCAGGGATGAGTCTGTCGCACCCAAGGATACAGCTGCGAGACGTGCTCGCAGCCGTGGCAAATTTGCTCTTTTGGACAAATAAGGTCTGTAGCTCTTCTGCCGAGACGCCCTAGGGGAAAGTACGCTCTCCGGAGGAAATCGCCGTCGGGAGGGAGAAATCCACTGCTTCCGCGTCGTAGATTCCAGCAGGGAAGAAAAACGCTCTCGAAGAGATAGTGGCAACATACGTCGCACAGGTTCCGAAGAACAAAGGAT
This sequence comes from Triplophysa siluroides, assembly GCA_006030095.1. Lineage (NCBI taxonomy): Eukaryota > Metazoa > Chordata > Actinopteri > Cypriniformes > Nemacheilidae > Triplophysa > Triplophysa siluroides. The sequence goes on from VCII01000161.1 coordinate 821,282, forward strand.
GAGTGAATGACCGCCGCCATCTTCCTTTTATACCAGTATGCACGGGGCGGAGACTGGCGTGGGCGTACCATTCGCCAATCCCTTTGGCGTTCAGAAATTCCTCTCGGAGATGATAGGTTCTCAAGATCAAACCCCAGTCTGTCTCTCAACACAACGTCGAGAGACCGACTGAAGGGGAACTCCCTCTATCCATGTTGAACGCGATTGGTTTTGCGATGCCGACGTCACTCCTTCATGTGCACGCACCCGTAAACTACTCTTAGCTTCAGGATCAAAGCTTCAGTTGACAAAGAAACTCCACGATCTGCTTCATGATACAACGATCACGTTGGTTTGGTTTTGTCAATGCAAAACTAATCTCTATAACCCTGAGGTTGTTCAGCAACATTCACGGTACAGGCCCCTGATTTCTGTGTGTTGTAAACAAGAATTGTGAGCCTGGGAACTGAGCTACAGACACACATTTCATTTGTACGCTATGGCACAAATGTAAACATCATAATCTTGTTAGCCAACCTAGAATTCGCATTAGCCAGTATTTAGCTAGATAAAGGCAGAAATGTAGACCTTGCATTCAAGAAATGCATCATTTATTAAGGTCAACAAAAACGCAGTAGATTCAGTTTGCAAAGCACGAGCAAACAATCATAAATTAACTATAGTTAGCTCATTTAAGACAGCAATTTTTTGTATTATTGTGGTCATATAATGCATTTATGCAGGCTATTAAACAAGTTAGATCATCATAGAAAATACCTTCTATAAGCTTCTTTCCGGGATGTTTAATGAAACTGTGATTTTGACTTTCCCGCCTGACGTAAGCTCCATCTGAAGTACACTGCAGGCCGCAAGCAGAGAGGGGCTAAGAAAACAAAGGGAAGCTGAAGCACCTCTAAAATGGTCCTAGTAACAACTGAAATGTTTGTCATTCACATAAACATATTACTTTACAAGACTTGGATTAAAACTGAGTCGAATGGACGTTTTTTTGGCAGTCATCGTTCATTTACATCATTTGCCTGTACATTAATATTGAAAAAAAAGGTGTCAGGATATTCTTCAAAAATCATTCCTATATAATAGCACGCTTTACGGGGTGGACCATGACAAAGGTGAGTCAATTTTAAGACCTTTTATTTCTTTGTAAAATATTATCATCACACGTGATCTGAAGGTCCAACAATAAAAACAAAGTAAATATCTCCATCTAGTGTTCTAAAGAGGTATCTTGTGTAGTGTACGGTTAAGTTTCCATTTAATAAATACATTTTTTAACACATTTGCAAATTTTAAATATCCACGTCATTGGAAAAAAAAGGGTGACAAATCACATTAGGACAGGCAAACGTGTACAAAATAAACATTCATGTAACACTATTCATTTTTTGCTTTATTTTTAATCAAATTTATGATCTCACCACAATTACCATAATTTGACCATGATATTTTTATTAACCGGTATGGTCTGGTAATGGTAAGCCGTGATTATTCTAAATTTTTTTACATAATTTTTTACTTAATAAAAGTTGGAAGTCATTATGGACATTTCATGTCATCTCTCTATGATGGTGATGTTGTATAAGACATCTTACTGTAAAGATGGCCCTCTGCTTTTTATTCATCGTCTTCCCTGAAGTCACTGCTCTCTCCTCCATATTCTACCTCATTTCATAGTCATTTTTCAGACCTCATCAGTTATTACAAAGCTCTTCTATGTGAGAGATGAGAGAAGGGCCTGGACAGGCCACATAAATTGTCTCCATCCAATTAAAGGCCGGAGCTTTCATTATGCATTCATTACTTTGCAGGAGCTTTGCCGGTCAGAGGACACCGCTGGTACAGAAAGCAGTAAAATATTGAAAGAACAAGTGTACCGGGAAAAGATCCTGTACTGCATGTTTTTCTCTACCTTCTCAGGAGATGGTTGGATACATTTGAAGCAAAATCATTTTTAGTATATATTTTTGTAAAGCGTTGGCTTAACACCTCGTTACGTTTCTCTTAAGGACATTGCACCCATGGTAAGTCAATTATGCATTTATTGGTACGTACATTTTTGTAAAGCATTCAAAAGGAAAGTGATGAACCAGGGTATGTACTGTGATTGATTCTCATTTATCTTTAAAGATGTGTTTTTTTTGTTGCTATTTTAATACAGAAAATCTATAAATATATACGATTCAATAAGGATAACTCCTATTTGAGACAACACTATAGTCTGTGTTGCTTGAATTATAGCATCTAACTGTAAATACAACTCTGTAAATGCCTATTTGTAACAGACTATGCAGGTGCTTGGTTCTGCCACAGCATCTAAGCAATACAGCTTATGTGGTGTGCAAATTATTTTCTTTATATTTTTTCACTGTATTAAGTTAATCATGACCTTTATTATGAAAACTGTGGGATCAGTTTACAATAAGGTTCCTTTTTTAACAAGAGGAACGAACAATGCCTCTATAGCACTTGCAAATCTTAGTACATGTGAATTTTAACATTTAATAATACAAAGTTCAAATGTACATTGTATCATTAACATTGTTTAAAGTTGCATTAACTAACAGTAGCAAAGATTGATAGATGCACTAAAAATATTGTCTTGGAATTATAAGGTTCTATCTGACTTTTTTTGTAAAATGTAGTTATTCGCATATTCTTATTCTGTGATAACTTGTTTACATTATGTGATGTTTGTTTCTTCACATTGTGTACATTTTGGGACTTTATTTGAAAACAAAAAATGTTTAATCTACTAAATCAAATGGAGTTCAAAAACGTTAAAGCCTGTTATCTCAAAACTGCTCAGAATGCAGATATCACAATATAATTTCAAGGCGATGATATGTTGCACATTGTTTTTTACGTATTAATAACAATTAATGACGATATAGTGAAGTGTTACCATACAATGATAAAACGTCAAAGTAACATAAAAAATAAAGCACAATCAACACATCAATGTCAAAGCTAATTTGAACAAAAATCACATTTTAGCAAAGCAAAAATGTTAATAAAAATATATTTTTTAAATTATAGAGATGGTTGTAAGTTAACAACACTCCTTGGACCAGCCTACAAAATACAAATCAAATATTTCAGACCAGTAGGGGCCGCCATTTTTCAATAAAAAAATGTTAGAAGAATAAACAATGACCAATTAGCCTGTTTAGTGTATTTTTAAATGAAACCATTCCTGAAGTAAAAAGCATTGCTTGTTTGTGAATAGTTTTTCAGAGCCATTTGCTCTAAAACTGATTTTTTTAGTCACTACACCTCAATGCGCTTTAATAATTCAATTGAGGTCTTGCAAGTCAAAGGCAGTTAAGTTTGATCTTATTATATAATTCTTTAAAAACACCCTCAAGCAGTCAGAAGTGCAATAGTTGGTAAATCCATTACAGAAAAAGTACAACCAGGTAAGCATCCCATTCCTCCCGTGCTCATTGACCATTGTCAAGATCATTCATCTTGGGACAAAAGTGTTTTACAATTCAAGAAATAATCTGTTAAAACTGCATTTTAAGCATGTACGTTTTTATTCGTTCATGTCGTACTGTAAACACAAGTACTGTATGAGAGAAGGGCATCGTGTCACGAAAGGAAGGTGTCTGAGACTCTAATGTAGGACAGAAGAACGAGGGAGGAGCATGTGTTGGAGAAAAAAAGAATAGTACAGGAACATAAAAGGCAGAGGGCACTGTGGGTGAGTTTGAGAGAGAGAGAGAGATGATCGAGTGGGTGTGCTGAAAGCTTCCAGCACTGCAGTATGTTGCAGTACCCAGCCCCCATTGACAGCGCAGCATACATGCTCAAAACATCATTCTCTAGTATTTTTATTGATTCTAACTGTTATGCATTTGACCACACTCAGGCGGTACTTCTTAAAAAAATTGTCCTGCAAATTTTGTCATTGGTACGAGTCAGCTAATCACTTTGGTGATGTGAGGTCTTTCTGTAAGGGAGGATGTCCTCTTTCAAAGCCCAGTGTTCTTGCTCTGTGTGTGTGTGTTGAGAAACTAAGAATCTGGTGAAGCGCAGCCCACATTGTACATTCCACCTGACATAACAACAAGGACAATATTTTTTAGTCATGACTCTGGAAATGTACCCGAAATACGTGTAGATTTGATGTTGTAGCTGAACTGGTTGAGCATGGTGCTAGCAAGACCAAGGTCATGGGTTTGACACCAAGAAAACACACAGAATAATACACTGTGTACCTTAGACATGAAATCGAAATGCCAATGTAAGCATTTATTTTAAACATAAGAAAGAAAATGAAGTTACAGTTAGTTACTACAGTACAAATTTGTACTAAGTACTCAGTTCTGTTGACCAACTAGGTGCCTGTATTGTTTTCAGATTAGATTATTTGATTTAAATGAATTGGATAGTTTCCTCAAAAATAAAATTCTGCCATCATTCATTCACCATCATCAAAACATGTGTATGACTGTTGCTTTTGTCGAACATATAAGACAATATTTTGAGAAATTTTGTTTCATGCAATGTTGTTTGTTTCATTCATGTAATGTTGTTTGATTACCAACATTCTTCAAAATATCTTCTTTTGTGTTCTGCAGAAGAAAAAGGAAAAAGCCTGTATCTCCAAGAAACACCCCCTGAGTTAGGTTTCACAAGGTCTGTAAAAATGTGAAATGGCATATAGTCGACAGATTTGTCTTTGTCAGCATTGTCTGAGCTTAACACAATGCAAATATGAAGTTGTTTTTTTTATTTAGCTTGTCAGCTGTTTGCATTTGGCTTAAGATGCAAAGCCTTTATAACATCCTCCTTAAAAAAAACATTTGCCCTCACATTCAGTGTTTTTGATCCACAGTGTTCCTCAGCATAGATTTTTAAATACATTTATGCTGGCCTTGTGTGGCCCAAAAAGTCATAAAAATGCCAGTAAGACACAGCTTATCTGTGGTGAAGATGCAGTACTATACCATGTACATATTTTACTGTTATATAACTTGATACATTTTTTTAGAAAGCACTAGCTGTGTAACGTACAACAGGCTCAGTCAAGTCATGCTTTTTGTCTTCTTAGATATTGTTCTTACTCAAACAATAACCAAGTGATTTCATGAGATGATTGATAATGGATCAATTTCAGGTGACTTGACGAATAACAGGCAACCCATTAGTTTTCCATATGGAGACGTTGTGGTTTTTACAATGTGGTTACTGTGATTTAACACACATGTGGAGTATTTGTCTTTGCAAGGCATAGACTAACCACTTTTATGATCAACATTTTTATAATAAAAAAAATGTCCTGTTTACTGATGATGTACTTATCTTATGCTTCTTTAGACAGAATCATGTTATTGGCTTTCCTGTCATGTAAATGCAAAAAAGGGAATGTAGTGAAGATATACTGTATAATATAATCTAATAAAAATAGGCCACCTTTATTACTTACAGGCAGATTTATTAATGCACGGCTGCTGAAATATGCATAAACGATTTATAGGTTGACCCCGTCCAGGCATTAGCTGTGGTTTGCTTTCATGCTGCTGCTTTCTGCATGTCAGAGCTTGAAGCTTTATGCGCATGTGCTGTAGAGCGTGTTTAAAATGAGCTTCGAGGTTGCACCCTTATTTCTTTTTATGGTGCTGCAAGAAGTTCACAGAATTATGACAGAGTGGGAGGAAAAATGTAATCGAATTTGGACCTCCAAGAATAGAGATTGTAAGAATCGAACGAAGAGAGACAGAGGGGAACGGAGAGTTGTGGCAGGATGAACTGCAGGCTGCACTGCTGAAAATGCTGCAGTGAGCTGCATAATTAATCCAAAGGGAAGGCTAAGGGGTGGAGCAAGAGGCGGGGCTTAGCGCAAGCATGCTTGAGCGAGTGTGCCTGTGCTGGTGAGGGGTTCCTCTGATGCTTTGTGTTACTGTATTCCCGTTGTACTTTATGCTGATCACGACGTGTTGGCAATGCATGTGGTGTCTTAGCATCTTAGCACTGCTACCTTCAAATTCATATTCAGACAAAAGGACAGTGTTTTAAAAGAGCAGTATTCTAAGGGTACACACTGTTCTATTCACGTCTCGGCCAAATGCTCAGTTTTGCTTTTGTTATTCAGCATGTGTCTTGTTATCATTCAGCAGCAGGTACTCATTGTGAAACTGTTATAAATCTTAGATAGATGCAAGAATGAAAAGATCATATAAGCACGAAGAGCTACGTGAAATGTAGGGCTGCACGATACTGAAGAAATATGAAACATGCTTTTTCTTAATTCGATATACAGCACAATAATGCACCAATAATGCACAATTATCAATTTGAAATGGTATGATAATACATTTAATAAACTGAAAATGACATAACCAACATTGTTTCACATTCTTTCTGTGGAAAAAAGCATCACTTGTACAACGGCTGAATGGAATCCGCCATGTTTTACTGTTGCATTACGTAAAAACGTGTACAGTATACACCTACATGCATCAACCCAAAACTTTGACTCTACATCATTTTTGTGGTATTGAAATAATTAATTTATTGCAAACATGTCCTATGATGCATAGCACAGAATACACATTTGTGATATTTTGATCTTTAGTAAAAAGCACATGTTTGTACATCATATGTTGAGTGGTTCTGGCTTAATTGAACATCTGGTTGAGTTGGCTGAAAGTAAAACGTCATGTTAGGGTTTATATTATACAGTGCTGCCTTACAATCAATGTATTTAACAAGGAATACAAGGAATAAGCACACTCATTGGCATTTCAGATTTGAAGACTTCAGACTTTGTAGACACTGTTTGAATGCGGTGCCCAGAGATTATTCAAAGCAATTTGTCTTAGCTCTTACAACGGGGAAAATATTTTGGCTTGAACCAGATGAATTAGCTGAAAGAGCATCGAAGTGGAGCTTTGTAACTATATTTGCAGTCTGGGCTCTCTTTGGCATGTGTGTCTGTAGAACGATCAGTAAGCTGAAAGTGATGCCGTGCTGGCTTCGTGTCATTTGGTGGTCACAGAATACCAGGTAGTGCAGATCTCTTGTAGTATCGAGAACGGAGTTTACTATATCCTTTCAGCTTTAAGCAAGTTAACCCTCCTGTGGTGTCTTGAGCACTTCAAGCTGTTCCACATGAACTCTGAGTGCGTACAGATGCACTTTATGATGTTCCACCCGAGATGCTCCGTTTTTGTGCTTCTGCTTGGCTGCTGGCCGTGGTGCTGAACTGCCTCTTGTGTGCGAAAACAAGTCACACCCTCATGTTCCCGAATACACATCTGCATCATCATTTCTACTTCCAATGTGTCTTTCTGTGGTCATAAAAGTCACAACGAAAATGACTTCATACTGAATCATCAATAATGCATATAATATCGGCCTCTCAGTAATGCGCCTCAATATATTTTTAAAATGATATAAAAATTTGGTCTATGGGCACCATTAAGATAAATTAAAGGCAAGACCTTTAAGATTTCGGTGCTGTAGTAAATGTGCTCCACGTCCACCATCTGCCGCCTGCCAGAGACTGGACATGTCGGGCTGGAGAGCGCAGAGGAATCATTGATCAAAGCTGCTGTATACTACTAGCGTACAGCAACAGCAGACCTACATAAGAGAGAGAGAGAGAGAGAGAGAGACAGACTAGCCCCCCAAGACCTGAATGCCAAATGAGTCCGACTGGCAGACAAACAGCACCGAAGGCAATACAAGGACTTACAATATATTTCATTGAAAATATGAGGTCTGTTTGCAGACTTGTTTATTTGTATTTTCTATAATCTTTTACCGGCCCCTTCAATTTATAGACACTAGATACCACATATCAACACACAGAAAAAGCAAACCTTAGCAACATCATAGCTACTCCTTGCCATCCACCCACAACATCCTGGCATTGTGGTGGTAAGTTTTGTACAGGCATGTAAAGATGTAGTTAAATGATTTACTGATATTTTTACAGAACCATTAATAAGTGACACAATAAATCGAATGCAGAAAGACTTTCTCTTCTGCGTGTAATATTACCAACAGAGGCAGTGAGTTTTTGTTCTACAGCTGATAAAAAATAAATGCTTATTGGAAAAATAGTTTCATTTTTAAAAGCTGTAGACATTAACTATAGGCTATTATCTCATAAGTCATAAAACATCAAATTGTACAGCTGCGAAAAATAAATTCATCTTTAGTGGCTCCAGAAATATTGCATTGAGAGAATTGTTGAATGTGAATCATATCTGCTCTTAGTGGAAAATTCTCTTTAAAGCTCACACAATTTTAGGACCAGGTGATGTTAATACATGAAATGTAAATATATAAACAATATGTTATCTGTTTATCTGGCCATGTGAGGTGCTGTCCACTCCGGCTGTACAGAGGTCGAGTCATTTGTGGACATTGAAGCTCACAGCAGTTCACCTCTGGAGGCTGATAACTCTACAATTACCTCACGACTGCTAACCGAGAATCGATTAGTCCTGTCCTCTCGTACCCTGGACTTGATTGATTCGATTGTTGATTCAACTGCAAAGATTACAGAGCCATGTGAACCCTGCTGATAAACATTCACACCTTGGCAATGACTGCAGTCTGCTCTGGGTTGGTTTGTGTGTAGTTATTTTGTGAGACTGGAAAGGTGTTACTATGAGTGTGTTTATATGCACAAATAAGCAGAAATCTGAAGTTTAAATGTGAACAGTTTACAATTTGTGTCATGTTTTTTTAATCTTAGCAGGCATATGTAGTAAATAGGTTTACAAGTGTTTAGTCATTTTTAAACGTTTTAAAACAGTAAGGCATACATTTTTTATTTGTTTAACTCTTTTGGCATTGTTTAGGGTAGAACGTAACCAACTTTTTACCTCTAAAAATCATGTAGAAATAATTGTAATGAATTTTACAGGTGTGCGAGTGCAAAATGTTGTCATAGCAACGTGCTACTTCCTGTTTCCTATTCTGGCAGTAGGTCCTACGAAGGACGTCTCGTTTAATTCTAAGTTGAGAATCCTTCTTTACACTGTTGAACGGGCAAGCTTCTCATGCTTAACATGGTCAACTTGTTAAAAATCGAGTTGGACGTATGTCGTAGTATTTCTGTGCTTGACACACTCCCCCAGCACTCCAACTTGTTTCGAAAAGTTTTTTCATAAGTCTGGATCCCTGTTTCGTAACAGGGATCCTGTTCCTTTTACTGGGCAATTCTCCCGGAAAAGCACAGCAAGGTGAAAGAAAGATCCCGTCCACGCGCCAACCGACAATCGATAGGAAGACCTGATTATCAAGATTGGCTGTGCTGTGGGCCTGCAGCTGCACCTCGTTGCTCTTGCAATAGTGAGAGAAGTTGAGGTGTGTTTTTTTTGTTCACGGCATTCTAGTGATGGATGTTATATAAACGGTGGATAAAACGCTGGATTTGGAGATCGTTTGAAACTGATAGATGGAGCAGTCCCAGTGCTGAAAGATGCCGCACATGAACTGCACTCGGTAAGTCAAACTTAGTCATATGTCTGTGTTTTCTTGGCAATCGGCGTGTACATGCATAATGTACAAAACTCGAAGGGATTAATGCAATGACGTGTTGTGTGCTCGTGCTTTAGTTCCGTCCCACTGCCTGCCTCCAGCAGCTCGTGTACTTTCTGGAAATAATCGTACAGCTGCATCTCTTTTTTATTAATTTGATCAAACTAAATACTATTCTAAGATACGACTTATGCATTACTACTGTATAGGTACTCAAGATTAATATGAGATTGGTAGAAACTGCGTGTGTTACCTGATCTTTAACAAACCACAGAACGTGGTTAGAACAGGTAGAAATAGCTCTGTAGGCTAAGAATTGATGTTCTCTTTTTATAGTGTGGCTATATTTGTAGCCATTAGTCTGTGAGAGTTGTGCAAAGCTAAATCCTGCCTGAAGCTTTTGACATAAGCCTGCAAAATTTTCCATAATACAGTTTATTCCCCAAAATGTAAAGAAGCTGAGTGAAATAACTTATAATAATAAATAATTCTGTGATGCATACTATCGTTTTACTTTTGCTTAAAGCAAACAAAATGTGACTTATGGCTGGTCTCTCTCTGATGAATAAATAATAAACTCCTCCCTGTAATGGGCTATTGCTCATGATAACCCAAGCAACCTGCCGAACAATCCAACACAAACGCATTTTGAACAGAACAGAACAAGATTTGGAGATCGTTCAACAAGCATTTGCCTTGCCAACAATGTCTTTGTGTTGTTTAATCCTCCAAATTGTTTATTAAAAAGCGGTTACAAGGGATCCTGTCTAGTTTACAAAAGCTTGAGGGACTAAAGGTTAATATTCATTGCCAGTTAGTCATTCTGCATTACTTTCATTTTTGCCTCTGGAGATAGATTATAAAGAATTTGCCATAATGCATGAAAGAACAAAGCGTGTGCCAATGAATTTATTTTAAAATGAGTGGTAAATGTCATCGCACAGTGATCGTTGTGTTCGGCATTGAAGCGAATAGATGCAAGATACGAATCACATGATAGGAATTTCAGAAAGGGACTTTCGACTGAATACAATTTCAGTTAAAATGAACTGTGAATGACGGGTCTGACCTGACAGATCTGAGGCCACATTGAGAATGTAGTGTAAATGCCTGATTTGGAATGAAAAAATATTAGAAATATTAGCTGTATATAATTCTTTAATATGAATACTAGAATTTTTTTGACATGGATCTTCTTAATACTTTTGTGCAAAGGTTCAACATGGTTTGCAGATGATTGTTACATACAACTTGCATACACATTTAGATGGAAATCTAAATCTGGTATTCTCTCCATCCATCTATATCTTCGTATAGCAATTATTTTGTTTACGGTATGTAATTTCAATCAGCTTGTCTCTTTAACAGTACATTCATATTCAGCCATAGAGAGTTGTAATTAATCAGCAGACGAGTGAACATTATTCTCAGGCGTGACCATTTGGAGTGTAAAGGGAGCCAATGATGGATGGATTTGGTTCTTCACACAAGCAGCAGGGCTTGTGTTGTCCAGGAGAACAGCTGGGGAGAACCAGTCACCGGCCAACAGATTTATCATCATAGGAAGAGAAGAATGTCCTTCATTCAAACAGATGATCAAACCCAAAACAGAAGAAAGGTGAACCTTTTGTTGTGCAGAATCTGGAGCTCACCTGGTAAACAGCACGTCCGGTGCGACACCTATGAAATAGTTTCGGCTTCAGAAGGGATAACTGTGAACCATGGATGGTCAAAGACCACCTAATGCATATTGCGTGAGAAAATGGTCTAGGGCTTTTAAAAAACAGCATGCTTGACGCTGGTCTTGTGCATTTTTTATTTTGCTCGTAGCAGCAATAATACAAACTGATATTGGTCACTTTACTAGACTCTACTTTATCTGTTTAAATGGCTCTTGGCCAGAATAAGATCCAATGTAAACCAGACTTTATGTAGATTATCAAAAGCAGTTTGAACACCTGATTAATGTGGCATCAGTCCAGTTTCGTTACGGTTAGTCCCAGCCAGAGCCATTGATAGAGAGAGTTCTGCCAACGGAAGTCCAAAACGCTGGAGCGTCACGTGATTCATGGAGCCTTCAGATAGTTGCAGGAAGTTATGTTTTCTCTTTAAATGCTTTATTTCGTTCATTTTTTTATTCATTAAATGGCTTTCGTCTTTTAATGGGTTAGAAGTTTACCTCAGTTGGTCTGTTAAGTCGCAGATCCATGCGTCACTAGTAACTTCCGGGAGCAATTGAAACTGTGAAAAAACTGTTCCATTTGAGTCAACGCAGAAGACGCGACTCTCTCTATCAATGGCTCTGGTCCCAGCAATATCTCAGCAGTTCAGCTGAGTGCCATGCCGTTTTTCTTGCGTTCCTTTGTAACAGGTGCATTCAATCATTGCGACTTTCTTCTATTGACGTGCGTGTCAATAGGCTCCTGCCTCCTACCCTGCTGTTTTCCGCAGCTCTGTATTGTGATTTATGACTAAATTTGGTGATTTAGTCATATCATTTGAGGCATCTCAGACATATTTATAAAAATGCTGCTGTTGTTTAAAGGTCTTACATTCACAGGAGAACAGATCTAATGCTTCAAACGCTGGCATCAAAAACATGTTTTCGTCTTCTCTGATCTGACTCACTGCTCACTCCAGCTAGATGCAATATTGAATGTTTTGTAGCTTCATATATTGCTCCTAATGTTGCCATTGAAGTAAGTGATAGTTTTACTTAGTTTATTCGTAATTCCTTTGTTGCAACCTAAAACGAAAAGTGAATATTATGGTAAATTTTTTCTCTCACCCCACTCAAGGTCAACGAAACTAATTACATTTTCCAATCCTTTGATGTTTATGGCAATAGAAGAATGCTTTGTTTAATCTGTTTGTTTGCACAGAATTTATATTTATATGTAGATTTATAAAGAAACAATACATGCTGAGTTCTACTTGACAAACACTTCTGAGAAACCTTCGTGTTGTGGTTTTGTATATAAACGGTTTTATTATTGTGCTTAAAAACGTTTAGCATTAGATGTTCAGGGGCACAAACAATCTGGAAAGTGGGTAGGCCACAGCATAAAACCTTTAGTACAAAACATTTTTTTATTTGACAAGTCATTTAGTTTGGTAAAGCGTTTAAAAATGAGGGTTATCATATATTAATATTCAATTCATATAATAGAGCACATTATCATGCACTAAAATCTAAAACTATACATTGCTTTTGATGTGTGAGGCAATGTTTGCAGTTCGAAATTTTTCTCTGGGGCCTTTTGGGCATCTTTGAGCATATAGAGGAGAGAAAGCCAGCACTAGCCCCTTCAAGCACAGCTCCACGTGCAGTATCAGCACTTTCCAGACAAAAGCCAAAGCCATTACATAACCTCTATACCGGCTGTGATGGACACCCAACCGTCCACAATCTGCCACTCCACACAAAACGCTAGCCATTTGAGTGGTATTTACAATCAAAAACCTGTCTCTCTTCGGCTACCTTTTTTTCTTAGATTCGTGTTACAATTTAAAAGCAGCGATTTTTATTCAGCATTGCCCAGCATTTGTTGTGAAGTGGGCTTAAAATCCTAACAGCGCAGTGGACATCAAACAGCTTGGCATGTCAATTCAATAAACATGCATTTTCAGTTTTGCCATGGTGTGAAAGTCAAGCCGTGATCAGCCCTGCGGGGTCACTGAACGTATTGGAGTATTTGTACCTTTGTGCTTTAGTTCTCTGACCGCTCCCGAGTATTGAGTATAGCCGGTCACACCTGCATTCTCTCTGATTGTATGTCTATCTCCAGAGGCTGGCTTTGGTGTTGGTGTGGCCTGGGGGTAAATGAAAGCCTCACTCCCAATTTCGTTCCACATGCTTTTCGGTAGACTGTGATATGTGGACAGAGCTCATGAAGGAGGAGGGGTCTGTGGTCCTCCTGTGCCAGGAGAGGCGGGCTGGCAGGAAATGGAACAGAACGCTTTGATTATTCAGTTACAAGAGCCCGTTGGGGGCATGGATATTGACTTGGCTGAAATGTTAAGTCAGTGATCAGTGCTTTGGATTTAAATATTGATATTGCTGATACCATTTACTGAGCAGGTTCTGGGTCACTCTAAACCATGAGCAATTACTGTCTAGGCCTCTGTGTGCCTGTATCTCTCTCTCTCTCTCTCTCTCTCTCTCTCTCTGTATATGTATAAATATATGTATCCATATCTATCTATCTGTCTGCCAGCCTGTCTGTCTGTCTGTCTATCTGTCTGTCTATCTACAGTATATATATGGAGAGAGAGAGTTTGATTTGCATTAGGGCTGTCAAATCAATTAATTGTGATTAAAATAAATTTTGTATTTATATAATATATGTGCCGTCTGTATATAGATGTATATAAACATACAAACATAATTTAGTCACGCTTTATTTTTGTCACTGGGTTTTGCAAATATCTAACCAATGAAAAGTACTTGTCTACTTTGATAACATGGTTATCAAATCACTTTTAATCATTTTAAATGTACAGTGTTTTTTACAATCCCTAATTTGGAATATTTATATGTTTAATTTGGAATATTTATATGTTTTAATCTAAAAAACATGAATGTACTCTGCATTCATGAACTCAACATTTATTCTGTATTTATTTACATAGATAATAATGATTTATAAGTTGAGCTGTTGAGTAGTATTTCACGGAAAAAAGTAGGTAAAGTAACCTGCAGTTTTGTTTCAAACAGAGATGGTGAAGGGGTACAAGTTATGGATTGCAGCTTTGAACAATATTCCCCTTCTCCCCAAACAATTGCATTGTTGTTAGGTTAGGTTACCTTTTATACTAGTCACACTTACTAAATCGCAATAGAGAAAAACATTACCCCTTAGAAACTGTAGAAATTGTTTTTCCTTCTATCGAATGTTTCAAAAGTGGGAATCAAGCTTGTATCATATTCAATTATGCTTTGTTGCCTTTATTTTAAGGGTCGTATTCTTACTTTCATGCCTGGATTTGCCCTTTGAGCTGTGATAGAAGTCACATGTAATTTCTCCCCCATTATGTGGGCTTTGATGTTTTCTCATTGATGAAATTGAATCATCAGAGTGGACAAAAGTGCTTAGTGCTTTTAGTCTGGACACGAACAAAACAATTAACAGAGATTCGCAACCATCGGGGGCTGCTTTGTCTTCCTGTTTGCCATTTGTCCTCTTGGGAAACAAACAAGTAGGAGAAAGATCCAATTACCTCCCTCGAGAAGGAGTGGAGAGGCAATTCGCCTTAAAGTGATTGTCTCAGATCTGCCACATTAGGTTTGTTTCTTCATGGTTCGGGTGGACTAACAACCGTAATTTATCAAGTGGCTACAAGGTTCTGGCTCTGAGCGCTTTTTTTGGTTGGGTCCATGTGTTTTTATTCAAAATGGTCTTCTTGTGAATGCAATTTGTCCAAGAAGGTCAGTTCCAATTGATTCTTCCTGGTACCTCCTACATTATGGGTAGAGGTAACAATGTAGGTGTAATTTGATTATGCCCTTGGCCATACTGTGTCGATATAAAGCTGTTGCATGGCTGGGCTTTTCTTCATCTTTGCATGGCAGGAATAAAATAGTAAAAATGCGATATGAGAGATTTGTTCAGATTCTCTGGGGATGAGGTAGTCATGGACGAATGGATCATTTAATGCACTTTCACATTAGCACTAATTTTCTAGAAACAGCAGGAGCCTTTACAACACTGTCGAGAGATGAAGAAAACGTATGCCCGTATGACAGATAGGAGGGAAAGCACGCAGAACGATGGAGATTAAGTCAGTTCATCTCTGACTTTCTCTGCATCAGGAGATAAGAGTCATGGTTATAATGAGGATTGGGACCATACCAGAGACATCTGATGTATTTTAAAACTGTAGCTCTGAACTGGTTTTGGTTCAGCACCTCAAACCTAAGGCGGTGGTCCGACTGGAGCGGTGTTGCATTTCATTATTTAGATTAAATCGGCGGTCACACATGACTTTTCGTTCCATTGACTTCCATTCATACGCATGCCAAAACAGGAAACGCAGGTCCGTCCGAAGATATTTCGCTGGCTAGCAAAGTTCAAGTTTGGTGAACTTTGACCTGGAGTTCGCGTCACGTGAGTGCGTGAGACCAATAGAAGATCAAAACGTCACAGCGTGACCTCTCGGTACAGAAATGTAAAAGATGGAGGAATCGCTCAAGCCCATTTTCGCAGCACCGTCCGAACGATTTTCGCATGCTCAAAAGTCAGCCCGCTGCATAAGTCATTTTTTTACCTTGTAGTCCACAAGTTACAGTCACTGTTTCATAGCATGTTCTTCTGCACATATATAGCTTTATAATACAGTATAATACTGTGCAAGGTTTTGAAGAGTCATAATTTAGTGTTTCATCCTTAATTTACCTGAAATATTTAACACTGTTAAAACAACAATAATCAATAGAGCACATAAGCTGTTCTCACAGCACCAATATACGGCTGTCAATCTGATTTTAGAGTGCTAAATACTGTTGTGTTCGCACACAGTTCATGTATGACAACAACTGTACTGTAACTAAACTGCTTGAAACAACTGCATTAGTGCATTTTGAGAGTGGGGTCAATGAATTGACATGTATTAATGAAACTGGACAACTTGTTTTCAGTATTCAATCTTGGTTTGATTGTTTGCTTGCACCTTATTTTGATATGTTTTTACATAACGTTGAGTCGTTGAGTTAAATTAACCCAGCAAATTGTCTATATGTGACTCAACAATGGGTTAAAGCAACCCAGCGTTTGGTTCATCCCTTTTGACCCTATTTTTCAGAGCGTATAGTTTTTGTTATTGGTGTGAACCGGCCTTTACTAGAAAATCGTATTGCTTGCTCAAGTCAAAATCCCAGAGCCCCTCTTTTGTTAGGCTTAATTTATGTGTATTTCAAACATCGAAATCGAACCTTCGTCTTACTGTCTTGCACTGAATGTTTGTTCTGACAGACGGCACAACAATGGTTGTGCTAGTGTATGATAAATCTAGAGCTGCAGGGGAGGGCCGTGATTTATAGGGGATCCTTTATGTGCAACGCAGCCTATTTCTTCAAGACCCCGCCCCCAACCGAGTCATTTCACTAATTGATAGTTGCCTGGAAACTCTGTGAGGGGGCTGACAAGAGACTAATACTGTACATAAGAATGGGTGTGCGGCTTTATCGGTTTCGAGAAGAAGAACATTCATTTTCATTGACTTGAACAAGACCATTGATTTGGGATTGATACGGCAGCACATGGCGCATTGTGTTGCGCTGATAGTGAGGGCATTTATAATGAAGTGTAAATGAAGAGTTATGATTTAAAGTGTAAGCAAAGATCTGTGATGTCATCACACACACTTCTGGTCAAATGACTGTGCGTGTGTGCAGTGACCAGATGCTTCTGGGGCTATAAAAGGATAGTCTTAGTCATTGTCATAAAAGCTATTGATCCAAGGCTAATGCTCCATGGGCTTTATTATGGGTTATCGGCGTCAGATCAATACCTCTAGCAATGGTCATTTGTTCTTTTTTCTCTCTGAGATTCGGTGCACATCAGCTCTAAGTTCAAGAGATTTGGTGGTGGTGTTATAAAATATATTATATGAAAAAATGAAGCGCAGCTAGTGATTCTCAGATTTTACATTTAGGCATTTGGGTAATGCTTTTATCCGAAGCGATTTAGTGCATTTCTGGTATACATTTTCTGGCAACACTTTACAATAACGTGCTATTTGTTAACAGTAGTAAATGCTTTAGCTGACAATGATAAATTTAGTTTTTCAGCATTTATTAATCTTTGTTCATTTTAATTCATGTCAATTCAGTTTTTCATGTTAGCTCATGCGGCATTAACTTATGTTAACAGACACAACATTTGATGGTAAAAATGTTTTAGTAAATGCTGATTTTAATATACTTCAGAAGGATTGTTCTTTGTTAGTTCATGTTAGCTAATACATTAACTAATTGTTAACAAATAGCACCTTCTGGTAAAGTGTTACCCATTTTTTAATTCGTTATACATTTTTTAATCCATGACCTTTGCACTATGAAAAGAGCATACGCTACCAATTGAGCTACAGGAATAGTTGTATAAGTGATTTACTGTGAGCTGTAAATTATCACATACTTTTTGAATGCAGTAAAAAAATGTCAAATTACAAAAATAGACTGAAAATGTCAAAGTTAATGTTAAGAAAATGTAAAGTTAACTTTAAAATAACATTAAAGACAAATATTATTTTATGTTTTTTTTCTGACGCCCCAGCTTCCAGAATATTAAAAGATGTTTTTCTGTGTGCTGTACAGTCCAGTTACAAATCAGGTCATAGCTGATTTTATGGTTGTTAATTTCTAACTGATCATTGTCATTAGCTGGTCCAAGCTTGATTAGATGGTAGACCAGCTGGACTGTTAGCTTTGCTGGCTCTCCTGATCTGGGTCAAGGGACCTGCTATCTCACCAGCCTAAGGATCAGCTGATTTTTTAAGGTTTTTTGGTTCAAGATGTCTCCCATGACCAAGAACAGTGTGACAGAACAGATCAGAAAGGTTCTTATGTATGTAGTACTATATCTCAATTTGTAAAGTATTGTGTTAAAAAAAACACTAACCCTTTCTCTCAACAGGTATTGGTCTAGCTTTTGTTGAAACCAGTAACTTTGTATTGGCACCTACTGTATTATGGCTCCTGTATGACATATCACTTATTGCTCCCTAAACTTTGGATAAAAGCGTCTGCTAAATGACTAAATGTAAATGTGTTTACACAAGGGCATGGCTTCAACATACTGCTGACAAAAAATGTGTACAGTATACATTTGGAACAATACAGCTGGGAGAATCCATCACTCTTTTGAGAGATGAGTGAGTATCAGTTTCAAGTCATCATGGACATGGACTGTATGACATCAGAAAGAGCCAAACAACATTCAGGAATCTGATCAGCACCATCACCATGTTTGGCAGTATGTATTATTATTCATCAGCTGGAATAAAACGCTGTGAAAATGATATGAAGGATGACATAGCTGTAGTGTGGACTCTGCTTCTTTATTCTCTTACATTTAGAATGATTTTCAACAATGTATTTTATATTTATAGTTTCATTATCATTGCTAGTGGGAACACCCTAAAGTCACTTTGGATAAAACGTCAACTAAATGCAAAAACCTAGGGTCAATCGTGTTATGTGTTTAATTTTTATTTCTCTCTAAACTATAAACTTCCATATGTTAAGTCTAACTAAAGTGTGAATGGACATCACCTAACAGAATATGTTCTTAGTCCGTTTGTGATAAACAAGACAACCCCAGCGTGAGGGCTGGATATAGCGGCCAAGAGCATCCCGCCAGTGCCAGAGTTGCCCCTCCCCTGCTCCCACTACAATCTGTTTGCAGGATGCTCTATCTGGAGGTATTCCCTCAGCTCGACTCACACCAGCTCCACAGCTGAAACACTACACCATTCTGAAGAGGGCAAAGAGGGAAAACGTCTGGCCGACCGCTTATGAAAGCATTAGAGGAGAGATGGCAATGTTGGTTTTAGGTTACTTGCAGCAATGTCCATTGTGAAAACCACTAAAGAAATAAAATTGAATTGAATTTACATTGGATCGCTACTATACAAATTGTTCAACTTTAGTCTTGAGTATTTCAGCACCAAAATCTGCAGATTATTTAGAGCTTCACATACAGTATGCAAATTATCAAAATATAGCAAATGTGCATATCACAATGTTTGCTATAACATACAGATTTGTTTTAAGGCACTGCAAGTAAAACATGGCTGTTCACTTTCTGCAGTTGCAGTCATGCTTCACTTTCCAAGAAATAAAATGAAATGCATTTAGATTTTTTTTGCTAATTTGGACTTTTAAAATATATTTAGTGTAATTTCAATTCATTTTACAATTGTAAATCATGTTTGTATAGCATAATGCGTAATGCATTTTTTAGCAAGTTGTAACATGCTGCATTACCATTGTATACATTGCAATAACTGCAATCTGGTGGTCAATTATTATATCTGCTGCTTTTATTTGATCCATTTTGTATTGATCATAGAAGCAGTGATTTAATAGATAACGCTTATAATAATAATAATAATTAGTAGGAGTAGTAGTAGTAGTAACCAGTCTTATTATTTATAAAATTTCATAAGACCCAAGACGAAAATATAAGCCTGCTCCATGCCTTTACAAACTATCCGTCTGCAGAATAAGGAATCACTCTGCGCAAATCACGATCAGCATTACTGTCATAGGCACGTTTGTGGCACTGTGTGATTTGCGTAATTTCTTTAGCGAGCCAGCCACTGAAACAATAGGTTCGAATAAACAATGCTAAACAACGACTAAAGTGAATTCCCCTTAGAAAGATTATGTAATATTTTCAAATATCCACTGCACTATTGTTATGAGTCACCACCCGCCTCAGGCAATGAATGCCTTAAAGTAGAAATACAGTGCTGTTGTAAAAAATATATTAGACATGAAATCTGTAACCATGACTCTCTTACATGAAATGTAATTATTGAATTGCCTCCTGGTATGAACCAAACGTCTAAAGTAGGCCACGAGAATTCTCCTTTTGAAGATGTCAATTTTAAATGTAAACTGTACTAATATCTACTCTAAATTCGGAGGGTAAATCGAAAATCTCACGCTCTCATGAAGCCGAGGGGGTGAGGAGAATGAAGATTCATCCTTCTCAAGACAATGTATCATTATGTTGGCATTAATCTAGAGAAGGACCTTAATGAAAAGCAATTGTGGCGATAAAGATAACACATTCAGTGTTTTGCCAAAACTGGTTTAAAGTTAGAGTCTGTGATGAAACAGTGGAAGTGTTCTTTCCTCACCGAGCTACGCCTCAGGACAAAAGTCACTCTGGTTCCAAGCCGAGGTCACCAGTGCCGGTCAATACTTTGTGGTCACTGAGGGGTATCTTCTGAAAGGCCATCTTTCTGACATCACTTACATCTGGTTACTGCTATTTAACTTCATCCACTTCAAGTCTGTTGAGTCCAAAAGACCACGCCCTTGAAAGTAAGTGTCTAAGAAGTATCTAACATCTGTGTTTTTTCATGCACAGGCCTAAATTTGACGTTTTTTAAGTTTTCCTTCTTCAGTGTCGTAGTAACAAAAGATCACGGGTTGAAGTACGTGTAAAACGCTGAGTGCTGTTATTTAGCAAAGACTGTTCCGTATTGATCTATTTTTGAAGCCGTTTCAAGTTGTTCCATTCGAAAGAATCCAATTCTCCCCGTTAATGTGAATAATCGCGCGCCGAGCATGTGCGCGTTGCAAATATTGACAGTGTTGCGAGGGTCGAACGATCCAGCTGTCACCGATGACTTGATGGTGAAATGGGAAAGGCCGTCTCTCTTTGGCTTGGAGTGATTGAGGCGTTATTGATTTTATTTTCATCAGCTGTGAAGGAGGCAGACACACTTAGGGGAGATGGGTAATTTTTTGTGACATGTAACGAAGGCCTCGCGTGTCTCCGGGGGGCTGTGACCAAAAGAGCAGAGGACCAGCAGGAAGGATCGGATCCAACTGCGAATAAGCCGCTGCGTTGATCTGGCGTACGTCAGCGCTGAGTGCTGGGAAACACCAGAATGTCTGTGACGATACTTTAAACACGCTGTAAGCATTTTATTTTCTGTCCTGAGGACTGATGGGAGTTTGAGCACTTCAGTGCATCATTAGCTGCAAAAGATGCTTCGCATTGATTTGAGGTTTATGAAATTGTGTGTTGCAGCAGACTGTGATGCATTCATATCTGTGAAGGTGCCTATATAATCAAGAATTTTTAAACATTACTTATCTTTAAACACAATTTATTCAATTCTATTTACTAGTGAAGGAATGGATCGGGTCGTGCTGTTTTATTATATGGTCATTTTGCGAGTATTGGCTAACTGACCAATCAGAATATATAGTCCCTTTTCTAATTTATACGCAGTCCCATTTCCAATTTAAACTTAAATCAATATTTAACGTCTGTTTATTTATTCCTTTTTTTATTTGGTAAGTAGTCTGGTAATAAGCTAAATGTAATACAGCCAAGTAGTCATTACCGCAAAATAAACTCCATCAGGATGTAATGAAACCCCCTCTGGTCCTGATCACCCCATGAGGGTTTATTTTGCATTAATGACGGGCTGACTTGACATTATATCTTAAACACCACTCTCCAGCTCCCTCTCTTTACAGTCGTCTAGCATTCTGTCTCTTTCTGCTGCAACGCATTTGAAGCTCCGCAGCCCCCCTTTTCAACCCCCCCCCCCTCACGTTCCCTTTTCTCCCGTCCTGAACTGTGTTTGTACAGTCCCGGGGCTGCGTTACTCAAAAAACCCCAACAGGGTGATTTAAGGTCACTCAGTTTGACGGGGAAGGCAGAGGAAGTGCTGTATATTGACCCGGGCTGATTACCCCGCCGCCGTGCACGCGAGCCGAATAGAAAAGCCGAAAAAAAGAAGCAGAGATGCATGCAGAGCTGTGTGAGCAGAATCTCCAATCAGACGCTTCGGAAGAGGACGGAATTGGAAGGGTGGGGGAAGGAAAAAGAGAGAGAGGGAGTGTGCGTTTGGGGGGGATTTCTCTGTGGGAGAGAGAAAGTGAGAGAGAGAGCGCAAACAGGAGGAGGGGAGGGCTGTGTGTGTGTGTGTGTGTGTGTGTTCGCTGAAGTGAGCGCGTGTGCGCGCGTGTGCATTGCTGCAGTAAGGAGTAGAGGGGGGATGACTGCAGTTTCTCGGGCTGATGGAAGAGAGCGTGCCGGAGACGTTCACACGCCGTTGAAACGTTAACCCCTAAGTGCCTCGCTCATTGAGGATTAAGACCGAGGAGAACACCGCAGTCAGGTGTGTGCGGCTCTTGAACGTGCTTTTTGCAAAAACGAGGAACCGTGCGGAGCTGGATGGTAGAAAGATTGTTTGGCGGCACTAGAGGGTTTGTGACTTAACCGTGAGCGGTGGAGAGGGAAGCCCATTAGAGTCTGGGCTCTGTGATTAGTGGAGTACTGCAGTGTGATTCATACATTTGTGACTGTTGTTCTCTGCTGTAACTCTTTTCAAGCGGCAATTTGCGTTTATGCTGGTGAAAAGTGCGAGTTGGGAGCTCTGAACCGGAGTTGGTGAGTTAAACCGATGAATTAAGTTTTAATCAGCGGTGCTTTGTTCATTCGTTTCATTTGGCGTTTTTGACGGCTTGTGGGATCCAGCCACTTTATTTGAACTGACCTCTGGTCAGTTTCCTCTTCGCACCACATTGAGGATGGAGTTGCGCGCCGGTCATGGGAAGCTGGTCCCGGAGCTGTGCGCAGGGGCAATGTCAAACGGGCGGGTGGCTTTTTTGCCGTGTCCGTGCATGGGTGCAGTGTGTCTTCCTGACTGTCCCCCTGACAGCTGCTGTGTTTCCCCAAGGGGGAAATAGGAACGACACCCTCCTCTGCTTCACCGATCAGAGGCAAGACAATATGCCGCCGCTCTCCGATACAGCTGCTGTAACAGCACATCGCACAGGGAAAGACAATGGAGAGCATTTAAAGAGGTCTGCGGTTGAGTGTAGAGGAGCGAGAGCTGTCGTCTGAATGCACTTTGTCATTGGGTTTTAACCTTGTATTATGTAAAGGAACGCCGTTAAGTTCACGTGCGCCCATGCGAATCACTTTTGGGCATTTTAAAAGTGGACATCTAGAAAATGATCCACCAGGAAATGTACGATGCCTGGAGGTTGCTCTTGTTTAGATGAGGAGACCTAAGTGAGTTCTCAGTTATGTCTCATTTTGGTATCAAGTTTGTTTCTATGAAATTTCTACAGGCTTAACCTGAATCAGAATCGTCAAAATACAGTACAATAAAAAACGCGGAGGGCATACGCTGCAATTGAGAATTTGATGAGAAATATTTGAGCTCATATTGAAATCTCACAGTTTTGATGGCAGGTGTTGTCTTGGCAAATCTGAGCACAGCTGGGAATAGTGTGTGATCTCCACCGAAGCTGTAGGGGTAATCCCACACATGTCTTTAGGGTTTTTTCCTTAGGTGAACAATTTGAGAGGCAGAAGACTTAAGCAAAGGTCTCCATTTGCTCTCCATTTATGAGTTAGTGATTATATAGGTTGCTAGAAGAATGAAAGGGAACTTCTTTAGATGCTCAGCAGCGCTCTCTCTCTTTCTCTCTTTCTCTCTCTCTCTCGGGATTCTCCTGCAGTAGATGGGGGATCACAGGGAGGGGACATTCTCAAGGACGAATGCTGTGTCATCAAGAGCTGGAGTACAGTATAGTGTGCCACTAAGTGCTGATATGCAACGGGCAATTCAAAGCCATGTTTGAAGCTATGTCTGCTTATACCCAAAGGAAGATGTTATTTCTCAGAGGTTGCTCTTTCATAACTCACAAGATTTGATGGAGTTCTATGTAAGTGTAAGCTAGTCTGAGATGTTTCTCCTAAAATGGCTTAGGAGACATAAAAATAGAAACAAATGAGACAACTGTTAAAGGAGTAGTTTACTTCAAAATTTGCCCCCATTGACGTTCCAGTTGGAATAAAAATTACTATCAAAAGTGAATGGGGGCAAATTTTGAAGTGAACTACTCCTTTTAAACACATGAACGAGTATGGAATTGGGTAAATTTGATGAGCATTGTTTGAGTTCATACTGAGATCATCAATAATATTGACTTTTGATTGCAGACTTTGGCAATCTGAGGTCCGTTTGTGACATTGTTGAGATCTCTAATGGAGATTTGGATCTGTGAGATTTCTCAGGAGACATAAGCAAACGTTTCTATTTGCTCTCCATTTGATCTCATTAATGTCTAGTCGAGATATTAAAGAGATATCATGTGTGATTTTCCTTTCTTATGGCAGCTTGGTGATGCCGGAGGAGGCTAATAAACTGCATTGATGCTGTTTGGAAGTTTTTTTCCAAAGATCAGGGTCATACTGTATGTGTGTGCTAGATTTAGAATATGATACTGAAGCATTGTGGTTTGTGAAGCTTTAAGCAAGATAGCCACTATCCAAGACGGTCACCATGTTCCTAGAAGTATAGGGACAAACCAGAGGAATATTGTAGTGCATAGTTTTTGGTTCATTTAAATACAAACTTTCACCAAAACGTTGTTGGAGAGATAACAAAGGCACAAATCTGAGTAGTCCAGATAGTTTTGGCCTTTGAATGTGTTTTGAAATGTCTGAGTTATTATAAAAGTCAATATGATGTGAGAAATGGCTAAGATTCCTTCTGAAACTCTGAAGTAGTCACATTCGAGGTATTTCTTTCAAAAGACGAAACTGTGAAGCAGGAGGCTTATACAAATGTCCCGTTTGTTTATTGCTCCATTACTGTCTAAAGATATTAAGAGATCTCATTTGTGATTTCCTGAGGCAAGGGATTTTGGGGTGTTTATTTAACTGATGTGATGTTTTCTGTAATTCAATAAAGTTGTTTTGTTTTTTAGCTGCAAAAATATAGTTTTTGTTCGTTCCTGTCTGCAATCCTACTATGTTTAACTTCAAAATATCTCGAATACAGCTATTACATCTATTTTGTAAATACCCTTATAGTCAATTTTAAAAAGTATGG
The DNA here is from genome assembly GCA_006030095.1 of Triplophysa siluroides. Taxonomy (NCBI): domain Eukaryota; kingdom Metazoa; phylum Chordata; class Actinopteri; order Cypriniformes; family Nemacheilidae; genus Triplophysa; species Triplophysa siluroides. Next base: position 846,383 of record VCII01000161.1, read on the forward strand.
TGCTATAAAAACAGTTTCTCTCAGCAGTCAAAGTCTGATACAGCAACCATAAACATCACATAAAACACAGCCACTATCATCTATCATCTCTGTTTCCCATATCCTCTCAGATCACAGTTGTATGTGGTGAAATCTGCTCGATATAAGATAAGTAATGGTCAGTACACTGGATCATACTGTAGATGGCAGGTGGACATTATTTTGTACCAGCCCTTCGGGATTGTGTGGTCAATTCAGACAGATGCAGAAATATAATATATCGAATCTGATTTATGATGAATAACTATCTGCCGTTCAAAGTCTTACTGTTAGTTAGTATTTGCACATCCATAACAGAAGAACAATAGCTCCCCAGACGGTGTCCCCACCAGGCTTCCGACATAAAACAGAAGTAACGATAGTATTTTTTCCAAAACGTGACATATGTAATAGTGAAACGGCTTCTGAAATGAAAAAAAATGACATGGGGCGGGACTTGATTTCATCCATGGAGAACTGATTGGATCGTTGGAAGTTGTGCGTTGATAACAAAATCGAGGGAGATCTTAATGCCAGTTTGCAGTCCGTCGTGGAGGATTACTACCCACCATACTCAACACTGGCACCATCCCATTAAGAAATCTGGGTTCTTGGGGGAAAGCCAAAGGACTTTACCAATTCACTATGTTGTCAATTGCTAATCCTTTCCCAGGCAGAAACGAGTATTCGATAAACCTGACCATACACCATTACCCGTGACAGAAGTGGAGAGTAGTCATTTTGAGGGGGAGGAGCTTAACGTTTTTGATCAAAGATTATTAGGGCACATTGACTTTTTTAAATAATGAGGCGCACAGATAAGTCATTTATAAAAAAAGGAATACAATATTCCATTAAAAAGATGAGATTTGTCAATTCCAATTTTATAGGGACTTCAACCATTATGACTTACCTGGTCAACTAGGTTCAACAGAGATACCTCTTAGAAGCATGGCTAGACGGGTCCTCCAACCAGACTGGCGTCAAACCAGAACTAACCTGCTAAAACCAGTCTCGGTTCATCGTGGATGTTGACGCTGGTTTCTTGTGAAAAGGGCTGTCAGGTCGATCTTCTCTGTGCTGTTACCGCTGACGCTCCGAGTGGTCGTCGTCTGCGATGTGACTGTGTCTCCGACACATGTGAGAAGCAGAAACCAATGAGAAACTATAGTTCACACTCTGATGTATCGAGCGGTCCATGTAACTGATTGGGTAAATGTTTACCACTATAACAGGGTGTGGTTGCTCTGCTGTCTGTCATGGTGCAATGAGAACTTATTGCCCTCCAAAAATACTGCTTAGTCGAAGAGCCATAGGGGCGGCAATAACTTGAAAAAAACCATTTGTAATTAATGAGACAGAGCAGCTTTACACTCAGGACAAAGCATTGAGGCTAAAACAAGCCTGTGAAACATGTGGCAAGAGTCTGATGTACTTTGGTGTAAGACATTCGTTTTACAATAGAACCGATTTTTTGCATTTAGAAAGAAAACCTTCTTTCAATTCATTATTTAATGCAGTTCTTAATCTGAGATTTGATTTTGCATATATGCCATGTGAGACATTTTTCAAGAACCAAAATGTCAATCCTCCAGGTTTGTTTATGTGTCCATCTTGGCCAAAGTGCCACAAGAAAGCTCAGTAGTAGCAAAAAGAGAGGCCTGGAGCCACGGTATGTGCAGAAAACACTCATTTTCATCTCACTGAGCTTAATCAGAAAAGATTTCAGTGGAAATGTTCAACCATCAGTTATGAAATGCCCCAAGACGTGTTTCTAATATGGAGAATGAGGAATGCTCAGATTCAGGGACACTGAGTGGTCTTGTGTCTGTCCTTGTATTCACGGCCAGATGATTTATATGTACTGTTTTTTTTAACCATGGGAATTCTTGTTCGTTCATTGTTCTGTCCTCTGCCTTATTTCAGTCATGATCGGTGAGGCTCAGCCCTTCAGCACTATCATTAGCATTACAGTTCATGTATTCCTGTAGAACATCCCTAAAACAATAGTTATTTTACTTTAGGACTTGATAGTATTGGAGCGATTTCGTAAAACATAGCTGATCTTTATAAGTGCTATAGATTTTCTACACAATATGCAAATATTCTAATTTAGCCAATCTAGGCCAAGACTTAGTCCCATAAGAAAGAAAAATACAGAAGAGATTTCATTAATACCTCAATTATTTCTCCTAGACATGGATGAGATTAAATGGAGAACCAATTGAAAAGTTTTGCTTTTTGATTGCTAAAGTTTCAAATATTTCTCCTGAGAAAAAGAAATCTTACAAATGTCTCCATTGCATGTCTTCAAAATGGAGGTCTCAACAATTTCACAAATTGAGCTCAGATTTGTCAAGTCTGCAATCAGAAGTCAATGTTATTGAAGATCTCAATATGAACTCAATCATTTCTCATCATATTTACCCAAATCCAGATTAGTTTACACCTACAACCTATATTAATGTAACATATCCATACTGTTTGTGTATTCAAGCTATTGTCTCATTAGTTTCTTGATTTCTAAGCAATTTAATAAGAAAGAGGAGCTGAAGTCATTACCTACACGATTTATAATGGGTATAAATTACAGATGTATAATTTAAATAATATTGTTGCACTTTTATTGGTATGAAATCTTTTCTAGTATTGTACCCTGTGCAATGTGCTTCAGGACCCCCGTGGTCCTGTACATGCACCCCTGCTGTAGCCTTTCATACTGTAAGTGAATGTGACTTCAATTTCTATTATTTTCAGTCTTCCTGCATACATCCATAGTAATGGAATAGCTGAGAGCAGGAAATCCAGCTCAAGTGGAAGATTGCTTGTATTTATTTTCGTTGTGCTTGTTTATATTTGTTCCCAAAATTGAAGTGAGCTGATTGAGGTGGCATTTAGATTTTTTCTCTGCCGAAAGTCACTGCATTTCTTTTTTCTTTCTGTCGTATTTGCTTAATGTTGGAACATGTTGTTACTGTGTGCAAGTGGCACAGAAATATGCTCTTCTGGTGAGTCCCCGATACGGCTCCAAGTCTCAGAAGAATGAATGCGCCCTACTTTAAAACAGAAATGTATACATTGTGCAGATGCTTTTATAAATATTGATCTACAAACCTTTTTGTTTCTACCAAGTTGAGCTTTATTGTACTTTATATTACAAAACAAGAATAATTTGAATACCTAGATAATTACCTTGCATTTAGTGTCTAGCATAAAAGATCTTTACTGTTTTTGTTTCTGTAAATGTGTGAGATGCAGTTGAAGCAAGCGTCCATCTCTCCTTTGCTCTCTCTCTCTCTCTCTCTCTCTCTCTCTCTCTCTCTCTCTCACCCTCTCTTTCCTTCTCTCTGATTTAGTGTTTCATTTTCTTGTACAGCGCGGATAGAGGAAAATATAATTTAATATCAGCAGTAAGCCTTCTGCAAATTTTTGCCTCTTTAAATATTTACATGGCTACATGGACATATAATATAGCACCTGTGTGTTACAATAACAGTTTGTGTGGACATTTCCGAACGATTTGTTTTGCGAAGCCATCTCAATGCAATGCTGGCATTGCAATAAGGCCGTTCTTGAATGAAAAAGTAATGCAAAATATATTGAACCCTGACTAGCAACCTGTGTGTAAGCATAGCGAAGCACCCTTTCTTATTTAAGTCTAAAAGGCACGCAGCAGCAAAACAAAGTTAGGATGAAAGTGAGGAGAAATCTTGAAAATAATATTTTGAATGCATTATGGCGTTCGGTGCAAGTGAAAAAATATGAATTATGACAGTGTAAACTGTAAACAGAAAGTAAAATGTGATGCAAAGTCATTCATAAATCAAAATAAATAAGCATTTCTGCCCCGTCAGCAGCACAGAATACAATAATTTGAGTGATTTATGCGAGTGATTTTGTTTAAGGTTGAAGTTGGTCAGCCGGAGCCTGCTTGCTTGTTAATTTAATTGTAGAAATGTAATTAGTGAGAGCTATTGCTCTTTGAGGCGACCATTGCTGGGAAAAGCCTCAGGTCTCGAATTGTGCTACTCAGAATCACACACACATCCTGATCTTGTTTCAGGCTTTTCATTGTGATCGAGCACTTTAAAATCCCTGCGTGTGATGCAATAACGTGCAACTTTGATAAATGATCTGGAAAATGTTTTGGCAAAATGAAAAATTTGAGCTTTGGTACAAGCTCAATGTGATGCAGGAATAATGCAATTGGCACCTGTTCACATGAGATCTGCTTTTTGGATGATCATATGATGTATTTTTTTCATGAATCCGACTTAGACTATGACTAGCTGGTTTGTACAATTACCTTATTATAGTTAGTTAGTATTAGAAATGTGTCTGTTTGTTAATCTTGTGTTGCGTTGTGACACCTCAACTTGAACTTGCAAAATGAGTCACAGGCACACAACATTTATTATTGTCTAGTTCTTTTATTTGTTTCGTTGTCACAAAGTGTTATTTTGGACTAAAGTATAAAGGTTTGGATGGTTAACCAAGGGATAAAGGTTTTTCCCTGCTGGTAAATGTCACAACTACAATATCCGGACCAAAAAAGCATCTTTTTAATTGACAGCCATGTAAAATATATCCGACATTTCTTAAATGTTTTTTGGAGGGCTCTTAATTATTTCCCCAACAGTGTTTTCAATCAGTGCCAGCATTTTTATCATATTCACAGAACTGTCTTGGCCCCCCCATAATATTTTGTTCTAATAAAGTGCAAACATTTAATATATATAAAAAACACAGCCTTTGTTTTAAAGGGGTCATAATCACACGGCTAAAACGAATATTATCGTTTGTTTTAGATGTAACGGAATGTGTATACACGATTTAAGGTTCAAAAACGCCGTATTTTCCACATAACATGCATGTTTGTATCTCATCTTTGCCCCGCCTCTCTGAAACGTGCAGATATTTTACAAAGCGCATCGCTCTGAAAAGCGAGGTGTGCTATGATTGGCCAGTTAACCAGTGCGTATTGATTGGTCGAATACTGCAAGCGTGTGACGGAAATGTAACGCCTCTTACCATATTTGGAACATCAGGTTCCAAAGCAATTGTACTGACAGGTACGCCCAACTTACTTGCGGACACATTTGGGTGGTCTTGGTCAAATCATACCACGAACTGACGTTGAATTGTGGGGGTGTGGTTACACGAGTCGTTTCAGTCAGGCCTGGGTGAGCATTCGCTTTTAGATAGATCTTTAGTTTCAACATATTTTTTGCAATTTAACGTGTCTAATGCATGCATGGGCAACTTATAACACACCAAAGACACAGAAAGACACGTACAGTATTTGCGCCATTTGACTGTAATTAATCACGGACTACACTCCCCATAATCCTTTGCACCCCTTCATCACCATGATTACACCTGCACCTTATCGTCATTTCCTGGTCACTTTATAACCCATGTGTTTTGTCTTGTCAATTGTCTGGTCTAGTTGTGACTGTTTAGTTGTGCTTTATGTGTTTGTGTAGTGCCGACCTCTAATTACGGTTTAACCTGTGGATGAATTGTTAACCTGTGGATGTATTGTTACCCATAGATGTTAACCTGTGGACCCCGTGTGTGGCATCGTCCTTCAGTCCCGTGAAGTGTTACATTGACCCCTTTAAGAAAAAATTGGTACATTATTTTCTATCAATGCTTGAATGTTGGTAAGTTTAAAAAGAAGCTTTTCTCCAGATAATATTCAGTGCGATGATTCTGAATGACAATAAAAGCGAAGAGTATTTGCTTGTTTTTGGATGCATAGATGTATCTGTACTTTTCCAGAAGATGCAAAACAGCATCCCCTGTCTTGTAACAATGAAAACATGGAAAGCAATAACTTGTGATTCTGAATGAAGCGAAAGCATGGCATCGTACATGAGAGAAAATCTTGTCAATGGCTGGAAAAGAGTTAAAATCATGAAATGAACTAGAAGGCTTTTCTGTCTGTCAGGTGGAAGGGACATTTTATGTTGCCCCCCCAAAAAATCACTTTCAATGGCATTATAAAGAAAAAAAATGTACGGTGCCTGTTGAACTCCATTATAAAACGGCCCTCGTATCACATTTCTCTTTCTGTTTGACAGCTATAAAAAGGCAAAATTCATGACTGGTTTTCGGTCAGCCATTGAAAGCGCTGACCCAACAAGTCCAAAGGAATTATCCTGCTGAGCCTCGGCATCACCGGTCACTATGTTTCATTTCTCACATCGATGAGCCCACGTTACTGAAAAACCAGCTCGAATTAATCCCACCATAAAGAAGGAAAGCTGCAAGCTAATGTACAGCCACCACTGTAACTGTGTTGTTGTGTTCAGGGCTGAGATGAGGTGAAAGTATTTTGGTAGTTTTCTCACGTTGGGGATAAAGTCCTGGCAGACGGCTGTGGGTAGGGACTTGGAGACTTGTTGTGAGAGCCAGTGAGGATGCCAGGCCTTGGTCCTTTGACTGTGATGTTTTAAATTATCTGTCAGCTGGGGACATCTTGAAGAGATGCAGTTTTCAGCAAGACACACCCAGGGTTATGAGCCAGAAAGACGCTGACCAGTCTCCCAACCAAGTTATTAAGTACAAAGAATGAAATGATTACACAGAGACTACAGGTGCGCTCTTTTGTTTAGAACACTTAGCATCTGTCTTCTGTTCCAAAAGTCCACATAAGCTAATGATATGTCGTTTTTAAAGGGCTGCCCAATGATCAATCACATCCAGAATAAACGTTTGTGTTTACATAATATATGTCTGTCTGTGCACTCTGCATATTATTTTGGATGCATAAACACATAGATGTACACACACAAGCATACAGTATATTTGGAAAAGGTTTGCAAGTATATATGAAGAGTTTGGTTCCAAAATGAGATAACTCTGTTGATATTTATCAATCTGCAGTTGGTTTGTTTTGATTTAAGCCATAATAACTCAAAAAATTACAGCTAACTAACACAATAAAACAATTAAAACATGATAACATAATATAAAAGTCATTTTGGAACCAAACTGTTCATATATTTATATATTATTTAAACATTTAATTCTAAACATGTGAGCTAGCCACACCCATATATTTACATATCGTGGTATACACAGACATCTAATTCTGTCGCAAAGGTATATACAGTAGCTTCATACCACCCAGCTATATACTGTGTCTGTAATGTGATTCTTCAGTCACCCTGAGGCTCTATTACGCGTTTGGCGTAAGAGGTGATTTTACAATTAAGAAATGACAATGATATTGATCTGTTGAAATCTGGGCAGGTTGTGATGTTGTGATCTTTGTGTGGCAGCCTAGTGCTTGTGCGTTTCTTTTCTTTCTTATTCTAGTCATCTTTTATACTAGAAAGGGAGGAGCTAAAGTGAGTCTGCCAATCTATGTGATGATTAAACTCGTACTGATTGGCTAATATCTAAATGATGCCACGCTGGCACAGGAACAAGCAGACATCATGCAGCCATAATAGATGTAATTAAATCACTGTAACATCAGGGTGTGTTGGACTAAAATCAATGTCTAACACAAGCTACAATGTCAAACTTTATTCAAGTCGAATTTTATCCATACAAGGACACAAAACATTGCTTTTTGAGCTTAACTGTACACAATTGATTCTACAGAGACCACCCACACCACCAAACGTTTGGCAGGAACACAATGAGAGCCTCCAAGAGTTTTTGTGTTTTGTTTTGCCAGGTTTGTCTTGTGTGTTATGGGCAGATATATTGTGTAACACCACATATGTAATGGAGGACGATGATTATTATTATTTTATTTCTTTGTTGATTTGTGCTATTTCTATTGTGCCGGGGGTGGACAAGCCACCTGTCCAGGTTGTGTCCCAGCTAACATTCATGATGCTGGAATTGGCTCCAGCTTTTCCCATGATCATATGCAGGATAAGCAACAAAGAAAATGGAAGGATCATTTTGTGTTTTTAATTTGTACCTTCTTTTAAAAACAATGAAGAGCTAAATCATCAAATGTGACCCTGGACAACAAAACCCGTCTTATGGGTACATTTTTAGAAATTGAGATTTTTACATCATCTGGTTTGATCAGAGGCACTGTAGCAGGCCATCCATCAAGTTTTTATATATTAAGGGCAGGACATTTACACAATATCTTCATGGAACATGGTCTTTACTTTATATCCTAATGATTTTTGGCATAAAAGAAAAATCGATAATTTTGATTTTTTTGGGCTTTTACTACAAATGTTCCCGTGCTACTTAAAATCCTAATCCAGGGTCACTAATTACAAAAACATGTCAAGATCAAATTCAAAATGTAATAATAAACAACTAGTTATTTATGTTTTGCATCAATGTAATTGGGTTGGTTTTAAAACAATCAATCATATTTTTTTGTTTGTTTTGTGACATTATTTTAATAACAATTTTATTCAATTTGTAAACACGTTTCGTTTCAAAGAAATGAAAAAAAAAAATTCACCCTTAAATATGGCCTTTTTACTTTAAGCAAAACTTTTCATATTTCATTTCATATTTCTTTTCTTTATTTGACCCAGGGTTGACTCAGATTCAGTGAGTCTAGGGATCATTCTGGACTGCAGCATTCTTGAGAAGCAAGAACTGCAGTGAATACAAACTGTGTGGATTGTATAGAAAGAACTCCCACACGGCACAAGACAAGTTTGGCAGATGCCCTGAAGCAATTATCATTATGGAGTTCAGCACTCATATCCAGTCGGATCGCTGAAGGTTTGATTTGCTCTGCCAAATGAACCAGGTCCATTCTGCTCCTTCTGTTCCTAGATCACTGTTTATTTGTGCCAGCTAAAGCTTTGTGTAAATCAAATGCGTCGTTACAGCCAGCAGGCTGGAATGCAGAAAAGTTTTAGTCGAAATGACAAAATAGTTACATTTGGCGTTATCATTGTTTCATATTGACCAAGTGGAACTGTGCAAAGCAAAAACTCATGACAGTAAGACAGGCTCAGTACATATATTTAAATGATCTGTAAATATAAGTAAGTTTTGTTATCACTTTTGCAATCATCAGTAGATATCACATTTGTGATTGTTAATATCATATTTGCGCGCATCAGTTAATAACATTTGTGATCATCAATAAATATAATTTGGCAAGAACCAGTCATATTTGTAACCTTCAGTAATATAATATTTTGGATCATCTGTAAATATCACATTTGCACATGTTAATAAATATCACATTTGTGATAATCAGAAATTGTCACATTTGGGAACATTAGTAAATGGCACATTTATGATCATTATTAAATACTACAATCGGGCCATGAAACAGTTTGTAGAAACCGCCGCTAGAGGGCGCACGATCGAAACAACAACAATGCTGTAGCTTGATGACGCTGTGAAGGAGCGCGGAATGATGGGATCTGTTGTCTTCAACTCCACCGCTGATGCCCATCAATCAGACGGGAATGAGATATCATGTTAGCGGATGAGGTAACGTTTTATAAATGTTGCGTATAATTGTGGTCCATAAATAAGGGACTGCTCGAAAAAAGCTAGTGGCTTGCTAGACGATTTTGTCGCATTTGTCCACGACACTGTTTTCTGGCGGTTCTATGTCATGAAAGGCGGTAACAAAGGGTAACGCGGATATGACGCCATTGACAGGCGACTGCACGGCCCCGATCCACTGTTTAGAATGGCGATTTTCCCACGATTTACAAGTAGTTGGAAACATTTGAGATATTGTAAGTACTCAGCTGAACAAATTATATAATACTAGCCTAGTGGTTTTGGGATATTTAACTGCAAAATTCTTACAAACTGCAGCTTTAATATCCCATCAGTAAATATCACAGTTGACAGCATCAGTCAATAAAAAATGAGCATTCTGCAATAAATATCACATAAATATCATAATTGGGGATCACCAGTATCACATTTGCGAGCAATCAATAAATGTCACATTAGCAGTAAATATTCACTAAATATCACATTTGAGATCATTAGCGAATACAACAGTTGCAAACATATGTAAATATCACATTTAAGAAATTTGGTCAATTTAACTTTTGTGATCATTACTAAATATCACATTTGGGAATATCACTAAATATCACATTTGAGACCATCAGTAAACATCACAGCTGGGAGCATCAGTAAATATCTCTTTTACTATCATTAGTAAATATCACATTTGGGATCACCATTAAATATCACAATTGCAACCATTAGTAAAATCACATTTGTGAGTATCAGTAAATACCACAGTTGAGATTATCAATGAATATCACATTTGTGGCCATTATAGTACATCAGTGGCAGATGTTGCAGAATACAGTTGTTTATATTGCAGATTTCCTGCGTGCTGCGATGCAGTTTAATTACATTACATTACATTAACATTGACCTTCCTTTGTTCTTAAATTAACTGTGTTTTATATTGTGCATAGTTTTAATTCATAGAATGTAAATACGAACCATTAATTTTGAGCTTATTTTCAGCAGTTTATTTACGTTTGTGTTTTATATGTATATTTGCCCTTTACAATATTATATATTGCTTAAATGTCACAGATATAACAAAATTCACAGGATCATTTTAATCAGGTGGTTTTAACCAGTTTTATGGATGAGGACAGAAAATAACAGATGAGGAGAAAGTAAAAGTTAAACCATAGCATGGTCGGATAACATTTGGATAACATCCATGTTAATGAATGAGACATTTATATAGCGCTTTATTGTTTATTGCTGTACACCAAAAAGAGCTTTACAATCCTTTGAGGGAGGTCTCTCCTCACCCACGACCCGTGTGCAGCATCCACTTGGATGATGCGACGGCAGCCACAGTACAACGTCCATGTTAAGACATACTTAGCACATAAAAACACCACAGATGAGATTTACTCGGGTTGTTTTTAATACTACAATAGAATGCATATTGGAGCAACGTATCTATGTGAGAGACATCAACCAATAGGCAGAATACAGACATAATAATAATTTGCAGCAGTTTACAGTCAAGCTTGTGTCTGTTACCAAAAGAACATTCCATTGGCATAATCATTCTTCTCAATGGGAAGTGTGGATGGGACTGTTATTGCCGAAAATGTAACTGAGAAAACGCATCGCAAAATCCCAAAGCTGCTGTATTCCTTTTAATTGTTCACTTTTATCAGAAGCATATAGCCCTACAAGGTAAAAATGAAAATACATGAATATAAAAAGCTCTGAATGTGCTGTACTTTCATGTGTTGTTTACTTGTACAAAGCCCATGTTACAGTGTTAATGCAAACTGTCTCTCATAACTTACGTTGTTGCGCTTGTCATTACATCACATGGCAAATCTATGGCCTACACTCCAGTACAGTAGGTGGCGCATATGCACCTCAAACGTAAGTTGCCAGCCACCCGCCATTGAAAAGGAACAGAAGAAGAATTATCAATGATCGCGTCAATATGGCGTACGACAGTTGGATAGCATTCATACTACATCTATTCAGGCAAAACAGTATGTACCCATTTAGCCCTCGTGAAGTAGGTACTTACTGAAATCGAGTACCTACTCATTGAGTATGCCATTTCGAATTCTGCCAGTATCTGTCTCGGTTCTTCTCACTATTCCTCGACTTTGTTTTCAAAAAGCCGATCTGTTGTATCTATATGTTTACTTTATCTTATGTATTTACAACAAGTGTGCTGGCAGTGGCACCTATAAAACAGCAGGAGAATGTCAGAGAGCTTTAAAATCACTGTGAGTGCAGTGAACATAATGGCTCTCATAAAAAGCAAAGTGTCTGTTGTCCTCTGAGCGGCATGCAGTCACCCCCAGAGCAAAGACACGGACACAAGATTCTCATTTACTTCATATCCTCCCTCTCTCTCTGCAGTCTATCTCTATCCCTCTTTTGCTGTGTATCTCTCTCTCTTTCAGTAGAAAGCAGGAGGATAAATCTCCATCTCAGGGAGTCCAGTGATCATATCACTGTGTTAAACACACACACAAGACCCTCCAGAGTGTGGAGAAGAGGTGAGAGGTGGCAAACGTTGCCTTCCATTTTAATTAAGGTCCGGTTTCAAACATTGTCAGCGACGGGAATAAAATGGGGGGAACAAGGCCAAACAACAACAAACAAGTACAACTGATTTGCATTTAGACGTTACATAGCCAGGTGTAAAGTATAACAAAAAATTGCATTACATTGCATAGATGGTGTGCACGGATAAATCATTTATAATAATCTGTGTAAAGTACTTTGAATTTTCCCATTTTTATTTCATGGTTCACTTTAACTGTTAATTTAATAGATTGCATCTCCCACAATCTCCAGTTTTGGCATTATGTCTAAAAACATTGATATCCTGAATGGTGATTCTCTTGGCTTCTTATATTAACACTTGTAATTAAAGGTGTTGGACAGTTAGGGCCACTTGTGTTGACAGACGGCACAAAGACATTTCTCCCAAGCTGCTAATCTGCCTCGTGTTTATTACTTTACGCTCCTTTGGAGGATTAGCAACAATTTGTCTGTAATTTTCTCTCAGGTATTTATTCATTGGGAGCGCCTGAGCCATTTTAACACAATCATTTGTCAGCCAGTTGAAATTACCTTGGGATTGTTTAATTAGCCAATTTCCTTAGATCACAGGTCTCTCTGTTTTCACCATGAATAAGTCATATTATATAATTGGACAGCTGTAGGTTGGTTACAAGCTGTTTAAACAAATGCATTATTTGTCAGTATTTGTTTAATCTTGAAATTGATCCAGACTCCGAGTCATTCTGTAAATATGTTGAAATTGAAGGTTATAACATTGCAAGGTCTTTATGAATCCATGCAGAGGAGGAGTTCTTGTTCTGATATTCTCAGGTCTTTGCCTCTGTGTCCTTGCAATGTCCACAGTATTTTGGCCGCAAATTAATTTATCACATGGTAGAAGAAAGTATGTGGAGGCCAAATTTGGCCAGTGAGTTATGGGCGGCAGTGATTTATTTGCAGTGTGGAGAATTAAAGGTGTCAAGAATTAAGAAATACATTTTAACCTGAGCTTTTGTCATATAAAAGCTCATCGTATTTAAACGAACATCCTGTAAGTGTCAGAACTGAAGACGTCCTTGTTACTGAAACTACAACTTTTATTGACACCAGGCCCAGTGAACGCCAGGTCCTGGAATGTAACTATCAATGACATCATTGATAGGTTGAACACTGCCTCCACAGAAGAGACTCCTTCTCTAGACCCGCCCACTTGTTCGCGAATGACCTAAGCCGTGTACACATAGTATACACTCCCGCATTTGTGATGATTGACAAATTGGTAACCATAGTGACATATTTTTCGGCTAAAGATTCGTTTTGTCCGTCAGTTTAAACTAAACTGCTGAAAAGCGCTTTTTAATAACGAACATGGCAATACTGCAAAAGAGCGCTGTGTGATGTAGCCTTCCGAGCATAAACACAACACAGCGCTCTTTTGCAGTATTGCCATGTTCGTTATTAAAAAGCGCTTTTATACTTGTTGTTTGGTCTTAGATCAAAAAGCCTCGGCACTTAGGTCTTAATAAATGGTCAGTTGGAAATTTTTAGATTTTTTGGTCTTATAAAATGTATAAACAATTAGCATTTTAAAATTTATTTTCTTCTTGTCTTTATTTTCTTTTTTTTTCTTTGAAGATCTGGCAACCGTGTATCTTTAGCGAAGGGCTCTCGAGAGCTTATGGCCCTGTATCCTATGTGCAAAAGTGAGGACTTCTTTCACTGTTATTTTAATTAAGAGTGACCAGGCAACAAACATGCAACATATTGTGCAGCGCCTGGTTGTGGAAGAACAGTGTCGTTTCCTTCGGATTCTGATATTAGGAATGTGTGGTTGAAGTTTAGAATGTGTGTAAAACATTGAGATTTTGTTCGCTTCATTTCACAGTGGATTCCTTTGTAAACAAGGCACGTCGCTGCTGGATTTGCAGAGAGACTGAGATTAAATAGCAATGCTGTGCAGTCAATATTGAATCCGACCAAAATCTTATGTGAGTAAAATATGTAAGATGCGTCACTATTGCTTTGTTAGAGATCGCTTTATATGTCCTGATCATGTGTAACCTACGTGTCTAACCAAGTTTACAGAAGACTCCGACTAAGCACGTAGCTTGTCAAACAGACACACAGAAATGAACATCACAGTGAATACTGATGTCTTTTGGAACTGTTATCCAATCATAGCAGTGTGCTTTGATTCCAAGTCTTCAATGCAGCCCCCCTTAAAAACAAAGCTTTTCTTGAGCCGGCCTCAAGACCAGGGTAGAAAATAGCCTATTTCTTATTTTTTATAATGTTTTTGAATGCAAAAACCACATGAACGTCATAAGTTGACCTCGGACAACAGTATAAAATAATAAAAAATCCAGTTCATGACACCTTTAAGAACTTTATAATAAGTTTAGGAACCAAGCTGCCATACGTATATAGGCAATGTTGATCAAGAAGGCAAGTTTCACATTCAGCTATATGTTCTGAATTCATCATTTTGCTTGTGTTGACACTATGCAGTTCACTATTAAATGAAAATTATGTTAGCGTTTACCACTCTTACGTCATTGTAAACCTGCATGATATTTTGAAGAATGTTGTACTAAACCAACATTGTCCCCCATTGACTTTCATTATATGAACACAGTAATTTCTCAAAATATCTTCTTTTGTGTTCGACAGAATAAAGAGTCATACACAGGTTTTGAATGACACTAGGATGAATAAATGATGACCGGATTTTTTGTTTTGGGCCTGTCCTTTTAGTTTTGTATGCTGAATAATGTTGGCAATGTGATGGGTCTCCATTTGAAATCTGGATTTAGTTCCTGTTATGTTTTTTAAAACAATTTATATCTTTCACAATTTGTTGTGCAGCAATATTTTTTCTTTTTTAAAGATGTTTAATTATTTAAATTTGTGGGCCTCAAAAGGGTACCTTGTAAAGACATAGTAAGCAGTAAAATAAGCCAAAAGAACCTAAAATCAAGATATGTCTTAGTTGTTGTTTTTATCACAAATATAGATCTTTATAACAAGCTCTAGAATATTTTTATTGGGTAGAAATTGTAAGTGGGTGAACCTTTCAAAACTGTTGTGGATAATAGTGGGATTATTCAGCTGTTGTGTAAGAGAGAGAGTGCTGGGTGCATTTGTGACTCACAGTGGCTGTTTCCATTGTTTTCCGTCTGTTTTCATCTTCTCTTTAGTGAAGCTCCTCCTGCAGTGTATCTGTGGAAAACTCGACTTACGCAATGTCACATTGCATAACGGCAGCGTAGCGCAACTCTGCCATGCCTTTTCAGAAAAGGAACGGGTCCTTGAATTATAAAGCGGCTTATCCCGTGAATTTTGTCAGCTTCATTAAATTATTCACGCGCTGCAATGGGTACAGACAGGCTCTTACCCGCTGGAGCAGAGAATTGATGCTTGGAAATTCAGAAATCCTTTTTTGTTTGCCTATATCACAGTGTTTTTAATAAAATGGGAGGGCAGAGTCTCCTTTCCTTTAGTTTATCTTGTCTCGTGGAGTGGGTAGCGGGATTCACATAGTCGTGTAGAAATTGAATTGCCACTTTAGTATTTTCAGTGAGCAAAAACTTCAGAGCTGCATTTGATATTTTACATTACATGTGACAAAATAGGTTAAACACTTTTTTTAATTTTAAACATTTACTTTATATTTACTTATCCTTCCGATTGTAACTAGCTTTAATTGAATAAATTCGTATTAATAATAGTTTACGTCTTGACGTGTTTGACATGCTAACATTTCTATGCGTGTTTATGTATGCTAATTATAGTGTGTACAGTTTGTACGACCTCATATCAAAGTTGCAATCTGTAACTTTTGCCTGTATATCGCCCCCTCTGCAACTTAAAATTGCAGGTTACTTTACATAACTTTATGTGGGTTAAGATTAGATGATGTAAAAGTGACATTTCCTGCAAAGTTGTAAAAGGAAAAATAAAAAAATTATGAGTTGCAGCTTTAACATGTCTTCATGAAAAATGTTGCTCTCAAAAAATATTTTATCACACTGCAAAACCATTTAAATGAACTGGGGTAACTTGTAAGGTTTACTTGTTATATGTTGATTTGAATTAATGTCCACTTTCATTTGTCAACTTAATAATAAAATTCAACTTGCTGACAAGTACTACGTCGCCTTTCACATTATCAGGCATGTTTTGATAGTCAAGAAATCAGACAACGTGACATTACGTTGACCGTCATCACTCCCTCAGTAACTGATTATGTCAGCAACATTTGCATGTTTGATGGGGCGAGTAAGTCATTTCATTCAGTTTCCATTGAGGACGGTGTATGTTGCAGAGCCAACACAACATGAAGTGATTCATTAGCATATCATCACACCCATGTCATCTTAACTTTGTTTTTGTCCTATCAGGGTTTCTGTTGGTGTAGCTATCAAGCATGAAGTGGAATTTGTTTAAGAAGAAGCCTGAGGCCATGGTGGGCCCCGAGCCCACCGGAGCCAGCGCCTTGACTATGGCTCCGACCGTCTTCACACCCACAGACAACTCTACCGAGCATCAGGGCCCAGTCAGCAAGAATGACGTCTTTGGTGACATCAAAAACAAGTTCCTCAATGAGATGGACAAGCTGCCACGTAAGTGATTGACCACTGGTGGATTTAAGCAAAATATTTATTGTACAAATATCATTTAGAATCTTCTTCAATCCACAGCTATGACCGTCAAAATCTTTCAGTTGAGTGGAGTATTTCAGTTGTGTTGATGTTATTTACATAGTATAATTGTTTCCTTTTAGACCTTATTAAAGGTAAAAATAGACTCACATTGACGTTATGACATATCTAAGAATCTTAACTACCTAACAAATCACTGTGAACACTTTAGAAACCACCTCATAATGCATTGGCAACCTCTTTAAAACACCTTAGCAACCATATAGAAACACCCTAGCTAGCATCAAGAACTCTCTGGCAACTGCCTAGCAACAAGAAACCACCCAGTAACACCCTATAAGAGAGCTATCTAGCAACACCCTGACAGCTCCAGAAACAATATAACAATATATCTATATATAGATAATATCTGATAAATAAATAAATAGACTGCATCTACGTATTTATTTATCAGATATTATTTATTAGAATGATCTTGCTTGTTCTATAAACACCATGCACTGTGTTGTGTTTTACCTTTCTGTGTTTTTCTTATTTGCTCCTGTAAAGCTGCTTTGGAACAATGCACATTGTGAAAAGCGCTATATAAATAAATTTAATTGAGTACCCCAAAAATCACTAACAACCCTAGCAGCTGCCCAACACCTCTAGCAGCAGATTAACAACACCGTGACAACACCCAAAAAAAGACCAAAAACACCCTAGCAGCTGCTTACCAATACAGTGACAACACCCATAACACCCTAGCAACACCCTGACTACACCCAGAACCCTCTAACAACACCCTGACAACACCTAAAACACCATAGCACCTGCCTAACAACACTCAGAGCAACCTTTCATCTTACTTGTGAACTTGAAACTTTTAAAACTATTTAAAACTTTAAAGCAAGGTAAAAATTGCTTTTCTAGTTGTCATTAGAAAATCCCTAAAGCTATGGCTACATTTAAGTTACGATCCCTTTCTGTATCGATCAAAGGGTAACTCTCATAGTGGCCCTGGTCAAGCAAAATTGTCTTTTTCCAGCCCGTGTTCTTGCATCATTCTTTGTCTTTCTTTCACTTTAAGTGCCTCCCTGGGCCATCATTGCCATCGCTATCGTAGCGGTGGTCCTGATCCTCACCTGCTGTTTCTGCATCGTTAAAAAGACCTGCCTTAAAAGAAAAAAGGCAAGAAGGGAAAGAAAGGCAAAGGAGAAATGGGAATGAAGAACATGAAGGAAGGAGAGGTATGACCACACAACAGCATTAAAGAGACAGTTCACCCAAAAATGTAATTCTGTCATCATTTACTTACCCTCATGTCAAAACACGTATGACTTTCTGCAGAACACAAAAGAAGTTATTTACAACAGAATGTTAAAGCTTTTCTTTACAATACACTGAAAGTAGGAGTGAGTATGATGACAGAACATTCTTTTTTGGGGGGGTACTATTTAAATCGCGACTATGTAGAGAAAGAGTGAAATTTTAACATTATCCAGACAATTTTCCTCCTGTTATTAAATATTTTAATAGGATTGGATATTTTTTGTTTCAATTTTATAGACTGTGTTTCTACCTCACATATGCTTAATATAGCTTCTAGGTCATGCAAATGGATGGTTGGTATTCTAGAAAGATTTTTTCCGGCATTTAATATTAATGGAATATAAAATATTCAGCACTGTACGTCATTTGCTGCCTGTAAAGCAGGAAAGCAAGAAAGATTTCCCGCCTTGTCATTTCATTTGCCGTGTTCGTATAATTTGGTTTCAAAAGATTGTGTGTGTGCTGTTAATCTCTCTTGTGTTTTTGTGTTAAAAATGGCACATTTTTTAGAGACGGCACAGTGGAACTAACTCTTTGAGTAGTGTATTATAGATGATAAACAAAAAGTTGCAATTGTTTTTAATTATCAAATTATTAATGCTCTACCTTGTAATTGTATAATTTTCCATATGCATAATCTCTAAAAGACTTTTGCAATTGCTGTTTTGTATAAACATGTTCAGGACAGGTTCATTATTTACTATTTTTCATAAAAAATTCAAAAATCTTAACCAATAATTTTGTGATTGGATTCTCAAATGTTATTTATTTAAATTGTTTATGGGATCCATAAGTCTGAAGAGTCTGAAGCTTAGTATTTTTTCTGGTTTTCAAGTACAAATAATTTAAATTTTTTGAATAAATATAGAATTGCTTGGGAAACAAAAGCACGTAAGATACGTCTTGTTTATCTTTAAAACGTATGCATTTACCAAAAACAAGTATCTGCCAACAATGTAAGAAATAAATCAATTGAATTAAATTTGACTTTTTCTTAAGTACTTACTTTATACTTCTTTCTAAAATACTGCGTCTGCCAAATGCATAAATGTAAATGTACTTACTTTATTAAGTATACATTACTTATACTCAATCTTGTTTTAAGCACAAACATTTCTCTGAATACAAGACTCAATGTCATAGGGATTGTTTTTTAAATATTTGTTCTGGAAAACAAGACAAAATACTAAATAAGTATGCATTGCAGGTTGGGCAGATTTGCTTATTTAATTAAAAACAAAATCTAAAATGTTCTTATTTATTATACATTGTGACATTTCTTTGTTTGACATTGTAAAACTTTAAAAGTTCATTTTCATCTTTAAATTACTGCAGTCTCAGACTTTTGCACCCTGCTGTACATGTAACACAATCAGGAGAATTTATTAATTTAAGTAAAATGTGTCATTTTTGATACATGTCCATTAAGTGTGACTTAATTTTCTTTACTTGATTCTGTGAGTTCAATCTCTCCCTCTCTCTCCATTTCTTCATCTCTCTATCTCTCCCGCTCTGTGTCTGATATGTGCTCCGTGTATCTTGACTGTGGTGGACCCGGCTACTCACGGTAGGTGTGAAATGGCTTGCAGTGCCCCTCTCTGACCGCCTGATGTAAGCTCAGACCGGGACAGGGAGAATCGGGCATTGGAGACTGGCTGAGAATGAGATCTTTGGCTTTTATTCGGGTCTTGCGAGCTGCAGGGCTGCTGAGGTTGCTTGAGGGACTAGTTTTGGGGGATTGTTCGGGGAGGGCTCGCATTCCACCGGTTTGACATGCAACCACGAGTAGTACGGGTAATTTTGAACCTAGTGAAAATAAGCGATGGCCCTTTAAGAGTGTATGTGCATCTGGTTATGAACTTAAACTTCATCCCTGCTTATGGAGAACACCAATACACCAATCCTCACTAACATGCATGTTGAAAGGGTGCGGTTGGTGACTTGTCCTCCAAAACCTGCTCCACCTGTCTTATGTCACAAATTGGTCTCTTAAAAGTATATCAGTGTCTAACATTTGATTTGGCAGTACTTTTCTCAAACGGTGACCTCAAAAAAGCAACACACAGACAGGTAGAAACTAGGTGAAGCAGCATTTGAGACAAAGCCCAATGCATGCCCTTCATACAGGCACCAGTGAATGACCACGACTTGACTTGAGAGTAGCTTTTCCGGATGACCCATTGTATGAAAATGAACAAATAATCTTTGTCCTTGCTTTCAAAAATGTGGAGATGAGCCAAAAGCAGAAGTAACCTCTCACCCGGAGACTTATTGCAATATTTAAGTCTGGTTTTATTTCTTTTGAAGGACGCGCGTGTGTAAGTGTGCGAGTTTCGTGTACTTCCTTAAGGGTCCTCTGTCTAATATCCTGCAGAAATGATGTACTTCACCTTTAATAATTCACTGCCCTGTGAATTGAAGTAAACTGAGTTCTCTGTATATCACTTCAAGACCTTTAAAACGTCTACATGATTAATAGCCAAACAAACCATGTGCATTTTTCTAACCGACTCATAAAAGCACATATTACATTTTTGGAACAACAAAAAAATGATGATGAATCCAAATCAGAAACGGTTAGTCCTTACGTTCTGATTCGACCAGAAACAATCGTTTACTGTGTTTGATCTCTCCTTCACCGTATCTTATTTCATCTGCCACCTTTACTAAGATGAATGCGCTGTAACTTAGCATGACTGCCTCCGAATGCTCGATGCAAGTCACTTCAGTTACATACAGTAGGAGAACGGCAACACACTTCATATCAGGAATACTGCATTAGTCATTATTCATCATACTCTTTTAATGCAGGATTGCAAGGGTTGTTCTTCTCTATAGCTATGTTATTTATGCATTTAGCTAGTAATATTTCCAGACGTTGCATTTTGTGGCTTGGCATGCATGAATGCATTTTATCCTGTCACTTAAGATATCAAAAATGGTGCTTTTTTGTCTACAGTATGCGTCATTGAGTGTGTGTGTGTGTGTTTTGTGTGTTCTTCTGGGGGGGGGGTGTTACCGGAAAGGACAAATCCTCACCCCCAGCCTTTTTTGTTCTCTGTCCTTCTTGTGTTTGTGTTTTTTTCCCCAAAGCTGAACAAGACAACTTCACCCATGTAAGCAGATATTTGCTTGTTTCACTTGCATTGGTTTTGAGGCTTCAGAAGTTCTACGAAGTGCATTAAGAGTCTCAGAAAGGCTTGATCTGATGAAACAGACACAGTAGGCTTTAGTAAGGCAATCTCACATGGATGGGCTTGCTGGGGGGTTAAACCATACTTTTTGATCACAGCAGTGTCCTCGAAAGTACTGTCTGTCAACACGAGAATCAGAACCATGTGTGTCAAAGAACATTAATGCTGTACTTCAACTTGTCTGGCAAAGCTTATGATCTTCTGCATAAAGTCTGGTCTGCTTAGCAGCTTATTGTAGCCGAGAACTTAGACACCTAGACACAATTTAATCGGACGCGTGCGTTGGGACTGCAGTTAATTTCCGGTCTGTGTTTGGCTAGTGTCTAATAAGATAACTATTTATATTTAATTTAATTTATGTAAATATTTATATTATTATTTTATTCAGTAATAATTGTATTAAATAAACGATTTGTTTAATTTTGTTGTATGTTCATTTTATTAAATAAACAATTTGTTGAATTGGTCCTGTAGTTTGGTCGCATTTAAAGAAACCATATGGGACATTGACATCTAGTGGTTGAGCTTGGTTTCTTTTGCTTGTTATCCGAAATAATCTACAGGCACTGTAAACAATTTATGAATGTTTACCGGAAGTTAAGGGCAGTCTACGAACACGCGCTGCGCAGTAACGTTTGTTAATGTTGTCACTTTGAATCTATATAAGGACACTTTTGGGGTGTAACGATATATCGTCACATGGCATATTGCGGTACAAAAACTAATTAACAGATGTATCAAAGAGCTATGGTGTTTTGTACAATATGACAATTAATCCTATTACTCTACTGTGCATAAAAATGATAAAAAAAGAAAATAATTTTGGTTATATCTTCAGCTTTTATCTAGGTAGAAGTTATACGTTTTAGTTCACTCAAACATTAGACCGCCTTGTAAAAAAAATTTCATTCATTTTCAATTATGGCACAGGACAAGAACTTTGTGTTAATTACAGAATCATTGTCTGAAATTAAATCACCAACAGAGTAAATGACAATACACGCTAATTGATTCATTTAATTTTTGTGCCATTGTCATTTTGAAGAACCGTGGGGGGGTGGTGTGTTGCTGGAGAGCTTCATTGTGTCTCAGGTGTACACAAAGAAATATGATTTTTCACATCTAAATCTGTATTCTACATTATTTTATAAGCCTCAGAAGATGCAATTGTTCTGTCTTTTCAAAGGACAAAAAACTGAATTCTGTATCTTTCCAATCTTTCGTCAGGTGTAAAACCAGTCCTGTAAATTCAGTAGGTCTCCCAGCCATGAACAGGTTTATTAAATCAAATATACTGTTTCAGATTGAATGTCTTTAACTCCACAAAATAAATGTAGATTGTTGATTCAAATGGTGTCATAAAAGGAAAAGTGAAATCAAGTCATGTTGCTTCTAATGTCATCGCTGCCACAGTTACATACAATAACATCCAGGTGCTTTGACACCTGTCAGACTACAGGTAAGATGGGAACGTGCCAGTTGCTTGGCGACCTTCATTTACTGCCATGGGCTCTGCTCTGATTCCACCCGTAATGCTTGTGTGTCCCTCTGTCTCTCCAGAAACAGGACGATGATGATGAAGAAGATATAGACATGGGAACAACCGAAGAGAAAGAGGAAGAACCCAAAGAGAAGGAGAAGCTGGGAAAACTCCAGTTCTCCTTAGATTACGACTTCTCTGACAACAAGGTTAGGCACATTGTGTTATGACTAAAGATTTACTTTAAAGCGGGCGTAACACACAGGGTTTCTGCCAATCTCATATAAATCTTGAGTATCTATAGAGTAGTATTGCATACTTTGTATCTTCGAAGAGTATTTATTTTGATCACATTTATAAAAGATAGATACAGCTTTACGATTGTTTCCGAAATAATACGGATCGTGTGGGGGGGAGGGGTAGGCTGAACTAAAGCACGTGCGCACCCATTGTTAACAAAACACAGACATCAATTTCACTCACCGCATGCGGTTCATGTCCGGCATCTTTTAGCGCTTGGATGGCTCCATATATCAGTTCTATCTTTTATAAATGTGATCAAACTAAATACTCTTCGAAGATACGAAGTATGCAATACTACTCTATAGGTACTCAAGATAAATATGAGATTGGCAGAAACCCTGTGCGTTAGGGCCGCTTTAAGATAAAAATTAAATCAAAACTTACTGAGCAAGTATATAAAAGCGTTTGCCTTTAAATTACCATGATTCACAACCCTAAATTTATAAAAATAATTTATAATTTTTAAATTGTCTGCTTTAGAAATTGGGAATTTTTTTATGTCATTTGACAACACACATAAAGATTACTGTTACGTAAGCTTGCCTGCAGTTTTATGTTTCAAACAGAGAAGACGATAGAGAGGCAAAAGTTACAGAGTGCAGCTTTAATGATGCTATTGGGACAATTCCAGCGTTACGGATGTGACAGTTTCAGTCAAAATGTATACAACTGTTTATAATTTACTAAATCCCTAATGATAGAGTTGAGACAACCATGAGCAGTTATACCCAAGGGATGACTCTTAATTGTTATTTTAGTTATATTTTCATTTTTATGTGGCCATTTATGAGAAAGTTATGGATGTTCTAAAAGCGGCACTATGAAAAATTACTCTTTAAAGACATCACATGGGTTTTTAAACCACCAAATATTTACATCTCAGCTATCAGTATAAAATGTATGGTAAATATATATTTTTTATGGTAAGGTCAGCATATAATTTCCCTATTAGTTAAATAAAATGATTATAGCCTATTGATAATATTTGATATATTAATCTAGCAGAATGGCTCTCATCTTTGCAATATTTCAGATAAAAAACAATGAATTGACTTTGTATTATGTAGCTGACAGTGGGTATCCTGCAAGCTGCCGATCTTCTCTCAATGGACAGCGGAGGCACCTCCGACCCGTACGTCAAAGTTTTCATTCTCCAGACAAGAAGAAGAAGTTTGACACCAAGGTGCACAAGAAAACCCTCAACCCTGTCTTCAATGAAACTTTCCACTTTAAGGTACAAAACACATTTCGTGTCAAAGTTTGTGTCATGTTATACATTAGTGTATGTGTTGAAACAGGATTCACTGACAGTCTATGGGAATGTCTGGCCTATATAATCGTCCATCTGGCGTAATCCGCAAAGTTTGTGGTGTCATTCGTGTCCTTGGATATTAATAAAAAAGTTTTTTTTTAGTTTTTCCCTCAACCCAAGTATAGCATATTCTGATACTATACTGTAAAAGGTATAACTTAAACACATTGTAAGTCACTTTCAATAAAAGCATGTGCCGATTGCATAAATGTTTTCACAAGTATAGTATTAATGTTACTAGTATAATATGGTGCTACTATCCAGTGCTGTGCAGAGGGGTGGGGATCCCCCTTCGGTCGCACTTTGCGCATCAAAAAGGGCACTTTGGGCAAAGGGGGCAGGGGCTCAAGCACGTCTTCGCCCACGCCTGCTACTATCTGTATTTAACATTAATATTTTTGTGTCTAGATTCCGTTCGCTGAAATGGGTGGAAACTCTGGTCATGTCCGTCTACGACTTTGACCGTTTCTCGAAGCACGACGTGATAGGCGAGGTCAAGATTGCCATGAACAAGGTGGACCTGGCCCAGCCCATCGAGCAGTGGAGAGACCTGGATAGTGCTGAGAAAGAAGAGGTGAAGCAGCTCTTCATCTGTCATTCACTTCACGTAAACCAGAGCGAGCAGCTGTCGCTCGGTGATAGTAATGAGAGTTAATGAAGCTGCACTGTTTTACACCAATAATGTAACGTAACATTACATAACGCTTTTCTGCCTCAATATGTGTTCCTGTTAAAACATGGAGGTTTTGGCCCATTTACACATTAAAGGGGCCTCAAGATAAAAATACGAGTTCTTGATGTTGTTTTTGATCACGAAACATATAAACGGAGAATTATGTAAAAATAAACATTTGAAATGGAACCTCCGTTTTTCTATTTACACACACAGCCTGAAAAACTTGGAGATATCTGCATCTCTCTGCGCTACGTACCTACAGCTGGAAAACTCACCATCTGCATCCTGGAAGCTAAGAACCTGAAAAAGATGGATGTTGGAGGACTCTCAGGTACACACACACCATCTTTTCATTTCTCTGTATCTCTGGAGAGTGGGTGGCAACAAACGCCATATCATTTCCAGATTGCTGCAGAATGACACACAATCACATGTGACCAGGGGTGTAGCCATCATTTCTGAAGTGAGGGTGCAGAAATGTCAAGTGCGGATGATGCGTTTACACTTCATTAAAGTTGTATTTAAGTATTCTACACCCATGTGTGTGACCATATATCTAGATTGGATTTTTCTCTTTTGTCTTTATTATAAGGGTACGGTTTAATATATGCATTAGATGTGCATATTTAACTCATTACTTGGTTCGTAATTCGTCACGTTTCTGGCAGGCGTGCACAGCGGTTTCCTGCACTGCAGCGGCATGTTTGTGTCACAAGTGTGCTTTAGTGCCGGCGGTGGCCATGCAGAACAGATAGGGCTCACGTGCTGACTCTGCAGTCCTCCACGAGTCCCCTTCAGCCCGGCCTTAGAGCTGCTGCCATCTCCTGGCTGATCTGGGAACAGTAGCTGTTTAAAACCCTTTCCAGGCATTAATCTAATAGAATGGTGACGGGTGTGAAACATTACAACAGAGGGCTAGTCTTGAGTGGAATCACAAGTGATTATGGAACATATCCGGTGTGGCTTAGTGGTTAAAGCAATGGGTTGGTGGCTCAAACGTTTTGGTTTGAACCCTAGAGAGTCTCTTTGGATAAACACTTGATTCAAACTAATAAATGTATAGCTTGAATGTGCTGTTAGGTGGTTTGGATGAAAACATCTATACATTTTTAATGTAAATGTAAGTGTAAGTGGGACAAGATGAGCCAATCCAATCTGTAATCTTTTTGTTTGTTTATTTATGTAGTTTTTCCCCATTAAAGATGGTTTTCTTAAACTAATAAACATTTACTTGAGAAGCAAAATGACCTTACATATTACAACTTGTTTTTCATCGAAAATTATCAATACAATACAATGAGTTTTTATTTAAAACCAGAAGAATATTTGCCAGTGGGCTTTACCTTTAAATATTTATTTTTTATTACATTAGAAGAAATATTATCTTGGTTTAAGCCACTTGTCCTGATTTAACAATGTTAAATTGTATGTATTTGTTCTGGAAAACAAGACAAAAATTCTGAGTAAGAAGTTTTTTCCTTTAGATCATATTACTAATTGACTATAACATTATTATTAATATATTATTGATACATTTTGATCTATTTTTAATTTTAATTGATTATATTATTAATGTACGTGTTTATACTAAACAAAATAATGCCAACCTGATCTCATTCGTAACAATTTTGCGATGGGTTTATTTGTATGAATTTTAAGGTGTGAATCCTACAAAACGTACAATTGCTAGAAAAACGCAATACTGAAGACCCATCATAACCCTGCTCCTAACCCTAACATCACTGGCGCAAAAGCAAATCGTACAAAAATGAATGAGAACTTACGAATTTATACGAATTAGCCAAAATTAGCCACATCGCTAAAAAGGTCACGTTTTTGCCGTGAGATTGTATTGATAATGCATACCTTTATGACGAAATGTATATCAAAAGTTATTTCCCTCATCTGGAGCTTAGTGTAAACAAAAATATACAACATGTTTTTAGCTTTACCATCTGTTCAACTGTACGTGTTTACATGCATTTCTGATAAACCTCAACAGATCCCTACGTGAAGATTCACCTTCTACAAAACGGGAAGCGGCTTAAGAAGAAGAAGACCACAGTGAAGAAGAACACGCTGAATCCCTACTACAACGAATCCTTCAGCTTTGAGATTCCACAGGACCAGATGCAGGTAAAGACACTTTCTTCAGCCATTTCAAGTCATATCTAGTCTTCTATGGTACAGACTACAACATCAACTCTCCTCCATAGAAAATCCAAGCCGTGGTCACAGTGCTCGACTACGACAAGATCGGCAAGAACGACGCTATCGGGAAGATCTGGGTGAGCAGCAAAGCGCAGGGAACTGCGCTAAAACACTGGTCCGACATGCTGGCCAACCCGCGCCGGCCCATCGCCCAATGGCATCAGCTCAAGCCCGAGGAGGACGTAGATGCCGAGTTAGCAGCCCTCAATGCCAAGAAGTAATCCTGCCACTTCCCCTTCTCCTTCCTTCCTTCCTTCCCTCCCCGCCCCTCCCTCTCTCTCACTTTTCCTTTCTTTCACTTGCACATCACGTCATCTTAACCAATCAGCACTGAATAACAGCCGTAGGCTATCGGACTAGAGACTAAAGGTATTAGAAGAACACAAATCGAGATAGCGGATCAGGGTTGTGTCTGATCCGGCGAGGAAGCTGAACAAAGACTGTTTCGACTACTATCAATGTTCTTCGAGAAAAGCCCGATCTCTGAGGGTCCTTTGGAGAACAACACAGGGTTTAATTCCAGAGGAGATGCGAGCTCACATTTCAGCACATTTACACTCGAGCATCCAACTGATCATTCCAAATATTTTGCATCGGTGACCAGGGATAGAAAACACTGCCTCTTCCACTGCCTAATTTTAACACATTTCTTCTAGATTCTCTGGTCGTCTAGAGTTCTGTTACGTTCGAGTCTGAAAGGACAGTGAGGAATGATTCGTCATTATGAATATAAAAAATAAACGCAGCAAACATTGGGAAACGGAGAGATGGTTGGACTTGATGCTCCTGACCCATTGAGAAGGAATTTTTCAGGGGTCGTCGATTACACTGCCTGCAAACCTTTTCTTCCATCCTTCAGTTCGAACGGTCAGCCGGGTGGCTGACATCCTAACAAAACCCTGACAAAAAGGAGACAAGCCTTCAAACATCATGATATAAGCAATTCTTAGCTGCCAGGGACGTCTTCCTGTTAGCGTCAGTGTTTTTATCCTTCGCTTTGATTCGTTGTATGTAATGTCTTCTGCCTGAGCACTTTAAATGGAAGTGTGTTTTTGTTGTTGACAGTATTTTCACTCGCGTTCGGGAGGTTGTTGCTCTGATTCGTGTTTTTGATGATCCGGATCAAGTCGCTATGAATTCATTTTTTCGTTTTAATCGATTTTTATTTCACACCAGAAGTTGAGGAAGGCAGGTCACGACAGAGGGCGACGTGTCATGTGTATTTACTACACAACTTACCAAACCGCTGAACCTATTTGCACTACTTTCTGTAGATGTTGTACTTTTGTGATGGTGGATTCTTGATTCCACTTGTCCAAATTTGCATAGGTTTAAAAAAGGGAACTTCATCTGAATCAGCTCCTGACGGCGCAAGTAATTGTTGAGATATAAATATAATTTTGCTGATGAGCCACGCAGAACTTAATCTTCAGGCGAATGATCCTCATACTCCCTGGAGAAACTTGGCTGGCGATGATGATATCTTGGGATCATTTTTCAATTATCAACCAGTTTAGAAAATTGCAAGCCTGAATCTTATCAAGATATTTTTATGCCGCATCATTTATTGCGTGTAGACTTTTAAATTAGGCCAATTGCGACAGGCATAGATTTCCAAGTGTGAATTTAAAGGACGGATTGAAGGTTTGTGTACTCACAATGCTTTGACCCAAGGTAAACAATTCATTGTCATAAGGAAATTTCACTCTAGTGCTACAAGAAGCGGCTAGAAGTGGCATCTTCAGCTAGTTTCAAAAGTTATTTCACGTAGAGATGCACCGATACTACATTTCTCCAACGATATGGTTATTCAGAGTGACATCTGCCGATACCGATTCTGAAGATTGAATCAATATTTCTTAACTTTCTGATGGTTATTAATTCATATAAATACTATTAATATTGAAAAACAGGTGATGTTTCCTAACATTTTCTATATACAGAGCACAAATTTATTGCATTTTTCTGTCCTCTTTTGATTGACAGGACATATCGGCCCTGATCATCTTCTTTTATCAACCAATACCAATTATTGGCTGATATATCGGTGCATCTTCAATTCTTAACCCAACTTTTAGAGTTAAGTCTGTCATCATGTACTTCAAAGCCTGTAATATGTTCTGTATTGGAACAAGATTTGAAATTTAAGTCATTATTCCTTGACAATCACCCCCTTTGCCACGTTATGGAGTATTTGTGGTTGGGGTGGGGTTAGGGGCTAAACAATATAAAATAAAAAAAAATGTAATAGGATATATAAAATAAAATACTCTTAAATATAAAATACAGAGGCTTTGGCAGAGTTCTCCAAGCTGGGGTTTGGTAATGTTTTGGTAATGCACAAAGAGGACAAAATCGCTACAGCAACGTGACCAACGCGAGACTGCCGTGTCTAAAAACAAGTCGCGTTCGATTGTAAAATAACAGGTACTTCCATCCACATTCACATTTTGAAATTAAGTTTCTTCGCAAGATTTACAAACGTTTGGTTATTTATCGCTTGCTTAGACGACTTTGGTTTGTTTTACTGGTAATATTGAAACACGTCATTTAGAGATCAACTTCTGTGTTAACTCTTTCAATCTGAGTTAATTCTACACAACCCTGTCTTTTATTAAAAAAGAAAAAAACGAACACAAAGAAATCGCAAATTGCAACTAACAACCCCCCTCCCCAAACCCGTAAGAGTGTAGTTTTAACTATATATATGCATAGTTCCTACTTTATAATACTGCATGTTACAATAAAAAGATTCGCATGTTTCAGAGATGAAGCGAAAATATATTGTGTAGGTGTTCTTTGTCATTTTAATAACAAAAAGGAGGGGGGCTGGCTTAAGATACTGTGTATATTTTCTAATTAAATCAAATATGTATTTATTTTCTGTGAGTGGGTACTGGAGAGATCATGAACTAAACTAGACTAAACTTCATTTTCAGATTCAATCCATGCCTGAACATCAAGAGCAAATATGTTAAGTGCTTCGTGTGAACTAATGTAGAGTGAAAACGTAGCCGCATGCTTGCCGTCTACTAATATTGTTAAAAATCTTAATGTTTTAATTTACTATTCAAAATGCTTTTTCTTATTTTTAGAGTAATATTTGTCTTTTCGTCAGAATATGTTTGTGGGAAGTAAAAACTTCCATCGGGGGCTCCAAGTCTAAATATTCCCTGCCCCCATGTTATGATGTAATGTTTTAGGTCACACTGAATCGTTATAAAAGTTATAATGTTTGCCGTTTTTTTTTCGCAATTTTATTTTTATTATTTTTATCCTTTTCACTATCAGTGCCAATAAGAATAAGTCACGTTTACTGCCATTTTACCTGACTTAACGTCATTCTTGCGTGATTTTTTCGGACCAACTGATTTTTACCTTGGCGACCGAGTCGCCAAAGCACAATAGTACCAATCGCATCATCGAAAACTTGGAGTCCCCATTGTTTTCTAAAAGCTTTTATTTCAGAAAATTTTACATGACAACAGCGTTTAACTAGCCAATAAACAGTAAGTTTGTGTGTGCGAATGTGAATAAGATAAAGCCATAAGACTTGAGCTAAATCTTTGAAGCTCAGCTATATAGATGTACTTAAAATAACCCTGAAAATGTCTCCTCCTTTCATACTGTAGGCCTATGTATCTCCTCAACATTCCATTCAAGTCTGTGATGCTATAGGGAGCCACACATTCTTAAAGATATGCTCATTTGAGCATTATTGGCGGGTTTAACTTGCAATAACCAGTCTCTCTTAATAATGTGTCTTTTTAATGTTTTTGTATTATTTGTTTCATTCTATGTTGAGTTCTGTAAATGCTTTGATTTAACACAGTCTACTAGGGACATTTGTACTTTATGAACATACACGTGTGGTCAGTCTAGTTGTTGCCATTCCACTATGTATGTTCACACATGCATTTTTGGGCAAAGGGCAATTTAAATGGGCAGTTTATATTCATGGAAAATACAATAATTTAAAGCTGCAATCTGTAATATTTGCCTCTATGTCGCCATCTATGTTTGAAACATAAAATTGCAGGTTACTTTACATACTCATTCTTATGTGGATTGAAGTAATGTCAAACTGACATTTCTGCAAAAATCCGACCCGACAGCTCTATTATAACCAAGAAAAGTTACAGATTGCAGCTTTAATGTGTACACGGTGTCTACGTACGTAGAAACGTAAACAACGTTATGTGGCCCAAACTCAACTTCAGGCAGACATAAGAATCAATAATTTTAATTTAATTTAATACAATTAATATGCCATAAAATATTAAAATAAATTAGTATTAATATAATTTAAATATAATATACATTTTTATATTACTACCCACGAGCAAGACCAATAACTTAACACAGACTAGAAGTTAACTTCGGGCCAGGCACATGCATCCAAAGGAGTAACTTTTTAAATATTATTTTAATTAATAATAATTATAAAAATAACAACAATGAAATTAACAATATATTGACATGGATAAATTAGCAAAAAATATATAATAGAAATTATAACCTCAAACAGTGGATGCTGCAAATCGGACATAAATTCATTTATTTATTTATTTTATTTAATAAATATTTATTTGTTTGTTTTTAAACAATTTAAACCTTAATTCTAAGAAATTAAGCAGTAATGTCTTAGTCTAAGTCCACTTAATGTCAATCAGCAAGAAGAGAAAATTCTTTGGGCTTGAGTGCGTATGATCGTGTGTGAATTTAATCAATAATGCATAGGCCCTTTAATAAATATTCATTTGTTGTGAGTAGACCGAGCACTGCCATTCTGCCTATAGGGCAGCGTGCACAATAAACATTTATTTCAAACATTCCTAACTATTAACCACAAAGTGGCTGTACTTGCGGGTCAATACATTGCGAGCAGACAATAAAAACGATGCTGGGATAGTTTCGAGAGATGGATAAAGCCCACAACTGCCTGCCAATGTATAGATCAGCATGCAAAAGCAAGTCTGTGGTCTGTAGTCTTGCAGTGAGTGTTTTATTCTGTTGTGTTGATGAATGAGAGATTGTTCTAACACCCACAGCAGAGATATCTTTACATTTTTGTTTATTTCTATGGATGCCAGCCAGAAACAAAACAGCAAATGAGGGGATGCCTTCACGCCTGCTTTTGCGAATCACACATCTAGACAAAAGCTCTGGGGGCCAAAAGAATCAAACTCTTGCCATTGCATTCATTTTATTTCCTTTTCTTGTGCACTTTTCATGTCTCATATCTGGAGTCATAAAAATGATCTTTTTTTCTATTTGTGCAGGTTTAGTTTTTTAGTCAGTGGGAGACTGTTAGGGTTTGTTTGTACCTGTTTTAGTGTTGTTTGTGTGTGCGCGTTTGCGTTGCGTGTTTATGTCTGTATCGTCGTGCCTAGTGTGGATCAATCGCATGCTTTAGCCCCTGACGGGACACTTTGAGAATACGTTGCTCACAGACTCTTCCCATGATCCCTAATGGACGGTACATGAGCATCAGCAATCCTTGTGAAGACGTCAAGGGAACCAAATAGCTCTTCGGATTTATCATATGTGTTACCAGCTCTGTACTGAAACAAATGATAAAATAAAGGCCTTTAAATACACTTATTTCTGTCTGACTGTGGTGTTGTCGTGTACTTTGGGATTGAAGATTCTGAAGACAATCCATTATTTTCTTTGCCAATAAATTTAAGTAGAGGTGTATTAAAAGAATAGTTCTCCCAGATATGATATTTATTTATTCACCCTCATGTCATTTCAAACCTGTATGACATTCGTCTGCAGAACACAAAATTTGGTATTTTTGAAGAATGTTGGTAGACAAATATCATTGACCCCCATTGACTTCCATTATATGGCACAAAAGATATTTTGAGAATCGTCTCAAAGTTTTGTGTTCCAGAGAAGACAGAGTTATTTACAGGTTTTGACAAACATGATTATTAAATAAACTACCTTTAATGATATCAATATTCCAAGTTGACTTAAAATAGTTAAATAAACGATAGATAACTGCGAGTTATCTTTAGGCCCCTCTTTTCCCCCCTAGTGGCCAAAGTGCAGATCAGATGAGAAATTGGATGCTTGATGAAATATGGTAATCATAATTGTTTATAATGTATGGGTATGAAGAGTGTTTTGAGAATGTTAACAGACAGGGGGCACCACTGCTCCAATGAAGCACTCAACCACGTTCATTTTACAGTGTGTTGTTATTAATAATCAAACAGGCAAACAATAAACACAAACAACCATAAACAAAGTGCTGTGAGCATTGGTTCAAAATTACAGGCTGAAAACTGTGGAAAATACAAAAAAGGCTTTGAAAAACATTTCTTGTGAAGTTTTTGTTGGTGTTGTGTCTACACAGATCATTGAAAACAAACCAAAGCATAAATAAATATAGAAAAACACATTCAACAATGGTGCCATGTGATCATTCTTCAACCCCTTATTTCATATTTAAACACTCATTATAAAAGCTAAAAGAAGAGAATAGAGTGAAAAAAGAGTGACATCATTTCTCAGTGGGAACATTCCACTTCAGAATGTATTGGCGTGAGCTTCTGAGGAGTCATACTGGAGCGTTTTACAGCAGCTGGCTGCTTTAGGGCAAGTGAATTACATTGTATACATGTGACGGCAGTTTATTTAGCTCATACCTGTTTTAAATGCTGCTAACACTTGTATGGTGTTCAGGTCTGTGAACCTGTTTTAAAAGTTAAAAATGCTTAAAAAATAAGACATTTATATTTATTCAAGATAAACATGTTTTTTAAAATGAATAGCACCATTTTGAATGAATGTGATAAATTACGAAAACTATACAGTATATGCTGTGTCTATGTTGCTTGTAAATGGGATAAGGTAAACACCTGTTTTACATAAACTTTTATGGCTCTATCGATTTGACTAGACCAGCGAACATTAGCTGTGTAACAAAGACGCGAACACCATACATGGGTTAAACTTAACCAGCAGTAAGACTCGGTAAACTAGTATTTCTGGTTAAACAGCATGACTGTTCACCAGCTAGCCATGATAATAAATGCAAGTCTTTTCAGCAGGATGTAGACAGTTTCTTACTCTCGTTTTGAAACATCTTATTCTAATCGAAACATTCTTTGGACATTTTTGTAGGACGAGGAAGAAGAGGACTTATCAACGTTGTCTCTGCAATGACAGTTTTATGAAACTACCCTCCTGCAAAACACAGATCATACCAGCTTACCAAAAGACACCTTCAGCTCAAAAGTTATGACCAGGTGGATCACGGCCTCTCAAACTGAGAGACTTTTGTGCTGGTCAGTCATCAAACCGGCGTATCTTTTTTGTTGCCAAAGCATATACCCAGGTTTAAATTGTATTTTCCAATAGCATAGGTAACAACACCTTAGCATTGGAGACAAAGCACCAAGAATAAGAACAATAACACAAACAAGGGTGATACTGGTTCGGTTGTGGTCTATGGAGGGAGGTTGTGAAGCTCTGACGTTCGGTGTTTCCTCAGTATTGGTCTATGTACAGTATTAATGTGAATGTCTGGTCTTCCTCACTTGGAAAGTTTGCTGATGACTCTTATTAGGGCTCCATTCTCATCTTTCAGCCGCTGGTTATCCGACTTCAATTCTGTCAAAACCTGAGACCACAAAAGGGAATAAAAGAGAATTTATCCGTGTATGAATTTGCACTATTAAAATATCAAAACCTCTCTGTCATCACTCAGAAAATATGATCATTTATATGCAGCAAAAAAGCCATGCTCAGTGAGATAAACACGACAGCTATGCTCCAAAATCTAGTAAATGGCCTAGTCAGGCAAACGTTGTTAGCTTAGCAACATGCTAATGTCATTCTCTACCCTGTTGAAGAAAACAGCATATGCTGGTTTGGTATGTTTTGATGCTGGTTTAAGTTGGCCATGTGCTGGATTATGCTGGTCACGTGCTGGTCCTTAGCTGGTTTAAACTGGTCAAACCAGCAACAAAACATACCTAACCCAGCATATGCTGTTTTTTTCAACAGGGTACACTCTTGAAAACTGTTCAGTAAATGTTATTTGTCAGGCTATATGGTTCCATAAAGAACCTTTAATGTCCACCGAACCTTTACGTTTCATAAAAAGGTTCTTTGTAGTGGTAAAAGGTTCCACAGACTATAAAAAGGTGAGAAAGAAAAGGTTATTTTAAAAACTTTGAACTGAAAGGTTCTTTGGGGAAACAAAAATTGATCCACGGCTGATTTTAGAACCTCTTAATTCTTAAGAGTGTTTCGGAATCATTTGTTAGTCGAGTACTATTTGTGTAGAGCATTCCAGGTGATTGTGTTTATGTGGGCAGACAATACTAAGACGGTTCACACTCACAGGTTTGAAACAGAACTAATTGATCATAGCATGCAACACGTCATCTTCGTAAAACTACACACTCACATGCCAGTGTACTTCTGTGCCAACTGCCAGTCATACTGAAATCACCCACAGTGTGTTATTAGAGAAGACAAGTTACAAATGAAGACAGATGGCCTTCTTTCTTAAACTGCAGTGATTAAAACAACATCACCAGTAAACTTCAACAAAAGAGTAAACCCAGCCACTTAGGACTTCATATGACATCTTTTCAGCCGTCAGATAAAAAACTTCTTTGGGCTAATTCACTTTTACCACACAGAATCATGACCAGCACACACTCACACACATACACACAGGCTCTCAGCACTGTAGACATGTCTGGGGTTTTCCACAAATAGGGTTTAAATTAGTGTCCCATTACCTCTTCTGTTTTAAAATGGTAACATATCTTATGTGACTTTGAGGCATGAATCATGACTGTTGGACTTGACCATTGGCAGACCGAGGAAATTATTCAACCTGGTCTCATAGGAATTACATACATCTGTATACTTTTTGCAGCGCCAAAAATATTGCCACAGTTTTGAGAAACAAAAGTCCACGGGGGGCGCTAAAGAGAAGAACTGTACTAGTCCGCTAGAGAAAGAGTGTCAGTGTCAGGATTTGCCTCTGAAACTATTTTATAAATACTTATTATTTGTACTTTAATAGATATTTTAGAGCCCCTAAACCACTCCTACCCTAAACCTAAACCTAAAACTACCCACTTTCCAACCACATAAACACGCATCAAGGAAGTAGAAGTCAAGACATTGGTATTTACATTTACGCATTTGGCAGACGCTTTTATCCAAAGCGACTTACATTGCATTTGCAATCCCCTGGGATCGAACCCACAACCTTGTGTTGTTAACGCAATGCTCTTAACACTGAGCTACAGGAAAGCTATTTATAGCAAACACTGACCAAAAGCAGTATAAAGGCCTTACAAACAGGTCGTGTTGCGTTCCGAGTCTTCTAAAGCCGTACGTTATAGTTGTGTGAGCACAGCAGGTTTTAATCGCTGACGATCACGCTCCAGGAATACACCCAGTTGTGTTTTATTAAATTGTACGCTCAAGGTTAACGTGTGACGCAATCGGAGCGGGGACAGCCAATGCCGTTTCATTACGTAAACTAGCGTTATGATGCATCCAGTCACAAGACACATGACAGCCAATGGCATTTCACTGTCTACGCTGACGTAACAGTTCACACACCGGCAGCGATGTTCAAATTCTGTCACTGTGTGCAAGCAGCGCAGTCGGTCCGGATCAGAGTTTTATGGCAGAAGGAGAAGGGGATCGCTTTCGGGTCTGATCTCTGGCATCAGAACGCTTGGAATAAATGCACTTTTTAAATAAACAGCATGTGTAGCTGTATCTTCCTGTTACCTGTTGTGTTTTATATTGTAAAATATACAAACTGTTAGGTTTAGGGGCGGGGTCTGGTTAGGTGCTCAAATACTTCTACATTGTGCGTTAGAAAATAAGAAATGTACACAAAATACGACGTCTGATTAAATTCAAAATCATTACACCCCAGTATAATATAATATAATATAATATATTATTTATATATTATATTATATATATTATTATATATATATTATATTATATTATATTATATTATATTTATATAGGCGCAGGCTCCCCGTGACCCGAGGTAGTTCGGACAAGCGGTAGAAATGGATGGATGGATGGATGGATATTATATTTATTATGTTATATTATATTATATTTATTATGTTATATTATATGATATTATACTATATTATATTATATTATATTATATTTAATTAAAAGAAAAAAAACGTTATCAGTCACTGTAAACTAACAATTCATCCTAAACTAGTTATTTCCACTGACTTAATTTCGGTTAAACAAGAAGAACACATTTTTGGTCGTTTTTGCTATACATGGAAAAGGGGGTACATTTAATAGAATAAGGCTTAATTTCTTTAGAAAAGGCTTTAAAAGTACAGAAAAAATGTAAAAACGTTCTGTATTTTCCTGTCTCTGTCATTAGCTGTCCAGAGGACACAAAACCATGTATAGGCCTACTGTACATGTCAAGCGGCAATGAGTTATAGTTCTTAAAATAGTCAGCAGATGTATTTACAGACGCGAGAATCTAAAAGCTCTCTGGCGGTGATTTGATTTAGATATTGCTCTGGTATACAAGAGACGTTTGGTCATGGAAGAGTTTTAAATATCTTCAAAGCGCCTGCAAGAGGAATGTGAGGGGTTGCCCTTTCCCAGACCCGT
This sequence comes from Triplophysa siluroides, assembly GCA_006030095.1. Lineage (NCBI taxonomy): Eukaryota > Metazoa > Chordata > Actinopteri > Cypriniformes > Nemacheilidae > Triplophysa > Triplophysa siluroides. The sequence continues at coordinate 884,199 of VCII01000161.1, forward strand.
GTGAGAAACAGAGAAATGAAGAAGGAACAAGCGAAAAGGTTTTTAATGTAAGACAATTAAAAACAAACATAAATAAAAAAACCTGCCTGGGAGGTGTGCAGCATAGAGTGGGGAAGAGGACAGTAGGGTGTAACAAAAATGAGAGGAAAGAAGAAAGGGAGAGGAGGACTAGAGATCCTCCGTCTCTGGGAGAGAGGACGTCTGAGAGAAGCGGGCGAGGGTGAGGAGCATGGCTTTGTTCTCCATTAGGAGGTGCTCGTTCCTCCTGCGGAGAGCCTGTAGCCGAGCCAGAGCAGGAAGGGTCTGGAGATATAAAGACGCCCAGATATTCAGAGAGAGACAGAAATAGAGAGAATATGAGAGTGAGGGAACGTTAAAAGAAGTTTTAGTTCTAACCTTATTATTAGTCTGTAAAAAAATGAACATGAAGCCCAAATAGATTATTGATTTTCTTAATGTACTGTAATCACTTTTGAAACAACTTCATCTGACAAATATTTTTTAGACCCTCCCCACGTGGAGACCACATTTCATGATCCAATCCATTAACTTTTTTGTTCAGATTTGGTTAAACTTTTTCCAATTAAGAAATATGATGGAAAAATGATGCTCTGTTATTAAAGAGTTCACTTGTCAATGGTGAATATTCAGAAAAATTAGCCAAGGCCACAACTGACCAATCAGAATCAAGTATTCCAAAAAGGCTGTTATGCATTTCGAGTATTCCAAAAAACGACCCTGTTTTGAATGTACTAGAGTATGAAATGCATTTTTATTTAAGACAATTGTGTTGCTTGAGAACGTGGCTTCATGTTGATTTTAATGAGAAAATAGAAAACAGCGAAACATGCAAAGATAATTAAGCAAGAACATACACAGCACATGTAAGTATCAATAGACATCCAAAAAAAGAAAAGAAAATCACGCCTGCATTCACCTTCATGGTCACTTACTTCAACAGTAGTGATCATCATCTTTCATGCATTTTATAAAAGCCCAAAGAGGAGATTAAGGGTTGAAATGAGGCATTATAATCTACCTCAGTACCAGCATACGGAGACTACTGTGAGAACCCATCCAAACATCTTTTCATGGCTTACAGATCCAGAATCAGGCCGCCATGGATCTTATTCTTTTCCATCCATTTACAAAGATTGCTCTTAGTCTCTAGAATGACTCACCGCTTTGACAAACAGGTTATATGAGCCAGTCCTGAATAAACCGGTGTAACTGACTAAATGTCACTATATGGATACTAAGTAGTGTTGAGACTTGTTTTCAAGTCCCTTACACAGTCTAGTGTTCTCTCATTTTCTTCAGTGTACTAAAAGAATACATGTGAGGGTGTTCTTATCATTTAGACAAATTACAGTAGGTATCTTAGAGGGAAGAAAATGTATTGTGTGCCTATATTACAATGCTATGTATACTTCATTTTATAATATGCAGAGATAAGCGTAAGTGGCACTGTTGCTTTATGAAACCACTGCTCTGTTTGCTTAACCCAACAATGTAATATTAGCTTAAATGGTGTAAGCTTGACGGCGGACTGGTTCATGGAAGAATAATCTAGAAATCTGTGTCAAAACCACAAATGGACCGAAAATGGTCGCTGAATGCTGCAGTTTCATCTACAAAAGTTGATGTATAGTCAGCCTGATCTCATACGAATTCCTAGCTATTTTCTGAATTCAAACGTATTCGTACGATCTAATACAAGGCAATACTTCCCTAAACCCCACCCCTAGACCTAATGTCAGTAGTGTAAAAGCAAATCGTATTAAAAAGTATGGATGAAATCATACAAACGAATTTCTGCAAGATTGCGTTGGTATAGTTGTTCTGTTAGGATTGAATACAGTAATATTATTTTAAGTAATTTCAGATTTACAGTATGAATGAGGGCATGTATAGTTCTCAGAAATCTGTTACCTAGGCCTAGGGAAAACCTAAAGTTTTACCAATCTCACGAAAAAAAACGACTATTTCGCGATTTCGTAAAAATGTGTACAATGCGAGTCGTACAAAAGTACCATTATTGCAAAAAAGCAAAAGCTCTGTCACTGGGGTGAATCAGATCGTTCTAAATCATACAACTGAGATCATATGATATGAATGAACCCAAAATAGTAACTAATAGACATGAAATGGTTTACAGTATCTACAGCGCACACTGTGTTGCATTTCGGTGAGTTAACAGGTGCATGTAGGTGCCCTTGATGTGTGTGAGCAGGCAACCACGCGTGGGGCAAACCACTCACCATCAGCCCCTCTTTAACCCAGTTCAGAGGAGGTCTGCTCAGGGCTGACAGCGAAACCTCACTGGAGGCGTCTGTTGGGGCAATAGTTATATCAAACAGTCACATTAAACAAGTACAAGAGCTTCTGGTTTCTTATCTTTTGTGAGCTGATAAGCCGAATAACAGAAAGTACAAGTTCCAGACACTGTTCCAGTTCACAGTAGGCGATCGTAGATGGTTTGTTTTATAGTGCAATAGAAGGGTCAAGATGTGTTCATGAAGGAGATTAGAAAGCTATGTGAACACTGATCTTGAAGCATTTGAAAACAGCGTTTTCTTTAAAGGCTCATCCATATTTTCAAGAGTTTTCGAAAAAGTTGCTCATTCACACTAAAAATGTACTGCACATGACATGAGTCATTTCTGTCAGGTGTTTATGTACATACTTTCCACTTCTTGACATGACAATGAGGTAAAGCAAGATAGGACGATAAGAATACAAAGATCCAAAAGTGTGTGAAAATGTAGTCCAAGAATAATGCCATAACAAACATGGCGAAATATATGACTGCTTCAAAAGTAATACATACAGTGCCTTGCAAAAGTATATACAAAATGTATTTTATTGGGATTTTATGTAATAGACTAACACACAGTGGCACATAATTGTAAAGTGGAAGGAAAATGATAAATCGTATCCAACATGTTTTTCAAAGAAATATCTGAAAAGTGTGGCGTTCACTTGTATTCAGCCCCCCTGAGTCAATACTTTGTAGAACCACCTTTCTTTTGGGTTATGTCTGTACCAGAATTGCACATCTAGAGAGAAATTTTTGCACATTCTTCTTTGCAAAATAGCTCAAGCTCCGACAGATTGGATGGAGAGCGTCTGTGAAACAGACATTTTCATGTCTCGCCACAGATTCTCAATTGGATTTAGGTCTGGACTTTCTTACACGCTTTGCTCTAAACAATTCCATTCTAGCTCTGGCTGTATGATTAGGGTCATTGTCTTGCTGGAAGGTGAACCTCCTCTTTTGCAGACTCTAACAGGTTTTCATCTAAGATTGCCCTGTATTTGGCTCCATCCATCTTCCCATCAACTCTGACCAGCTTCCCTGTCCCTGCTGAGGAAAAGCATCCCCACAACATGATGCTGCCACCACCATGTTTTACAGTGGGGGTGGTGTGTTCAGGGTGATGTGCAGTGTTAGGTTTGCCACACATAGCATTTTGCATTTAGGCCAAAAAGTTCAATTTTGGTCTCATCTGACCAGAGCACCTTCTTCCACATGCTTGCTGTGTCCCCCACATGGCTTGTCGCAAACTGCAAACGGGACTTCTTATGGCTTTCTTTCAGCAATGGCTTTCTTCTTGCCACTCTTCCATAAGGCCAGATTTGTGGAGTGTACGACTAATAGTTGTCCTGTGGACAGATTCTCCCACCTGAGCTGGGGGTCTCTAAAGCTCCCCTAGAGTTACCATGGGCGTCTTGGCTGCTACTCTGATTAATGCTCTCTTTGCACAGCCTGTCAGTTTAGGTGGACGGCCATGTCTTGGTAGGTTTGCAGTTGTGCCATACTCTTTCCATTTCCGAATGATGGATTGTACAGTGCTCCGTGAGATGTTCAAGGCTTGGGATATTGATTTATAACCTAACCCTGCTTTAAACTTCTCCACAACTTTATCCTGACCTAATATGACCTGTCTGGTGTGTCTTTGGTCTTCATGATGCAGTTTGTCCATTAATGTTTTCTAACAAAATTCTAACAAAAGCTTCACAGAACAGCTGTATTTATCCCGAGATGAAGTTACACACAGGTGGACTCGATTTACTAATAAGGTGACTTCTGAAGGCAATTGGTTCCACTGGATTTTAGTTGAGGGTATCAGAATAAAGGGGGCTGAATACAAATGCACGCCACACTTTTCAGATATTTATTTGTAAAAATATTTGGACACCATTTATCATTTTCATTCCACTTCACAATTAAGTGTCACTTTGTGTTGGTCTATCTCCTAAAATCCCAATAAAATACATTTTTGTTTGTACAGGTGAAAATGTGTACAAGTTCAGTGGCTTTTAATACTTTTGCAAGAAAAAAATATATATACGTGTCTTGCTTTGGTCTGAACGGATCACTTGACTGTATCGTATGACAAAAATGTGTCATTGAAAACTAGATTGTAATAGTTTTTGTTTCGTTGTTGTTGTCGACAAAATCGAAGCCTCCATGTGGACGGAAGGCCAAAACTGAGAGGAAAAAGATGCATTTTCGAAGGCAGAAGTCTTATAGTAGGATTATGAATCAGAAGCAACCGAGACAGCTGGCAATGTGACAACAAACAGCGTAGATACAAATAATGCAAATATGCACCGACTCAAGGTGTTTAACTACCAAAGGCAATACAAAAAGTAGGAGCCGTCCGCACATATGATCTTTAAAAACACACAGTACTGTACTGACTTCCAGCAATGAAATCACTGCCAGTGTGAACACACCTTCAGTTTGTTGATATGTGGAAACTACTGTGTGCCAGCTGTTTGAATAGCTATGTACATAGATTTTATACCCTCTATTTTTCCATGTTGCTATGTGTAATATAAGTGAAAATATCCTCCAAATAACTGAACTTTGAATGTAAAATGAGCCATCAAAATTGCTCAGCCCAAACCTTGTTACCTCAATTGAAATTTGGAGCAATTGCTATCTTGCCTCCCTTACATTGATTTGGCCTTTTGTAAATTTGGCACCAAGTTCTTCTTGGCTCAAAATGCCAGCGATGTGCAATTACTGCTGGAATGCAGAACAAAAGTCGTGCCGTGTCTCTTTGCTGTATTCATTTGGGCTCCGGTGTAGCTGGAAGTAGGTCATAATTTACCGCAGCAGCTGTGAGATGCTACAGCGAGTAACAGCGAGTGTAATGCCATTGGCGTGTGATGGGGAGCACAGATTTGGATAACATGAGAGAAATCTAATATCCTAAGGGCTATCCTAATTGTTATATTGACCATTTAACTTGTGTTACGTATTTAACCTTTATGTCAGTTAATTATGGATTAATTAAACACGGTAAATAAATATTGAGGTTAGTAAACATGCTCTTGAAAGTCACTCAACATCAGGCAGAAAAACTTGCTTGGGATCAGAATAAGAAAGCACAAGCACAATAAAACACTTCACCTTAAATTCTTCTTCCATGCCTGAGACCCTCTTCTCCAATGTTTCCTTTTCCTACACATGCAGACAAAAATCGTGTTGAAACAATATCCTTAAAATATAACAATTAAAATAGAATATAGGCGGTTTCATCGCACATGCCTGGCTCGAAGTTAACTTTCAGTCTGTGTTTAGTTATAATATTAATTTATATAAATATTCATTAATATTTGATTGTATATTAATTGTATTAAAGTACATTAAAACTACTCAACAGTTATTGATTATTTGCAGAGGTCTACCGGAAGTTACGTTTGGCCCACAAAACGTATGTTTATGTTGTTGCTGCCAAAACCGTCTTTAATATGTAGTGCCTGGCAGAGCCAGAGTGTTGGCTCTTTTGTCATTAAATCATCTTCATTAAATCATCAAAAACTCCCTTTTATCCTGGTTGCTTCAGGAGGACTGCATCCTAAAACCATTTGAACATTTCCATCTCCGCACAGAGCTCGCAAATATCAGTTTCTATCAGTCGCGATTTCTTTAAGACTGCAAGGGAAGCTCAGCTTCCCCTATAATTGTCAAAAAATGAATGGTCAAATATATGTACTATTATGTTAACATTTTATTGACTAAAACTGCGTTAAACACGTTCATCTCGAACGAAAACAATTTCGTTCAGAATCAGCTACTTAGGTCGGCTGACTCGATTTCCTTCTCATTCATTCCCGTAGCGTACAGTGCATTACTCTGTTGAAGCCCAGCGTCCATTGACTTCAATGGGGCTGCTTTAAACAGTTTTTTTCAGTGCTTAGAAACAAGACGGTCATTGGATAATGCTGCGATTATGTCCCGCCCACGGACGCTCAGCGTCTCTGGGATGAATGGAGGAGTGGGCTGGCCCGGACTCCGAGCGTCTGCGTGATGATTGGAGGGTCTGTCATCTCTTTTTAATCCACTTTTATGTCCTAAAACGCTCGTTTTTTGGGGTCGACAGCTTATAAAAACGTATTTCTTGTTTTTTTAGCTTGTTTGCTATACACATTGTCACATATCAGCTTTTAGACATTTTTTTTTATTTTTTTTTATAAATCATAAATGACAAGGAGGCGGCAGCTTCTCGCAATGCAAAGAGACGGTTGGTGTGGACGTGGGCGTGGGCGTGGTCTTCAGATTATGACGCGTATCACTCTGTGTCTCCATTTCCAACTCAGTCCCATCGCGGATTTTGCATGTGTAGTCGAAAGACAAACTGCTGCAACCTTCATCGTATATTTCACACAATTTCACACCACATTCATTGTTTCAGTTTAACATAATTCCCACATTTCCTCCCGTTGAGTTAAATATATATATATATTAGATATATTAGAGCATTTTCTTGAAAAGGAACGTTCAGAATTTACATATAAATAAATGGACAATTTTTATGATTTAGGCCGAAAATGAGCTTCCCCTCTTTAAAAGATCAGCAGCCGCCACTGGTTTCTATATATAAAATTGCTGCGTTACGTTTTTGCCTCTTTGTTAAAGATGATTTTATTGGTGTTCAGAAGTGTTTTACCTGCTTCGCTGCCATGCTCTCTCTCTCTCAGAGTTTTTTGTGCTCAACGCTCACATATACTTGGTCACATAAACTGTGTTTTTCGATCTGCTCTAACAGATGTTACAGCTCTAAATACTTTTTGGTAAAGTTGCGTTACTTATGGTCATGAGAAAACGTTAAAGTGTATAATATCATTGATGTATTTGCTGGACGAATACATACAAATATTTGTATCACTATGCTGCTAATCAGAAAAATATGAATACTTAATGACGATTATTCTACGTATATTTCTTTGAGCTAAACTAATTCCCTGACTGAAATTGATTTTTAAATAACTCATTTCATGGATGTGATCTTGATAGATCTGGTGGAGAATCATATTTGGTGAGCTAAGCTCATCGTTATTTTTAACATGCAGCTTTAACTGCTACAAATAATACATATAATTCAAATATAGCAATAACATTCAAATCTTTAAAAAAATGAATAAAATAAAATGACAATTTTGAAATCCCCATCGGCAAAATAAACGAAAAATCATGCTCTGAACCTCACAGCATGCAGCATGAAGGAGGAATAACAGTTCAAGATGTTACAGTCAAAAGAGAAACACACACAAACTCTTTAAAGTGATAAAGTCAGTTATGATTACATATAATGATGATATATATGTACCCTTTTCTCAGATTCAAGTACAGTAGATCTCTCTGATATTCTGTCCTGCTTCTGAAACACAAGATAAATAAAAATAAATAAATCCAAATAAGCAAAACCACCACAAAACTATAAAATCAAACACATTTTTATTTGATTTATTATTTTAAGGTTAATACTTAAATCAAATTGGCCTGATCTCAGTCTTAGTGTTGGCGTCTTCCTACGATGTTTTATTTGCTTTTCACGGATCGTAATTCTTTACAGATGCTATCATACTAAGCCAAACCCTCAGGAGCCCGAGTGGATGCAGAGGGCAAGCATGCGCTGTTGTTTTTAATACAGCCTGAGATAATCTCTCTTTCCCTCCACATCTCCTGAGACTGTCCCTCACCTGCGTGACTCTATCCAGCTGCGAGTGGATTTTGGAGAGCTCTTGCTTGCTGTCCGCCAGACGCGACTTCAGCTTCTCATTCTCAGACAGTGCTTCCTCATACATCTGAAAAACAAAGACAGGATAAATTTACATCTCCACTGGGAGCTTCTTTCCTGTTGACAGTCACCAACAAACCACTAGTGACCTACACTGACCCTGGTAACTAAATTCTGTTTTAAAACTGGTCCACGCTGGTTTATGGTTAAAATCTAGTGGAGGCCGAGGCTGTTTGTCACATTATATTTTATATGAAGTGACTTTCACATGAATTCGTACATCTGCTTTTGCACCAGTGATGGGTTGGTTTAGGGGTGGGGCTTCATTTTTGCTCTTTTTCTAAAATATGTTTTAGACACGTCATACAAATTCATATGAATTAGTCACTTTGTAAAGTAGTTTTGCAGTCCTGTGAGATTGGTCTTGGAGTAAAGCTAGATCTCAGTACAGTAAGGGTTTTGGTCAAAAGTCTATTAAACAAAGCTTGTTTTCTTTAGCAGTGTGTATTTATGTTGGTTGTAAACACTGAACTCAAAACCATCTAAAATTAGAATGATTATAGAAAATTCTGTTATTTACACCAAAATTGTATATCAAATTTCTTTCTGTACAGTATCTGTTGGGTAAACAAGTAAACACAATGAAACCACACGCTGGCTTAAAGTAGGTCAAGGGTCAACTAAATAATAATATAGTCAATGGTTTGAAATACATGTCTTTAAGGGGTTACCTCTTACATTTTTGCTGGCTTGTGATTTTTTTTAGGTTTAGAAATGTTAAAGCATCCAAATATTGTTATGGTAAATTGTGTGACAACTAGCCCTGGCTTTATCGACAAAAAGTAATATATATTTTTTTCCTTTCCCTTCATGTATCTATGTTAAAATATGGGTGTATGTATATCTATCATATAGTATTTAAGGGTTTATTTTCTATATAATGAACAATTAACATATATTTTACCAATTAAAGTTCTTCTCACCTTCTTATAGTCTTTGTTTGCAGAGTCATCTTCAGTTTTGCTCAAGGAGGCGAGTCTGTTCTCTCGGCGTGTGTATGTTCGAGACGTCAGTCTGTCTGACGGGGCGTCAATGCCACTGGAGTCTGACCTGATGCCATCCAACAAACACAGTAATGAATCATTTAGCTTTATAAAAATCAAATATTGTGATACTGTATATAAATACTGTAATAGAACAAGGGTTTTGGACAAAAATGAAAGTTTCTTACCTTGACACCCGATCTTGCTGCAAAAAAAGAGAAAAAATGTGTTAACAAATAAAGTATTTCACAATATTTTACAACTGATGTAAAATTGCTTAAATATGTTCACCAAATTTAAACATAACAACATAATTTATATTTATATTGCCTTCATTTTTAAGATTTTGTTGCTTTTCAATTACCAACCGCAGGGAAATCATCAAAATAAAAGTTAAAGAATTGATGGAACAAGAGAAAAATAATCCGTGAAATGCTTGCTTAAACTAATTCTTTAACATAAGAAACAATAAGTCTGAATATTCTCATTATGGGTGAGAAACTTAGAAAGTCTTTGATACATTAACAAAGCACATGTTCCAAGTTTTTTGTGAGGTATCTTTTGTGAGTATTAAATATAATGGTTCTTGACAATAACAGTGCAGTATCATGGTAGTATCATCTCAATACATCTTTGTAAGGGTAAGACTAGGCACATGTACACGCATAGCCTATATTTAAACTGATATATTTCATCTCTGACTGTTAGGATCTCATAATCTATGACTTTGAGTGTGCCAGCGAGTAGGCTACAGTTAGAGTATGATATCATGTCGCCAAACTTGTGCATCTGTGCAGTTACAGTATGTGTGTGCGTCTGCATAGAAATGACATCATGTCAAGTGTTTAAGTAATAAATCTGTCTTCCAGATGAACTCACAAAAACTTTTTTTTTGGAACACTTACAGCAGGGTTAATCTAGTTTTACTCGTCTGTGTCCATATCACAAAAATAAGTTTTATTCTTTTATTCATTTCTCTATTGGAAAACAAATTGTTTTGGTTAAATTAAGTGGTTTAAACCTTCCCTGGAAGACAAAACAAGACCTTTTGAGAAATGGTTTTGTGTCCATACAATGGAAGTCAGTGGGCGGTCAATGATGTTTGTTATCAACATTCTTCAGAATACTTGTTTGTGTTCTGAAGAAGAAAGAAACTCATACAGGTTCGGAATGAGGGTGAGAAAATGATGAATGAAAGATGAAGTATTCATTTAAATTTATTTTACCCTGAATTAAGTTAAGAGATGACTTTTCATTAATGAGTGTTACTTTCTACGTACTTGCATTATATACTTCATATACTTTCAGTTATGCCTTAATTTTATTTTGCAGTAACTTTTTGCAGTAACCTGTAATTTTTCTCTGATGTTATGGCAATGATTGTATGATCTTGGATGTAACGATCTATGCAGGTCCTTATGAAATCTGAAACCGAATCAATTTAAATACAATAAAGCGTGAGCAACCGACCAGAAACAAATGAAAGTGAATGTAATTGTTAGTCGAAAGCACCAACAATCAAATCCAATTGTCCATAATATTTAGTAAACCAACATGTAAGGCTGCGGGCTGAATCACTTCCATTTAACTTCTACAGATTCCGTGTGGAATTTCTAAGATGTTCCCTTGCATTGCTTCAGATTCAAGGCTGTCGAAAGAAAGCAGAGAAAGAATCCCTTCTGTTGCTCCTCTAAAGCAAGCACATCCTGTTTGGACACTTGATTATGCATCTGAGAGAAATAACAGTCCACTGTCTCCACCGTCGGAGAGGGACCGCTGAACAATGCCAAAAAAGGACATTACAGCCGGACAGAGTTTGGAGGGGAAGAAGAAGAGCTTACACTTACAATCTAATAAAACAAGATATGTGCCATCACATATATGACCTTATATGACAGTGCATGTCTGGGTCTGTAATTGTTTTTTGTTGGGAAGTCAACAGTTGGGATGGGAACCCTGGTAACTGGTGAGATGCGGTTGTGTCAGTGTGAAAGTTAAACACATCCAGGACTTTTCTCCTTATGTGGTTATACAACATGTGCATGGATTTAGTAGATACTGTACTGTATGTGTTCTTGTGGTCATTCCAGCCTCTGTTATCAATGATGCGCTTATTCCCATTACACAAGGGAATCTGAGATTATATTTATATGCAATTTGAATTTCCCAAACATTCTTAGATTCTTTCAAGATCTAAGACCAGCAAAACATTCCTATCAATCCTTCACAGAGGCTTTTATAGGGTATAGGGTTAGCCCATTTTGTATAGGGTTTTTTGTATAGGGTTAGCCCATTACAAAATAATAATTATGTTAGCATTTATTCATCCTGTAACCTGTGGAACACAAGAGAATATATTTTGAGAAATGTCTCGGTTTTGTGTTCATACAATGGAAGTCAATAGGGCCCACTGCTGTTTGGTTACCAACATTCTTCAAAATATAATCCTAAAACAGTATTTTATTCTTTTTAATCCCCCTAAAATAATAAAAAAGGAACTATTAATAAGAATGGTGCTTTGAACTCAATCACAACCCTAAGTATATTTATCGTTCCAAAACTGATTCATTCTTGAAGAATAATTTCCCCCTGCTTTGAAGTCCTTAACCTCAGCCCCTAAACTTGACCTTGTCCTTACCCCCAAAATCTGACACAATCTGTTGTACTAGGACCAACATGTCCTTCTTAATAACATCTGATGTTTAAACATCTGATGTTTAATAACTTCTGAATAACATCAAACTTTAAGGCACATCATCCCATTTAAAGATCAGAAGGCCCTCATGGGTCATCAGCACCCACGGGCACCTGCTGGCCCGAGGCCCGCTCGCTGTTCCTAAAGAGAGAGAGGGAGAAGTATCAGAGCGCTCACTTTCACCACAGTAAACCATGTAAGGCAGTTCTGATGCTGGTGCGGACATTCCGTTCTGCGAGTAAAAATAACACTGAATCAGATTAATGGCCGTGGCCTCTAAAACAGACATACGAGCACGAAGTAGTGAGCTCTGGCTAAACGGTAACCTTCCGTTCCATTGTGATCAAATTTACAGCGGATATTGGCAGGGCTCATCCCTCATACAAAGACTCGCAAACAATTCCCTCAATTCTCTTACAATGGTTCAATGAGGATTTGCTTGGGGTAAGCTTGGATTAGTGAACCAGGACAACTGCACCCTGTGTTCCACATCAAAGGCCATGAGAAAACACATGTTGACCTCAGCAGGGGTTGCTGAAATCTCTGTGCGTTTAACGCATATGATCTTCATAACTCATGCATTGTATACTGTGATGAAGTTGCTTCGTGCAGCTGTGGACAACTTCACCTTGATCCAATAACTTCACAAACTGTAACATTTACAGGATCTGGCTCACACTGAAGTATTTATATGGAACCCCTTTAATCCTCTCTTTCCCTCATCCCTTCATCTCCCTCTTTGAGAGCCAGCTAGTCCGTCTGCCAGCTTGCAAAATGGAAAATATGAGCATCACCATATTCGAATGGGACCTTACAACACGCAACTCCAAATAAAGGCTTTTTGCTCTGCAGTCCTCTCTCTCCTTTCATTTCTGATGTATTAAAGGTGTCGTTGTGTCCTTTTCTGGACTCCCATAATTCTAAAACAGTTTTGTGTCAGAAAGTAAAACAACGTTACGGTGATACAAGGGTGCTTAAAGGGACACTCCACCCAAAAATGAAAATTCTGTCATCATTTACACATCTTCGAGTTGTTCCAAATCTGTATAAATTTCTTTAATCTGATGAAAGATATTTGAAAGAATTCTTATAATTAAACAGATCTTGCCCCCCATTGACTCCCATAGTGGAAAAAATGATATTATCTTTTTTGTTCTGTTGCACATAAAAGACATTTTGAAGAATGTAGGACAGCAAACAGTTCTGGGGAACTCTTGACTACGATTGTATCTTTTCCTACTATGGTAGTCAATGGTGGGGGTCTGCCAGGTTATAAGAGTTCTTCTAAATATATTTTCTCTGTTAATCAGAACAAAGTAATGTATACAGATTTGGAACAACTGGAACGTGAGTAAATGATGACAGAATTATCATTTTTGGGTGAAGTTTCCATTTTAATGGCTGTGGTCTTTTCTGACACTCCAAAGAACTGACTTAAATACAATGGTACATGTTTGAAATACTATGTTATGGTAGTACCATGGTGAGAAACTCTATTACAAATTAAACGTATAAAAAGGCGTTGTTCAAAATCGGACTGTCACTGTTTTGACTACACGATTATCATGGTCAAAAGATTCACACTAATGATATTATCACATTATATTTCGAAATGATCTTTGGAAAATATTGCTATTATCAGTCAAATTCTAATTTGGCTAATGAATCATCACCAAAATACGAGTGTAGGGAGACGGAGAGAGTTTATAATAATTGTGGCTCTTAACGCAAAACTTTCAACAGGTGTTAGACATGTTTTAACATGTGTAGAATTAACACTGATAAACGTGTTTTTATAAGTTACTGTCAATTCCGGTATATCATGACATGCCGAGTTCAAAATTATATAAAAGGACAAAATTGTTAGTATTTGCATCACTTTTGAGTAAAATATTCTTTATAGGGCCCTATGAAATCTTTCTTTTTTCAAATTCCATTTTTCTGCTTTAATTTTTCTGGATTCTGTGTTTTTTTATTTTTTTTACCACAAAAAATGTTATATATTTGCCCATAATGCAAAAAAAATGCTTAAGTATACTACAGTTTTTGCTCATAAACTCTGATAAAATACCTAGACACTACATTTTGAATCATACAGTAAAAATCCTTTAAATAAGGCATAATGTACAACTATGTTAATATAAACCAAACCAGTATCTTACATTTCATTGCTGTTTTCTTTTATAATTTTACTAGCACGTTGAATAATAAAATAAATAATATAGTATACTGCAGTTTTTCCATGTGGGTGTGTCATAGATAACCAGACTTTTATTTTGACGACACGCCACCGAGTCATTTTTCAGAGCGTGTTTGACAGCAGCTTTTTTTAATAAAATGGTGAAATGCTTGTGTTGTAAACTGTCAGAGCAGTTCTGTAGATTATGTGTTTATGTGTTCCCTTTCTGTCAGTCTCTCGACGTTGTGTCGAGAACGACAGATGGGGGTTCGCCCTTGAGAACCAATCAACTCTGACTACTATAGAAAAGGCCAATGAAATTTGGCGAATTAAATTTGCATGCCGGTCTCCGCCCCCGGATGTCCGGTATAAAAGGAAGCCGGCGTGCAGCATTCACTTACCTTTTGTTCTTCAGAGCCCTCGCTCATGACTACGAACAAAAATAATTCAACGAATTCTTCTTCTACATCGCCGGATCTACGACGTAGAGCAGCGGATCGTCCCTTCCTGCAGCGACCTTCTCCTGGGCGTCTCGGCGGTTCCGGAGGTGATAGAGATTATTTCTAAAAGGTCCTTTTCAGGACTGAGCAATTTCCAGCGCGGCATGTCCCACTGTTCTCTTGGGTGCGGCACCCTCATCGAGGAGGGGGATGGACACGATCGCTGCATTAGGTGTCTGGGCGTCCAGCACACTGAAGCAGCGTTCGTTGACACATCTGCCCGCACTGCGGACGGATTGTCACTCAGAAGTTGCGGTCACGGGTGGCTGTCCTACGGGAACCAGCCACCATTTCGTCTGCTACCCGGGCTGTGACATCTGTGGCTACGGCCCCGATGACCACCCACGTAGCAGCGTTAGTGATATGGGGAACTCTGCGAACGTAAACCCGCCAGCCAAGTGCTCACGGGCCGATCGCACCCCGATTCGCTCTTCTGAACGTTCCCCAACCGGCGGTGGCATACCGTTCGGATCCTCAGGCACGCACTCGAGAAACGATGTGTGACGTAGATGAGATGTCGTTCGCAGCATCGGAGGGAGACTGGCATCCAACTCTGACGATTCCGAGCTCCCCCCCAGGGGGGTCGAGCTCAGGAGGAAGCAGAAGTGATGTCAGCCATGCTAATCCGGGGATACGTGGTTCCTGGGGGCGGAGCGCGGGTGCCATTTCTTTCCCGGAGGTGCATGAGGAGCTGTGTAAAACTAGGAGCGCTCCACTCACGGCCCGCTCCGGTCAAACCAGCTCCGGCTCCCTCACTTCCCTCGAGGGTGGGGCAGCCAAAGGCTACGTCGAGATCCCCCGGGTGGAACGTGCGGCTGCGGTGCATCTGTACCGCAGACGGCTGCCACCTGGGGAGAATCGGCCACGCCTACCGTCCAAGGCGTGTAGGACTTCGACATCAATGGTGCCGAAGCCTTGCGCTGCCGCGGGCCGGGCTGCCTCCTCTCTCTACGCCATGGCCATCCTGCAGGTCCGCCAGGCCAGGGCGTTGAGAGAGCTCCACGAGGGTAAGGCCGACCCAGGTATAATGCAGGATTTCTGTGCCGCCACTGACAGCGCTCTACGGAGCGACCAAGGTGGTGGCACGGGACCTGGGTCGGACGATGTCCACGGAAGTGGTCCAGGAGAGTCACCCCCGGATGAACCTTGCGCAGATGAGTGACACCGAGAAAGTCCGCTTTCTTGATGCACCCGTCTCGCAGGGTGGGTTGTTGGTAACACCGTCGAGGACTGCGCTCAGCAGTTTTTGACGGTGAAGAAGCAGACAGTGGCGATTAGCCACATTTTTTCCACGCTGCGACTCGGCCGCCCTCAAGCTTCCGAGATCTCACGTGATGTCTGTTTCCCGGCAGCCCAGGACCCCTTCCACTTCGGCTCCGGTTACTGTGCCCCCACAGGTGGCACCCCGGAAGTCGAGGTCGAGGGGGAAACCTCACCCCGTCAGCTAACTTCTCACGAGAAGTGACACTGACGGGAAGACCCCAGGGGGGAACAACATCGGGCCCGACCTTCACAGCTACGGCTCTGATCGGTCGGTACGGGACGGCTCCTGCCTCGTCACCAAAACCGGGCCCTTCAGGGCCTGGCGCCCACTCACTCACAAAGAGTTTTCTGTTTCCCCTGGGAGTTCCTTCCTGCCTCGCTCCAACTGTTTCCCTGTGGCCTTTCGTACACACACGACAGCTGCTACCACTCTCAAACCGACAGTGCGTGCAGCTGTCCCGCCAGGCAGGTAAGTAGGCAGAGCCAACCTTCCCTCCGGGGTCCCCCCGCGACAGGGTTAGCTCCGCCAGCCATCGAACCACCCTCCATGGGAACGGTGAAGCAGACCGTCCCCTTGGTCCCCGTCACAGTCCCTGGGAGCTCGAGAGCTGCCCACACTGTCTCGGTGGCTAATGCAGACGGTCCGTCTTGGTTACTCGGTCCAGTTCGCCAGAGACTCTCCCAATTTTTGGGGCATCATCTCTCCCTCTGTCTGAGGCTGGGACGCCTACATACTTCGGGTAGAGGTCACCACCCTTCTGGCAAACAGGCTTCGAGTTCGTCCCTCAAACCAAGATGTTCGGTGGGTTACAACCCGCACTTCATCGTTCCCAAGAAATTCGGCGGGTTGCGCCCCGGAGGTCTGCGTACCCTGAACTAAGCACCTTCACAAGCTGCTGCTCAGGATGCTCACGCAGAGGCGCGTCCTGGCATCTATCAGGTGTCAGGATTGGTTCGTGGCAATCGACCTGAACTCCCTTTCGGTCTGTCCCTGTCTCCACGGTCTTCACGAAGATCGTGGAAGCCGCCCTTTCTCCCTGAGGTGAGGAAGGTGTGCGGGTACTTAACTATCTCAACGACTGGCCTATCTTGGCACACTCGTGAGTTCTGTTATGTATACAAGGGACCTGGTGCTCCGGCACCCAGATCGATTGGGACTCCAGGTCAACTGAGGAAAGGACAAGCTCTCCCCAGGGCAGAGCATCCTCTTTCTCGGTAGGGAACTCAACTCTGTCACCATGTCGGCGCAACTGTCCGCAGTACGCGCCCAGCCGGTGTTGAAGTTCCTGGAACATTTCAGACAGACAGCGGTCCCCCTGAAACAATTCAGAGGCTCCTGGGCATGGCGTCCTCGTCGGGTGAGACCCCTCGGGTTGTTGCACATGAGACCGCTCCAACACTGGCTTCAGAGTCGAGTTCCGAGGAGAGCGTGGCACACCGGCAGCAGGCGCATGGTGATGACGCCCTGCGGCCGACGCACAAAAACCCCTGGTCTTCCATGACTTTTCGACGGACTAAGGTCCCTCAGGGCAGGTTACGAGGCAAGTCGTGGTGACGACGGACGCCTCCCTGCGGGGGTGCGGTGCAGTGTGTAACGGGCACGCAGGCGGGGCGTTGGGCGAACCCCCACCTGCGGTGGCATATCAATTGCCAAGAGTTGTGGGCGGTGCTACTTGCACTGAGCAGGCTGCGGCCTCTCGTGCGGGACAAGCACGTGCTGGGGACGGCACTACAGCTGTAGCGTACATCAGATCTTAGGGTGGCGTTCGCTCACAGCAGCTAACACAACTTGCTCGACGCCTCCTCCGGTGGAGTCAACAGGTGACCCGGTCCCTGTGGGCCACACTCACCCGGGCAAACTGAACTAGACAGCCGACGCGCTCTCTTGTCAGTTTATGCCTCGTAGAGAGTGGCGACTCCACCCCCGCGCAGGCCGCTTGGTACTCCCTGTCCGAAGACCTCGGCACGGATATTCTTGCGCACAGCTGACCGCGGGACCGGCGGAAGCACACCTTCCCCCCCAGGAGCCTCCTTGCACAGACACTGTGCAAGGCCAGGGAAGAGGAGCACCAAGTGTTATTGGTTACACCGCACTGGTCTAACCGCACTTGGCTTCAGAGCTAATGCTCTGGACAGCGACTCCGCCTGACCCATTCCCCTGACAGAGGACCTGCTCTCTCAGGGGAAGGACACGTTCTGGCATCCCAGATCAGACCTCTGGAACACCATGTCTGGTCTCTAGACGGGACGAGAAGATCCTGAGTTGGCTACACCCCCTCTATGGCGGAGACCATCACCCAGGCTAGGGCCCCATCTACTAGGCGGTTACACGCCTCTAGACGGCGCCGCTTCTTGTCCTGGTGTCTCTCTCAACGAGAAAGACCCACTGAGGTGCTCGATCAGGATTGTGTTGTCCTTCTTACGAGACTGGAGACTAACATCTCCCCTCCACACTGAATGTGTATGTAGTCGCTATCGCCACTCATCATGTCTCAGTTGATGGAAAGTTTCTAGGATGACACGACCTGGTCACCAGGTTCCTAAGGGGTGCGAGAGGGCGGCTCCCGCCTCATCTCCGCCCCATACCCTCTTGGGACCCTAAGGGGTCCTGGGGAGGGCCTCTGGGCCCCCCAAGAGCCCCTCGGAGGTTCCGATCTTCCTCACCCGAGTAAGACGGCCCTCCTGATGGCGCTCGCTTCCTTCAAGAGGGTAGGGGACCTCCGAGCATCCTCCGTGTCCCCGGAGTGCCTTGAATTCGGCCCTGGTAACTCTCACGTTATCTTGAGACCCAGGCCCGGATGCGTGCCCAAAAAGTTCCCACTACTCCCTTCCGGGGCGAAGTGGTGAACTTGCAGGCGCTCCCCATCGGGGAGGAATACCCAACCCCATCCGTGTTGTGTCCTGGACCGCACGCAGGGCCTCAGTAGCTCTGACCAGCTCCTTGTCTGTATTGGAGGACAGCAGAGGGGAAGGCTGTCTCCAAGCAGAGGTTGGCGCACTGAGTCGTGGATGCCGTTACGACGGCATTCCAATCTCGGAATCTCCCATGCCCACTGAGGGTTTACTCCACGCGGGGTATAGCCACCTCCTGGGTACTGGCAGAAGCGCCTCTCTAGCAGACATCTGTAGAGCTGCGGGTTGGGCTACGCCCAAACACCTTCGCAAGGGTTAAACAACCTTCGCGTAAACCCGGGTGTCAGCCCACGTCCTGCGTGGCAACATGTAGGACTGGCATCCGGCGGGGCGTATGCCTGCGAAAGCATCACCCCACCCTCTAGGAGGTTGGGTCAGTGTGCTATCTACCTCTTTCCTTACCCTACTCTGGCTAAGGACAGGTACCCTATCCGCTTCCCTTCTTACCCAACCACTTGGTTAAGAATAGGCATTCCATCCATCACTAAGCAAGCACCACCTGGGGGTTGGCTGGGCAGAGCAGCCTTCCCCCTTAGGCCGGGATAACATGTGAGCCATCCCCTGGCTCTAACCGGACCTAGTGCTACCGGATGCCTGTAACACCCCCCCCCCCCCCGTGGGCTGTTCCGTATGATGTATCCTCATGATATGGCTCCCACTCCTGGTAACCCATGAGCTTCCCCAGGTGGACCTCCACCTCGCGGTTAACTACTCAGCCCGCACGTTCCATGCGTTCTCCTCCAAGGACGAGACCATACCTTTTCCACCATATTCCTTCCCACGGGTAGGAGGTGGCCTCTGCAGCGCATCCCTAATTAAGGAAGTTGCGCTTGCCCGGTGTAAACCCGAGCCGGACGGCCTCTCGCCATTAGAGAGCTAAGGCAAAAAAAACCTTTCCGTGAAAGGTTACCGGTCAGGGCTGTTCCCATCTTTCTCCAAGAAAGCTCTGGAACCCCCGACCACCACACTGGAAGGTTACAGTTTCGCGAAGGCATCGAGCTGACACGCCCAGGCCTGTTACCGACGCGATACAGCGTTGTGGCGTTTTCCATAGGCAACCCCATCTGTCGTTCTCGACACAACGTCGAGAGACCGACAGAAAGGGAACGTCTCGGTTACGTATGTAACCTCTGTTCCCTGATGGAGGGAACGAGACGTTGTGTCCCTTATGCCACAAACACGTATCGTATTCTGCTGCAGTCGTGAGAGGCTCTCAGGCTCTTCAGAACAAAAGGTAAGTGAATGCTGCACGCCGGCTTCCTTTTATACCGGACATCTGGGGGCGGAGACCGGCATGCAAATTTCATTCGCCAAATTTCATTGGCCTTTTCTATAGTAGTCAGAGTTGATTGGTTCTCAAGGGCGAACCCCCATCTGTCGTTCTCGACACAACGTCTCGTTCCCTCCATCAGGGAACAGAGGTTACATACGTAACCGAGACGTTCGCGTCCCTATACAGTGAGACACAGCACAGTACGGTACACAAAACCGCACCTCTCATTTACTCAAGAGACACCCAGAGCCAGCAGATTACATAAACTGCAGCTGAATAATTATTCATGCTTTTTATAGCCCGATTTGGATTTTATCACCACAAATTTGCAATTATCTCATTAAAATAACCATAATGTAACCATTGTATGTGTATTAAAACTATGACAATGGTAGTCAATCTGGCAACATGGTTACTACACCTATTAGTATAATAAAACCATGCAAATTTTTTGTCTTTTTCTTACACTCTGCTCCATTTTAAAAGTAAAACCTTTCACACGATCAGTCATCAGTGTTTGTCTGTTTATTACCCTGTAATATGTTGTCTTGGCTTTAAAAAAGTCCTTCATAAACAACCAGACAACCATAACAAACAAAACACATGTGTTTATTCTTTGAAACATTCGCTCGCTCACTCGCCCTCGTCATGGAAACTTTTTTAAGCCCACGTGTGCAATTTAGTTGATGGGAAAAAAATGCATGTTATGATTAGGGGAAACATGATATGTCCCTTTAGCTAATCTTGTCTTTTTATGGGGTAAAACTACTGTTATGATCACTAAAGATTAAACCTTTGTTACAGTGAGCAGATTTAGACATGGGGGCGGTGATGTCCTAAAGAAGCATGTACATTTCAGCCAGAACTGAATTCTTGCAATGTTGGCCAACACAATGGGTACACATAAAGGAAATCAAGTTTTCTTTCGTTCAGTGCAGCACCTGCTGATTTTATAGGCTTTTTTATTTTTTCTCAGTCAGTATGTCAACATTGTTTCAGTTCACTTACCCTTGAGTGTAAAACCACAGGCAACAGAAAAAAACAACTGTTCGTACATATCAACCTATTATGCAAGAGTACATCCTGGATTGGTGTGGTGAGATTTAAAAACTCGAGTGACGTGAATTTATGTTGTTAAGAAGATTTCTCAAATCTGACATTCTCAAGCCGTGGACTAGCAACTTAACTTATAATTTAGTTCTGATTTATGGTAAAACAGATTTTTGTGATTGTCAGGGTGCTATGCTATTCTGGAGTGGCCGAGGGTTTCCTTACTGATCCAAAAAACAAAAAGCTTCTCTAATGGAAAATAGAGGGGATTTCTCAATAAACATTGCAGAGCTTGTATCCACAAAAGAGATTTAGCCTAATAAGGTTATTTTTATCCAGGCGAGGTGTTTCAGACTTATAAGGAAATATTGGATAATCTAGTCCAGCATTGGCCGATATGATAGCTCAGCACCGAATGGATTTGAAACAAAATCTATTAACACCTGATAAAATAGGACAAACCCTGTTCACAAACACACAATCATGAATGACTCAAAACTTTTCCAAATCTATAATGCCATTATCTAATGCATTGAAAAAGGTCAATACAAGGGTTGTAGACAACAAAAAATTGTCAAATTTCCACATAGCCTTTAAAAAGGAAAAGTTAAAGCTAAAAGCAAAAGCGTGTTATTTTTATTCACTTAAAACATGACGTTCAACATGTTTTAAGACCTCCCGGTGACTTCGGAACACAAATAAAACGATTCTAGCTGACTTCCGAGAGCTTTCCAGGCCTCCTCATAGACATCATGGTTATAGTTGTTGTCAAGGTCCAGAAAAGTACTAAAGACATTGTAAAATTGGTCCATCCGCTCATAATGGCTCCATTGAATTTTTTTGAATCGACGAGAATACTTTATGTGCGAAAAACCAACCAAAATATCAACTTGGATATATTCTCAAACCGAATGTGCATGCATCAAAGTGATTTCGTGAACGCGCACCATAGACCGACAAGACAGAGGAGAATATATTGATTAAAGTCGTTATTTCGGTTTTTAAAGTATTCTCGTCGCTTCAAAATTCAAAAATGTTATTGAGCCAATGAGCGGATTGATTTTGAGTTGAGATTTTCCTTTAAAACACATTTATCAGGATTACATGACGTCAAGTTCTTTATCTTTTCAAACTGCACTGCAAACTTGGACTTTTATGTAATTCACTCTGTAGTAAAGGAGTAGGGGACTTGGAGTAATTTAAAAACGTGGTGACCCATGACCACTGGGAATTACTCCCACTTCTGTGCTGAATTACTGTATACAACACAGACAGTACCGCTCTGTTCACCCATTACATTCTCTGATGTCACCCCCCAATGACAGCACAATTACACAATCTTATGAGCTCACAAAGATCCTCTGTTTTGATATAAACACCCAAAACTCTCCGCACCAAAAAATTACTGTCAAATCTGGGGCCAAACGTCTGAGACAACTAAAGAAAACACTTTTAAATATCTCACAAAGTTTGAAGTGCACCTTTCATTGTTTTAATGACGGCATGTAGTTTAGCTGGCATGAAGTAAAAACTCAAGGCATGCCATGCTTGCAAGGTTTAACAATTTTCCCAAGAGCATCTTGCGTGCATCAATGGAAGCAAGAAGATAGGTAAGAGTATGTAAGGTAAGGTATGGCAGGTATCACAGATTCATTCATATTTCTTGTTAAAATTAAATCAATTATTTTACAGCTATGTGTGTCACAAAATATATTTTTTAAGGTCAGGATGAAATGGTAAAATTGGTTAAAAAAAGTAGGCCTATGACTTTTGGACCCCATTGTAAGCACAACAAAACTTTTAACCTATAAACTTGCTGTCAAACAACAATACAAAAAATATATATACATACAGTACATGACAACACACAAATATTATTATCCAGACTTTACAAACAACTAACCATGGTTTTACTACAAAACATTTTTTTTGTTGCTAAACCATGATTGCTGCAGTACCAATATTTGTACCCCTTGTAGTAGTGGCGATACACGAATGACAAGTACATCTACCAAAAACATGGTTATTACACTTTAATAATAATAAAATATAATAAGGGTCGCGACCAATGACTGTGTATTATATATTAAGTAAATCGCAATACACAGCATAATGTAAGTTCACAAACAGCTGGCTCTTACTCTGAATGTTTTGGTGGTGGGAGACGAGGGTGGCGAGTCCGACAGAGACTTTCTGGGTCGAGACGAGAGATCCTTGCTGCGCGAATAGAGCGATGACATATCTGTCCTCGGAAGAAGCGCAGATCTCTTATACACGCAGAAACACGCTTACAAAGCTGCTCCGGGTACATCCATCTCGATGTGGAGTAGATCGAGCTCAACAGGTGCAACTGAGCGAGTGTGTGTGTGTGTCCAGAGAATGTGAAGTACTTCCCTCTTCAGTGTGTGTGTGTGACAGCTGATCTGTGTTTCCTGTCCTCCTCACGTCACAGTAGTCATTAGAGAAAAATGAAAACAGTCAGGAGTCACCGCTCCGCTTCTCTCTCTCTCCACTCCCCGTGTATCTATTTCCGTCTATCTCCCTCTCTGGCAAAAACATAAACAACATCTCCTATTGTACCGCTAACACTCATGCACGCATCAACACACAGTGAGAGCCACGATAAAGAATGGAAGGAGTGTGCTTTGCGAAACCCCTCCCTTACACATCTGACTGTTTACAGTAACTCCACAGAAACGAGGAAAACAAAAAGAAACGCGTTTCACTTGGTCCCACTCAGCTGTCTCTCACTCTCTCTGCTGGAACAAAAGAGTAATCCTGAGTGTAAAGATCCTTTCAGAAGTTCATAGGATGTGTGAGATTCTCATGGTTTGTTATTAGATCACAAAGAATTATTAACTGCGGGTTTTCTGAAGTTGCACCTGGTAGAGTTTTACAAAATAATGGTATAAAGTTTTTAGAGGTTTTTAAATAATGGATGTGCCATATCTTACTTCATAGGGTCAGATGTTAGCAAGAATGATGTGCAATGAAGAGTCGTGCATGCTTTTACCCTCATTGAGTTTATTTCTGTGATTACCGTTATTCGGACACTGCTGAAGGCTGTCCTTGTTGTTTTTCACTGAAAGCTTAAAACCTTTTAATTCGGGTTTTGGAAACGCAGTTTTTTATGTTATTTCAATGTATTTTTTTCATTGAAAGTGTAACTCAATCATACAGTCGTATCAATTTTATTAGACTTAATAAGACCATACCTGGACTTTACTGTAAATTACTGTATTTTGTTTGAAATGTATAAGTATGAATTATGAGTAATCAGTTGTTTTTATTTCACTGACAGTACATGTATGCCTAAATTATTTCTATTTTTTGCGATTCACCCTTAATACAGTAAAATTATGTTATCCTAAGCCCGATATGAATCTTTTATTCAAATTGTCATGTGCTGTAGTGTCAATGCGTGCATATCACTGTGCGCCGTCAGTACATATTTATTAGTCTTGCTTCATTAAAACAAAAAATGGGATCTTACCCTTGTGTGGTGTTTGGATCTGTGGGACTCATTTCCAATGTTTACTGAAATAAATAATGTGATTAATATCTTTTCAGCCTCAGTCATTTTCTCAGTACATTTTTGACCAAAAGCAAGAAAAGCCTTATAAATGTGATTTAACAGATCTTAAATGTCAAATATAAGTCATATGTACTTTCTTTGTTGCTTATAACTGGTTTTATAGTCATTATGTGTGAATTCTGTAGACGTGTTAACATGTTGTACTAAACAAACACATCAACTTTGACATGGAATAGAGCTCTGAGACTGAATATTATCACCAACAGCTTTCTTGTGGATTTTTTCAGCTCTGCTGTACTGTACGTGTCATGGAAATGCTTCGGGATGACATCAGATTGAAGAGGGTTACTGTCAGAACTCCTAAAAGACACATAGGCTCCGAGTTAAAATGATGTCATCTCTCGCTCTGTGCTTTTTTAGATTTACTCTGTGTGCTAGATTATTTATGACAGGTTATTGACATTTGAGCAAACTGAAGTAAAGTAAAATGACTGCTTTCTATTAAAAGTTCTTGACTTCAGAACATAGTTTCTTTATCAAGTACTGCATAAAGGCTGAGACTGGAAAGTGATATACAGGACTGTAAAACAAGTAAAAAAAGCATTTCAAAGTAAAGAGTTAACGATTTTCATTTTTTCTACACAGACTCTACTTGACTTTTTAATGCATGAATTTATGACCTCAGTCAAACTCAGGATTTCAGTGTATTGTAGTGCTCATGGAATGTAAATGAAAGAAATGCCATCTTGAGTGGACATGCTTTTTTTTGCTTGAAGAGATCCTGCAGCTGTCCATTGTAAGGACCTCTATGCATGAAATGTTCATATATATTTGCTACCCTTTATATGATTTCTTCCTTTTTGTTTCTGGTTTATGCACAAGTAAACTCAAAGCCATATGCAGCGATGAACCTGAGCCATACAGTACACCTCATCAAGCGGCTTTCCTTTTCCACTGGACTGGATGAAGTAAGCTGATGGAAATGAGTCTTGTGAGACTTATTTAACAGAGTGGATTTCAGCCAGTCTCAATAACTGCATTTGCGTCTTGGGTTAAGCAAAATTGTGACCTCTTCATCTTATGACTTTCCAGATGGAACATTCATATCTTCGAGCATTTGGGTTCAATGTGTGTCTTCTTCGATGAGAACACACGCTTATCTTTGATACCTGCATCCTTACGGTGAGACGAATTAAGAAACAAAAGCAATGCATGATTTTTTTTGCTGCATTGAATCATTGGTCAATGGTCAATATCAGATAACTATAAATATCTGTAAAAAGAAAAATAACAATTTAAGAACAGCTGATTTGTCAAAAAATAACATCATGAAAAAACATCATCCATTATGACTAAAACGGATTGTCATAAATCCTTAGGCACAAAAAACTAAACACATGACTTATAATGCAATGCAGGTAAAACAGAGACATTTTAACTGTCGGCAGAAGATTTTTGGGTTGTGTGGAAAATATGAAAGCAGACACACGCAAGATGAAAATGTTATTAGCAGAAAATAAACTTCCCAAAGATCGCTCTCTGCCGGGGTCATAAAGAGGCCAGATTCACTATAAACACACAGGACTACACGCACATCACCACACTAACCACTTTTTGCTGTCATGCCTAGAATCATTAAAAGACTAAATCCATTTAACACAAATCTTTAAATTTCTAGAGAATATAAAAAGAACATAAATGCTGCCTTATATTTAAATACAGTATGCACTTATATCCCACAGTCCAACAAACGCAGGCACGCACGCACACACACACACACACACACTCGCACACACACACACATGACCTCATTCACAATTAGTCCTTTTACGATGGGGGTGTTTTGACAAATGGGTTTCTAATGGATAATTCTCAAGATCCCTGAATTCATATCCGATCTAAATACTACAGCACCAGATATAGCCTCAGGCTGTGTGTTTTAACATTTTAGAATATTGAAATAAACAATTGTTAAACTATTACTTTTCACGTATCAAAGCACAGCCCCGTCATGCTAATATTTTGTATTATTGAAGTGAAGTCACAAAATGTTATGTCCTAAATCTTTGTGAGTCAAGTTCAAATATAGGTTCAACTTTTGGATACAAATATAATTCTTTGTTGAAAAAAAGAATAGTTTAATGGGTCTAAATTGTTTAATTAGTTTACCTTTTGTTTGTTTTTTTAATAAATAGTTAAATATTTGAATTCAAACATTGAATAAAAATATTTTTGTGAAATGCCTGTGAGTGTTTTTGAAGTTCAGATACATTTTACTTAACACATCAGTATTAATATATCTCATATATGATTTCAAGTAATATAAAAAAATATCAAGTGAAGATTAATGAGGAAAAGATAACACTTATAAAGAAATATAAAGCAAGCATTAGGCTACTTAAATAAAATTTACAAACAAATGATGAGTAAAATCTACTCGTTGAACTCGAGTTAAAACTACAAATTATTGTGTTTAGCCTTTATTTGGACACTTTGATAAATTTACTAACATTTCCTGAGTGAAAAAACTTGCCTAGCGTTTTTCAAGTAAATTTCACACTATTTTTTTCAGTGTAAGCAAGTGACATTGGGTATGTGTGCAGTTCATTACTACTTTACTTTTTACTACTATTTTAATATGGCAGACTGTGTGTTTTGAAGAAGAGGGAAATATAACGTCCCTGTTAAAGCCAGCAGACGTCCATTCTGTCTCCCACACAGAGTTCAGTACGCAGCAGACAGAATTCCATAAAAATGACTTGCTTTACAACAGTTATGCTTTACACAGTCAATGATATGAGGTAAATGCAGGTACTGTAAATGTTAATATTACTAATCATTAAATAATTAAGAATGTTAAAGGACTTTCTATTCACATACTGTAATCTGCCTCGTGTTTTCCTAGATCTACATTGCAACACATGTGCGGTCTATTGCTCCTATGACTAGGGAATCCTATCATAAGATAGAAAAGGTGAATAAAAAACGTTAAATTAATATATCATACTGGCAATTTTACAAAAACCCTGTTTTATTGAAATGGCCGATAAATGTCTGGGGAACACAATTTTGCAAAGACCACCTTGCGAATGGTTTGACAAACATTGTTTTCCCCTAGGTTTTATGTATCACTCACCACATACAAGTATTTACCACTGCAAAAAAATTGCATAGCAAAACATAACATTTGCGGTACAGTAAGGGCATGGCTTCAACGTGTCACATTTGTTATGTGCGGCTCGAGAAGTCCACAGATGCGCAATTCCTTCCGCAGAAAATCTGTATCTATAAGTAAATATTAGGGAAAGCAAGGGGATATTGTATGTTCCTAAAAACTTCTCTGCAAAGTGCTCGTCTAACAATTTGCACTAAGATTTGGAAGAAAAGGTGAAAACATTGCAACATACACAGAGAATGGTTACATCACCTTGATGTGACTGCTCACAGCTGATTGGTTACATTTCACTCTAAGATCTTGAATATTTATAAATGCTTAGTTTAAAAAGGGCATTTTTTCTATCGTGCCATATAATTAGCCACATGATTTGATATCTATTATTTCATGCAAAGTTATTTACATGTCTTCTGTGTTTTTAAACAGTTGATTTTTATCCTGGAAGCCAATGTTTTCAATAACTACATCTAGCAAACCCACAACCTTCTAGTCAGGTGTTCACAGATGCCCAATCAGAGGGCAATACATTAACATGCTAAACTGTTTTTGCCAATCCCTACAATATAGCCAGATAGCTGAAGAGCGAGATTAGAAATAATGGACAAAACAGACAGGAGAGCACCTGTAGTGCGTTCAAGTCCTCCTGGTTTGTTTGTATTGATCAGGTTAGGGACTCAGACCTTGGAAATCAAAAGTTCCCATAGTGTGAGCCTGCCTTTAATGGCACACAAAAAAC
The DNA here is from genome assembly GCA_006030095.1 of Triplophysa siluroides. Lineage (NCBI taxonomy): Eukaryota > Metazoa > Chordata > Actinopteri > Cypriniformes > Nemacheilidae > Triplophysa > Triplophysa siluroides. The sequence goes on from VCII01000161.1 coordinate 912,597, forward strand.
AAACCAAGGCCATGTGCTTCCAAACACAGGTCAGATTTAGATAAAACAACATGAACAAGAACCATAACTAAAACTAAAGTAGGATCTAAACACCATGCTTTGACAAAACATGAACATATAAAACATGAACACACATGCCAAATGGAGCATAATAGTCTGGATTCCAAACACATGGCAAGCAATGGCAACCTAGAAATGGAATCAAGACCATGCGACTACACAACAAGATTAGGAAGGACATATGGCAACATGAACACTCAAACGCTATTTGCCCGCAGCCAAACAATGGAGAAGAAACAGAACCCAACACAAAATAACTAAACTTAAAGCTACAGTTTGCAAAAAACTGCAGCTAGAGGGCACACGTTCAAAACAACAACAATGTCGTAGCTTGATGACGCTGTGAAGGACTGAAGGGATCTGTTTTCTTTAACTCCACCGCTGATGGCCATCAATCAGACGGGAACGAGAAATCATGTCAGCAGATAAGGTAAAGTTTTATAATTGTTGCGAATAATTGTGGTCCATAAATAAGTGACTGCTCGAAACAAGGTAGTGGCTTCCACATTTGTCCACGATACTTTTGTCATGCAGTTTCTATGCCAGTAAAGGCGGTAACAAAGGGTAACGCGGATATGATGCCATTGACAGGCGACTGCACAGCCCCGTGTCAATGTATAGAATAGCAATTTTTCTCACGATTTACAAGTAGTTGGAAACATTTAAGATATTGTAAGTACTCAGCTGAACAAAATAAATAACACTAGTGTAGTGGTTTTAGGATATTTTAATGCAAAATTGTTACAAACTGCACCTTTAATGCAAGAACTAAGAATCAGGATCCAAATTTAATACAGAGCAAATGGCAATCATGACAGTCACAATCATGTCACATGTAAAACATGACACATATTGACCAACATAGCTTTTGCACGTAGGGGTCTGTGATGTGGTTTATAAAATGAAAGAAATATATATTCATCCCTGCTTTTTGTTATTGTTCCATTTTAACATCTTTTTATATAAATATAATGTCTGTAAAACTCTGCATCAGAATAAATAAATAACGTCTCGGTTACGTCTGTAACCTCGGAACGAGACGTTGTGTTGACAGAATGGGGTTTGAGAACCTATCATCTCTGACTGACTTTGAAAAGCCCAATGAAATGAAGAGTGGTAGGGGAGGGGGTCATCGGCCATCACGGGCGGAGGCCTGGTTTCTCTAACGGAGAGAAGCCACCCGGCACCGTAAGGACCACTGGGAAGCGCCATTTCCTCACTGAGGAAACGTGCTACGGAGACTTACTACCGCAGGGAGGGAGTTTAGTTGAGACACCAACATGGTCTCGCCAGCAGGGGAGAACTCATGGGAGGAATGTGCGGTCTGTAAGGGAGTGCCATGAGAGGCCCACCTAGGAGAGGTCATAGGCTACCAACATGGGAGCCAGACCGTGAGGATACATCAGACGGAACCACCCTGTGGGGGGGTTACTACGTGGGTTACTACGTGTGGAGCACTAGGTCCGGTTAGAGCTATGTGCTAGATGCTCAGCTAATAACCAGCCTAAGGGGGCAGGGCTGCTCCGCCCAGCCCGCCACCAGGAAGTGCTTAGTGATGGATGGAATGCCTATTCTTTGCCCAGCGGGGAAGGGAGGCCGAATAGCACACTGACCCACCTAAGGAGGGGGAAGGCTCTTTCACAGGCATACGCGCCACCGGCTGCCGGTCTCACCTGTTGGTACCATGCAAGGCTTGGTCTAACACCGGTCAGTGTGAAAGGGGAGAGATTGTTCTCGAGTCTCTCTTGCAGGAAGGACAACACGCTTCCGATCGAGCAGCTCCGCGGGTCTTCTCCTCGAGAAGAGCACCAGGAGGAGAAGAGGCGCCACTTAAAGGTGTACAGTCGCCTAGTGGCAGGGGCCCTAGCCTGAGTGATGGTCTCAACCACCACAGGGGGAAGCCACTCAGGATCTCCTCGTCCCGTCCAGGAGCCAGACATGGAGGTTCCAGAGGACTGTTCTTGGATGCCACAACGTTCCCTTCCCCTGTGAAAGAAGGTCCTTAGTCAGAGGAATCGGCCAGGGGGGAGTTGTCGTCAGGAGCCAACTCCAGGCAATTGATGTGCCAACACAGGCGGGGGCCCGTCCACTGACCCGACACTGCGTGCCCGTTGCACACGGCAGCCCAACCCTGCAGGGAGGCATCTGTCATCACCACGACATGCCTCGAAACCTGCCTAAGAGGGACCCCTGTCTGTAAAAAAGTCATCGAAGACCAAGAGTGCTGGAGCGGTCTCATGTGCATCAACACGAGGGGGATCACCCCCTCCGAGGATGCCATGTGCCCCAGGAGCCTCTGAAATAGTTTCAGGGGGACCGCTGGCTGCCGCTTGAAAAGGTTCAAGCAGTTCAGCACTGACTGTGTGCGCTCGGTGGTAAGCCACGCTGTCATGGAGACAGAGTTGAGTTTCATACCGAGAAAAAAGATGCTCTGCACGGGGGAGAGCTTGCTCTTTTCCCGGTTGACCTGAAAGCCCAAACGGTCTAGGTGCAAAGGCACCAGGTCCCAGTGTGTACACAACAGATCTCGCGAGTGCCAAGATGAGCCAGTCGTCGAGATAGTGGAGTATGCCCGAAGCATGTGAGCATCCTTGCCTTGAACAGAGGTGGAGAGGATGCCCCGAAACTTGGACGGACGTCTGGCGAATTGGATCACATAGCCGAGACGGATTGTGCTCCCTAGCCACCGTGACGATCTGGGAAGCGCTAGCAAGGCTCCCAGGGACCGAGACCGGGGACTAGGTCTCCTTCACCGATCCCATGGGGGGTGGTTCGATGGCTAGCAGTGCGGCTCCCTCGCCGTGGGGAGGCCGTCGGGAAGGAGAGCGGCTCAGCTGACTTACCTGCCCGGCAATAGTGCAGCTCATCACTCCGTCAAACTGAGAGTGCTGAGGGCTGCCGAACACCGTCGTCTGGAGAGTGAGAGGGGCTGTAAGAAAAGCCCAGAGAGAGTGGAAACTCTTTTGATGGGAATGTGGACGCTAGGCCCCCGAAAGGGCCCAGCTGTTGGTGGGACGGGGAAGGGACCTTCCCAGTCTGACCGGCCAGAGATGGAAAGGCGGGTCCGATGATGGTCTCGATCTCCCTGGACTCGTCCCGTCAGGGTTGCTTCTGCTTCCGTGGCGGCTGGTGACGGTGCTCTCCTCTTGACGTCATGGATGTTTATGGATGTTTAGACACATGGTCTTACTCCGATTATGCGTAATAAGCTGATAACGTGAAAGGCGTAAGCAAAACCTGCTGGGCAGAGGTAGTGTTTTGCCAATTAATTCGATTCCCCGGTCCATGTAAACGCCTTCACCGGTTTTCTCTCAGTTTTGTTTATGTGCGCATGTCCGACAGCGCAATAGTAAAAGTCCCAAACTGAAGTACAGTGAAATAACGGATAAAAAGTATGCTCTAGACTCATGCAGTTCGTGTAGAAATGGCAAAATGAAAAACTATTGTTGCATATGCAGGTACTGGGGACATGAGAAGAGCTATAAAATACAGCTTCTGACCCGTTTCCCGCAGCATTTTTAATTACCAAACGGACTATCGATGGTGACGTCACTGCACGCGAAAAACCTGACAAGTCTCAAATTTCCATATAAATTAGCCGGTTTATTGATATGCATGTAAACACATGAATTTTTTTATACATATCCGTTTATTTTGTGCATGTAAACGCACTCACGGATGAAGGGGTGAACCTGAAAGTGTACTTTGCACTTTTATGTACTTGTGGTCTGTATTTTTGTCTACATTTTGATGTGTGTGGATTTGATTTGTTACATCTACACACGCACTCTATAAATGAACACCTAAAACAAACACAGTAATATTTACATAACAACCTGTTGCTGCCCCACTCAACTCACTTGATGGTCAGTACTCGTAATCTGCTGTTTCCACAATTCTTTAATACGTTGACAATCAAGAAAACACCATAAGAGCTATGAAAAGAAACAGAAACAACCAGAAGGGCAGACATTGATTACACAATTATCAAACAATACGCCGATGTCATTGCTAACACAATGGTAAGGCACTTCACCACATTCGTTATTCATAAGATGGTAGCCTATGGATCGCACACAAACAATTAATTTACCTTAGAACCTTTTCAGTGAGAAGCACAATATCAAAGTGAAAAGAGGAAAAATCCACACTGCAGTCTGCATTCCTCACGAACCATGCACAAACACTTCTATGAATCGCGGGAATGTGAAGCACCTTATATAATCACTTTGCGAGCTTGGCTATCAAAGTCCTTAAACTCAAATATCAATATTACACACACAAAAAACCTCAACAAAATACACCATGAATTACACATAATATGGGTCATTTACACAGCCCACAGACAAACTGTCATCCCTTCATAATAACTGTAACATCTCAGAGTGCATCTCTCTCATGTGGATATTTGAAAGATACAGAAATGAGCGGCTCAATCATAGTGAATATCTGCTTCAGTATTCAATATCTGCACTCTGGCTTCAGCTGACCACATGGAAGAGGGATTCACTGTACCTTTCTGCCGCATGTAGATTTGTCCTTGGTCTATGTCTCACGCAGCCTTTTTGTCACCCGATACGTCTCTCCTGAAGTCCTGTTTTGACATTTTATCTTCCTTACCCTATTTGATTTATTATGTGTTTAATGCTTAAGGCTACGAGAAATAGAAAATATGTGAGAACTGAGGCTGGATGCAAGGAATTTTGCCCTACATGGTATGGAATGTGCAGATACCTCACAGGCACATTGAAGTCTTCAGGGGTACTATGGGCTCGGTCTACTGTAGATCACAGGATAACTTCTCAAAGCTCACCTCTCTCTGATCCTGGTTACACCTGATCTCAAATCATTGTTGCGGGTGATCTGACTGCAGTCATTACAGTGTAAAAAAATCCCAAAAGGTTCGAAATCGCATATCTGAAATTAAAACAACTACAATACATCTTACCACGATGTATCTGGAGAGTAACTGTCAATGCATTCAGAAGTGCTGCAGGGAGGAGTGAAGCAGCGAAGGAAACCACCGTGTCGAAAACATGGGTTTTAAACTTTTAAATGGAACTACCATCGGATCGGAAAAGAAAGAAAGAAAAGCACATGACCTCTTTACGTCTTCAGTTTACCCGCAGTGACACAGATCATGTGACCTCAGATCAGTGTTCCTCAACATTTTTACTACAAGGCCCCCCATTGTCAACAACAGTATTTGAGTGCTTATATTACTTAAAATATGAATATTTGTTTAAAAATGTCCAAATATTAAATGTCCAGTGTACAGTATGACATTAAGCAGCATCTACATCTAAAGGATCTGAAGAGCTCATTCTAAAGCTCCACCCTTTCAAAGTAATACAGTGGCTGACACAGATGTCTTCACATTTTCGCTTCTTTGCTGATGGAGATTTGAGGAGATTTACGAAATGCTCTCTTTAGAGCAGTTTGTCCGTTTAGGGCAGTCATCCTCAATGGGCAATTTTAATATAACTGTTAGTTGTATGAAATATTGTTTATTAATTATTGGTGGATGACGTAATTCAGGTGTGTGATAGGCAACTCAAACAGAGCGGGAGCAAACAGATATATATATACAGTATATTTATACTTATCCCCTGTCTTAAATATTATGTGTTAAATGTCTGTTTTTAATATAGGTTTGTAGTCTTTCTGCAAGTCCCCACAAAGTTACTAAATCCCCCAAAAGAGTAGTTTACAGAGGCCTGTTTACAGTGCACTACAGAAAAGTGTTTTGTGTCCACTATTACTGCTTGGAAAAAAACACACAAAAATCATGTTCTTTAGTTTGAAAACAGCTGGATAAAAAGTGTTTGTATTATTAATCATACATTAGAATTGGTGGCAAGTAAAGATTTACAGTAAATGTGAGTGTTTATTCATGTGATTTTCTATGCCGGTCATTAGGTGGTACTTGGAACAACACATTTTACAAAAGGTGATACTTGATCTGAAAAGTTTGAGAACCACTGCTCTAATATCTTTACAGTTGTGTTCAAAATTATTCAACCCCCACTGAAATTGATTGTTTTGGTCGGTTTGACATTGATTATGATCATTCAGTCATCCTGCTTACAATTAAATCAAAGAGGCACGTGTAGGTCAGACAAATATAACATAACATTTATAATGAAATAACCACAAATGTCTTTTCTGAGCTCACATCATTATCAGTTTTATTCAACCCCCAAGTGACATTCAATCTTAGTACTTAGTACAACATCCTTTTACAGTTATAACAGCTTTTAAACGTGAAGCATAGCTTGACACAAGTGTCCTGCAGCGATCTACGGGTATCTTCGCCCATTCATCATGGGCAAAAGCCTCCAGTTCAGTCACATTCTTAGGCTTGCGCACTGCAACTGCTTTCTTTAAGTCCCACCAGAGGTTCTCAATCGGATTTAAGTCTGGTGACTGCGATGGCCACTTCAAAATGTTCCAGCCTTTAATCTGCAACCATGCTCTAGTGGACTTGGAGGTATGCTTGGGATCATTGTCCTGTTGAAAGGTCCAACGTCTTCCAAGCCTCAGGTTTGTGACGGACTGCATCACATTGTCATCCAATATCTCCTGGTACTGAAGAGAATTCATGGTACCTTGCACACGCTGAAGCTTCCCAGTACCTGCAGAAGCAAAACAGCCCCAAAGCATGATTGACCCCCCGCCATGCTTCACAGTAGGCAAGGTGTTCTTTCTTCATAGGCCTTGTTCTTCCTCCAAACATAGCGTTGATCCATGGGCCCAAACAGTTCTAATTTTTTTTCATCAGTCCACAGAACACTATCCCAAAACTTCTGTGGTTTGTCCACATGACTTTTGGCATACTGCAGTCGACTCTTCTTATTCTTTGGGGACAGCAAGGGGGTGCGCCTGGGAGTTCTGGCATGGAGGCCTTCATTACGCAGGGTGCGCCGTATTGTCTGAGCAGAAACTTCAGTACCCACATCTGACAAATCTTTTCTCAGTTCCTCAGCAGTCACACGGGGACTTTTCTCCACTCTACGCTTCAGGTAGCGCACAGCAGTCGAAGTCAGCATCTTCTTTCTGCCACGACCAGGTAGCGTTTCAACAGTGCCCTTTGCCTTGAATTTGCGAATGATGCTTCCTATGGTGTCTCTTGGTATGTTTAACATCTTTGCAATCTTCTTATAGCCATTGCCCTTCCTGTGAAGAGTAATCACCTGTTCTCTTGTCTTCCTGGACCATTCTCTTGACCTCACCATGTTTGTAACCACACCAGTAAATGTCTAGAAGGAGCTGAGTATCACAGTCATTTTAAAGCTGCCTAATTGGTGCTTATTAGGCTTTATTGCTGCTCCCTGATATCCACAGGTGTTTTCAATACCTGATTGAAAACACTTCATTGAACCTCTGTTCTTCAGAGTGGTAGTCTTTAAGGGGTTGAATAATTATGTCAATGAAGAATTCACAAAAGAAACATTTACTACTGTATTACAAAACTAATTGATGTCATTTTAGTTGCATATGGTTCTTTAAGAAGTCCTTGTAGGATTTCATTCTGAATACAATTACAAATGTACACTAAAATTCCCTAAAACCATTTACAGCATTGGGGGTTGAATAATTTTGAACACAACTGTATTTATTAAGCGTCAAACACGCTTCATTTGACCCCTTTCCACTCCGCGCGCGCTGCTTCTCTCCAGCCAAAGACGCGCCGCATGTAGAGCAGCAGACACGTGCTTATTTTAACAACAGTAGTGCAGACACACAGAGCAGGTAAACGGACACACAACAATAAAAAGCAGCAATTTTAAAATATTTGTATCCGTCAGTCTGCTTACTGTTTGCTTTATGTCTTTAAACTTTCGACCAGATTTGTGATTTTTTTATTTTATGAACCATAATGTTTAGCATTAGCATTATAGATCAGTATGTCAACATTTGTTACCCTGGTTGTTGGTATGAATGGCATGGAAAGGCTGATTTAGTAAGTAAATTTGTTTTGTAAGCAACTTAATTGTTACATTACATTTGTTGTTTGTATGTTGTCAGAAGTTTTTTATTTAACAAATATTAATGATCATACTTCTGTTAAGAGCGCATTCCCCTAGCCACAGAGCCTACAATACATACAATAAATATCAAAATTTAAACTAAATGGCCTGATAAAAGATCATAACTTTTATATGTATATATATATATATGTATATATGTATATATATCCAAGTGGGCTAAATTGATTAAATATTAATTTATTTTCCAAAAAACATATTGTCCGGTCCTCCGTTAGGAAGAAAATATAAAGACTGGACCTCTTGGAACTTTAATTGAATACCCCTGGTTTAGGACTACTGTAGAAACAACATGGTGAATTCCATGAAAGGGGACCCACGGTGTATGTAGATAGAAATAGCTCATTCTAAGGTAATAAAAACATAACGCTTCATTATGTAAAGTCTTTATACACCTCTAAAGACATAGTAATGTATATTATAGTGCATTACTGTCAATAGATCCTCTAAATAAAAAATGGACCAATAAGACATATCTCTATTTGTTTTAGATTTATTTTAAAGCTTATTTGACATCATTTTAGGTTATGTTGAGTCCCCCTTGAAATAACGTCATGGTTGAGAAACATTGCCTTTTTTAAGCAACATAACCAACTACTAGCTTAGCATTTGATATGTCAAGTCTATGAAATTAAATTGTAAAAATATAGTTTCGAAAAACAGTGTGCAATATTTATTGTTGTTTTTAAATATAATATCTCCACTTTTTCCAACTCAAGGGACACATCTATCCGCCAGAGGTCGCCAAATATCTCTTAGGACTCACAAGCCTACTTGAATTTAAGGGACATGTTTACATTTTCAGTTTTGGCACAACTAATTAAACACAGAAGTGCTAGCTAAGTTTTCTTACAAACTGCACTTTTGTTCTTGTAAGTACACCATAACATCTGACAGATGGCTTTCATCACTAGCTACATTTCTAGCATCTTGGACTATGAGTGCTGAGGGCTCACGACCCATGTCAAATGAAAGATAGTTCAGCTTTAAAAATGGGTCTTATAAACCTGTATGGGTGAATGGCCTGATTAAAACTGGCCAAAAATATAAATTCCAGACAGAATACATCTACTCTAACAAAAATCTATGAAACTTCTATGTAAAAATTCTTAAAAAACACAACACTGACACACAACAGACTAAAATGTGTGCACAATGATTTTCAATTGGCAAATCCTCCAGCAAAGCTAACAGTATTGTGAAGGACCCCACCCACCGCTCCCATAGTCTCGTCCCGCTCCTACCATCAGGAAGACGATACCGGAGCATCAGAGCCCGCTCTGCCAGACTGCTCAACAGCTTTTTCCCCCAGGCTGTGAAAGCCCTGAATTTGTAGCATTTGCATATAGACTGTAGGATATTTATAGTCACTCTCTCAGTAAATGAGTAGGTTAGTTTGTGTAGGTTAGTTTGTGTATGGGTCTATTCTTGTTTTTACTCCACTGTTGTATCTCTGTATTTATGTAGCACTGTGGTCCTGTGAGGCACAAAATTTTTTTCCACTGTATGTCCCCACATATAGCAGAATGAAATTAAAGCTCAACTTGACTTGACTTGAAAAACATAATTCTGTTATAATCATGCTGAAGAAATGCAGACACAGAGCAATAATCAAAGAAACAGTTCTCCCAAAACAGAGAAACATTCTCTTATCCTTTACTCATACTTATGTCATCCCAGATCTAAATCCTTTCTTAGCTGAATAAAAAATAGCCGACTGTCATTGTCTTTGACATTTTGATCTTTGGGGGAAGTTAACTGTTCCTTTCACATTAAAATATATTTTTATAAAATATAAAACATAGATTGCTATACAGCAGCTCCATCTGGTGGTATGAAAACAAATGAACTATACAAAATAAGTTTTGTAGAGGTAGGAAAGACAGTTTAGCTGCTCTCCATATGCTTTGCACATGATGAACACAAAAAAAATGAGTGAGAATAACATCCATGAGTCATAAAAAAAAACAGTAACGGTACCTCAGTGATAAACCAGGTTACGTCGGCACTTAAACCGCTGTCATCCGTGAAATGCTGCTGAACAGTTGGATCACACGAGTCATTAACAATGTTTTCATTTTCATCTGTGCCTTCAGACTCTATAATCAGATAGATCGGACAGAAGAGGACACATGTTAGTGTGTCTGATAGATCAATACAGACTCTAGCAACGTTCATTAACCAAAGTTTAAAGAGACAGCTCACATAAAAAAATCAATTTCAAACCTAAATGACTTTCACAAAAGAAGATAGTTTGAAGAATGTTGGTAACCAAACAGCATTGGACCTCAGTGACTTCCTTTGTACGAATACAAAAGCACTTAGACATTTCTCAAAATATCTTCATTTGTGTTACACAGAAAAATAGCGTTATTTACAGGTTTTAAACAACATGAGGATGATTCAATTTTGATTTTTGGATGAACTATGCCTTTAAAACTAAATCAGTACCTTTCAAAGTCTTGTGATTGTTGAGACTGGGAGTGAAGCCGCAGGCTCCTCTGCCTGATGAGATGCAAAATAATGATCTCTCACATTTACTTGCTGATCTTCTTTCCCAGTTTCCTTGCTTGATGAATAAATTATTATGAATAAATTGCAATAGAATAAAACATCAAATTGCTTTTATGCATTCAAATATTAAACCAATTGGTATTTATTTTCAGTAAAAACAGCATGGATTTCAAACAAAACATTTCCCAAAAACACATTTATTTTATTTAATACATTGTATTTACATTTGGGCATTAAAAAAAGCAGACTAATATGAGAGTGATGAGAAAAATAAGTCACGCCCACTTTTGTTAAATTTAAAATAATAAAACATTGGATATAGTGTACAAAATCAGAAAAGTATTTAAAAAAATGTATGGTCACATTAAGTGTGACAAACTAACAACCGAGTGAACCTGGGGAAAGAACTATCCTTATCCGTCCGACAAAGAAAACACCCCATCAGGTAATTTTGAAATGGCTATGAAAGGTGAATTTAGGTTTGAGAACGGCTGTTTTAGTGTTCACCTCATCTAGATGTTCACGGGTGGACTCATGACTTGTGTGTTCCTCAGATAGCTGATTTTGCATAAGTGAAGAGGAGTTGGATACTCTTCTGTCCTCGTGAACTCTTCTCTGAAAACACTTTCCCTCAGTGGATCTACACACATCATCTGATCCCATGTCCAACTTTGATGGGCTGAAGGTTTTCTTTGCCTCCATCAACTCTGAAAGTGTAACTCCCTAGAAACAAGATTTATTTTTTCACTATAAAAAAATTATATTTCTCCTGGCGTATACTTTGGATTATATGTGGAATACTGTTAGCGTTTGTTTATGTTGACATGTTATGCTGAAGTCGAGTCAAACAAAACATACTTAAACTTAAACATATAATTCTAATAAAAACACTAGATAAGTGGCATATTCTTCGACATTATCAGTTTTTATGTTTGGCACACACCTGTGTAGCTCTGCGAGTCTGTCTGGCCTGTCGTGATTTGGCCTTCCTCTGAGACTCTGCTTCATCATCCCTCACTGGGATCATATGGGTCCTGAGACATGACACAAGAAGGACATTTTCATCTGTCAAGTTTATATACAGTAGTCATTCACATGACATTAGTTTTGTTATTATAAATGTTCTGTGCTCAGTAGAAAAGAACCTTACAGCTAAAATAGCCATTGAATGTATTATATCACTTATTTCCAAGTTCAATTAAATCAATGTGATATTGGTAAAAGGCGGCAATATGAATATAGGTATATATTTTTGCATTCAGTTATGTTCTTGATGAAGTGTTATTGAATGAATGAGGCATTTATATAGCGCTTTATTGTGTATTGCTGTACATCCAAAGCGCTTTACAATCATATGAGGGGGGTCTCTCCTCACCCACCACCAGTGTGCAGCATCCACTTGGATGATGCGACAGAATCCACAGTACAACGGCGCCAGTGCGCTCACCACACACCAGCTATCAGTGGAAAGGAGAGAGAGATAGAGCCAATTCAGAGGGTGGGGAATATTAGAAGGCCATGATTGACAAGGGCCATTGGAGGGAATCTGGCAAGGACACCGGGGTTACACCCCTACTCTTTACGAGAAGTGCCATGGGATTTTGAATGACCACAAGGAGTCAGGACCTCGGTTTAATGTCTCATCCAAAGGACGGTGCTTTTTTACCGTATAGTGTCCCCATTACTATACTGGGGCATTAGGTCCCACACAGACTACAGGGTGAGCGTCCCCTGCTGGTCTCACTAACATCTCTTCCAGCAGCAACCTGCCTTTCCCAGGAGGTCTCCCATCCAGGTACTGACCAGGCTGCGCCCTGCTTAGCTTCAGTGGGAAACCAGTCTTGGGCTACAGGGTGATATGGCTGCGGGCTAATGTATGTTATTCCTTCCAAAACAGCCAGGAACTTCGGAGATCACATTGCAAAGTCAACGCGGTCATGCCCATATGGCTCATTCAACTTTAGAAAGGTTAGACCGTATCTCACTGAGCATGCAGCACAACTCCTTGTCCAGTCCCTGGTAGTCTCTAGGTTTGACTACTGCAATGCTCTCCTTGCTGGTCTTCCAGCAAAGGCTGTCAAACCACTCCAGCTGGTTCAGAATGCACCAGCACGCCTCGTCTCCCAACAGCCCAAAAGGGCTCATGTGACACCCCTTTTCATCTCTCTCCACTGGCTACCGGTTGAAGCCCGTATCAGATTCAAGTCACTAATGCTTGCCTACAGGACTATCACTGGATCTGCACCGGCATACTTTTACACCCTCCTACACCCCAACAAGAACCCTGCGTTCAGAAAACCAGCGGCGTCTTGTATTGCCTTCTCAAAAGGGCAGTAAATGGCTTTCCCGCTCATTCTCCTTCATAACATCCTTCATGGTGGAACATACTTCCTTACTCAGTCCGGTCAACCACATCTCTCACAACATTAAAAAAACTATTTAAAACCCAATACTTGAAAGACAAATTAGAAAAAAAAACTTGAACTCTCTGTTAGTCGCTTTTGATAAAAGAGTCTGCTAAATGACTAAATGTAAATGTTAGTATGTTAACAGACTGTAGTAAAAAGAGTGACCTCTGGGGGAACGCTTAAAACTATTTATAATAGGGGAACATTACCATTGTAAGATCAAAGGCCTCATACTTAAATGTATGTACGCACAGTCAAGACTGTCTGTAGGCTGTACACCTGATACAGTATTTGCCTGGAAAATTGCATATGCACCTTTCAATGCCCAGTTTGTGGGTAAGCAACATTAATACATAAAGCCCCTAGAACCGTAGAATAGAAAACAGCATAGATAGCATTTGTGTCCATTGATGTTTCGGACTAACTCTAACAAAGTTGTTTATTCCGTTGTGCGGAATAAGTATAATAAGTATAATTATTTTAAATAAAAAATAAATATGTTTAACTAATTTTTATGTAAATTCTAGGAAATAAACTTTATGCACTTCTCCTAAAGTTAAAGGGATATTTCACCGGCAAATCAAATTTGCCCATGTTTTACTCACCCTCAAGGCATCCTGACTGAATATGACTTTCTTCTTGAAGAATAATGCAGTCGAAGTTATAATACCACGTATCATTTAACTTCCAAGTGGTAGAATGGAAGTGAATAGGCATCGACTTTTTGAAGCTCCAAAAAGTGCATCCATCAATCAAAGAACTGCTCGACACGGCTCTGTGGTCTTAACAAAGGTCCCTTAAAGCAAATAGATGCGTTTGTTTAAGATAAATATCCATATTGACAGCGCTATCTATGTTGATGTCTAGCTTCAGTTTCCCTCGGCAGCACGTGAACCTGAGGCTTTTTTTTGTCGCTGACGAAAGCTCCCACGTAGAGGAGGTGGCATCCTATTGGAACAAACACAAAAATAGAGCGTTCGTCGCCGGAACTTACGACACGCCTGCATCATTTGCCAGAAAAACAAGCCTCAGGTTCACGTACAGTCGAGGGATTGATAGCGCTGTCAATATGGATACTTCTCTTAAACAAACGCATCAATTCGCTTCAGAAGACCTTATACTGACATAAATGTATTTTGGCCTATACTATCTTATGGTTTTTTGATGACTAGTTGTGTACTCAGTGTAATACTATTACAGTACATTTAAAAGCGGGTCAGTTTAGTGCCAAGTAGTATCTATTGAAGAAGTATGCTTACTGTACAAATATACTATATTGATAGTACATTGATCTTAGTATACTTGAACTTATAATTAAAGGGGTCCTAGTATGCCTATTTTTCAAAGTCTTTTTTATGTTTATGTGCAAAACAATAGGTCTTCTTGTTTAAATTTCCCAAAAATGCTTTATATTTTACATATTTCACCTGTGTTTTGCACTGTCATCTTCATTCTCAGAAAACAGGCTGTTGAGTGCCTGGTTCTATGAAGTGCCTCGTTCTGAAACACTCTGGTCAAGCTGAGCCAGTCATTTGTGACTGGTCTAGCACTTAGAGTGTGTGTTGAGATGTTTAGCTCATCACCCTATCCATGTTCAAGGGGGCAGGGTCAATGTACATTTTGGGATTCATGATGTCACTTGGCAGATGTTGTTTAGTCTCAAACAGATATACTTACTAACTAAATTTTAAGAAGTGAAAAATCCATCAGACCCCCCCTTTAATATGCTTAATAACCTGACTTAAGTTAAATTATACTTTTTGGGAGAGAAAAAAATCCTAACAGAACACAAGCGAACAAAGTGACAGTAGATATGTTTAAATTCTATAAACGTGTTAAGCAATTCCTTATGAGAGGCTCAATGATAATGTGGGTCCGTATAATAACTTTATATCCATCCAACGAAGTTCTGGCTTTGATGTGATGTAAAATTATTATTTTTATAGAAAAAATGCTATGTTTAGGCCTCAGGTTTTAGCATTACAACATTGTTTTCATAAGTATTAAGCTCATGGCCCCATTTTTGTCCTCTGTGGTGTTTCTTGGTAGTTTCTCATTAGTTTAAAACAATAATTTTTCACTGCTGCACAAATGAGAATAATACGATTTGTTTTACTTAAAACAGCACAAAGGCTGTACAACATATACTTCTGTGATACTAAAATGTTTTTGGGGATTCAACTAATTAGAATATTTTTAATATAATTGTCATAAAAAATATTTTGTCATAAAAAATAACCTAAACATGATTATGTGGTATAACAAATTAAGTATTTTCTGAACAGATTGCACCAGCATTCTGAAAAAGAAGGTCAATATCTACAAGTATAGAATTTCTCCTCTGAAAGCAATCATGGCCATCCAGAAGACATCCAGTCCCATAGAGACGAACAGAAAGAGATGAGCAAGCAGTCTGGCTAATAGCAGATCAGACCACTTAGCACTCGGCATGTTTTCTCCACCCTTCCTCTCTAGCAGTGTATTGATGGACATGTGGTCATGAGTCAGTGAGAAACACACAACACAGCCACAGGGAGATATCAGACCATTATTGATGTGATGCTACAGTACACAATCCTGTCTCTGTGCTGCTGAAACAATGCACATACCAAGAGCCTGTTGTCTAACCACATGTATACCAAAAAATTAATGTACAATGAATTTGTAATCATGCACTGTAAAAAAATTATTTAGCAGTTTAGTTGTTTCTACTTAATTTTCTTAAGTTGAGTCAACTTGGAGTATCTAAAATTGTTAATTTAAATTAACATCTTAAGTTTAACTGTCTCAACTAGTTTGTAAGTTGACTTGACAAGAGTAGGCCTATTTGTCACATCGACTTAAAATCACAGGTTGACTCAATTCACTAGCAATCACATTCACGTTCTCAGCATTTACCACGAGATCTTGTGCAGCACATAGCTGACTGAAGATGTCCGTCAGCCATGACGGAAACTGCTCGACAACAATTCTGCATAACTTTGTTTGTATAAAGACTCAAATTTCTGTGCATATTACCAATTAGGATGTATGTAATTATTATATACAGAATTATTTTTTTAATATATACTTAATAAATAAATATAATAGCTAATATTTCAAACAATGGCTATTTATGAAAAATATATAGTTTTTTTAAAGCAGCATTCACAGTAAAGCACCAGTCTCTACTTCCAAATTTAATCTGTTACCTGGAAAATTTTGCATAACAACCATAATTTAGTATAAATTATATTGTTGATGAAAAAAAAACATTTAGTACCTTTAAATCCGGACATCTGCTTTCAATATCTGATACAAACACTATATAAGCTTTCATACCATGATCACCATTATATCTTGCAAGTAAAAGGTTTAATAAATTATTGATGTAGTGTGCTGTAGGTTTGATTTGCACATATACACAGAATGAACCATTTTCACCTTTCACTTGCAATGCCATTTTGTGCCATTACGGGATAGTTATTTCATGACATTCAAATTAACACACTAGCAAATCCCTTCAAGTCTTTAAATCCATATTTGTAATATTTGGCTATAAGCAGAAAAAGTTTTCCAACAAAATGCTGTCACAAAGACTAAATCTCAAACCAAAAACTCATGTAAAACAGATTACTCAAGCCCACAGCTAGTGCACAGTAGCAAACATCTATACCATAGATCTCACATCAGCAAGATACATGTGATAAAGGAATGGCATGCTGCTGTTATAGTGAAGATAAAGCAGATAAGAGATTAGGTTGTGTACTGTACCTGAGCACACAGTCCTGCATCCTTCAATCTGGCTTTATGAGAACAGAGCGAAGAACAGACTGCAGCGGTTATGGGATATGAGGGGCGGGGCAGGACAGAGGATAAAGTGACATCCAAAAGCAGATGGTAAATAGCAGAAAAACAGAGAGTGTCCTTAAAAGAAAGATTTATAATGGCTGTTTAAAAAGTATTTACATTTTTCTCCAAAGCCACTTAGGATCTGTGTGCTTTATAATAATCAAACCCACAACCCTGGCATTGCTGGCACTGTAGTTTAAATAGGTCCGCTGACAGTGGTGCAGGTAATGTATATAACTATATTGTATATGAGTTATCATTTTATCAAACAGTTTGCTCACATCATGTAAATGTTCTACGGTACACCTTATTTTTCCTTAAAATAACTTATTGTTTTTGCTGGTATACAGTAATCATAGTCATAGTTTGAAACGTTCAGCTCCTATTTCACATTTCAGCTTCATAACATACATAAAGTGTTAAATGACAACATTCACAATAAAACTTCATTAATATTTCTAGTGCTCCATGCAGACTGCTGCTTTTACGATTAAACCAACAAAAAACTGATCATGCTTCATTATTCATTGCTGAAATATTTTGTTTATATTATATTTATTGTGACCAGTAGGAAGCAGCATTATCCTGTCCAAAATCTGAAAGGTAATATTGTGAATTACAGCTAAACAGTCCTATCTCAAATTATTTGGCTCATTGAGAAAATGTGTATACTACAGATGACATCATTTTTATTTAATAATTTTAATGAATTTCAATGAATTGTCATTAAGCTCCAAGCAGTAGAAAATGCTGACTGAAATATCCCATATGAGGTCCACATTTATAAGGTTCTGATTTGATTCCAGTGTAATACCCAGACATTTTAAAAACTGCTTTCCCAACAGCATTCTTTAGTAAGTCATGCAATTATATAATTTTGTGGTATTTGTATATTTTAAATTAAGTGACAACATGTGTTTGTTTTGAATATTTTCACCGAAAAACTAAGCGTTCTTCAAAGCCACTTCATGCTGAAAGTTCTCATTAAGTGAAACAAGACAATATACTTTAACAGGTATAAAGCAGAATTATACACTACCATTCGAAATTGTATCAAAAAAACATTTATTCAACATGGCTACATTAAATTGATCCAAAGTCAGGGAAATAACATACTGTTACAAAATATTTCTATTTCAAATAAACTTTTCAATGTTTAAAGGGGTCATATGGCATGGTTAAAATTAATATTATCGTTTATTTGATATATAATACAATGTGTATACACGATATAAGGTTAAAAAAACGCTGTTTTTTCCACATACCATGCATGTTTGTATCTCCTCTTTGCCCCGCCTCTCTGAAACGCACAGATTTAAAAAAAAAAACATGGCTCTGAAAAGTGAGGTGTGCTATGATTGGCAAGTTAAATAGTGCATAGTGATTGGTCGAATACTGTAAGCGTGTGACGGAAATATAAACACCTCTTACCATATTTGGAACTTCAGGTTCCAAAGCAACTGTACTGACAGGTACACCCACCTTACTTGCGTATACATTTGGGCGGTCTTAGTCAAATCATTCCACAAACTGACATAGATTTGTGGAGGTGTGGTTACAGGAGGCATTTCAGGCAGGTCTGGGTGAGCATTTGTTTTTAGAGAGAGTGCTTCTTTTGTTTAATTTAGCAATTTTATGTGTCTAATACATGCATGGGCAACTTATAATAACACACCAAAGACACAGAAAAACACTTATTCGCATCACAGTTTCCATGACAATATGAAGCAGCACAACTAAATATAAACAGAGTAACAAAAAAAAAGAATACAGCATCATTATGCATTTATGTTGTGATCCCGGTCACGTCGGGGCTTTGTGTCTGATGTGAGTGTGTGTGTTTGTTTTTTCGAGCACATGGGTTGTTGTTTTGAGCCCATGTCTATACTAAGCTAGACCTATGTAACGCCTACCACCTGGTCCGTATCCGCTAGAGGGATGAGTGGAAGACGGCATTTAATACAACCTCGGGACAGTAAAAGCCATAGTTGAGTGGTCAATCCCCGACTCTCGTAAGGCTTTACAGCAGTTCCTGCGTTTCGCCAATTTTTAAAGGGGATTTATCAGGAGTTTCGGCCAAATTGCCGCTCTGCTCACAGCATTGACCTCCACCAAAGTCCCGTTCAAGTGGAATTCCCAAACTCAGGTAGCCTTTGATAATCTCAAGTGCCGTTTTGTCTCTGCTCTTGTGCTTTGTTTTCCAGATCCCGAACAGCATTTCAGTGTTGAGGTCGATGCATCAGATGTCGGGATAGGGGCAGTTCCCTTTCTGTCGGTCTCTCGGCGTGGTGTCGAACCGACAGATGGGGTTTGATCTTGAGAACCTATAAACTCTGATTGTACTTTTTAAAAGGCCAATGAAATTGACGAATGGTATGACGCGCCAGTCTCTGCCCCGTACATACGGGTATAAAAGGAAGATGGTGCGCTCATTCATTCACCTTTTGTTCTTCGGAACCTGCTGAGCATCTTTATATGCAAAGTGCTTATCTCTCTGTACTACTGGACCATACAACGCAGATCAGCGAATTCGGCCTCTGGTATCCAGTTTCATTCTTCCCGGAGGTGCATGAGGAGCTTACGAAGACGTGGCAGGCCCTCTTTTCGGCGTGTGCATGTTAGACGAGCTCAGTCGCCCTGACTTCCCTCGACTCGGGAGCTGCTAAGGGATACGTCGATGTACCCCAGGCAGAGCGTGCAGTTGCGGTACACCTGTGCCCGCAGACAGCCGCCACCTGGCGGGACCGACCAAGGCTCCCTTCCAAGGCATGTATGTTTTTGTCCCAACTGGTGTCGAAAGCTTACACTGCAGCGACCCAGCGGTTCTGCAGGAACTAGGCACTGCCACTGATTTCGCTTTCCGGGCGACTAAGTTAACGGCGCACGCTGGGTCGGACGATGTCCACTCTGGTAGTCCAGGAAAGACACCTATGGATGAACCTTGTGCAGATGCGCAACGTCGAAAAAGTTTGCTTTCTTGACGCGCCCATCTCGCAAGGAGGGCTGTTTGGTGACACCGTCGAGGACTTTTCTCAACAGTTCTCGGCCACCTCTAGGTTGTCTAGGTCCTGGTCGGCGTCTGCTTCCCAGCAGACCTGCGCCTCACCTCCGGCCCCGGCACCCCCTCCTCAGGCAACCCCCCGTGGACGGAGAAGTTCGCGGAGGAAGACATCAGGTCCCTGTCAGCAACAGCAGCCATCCAAGACGAAGCAACCCTGACGAGGACAGCCCATGGAGACCCAGGACATCGGGCACGGCTCTGGCCCCAACATCGCTGTCGCGCCGTACCTGCCTAGTTTCTCCCCTTGCCAGGGCCTTTTCAGAAAGGTCCGATCGAACCTGTCCCTCGGGCCGAGATGTCCACTGGGTCATTGTGGCATCACTCAGGTTAGGGCTCCTGCCACTAGGCGGCTGTAGGCCTTTAAGTGGCGCCTCTCCTCATCCTGGTGCTCTTCTCAAGGAGAAGACCCACGGAGTTGCTCGATCAGGAAATGGCTGTCCTTCCAGAGATTAGAGAGGAAAACTCTCCCCTTCCACACTGAAAGTGTATGTAGCTGCCATCGTCGCTCATCACGAACCAGTCCAGAGCAGAGCAGCCCTGCCCCTTTAGGCCTGTTGTAAAACACGATAGCATAAATTTGGATTTGTTAAAATGAGTCATTCAAAACACACATTTATTTAGGAGATAAACACCGCAAAAAGGCAGATGTACGTGTTAAAATGAATATTAATGCGGATATGCAACATTAACTACGGTACTACGATACTACCTTTTCAAAAATAGAGAGGCATCGTGGGTATTTTGAAGCTTAAGCATCGCGATGCTACCTTAGCACCGGTACACTGTGCAACCCTAATTTGCGCGCATCAGTTAATAACATTAGTGATCATCAATAAATATAATTTTGCAAAAACCAGTCATATTTGTAACCTTTAGTAATATCATTGTAGTGGAGTAGGCGGGGCGAGACCTTGAGTCGAGGCCGGTGAGTGAGTGTTAATGAGCGTCAGCTGTGCACTCACCAGTCTCATATCACGAAGGAGATCGGGAGCATAAGAGAATGAGCGACCGGACTGTCACGGAGAGAGGACCGGGCACAGACATATGTTAAGGGGGCTGCCGGCTGTTTACTTACTTTGTTATTATTTTATTAAATGTTTAAATGTCTGCCGGTTCCCGCCTCTTTCCTTCCTTTTAATGAACCTTTCTACATTGGTGCCGAAACCCGGGAGGAAGGAAAGACATGCTGTCGGAGAGTCCTTGCCGCCGAGTGGCCTCGCGGTGCCGGAGAGTTGGGGCGAAGGGCGTCTGCCAGTGGCTGCCCGAAGCGTGGTTCTGGAGAAGAGGAGGAGCCATTGTGGGCCGCCGGAGCTTCGGTGGGACGGCGACCTTTGCTGCCGCGCCCTGGGTCGAGGTGGCTATCGTCCAAGCGGGAGCGGGGGAGTTGCCACCGTCCGCCAGAGGCCGGAGCCTGCGTCCGTCCGCCCAATAGGGAGGAGCAGGGGGCGGAAGCGCCGAGGACGGCCACCGCCTGCCAGAGGCCGGAGCCTGCGTCCGTCCGCCCAAGGGGGAGGAGCAGGGGACGGGGAACTCGCCGCCGACTTCCCGCAAAAGGAGGAGCCACCGCCGGCCGCCAGGGGGCGGACGGTCGAGCCGTCCACCGAGCGCCCAGGGCCACCGCAAGGCACCGCGAAGGAAAGAACCCCTGCTGGTTGAGGACCGAGCGGCAGCATGTCGGGGAACCGGCTATTTTTTTTTCCTCTCTCCCCTCTCTCTTTCCGGTCGCTCCGAGGGCTCCCGTCTCCGTTGACTCGTCTCGTCGCTACGTACCCTCCGGGAAAGGTACTGGGAGACCCCCCCCGAGGAAGGGGGAGGGAGCAAACACAGTCTCGGGGGTACCCCCGGCCTGTGTGGGGCGATGGGGGTGTGTGGTGGAGTAGGCGGGGCGAGACCGTGAGTCGAGGCCGGTGAGTGAGTGTTAATGAGCGTCGGCTGTGCACGCACCGGCCTCGTATCACGAAGGAGATAGGGAGCATAAGAGAACGAGCGACCGGACCGTCGAAGAGAGAGGACCGGGCCCGGACATATGTTAAGTTGTTCTATGTTTATGTATGGTGTGATTCACCGGCAGTTTATTTAAGTTGTTATTATTTGATTAAATGTTTAAATGTCTGCCGGTTCCCG
The DNA here is from genome assembly GCA_006030095.1 of Triplophysa siluroides. NCBI lineage: Eukaryota > Metazoa > Chordata > Actinopteri > Cypriniformes > Nemacheilidae > Triplophysa > Triplophysa siluroides. The sequence goes on from VCII01000161.1 coordinate 934,643, forward strand.
CCTCCTTCCTTCCTTTTAATGAACCTTTCTACAATCATATTTTGGATCATCAGTTTGTATCACAGCTGGCAGCATCTGTTAATATCACATTTACAAATATCAATAAATATCACATTTGTGATCATCAGAAATTGTCACATTTGGGAATATTATTAAATGGCACATTTGGGAGTCAAACTTTAGACCAGTTATTGAAAAAATACAAAAGAAATATAACTCACGGCTAGCTAGAGATCTTTCTATTCATGGGAGACTTCTATTGAGTAAAGCAGAAGGTCTCTCAAGAGCAGCATATCTCTTTACCTCACTTATGCCATTAAAGGTATTTGCTCAAAAATGGATAAAATACTCTGAAGGGTTAAATGTCCTTAATTTAAAAAAAAAAAAAAAAAAAGGAAGTATCTTTAATATCATCCCTTATTATTTGTTTGAAAGGTTAGGAGGGTTAATTTTTTGTTGAAATGTCCTTACATTACTGGTAAACTTCCGGTTACTTTAGCAAACTATCACAAACAAGCATTACTGTTTTGGTCACTTTTGTACAAGCATAATTTTTTCTCCCAGCAGTTGTTATATATGGAATAATGGTTATATTACTTGTAATAACAAATCATTGTACATGAAGGAGTGGATCCAACATAATATACTAATTGTTAACCAACTTATTGACGTCTTGGTTACGTATGTAACCTCAGTTCCCTGATGGAGGGAACGAGACGTTGTGTCGAGAACGACAGATGGGGTTCGCCCTTGAGAACCAATCAACTCTGACTACTATAGAAAAGGCCAATGAAATTTGGCGAATTAAATTTGCATGCCGGTCTCCGCCCCTGGATGTCCGGTATAAAAGGAAGCCGGCATGCAGCATTCATTTACCTCTTGTTCTGAAGATCCTGAGAGCCTCTCACGACTGCAGCAGAATACGATACGTGTTTGTGGCATAAGGGACACAACGTCTCGTTCCCTCCATCAGGGAACTGAGGTTTACAACGCGAAGTGTTTGGGCGTCCCAACTCGCAGCTTCAAGCAGATGTCTGTAGGAGGTGCTTCTGGCAGTGCCCAGGAGTGGTATACCCAGCGGAGTGACACTGGGGCATGGGAGATCTGAGATCGGAATGCCGCGTAACGGATCCAAACCCAGTGTGCCAGCCTCCCTTGGAGACAGCCTTCCCCTTCTGCTGTCCTCCAATACAGACACGGAGCTGGTCAGAGCTTCTGAGCTCTGTGTGCGGTCCGGGTAGAGGCGCAATGCATGCGCTGGACACAACACGAATCGGGTTGGGTCTTTCTCCCCTATGGGGAGCGCCTGCAAGTTCACCACTTTGCCCCGGAAGGGAGTAGTGGGAACTTTTTGGGCACGCATCCGGGCCTGGGTCTCAAGATAACGTGAGAGTTTCCAGGGCCGAATTCAAGGCAATCCGGGGACACGGAGGATGTTCGGAGGTCCCCTACCCTCTTGAAGGAAGTGAGCGCCATCAGGAGGGCCGCCTTACTCGGGTGAGGAAGATCGGAACCTCCGAGGGGCTCATGGGGGGCCCAGAGGCTTTAGGGTCCCAAGAGGGTATGGAGCGGAGATGAGGCGGATTCCGCTCTCTCGCGCCCCTTAGGAACCTGGTGACCAGGTCGTGTCATCCTAGAAACTTTCCATCAACTGAGTCGTGATGAGTGGCTATAGCGACTACATACACATTCAGTGTGGAGGGGAGATGTTAGTCTCCAGTCTCGTAAGAAGGACAACACAATCCTGATCGAGCACCTCAGTGGGTCTTTCTCGTTGAGAGAGACACCAGGACGAGAAGAGGCGCCGTCTAGAGGCGTGTAACCGCCTAGTAGATGGGGCCCTAGCCTGGGTAGTGGTCTCCGCCATACAGGGAACGGGTCACATGTTGACTCCAACAGAGGAGGCGTCGAGCAAGTTGTGTTAGCTGCTGTGAGCAAACGCCACCCTGACGATCTGATGTACGCTACAGCTATAGTGCTGTCCTCGGACCAGCACGTGCTTGTCCCGCACGAGAGGCCGCAGCCTGCTCAGTGCAAGTAGCACAGCCCACAACTCTTGGCAATTGGTATGCCAGCACAGGCGGGGGTTCGTCCAATGCCCCGCCTGCGTGCCCGTTACACACTGCACCGCACCCCTGCAGGGAGGCATCCGTCGTCACCACGACTTGCCTCGTAACCTGCCCAGAGGGACCTTAGTCCGTCGAAAAGTCATGGAAGACCAGGGGTTATGGTGCGTCGGAAGCAGGGCGTCATCACCATGCACCTGCTGCCGGTGTGCCACGCTTTCCTCGGAACTCGACTCTGAAGCCAGTGTTGGAGTGGTCTCATGTGCATCAACCCGAGGGGTATTACCCCGCGAGGACGCCATGTGTCCCAGGAGCCTCTGAAATGTTCCAGGCAGTTCAACACCGGCTGGGCGCGTACTGCGGACAGTTGCGCCGATATGGTGACAGAGTTGAGTTCCATACCGAGAAAGAGGATGCTCTGCACTGGGGAGAGCTTGCCCTTCTCTCGGTTGACCTGGAGTCCCAATCGATCTAGGTGCCGGAGCACCAGGTCCCTTTGTGTACATAACAGATCTCGCTAGTGTGCCAAGATAGGCCAGTCGTTGAGATAGTTTAGTACCCGCACACCTTCCTCCCCTCAGGGAGAAAGGGCGGCTTCCACGATCTTCGTGAAGACCGTGGAGACAGGGACAGACCGAAAGGGAGGACTCCTTCAGGTCGATTGCCACGAACCAATCCTGACACCTGATAGATGTCAGGACGCGCCTCTGCGTGAGCATCCTGAACGGCAGCTTGTGAAGGTGCTTTGTTCAGGGTACCCAGAACTATGGGGCGCATAGTAACCCACTGCACATCTTGGTTTTTGAGGGACAAACTCGATGCCTGTTTTGCCAGAAGGGTGGTGACCTCTACCCAAAGTACGGAGGCGTCCCTGCCTCTGACAGAGGGAGAGATGATGCCCCGAAACTTGGGAGAGTCTCTGGCGAACTGGATCGAGTAACCAAGACGGACCGTCCTCATTAGCCACCGAGGCAGTGTGGGCAGCTCTCGAGCTCCCAGGGACTGTGACAGGGGGACCAAGGGGACGGTCTGCTTCACCATTCCCACGGAGGGTGGTTCGATGGCTGGCAGAGCTAACCATGTCGCGGGGGAGGACCCCGGAGGGAAGGTTGGTTCTGCCTACTTTACCTGCCTGGCGGGACAGCTGCACGCACAGTCGGTTTGAGAGTGGTAGCAGCTGTCGTGTGTGTACGACCCTACGCCTCGCCAGGGCGTGAGGTCGGGTTTGCCGGGCATAGTCCAGTGGAGTGTGCGATCGGCTAGAAGGAACTCCCAGGGGAAACAGAAAACTCTTTGTGAGTAAGTGGGCGCCAGGCGCTGAGAAGGGCCCGGCTTTGGTGACGAGGCAGGAGCCGTCCCGTACCGACCGATCAGAGCCGTAGCTGTGAAGGTCGGGCCCGATGTTGTTCCCCCTGGGGTCTTCCCGTCAGTGTCACTTCTCGCGAGAAGGTTGCTGACGGGGTGAGGTTTCCCCCTCGACCTCGACTTCCGGGGTGCCGACTGTGGGGGCACAGGAACCGGAGCTCGAAGGGGTCCTGGGCTGCCGGGAAACAGACATCACGTGAGATCTCGAAGGCCTCAGGGCGGCCGAGTCGCAGCGCGGTAAAATGTGGCTAATCGCCACTGTCTGCTTCACCGTCGAAAACTGCCTCGACGGTGTTACAAACAACCCACCCTGCGAGACGGGTGCATCAAGAAAGCAGACTTTCTCGGTGTCACTCATCTGCGCAAGGTTCAGCCAGAGGTGTCTCTCCCAGACCACGAGTGTGGACATTGTCCGACCCAGGAAGCGGTTTGGTGGCAGCGCGGATCTCCTGCATAAGCGCCAGGTCGGTCTTGCCCTGTTGAGACTCCCTCCACGCCGTAGCGTGACGAGAGTGGCAGCTTCCGCCCCCCCCTCCATGCCGTAGCGCGAAGAGAGGGGCAGCTTCCGCCCCCCCATCCACGCCGTAGCGCGAAGAGAGGGGCAGCTTCCGCCCCCCCCTCCACGCCGTAGCGCGAAGAGAGGGGCAGTTCCTGCCCGCAGCAGTGCAAGCTCCCGGCATCAGGGACACCGGAAAGCCCACATGCTTTGGACAGGAGTCTAGATCGAGCCCCCAGGTGGCAGCCAACTGCGGGTTGGACCGCAGCGGCACATTCCCTCTGGGAAACATCGACATATCCTCTAGCTGACCCACCAACAGGGGAAGAAAGGGTGACAGAACTAGTTCGACCTGTACGCGCTGAGAAGGGGGCGTTTCCAGGTTTTACCGAGTTCCTCATGCACTTCCGGTATACACGGCACTGATGGGTAGGTGCGGCTTGGAACCGCACGCAAACCCAAGGTACCGCGTATCCAGCCGCGAGCGTTCGGGGGCAGTGCGTACACTACCTCCCCATTCTCACGGCGGCCCGGGAAAGCATGGCCGGCATTTTCAACGTCCGATTTTTCTCTCGACCCCAAAGGAGGAGGGTCAAAAGGTCGTCAACCCAACGTTGCAAGGGACATCTCATCACGCGCCGTTTCCGACACGTGATTGAGGAACAAGACAGTTGGACGTCTTTGGGGGAACGATCAAACGAGCGAGGTACGAGGTCCGTGAGCCAGTGGCTGGCGGATTAGCGCTTGCAATAATCCTCATGTCACCCTCGGTGCTTGCCGGAGCGGACAGCAGGGCCGTAGTCCTGCTGTCACGAAACGGGGAGCAACACAAGGTGGCGGCTGGTTCCCGGGGGAAGACAGCCGCCTGTGACGCAACGTCTAAATCGTCATCCGCCCGCAGCGCGGGCAGGACGTATCCACAACGGCTGCCTCAACGTGCTGGAAACCCAACACCCGAGGCAGACATCGTGTTCGTCCCCCTCCTCGATGAGTGTGTTGCACCTGAGAGAACAGCGGGACATGCCACGCTGGAGAAATTTGCTCTTTTAGAAGGAAATTGCTTCTTCTAGAAAGATCTCGAACACTTCTGGCACCGCCGAGACGCCCAGGGGAAAGTCGCTGCAGGAAGGGACGATCCGCTGCACCACGTCGTGAGAATCCGGCGATGTAGATACGAGCAGTTGTAGTCAGGAGCGAAGGCTCTGAAGAACAAAAGGTAAATGAATGCTGCACGCCGGCTTCCTTTTATACCGGACATCCGGGGGCGGAGACCGGCATGCAAATTTCATTCGCCAAATTTCATTGGCCTTTTCTATAGTAGTCAGAGTTGATTGGTTCTCAAGGGCGAACCCCATCTGTGGTTCTCAACACAATGTCGAGAGACCGACAGAAAGGGAACTATACACCTATCAAAGATTTATTTCAACATATGGATTTTCTGTAAATGAAAAAGAGTTCAAGAAAGTAATTAAGGCCATTCCCTGTGACATAATAACATTAACCAAACACTTAGAGATAGACATTAATTAAATAACATTACAAAATTCTCAACTTATTGTAAATGGTCTTTCTCTGTTTGATAATGTAAATGTATAAATGTACCTTTTGTAATACATCTGTTGAGGAAATTGAACACTTCTAGTATTGCCCTTATTCACTTTCATTTTGGATTGATTTTAAAATAGATATGACCAAATGTTTAGACCTTGACACCTTAAGTTTGAAGCCATGTGATATCTTGCTTGAGATACAGAACCCTTATTTGTCTGACAAACAAAATTATGTTCTTAACCTTTTTATTATTTTAGCCAAGTTTTACATCCATAAAACTAAAATAACACATTGAAAACCCTCATATATTACTTTCTGCCATACTGATCTTGATTTTTATTTTAAAACCATATTAAATATAAAAACACAGAATAAGAACATTTTAAACTTTTTGTAATTAAATGCCCATTTTTATTTATTGTAATTGTTTGTATATTTTTCTTCTTTTATATTTTGTGTTATTATTTAATTAGTATATTGTTATTCATCTTTCTCTTATTTTATATATTTCTTTGTTTATATTGTATAATTACGGTGCTTTTGTTACTTATATTAATCTCTAATAAAAAAAAAAGTCTGAGCGTGCAAGTGTATTTCTGCAGCCAGATGCTATTGGGAGAGTGTGGGGACAGTTATATTAACTATCGTGTTTAATATTAATTCGGTTTGTTATGCATAGCGATGATAACCCTCCCCCCCCCCATCCCCCATCCCCCCAAAACTTTTACTCTAATCTTGATTTAAATTAATTTGTTTATATTGTTCTTAATGTTTTTTCGAATTTGAATAGGCTTTGTAATTTTTTATTAAGCTCATAGATAAGCATGTTTTCTAGAGGCCTGTACAGGGGCACCCGTGAGAGAGTAATGAAAGAGAGGGCCCAATGAGGAATTGTGCGAGGCATGTATGTGTTTGCCAAAAAAGTGTTCCGTTTGAAAAAGTGAGCTGTAACACGATAAAACGAGCCCATCAAATTATGCACCCCTGGAAGATTTTCTTTAAGTGTGCAATAGATACATGCGTTGTTTTATCTCTGTGTATTCGGGTGTTAAATGGCGAATTAGAGGCTGCTGCTGCCTGTCATTTTCCATCCATGAATAATGGCCGAAGTTTGCTCGACGTCTATGTGATATCTAGGGCCATATGATTTCCGCAATGTATTTGTAATCTTCCTGTTTTGCGTGTTTATTGAACATACACACGTTTTGTTATGTGTCATTTTCTTTTTGCTCAGAAGCATATATAAACTGCAATTCTGAAGGTCAGTTGTAATAAAGAAACTTAAAATACTTTTCACATCATGTGTTTTAGCATGAAATTATAGAGCGCAGTATCGATAACAGTATTGATACGTAGTGGTATCGATAAGCAGTATCGGTATAGATCAACATCGATAAAATCTTAACAATACCCATCCCTAGTTATAGCTGGGGAAACGGTATCTGATGACAGAGTTTTGCTCTCTGAGACCGCTCCGGCATGCTGATCATAATGCAGTGTAATAATGATTTTTGTCACGGATTTCACAGAGACAAGGCAGGAGAACCCAATTGCAGGCAGAGGCAGGGATGAAGGGGTTAACAGGAATTTATTTAACAAAGAACAGGACTAAACAAACGGCAAAACAAAACCCACGAGGGGGAAAACAAGACAAGATAATATATATAAACAAAACAAGAACAAGGACTAACTAAACTATAAAACAAACACTGGGAGCAAACACTTACACTGAACTAAACTACACTTACAAGACACGAGGGAAACAGGAACCAGGAACAAGGCACAAGGCACAGGGTGTAAGCAAAAAGCTACAAAACAGATACATACATACAGCATCAGCTAACAGCTAATAACTAACAATGAACCAGCCAGGACAAAGAACACGAGGATGTTTTAAAGGGGAGGAAATCAAGAGGGAACAGGTGCCAGGGATAAACTAATTAACACAAACTAGGAAACAGGAGGGTAGGAACGATGACGCAGACTAGGGAAACAAAGGATCCTGTATGATTCCACCTCTAGACCAAGAAATACCTGACAAGGACAGGTGGAACCATGACAGATTTTTATCTTTTTTTTTATTATTAATGTAGTCATTCAGATTTTACTTGACCCATCAGAGATTTTTAACCGAACCAATAATGTTAGACGAATAAAACAAACACAGCAAGAAATCATAAACCCCAAAAATCACATTATGTGTGAAATAACAGACTGTACAACAACCTTGCGATCTTAAATCAGGTTAATTTTAATTAGAAAGTTTAGATAAAGGTAAAGTGTGTAATTCCCAATTGTAGAAAGTATTTTAGGATAAAAATGGCACCATATAATATTGTCACCAGAAGGATCTATTCTGCAACCTTAACATTTCATACATTTCTCCTCGACAGGAGCGTTCCACTACATCGTATGACATGGGGCGGTCAAGGCCCTTTCACATTACTAGGCCAGTCACAGCACATGCAGTTGACATTAAAGACGAGCACTGAAGGACATGGCTTTACATAAGTTTTGCCATGGGTACAATGGAGAAAGGTCCTTTGGTCAGCTGGGTTTGCATACACCCCGTCTGGCATTTCTTCACATAAGTCATTTACAGGGGTATATTCTGAAAAGGAGAATGAGATGGTCAACGGATTATTTCATGCTTATTTTGGTTTATGCAAACTTTGTTTATAAAGTCAAGTCACACTACTAATGATTATTATTTATCAAATATGGGATGGAGGGTACCGATGTCAAGAAGCTGACGCAGGTGGTTGATGAGAGGACTTCTGCCCTGGTCACAGAACTGTCCCGTAAAGTCATCGAGATCCAGAGCCCAGACAAACGCTCCTCCAAACTGATTTTCCTTTAGGTATCGAACCTGATGCATGAACAGAATTGTATTTCATAGTGTAAATTTAGGTTTTATGCACTTTTAACTTCATGGTAAGCCCTTTGAATTACCTTAGTGTATACCTTGTGCTATTTTTATAACCCTGCCTTACCTTGCAGCATGTACTGTTTGACAACTAACAGGCATTTCATGTATGTTAATGTAGTATTATATACTTATAACGCAGTATATAATTACCTTATTCTCGTAGCTCATCTGGTTGTCAAAGCCCACCCACTCGTTTCCTTTGGTTGCATATGGAACTTTCTGATCATCGCTCCATTGTCTTGTTGATCCGTTAAGGAAGGTGCAGATCTGATGGATAATAATTATTCAGTTTTCAAGTTAATGTAAATCATCTTTATCAAATTTTGAGTTTCTACTGTGCCTGAATGTGAGACCTCATAATAGGACCAGAATCCGGCCTCTCTGGTGTATGTTCCCGCTGAAGCAGGACCATCAGCTGGATCTCCAACATCACTAGCCGTGGACGTCAGACTGAACGTCCGTCCGTATGTTGCAAATCCCATCCTCAGTTTCTCCACAGGGGCGCCCTGATCTCTCCAGTATGTCATGGCAAAATCCTGCATTGTCATGGCGTATAAATTATTATCCTTAGTTCCTGTTGCTTGATTCTACTTTATCGTATCTGACAACAACTCACTGCTTGTATGTCCTTTATTTGTATATCATATGATTTTTTTAAATCACAATGATGTCATATGCTTTTAACAGTTCATGTTATTAAATGATGACAGAGGTTATAAAGATTGCAGGGCTTACTTACAGTATTGAAGTAGATGTAGTCTTCTGTGTCTTCAGACCCAAGATACAGGGGACTGTTGTGTCCAGTGAAACAGTCCCATGAGCCGTGAAAGTCATAGGTCATGACATTGATGAAGTCTAAATACCTGCATTACCACAATCAACAACAACTTGCATTAGATAAGTTTCTAGTGGATATTCAAGCAAGTGGTACGATATTTTTATCAGCATTTACATAGTCTTTTTAAAGCATGAATGCATTTAAGGATTCCAAATGAACAAAACAAATATATAAACTGTTTTGTGAGAATGTAAATGATTGTGAAAATGTGTATTTTTAAAACATACTTAGAAATTTCTGCAATTTCATAACCATCATCAATGGTTTTCTTCCCAGCAGAAACAGCAGCAGACAGCAGGAGTCTGGGACGTCCAGTGGCGTTGCCTTCTGCCTCATAAGCTTCCAGAAGTTCCTGTTGAGGTCACATATTCACAGTAATAATAGTAAAACAATGCCATTGAAATGTGTTTTTTAAACCACTAAAAGTTATAAATAAAACAGATGTAAAAGCTAAAGAAGAACATACAAAACCCTAACACCCTTACGGCTTGTTCTTATGGGTTTGTGGTGTCGCGCCGCATCCAGTGTGGACAAAATGTCAAATTAAAATGGGCTCTAATGCATTTTATTGTCTTTTATCGCGTCGCACTGCGCCATTTCCGGTTTAGACAAGGTGTAAGAAATGCTCAGATTTATGCACATTTTCAAATCAATTATTACTCTTTTTTTCTCATTCTATTTTATGCTATTCTTATTCTAATAATATAATTCTGAAAAATGTAAATTTGAAAGTTTTTTCCAACTTGTACATTGTAATTCTGAGATGCAGTAACTTGCTGTGTATTTCATCAGATAAATATCAATAATATAAAATCAATTTCTCAAAAAATCTATACATTTTTGCTGTCACACCATAGGACAACTTGGTACTGTTTATTTTGTCAACTTCCCATATCTTGTTTTATGTCTCGGCTGTTTGTTCCACATGTTTTCTGCACAGCTTCAAAATTGTGAAAGCACTATAGAAATAAACTTAAATTGTATTCAATTGAATGTGGTGATGCTGTTTGTTTTGAAGAGTAAATACAAAAGTACCTTGCAGAGCAGTGTGAATCTTTGCTTGTCTTCTGGAGGACTTCCACGGGAACCAGGATACTCCCAGTCCAGGACAAGACCATCAAAGCCATGAGTCCTCAAAAAGTTGATGGAAGATTGAATAAAGGTCTTTCTGTTCGCCTGGGTGGACACCATGACACTAAACCTAAAGAAAGTGTTTAATGATACATTAAATTAAAAAATTCAGTTCTATTTGTAAAAAAACAGTGCTGTGTTTAAGCAGGGCACTTACCGAGCTGTACCAAAGTTCCATCCTCCCACAGCCAAGAGAGTTTTTAAAGTGGGGTTTCCTGTAAATTCAAATATTTGTGTCATCACGTCTTCTGAAAACAGCATATAATGACTTTGCTAAATATCAGACTGAGATAACGTACATTTGCTTCAGCCCATTGAAAGATCTGTATAGAGTTTCATCATTCCATTCATAGGTGCTCAGTTGATTTGACTGATTAATCATTGAAAACGCATAAATTAAATGGCTGCATAAATTGGGATCCACGTTAGACGGCAGGTACTTGCCAACATCAGGTCTGTACTGAGACCAGTTTGTGAAGTAACATATTAGCTGGGAAGCCAATCCTGAAATATTACAACACATTTAATTATGTGATTTTAGAAAGTGACATTTAGTTTTGATAAAGAAATAAATGTATAGTCTTATAATAATCGTAATGATTGTCATCCATAAAACAAAACTTACCAATATTACATAGTGCCAAAGAAAACCCTGAAAAGAGAAATATGAAATGTTAAAACATAAAAAACTCTATCAAACTCTTTCGAAAATCATTTTCCAAAACAGTCACCTACCAGCTAAACAAATTAATCTAGCCATGATGGGGGTTATGTCAGGAAAGAGAGACTATCCGTCTGCTACTGCTGTAAGAAACAAAATGACATATTATTTCCTCATACCCCCCAAACACTCAGTTTTCCCCATGGATGACACCAATTAACCAAAACACACATGAACTGAATTTCCCCAAAATAGCGGCTGCACTGTCATTTGCTCAAGATTTCACAAAATCACATGTTTGGGTAAACAACTATTGCACCACAACAATCCACGGGTTTCAGTTTTTGCATTTTGATTGTTAAATAGTGTTCAATGGTTTAATTCAGTCATCATTTCATATTTCAATGACTTACTTCAGAAAATAAAATGTCTGATATAAATAAACCTTAAAAGGGAACAAGCACCTCGTTCCATTTAAAACCTACGATCTAATCTCATTGACTGTACTGATTAAAAAAGTCAGTCTTGTATTACTAATGTAATAATAATAATAATTCATTACATTTAAATAGCGCTTTTCTGGGTACTCAAAGTGCTTTACATCTAGGGGGGGGTCTCCTCAACCACCACCAATGTGCATCATCCACCTGGATGATGTGACGGACGCCATATTTTTTACACTATGGTGTCCCCGGCACTATGGGGCATTAGGACCCACACAGACCACAGGGCGAGCTCCCCCTGCTGGTCTCACAAACACCTCTTTCAGCAGCAACCAAGTTTTTCCCAGGAGGTCTTCCCAGCCATGCTTAACTCCAGTGTAATGTAGTCATTCAGATTTCCCCAGAGCCAACATATCTTTTTTTTAACTGAAACAGTAAAATAAAAATCCACATGAACAAAATCTAGCCTCATTGGCTGAAAATGAGTGCTGGACTCAATGAATCTAATCTTAAAATATGATTCAACTAAAACCTACACACCCATTTCCATTAATGTGACAGATACCTTATGATTATTGTGATAATCAAACTTTATCTTGTAATATAGTGATTTTACTCTTTCTACTTAATTCATGGAATATCACACATGTAATCTCTTAATGATGCTTTATTTGTTATGACCTACATTACACTATAATCTCATAATGCTCTCTCATAATTCACTAAATTGAACTTCTCTTAAAGGTTTCCATGACATCATTTTCTCCCTTTCTTCGCTTCCTTTGTCTTATAGTTAGCTATTGGCTAACTCTACCCAGGCTACCTACAAGTCAAATATGTGACATATGCTGTAAAGCAGGTTGCCCTCTTCCGCAGGCAGGGGATGGACAGGGGTGTGTGTTCCGAACTGAACACAGAAAAATACAGAAAGTGGTTTAAACAGCTAGGAGGCAGTAGAATTCGTCCCGTTCAGAGTTGTTACCACTAAAATGATTTTAGAGACATTATTTTAAGGTTGAAAAACTGCATAGTGATGCTTTTAAGGTTAAAGAGAATGCTGAGAATTGTTTCTAACATATTATAGATGTTTGAAATGTAATGCTGATACACATTACAAAGACTCAGAAGTATGTAGTACTGAATTGTGGAGTTAAACAGTTTTTTACCAATTCTCTATTCAGGGAGGGGCTGAAAAGAGGGATCGATGACGTGATGTAGTGATGTTACACACCTTAATTCAAGTCCTCCAAACACGCTTCAATATAAAGCAATATGAGCTGAGACCTAAAGCAAGTCCCATCTGCCAGCTGGCTCTGAAACTTTAGACCGGCACAACCCAACAAATCAAATCAGAATAAACCAAATGATCAAAGAAAGTAAAAGGTCATATTTAGATCATTGGGAAAGTAAAAACCAAAGTAAACTAGAATGCTATCGGACCCTTAACAGAAAATACAATCTGGCAGATTATCTCTTCACTGTTGGGGATGTAAAACAGAGACGGATCCTGAGCAAATACAGACTCAGTGACCACAGTCTGGCCGTAGAGAAAGGCAGACACAGACAAACATGGCTTCCAAAGGAAGAACAAGTCTGTGCCCACTGTGACACTGGTGAAGTGGAGACAGAGACACACTTTCTCCTTCATTGCGATCAATTTAAAGATGTGAGAGAGAAACACTTTCACAAAATGTCAAAGCTCATGCCAGAGTTTGACAGGTGTTCAGAAACAGAGCGAATGCAGATGTTAGTGGGGAGAAGAGACACACACATCAGCTGCTGCGTCATTCATCTATCAGCTGCACACCCTCAGAAACAAACTGCTGCCTTCATCATACCATCACTGCACATACACACTCTTGACTTTAGTACATTCATGTCTGTGCCTGAACTCTACTTTTGATATTGAGATTTTATTTCCATATTTCATTTGTTTACTTACATATACTTTATTTTATATTTCATTCTATATTTATGCCTTACTCAGCACCTTAGTTTAATTGGTCTCTAATGTTTGTACTTATTGTATGTCTTTTGTTACATGTTCAATGCCTTTGGCAATATTGTAAGAACACGCAATCATGCCAATAAAGTACTTTGAAATAGAAAATTGAAATGGATAAGTTCTGTGCCGAATTTAGGAGCGTGTGTCGGGAAATCCCGGAAGCGTTCAGTGACGCGCGTATAGAGGCGTGTATCGCTTTAGGCCACTGACATCATAGATGACGTGTGAAGCCTCGCTTCCGCCTGAGAGGTTCCGTAAGCGGTTCGAATCTTGCCGCGACGTTTTGACAGCCGTATAAACCAAGTTACACAAGCACATTCACTGCCCCCTAAACCAACCTCACGCCAAAAAAAACAACTGATAACGCAGAGGCGAGCGGAGGATCCGAGTAGGCTACTCCGAGAGAGAGCACTCCGAGTTAGGAAGATACTGCCGGGATCGGAGCCTTCTCCCCGGACAGCACCCCACCGTAACCTGCTCGTGAATTATCTTTTGATAAATATCAAATCATCCCATAAAACGTATTCACATAATTCACATATAACCTACAGTGCTGGGGACTCAGGTTGAGTTTTTGAGAGCAGAAAATCCGGCTTATTTTCCCAAGATTTTTGATAACTATAACATTCATATAACTATGATCATTATTTTCGGAGAAAATATATTAGTTTTTATAATAATAATTTGTAATATATTAGGATTTTTTTTTTCTCCATTCAAATTTGTCTGGGTGGTAAATAACACACTTTTCTGTTGTGTGACAGACTCGAAACACATATCTTAAGGTCACTTTACTCAGACTTTAACAATAAGGTGCTAACAATTGGAACTAATGAACTAACAATGAACACAATTAAAGCATTTAAGCATTTACTAATATATAATAATATATAATATAATAATATATAATAAAAAATCAAACGTTGTAACTGTTAACATTAGATAATGCACCATGAACTTACACGAATAACTGTATTGACATGAACAAACATTAACAGGAATTAATACATGTCCACTAAAAAACGAAATTGTCCATTGTTAGCTAATGCATTTTCTACTGTTAAAAAATAGCACCTTACTGTAAAGTGTTACCACAGATTGCATGTGGTTTGTTTAAAAAAATAGTTTTTATGAACAATAAGTATATTTTGTTGGGTAAGTACACTGCAAGGTACACTGCAAGTACACATACTGTAAGGATTGATAGTTTTATTTCCATTCTATTTAAATACATTAGATTATTCATTATAAAAGCTGTTGAAATGTGAACATGGGTCCAACTACTTCAAATGAATCCCATACAACTGAATACAGTTCTCACATTTGAACTTAAAGTAAAAACTAGGCTTCATGAAGTAACAAATTGAAGTTATGGGAGATGTTTGGGGCCCTGTGATCTGATGGAAGTTTCAGACCCTTTGCTCAAGTTATAACAAGCATTTCAGACAAAATATGACTATGCAAATAAAAAAAACATGAACTGACGTACCTGCAGAACAGCTGAAGATGAAGCCAAGCTACTGTGTGATTTCAGACTAGTCCTTTCATGTAGGGTTCCCAAAACGTATTTCCGTGCAGACTCGCCCACATGGGAGTGTAAGATATTTCAAATGATGTCAACAAACAAGAGTAACTTGTCTAAACACAGCGTGTTTATCGCACATGCTTGCCAGGGGCAAGTTGCATAAGCATAGCAGCTAAAGTAAGCAATTATTTAGGACTGATAAGTCTTACTTTTTAGATTTTAATGAGACCAATCTACCTTTATATGTGACCGACATAAAGAAGTTATGACCAGCTTTGAAGAAAAAAATCGGATGACCAACTTGCAAGACTAGTCTAAGCAGTAAATGCAACCGGCCCAAGAAAATGATCAGGCAAGGGGCACACACACACTGCATAAATGTAATGAGAATCTTTCTGTACCAGTTCTGTGTATTGCTTATTTTACTTGACACACACCATTAGCACTAAATGTGTATATAGGTGAATAACACAGATGAATCACACCTAGTTTATTCTAACATGAAAATATCTCTTGTAAAGTATAAGAACAGAAAATGTATAATGTTTAATGTCAAATCATTGCATTGTTGATTTGTGTTTGAAGACCGTGCAGACAAAGTTTTCTCACTGTGCCAACAATTAAATTTTACTTTTACCTTACTGTGATGATATTGTTGAAGGCAGATTTTAATGTCATTTTAATCTCTGGAATATTTTGAAGGTGTGGCGCTCTGTAAAGTTAACTATGTGGCAGGTTACACCCTTGTATTCATGAGGCACAAAGCACGTGCATTATTAGATGGCATTAAAGGCCCAAATCCCAGGTGATTTCGGCTATGTAAAAATAGTCAGTGGTATCCCCAGAATGTGTCTTTCAAGTTTCAGCTCAAAATACACCACATATCTTTCATTACAAGATGTTGAACATGACCATTTGTGGCTGCAATGGAAAAGGTAGAGCGCTTACACATGTGCTTTGTATGACATCAAGACAAGCAATATAGCAGAAAGCGCAATTATGTCTGTAATGCCCTTTCCAACCAAAACAATACACTAACTACATAAAAATTGTTGGGTCTCGGGTCTAGTGCTTGTGGTGTCTTTTTTTCTCTGTCCTCTGTTGTTGTCATATCAGACACGTGGCTTTGTTGTTATTGCTTGCCATGTGTCTGAGTTCTGCGTTGATCCCGCCCTCTTGTTACCAATGTTAATTTTCTCGTTACTGTGTTCTATGAATCACCTGGTTTTCTGATTGTCCCGCTCTTTTCTCCAGCTGTTCCTCGTTATCTCTCTGTTGGTTTTCTCTTTTATACCCCGTGTTTCTCTTTTCCTGTGTCAGTCGGTTTTGGTTCTATTACCGAAGGTTGCCCGGTCTAGTCTAGTCTAGTCTAGTCTAGTCTAGTAGTCTAGTCTAGTCTAGTCTAGTCTAGTCTAGTCTTGTCTTGTCTTGTCTTGTCTTGTCTTGAAGTACGAGTGCTTATCAGTTAAATCAATTTGTCTTGTCTAGGCTCCAGAGCTGTTTGACTGCACCAAGTATCTACCTCTGCCTTGCTCTCTGTCTAAACTCCAGAATCTCCGGTTGTCGATCTCTCAACTCAAGGGACCTCGCTGCAACCTCCTGGGGTGTCTCTCCGTTTCTCTGTGGCATTCCCTGGGTTTCCGCACTGGTCTCCACAGCCCTGCCGTTTTGTTCCACCGTTCTAAGTTGACTGCAGGTCGAGAGGACTGAGGGTACGGACCTCCACGGTCAAGCAAAAGGGGAACGTCGGGGTTGTGCTCATCGGGTCATCTCAAGTCCCTCGCTGAGTGGATTTACCCCTACCTGAACCATCCTTGTCAAGTGAATTTTCATTGGCCCCCGCTGAGCGGATTTACGTTTGTTTTACCTGTCTACTGCAGGTGGATTTTCCTTGGCCCTCGTTGGGCGGATTTATCTTTTGGGTTTTTTGTGGATTACCATTTGGACTGAATTCTCTTGCTGACTCTCGCACCTGAGAGTATTCCCCTGATTCTCACGGCCGAGTGCTTGAGCCCTTGTGACATTGCGAATACACCCATTTCCTCTGGTTCTCTATTTGCTTGTCATATTTTCTACTGTTGTGTGTGCTCTGCTTTGGATCGAAATAAACCACCAACTAACCTGCACTTGACTCGTGAGTCGTTCCTAACTGACCAAGATGGAGTCAGCAGGACCTGATCCCGTTCGGTCTGCTCTCGCTCAGCAGGGTGTGCTATTAGGACAACAGGCCTCCCGATTAAATGCTACCGCCCAGGAGATAGGAGCCCTGAACAATCGTGTGGCTGAACTCACGTCACTCCTTGGAGAGCTTCAGGCTGTTCCTGCCAGCCGAGACCCTGACCCGGAGCCCCATGCTAACAACCCACCCATTTATAATGGTAATCCCTTGTCTTGTCGAGCCTTCTTGTCACAGTGTGCCCTGGTCTTTGCCTTACAACCCCGCCGCTATTCCTCTGAAGCCACTAAGGTGGCATATGTAATCACGCTTCTGTCCTGTTCCGCCCGGGACTGGGCCGTGGATGTCTGGGATTCGGAGGCCCCTTGCTGCGCCACCTTTGAACTCTTCCGCCAGGAGATGATTAACCTATTTGATCGGACAGCTCAGGGGGATGAAGCAGGTGCTCAGTTATCCCGTCTGGCCCAAAGGGGAGGATCGGTCACGGACTATGCCATTCGCCTCAGAACTCTTGCAGCGGCGTGCGATTGGAATAAGAGCGCCCTTCGTGCTCGTTTCCTGGATGGGCTGAACGCTAGTATCGCAGACGAGCTGGCACCTCTAGACCTCCCAGACAAACTTGATGCTCTCATCAACCTATCGGTGCGGGTTGAGAGGAATGTGCTGTATGTCATCGAGACCCCTGGTAACCAGCTAGTGTTGGGGCACCCCTGGTTGGCACGGCACAATCCTCACGTGGATTGGTGCAATAACTCAGTCTTAGCCTGGAGCCGTTCGTGTCATGTTTCTTGTTTGGGTCCTGCCTGCTCTCTCTCTGTTCCTTGTTCTCCGCAGGTGCAGCCCACAGACCTGAAAGGCATCCCAGTGGAGTACCATGATCTCGGCACGGTTTTCAGCAAGTCCCGGGCCACCTCTCTTCCTCCGTATCGCCCCTACGACTGCGCCATCAACCTCCTTCCTGGCACTTCTCCGCCCAAGGGGCGGCTCTATTCTCTTTCTGGGCCTGAGAGAGAGGCCATGAACACTTATATTCAGGAATCCCTCCTGGCTGGTCTCATACGGCACTCATCTTCCCCTGCGGGTGTGGGGTTCTTCTTCGTTCCCTGCGTCCTTGCATTGATTACCGAGGTCTGAATGACATTACCGTTAAGAATAGGTATCTCCTACCTCTCATGTCTTCTGCCTTTGAACTTTTGCAGGGAGCCCAGCTCTTTACTAAGTTGGACCTCCGCAATGCCTACCACCTTGTCCGCATTCGAGAGGGAGATGAGTGGAAGACAGCTTTCAACACCCCTACGGGACATTATGAGTATCTGGTTCTCCCATTTGGTTTGACCAATGCTCCCGCTGTCTTCCAGGACCTTGTTAATAGCGTCTTGGGTGACATGATTAATCAGTTTGTTTTTGTGTACTTGGATGATATCCTTATATTCTCCCCTTCTCTCCAGGTGCACACCCAACATGATAGACGGGTCCTGCAACGATTGCTTGATAACCAGCTATTTGTCAAGGGGGAGAAGTGCGAATTCCCCTCTGAGTCGGTTGCGTTCCTTGTTCATATCATCTCATCAGGCGGGATTAAGGCGGATCCTGCTAAGACCAGTACTGTTGCTGAATGGCCTACACATGACTCTCTTAAGGCGCTCCAATGGTTCCTGGAATTCGCCAACTTCTATCGGCATTTGATCAGGGGCTTTGGTCACATCGCCGCGCCTCTCACAGCATTGACCTCAACCAAGGTGACATTCAGATGGAATCATGATGCTCAGGTGGCCTCTGACACTTTTTGTCTCTGCACCTGTCCTGTCTTTTCCAGATCCTGAGCTCCAGTTCATTGTTAAGGTCGACGCTTCGGACATCGGGGTCGGCGCGGTATTGTCTCAGTGCTCCGTTGTCGATGGGAAGGTGCACCCTTGTGCCTTCTTTTCCCACCACCTTAGCCCTGCAGAACGCAACTACGATATTGGTAACTGAGGGTTGTTAGCGGTCAGGTTGGCATTGGGAGAGTGGAGCCATTGGTTGGCCCTTCTTGGTCTGGACGGATAACAAGAACCTGGAGTACATCCGTTCAGCCAAGAGGTTAAGCTCCCGCCAGGCACGCTAGACACTTTTTTTTGGTCGGTTCGACTTTACCCTGTCGTACCGGCCTGGTTCCAAGAACCTTAAACCAGATGCTCTCTCACACCAGTTCGAGGCCCCAGAGAGAGAGCTTTTGGCAGAAACCATCCTTCCTAAGGGAGGGTGGTTGGAGCACCCTCCTGGGGAATCGAACGGCGAGTGGTAGAGGCCGACGAGGGGTGCAAGCACCAACTGAGTGTCCAGCGAACAGGCTGTTTGTGCCGGCTGCGCCCTAAGGTCCTTCTGTGGGGTCACTCCTCCAAGTTAGTCTGTCATCCAGGTATTCGGGGAACGTTGGCTGCCATTCGTCAACGCTTATGGTGGCCGTCACTGATCGCCGATGTCAGACAGTTTGTGTTGGCCTGCCCGATATGTGCTCAAAGCAAGTCCCTTCATCGCGCTCCTGCTAGGCTACTCCGTCCCTTGCCCATTCCCTCCCGCCCCTGGTCCCATGTCGCCCTCGATTTCGTCACTGGGCTTCCTTCCTCCAATTGTAACACTGTGGTTCTCACGGTGGTGGATCGCTTCTCCAAGACGGTCCATTTCGTCCCCTTACCCCAGCTTCCTTCCGCCCGAGAGACGGCCCAACTGATGGTGAACCACGTCTTCCGCCTCCATGGTTTGCCGGTGCACATGGTTTCAGATAGGGCCCCTCAGTTTTCCTCCCGGTTCTGGAAAGAATTCTGTAGACAGATCGGGGCCTCTGCGAGTCTGTCTTCTGGTTTCCACCCCCAGACCAACGGGCAGTGCGAGCGGGCCAAACAGGATCTTGGTAGAATGCTCCGCTGTCTGACATCCTCTTACCCGAGTACCTGGTGCTCTCAACTCTCCTGGATTGAGTACGGCCCACAATTCCCTTCCGTCGGCAGCCTCAGGTATGTCCCCTTTTGAATGCTCATTAGGTTAAAACCCCACAATCTGAGACATCAAGGTTGTGGGTTTGAGTCCCGTGAGAAATATGTAAAGTCTATGTATTGTTCTGAAATTGTTCTTTTTTTCCATGTATGTTCCGATTCTGCCGTTTTCGCTAATGTGGCTCTGCGCCGCCTTAGCGCTGATTTTGTGGTGCCTTGTGGACTTGGCCCCGTTTCATTGCTTGCAGCTATATTTGTTTGTGATACGGTATGTACACATTGGCTTATGAAGTTTATTTCTTAAGATACATGACTGATTTACTACATTTTAGATATTTTGCTTTCTGCAACCTGATTAAATTTTTTCCATTTAATTTATAATATGTTTGGTTTTTCTTTTGACATTTCTTTTGAAAACTGTCTTTTAAATCCGAACCGCCATTAAGAGTTACATTCTATGTACAATAATTGTATTGTCATGTAATTTACTCTTTGTTTGAGACTTTTGGAAATATGTTTTCTACCATTTTATTCCATTTTATTTACAACATATTTGGTTATAATGAATATGTTGCTCTTGCTCCTGCTGGCAAAGGAGGCTGTTAACACAAACATTTGTTGTGTTTTTAAATGCAATATGTTTAGTAGATTCCAAAAACAATGTTAGAGCTTTTAAAGTGTTTCCCGCATTTGTTTGTTCATTGTCCGGATAGATTCACGTGACGGAGGTAAAACATGTGTCTAGCCTGTCCATAAACCTTGTGGGAGTAAAAAAAAGTTGGGTGTAACCCCAACGTCGGACTCAACTACGACCAGATTTGTGATAAATATTTACACCTGTTGCACCATCTAAAATTATGACCAAGCGCAGGTACGCTCATCTTTGTCCCTGAGGCCACATTCTACCGCATTCTTACAGCCTCCAATGCAGAGCTGGCGCCAGCAGGTATGCTGAAGAAGGGCCGTATGAAATATGACGTACATGGCAATCCCAGCTAGAAAATATACATGATAAATTCCTAATTTATGTCACGTATCATGATTTGAATTAAAACAATTCTGCAAAGAAGAGTGGGCCAAAATTCCCTCACAGCAATGTGAAAGACTCATTGCGAGCTATCGCAAACACTTGATTGCAGTTGTTGCCACGAAGGGTGGCACCAGTAGTTATTAGGTTTAGGGGGCAATTACTTTTGTTTTGGTGATTTGAACATCAACAACGGCTAAGAGAAATCGGACACCCTGCCTTTAATAAATAAAACCATAATTTAAAAACTTTATTTTGTATTTACTCTGGTTTTCTTTGTGTAATATAAAAATTTGATTGATGATCTGGATCATTGAAGCATGACAAATATGCAAAAAAAAAAAATCAGGAAGGGGCAAATACTTTTTCACACCACACTTTTACATTTAAATGTATTTTACAATTTAGTAGCTTTAGATTTGGTGGAAACATAAAAAAGAGCTACTCATATCATTATAATATTCACAGCATTAACCTTCTGCTCATTTTATAGAATTCTGTCTCAAACTCATCCATGTCCAGTCCATGTGTTATTGCTTTTTCATGAGCTAAAAGTACAAGTTATTTTTCATCTCATGAAGCATTGTTCGGCGGAATGGTGTCAAAACCATCAACCCGTCGGGTGAACCGCTAATATTTTATGTAAAGAGGTGCAATAATTATTCATGTGTCATTTGGGGTGCGGGCTGGGAAATAATACGGTGGGGCTGAGCGCGGATCCAGTAGCCAAGATTTCGACCCACCTCAGCTTATGCAAAGCTGCTTTTACATGGTCCTGTGCTTATTTGTGTTCAAGCTCTGCCAGAAGAGCTGGTTTCTAATTGCATTGAGCTTTGCAGCATTAGCCAATCGCGTGCAACTGATGGACAGCAGCCAGCTATAGTGAGGACTCGATACATTATCACAATTTAAATAAACGTTTTAACCCATCATGCTCCTGGTCCCTCTTCTGCATTAGGCATTATTTAGCCTTGATGGAAGCTCAGCCGTTAGCGGCTTAGGTATAATTTTACAGAAAAAGGTAAGGGAAACTTTTGTTAATATAACATGAACAATATAGGCTATTTTAACCAATTTTGGCATAAATCAAAACACATTCAATACATCACTAATCAAATATAGACTAGCTACTATAACCTAACAATATTTTAGTGGATTCACTCTGGTTGTCTCTCCCGAAACTCTGCCATATTGAGTTATTACATGTCTAAAAGTGCATTAACCAGGAATTCCTAATTTTTTTTTACTTGTTGCGTGAGAAAATAAATGGTTACATTGTAACCATGGTAATTGTCTACATCATGTAGATGTAATGCTGGTGCGGTTATGGTCGCGGCATTTTTGTCAAACGGGTAGGGTCAGTTACGGAATTAAATTAGTGCTGCTGTCAGATGTCGGCCGTTCTTTTAGTTACTTAACAGTGATAAGTTATATGTAGCTAAGAGGGCTCCAGACCAACCTTACGAACGTATGACTTACAGAGAGTATACTTAACTATGAACGTTTCGGGAAACACATATTAAGGTTAAGGTAGCTTAAGGTATAATTTAAGAACAACGTGTCTTTAAGAAGGTTTCGGGAAACATGGCCCAGATCTAGTCCAAATCCAGTGGCGGCTGCTGATCTTTTAAAGAGGGGAAGCTCATTTTCGGCCTAAATCATAAAAATTGTCCATTTATTTATATGTAAATTCTGCCCTACGTTCCTTTTCAAGAAAATGCTCTAATATATCTAATATATATATATATATTTAACTCAACGGGAGGAAATGTGGGAATTATGTTAAACTGAAACAATGAATGTGGTGTGAAATTGTGTGAAATATACGATGAAGGTTGCAGCAGTTTGTCTTTCGACTACACATGCAAAATCCGCGATGGGACTGAGTTGGAAATGGAGACACAGAGTGATACGCGTCATAATCTGAAGACCACGCCCACGCCCACACCAACCGTCTCTTTGCATTGCGAGAAGCTGCCGCCTCCTTGTCATTTATGATTTATAAAAAAATAAAAAATAAAAATGTCTAAAAGCTGATATGTGACAATGTGTATAGCAAACAAGCTAAAAAAAAAACAAGAAATACGTTTTTATAAGCTGTCGACCCCAAAAAACGAGCGTTTTAGGACATAAAAGTGGATTAAAAAGAGATGACAGACCCTCCAATCATCACGCAGACGCTCGGAGTCCGGGCCAGCCCACTCCTCCATTCATCCCAGAGACGCTGAGCGTCCGTGGGCGGGACATAATCGCAGCATTATCCAATGACCGTCTTGTTTCTAAGCACTGAAAAAAACTGTTTAAAGCAGCCCCATTGAAGTCAATGGACGCTGGGCTTCAACAGAGTAATGCACTGTACGCTACGGGAATGAATGAGAAGGAAATCGAGTCAGCCGACCTAAGTAGCTGATTCTGAACGAAATTGTTTTCGTTCGAGATGAACGTGTTTAACGATTTTTTAGTCAATAAAATGTTAACATAATATAGTACATATATTTGACCATTCATTTTTTGACAATTATAGGGGAAGCTGAGCTTCCCTTGCAGTCTTAAAGAAATCGCGACTGTCCAAATCATTTTAGCCACAACTCAACCAGATCTGTGCTATAATTCCACCAACAGTGAGCCATATAATAAAGAATGATGTAGCCCATATGTGGATCTCATATGTCATTCTTGTTTGAGTTCAGTATAGGACTGACGGCCCTTATGTGGCCACATGTGGCTGATAGATCAGATATATTTACACCACAATATTTTTTTATTTAAAACATTAAATAAACACTATATTCATTTGTAATCAGTTTTTTTAAATAATATGTAACATTCAAAGAGACCATCTTGCATTTCTGTACACTAAAATATGTGAAGAGTAAACTAACATTATAAGAGTAAATTTACTAGTTACATAACTAATAACGTGATTAAAAATAAACATCATTTACTCCTTTAACAGTCCACCTTCTGGTGTTATTCTCAATGTCTGTGGGGATCATTTGAAGGGAAATCTGTTAAGAAAGTTATATATTGACGTTAGACATATTTTATGCATACATAAACACTGATTTTGTTGGTAAGACCTTCATATAAGATTAAAACAACAATTAAAGACAAAAACGTTACTGTAAAAATATGTATTAGTCCATTTGAGCCTAGTTTGATTTTTCAGGAGAGTGGAGAGTGTATTTTTAGACTGATTTTTCTAATGAGCGTTATTTCATCATTAAACCATTAAGCTGAGGAAACCCCAGATAACTTTAAAATGTCAGAACATCACTTAACTCAACATGAAAAGTTATAAGGAAAGAAGAGAAAGGTGCTGTGTGGACTGCAGGACGCACTTGATTTCGGTGGCAAATGTAATGTTTTTTTCCAAGTACAATCCAAATGTCAGCCACAAGTTGATGTTTCCCACTGTGTGCCATGTCTTAAACATGTGGTTCTCATGTGTTCGTTGTTATCTGGGCCACATATTCCAAAACAAGATGTGAACCAATTGAACATTCCCGCCATTTTTAAAGTTATGGCGAAACGAATATGGCCCATATTTGGCCCATATATGTTCAGCACAGATGATTTTCACATATGGCCCAAATATGCTTGCTATCAAGGTTTGCATCACAAATGAGGCAAGATTTTGAATTAAAAACCCTTAATTCGCAAAAAGTTTTTACGCTCGCTTGAGGTGGTTTAAAATTTTTGCGAAAAAAGGTTAATGGGAATAATGGGAGATGGAAACGCATTTGCCGAATAAATTCCTCCAAAAAGTCAAGGGACTATGAGATGGTGTAACCTGACTAACCAGAGTAGCCTACTGATCTTGTTACACAGCATCAGAAATGTTGCTATGGTCATTCTGTCGTCACAGTATTTCTGTAATTGGCCCTTAGGACTGTCATGACTGTGTTTCCCAAACAGCAGGCATCCACAAAAGCACTGCCTTTATTGTGTTTCGTAATCGTCAGCTTGCACAAGTATTATTAGGCCTATATGCAAATTATTATATTCAGTGGCTTTTCTTACTTTTCTTACTGATATTTAGAGGCAATTTAATAGGAACAAGTTTAATTTGACTAGTTGGATGAAAGTTCTATGTTGATATTAGGTTACAGAATCAGCACATATTTAAAACGAAATCGACGCAATTGGTTTGCTTACATACTGTAACATTTAATTGATGTTGATTTCAGGTCGGTGAAATTACTTAACAATTAAGATTTAACATAATAAACATAAAAAATTACATGAACAATCTTAAAATACTTAAAATTATTAGATACATTAGCCTGTGTATGTAATAATTTATAAACATCAAATTATGTTACATTGCTTTATTATTTATACAAAATATACATTCACAAATACATATTTAATCAAGAATAAAACTGGACTAGGCTATATTCAGTGAGACACACAAGGGGATAGAACATTAAGAGACTGACAGCCTCAGACACGATTCACTATTATTGATTATTTTCTATAACAAACCAAACAGTGACTCTCCTTTTCGTTCCACAAAAACAAACACACTTTGTGTGACTTTGAGGGACCAGCACCAGTTCAAGTCAAAGACCTGTCAGATTTGGAGATGAACTTAAAATCCCCAAATTTACTGTCAGATTCTGGAAGATAAATTCTTTAAACAGTAATACAAGCAGAAGTGATGCTGGTCCCTCTAGAGCAGTGGTTCCCTTTCTGTCGGTCTCTCGACGTTGTGTCGAACTGACCGATGGGGTTCGCCCTTGAGAACCTATCAACTTCGACTAGATTAGAAAAGGCCAATGAAATATGCGAATGAAATTTGCATGCCGCACTCCGCCCCCGAATATCCGCATTAATTCACCTTTTGTTATTCGGAGCCTTCACACATGATCGACTTTGAGACTTCACACTCTACGGCGGATTACGGCTGGATTCTTACGACGTGGTGCAGCAGACTGTCCCTTCCTGTGGTGACTTCCCCTGGGCGTCTCGGCAGCTCCAGAAGTGTTAGAGTTCTTTCTCAAAAAAGGCAAATTTCTCCAGCGGGCATGTCCCGCTGTTCTCATGGGTGCAATACACTCATCGAGGAGGGGGACGGACACGATGTCTGCCCCATGTGTTGGGTTTCCAGCAAGCTGTGGCAGCCGTTGTGGATACGTTCTGCCCGCACTGCGGGTGGTTCACGATTCAGATGTTGCGTCACGGGTGGCTGTGTTCCCACGGGACTCAGCCACCACCTCATCTGCTTCCCGTTCCGTGACAGCAGTGGCTATGGCCCTGCCGTCCGCTACAGCGAGCATCGAGGGTGATATGAGGATTACTGTGAGCGTTAATCCTTCAGCCACTGGTCGTGGACCGTTCGCACCTTGTCTCGCTTGTCTGACCGTTCCCCAAGAGACGGTCCCACCGTCTTGTTCCTCAACCACGTATTCAGAAACAATGCGTGATGATGATGAGATGTCCCTTTCAGCATCAGAGGGTCACTTACTGGCATCTGACTCCGACGATTCCTTGCAGCTCCCTCCTCTGGGGTTCGAGCTCAGGAAGAAGTGCTTTCCCGGGCTGCCGTGAGCATTGGGTTGCAGTGCACCGCACTGACTCTCCCAGCGCTCGCGGCTGGACACATGGTGCCTTGGGTTTGAGCACGGCTCAAAGCAGCGCCAACCCCCTGTGCCATGTTTCCCGGAAGTGCATGAGAAACTCAGTAAAGACCTGGAAATGTCAAACTAGTTCCATCGCCCTTTCTCCCCTCGATGGTGGGGCAGCTAAAGGATACGTCGGCTCGACCTAGACTCCCGTCCAAAGCATGTAGGTTTTTGGCATCTCTGGTGTCGAGAGCTTACACTGCTGCAGGCCAAGTTGCCCCACACTATGGCCATCCTGCAGGTTGATCAGGCCAGGGAGTTGGGAGAGCTCCACGAGGGTGAGACCGACCCAGCACTTATGCAGGAACTCCGCACTGCCAACGACCTCGCTCACGGGTGACCAAGGTGACCGCGTGGGCCCTGGGTCAGACGATGTCCACACTTGTGGTCCAGGAGAGACACCTCTTGCCGAACCTTGCACAGATAAGTAACGCCGAAGGGTCCGCCTTCTTGACGCACCCATCTCGCAAGGGGGGCTGCTGTTCGGTGATACTGTCGAGCAGCGGTTCTTGACAGTAAAGAAGCAGACAGAGGCTATCAAGCATATCCTACCCCTCCGGCCGTCGAGATCCCGTGCACCGTCTGCTTCCAAGCAGCCCTGGTCCTCTTCTGGGAGAACACCACCCAGTCAGCAGCCACGGCGGAAGCAGAAGCGGCCCTCATGGGAAGACCCCAGGGAGATCGAGAATACCTTCGGGCCCGACCCCAGCCATTCTATCGCTGGTTGGTCGATCCGGGATGGTTCCTGCCCCGTCCAAACAGCCCACTTCAAAGAGTTTCCTCTCTCTCTGGGTGTTTATCACAGCCCCCCTCACCCTTTACACAACGGTGTATGGCAACTCGATATTGTGTCACAGTGAGACACAATGTCTAGGATAATCAGCAGCCTTCAGCACTCTCATCGCCACGCAGGTAAGATCAGCAGAGCCGATCTCCTCCCACGGGGGCTTCCCCACGGCAAGGGATCCGCACTGCCAGCCATCGAACCACCCCCTGTCTCGGTCCCTGGGAGCCTGACAAGAGCTTCCCAAACCGTCACTGTGGCTACGAGATAAGATCCATCTTGGCTTTTCGGCAAGTTTAAGGCAGTTTCGGGGCATCCTCTCAACCTCAGTCAGAGGCAAGGATGCTTCCGTGCCGAGGTCGACGCCCTTCTGGCGAAGGAAGTGATCGAGCTTGTCCATCTAGCTGAGATGTTCAACAGGGTTTACAGCCGTACATTGTCCCAAAATAAAGGGGATTTTCTAGATATGCGTACCCTGAACAGGCACCTACTCAAGCTGCCGTTCAGGATGCTCATGCAGAAGCACATCCTGGCATCTATCAGATGTCAAGACTGGTTCATGGCAATTGACCTGAAGGACACTTACTTTTATGTCTCAATTCTCTCTCGTCATCGCCCATTCCTACGGTTAATTTTCGTGGGTCGGGCATATCAGTACAGAGTCCTCCCTTTCGGTCTGTCCCTGTACCCACGAGTTTTCACGAAGATCGTGGAAGTCCCCCTAACTCCCCTCAGGGAGAGAGGTGTGCGGATACTTAACTGTCTCGACGACTGGCTCATCTTGGCACACTCGCAAGACCTGTTGTGTACACACAGGGACCTAGTGCTCCGGCACCTAGATTGATTGTGACTACAGGTCAACCAAGAAAAGAGCAAGCTCTCCCCTGTTCAGAGCATCATCTTTCTCTGTAAGGAACTCAACTCTGTCTCCATGACAGCGCGACTGACTACAGAGCGCGCTCAGTCAGTGTTGAACTGCCTGAAACATTTTGAGCAGTCGGTGGTCCCCCTGAAACAATTCCTGGGACACATGGCAACCTCGGCAGGGGCGATCACCCTAGTGTTGATGCACATGAGACCGCTCCAACAGGGGCTACAAAGTCGAGTGTTGCACACCGGCAGCAGGCGTATGGTCATTACGCGTCTCTGCCGATCCACCCTAACCCCTTGGTCTTCAATTACCTTTTTACGGACAGGGGTCCCTCTCGGGCAGGTTACGAGGCGTGGAAATGACAGACGCCTCCCTGCAGGGTTGGGGTGCCGTGTGCAACGGGCACGCATTGTCGGGGCGATGGACAGGCACCTGCCTGCGCTGGCATATCAACTGCCTAGAGTTGTTGGCTGTGCTACTTCCACTGAAGAGGCTACAACCTCTCGTGCAGGACAACCAAGTGCTGCTCTGGTCGGACAGCACAACTGCCGTAGCGTATGTCAACCCCAGGGTGACATTCACTCACAGCAGTTAGCACGACTCGCCCGACGCCTCCGCCTGTGGAGTCAACAAGTAAAAGTGACCTATTTGTCAGGAATCTACTATAGGAGCTCTAATCAGCTCTTTGTCTGTTTCGGTGGTCAGCAGAAGGCAGTTTCCAAAAAGAGATTGGCGCACTGGATTGTGGACGCCGTCACAACGGCGTACCAATCCCAAGATCGCCTGTGCCCACTAGCAGTGAGAGCTCACACCACCCGGGCTATAGCCTCCTCGTGTGCACTGGTTCAAGGCGCCTCTCTGGCAGACATCTGCAGAGCTGCGGGTTGGGCTTTGCCCAACACCTTCACGAGGTTCTACAACCTCCGCATAGAACCGGTGTTAGCCCGCGTCCTGCATGGCAGGACCGGCAGCCGGTAAGGTGTATGCCTGCGAAAGCACCTTTCCCCCTTCCTATAGGTGGGTCAGCGTGCTACTCTAGCCTCCCTTCTTCCCCCACTGGGTGGCATTCCATCCATCACTAAGAAAGCACCTCCTGCGGGCCCCTTAGGATGGGTACCAACTGAGCTATCCACATATAGCTCTAAACCGGACCCAGTGCTACCGGACGTTGTAACCCCCCCAGTCGGGCGGTTCCGTCTGATGTATCCTCATTATTAGTTCCCACCTTGGTAACCCATGACCTTCCCTAGGTGGACCTGCACCTTGCAGTAATCTACTTCAGTCCGCACATTTTCCCATGAGCTGTCCCCTGACGGCGAGACCATGTTGGTGTTTCCACTAAACTCCTCCCTACGGTAGGAAGTGGACTCTGTAGCGCATCCCCCATTTGAGGAATTAGCGCTTAACCAGTGGCCTTGCGGCACTTTTCGCTGTTAGAGAAGCAAGACTGCCGCCCGTGATGGCCGAAGGCAGGGGCTTTCAACCTTTTCAAAAAAGCTCTGGGACCCCCCCACCTATCCACTGGTAGGTTACAATTTTGCGCCAGCGCTCACGTCTGATACTCCCGGGACCGTCACCGTCGCTTCGCTAGAGATTGTGATAAGGCACAGCATCGTGGCGTTTTCCATAGGAACCCCATCTGTCGGTTTGACACAACGTCGAGAGACTGACAGAAAGGGAACCACTTGGTTACGGAATCATTCCCCCTTGAGATGCTTTTTACACTTGACAATATTGAAGTTTCCACCTTTTCTTATTGGCTGATGTCTTACACATCTTCCAAAACCTTATTTATTTCTATTTCCGTTTATTTCTTTTTTACTTTTTCTTTATAAGTCATCATTTAAAAATGTTTAAAATGACAACAAATATTATGTGTCAGTAATTATACTTTGCAGTTGTTTTAGTAAAATATGAAATATGTAATCTTGTAAACCACACAGCAGATTTTGTTTTGTTATGGAAACAGGTGTGACAGTGAAATATCCTTCTCCGTTAAAGTGAGTAAGCTAAAGCATCTTGTTGCCATATTCCATTATGACGATGTATTTGTACTAAATAATCCTCTTCAAATAATTACTTAATTTATTGCAATGAGTGGGGATCATCACTTACTGTACATAGTGGTTTATGGGTTGTGTGTGTAGTTTTTGGGACGTATCGAGGTGGTCTGTCCAGGTGGGATGCAGATTCTCACAGACGCAGTAGAAGCCCTGCAGGTGATATAACCACAGATGTCACTGTACCATTACATAAAAACATGTTCACAGTATTCAATCCTTGCATCTACACTGTCCTTTTCAGAACCCTAATACAGAGGTGGATGTAAAAATGAAGAAAACTAAAAATAAAGTACATCTGTTTCTGACCAGAAGTTCCTTTGACATCCTGGAACACAAGACAAAGGTGTGACTCATGAGTATTGTCATATATTTAAGACAGTGTGTAACCCTTGTTTACTCTCTCGCTTTCTATTTATCACAGTTCATGCTGTACACATGCCCTCTGGCCTCCATTTCATTCTGTGCAGTTCATCCGACACAGCCCAAAATCCTCGACTTTGTAGCCAAACACCCCGCAGCAGACATGTTCCACTGCTACATCTTACAAAGCAAGAAGTTTTTGAGTTCCAGAAATCTTACAATATCATCTAACTTTTAACAATTTTTTAGTTGTATTTTTCTAAAGCTTAGATTCTCTCTCTCTCTCTCTCTTAGATTCTCTCTCTCTCTCTCTCTCTCTCTCTCTCTGAAAAAGTCTAGGAGGGGATTGTGACCTATTGGTGGAGGCCCTGAGACACAAAGTAAATACCTCAACCAGTTTTTAAGCCATTTTTTAGCCAGTTTGATTTTATTGAAATGTCCTGTCTGAGAGCTCTCTCTGCTGTTCAGAATAAGATATTGCAGCGCGACAACACCGAGCCAAAGAGGAGACTGCGTTATTATCAGGAGCCTGCAAATCTCACCTAAAGCATACAGTTTACACAAACATGTTTACCCACAATTAAAGATTTAAGTTATGTTGTTATTTAAAGGAGTAATGAACTGGCCTTGTTTATTGTTTTATACTGTTGTATGAGGTCTAGTTATGACGTTCGCGTGATTTTTACATTCAAAAACATCAAAATCAATAAGTAATAGGCTATTTTCTACCAGGGTTTTGAGGCCAGCTCTACAAACGCTCTGTTATAATGGGCGTGCCACATTGAAGACTTTATAAGTAACGACCCACTGCTTTGATTAGATAGCAGTTTGCGTAGTTGGAGCCTTCTGTGAATTTGGTTAGAGACGTAACGTTCGGTAACACATTAGCGCCATTCACAGTTTTCGCAGGACATTAGTATTATCTGGAGACCTCCTGTGATTTATAAATGACCTCCCCATATCAGTATTTCATGTGGTGCATTCGCACAGGATGATTTTACTCAAATTCACTGACCTATTTCCTGGATATGATGGCAAGGCTTTGCGTATAGTTTGTATAGCCTATACTTGTATTGCGTTTAACGATATGTGACCCTACCGGTCAGCATTTGAGACCGGTGATCACAAACCTGACAAAAGATCACCCCGATCGCAGGTCTCAAATGTTTCGAGAGTTTCCATGATTAATAAACAAACGGGAGACTCCCGGTAATGGATATCTCCCAGCACCCGATATAATACCAAAACACTTCAAAACAGCCTCCATTATTCACAAACGGTGGATAAAACCTTTAAAAATTATATATGAGCCCGCCAAATCACAGAGATGCCGATTCGCACAGGCTTAAGATCACAGACAACCTCTGCAATTAATACAAATGACTAGAGGTCCCCAGGTAATACTAATCTTGTGCGAATAGTGCTCAGGGCACATCAAGCGATCTCTAACAAAGCGTAGTGACGCATAGTACAAAAATGTTTTACTCACAATAGAATGCTGTGCCATTCCTATCGGATCCAATATTGACGACACAGCAATGCTTTTTAATTTAAGTCATTCCACATATCCAGTGTCGATCTGTGCCTTGTTCACAGTGAATCCTCGGAGAAATGAAATGAACAAACGCTCCATGTTTTTCCCACATGAGCTGGAACATCTTTAAAATTAAACTTTAACCACGCATTACTAATGTCGGAATCCGAAGGAAGGTTATGCAGTGACTGTGTTCTTCCAAAACCAGGGATGGCACAATATTTAGCAATCTTTAACGGCATCTATCTCTATCTGGTTCAGCACCACTTCAGAATTGTCATGCAGTGTTCAAACCATCAATGTCAGGTGCATTCCAGAACCTGCCCTTCGCTGGGCCTTGTGTCAATAACAGATGTTATCTCAGTAACAAGGGCGTTTTCAGTTCTGACACTTACAGAATGTTCAAGTGAATACGATTCCCTCTTTTATAACAAAAGCTTGGCTTAAAATTGTGATTTTAATTCATGGCTCCTTTAAAGAAGCCCCTTAGAAATGTATCGTCACTATCCTGCTCTCTTGTTCAGGTTTTCTAGTCTTGTGTCAGGATCGTGTCAGTACCCAAGTGTTTTGTGTGGAAACGCATGGTCATTGTTTGTTTATGATGGCCATGTGTCCTCCTGTCTCGTCTTGACCCTGCCCACTCGTTAGCTTTTCATCAGTGTTTGATTCCCCACACCTGCCCCTTGTTAATTACCCTTTGTTAGTTCCCATATTTAATGCCCTTGTGTCTGCTGTCCTGTGCTGATTTGTTTTGTTTGCTCTGTATACCGTGTTTTGATACCTTGCGCCTTACCTTGCGCCTTACCTTGCGCCTTACCTTGCGCCTTACCTTGCGCCTTACCTTGCGCCTTACCTTGCGCCATGTCTTGACGGTTCATGTCTTGACGTTTCATGGATATCTTGTCTTGTCATTTTCGTCTTGTAAAGTAAGCTTTGGTTCCAGTTTCCTTAGCTTTTGCCCATTTGTGGGAAGTCTTTTGGTTCATGTTCTAGTTTTGTTTAACGTGTTTCCCCCTCGTGGGTTTTTGTTTTGTTTAATAAAGATTTGTGTTAACCCTTTCACTGCCTGCGCTTGGGTTATTTGAGACATTTATAATTAATTGATACATTGATTAATAGATAATCCTGGTATTCATTGAGTCTCCTGTAGTCGAGACCAACAAAACCGAGTTTTGTAGTAAAGTATTGTAGTATTAAATATTATGGCTATTTTCTTTACAGCTTTGCATAAAGGTCTCTACAGGCAGATATCACAAATAATATCAGTTTGTATAATTCATGGAGGAATGGGGCCACATTATTTTCAGAAAGGCTCTTTCTCCAGGTATGTGGTTAACCCACCCCTCCTGCATCCTTGGATGATAGATGATGAGACCTTCAAAGAAATGCTTTGCAAAGTAAGTATTTTTCTTAAACTGAAGTGAGCAATATTTGGAAGTGCAGGGAGAGTACCCTTATTAATACAATGGTTTTTGTGTTGTAGATGCAACAGGACTGTTTGTATGTTTTGTTTATCTTTTTTCAGATAAAAGAAGCTGAAACTGTTCCAGAAGCCAACGCTGCCATTGATACCGCAGAGGATTGCCTGTCCATTATTGGAGCCTTTAGATCCATTGTTACCGGGACATGCTGGTACAGTCAGCTGTGGATTATTATGTTGATGGGAGATGCAATGTTGCACTGCAACAGAACGTAGTATCGACAACTTTCTTGTTCATTAAAACAAGTATTTATACCTTGCTCTCTGTAGATTATACATGTTTTTCACAGGTTTCTTGATGGTTTTGACACACTTGGACTTCTTCAAGAAATGCAGACACAGACAGATATGTTTTGCACCATATTTGTTGAAGACAAAAAACCACTGAGATCATCCGACCTGACATCACTTTTAGGAGTAAACCTGTCAGATCAAGACACCTATAAAAGAGAACTAGAGACCAGGACCTTGTGCTTCTGGAGAGACTGGATCATTGATGTTGAAGGCATTTACAAATCTTTTTTACATATTTTGTCTTGAAAAGTTGTATACACAGCTGCAGTATTCATAATTTATTTAAGTAAGATAAAACAAGTGTTAATTGCTTTTATAAAGTGGTTTCTCCATAAGATTAATGTAAATTACATTTCAAACAAATATTGATGGAAATTTTACTTTTCATGCTTAGCTCTATCTCTGTTCCAAAATAAGAGTGCAGCTAGGTATGTCATTGCTTGTCTTAAATAACAGTGTTTATTCTAAATTAATTTTTTGATGTCAACACTGAACCATTGCATTTCTCAAAATATCACACGGTGGCTTGGTTTTCTCCTGATTGAACCACATTTTTAATGAGTTACATGAAGAATAATTGATTTACAACAGTTATTTACTGAAAAGGTGAAACATACCCACCACTAGACTTTCAGCCTGTTTGGAGTGACACAAACAGTACAGTTGTTAACATGAATATGTAGATGTGTTATAGATGGAGAATTTTCACCATTGACTTTGGAGAGAGTGCTGAAGTTTACTTTTATTCCACCCCATGGCTTTCTGCAGCAGCCCAAAATCAAATTTCTCCATGACGCACTGGAGAAAATATTCCCAGAGGCAAACACTTGCAACATTGTGTTACAATTACCCATCCATTCCAATTAGGAGTCATTTAGAACACATATGAGCAATGGCATAAGGTGGACTCCATCATTTGGCATAGCATAGTTCAACAGCGCCATTAAAGTAATTTTTAAACCATAAACGAAATCTACCTTATCATTTACTCACTCTCATGCCATCCTAGATTTACGTAACTTCCTTTCCTCATGAAAAACAATTGGAGTGACATTAAATAAAATTTTAGCAGTTCATAGCTTTGTGATATCCTCAAAAAAAATTCAGTGGCATTACAAAGCTACGAACAGCCAGAGGTTTAGTTATTACTCCAAATGCGTCCAGCTGAAGAAAAGTCACGCACACTTAGGATGGAATGAAGGTGAGTAAATGATAAGGTAAATTTCATTTGGGTGGGGTTTAAATAAAAAGTTGTTCGATAAATAATATGGCTGTTGTTTTTTTGACAGCATGAAATGTTACAGTTGTTCAGCCATTTTGTTGTTCAGTGACAATGCACTTTATCCAGTCAAGTTCATACCACAGGAATTGTTAATTGCTAAAGCAGTAGCTTAAATAAAAACATGTGAACACTTATTAATAATTGATTCATTTTGTCCAGCTTGCAACCAATTTTAGCAGTGGCTATACTGACAATGTTAATTTCAATGTTTCACAAGAAGTTTAATTTTTTTTTTATGAAATGCTTTTTCAGATGTTTCTGTGTCTGTAGTTCCTGTTCAACGGTACAACATGTCTGTCTGATATGCACATATACAATTTATATTCCTGAAGTATTTTAACCTTTTTAAGAGAAAAGACTATGATTCACCAAGCATTTGTTTCACATCAAGAACTGTGTCCATGTAGACAGATAATGCATTTGATAAAGGTACATCCGGGCTTGATGGTGTTGCCAGCTCTTCTTCAGTCAAGGTGTTCAGATCCAACTCAGGAACATGAACACCTACTGCTGGTTGCCCTTGAAGGTCTTCCCTGACTTCATCAATGTCAATCTACAACAGTTATAATATGAATAAATTGTTTAGAAGATTAACTAGACCGTAATTAACATAACAGTAATTAAAAAAATTGTCAATACTTAAGTTTCAATTTCTACTTTTTAGATTTTGCATTGTATCAGACAATTTATCAGTGAATAAATAACATAAATTAAACAAATGGGCCATGCTTTCATAAAAGCAGTTAAACTGCTGCAAAATTTCCCGATTTAAGTCATCCCTCACACGATTTGACCAAAGCTGACCAAAAGGAGTTCTGTTGCCCTCAGATCTTAAATTGTGACAGTTCCAGACACTACGAAATTCTTGTAGATGCCTCTGAATTTGTGGCATGTAAGACCAGTGCAGGGCAAACAAGTCCACATCCTGGTCTGGATAAAGCCATCCTTCATCTTCCAACCGACGAAAGGTAGTGTAGAAGAGGTCTGTTACTTGGTCAAAGACATTTCTCCACAGCCGCTCAATTCTCACATAAAAAACTAACTTCATTTTAAACCAGTTTGGCAAAGGAAAATGTGATTTATGTGGTTACAAGGTGACAAGCCTACCTCTGGTTGTGCACACTTCTTCCTGTAATGTGTGAATGTCTTTGTGGTTTATTCCTCTGGTTCGTACCATGAAGCGGGCAACCATTATCAGATGGTTATTTCCCCCCTTATCAGAACGCACTTTGCAGCACTGTTTGGGCCTTGTTGTTTGTAGCAGCTTTTAAGTACACCACAAGCCGGGAATAGACGTCAATTCCCCCATTGATAACAATTCTCCATCTGCAAATTAAAGCCTTTAAAAGTTACTAATTTAAGAATACAACTATGAATACCCAATTTATGTAAAAATGACATGTCCCACACAAGCACACAAAAACTATATGAAATGGCTACAAAAATGAACTTGCTTTTCAGTATAGTCCAACAGTACATGAACGTTTTTGAGCAATGGCTTAACCTTCCTACACCACATATTCACTTATGTCAATAAAAGCATAACATGAAATCATTGCATACAAGAAATAAAAGACAGGTAAGGAAATTGGTGTATCCTTTCAGATCTATCAGATTATGAGACTCTTACACATAATTGGTAGCGGAGAGCATTAAACAAAATAAAATATTTAATAAATAATATTTTCATTTGTAGACATGTGCAAATAATTATATTTAGGGGCAGGTTGCATAAACTGCTTTGACTAGTCTTCCAAGTTAATCATCCAACTTCAAGATTGGTCATAACTTTATGTCAGTAACCTAAAAAGGTAGATTGTTCTAATTAAAATCTAAAAAGTAAGACTTATAAGTCCTAACTAATTGCTAGTCAGTGAGACTAGTTGTTGAAACACAGTCTTAATTTAGCAGCTACGTTTATGCAACTTGGCCCTACGTCTGTAAATTCAGATTCTGCGTTACCCTAGACATTACTAACCATTATCCATTCACTTTACCAATTAAATTATTAACACTTACCAAAGAATTTTATGATTCCCATCAATGTGCCACAAATAGTTGTGAGCCGGTACACTGTAACGTCGGCGTCGAGACATCCTATAAGGCGTAACCTGCGCAGTTCCATTCCTTCAGGATCTACTCGTCTTAATGATGCTAAAACCCTGTGTTCTGCAACAGATTATAACAATATTCGTGTGGGATGTTTTGTGACTGGGGTGGTTGAGCATCAACTGGCCTAATTCTTCTGTTAGAAAGAACTGCAGAGTGGTCCAGAGTGACATTGTAATTATTTACAACAGTGATGTGCATGTGTGATGGATGGGATGTTATCTCGCAGATAGGGGCCAAGAAAACACAATTATATCCTTTTGGAATACTGGCCAAAACGCACTTTTGGTTTCAATGGAAGAACCCAATGGTTCATAATGCTATTTAAAGGGAAACGATCATTTATGTGGTGGTTGGCAGGTGTTCATTTTAAACCCTGGATGAGGCATTAGATTATTAAAAATGTTATTTGATACATTTCCTACTTTGTATACGAAGTTGCCTGGATCTTATGTGTCCCAAGATCATCTTGTAGCCAGCATTAGGGTATCTGGGGTGTAGTTCCGCCAATATTCTTCTATACAAGACCTCATTTGTAATGGAGGTGTACAAGTCACGTTTCCTAAAAAAAGGATGTTTAAATTACAACGTTAGTTAGGTATTACACACAAGTTTTCATTATAAAACTATATTATAACATTTCAACAAGTTCCGACGAGCCAACTCAGACTTAATGATACGCAAAATAACTTTCGAAAAGACACGTACGTTTATTTTATGTTTATAAGTACACATTGCACGCATTATCTCATGTTAACCTGGAGGACTTTACGGATATTTGAAGGGTGCGATACTAATCTGTAGTTTTTATTTTGATCACATTTATAAAAGACAGATACTGTTCGCTCAAGGCATAATGAGTTAACGTTTCTTTCCAAAACATTTTATGATCGACCTTAAACCATACATACCTTAAACCAAGATGTGCAAGTTTTCGTCGGACTGTCCTTAGCAACACACCAATACATCTTCCCGTTGTTGTACCGAAATTCACCGTCTCTTCAGCGGTTACATCCAACGACTGGTGTCCGATGGGCTGAGACGTTGAATGATAGTCTGTGCCTCATCAAACTTAAGCCAAATCCTTTCATTTATTGTACAACAACTATCCGCTGCGTTTGCAACGTCTTCCCTCAACTGTAAAACTCTTCTATATATAAAATTATAATCGAGAATTGAATTTCCTTCGCAGAAATCAGCTAAAGCACTTGGCAAAACGACAAAGAAAAGCAATTGGCAGACAGAGAGAGAAAAGCAATTGGCAAATTCTTATTTAGAATGCGCTTTCAAATGTGCATATAAAAGATTTATTAAAACACTTTTTATTGTTTTATTTTTTCTACGTTTTAAAATATTAATTAAATGAACAGTTGTACTTAAAATATGTGAAAGTAAATGTGTGAAGTGTAAATGTGTCATCTTATGGTTTAAAATGGCCGTAGTCTCAGCTATCTAGTGAATCAAAACAAAATAAAAAATGGAAATAAAAAAGTGTCATATAAATGTTAATTATTTTTGTTAAAAGGTATAAAACATTTTTTTTTAATTTATTAAATGGTCCATATGCATATATATAATCGGTATATTGGACAATATATAGTATCTAAATATTAATATAACATTTTCTGAGACCGAAAAAAAAGGCAAAAAGTGGACAACTGCTTTTATTTGAAAACATTCACTGCAGAAAACAAGGTAACCATTAGTTCTCTTTTTGCCCCGGAAAATCATGTTCCCAGCCTACTTTACACTAGTTAAGGATTCTTTAACTATTATAGATGTTCAACCAGACAGAGCAACCCAGAAAAGGGTTTTTAATAGCCACATGTCTAACTGGTGTCAAGATAGAAAGCATTCAGACAGCAATCGGCTTTAAAAAATTGGCTTTTGTTCCTATAATTTACACATTTATAAATATCTACACACTGTACCTACATTAACATTGTTTTGCAGTACGTAAATGATCATGACAGAAAGTTGTGATCATGACAGTGCAGCTGAAGTAGTTTAACCAGAGAAAATGATTCATAATTTATCGGCCAAAAAATGACCATTTATCGGCCGATAACGATACGTCAATCGGTACCTTTTGTTCAAAATCTGAGTGAAATTTTCCATTTCAGTATGGTGATGGACTCATGAATGTAACGTTAAGTGTTGATAATTCATGAATATTCTTTGATTGACTTGATCTTGTGTGTTTGTCTCTACAGAGTTTCAGGAAAACCAGGAAACTCTCACCAGTGACCTGGAGATCCTCAGCACTCAGGATCCAGTCCTTTCTGAGCCCCTTGTGCAGGTGCATTTTGGGTCGGACTCGACTGATGATGCCATACAGGAATCAGTCCTTTCTGAGCCCCTTGTGCAGGTGCATTTTGGGTCGGACTCGACTGATGATGCCATACAGGATCCAGTCCTTTCTGAGTCCCTTGTGCAGGTGCATTTTGGGTCGGACTCGACTGATGGAGCCATACAGGATCCAGTCCTTTCTGAGCCCCTTGTGCAGGTGCATTTTGGGTCGGACTCGACTGATGATGCCATACAGGATCCAGTCCTTTCTGAGTCCCTTGTGCAGGTGCATTTTGGGTCGGACTCGACTGATGGAGCCATTCAGGGTCCAGTCCTTTCTGAGCTCCTTGTGCAGGTGCATTTTGGGTCGGACTCGACTGATGATGCCATACAGGATCCAGTCCTTTCTGAGCCCCTTGTGCAGGTGCATACTGGGTCGGACTCGACTGATGATGCCATACAGGATTCAGTCCTTTCTGAGTCCCTTGTGCAGGTGCATTTTGCGTCGGACTCGACTGATGATGCCGTACAGGATCCAGTTGATTTCCAGTTGGACTGGGAGGAAGAGCTGGATTGGGATAAAGATATCCAGCCAGCATCAGTCAGTGTGGCTGAGGAGGAGATGGAGGAAGATGAGGAGCCCAGCGTTGTCATTCAGGGCGAGATTAGTTCCATAACCCCAACATAACACAACATGCACCTATACACTTCTGCTCACGTGTTAGATAAATATTGTTAAAATAGTGTTGGATGAAGTATCGTTAATGTTTGCCGTTTTGTGTCAATTTCATGTCTCTTTTAATAGAAATCAAGTCATGCCAGTATGAGATCGGTGACATGCTGGCTGAATGCACTTTTGGAGCCATTTATGAAGGGACCCGGGTGAAGGATGCCTTGAAGGTTTGATTTTTTACTCACAGTAACAAACAAATAGTCTTGTGCTCAGCTTTCCTGTAGCTCAGTGGTAAGAGCATTGTGTTAACAAGGTTGTGGGTTCGATCCAAGGGGATTGCAAATACCTATGTATAAATGTATAGGATAATGCAATGTAAGTCGCTTTGGATAAAAGCGTCTGCCAAATGCATAAATGTAATCTATTTAATATCTCACTCTATCCTTTTCACACCTCTGAATGTATCTTATATCCACTTTTTAGTGCTTGTATGTCTTACATGTCTGCTCAGGATGAACACTTTGAATGAAATGATTTAACTGTAAATCATTGCTTGTTTAGTTGATCAGTGAAACGTGTCAATACGTCTAACCATCTGGATTTTATCAAAATCGTAAGTAACTAAAATTCTTCAATTGAAAACTTCTTCATCACTTTTTACATGCACACTATTCCACCGTCTTCTGTTTTTCCAAACTCTGTGTAATGATGCTGTTGTCTTTCTTCTAGCCGGGTCATCCTGAGCCTCTTCCACGTGAGGTGGCTCTTCACATGCTTGCCTGTACGGGAGAAGTCGTTCCTCAGGTTGTCCAGCTCTTGGACTGGCTGGTGTATCCGGACCACTACATCATGGTCCTGGAGCGCCCCTCTCCTTGGATGTTCGTGAATTTGCTACGAGCAACGGGGAAAACTCAAAGAGGAGTTGGCCAAAGACATCATGTGGCAGGCGACCACAGCTGCCTACAAGTGCTGCCAACGGGGGGTTTTCCACCGTGATATCAAAATGGAGAACCTCCTCGTAACAACAGACACCCTAAACGTCAAACTCATCGACTTTGGGTGCGGCGATCTGCTTACAAGGTCGTCTTACAAGATGTTTATGGGTATGTGTTATCATTTCAGACACCTCATTTACATTTGTATAAATAAGACGACATCATTCAGATTCAGTGCTAGACTCACTAAGGCTACAAAATAATGTGGCAATGTAAACGGATAAATTATATGAAATCAGTTTTCTTCAGGCACAAGAGACTACGCCTGCCCAGAGTTTTTCAAAACAGGCGAGTATTACGGACAGCCGGCGACGGTGTACTCGCTCGGGGCGCTTCTGTTCGCCATGGTGTGTGGGACATTTCCCAACTGTATTGACCGGTCCTCGATCTTCTTCAATTGAAAACATCTTCACAGTTTTGTTTGAGACTGAGCTAAGTCCTTGTTTGTTTAACCACCTTCATCTAATCATGACAAACAATTGTTTTTCTTCTAGCCGGGTCATCCTGAGCCTCTTCCACGAGAGGTCGGTCTTCAGATGCTTGCCTGTGAGGGAGAACATGTTACTGTAATCGTCCAGTTTCTGGACTGGCAGGACTATTCGGATGGATATATCATGATCCTGGAGCGCCCCTCTCCCTGCATGGACCTGATCAGTTTCGTGAAAAACAATGGAGGCAGCGTGACCGAGTACACTGCGCACGCTATCATGGGGCAAGCGATATATGCGGCTGGAATCTACTGCACACGGGGGGTTCTCCATAGAGACATAAAACTGGAGAACCTCCTGATTAACCCGGACACGCTGGAGGTCAAAATTATTGACTTCGGGTGCGGCGATCTGCTTAAAAGATCAGCTTACAAGGAGTATATGGGTATGTGTACTCGGGGTGCTGTTGTTTGTCATGGTGTGCGGAAAATTCCCAGACATCAATGACCTGTACCTGATCAGTGAAAATATCTGGTACAAAGGCGGCTTGACTGAAGATGAGATCTTCATCAGACCAACTGTAGTTCTGAATGATAGAAAACAGAACAACAGAACAGAATGCTGCGATGTGATTGAAGCCTGTCTGCAAGAGGATCCAGATAAACGTATTGATCTGGAAAAGATCCTTGACCACAGGTGGTTTCAGGTACTGAGATGTTTATACACACGACACATTTTCTGAATTTGTTGTTGGTTTATTCTGCATACGGGGAGTCTTCCATAGAGACATAAAACTGGAAAACCTCCTGATTTCCTGAGAGTTCTTCTGCTCACTTTTTTTTTGTGCACGCTAATTTGTTTTCTTTAGGCACAATGAACTACACCTGCCCAGAATACTTTGAATGGGGCGAGTACTACGGAAAGCCGGCGACGGTGTACTCTCTGGGAGTGCTGCTATTCGCCATGGTTTGCGGGAGATTTCCCAACCATTCAGACCTTGACCAGATCAACGAGAAGTCATAGAGTAAAGACGGCTTGACTGAAGGTGAGATCTTCATCAGACCAACTGTAGTTCTGAAAGATAGAAACCAGAACAAGTGCTTTGATAAAATAATTGAATAAGATTATGAATGAGAGTTTAAAGTGACATCCAGATAAACTCACAGTTTAAGGTAATAATCGTCTCTTCTGTCTTTCTGAACAGAATGCTGCGATCTGATTTAAGCCTGTCTGCAAGAGGATCCAGAGGATCGTATTGAGCTGGATGAGATCCTTGAACACAAATGGTTTCAGGTACTGACATGTTTATACACCGACACATTTTCTGGATTAGTTTCTTGTTGTTGTTTTAACCATCTGGATTTTATCAAAATCGTAAGTACCTAAAATTCTTCAATTGAAAACTTCTTCATCACTTTTTACATGCACACTATTCCACCGTCTTCTGTTTTTCCAAACTCTGTGTAATGATGCTGTTGTCTTTCTTCTAGGCGGGTCATCCTGAGCCTCTTCCACGTGAGGTGGCTCTTCACATGCTTGCCTGAAGGGGAGAAGTCGTTCCTCAGGTTGTCCAGCTCTTGGACTGGCAGGTGTATCCGGACCACTACATCATGGTCCTGGAGCGCCCCTCTCCT
Source organism: Triplophysa siluroides (assembly GCA_006030095.1). Classification (NCBI taxonomy): domain Eukaryota; kingdom Metazoa; phylum Chordata; class Actinopteri; order Cypriniformes; family Nemacheilidae; genus Triplophysa; species Triplophysa siluroides. Next base: position 978,251 of record VCII01000161.1, read on the forward strand.
TGGATGTTCGTGAATTTGCTACGAGCAACGGGGAAAACTCAAAGAGGAGTTGGCCAAAGACATCATGTGGCAGGCGACCACAGCTGCCTAAAGTGCTGCCAACGGGGGGTTTTCCACCGTGATATCAAAATGGAGAACCTCCTCGTAACAACAGACACCCTAAACGTCAAACTCATCGACTTTGGGTGCGGCGATCTGCTTACAAGGTCGTCTTACAAGATGTTTATGGGTATGTGTTATCATTTCAGACACCTCATTTACATTTGTATAAATAAGACGACATCATTCAGATTCAGTGCTAGACTCACTAAGGCTACAAAATAATGTGGCAATGTAAACAGATAAATGATATGAAATCAGTTTTCTTCAGGCACAAGAGACTACGCCTGCCCAGAGTTTTTCAAAACAGGCGAGTATTACGGACAGCCGGCGACGGTGTACTCGCTCGGGGCGCTTCTGTTCGCCATGGTGTGTGGGACATTTCCCAACTGTATTGACCGGTCCTCGATCTTCTTCAATTGAAAACATCTTCACAGTTTGTTTGAGACTGAGCTAAGTCCTTGTTTCTTTAACCACCTTCATCTATTCATGACAAACAATTGTTTTTCTTCTAGCCGGGTCATCCTGAGCCTCTTCCACGAGAGGTCTTCAGATGCTTGCCTGTGAGGGAGAACATGTTCCTGTAGTCGTCCAGTTTCTGGACTGGCAGGACTATTCGAATGGATATATCATGATCCTGGAGCGCCCCTCTCCCTGCATGGACCTGATCAGTTTCGTGAAAAACAATGGAGGCAGCGTGACCGAGTACACTGCGCACGCTATCATGGGGCAAGCGATATATGCGGCTGGAATCTACTGCACACGGGGGGTTCTCCATAGAGACATAAAACTGGAGAACCTCCTGATTAACCCGGACACGCTGGAGGTCAAAATTATTGACTTCGGGTGCGGCGATCTGCTTAAAAGATCAGCTTACAAGGAGTATATGGGTATGTGTACTCGGGGTGCTGTTGTTTGTCATGGTGTGCGGAAAATTCCCAGACATCAATGACCTGTACCTGATCAGTGAAAATATCTGGTACAAAGGCGGCTTGACTGAAGGTGAGATCTTCATCAGACCAACTGTAGTTCTGAATGATAGAAAACAGAACAACAGAACAGAATGCTGCGATGTGATTGAAGCCTGTCTGCAAGAGGATCCAGATAAACGTATTGATCTGGAAAAGATCCTTGACCACAGGTGGTTTCAGGTACTGAGATGTTTATACACACGACACATTTTCTGAATTTGTTGTTGGTTTATTCTGCATACGGGGAGTCTTCCATAGAGACATAAAACTGGAAAACCTCCTGATTTCCTGAGAGTTCTTCTGCTCACTTTTTTTTTGTACACGCTAATTTGTTTTCTGTAGGCACAATGAACTACACCTGCCCAGAATACTTTGAATGGGGCGAGTACTACGGAAAGCCGGCGACGGTGTACTCTCTGGGACTGCTGCTATTCGCCATGGTTTGCGGGAGATTTCCCAACCATTCAGACCTTGACCAGATCAACGAGAAGTCATGGAGTAAAGACGGCTTGACTGAAGGTGAGATCTTCATCAGACCAACTGTAGTTCTGAAAGATAGAAAACAGAACAAGTGCTTTGATAAAAGAATTGAATAAGATGATGAATGAGAGTTTAAAGTGACATTCAGATAAACTCAGTTTAAGACAATAATCGTGTCTTCTGTCTTTCTGAACAGAATGCTGCGATGTGATTGAAGCCTGTCTGCAAGAGGATCCAGAGGATCGTATTGAGCTGGATGAGATCCTTGACCTCAGGTGGTTTCAGGTACTGAGATGTTTATACACACGACACATTTTCAGAATTTGTTGTTGGTTTATTCTGAAATCTGGAAGTTGGACAGTCAATATGTCTCAATAGTAATATAAGTGCTGTATTGTCTTAATATATGCTGTTTATTTCAGCAGGAAGATCCCGCATACGGCCTCCAGACACCCGTCCACAATGGCAGTGATGATGACATGAGGATTCAGATGATGCTGGCTCTAAATTCAGTGATGATGGGGAGGTTATAATACAGCAGACCTCAGTTGGTAGTGTGTCAGGCGTGGTAAACCTGCACACTTCAGTTAGTGGTGAGTCGGACTGGGAGGGTGATATACGGCAGTATTGGTTTGATATTGCATCATTCAGCATGCTTAAAATTCAGCAGAATACGTTTGATATTGCATCGTACAGGATGGTTAAAATAGAGCAGAATTCGTTTGATAGTGCGTCGGACTGGAAGGGGAATATACAGCAGCATTAATTTGATATTGCATCGTACAGGATAGTTAAAATTAGGGATTTGCACAAATGTTTGAATATTTGATCAGCAATAATTATTTGAAAACTAAAAATGCTTAAATAAAAAACTGCGTCACCACAGGGTTGTTACGCTACAGAAGACCTTATTAGAATTGTTTCATCTTATTTAAGGCTTCTTCACTTCACCTGTCATGACTTTATAATATACAGAAAATGTAAAAAATGATTTGAGTGTTCCTAAATCTTTTTATAAATATTTTAAGTTTACACATGGCGGCCTGTCCGGATGCGTGTTATGCTCGGCTCACATCACCATATTAAAATGTTTTAAAAACTGGTGAGCCACATAATTCGTTACCATTACTTGCATTAGGTATAAAAATAAATGATTAACATAATTTATTACCATAGCTTGTTCGGAGCGGTTGATCTTTGTAAATCCATGTTCGTTGGATAAAAATATATAAACTAATGCTAATTTCAACAACTTGAAACATGAAAGTGTACAATTTACTGCAACCAATGTTAAAGGGATAGTTCACCCAAAAACAAAAATGTGCTCTTTATTTACTTACCCCCAGGCCATCCTGCAGAAAGGGAAGGGTATGCCAGCCGCCACCAAATACTACAAGAAGAAGAGGTGTGGCAGAGGCTGTAAATTACCGCTAATATTATTTAATATGACGTTCAGCTTATTGCAAATATCGATTCGCTTCACAAGATGTCAATGTGTCACCAGGAGCCACTTTTGTTGGAATTTTGTCCTTTAGGAACTCTTATAGAGTGTTCCCACCAAACGCGACTTGCGCGAATAAATCGCTTAGTTGGACGCTTGAGCATTTTGAATTTACTCGCTTTATTCGCTCGTGAAATTTGCTTAATTCGTGTCATGGGAGGGGCTTCTGCCAGGCGTCTCCAGTGTCATTGCAAAATGGCTGACATGGATTTTGTTGAGAGTTACCAGATTGTCTGACCTCCTCACTCACTTTCTCCTCATTGCGGAGAAAACGCGCTGAATGCTCTTCTGAGTCATAGCAACAAAACCCAAATCTGACAAGAATATTTGTATTTATTATCAACAGTATAAATAATAAAGCAAGTAAACAGGCTTGATACCTCCATGCCGACTGTTAAGATCCTAAAATCAAAGACATTGTAGTGCTTGTTGTCATGTTTATTACGTGACCGTAATCTGAGGAAGATATTTACTGATCCCGCTGATCACCACCGCATATAAATATTGTTTTCTTTGTCGTTTCATGGTCAGTGTCTTGTCTTGTTTAGCTTTGCATTGCATTTGCATCAATAAATAAAACGGTAACTGCTGGATTACTGGAATTATTGACCGTTTTAAAGAAACATACTTGCTAATTTATTTACAAGCTGTAACTTGAAGGCTACTACCCTATTTTAACTTCTTAGGAGGAAAATCGTCTTGGTTACGTATGTAACCTCAGTTCCCTGATGGAGGGAACGAGACATTGTGTCGAGAACGACAGATGGGGTTCGCCCTTGAGAACCAATTAACTCTGACTACTATAGAAAAGGCCAATGAAATTTGGCGAATGAAATTTGCATGCCGGTCTCCGCCCCCGGATGTCCGGTATAAAAGGAAGCCGGCGTGCAGCATTCATTTACCTCTTGTTCTGAAGAGCCTGAGAGCCTCTCACGACTGCAGCAGAATACGATACGTGTTTGTGGCATAAGGGACACAACGTATCGTTCCCTCCATCAGGGAACTGAGGTTACATACGTAACCAAGACGTTCCCTTTCTGTCGGTCTCTCGACGTTGTGTCGAGAACGACAGATGGGGTTGCCTATGGAAACGACAGATGGGGTTGCCACCCCCTGGGGCACCCCAGGGGGTGCTTGCTTAGTGATGGATGGAGTGCCTGTTCTTAACCAGTATTTGGGTAAGAAGGGAGGTTGGTGAGATACCTATTCTTAGCCATATGTTTGGGTAAGAAAGAGAGGTAGAGAGCACACTGACCCAACCTACTGGAGGGAGAAAAGGTGCTTTCGCAGGCATACGCCCCCCCGGATGCCAGTACTACATGTCGCCACGTAGGACGTGGGCTGACACCGGGTTTACGCAAAGGTTGTTAACCCTTGCGAAGGTGTTTGGGTGTAGCCCAACCCACAGCTCAACCGATGTCTGCTAGGGAGGCGCTTCTGGCCAGTGCCCAGGAGGTGGCTATACCCCATGCGGAGTGAGCCCTCACTGCCAATGGGCATGGGAGATTCTGAGATCGGAATGCCGTCGTAACGGCATCCACGACCCAGTGTGCCAGCCTCTGCTTGGAGACAGCCTTCCCCTTCTGCTGTCCTCCAATCCAGACACGGAGCTGGTCAGAGCTTCTGTGCAAGGAGGCTCCTGGGGGGAGAAGGTGTGCTTCCGCCCGTTCCGCGGTCAGCTGTGCGCAAGGATATCCGTGCCGAGGGCTCTGCCTCGGACAGGGAATACCAAAGCGGGCAAATGGTGGTGTTGCGGGAGGCGAACAGGTTTACCTGGGCCTACCCGAACAGCATCCAAATGAGCTGGACTGCGCGGGGGTAGAGTCGTCACTCTCCACGAGGGCGTCAACTGACGAGAGAGCGCGTCGGCTGTCTAGTTCAGTTTGCCCGGGGTGTGTGTGGCCCGCAGGAACGGGTCACATGTTGACTCCACCAGAGGAGGCGTCGAGCAAGTTGTGTTAGCTGCTGTGAGCGAACACCACCCTGACGATCTGATGTACGCTACAGCTATAGTGCTGTCCTCGGACCATCACGTGCTTGTCCCGCACGAGAAGCTGCAGCCTGCTCAGTGCAAGTAGCACAGCCCACAACTCTTGGCAATTGATATGCCAGCACAGGCGGGGGTTCGTCAATGCCCCGCCTGCGTGCCCGTTACACACTGCACCGCACCCCTGCAGGGAGGCGTCCGTCGTCACCACGACTTGCCTTGTAACCTGCCCAGAGGGACCTTAGTCCGTCGAAAAGTCATGGAAGACCAGGGGTTATGGTGCGTCGGAAGCAGGGCGTCATCACCATGCGCCTGCGTGCCACGCTTTCCTCGGAACTCGACTCTGAAGCCAGTGTTGGAGCGGTCTCATGTGCATCAACCCGAGGGGTATTACCCCGCGAGGACGCCATGTGTCCCAGGAGCCTCTGAATTGTTTCAGGGGGACCGCTGTCTGCCTGAAATGTTCCAGGCAGTTCAACACCGGCTGGGCGCGTACTGCGGACAGTTGCGCCGATATGGTGACAGAGTTGAGTTCCATGCCGAGAAAGAGGATGCTCTGCACTGGGGAGAGCTTGCCCTTCTCTCGGTTGACCTGGAGTCCCAATCGATCTAGGTGTGTCGGAGCACCAGGTCCCTTTGTGCACATAACAGATCTCACGAGTGTGCCAAGATAGGCCAGTCGTTGAGATAGTTTAGTACCCGCACACCTTCCTCCCCTCAGGGAGAACAGGGGGCACAGGAACCGGAGCCGATGTCGAAGGGGTCCTGGGCTGCCGGGAAGCAGATCTCGGAGGCCTCTGGGCGGCCGAGTCGCAGCGCGGTAAAATGTGGCTAATCACCACTGTCTGCTTCTTCACCGTCAAAAACTGCTGGGCGCAGTCCTCGACGGTGTTACCAACAACCCACCCTGCGAGACGGATGCACCAAGAAAGCGGACTTTCTCTGTGTCATTCATCTGCGCAAGGTTCAGCGGGGGTGTCTCTCCTGGACCACTTCCGTGGACATCGTCCGACCCAGGGCCCGTGCCGCCACCTTGGTCGCCCGTAGAGCGCCGTCAGTGGTAGCACGGAGATCCTGCATTATACCCAGGTCGGCCTTACCCTCGTGGAGCTCTCTCAACGCTCTGGCCCGGCGGACCTGCAGGATGGCCATGGCGTAGAGAGAGGAGACAGCCTGGCCCGCGGCAGCGCAACGCTTCGGCACCAGTGATGCCGAAGTCCTACACGCCTTGGACGGTAGGCATGGCCGATTCCCCCCTGGTGGCAGCCGTCTGCGGCACAGATGCACCGCAGCCGCACGTTCCACCTGGGAGATCTCGACGTAGCCTTTGGCTGCCCCACCATCGAGGGAAGTGAGGGAGCCGGAGCTGGTTTGACTGGAGCGGGCCGTGAGTGGAGCGCTCCAAGTTTTACACAGCTCCTCATGCACCTCCGGGAAAAAAATGGCACCCGGGGTGGGCGCGGTTGCACCGCGCTCCGACCCCAGGAACCACGTATCCCCGGGTTAGCATGGCTGACATCACTTCTGCTTCCTCCTGAGCTCGACCCCCCTGGGGGGGAGCTCGGATTCGTCAGAGTCGGATGCCAGTCTCCCTCCGATGCTGCGAGCGACATCTCATCTACGTCACGCATCGTTTCCGAGTGCGTGCCTGAGGATCCGGACGGTATGCCACCGCCGGTTGGGGAACGTTCAGAAGAGCGAATCGGGGTGCGATACTATTACCATGGTTTCGTTGTTGTTATATGTTAAATATCTCCTGGTATAAGAATGAACGAGGAAAACTCCCGCAGTGAGTAGAAAGGCTTACAGTTAATGAAGTGCACTTCTACATCGGAACAGCACATCTTCTTTAACACCGTTACATCTGTACACCACCTTTCGTTGATGTAAAAGCACGTCCCACCTCCACGCGATTTCCCTGTTGATTCCGTGTCGCGATCTGCCCTGAACAGCTGGAACCCCGGTAGATGTAACGCACTGTCCAGGATGGCTTCGTTCAGCCAGGTTTCTGTAAAACACAGAAGAGCAGAGTTTGAAAACTCCTTATTTTTCCATAAGAGCAGAAGTAGTTTGTTGGGTAGAGAGCGTAGATTCGCCAGATAAACATAAAACAGGACAAACTAACAAAAACAGGAAAACAACTGGAGAGCTTCATGCCATCTTGATAGCTCTCGCGTATTTACACATTTGGCAAAACGCGTTCAACCATTTACTCCCTGCTTAGCTAAACAACATTGTCCTTATGAAGCCTGTAAGCTAAATGAAAAGAAAGGTTGTAGAGTTATGCGTTTACTTATTCACATATTCTCTGTTGCCAGGATTTTTGTTTGTACCTGAAACTTGGAGCACCACTTCTGCTCAGTAATGCAAGTAAAAAGTTATCAAGCGATTTAAATATCGGTTCTCAAACACTGTGAATCGATTTATTTTCTTTTTGGGAGACGCGTCACATGGGACAGAGACGTGTGAGTATGACAGGCTGTGTGTACGCGTCAAGTTTAAACGGCTCGTCCGGGAGATGCGTGAGCATGACAGGCTGTTTGTGCACGTCAAGTTTAAACGGCTCGTTCGCAAATCCACAAATCTTGTGTCGGCCTGTGCCTTGTTCACGAAGGAATCCTCGGAGAAATGAAACTAATAAATTCTCCATGTTTTTCCCACATGAGCTAGAACTTTGGTGCGACGCGACACACAGCTTGTTCTAATGGGATTGTTGTGTCGTACCGCGCCACATCCGGTGTGGACGAAAAATTTTGTTTGGGTTTTGGGGACATTCGCATCACGCTGTCAATCACTCTCCCCTACATTTCGAGAGAACACCGAATCGCTTTTTATCGTATCCCTCAACACAAGAGATAAAGAGCAATGGCTATTCATCAGTAACTCGCAATACATGGGCCAGAAAGGGCAGGGAAACAATACTGATAAAACAAATCAAACCAAAATAATACAATCTAACTTTCATATGCTTGTTGTAACCCGCACTCAAGGACTTTTACCTTGCATGAGTGAAATAGCTGCCCGGTGGCTTTGAATCCTTGGCCGCCTAGTGCCAAGGCTTGGCTTGCCTACAGGTTCTTTGGATTCATAAGCACCACCTGATGAGATGAAATGGATTCTATATTTAAACCGTTGCGTTTTATTTAAGTTGTAGCTTGTCGTTGTGGACAAGGACAGAAAAAAAAATACATGGAAAACATAGTCTTTCTACTGCGTTGCAATGTCGCGTCTCTCGTTGACACGGCGACAATTACAGATTACTTTACACGAACTGTGTCAAAAATAAAACGCATTAAACGCGTTGCTAATTACATCGTATGTTGCACTTGTTTACCATTAACAGAATCTCCGCAAACTTCTGTAAACAGCTCCCGCCTTCTTTGATTTGATTGGCAATCATAAACATTTTGGCTGACTGAGCTGAGCAAACACGCCAAGCTACTAGCCTAGTAAACGCGCGGGGTGGTAAGATTAGTTTAAAATATAGTTAAAACCATTGTGAAATAATACTAATTAAAAACTCACCGTTAATGCAGACAGAAGAATGTCTGTCAGGGTCACCAAAGCGGGAAACTGAGAGACGTGCAGGAGATCCTTGATCTGCTTCAATCTCGCGATATTTGCAGTAAAAACCTGCGAAAATATGATGCAGTTGTTTCAAGAAGCATTTTTTACTTTAAACAACAATTGTGCTCATAAATTCAACTTTCACCCTAGTTGAGAACCAAGAAACTTACATTTTCTTGTTGTCTCAACAATTTATAAAAAAAATTGTTGTGTCTACAAATAAAAATAAGTTGAAACAACTAAAACCGACAATATTTTTTAGTGTAAGCACGGGCGCACAATAAAGATTTTAAAATAGCCTACAGGGTACTACGTGTAGAAAACATCTATATCTTATACAGGATTACAGTGCCAAGTTACAAACTATGATCACAACCTGAAGGACAATATCAACACCTGTACACATTCTCCATCATACACAATTTACACCACAACAATGCTTTTCTGGACTAGCAACAACAATATCAAGACAATTCCCTGCTCCTGTAACTCACTGGCATTTGCAAGCACACACTGCCTCACCTCTACCTATTAATTCAGTTCTATCAGGTTCCATAATTCACACACAAACACGCCGGATTCACAAAACTGTTCTTAAGATAAAATATAAGAACTTTATCAAAATAAAGTATATTCTAAAGTATAATTATCAAATATTTTTTTTGAAAAATAGAATAAAAGAAATAAAAGGGCAGACTTTGTCAATGATTGTAATTTGTCCATTTGTTCAACTTTATTTGTGTAACAAGCACCTCGCGACTCACGTTCTAATGCAAGCGTGTAATGTGTTAAACAACATAAATGAATATAGAGCCTATGCTTCTTAGCCTATATGTTTCATTTTGCAATGTATGTAAAATCTCTCTGGATTTTTTAATAACGAAGGCTAAAAAGGGTAAAGTAAGGCAGTTAGACCTGATCACCATATCAAAATTCATTATTGGCGAAGAAACACCACCAAATACATGTAAAAAACTTTCACCTTTTGAGATTTTAAAAACAACTGAATTCACAGAAAACAACTGAATTAACAATTAAATCAAGAGACAGACTTGCGTACGTTAGAAACAGAGTTTTGTGTCCGCATTTGCATATGTGCAGGCCAGAGAGGCACACGGCAGATTGAATATAGCGAAAACATTGTTATGTGAAATTTTCTCCCCCTTTCTTAGGCCCAAAGCGCGCATGGGCCGGTGCCCATAATGCCCATTGGATAATCCGGCCCTGGTTTCCCTTTACCTAAAGATATCAAGCGTAGAGCGTTAGTTCTGGCAGGTCACATTAGTCAAGGGGTCCAGTGCTGTTTGGTTACCAAGAAGTGACAAGAGGGTGAGTAAACAATGACAGAATTTTCATTTTTGGGTGAACTTTGGCAAACTAGATTCTTACTCAGGACACCATGGAAATGCTTTTGAAGAGAGTTTTGAAGAGAAATGTAATATAATTACTAGAATAAAAGGAGAAAAGGAATATGGCTCAAATGAAACTGTGAGGTGCGTCTTTTCATAACCCACCCCCACACACATTGATTCACAACATCGGGAGGGTTGTGACGATTAAAAGACAGCAGATCTAAAGCCAAGCTCTTTCCATTCATCCAAGAGCAGATAATATATATTCTGGCCTGTAATAAAATAGCATTGATTTTGCAGTTATAAAAAAAGCTATAAGTGACACTTATGCTATCTAGACTAGACAGTTGTCGTGCCTGAATTGTTTGACAAATGTAATTATCATATTCAGCCACATGGTCCTGGTTGGGTTATTCTCTGCAGGACAGTGGGTCTCATTCACTAAGCATGCGTACGCACAAATTTGTTTGTGAAACCTGCGTACGAATGCTTTCAAGAACAAATCATGATTCCCAAAAACCTTCGTACAAAAATGTATTCTAAATATAAGAGAAAAGATAGGAACAGTTGAAAGCAAATGTACGCAAGATCAACAGTCTCTTTCTTTCCTTTTCTCTCCCTCTTTCTCTCTAAGACAAAATGACCAAATGCATGTTTCATCTCAGGATAATAGTTATATATTTTAAATAATATATATACAACGCGTAGACGTGTATTCAATTTTACATTTATTTCATCATATACACTGAAAGAATAAGAAATGCTGTGTTAGACTATAGATCGAGCTGCGAGGTTTCTCTGAGTAACTGCACTTTTACAGCCGGCTAACGAGAACTCTGCAAACTGCGTGTCTGTATAAAAGGTGTTTTATTGTGTATGAACTGAATTTGAGGACTGCGCACTTGGAATTACTTGTGAGAGCGCTTCTGTAGACAGCGTCACATCGGGTTGCCTGGAGTAACTTTGACTTAAGTGGCGACAGGTGGTAATGGAAAGGTTAGGCGGAAAGCCCTAATATGGAGATGGACTAGGTGTGTTTTATGTAAATGACTAAACTCGTGCATGCGGCCGCTCATTTAGAAAAAAACAAATTCACTAACGTTACGACGAGGTTAAGGACAAATTCATGTGCGTACGAATGTGTTGTGAATTAGGCGGAAAGTTTTCGTGGGAGGTTCAAATGTGCGTATAAATACGAAAAATCTACGCAATTATTAGTGAATGAGACCCAGTGGGTCTCCCGAAGAAGGGTGAAAAGTCTCCCATCAATAGTATTGTCTAAGGGCTTTGTTTCCTGTTTACGCCATCACACTAAAGCATTTGGCCTGTCAATCATATGAATGTAAACTCCTCTGGCAGCCGTTAATCGTCAGATACAAGTCATGGTGCCAGTGTTAGTAATAGATGTGACAACTGATGCACTGACAGCTGGACCCTCATATGACTATGAAACTGCAGGATGCGATGTCTGTGCAATATCTAAGCTGTTGCCTGTTTTTCCGTCACTATATCTATTAACAAAAACATATTGTACTGGCCAAAATAATGTCCAACCTGTCCTCAACAGCTTTGAGAAGATTTTAAGGAGGCTTGTTAAAAAAATGACCTACAACATTCAAAGCATATTGAGGCAGGAGTCAGGACAATGGCTTCAAAACATTACTACAAAGGAGAATCAACAAAATAATAAACATACTGTAAATAAAATTGTATTCAGTGCTTTTAGTTTTCTGTTTTTTTTTTTGTATTTTTGAATAAGACCCATATTCCCTGATATGCTGTAGGTTGTCTTTTTTACATAACAAGCAAAATAAATAATAAGTAAATTACATTGGCTACTAAGTTAAAAGTATGTCTAGCCAATATTATTTTGGGTTACCAGTAGAATAACTATTACTTGTCTAAATTTAAATGTGACAATGTTATATGACCTATTAAACGTTTGTTTATTCAATCAAATTCATATGGAATAAAACTCATATACTATCAAATTTAACAAACTGTTTATATAATACAATTATTATATGATAAAATATTAATATTAATATTAATTAGTATTAATATACATATAATAAAACATAAATAGATATATTATTACCCACTAGCAAGACCGATCAGCAAACACAGACTGGAAGTTAACTCTAGACATGATAAACACTCTAGACATGATGACGTGTTCGCCATTTTGGAACGGTCAATATTTTAATTGTAGTAATTACTTATGGTAAAAACTTGTGCATTTTCCAAGACACCACAACATTGCACAGCCTATGTTTGTAAGAAACCATTGAGATTCAAATGGATTTAAATTCTTGTGTGTTTATTGGGTTTTACGTATTAAAGGGATATTTTATATCTTTCATGAATTACTCACTGTAGCGAGGAAGGCGGGAAGAGAGCCATCAGACAAGGAGTGATAATGGGTATCAGCTGTGCGCGCACCGGCATTTCTGACGGAGGAAATTGGAAGCATAAAAGGGACGAGCGGCAGAGTATACGAGAGAGGACCGGGCCCGGACACATGTTAAGTTTATATTTTTGTTTGTGTGGCCCGTGAGGTGGCTGCCGGCATTTTACTTTCGTTTCGTTTTGTTTATTTAATTAAATTTTGTTTAAATGTTCGACTGTTCCCGACTCCTTCCTTCCCTACTTTTAACTGTATTACACCCACTCTCTAGTTGTTCCAAACCTGTGTAAATTAATTTTTTTGGTTGAACACAGAGAAAGATATTTTGACGATTGCTTGTAACCAAACAGTTCTTGAACCCCATTGACTACCATCGTAGGAAAAATTGCAATGGTAGTTTGCGAGCAAAGTAACGACACATACACAGAACTGCAATAACAAGTCCCAGAGGTGAACCGGGAAGAGTGCAGCAGTCAGTGTGGAAAGTTCAATAAGCTGGATGTGACTCTTCAGTGATGTGCTCCTGCGTGAGTAGATATGTGCAGGTTGGTGGTGTGTCTCTTGTGTGCTGGTCATCAGCCACTGGTTTCTGCGTGAGCGAGAAAAGGTTCAACACGTTAGTGATCATGCCTTGTGGAGACGAAACTCAGCCTTTGCCTCTTACAAGCTCTCTAAATAGAGCGGGTGATGAGCTTCAGGTGCTGACGACCGGCAGGTGTGTCGTTGCTTCCTTTGTTTCCTCCTTAACGACGTTGATTGCGCAATGGGCGACTCGCCACAGTAGTCAGAAGTGCCTCAGATCTATTAGCTTTCTTACATTCTACTAAATATCTTCTTTTGTGTTCAACAGAACAAAAACTAAATCAAGTAATCTTTCCTACTATGGTAGTTAATAGGGTCCAATAACTGTTTGGGTAAACTATCCCTTTAGTACATAAAACCCAATAAACACATTCTTCAGAATTTTAATCCATTTAAATCTCAATGGTTTATTACAAACAGAGCCTGTGCAGTATAGTGGTGTCTTGGAAAACTCCTCATGTTTGGTTGTAAGCATTCTTCTAAATATATTTCTCTGTGTTCATCAGAACAAAGTAATGTACACAGATTTGGAACAACTTGAAGGAGAGTATATGATGACAGAATTCTATATATACAGTATCTCTCAGAAGTGTGTACACCCCTCACATTTTTGTAAATAATTTATTATATATTTTCATGTGACAACACAGAAGAAATTACACTTTGCTGCAATGTAAAGTGGTGAGTGAACAGCTTGTATAACAGTGTAAATTTGCTGTCCCCTCAAAATAAACTCAACACATAGCCATTAATGTCTAAACCGCTGGCAACAAAAATGAGTACACCCTAAAGTGAAAATGTCCAAATTTGGCCCAAAGTGTCAATGTTTTGTGTGGCCACCATTATTTTCCAGCACTGCCTTAACCGTCTTGGGCATGGAGTTTACCTGAGCTTCACAAGTTGCCACTGGAGTCCTCTTCCACTCCTCCATGACGACATCATGGAGCTGGTGAATGTTAGAAACCTTGCGCTCCTCCACCTTCTGTTTGAGGATGCCCCACAGATGCTCAATAGGGTTTAGGTCTGGAGACATGCTTGGCCAGTCCAACACCTTTACCCTCAGCTTCTTTTGGGGTTGTCATCATGTTGGAATACTGCCCTGCGGCCCAGTCTCCGAAGGGAGGGATCATGATCTGCTTCAGTATGTCACAGAACATGTTGGCATGCATGGTTCTCTCAATGAACTGTAGCTCCCCAGTGCCGCCAGCACTCATGCAGCCCCAGACCATGACAATCCCACCAAAATGCTTGACTGTAGGCAAGACACACTTGTCTTTGTACTCCTCACCTGGTTGCTGCCACACACGCTTGGCACCATCTGAACCAAATAAGTTTATCTTTGTGTAATCACACCACAGGGCATGCTTCCAGTAATCCATGTCCTTTGTCTGCTTGTCTTCAACAAACTGTTTAGAGGCTTTCTTGTGCTTCATCTTTAGAAGAGGCCTCCTTCTGGGATGACAGCCATACAGACCAATTTGATGCATTGTGAGGCGTATGGTCAAAGCACTGACTGGCTGACCCCACACCCCTTCAATTTCTGCAGCAATGCTGGCAGCACTCATACGTCTATTCCCAAAGACAACCTCTGGATATGACGCTGAGCATTCAACTTATTTGGTCAACCATGGCGAGGCCTGTTCTGAGTGGAACCTGTCCTGTTAAACCGCTGTATGGTCTTAGACACCGTGCTGCAGCTCAGTTTCAGGGTCTTGGCAATCTTCTAGAGTAGTCCATCATTTTGTACAACATATAAAACTGTTTTAAATTTTCACAAATGTTCTTAGTCCCTTATTGGACAATTCTCCCGGAAAAGCACGCGGCACTCCCACGCGTCAGCAAGGAGAGCAGGACAAGGAGCATGCGCAGACGTCACTTTCACTTGTGTGCAGGAGAGAGAGAGAGAGCATACTATCGCAAATTTCTGGTGTTTGTTTGTTCACTGCATTTGGCTGATGAATGTTATATAAACTGTGGATATATCACTGGATTTGAAAATCGTTTGAAACTGATATATGGAGCCGTCCCAGCGCTAAAAGATGCCGGACATGAACAGGATGCGCTGAGTGAAACTGACGTCTGTGTTTTGTTGACAATGGGTGCTCACATGCTTTAGTTCAGCCTACCCCTCCACCCGCACGCGCCGTATGGTTTCGGAAATAATCGTAAAGCTGTGTCTATCTTTTATAAATGTGATCAAACTAAATACTCTTCGAAGATACGAAGTATGTATGTAATACTACTCTATAGATACTCTAGATTTATATGAGATTGGCAGAAACCGTGTTTGTTACGGCGGCTTTAAGGCAATAAGGAACCTGAAGGGCAAAGATCTGACAGTCTATCCAGACCCATTTGTCAGCTGAGCTGAAAAAACATCACTCTGGGTGTGCCCAATTCAAGAATATACTTTTTCTCAGTTGTATAGAATACAAATTTTCTCTGTTGTTTGGTGTATTTTTTTAACCGAAAAATAAAACTCATGTTATTCATGCCTTTCAAAACCTTTGTAGCACACAAAATTAGATATTTTGCGAAATGTACAGTGGCCAGAGGTTGGACCAAGTCATTGCATTGCAAGTCACAAGTATGTCTCAAGTCTTTGCATGCAAGTCTAGAGTCAAGTCCCGAGTCAAGACAATCAAGTCCAAGTCTAGTCAAAGTCCTCAAGTTTAAACTTCAAGTCTTTAACAAGTCATTAGTTCTCTTTCCCCAAATCAGTTTCACTGTATTAAATAGTATAGTAGATTTATATTAATTTATGTCAGAAAGGCTTCACAATGTTTTATATGAGATGAAGTTCCAACTATTTTCACCAAGGGCACAGATGTAGAAATTCACTTCACACACCTGACTGAAGATATTGCGTATAGATAATAGCTGTATGGGACACACCAGCTATTCTATGCTGATTTTGGGTCAGATCTCTATACCTGTAATATTAATGTATACTCAGTTTATATCGTAATATACTGTAGTGGAGTGTAGGTATTAATGAAGTTATAAAATTGTTGTTCATTAGTCTTGAAAATTCAAGGTTTCCAGTAGGAATACTAAAATTTTTTATCACAAACAGAATGCAAAGTTCATTAAATGATACATTGTATAAATTATATTATTTATTGTTGTAAATTAATATTAATTTTCCAATAAAATGTACGTATACAACATAAAACAAAATATACAATATTATTGAACAACATGAAGGTGAATAAATAATATCAGGATTGTTATTTTGGGATAAATTATCATGTTAAATAATGTATTGACTTACAAAAATGATGTTCAAATATGGCAGTGTCATAGAGTATAAAGAACATATTTTCTGACATACTTATGACTGGGCAATGTGTTTTTAGTTCACTCTTTTCTTCATTATCTCTTACCTTTCTCTAACTCTTTGTCCTTCAGTCTTTCTAACTCTTGTGCACCAGTTTGCTCTCCCTGCCCTCAAAATAAAAACGAACATTGTAAATAAATCTATAAAGAAATACAAACATATCTTAAAACGTCGTTCGGACTCCACCTGATGTATGTGTGTTGTATACACAATTTCTAAATTTAATCACTACATTCTACAATCATACTTTGTTAGGTTTTTTTTATGTTAGCTAGTTACAAACAAAAACATAGAGCTTATATTCGAGAAATATGTTAAGACTGTAAACTAAAAATGTAATGATGCTTCGGAATGAGCAAGCGATCATGAATTATTAGCACGATAGCAACCGTTAGCTATGTTTGAGAGAGCAATTATCTTAGATATTGTGCACATTGGATGCATTTAGGCAGGCTAGCAAACAAGTGGAAATCATCACAAAAATACCTTCTTTGAGCTTCTATACGGCATGTTTCATAAAACAGATTTTAAGTTTGCCGCTTCTAGCACCGTCTGACGTTCCTCCATTCAAATAAAACAGCTGACCACCTCATGCTTACTAAGGGCTACCACGCATGCGCAGACATATGGATTTTCAGATATTTATGTTTAAACATATGTACATCTATTTTGCTTTTTAAGGTAGACATCATTTGATGCCAGGTTAATAGGGCTGTGCGCTGAAATGCAGTTAAAGTCGGTCGGATTTACAACATGCAAGCTCACCCATTTTTCCCAAAATGAAAACGAATGGCTGGGACAGGAGCTTGAGGGAGACCAGGTAGAATAGTGAGCTTTATTATTTCCTACACTCGTTTGAGATTAATAAAACGTCTTAAAATTAACGTTGAAAGGTTTATAATTTCATGCCTCCAAAGAAGTTAAAGTATTTTAAATATATTATTAACAGTTTACAAGCACTTGTGTCGAATTCACAGAATAATTGTCCGAAATATGAAATAAACATTATGCGGTTAAAAATACTGAACAGTTTTGATTAATGACAAGCACGCGCCTCACAGACAGTGGGCGAGGCTTTCTCATTCGATCCAGAGAACAGACGACCGTGAACACAACTTCGATGTTTGGATGTTTGGTTTTAAAATATATAATGACTTGCTTGCCGAGTCATAGTGTTCAAGTCTAAGTCAAGTCATGATCGTCATGGTGTCCAAGTCTAAGTCATGTCCGCAAGTCTTCTCTGATTTTGTAGAGTTGAGTCGCAAGTCATCAAATTTGTGACTCGAGTCAAAGTAAAGTCCCAGTCATGAGACTCGAGTCCACAAGACAGAGTGTCCAATGTTGTGAGGTTATGCTACCGATGTTCTTCAAAATATCTTCTTCTGTGTTTGCAGATTAAAAGTCAGAGAAAGATTAGAAAGGTGGTCTGTCTAGGTTTTTTGGGAGGTGGTTGCAATTATCAAATATATTATTTTGAACAACATATTATAAGCAATTGACGATGTAAGAAACAGCAGACAATTGTGCATGCATTCCAGTAATGCCCCAAAGCATAGCAATTTGTACAAAGGACAGAGAGGTTGCTTTAATGTTGTGCAAAGGTAACCATGATGTGGGGGTTGAACAACTTACAGTTGTACAAGTTTTGAAAATGTCCATTGTGATATGAAAATTGCATCAAAGCGACCAGACAAACTGTCAAAGAAAACGAACAGTTAGGATAATGGACTACCAAAAATATATTTGACTAAAACTGTATAAAATGCCTGACACTATAGATGGGTGGATGTCTGATTTTAGGATGCTTCGAACGCAGAGACGTGGGGGATAGATAGATAGATAGATAGATAGATAGATAGATAGATAGATAGATAGATAGATAGATAGATAGATAGATAGATAGATAGATAGATTGTGTGGGTCTTTCTCAGAGGAGGAGGAGGATGAACAGGTGAACGCAGTCTTCAGTGAGGAGCGCTGCATGTTCGCAGGCCTTTAGGGGGAGTGTTGAGGCGCGTGGAGACTGGCACGGCGTCTGTATGAAGGGGGAGAGGCTGGGAAACGACGGGAGCACAAGCGCGAGAGATGTTCGCTGACTGTGGCCCTGTCCCCGCGTCCTCGATGCCTGCAAACAGCACATCCCCCTAACCGACAACAAGGACACCGAACGATCCCGTGCGCTCGAGACGGTGCCGCTTCAGCTTCTGCAATGGAGAGATATCCGCGGTGAGTCAGATCTTCTTTTCTGAAGTGATCAGTCATGTTTTATGTAGGGCTGCTCACTGACACGGTTTTTGATGGACAAACGGTATTTGATGATCGCACGTTACCTTTTTAGTAAGGCATTTGTCAGGAGTAAATGTGCGCGTGGCGTTGATCTCAGCCTCATCTGGGCTTTAATACAGCATTATCCCTGAGTTCTGACATAGCGAATAACCACTGGCTAAGCGCAACACCCGCTGTCCATGCACACCAGTTCAATCCTGCCGATCAGCTGTTGGGGCATTGGCTAAGTTGTTATTATTATCTGTAGACGAAGCGGTCCAGTGCGTTCCATGTCTTGCCCTGCTGATGTTGGCCTGTATGTCTAATGCACCGTTAAAAACGGGAAATAATAAATCAAGCGGGAGTCGCCGGGTGTAAAGCGATGTTACGCAAAATGCTTAAGGCGCAAGGGAAGATGTCCATCGGATGATCGAGTTGTGAGTGTTTGTCAAGTGTTGCTGCTCCGTATAACACGTCCATCGCAGATATGGACCCAGGGAATTTGCTTAAGGCCTCTAGCGCGCTATCATTTCAGCTCTTTGGGTGAAGGACGGGGCGCCGAGGCTCTCTAGCCCACACTTGGCGGTCGGGTGTGACATGCTGTGTTGCACAAGTATCCGCACACTGTTACTGTAACAGCCTCGACACGGTCACTGCTGCAAATATGGTTGGCACACTCGCGCTCGCGCACACAGTTATGTAACGAAACATCTTCAAACGGCCTATGGCAGAAATGCTGCATAGTTCATCTGGCAACATCGATGAAGGGCTGAAATTATGCAGCACGCATGTGTTATGTCCATAGCGAATATACGCGTCGACGGTTGCGGCTTTTGGGCTCACATAGGCGTTTCTTCATTTCTCGTTAAAAGGACATTGCACGTCTGACTGAAAATTGAGCTCGTTTCCAAACATGCATTTGATTGGTAACGGTTAATGTTGGGGATTGATGCGACAGTGCGATTTTTACATTTGTATTATGTAACATCGGCGAGAGAGCTGTTGTAATGTCGTGCAAATGTCCCGGAGGAATACCAGCGCGACACGGCTGTGATGCACATTGCAACCGTGTACATGTCGGTGCGATCCTCATCAGTGTGGCCCATAATAAAATGATGATTCAGAAATCAGAATAGATATCGTACATGGAAGGAATATGTTGTCCGTCAAAATGCACACGAGCAGATGCGTGCCAGTAAAGGGAATAGACATTTTTATCCATCAGCCTCTTTCGAGATCACAAGCACAGGGGACACGTATGAATCATTTGGTATAGGAATGTTTACTGCAGGCCTGGTGTGAATGAGGGATGCGTTTTTAGGACGATCACTTATTTCCTCTGTTTATCCATATGTCGCGTGTTAATGGTGGCTTTGAAATGGAATAAATAATTCTCATTGAAAGCATGTGTCATGGTCCATGAGATATAGACATATCTAATGTTAAAATTGCGTCCCTTATTCCTGCAATGTTTGTTCTAGCGTTATTTACTAGCCTTATATTTATAAATGTAATAGTTTTTGTTTGTTTCGTTTTATTCGTGGTAAACCACAGTAACCAAAAAAATGCACTGTGCACCACAATACCCTGTTTAACCATGATATTTGCAGTACTACTAAGACAAACAGCTATCTGCAAAAAAACATGGTTACTACACTTTGACTATAATAAAACCATGAATGATTTCTCAATGGGTAATGTAACGATACATTTGTATTTAGCTTCAAAGTGGATAGTTTGAGACTGAGGGTAAATATTCTACTGGCATTATTGTGAACATTGGATGTAACAATATTATCGATATTGTGTTATCGGCATAGCAAAATTTTCTCAATATTGTCTCAATATTATGACTGTATGAAACGATAGGTCTTCCGGGTCTTACATAGAGAAAGTTAGAAAAAATTATATTTGTTACCATTGGCAAGGTCCATCTGGTGCATTTTTAGAGAGATTTTTAGGACATTTGACCCATCTCATACTAACACGAACCTCTAAGCAATAGTTATGATTAGAGGAGAAAGAAAAGAAGATGCTTATTGTACGTTTCCAAGTCATCTTTTTATCATTTTAAATATTGCAATAAATACCGCACCGTGGACCTTTTTACAGAGATATTACCTTACAGTGAGATTTTGATGTGGTTACATCCCTAGAACATTGGCAAAGTGCGTCAAGTATGTATACTGGAGAAAATAAAGTAAATTGAAATTAAGAAAAAAATTAATTAAATAATTAAAAATCCAGGGAAAAGAAAGGGAAGTTTTTGCAATATTATGGGGTTTTTACTTCACAAAAATCTATTGTATTAATATTAAATCTACTGGTAAATATTATTAAATCTACTGTATTATTCTATTCTATTAACCGCAAAATCAAATGTGTATTATATAGTCTCATTTAGAAGACCTGCTGCTATGCTAGAGTAACATTTAGACCCCAGAACGCTCTGATTTGATATGAAACGTACATTTAATTTTATTGATTCTGAATCCTTTGAACATATTTGTTTAGGATGATATTGATCATTACTGTTAAGGAAATATAGGGATTTAAGATCTGTAACATTTTTTTTTTAATTCTCCTCATGTCTTCCAAAACCTCTATATGACTCTTTCTTCTGTGGAACACAAAAGAAGATATTTTGAGAAATGTTTTTTGTGTTCATACAATGGAAGTCAGTGTTATTTGGTTACCAACGTTCTTCACAATATCTTATTTAATGTTATGCAGAAGAAATAAAAAGTCATACAGGTTTGAAATGACATGAGGATGATAAAATAATTTTTGTTTTTTGAGTGAACTAGCCTTTTAAATACAGTTTTTCTAGGAAGAAAGTGAATTTAGTTGACATTGTGAAAGCCGGTATTGCAATAGATACAATTTAATCTCTGCATGTTTTAGTCGGTGTGATCAGACCTTTTCTTTTACATCACGTGACTCGGCTCATGTTTTCAACAACAGTGATATTGTGTTGATTTTATCTCAGTGTTTTTAATTGTATTTTTTAAAAGCCTGTTTTTGTTGACAGATCCCAATGACACGAAGCCACAGTTGAAGTCTCAGGAACAGATCTTTGGATGGAACAGTAACCGAACAGAATTGGACCTGCTCACTGAGTAGTCCAAACTCTGAAGTATTGCTTTTGCTCATCCACTGCTATAAATGAGTGTCTCAGATAAAAACATCAGGGCTGGGGCGCACACCAGAACCCATACAGGTAAACAGACCAAACCCTAAATGAATGATACAATGAGTTCTTCTACAGGTCATACATCCTATACCTATGACGCATTTTAAGAACATCTGTTGATTAAAAAAAAAGTTCACAGCTATAAAGGTTTGGTTCACGAAAAACACACCCAAAAAATGATTTTGTGGAATGACACAAGGGTGAATAAATGATGAAAGAATTGTCATGTTCTTGTTTGTCAACTGTCCCTTAAAATAGTCAATACATCCAATAAAATAGTCATGCCATTTGTGGTTGAACTGTTTCTTTAAATGATGTAGAAAAACTATATTTTTGTTTAGAGTCAGAACTTTGACTTGTTCTTCCTACAGAATGTCCTGGATCAACGGCTTCCTAGTGGCCAGAGTGGACGATCATAAGACCGCTTGGGGCGAGCGCAATGGCAAGAAGTCCAAGCGCAAGGTTGGCTCCTCTCTCTGCAACCCACGCTACATGAGCTGCCTGCAGGACGCGGAAGCCATGGAGCCTCCTCCCCAGCCGCCCCATGCCCAGGCCACCCGCTCCGTAGGAGGGGTGATGGGAGGCACGGGCGGAGGCAACTTCGGTGTGCGCTGCGGATGGCAGGAGGACCACTACGGCAAAGCGGGGGGTGGGGGGGAGGTGGTGGGGCTTAAATCCGTCGACCTGGGATTCGAGGACGGCGAGGTGAAGGGGCGCAAAGGGAACGGCTCGGGTTGCGACGGCTCCAGCGATGATACGGCCAGCGGGACGGGGTCAGTGACGGCGGTGGACTGCTGGGAGAGGGTGGTGCGCGTTTTCCAGTCCAAGAAGTTCCAGTCTCGTAAACTGGAGCGCCTGTACCAGCGATACTTCTTTAGGTTGAACCAGAGCTCTCTCACGATGCTGATGGGCGTATTGGTCATTGTTTGTGGGATTATGCTCACCTTTCACTGCATCCACGGACAACCCGACGTGGTCTACGCCTCTGTGCTGTCAGTGGCCATGGCGCTGTTCTTAGCATTAATGGTGGTGTGCAATCGAAACGGCTTCCACCAGGACTATATGTGGATGGTCAGCTATCTTGTGATCGGAGTGCTGATCGTGGTGCAGGTGTTCGGGGTGCTCATGGTGGCCCCCCGCAGTGCCTCGGAAGGAATCTGGTGGTCCGTCTTCTTCATCTACATAATTTATACGCTGCTTCCTGTGCGGATGAGGGCGGCGGTGCTCAGCGGAGGAGTGCTGTCTACCATACACCTCCTCACCACGTGGAGGATTAATGAAGAGGATGAGTTCCTCTGGAAACAGGTACATCCGACCACTGTAGCACTCTTTAATGAAAGAACAGTTCAACCCAAAATGATTTCACCCATCCTTATGTTGTTCCAATATGGTATGGTGTTTTTTTCACTGGGAAACAAACAAAAATGATAATACAGTTGTTTAAATTGAACTGACAGACAGAATATTAACATTATATTCATTTTTGATAATTGTAGGGCAAACTGTTTTTAAATAGCCCATACATCCAACAATCATGTTTGCACCTTCAGTTCATTCAAAACCTTAGCTACTTTTTCTTCTGTGAAACATAAAGAAGATATTTTGAGAAATGTCTCTGTGGTTTTGTGTTCGTATAATGGAAGTCTGTGGTGTTCAGTGTTGTTTGATTACCAACATTTTTCAAACTATCTTCTTTGGCATTTTTCTGAAGAAAGTAAGTCATATAGATTTGGAAAGACACAAGAGTGAGTAAATGATCAAAGAATTGTTATTTATGGGCGAACTGTCTCTTTAACTTACATGATACTGATGCTCATGCAATGCTAGCACGAAAATCTCAGGGTTACAGAGCATTTGCATAATTTTCTGTTGCTGTAGAACATCGTGTTAGCATGCAAAGGTCATGGGTTCTTTTCTCAGGCAACACAAACCGACAAAATATTTATAGATTAAATGGATTTTAAATTTCATAAAGGCTTATTTTTATAGCAATGTAGGCTCTAAATGTCGGTTCCCTCGTACATAATTATACTGCTGTTCTCATATCTGTATTTACTGCTTTTATCCTGGAAGTGTTTAATTATGAAGATGACATAAATAATGCAAACAGTCAGAATTGAATTCCACCATGGTGATTGTCACCTGATCGTACGGACATTTCCGCCCACAGCGCTGAGCTGACATCCTTG
Organism: Triplophysa siluroides; assembly: GCA_006030095.1. Lineage (NCBI taxonomy): Eukaryota > Metazoa > Chordata > Actinopteri > Cypriniformes > Nemacheilidae > Triplophysa > Triplophysa siluroides. The sequence goes on from VCII01000161.1 coordinate 1,002,184, forward strand.
AGTTTGTTTGCTGTTTTGCATTGGATTACCACTGCTTTAGCAGGGTGGATGGGCACTGCTTACATGAATGTTTGCCTTCTTTTAGAGTTCTGTTTGGGTTTGCATACATTGCACTACAATTTTAAATATCCCTTTATATCAAGAATGTCAGTGAGGTAGGGTCGTTCCGATTGACGATACTATCGTGTATCGACGATACTCAGACATATCGGCGATTACTTAGACTATAGTTGGCTGTTTGCCAATATATGTTGCAAATTAATATTACAAACGCTTTTTTTTCGTGCAAGAGAGCTTGTGATGCGCGCGGCTTGGGCTTTTCCTTGAGGAATTGCTATGCGCGTGAGGGTTTATAACCAGCGCACAAGTTATTTCCGTTTGGCAATCAAGTAAAAGCAACGCACGCGGGCATCAATGACGCATTTGGATTAATGATATTGACTTACAGCAAGTTTACTTTCTCTAAGGTAGCAGGGTGGGAAGTAACAATGTTGCCAACTGCACTGAATTTACACTCTGATAGAATGCTTATTTCAGTCACAGATGAGCATTTTCTAGCCACGTAAGCTTCTGTTTTTTCCAAAAATCCAGCTTGTCATAGATAAATGCGTAAATTGCCCCGCCCCTCGAAACTATCGTGTATCGGCGATCCACAGGCTGGCGATAGAACGATCTGATAATGGGGAATATCGCCCAACACTACAGTGAGGTGTGCTGTTTATTTCGACTGTTAACTGGTAATGTGTAGGTGTGGCATGCTTTCATGTAGTGGATCAGTAAGCCAGTGTGTCTTGTCAACATGTGAACACATATGAAGGCTGGTCAGGAAAAAAAGAGTAAATTATGTGCCTTAAAGCTTTGATATGTAACGATGTTTCACTAAATATAAAACATAAGTAAGTTATTAAGCAAGTACATAAGCATCTTTTAGTGGTTAGCACGTTCGCCTCACACCTCCAGGGTTGGGGTTTCGATTCCCGCTTCCGACTTGTGTGTGTGGAGTTTGCATGTTCTCCCCGTGCCTCGGGGGTTTCCTCCGGGTACTCCGGTTTCCTCCCCTGGTCCAAAGACATGCATGGTAGGTTGATTGGCATCTCTGGAAAAATTGTCCGTAGGGTGTGAGTGCGTGAGTGAATGAGTGAGTACTCCATCCAGGGTGTATCCTGCCTTGATGCCCGATGACTCCTGAGATAGGCGCAGGCTCCCCGTGACCCGAGGTAGTTCGGACAAGCGGTAGAAAATGGATGGATGGATGGATGGATAAGCATCTTTGTTTAAAACTCTCCTTACCTTACCTCGATTCACAACGGCAAGTTTATAATAATGATTTATAATCTGAACTCTCTGGTACAAGAAATGTCGGAAAATTAAGAAATTTGACTTCAACCTGCGTAAAGATGAGCACGTAACTGCAATTTAAGGTTTCAAACTGAGATGGCGATGTAGTGGCAAATTGATGGATGCCGTATGGTACCTATGCGTCTCTATAGGCTAAGGCGTAGGTCTGACGCGGAAGTAAAAATCTGCCTTAAATCACGTGCGATATATTTTCAGTTAATTGTTCCAGCCCTATGAATGAGATTGCGTCGTTCTGCCGCTGCTAGTCGCTGACAGTGAACATGCAGCTTTTGCAGTAAAATTGGTGTTTGTTTAAGTGCGACTCTGTTAAAAAAAACAGCATATGCTGGTTTGGTATGTTTTGATGCTGGTTTGCTGGTTTGTGCTGGTTTAAGCTGGTCATGTGCTTGTCCTTATCCGGTCAGTTGCTGGTCCATAGCTGATTTAAGCTGGTCAAAGCAGCATCCAAACTTACCTAACCCAGCATATGCTGTTTTCTTTCAACAGGGGATAAGACTGGGTCACCGTTCTCTGAAAGATACAGTTTATACAAAGGCATTTTGTTATTTCATAATCACATTGTGCAAGTTTCATGCTAACAATTCAAACTATGTGCAAATTGCTCTCAAGTCTTTTAATTAAAGCTTGTTCTATTGTGTTACATGCTAGTATTAGCACAGATCTTGTATGTGAACTTGTTCTGCTAGCATGTTCTGAATCTGCTGCGCCAGGCTCTGGCTGAGCTATCTATGGCCACTGTGTTGTTGTGAGTCAAGCCAAGGACCCCGGGGGTAGGATGAAGGTCAGGCTGCGTTGGCTGAATGAACCCTGACAGAGGAGATCCCTTTCTCTCCTTGTGCTCCTCCCATGAAAATATCAACATCATGTCAAGTACTGTCAACCAGGCCTCTGCGCTCATACACAAGGAACACTTTTGTACTTTTCTCAGGGTGTGTGTGTGTGTAAGGGAAAGAGGGAGGGGTTTATGAGAGCAGGGGGGAGGGTCATTGTGTATGAAGAGGGTCGGGTCTTGACCTTCGGGTCAACTATTTACTTCCACTGTACAAGGTTGCGAGAGAGAATGGGGTCACAGTAAACAATGAGCAGGACTAAGGGGAACGCATAGCTTTATTTTTTATATTAACGCTGTAAGTTATCCACTAGGGTTCTTAGCCATGAAACGTTGGTTTATCTAAGTGGTTTATTTGCATTATTACCTAATGTTTGCAGTACATTTCTCATGTTTATCAGGAGCTTTTAACGTTTGATTAAGTCAACACAGGTTAAAATGACGTTTTCCTTCTCACAGAGAACTAAAGCTGCGGTGGGGGGGGGGATTAAGGGACGATAACAAATTTTCATTTCAAATCAGCAATTCTAGATGTATTGTGGTCGTTCCATTTGAATTTTAATCAAACCAAACCTTTTAAATCAGATCAAACCGTAGGAGGGACATAAAGTCATTCAACAGCTATGTGAAAGACTGACAGCATGACAAGACAAGACACACGAAAACTGTGATAAGAATTGAGGTCGTCACATAAAAAATTATGTTTGAACTTTTCCTAAATACATATAAAAATATGAAAAAATATTTTAGCTTAAAAGTGAAAATGAAACTTTGCAGTATTTGAGGTCTGACAAAAATACAGAGCATTTCATCTGTTATTTTTACCAGTTTCTCTAGTTTTAATTTTCTGCAAATGAATGCAAATAGAAACAATATTTATATTTGAAATTTGGGATAAATATTGTAATGATTTTACCTAAACGCATACCTATACCTATACCTATAAATATTAAATTCTGAAAAACTGACAATTATTTTGAAATGGTCCCTGTCCAAGTTGGTGCTGCCAAATTAATTTTTCAATTCATCTTCAAGTTTTTGCACAGTTTTGTATTGCAAAGCAGCTTTACAGTAAACACATATTATTACAAGAATAAAAAATAAGGCAAAGGTGATGTAACTTTCTTTAAGTGATTTCTCCAATAAAAACAAAACAAAAAAATATAGGCGGGACTTGATTTTATTTATCTGGATTTGAGTGGATTGAAACAACCTAAAATTCTTTCTGTACAGTCTTTTATATTCAGAATATTCTGGCGAATTTGCAGAAATTTTTGTGAGAAATTGAATGGTGCTAAGTAAAAGAATAAATGCAAGCAGGTCTGCTGTTAAGATGACTAAGAAACCACATCACTTTGATTTATGTCACTGGGTGTCCGTATTCTCCTTATATATGCTTCTATTTTTAAAACTCGTTGTTTTATGGTTTGTTTAGGATGGAGCACAATGAAAGAGTTCACATTTGAAATGTTCACAGAACAAAAGGTCTTTTACATTGAAAACAAGCGTTGTGGCTTCTTTCTGTAATTTAGCTTTCGGTGTGACCTTCATTGTCAATCATTTGTTTTGGGGAAAGCACTCGTGACGGCACTTATCTCTAATAGAGGAAAGTGTATCTATGTGTAGATTTCTCAGAAAGCTGCTGTATTATATAGTCCAATTTATCCTGGTGTGTGTGGACACATGCATTTCCCCTTTCCTGTGACTCATTAAACCAACACACTGTCCTCAGCGTCTCTTTCTTTATGTGTTGGTATGCTTGCCTTCAGTAATCAATGTGATCTGAGATGTTTTATCCAAAGCTATTTACGGTGCAACTGTGCATTCATTTTTACGAGTCCATGTATTCTCTGGGTATCAAACCTGTAATCCTGGTGTTGGTATTGGTGTGCTTTAACATTTGAGCTACAGGAACACCGCGGGCCAGCTGATAGTCTGAGAGAAGCTAAAACTGACCACAAGAATTACAACCGGGCAGCTCCTATTTATAGAACAATTCATACAGTCGTAAAACCTATTTTTAAGTTTGTGCACATTCATCTCGCTGTCGTATGGATTCAGAAATCTAGTTTCAGTCATATGTTTGCATGTTTCTCACGATCACGCTCTGTTTTCACACCTCATTTAATTCTTTGTTCTGTCTGTATATAAACACATTGTTTGGATGTATGTTAGTGTTAGATCACCAGTTATTATAAGGGGTTTGTTTTCAAGAGCTTCGTTTTAAATGGTTTGCACAGTTTGGATAGTAAAGTTTTGTTTCTTTTTTTAGCCAAAGCTGTAATTGTTGAGGGAGTAAGTCTGTTGTCTGCGGTGTTGTTGAATATCATCTGTCCCAGGATGGGTATTACTGGTCCGGTATCGTTCTAGCTACTGGACCTGTTTGACACCAGCTGACCAGCATCCAAAATACACATATGGATTGTGTAGTTAAAATAATCTGGATTTGGGTAAATTTGATGAAATAATATTGTCTTTTGATTGCAGACCTTTTAATTAAAGGTGTCATGAACCTTTCATTTTATTGTTTTTTGTCGTATGAGGTCTACTTATGATGTGGTTTTTACATAAATAAACATAAAAATCAATAAGTAATAGGCTATTTTATACCCGGGTTTTGAGGCCGACACAACAAACGCTTGGTTTAAATGGGCGTGCCACATTGAAGACTTGGAAGTAAATGCCAACTGCTTTGACTGGACAGCAGTTTGTGTTGTAAACTTAGTTGGAGCCTTCTGTGAATTTGGTTAGACACGTAACGTTAGGTTACACATTATCAGGACATATCAAGCGATCTCTAACAAAGCAATAGTGATGCATAGTTAGGGTTGGGTATCGAGAACCGGTTCCATTTTAGAACCGGTTCCAAATTTCAAAGAACCGGGGATTCGATAGGACGCATTTCAGTTCTGTTTATCGATTCCTGACTTTTTCAATCACCGGCGAACGGCAGTGAGCATTTTACCGTTGTGTCTGTCTGCCAGGACCTGCGACAAGGACTTTATCTCATAACGCACATGCACAGTTCATTACCATCGGCACTATGAACGCAGCAAATGTTCAAAAGTTTGGTTAAACTCTGTGAAAAAAGATGATAGCATTGCCTACAAAATACAGATAGAGATAGAAGTTACTTTATTTTTTTAAATAGTTTAAATACATTTAAATACATTTGGAAAGCTACAGGACAACATGTTCTAGTTTATTTTAAATTATATTATTTGAATTATTAATATTCAAGTTCGCAATTTTTCGCAATCATTTTTTAAAATGAATTAATTCAGTATTTTATTCACAACTAATTGTTTAGATAATGGATGATCTAGCAACTGCATGTTATATATTGTATGTTGTATTTTTGTGTTATACTTAAATAGTTTGGGTTTGTCATAATGTGCATGCGTCAAAACCCGTGAAAGCAGTATACTTTGCAAAGCAGTACTTTGTGTGTTTGGCTGTACGCATATGCTCGCGTACAAAAAAGTATGCCACGGGCTTTAGGAGTTGACTTGAGTCATATTGGATGTAGACAGTTTAAAATAAAGTGTTAAGAGCCAGATGGTGGAACAGTGGTAAGGATGTAATGTCTACAGTGGACACTTCTGCCAGAAAGTGACTCATGCATGACAATAGTTGAAAGTCTGTTTTTAAAGAAGAGATTGATTTTCTCTGTAACAAAGTTTTGAGAGGTAAGAAATAGAAAGATCATTGAGAGGACTCTAGGTCCAGGAGAAAAAAGCTGCTTGTCTCCGCAAGCTGGTGTTTAGCTGGTCGGACAATTTGTCTCCCAATTTGACCAACTGTATGCCCCAAACCCTCTAAAACCTGTAAATAGACGAGTCTGACCAGTCAGTGACATAGAAAGGTGAACAACCATTTTTATCCAAAAGTTGTGCTCCCTCTTCATTTACTTTATTTAGATCTCATGAATGAGCTGGTAGTGCCAGTTAGCATGTAGTGGTGCCAGTTACTAAGTAGTGGTGTTAATATGTGAAGGGTGTTTCGACAGATTATTATTGAAACTATAGACTTTTTCATTTTAACGACATAAACAAACGTTACTGCGCATGCGCACTTTTGTAACCCCAACTGAACTTCCGCTTCACATTCACAAACAATAGCGTACCTGTAGATGATTTCTGATAACAAGTAAAAGAAACCTAGAGGAACCGTTACTTGGCTGAACTTGTCTCTCCAATAATTAGAATTTAGACAGCGATAACAAGCTCAACTACTAGATGTCAATGTACCATATGTTTTTTTTAAATGCGACCGAACTACAGGACCCATTCAACAAATTGTTTATTTAATAAAATGAACATACACCAAAATTCAACAGAGCGTTTATTTAATTCAATTATGATACAATAAATAATTGTATAAATGAATATTAACATAAATTAAATTAAATTAAATATAAATATAAATTGTTATATTATTAGACACTAGCCAAACACAAACCAGAAGTTAACTGTGATTCAAGCGTGCGCGCGTCCGATGAAACGGTCTATAAAAATTAATGAGAACTAAAAGGATGACACACAAGATGTTGTAATTTCTGTTGTAATGCGGGTAGTTAAAGTCATTTGTAAGTAGGTTGTAAAATATGTGTGTAAACATTCGCTCTGTAGCACAAACAAAGCATTGCTGTGTTTATTTAAAAGCATGATGTATCAACTCGGCAGTGATGCGAGTGGGGTGGGAGTCTGACGAAGGGGCGGGGCTTGACGAGTAATTAGGAAGCCAGTTAGGTAACAGTCATTAAAGGGATAGTTCACCCATACTTCTTTCATTATTTACTCATTCTCATGTCATTCCAAACATGAGACTTTCTACTGTAGAACACCAAAGAATATTTCTGACAGCTCCAACCAATGAACACAGCCGTGTGGGGCATTACCGTGGTTTCAGGATGACTCTGTCTGTACTATCCAAATATTTGTCAGGCTCCATTTGATCCCCATTTATTCCTGTCTCGATTGATGTACCCGTAAAAGAACAAGAGGAAATCCAACTTCTGAAAAAAAATACTGAGGTGATATAAATGTCTAACCATGGTTTGTTGTTTTGGGCACCATTTTCACCACACAGTCTTATCTGCTGACCGGCAGGCTTTAGTTTATCTGACAGGGCACATGCTATCATGGAAATTGTGTTGTGTTTTATGTCATGTGCAGTATAAAAGATTCCTGGGAGAAGATGCTCTCTGCTCTCCCTGAAATGTCAGCTGTTTTATGTCCCTGGTAAACCAAAGCCGAAAACGCTAATGCTGGATTTAGTTTGCATTCTAAATGTTGTAATTCTTTGAACAAAGCTTTAATCATAGTCTCCAAGCTCATTAGACTGAAAAATAGACTATAAGGCTGAGACACTGGTAATCCTCTCTCTCTCTCTCTCTCTCTCTCTCTCTCTCTCGCAAACACTATAGTCTATAAATGTACACATTGTTGCTGTTTGCTCATGGTTTGAGGGTGTGGTGATGCGGGAGGGGAGAATTTTTTGAATGAAGACAGCATGTGCTTGACAGAACTGTATTCTCCACGAGCAATAAACAGTGGCATCCAGAATCCATCTAATGGCACATGCCCATACCGATATTATAAAGCAGTATGGTCCATTGGCCAATATAACTGAAATGCAATCATTGTAAATGAGAGATATAAAAAACAATTGGTGAAAGTAAACAATTATTGAGGATTAAGTGGCTAGTTGGTAGCATGTAGCTTAGACTTTTTTGCATTAAAGGTCCAGTGTATGATAATTGGTGGCATCTAATGGTGAAATTGGGAATTGCAAACAAGGCTCACTTCGCTTCTCCACGCTTGCTTTCGAAGCTTTACGGTGGCTGACACTGTGCTACGATGTTGTTATATTTCGCTTCTTTGCCGAAGGAGATTACATATTTACGAAACGCTAGTGCAATATGTAACAGCCGGTGTGACAATTCAAATTCTTTAAATATCGACCTTATATATCGGTATATCACTATAAATTGTACTTATTTCAAAATGTAAAAATGCATAAAGATTTGTTTGATGCTTTAGAGGTTGGGTAAGGGTTCGGGGATAGGAAATACAGAACATCTGTCAATGATGAAACACTTGGGTCCATCAAATGGGTCAAACCGGTGACATCCATGCAAAATCAGGAGTAACTCTAAATTTAGCAAAATTTGATTAACATAGAAGTACATTTTATTGTAGTCTTGCAAGTGGGAAAAAGACAGACTAGAAGCATTTCTATGACTGATAGCATTTTAATTAAGTAAATTGATTTCAATTCACTCCTGATCAAGTTACTTAATTTACAAGTATTTAGCGGTTGTATTATTGACAGGTAAAAGCCTAAACTCAATTCTTTCTGATGTATTTCCAAAAAGAAAAACATGTCTTATATAAATAATGTATTAGTCTTATATTCAGAACAATTTGGTTGTTTCAAAGCTGACATAAAAATGTATGAGAATTAAATGTCAAAGCTCTAAAAAAGACAATTAATCGTCATAATCGGCAAAGCCCTAAAACAGACAATTAATCGCCATAATCGCAACGATTAATTAGAAAGTTAACCATGAGCCAAATTTCATAATCGTGACAGCCCTACCAGCAGCTGTTTTTTTAAACCCTTTACATTTGCTCAATGTTGTACAATCACTATGTGATCGTGAAACAAAATTGTGGCATCCACTGGCTCCCGCAAGACAGCTGGGCTTCCCATGCGATTACGAACAATAGATCTCCTCCACCACGCTTACCAGTTGGTTACAGACATTGTGGATGAAAGCCGCCTAAATTTAGAAACTCTGAACTCATCAACCCATATTACTTTTTCCATTGAGTGTTTGGGTTTTGTATCTCTTGCACCAGGTCACGCATCCTTGTGCGTTGTCCATTGCTACATGCTCTTTCTGAATACACCTGCCATAAATTCCAGTTTTGTGAAGATAATGACAGTCAGGTTTTGTTGGTACTGGGTCACAGAGGTGCTTATTCAATTCAGTGGTCATTTTGCAAACACTGTTATTGAAAGTAGTGTTGTTTTTGGCAAGTCTTAGCATTTTAGTCTTGTTTTAGTCAGAATTATCCATTACTTTTTTCGTCTAGTTTTAGTTGATGAAAACTGATGACATTTTAGTGTAGTTTTAGTCAACGAAAACTGATGACATTTACTCTAGTTTTAGTCAATGAAAATTTTGTTTTTTACATTACTGTAGTATACTATAGTATTTACTATAGTAAACTAAAGTAAAATTCTTCGATACTATCGTGTTTTTAACTTTACAGTGTTACTATCTTGTTTTTAAATACAGTGTTTCTCAATTTACTACAAGGGCAATACAATTTTCAATAGCAAATACTATAGTTCAGAGTGTTCAATTTAACGGGACTTTTATTGTGACGGGTCTTTAGGAAGACGCTTGAGTTTTTGTGTTTGTCGATAGCTTCACTCAAACAGTAAACGCTCGTAAAATAAACTCTCAGAGCAACTCTGGAGATGAAGCTCACTTGTTCATATCCTCATACAGTGCAGATGCAAATAAATCTTCGACCATCACTCGTGTTGTATGTTAAACTGTGCACATAATTCACGCAGAACAGCCAGATGACATTTAAATAAAATGATTCCGATCCGCATCTAGGTTAAAGCATCAGACAAAATAACGTTATAACATTTCGTCTCGTCTCAGCGAAAATGAAGAGACATTTTAGCATAGTTCTTATTTTGTAAACCACATTTAGTCTCGTTTTTATTCGTCAACAATATTGCATTATACATTTAATTATAGTCATCGTCACGTGACCAGCATTTACGTTGCGTCTCGTTTTCGTCACGTGATAAAGGTTCGTTGACGACAATAGTTAGTCATCATTTTCGTTGACGAAAGTAACACTAATTTAAAGCGACTAAAAATGAGAGCAGATTGAACATTTTGTTTAAATGTTAAGGCATTCAGCAACCTAATTAAAGTCTGTCAGTCCTTTTTGGTAAACATGTTAGTTAGTTTATGTGTGTTACACTTTGAATAATTTTCGGTCACACTTTATTTTATAGTGCCCGTGTTACAGTGTAATTATACATTTAAGTACTGAGTAATAATAATTAACTACATGTACTTACTATAGGGTTAAGGTTTGGATTAGTGTGTGGTTTAGGTGTAGGTACATGTAATTTTGCATAATGTATAGTAAATACTATTGTTACTAAACTAAAGTGTAGTTATTTTCTTTGTTCTGTAATTTGGCCACCAACTATATTGAATCTTGGGAACTCATGGGTTTATGGCTTTGTTTTAGAAATTCACATATCACACTGGAAATTGTCAGATCTTTCTCGTAGCTGACACATACTGCTCATTATATGACTCAACTTTGCAGCTAAATTCATAATTAGGGTTTAATTTGTCTCAACCTCACACGGCACGCCCACTGACCGCCCACAGTATATTCCTGAACCCTCTGACATACTGCACACAAAACTAGAGAAAAGGCTTTTATTATATAATATTATATGGTCTAATCTGATTGTCTGACTTCATATATTCTTATTTATTTACTCATACTTTATTAACCAAAGTTTTATTTCGACAAAAAGAAAAGCAGATTCACCTGCCTCCCTAATGGCTGAAGTGTGTTTTCATTTGTTTGGTTCGCTCAGGACTTTTATACAATCATTCTTGAATAGACAGGTGTGTACATATCGAATTCACGCTATTCGTTGTTGTTGTATTTGTATCCATCATTCAGTGATGTCTGAATGTTTGCCGGTGCAGGTCTGACTCAGACATGACTGTCAGTTGTTTCCTTTAATCAGACTCAACCTTCCGATGATAAGAGGCTGGTTATGGTGGAGTCTCATGGTTCAGTACTGCATGTCACTGAAAGATAAGATAAATCTCATTTACAACAAAAACTAAATATAGGGAAATGCCTTGCTCTCTTTCTGCAGCTCTGTTCTTGTACAGAAACAGTTTGTATTATTACTGGACATTAGAGAGGTTGTATATCAGTATTGTGTATAACCAGATGTAAAAAAATGCCCAGAAGCCTCTTACAAAGTCTTTGACATAAACAGGATGCAGCAACAGTGTCCTATCAATCATTGCCCTTGAAGTCTTCATATCATCCTTCTATTTGTGCCATTTTTAAGGCCACTAAATAGTCTACAGAAACTATTCCAGAGTCAGAACCTGCATGCAAATAATTTTGGTGGTAAACTAGTACAAACTTGCAGTCTGATGCTTAGACTGCAAACCTGAAGATGGGCTCTTAGAGTTGGTCATGTGAGACTTTGGAAGGACGTTGTGGAATTTGGGCTAGAGACGCTGACAGCTCGGGGTTAACCTTGCCATCCTCACACCTCCTTTACATCTTGCTTGCTGCACATAGGCTTTAATGTTAATTTATTCTATTATTCAGTTTGCTAAAGAAGATGTTTTTCTATTTATCCTTTGAAAATTTTGAAGGTTAATAAGTTCAGCATGTCTCAGGGGCATCAGCTCAAGGTTAATGTTCTTGACCCTCGGCTGTAACTTAAGGCACCTGCTAGTCAGTTACATGTACGAATGCTACATTAGTTTTACATTTCTCTCCACATTAAAACAATAATTTAACCAAATTTAAAAGCTGAAATATAATCCTAGTTTACTCACCCTCATGCCATCCCAGATGTACGGTATATGACTTCCTTGATGAGATAACACATTTTATTGGAGCAATGAGAACATGTTAATTCCGACCATTTTGAGCTTTATACAGCAAAAGAAAGTTTATCTTAAGCACTTCATGAAATACAAATTAGTTTTTAGTGCTTTCCATGTGTTGCTAAATACTGGCAAATAAAACATTTATTACAGACATGTTTAAAACACGTGTAAACATTTTACCGTTTTTATCTCTCGGAAAATACACCAAAAATACTGATGAATTTTCACTTCAGTGATTTTTGTAGAAATCCAATAAGAACATGCAGTTAACAACACGAGGAAGAAAACCATCAAGCTAATTCACACGGTCTTTTAATAGATGCGCTTGTTAGGTCATAAGTCCAATTTCATTGGTTTAATGTACTAAATGTCATGACTGGTTTTATATGGTTGTTTCATCAGGAGAGACACAAGAACCAATAAGATTTGTGTTATTGACATGTTGCCGTAGTTGATGCAACAGCTTCAATAGACTTTCATTGAGCTATTGGAGTTCTTTGGTTTTTTTACTTTAATGATGGATGGATGTGCTTTTTAGAGCTTCGCCATTTTGAGTACCATTTAGGACAATAGAAATAAATCAATTCTAAATGATTTCATTATAATAAATAAATTAGTAAATTAAATAATATTTTTTTTGTGTTCAACTGAAGTAAGTTCACTGGAAAGTCACTGTAAGTCATTTTAAGCGTCTGCCTAAATGAAAACATACTCCCTTTCCATCATGATCTATTTCTGTCTCTCTCATCTTATTCTCACGTGTTCCATACTTAAGGCTTCAGTTTTCTGCACACCCATGGGAACTCACGCTTTGTCAAAGCCCAATAGTTTCACGTTACAAAAGGTTTCTTTCCAGAAGCGAGGTTTATTTTCACCACCTCACCCTCTTTAATGGCATAACAGAGGATGCAAAAGCCAGACATAATCTCAAATGATCATAATGGCTTTATATAATATCTAGAGCAGGCACAGGTAGATAAACAGAGACCCGTGGAGAGAAAAGAGTGATCCTACAAACACAAATGATACAACAAATCACAAATACCAGGAAGAGGGAAACAAACACAAGCCAAATAATACCTTTATTGATTTATGTGGTTTACTAAAAACGAAAATGTAAGCCTTAATGTTGTAATCTGTCATTTTTATACTTAAGCATCTCCAAACATGTATAAACAAACAAATAGTCTCATTCACTGGGACCGTCATTCCTCATTATAGTCACGCATAACCTGCATCCATGTGCTTGGCCCATAGCAACGCAGATGCCATCCACGGTGCCAAATTCAACCTGGAACGTTCCTTAAAAGGTCCCCGTCCCGACACTCAAAGCAATAAAATGAGCGCAGCATACACTTCGAGCGAGCTGCTATCATAATATCTGTTTCATGAAGGATTCTTCATGCCGCTCATCGACTTTTACAGGAAAAATTTGGCAGGCACCAGAAGCGATCTGTAAACATTGGCTTTTAAGGGGAAGAGATGTTCTAAGTGTCTGAGAATATGTCACTTTGCAGCCTTCGTTGGAGGAGACGCCATCGACGGAGTGAGGGAAATACATTTATTTGATGATTTGTGTGCGAAAGCCAAAGAAAAAGACAAGGAAGAGAAGATTGACAGAGAGAAACGAGGGTGAATGGAGTACGTGGCCCAGCGCTGCTGATGGTATTGCTAATAAATCTTAAGCAGGAGAGAGGTGTCAGGTTGCGCAAACAGAGTGGCCGCGTGTGTGTAAACCCGCTCAACCCGTCCTGTGGAGAGGAGCGAGCAATTATGACCCGTCTGTGATGCACAAACAGCTGAAAACAGATCAAATCTATGTCACTAATGCTTGCAAATATTCTGCTACATGAGAGATTCATATTCTGCATATTATGACATCATCAGGTGGTTCAGCTTTTATAAGCAGTCAAATATTTAAATGCAATAACACGTGCAAGAAATGCAAAAATCTCTCATAGATTACTCACCTTCATGCCATCCCAGATTTATATGAGACAATTTTATGTTTAATTTAACGCTTTACAAAAAGGTTGTATTTGTTAACTACATTAGCTAACATGAACTAATAGTGAACAGCACATCGGCAGTATTTATTCATCTTAGTTTATGTTGGTTTTGACATTTACTAATACATCATTTAACGTTACAACTGTTAACATTAGTTAATACACAGTGAACTAGCAAGAATAATTATATTGGAGGTAACAATTAATGTTTAAAAACTATATTTCTCATTGTTCGTCATGTAAGTTAATGAATTTACTAAAGTTAACAAATAAACCTTATTGTAAAGTGTATTTTTTATTATAGAGTGTTTATTTTTAAGTGTTTTACTGTTTTTAGGCATGGTAAATGGTAAATCATTTTTGTTTCATTCTGTAGACTTAATGACTGACAACATTCGAAACAACTTAAAGCAACACTTTGTAGTTTTTTCAACCTTAAAATAATGTCTCTAAAATGATTTCAGTGGTAGAGCAACTGGATGAATTTTACCGCCGCTGCTGACTGAGCAGCCTCATAGTAGATACAAGCACACTCTGTAATAGTTCTGTGTTCGTGTCGGTACACACAGCTCCGCCCATCCGCTGCCTGCCCAAGAGTGCGATATGGTTTTCAAACAACGTTTCTGCATTCGGCGGTTCCTTCAGCTTAGTCAACAAATTCACATTGTATTGCGCTGCCCACGGGGAAGCTTATAGCGCGATATTATTTATGACACTGGTGACAGACAATTGTGCTTATCAACCACATGGGAGAGCTGTCAGCAAAAGTTCTATAGTGCTGCTTTAAAACAAGGGTCAGTAAATGATGACAGAAATTAAATTATTGGTTGAACCATCCCTCTAAGAAAGGTTTCAAAAATGTTTTTTGTTGTTGATGGCTTTGATTTTGTTGATATTCTTGATCTGATATTATTGATCTCTGAGTCATATATGCCTTAAAATGTCGAAGCTCCAAAGAGCCCATGTCCATCATAAAGTAACCCACTGGGTTTAAGTGATAGTTCACCCAAAAATGAAAAATGTGTCATTATTTATTCACCCCCTTTTCATTTCAAACCTGTATGACTTTCTTTCTTTTACAGAACACAAAAGAAGATCATTTGAAAAATGACCGATTCACTTGCATTGGTTTTGTTTTCATACACACAGTAGAAGTCAATGGGTGCCACCGCTATTCGGTTATCAACATACTTCAAAATATCCTCTTTTGTGTTCTGCGGAAAAAAGAAAGTCATACAAGTTTGAATTGACACGAGTGTGAGTAAATGATGATACAATTTTCATTTTTAGGTGAACTATCCCTTTAAAAAAATATTCTGAAGCGAAAACAATACGTAGGAAACTGTTAATATTTTAAGCTTATTTCACAACACTGAAATCAATCGAGGTCTAAAGGTGACATGTTGATCATTTTGAATCTCATTGGTTCTCATCCGTCTTGTGATTATATTTTGTTGTGATATTATATTTTGTCATAGGGCACGTGGTACCGATGTGCCGCCGTGTTTTAAGTTATCGCTCGGATCTGTTTGTTTCTAAGTGATACAATAAGTTATTTTATTCATTATGCAGGATGTGTATGTTCATCTGACATCCCAATAATAGTCCAGTGCAGATGCCTGTTGTCTGAGAAATAAAGAGTTCATTTGCACGTGCACATTGAGTCATACACACGCACACAAACACAAACCAGGCTTGAACAGAAACTCCAATGTAAACAGAGCTCAAAGCCATCTGCCTAATGTCAGTGTGGCCAACAGGATCTGCCACACACACACACACATCACTGTCTGTTGCCTGTGTTTTTTTATTTTGTATGCTGTGCTGTGCTGTAACATAAACACAGAATCTGAGTCCATTGTTGAATGATTCACACAGCCAAGCATACAGTAGATTCACTGTTAGATGAGAGTGTTCCAGCTGTTTGTTATACAGTGTCAAGGTAAATCCTCCATAGTTTAAACAATCTCTCCTGTCGACTTTAAGAGGCTGTAATACTATACTGCTATTAATTTAATAATTTGACATAGTGAAGTGGTTTTGTTGGTTTATATCTTTGTCTTGATATAAGTTGGTTAGGTTACGCTTGGTCTGTGAATATATAATTATTAGGTGTTTAAAGATATATAAGTGTACTTCGTATTTTGATTAAAAAACTGTAAGAAATATGTCTTGGAGCTATGGCTAATGTTTTAGGAATGATATCTGTTAGTCTTATTGGTTGAGCTGCCAACATGTGACCTGTGTCAACACAAAAACTGAGAGACCATTCCAAAATGCATTTCAAATCAGCACTTCTAGATGTGTTGTGGCCAATCCAGTCCAGTGTATGTTGAATTTCAACTAAATGAAACCTCAAGAGTGACAAAGTCATTCAACAGTATTGTGAAAGAATGACAGCATGATAGGACACATGGCATTATAACCATAGCCGCGGGAAGTGCGGGTGCTGCAGCCCTCCCTGGCTTCGAGCGAAAGAAAAACTGAGACAGTAGGGGCGTCCCAAATCGGCACGTATGCACTATTCTACGCCATTTTGTTGTATAAATAGTGTGAGTAGTGCGTTCACATTTAAAATTCTCGAAAAAGAAGTGCACTTTAAGTACCCGGATATAGCACTTTTTCAACCGAGAGCAAAACTCTCCTGCAGAGTGATAACGCTTCAGTCTGATGATGACTAAAGTACTGCTGGGCAAAACAGATGAGAACTACATTAAATGGCGATTGACGTCATTTGCGTTCGTCAAGGAAACCGCATAGTGCATAGTGTATAGTATGTCATTTGGGACACAGCTAGTGTCAAAAATGAATAAATAAAGGCAGAGACTTATTTGCACTACCAAGATGTGATTTTAATTAAGAAAGTGTCAGAAGAACGACGGCATTTGAAACAGCGACTCAAGTGGCGTAAGATGTAAAGTCTGCATAGCTGTGGCACGGGAGACTGGGGTTCTAATCCACCTCTCGCTGATTGGAGACAACTGGAACAACATAAGGACAAGAAAAAGCATAATTAGTAATGCGTTACATTACTGCAAAAACTAAGACATAACAGTAATTTCGTTACTTTTGTAATGCGTTACTCACAACGCTGCTTGGAAGTATATTGTTTATTTAAATATTTCGGCATTTGAGGAAAACAGACCAACGAGCGGCTTCTGCGTTGCTTTTGGCAGAGTGTAGTGGTGTGAACCGTGCGACCTCCAGTAACCCTCATCCTTCTCCCATTACCTCTCATCTCATTGACCCACAGGAAGTAACAGTCCTGGCTCGGCTTCAGATTCCAATTTTAGCTCTGTTCTGACTCCCCCAGTGTAAACTTCTCCACAGGAAATAGCGTCTCTAGGCCAGATGTCGCCTTTTTTCCCACACTGCAGTTGAGAGTACGACAGATGTCCCAGGATTCCAGAGCGCTGAGCTAACGCCGTGTCAGCCAAAGGTTCGCACATTTACTGAATCATGTTTTTTTTTCTTCCCTCAGCTGAGCGCAAACGTGCTGATCTTCCTGTGCACCAACATCATCGGGATCTGCACTCACTACCCGGCCGAGGGTCTCGCAGAGACAGGCCTTTCAGGAGACGCGGGGCTACATCCAAGCCCGACTGCACCTGCAGAGAGAAAACGAGCAGCAGGTCGGTTCTCCCATGGTCCTGGACTGTTTGCACACTGAACTCATTTTGAGAAAACTTTGAGACACAGCTCTGTCGGTCACATTCAGACTGACGTCTATCGCATCTTGTGCTCTTTTTTGAGCATTCCACAAGCATTTTAAATTCAGGTTAAAAATAGTCCCACTATAGCATTGGGAGACCCCACGTTATGTTCCAGTCTATTACGCTTCGTCATGCTATTTTGGAAAGCAAGAATGCGTGTAATGTAAACGCATGCGAAGAAACTTATCTGATCGGGGTCAGGGGAACCTGAAACCAACCTAATTATGTAAGACCAAGTAGACGTGACCCATGACCTTCAGAATATATGCACTGAGATGTTGATTATAGACACACGAAGCAGTTCAAGCACTCGCAGTAAAGATGTTTCAGCCGAAGTGAGGTAATCTCTCTTGCTCTCTCTTCTGTCCTCCCTACACTTTTCAGGAACGCCTGTTGCTCTCGGTTTTGCCAACACACGTCGCCATGGAAATGAAGGCTGACATCAGCGCTAAGAAAGAAGACATGATGTTCCACAAAATTTACATCCAGAAACACGACAATGTCAGGTCAGCATCTTTTTAGGAGTCAAACCGTGCCACTCTACATGCTTAGAGTGATTTAGAATGAATAATTGATTATGTGTGCACATTATGTTTCCCCTTCTCATAATAGCACCTGCCACTGATTAGCAGTCATGAAAGAAAGAGTAATGTGATATATTCCGCACTTACTTCCTGTTTCAGGAAGAAAAGGCATCAGCACAGTTGTGTTCATCATGCAAGGGGTTTCCTGGGGTTTGTAATTCATAACGACATTTTTTCTGCCTGTACCAGTATTGGTATTTCATTGGATCATGAAAGAGAAGTACATTAGGCCACAAAATCATTGGTTATTGGCATTTTCCCTACCCACATGCTCTTTTACATGAAAAAAATATTTTTTTACTTAAACATCACATGTATTGATAATAGGGTATCTAATTAGCATCAGCCGATGTCTGCGGCGTTATCAAGTGTCTTGTATAAAGAGTCTTCTTTATACAATGCAAGCTGCGCAGACACGAGTCTTCTTTACACAACGCGGGCTGCGCAGACACGCATCTTCTTTATACAACGCGAGCTGCGCAGACACGAGTCTTCTTTATACAATGCAAGCTGCGCAGACACGAGTCTTCTTTATACAATGCAAGCTGCGCAGACACTAGTCTTCTTTATGCAACGCGGGCTGCGCAGACACGCATCTTCTTTATACAATGCAAGCTGCACAGACACGAGTCTTCTTTATACAACGCGGGCTGCGCAGACACGCATCTTCTTTATACAATGCAAACTGGGCAGACACGAGCCTTCTTTACACAACGCGGGCTGCGCAGACACGCATCTTCTTTATACAACGCGAGCTGCGCAGACAGGCATCTTCTTTATACAATGCAAGCTGCGCAGACACAAGTCTACTTTATACAACGCGGCCTGTGCACACAAGAATCTTCTTTATAGAGTGCAGGATGTCTTACAGTTCAAGCGGGTCTGCAAAAAAGTGCGTCCTTTTTATACAGCGCAATATCCACAGGCCAGTCTGTACAGCGCAAGCTTATATGCCCCTTAGCCTTGTTTATATTTGGGATTTGCAGCACATAGCAGCGAGAGTCACATAACGAAAGTGAAACATTTGTTGGGAAACATCTCGTGATGTTTGTCAGCGATGGACAATCTTCCCAACCCTAAATGATAAATATTGCGTAACTGCCATATTTTAATAAAACAATTAGGGTCATTTTGATATAATACTGTTTTTAAATGCAGTTTTAAATTAGATTATATTCAACTTTATTGTCATTTCACATGAAAACAAGTCAACGACATGCAGTTAGCATCTAAATAGAAGTGCAAAGTAATGCAGTATAGATAGATGTACAGATATCACTGCTGTCCTTCAGAAACCTTGTATCTCCATATTTAGTTTTTTTTTTTTTCATAAATCATTATTAGTCAACCTTTATATTTGTCACTTGGTTTTTCATATCTATATATCATATCTTCATATCAATATCTAACCAATAAAAAGTATTAAAAAGTGTTTGTCAACTGTGACAACACAGTATTTAATCATTTCAATTACAAGTACAATCAAGTACATTCACATTCAGACTTACGTCCGTCGCATCTTGTGCTCTTTTTTGAGCATTCCACAAGCATTTTAAATTCAGGTTAAAAATAGTCCCACTATAGCATTGGGAGACCCCACGTTATGTTCCAGTCTATTACGTCTAATTAAAATTAAATATTTTTTCTTAAATATATGCATGTATGTGTATGTGTTGATAAATAAAAAATTATTATGCACAGCGCACAGATATATATTGTGTAAACACACATTTTTATTCTGGATGCGATTAATCGCGATTAATCTTTTGACAGCCCTAATAAATAGATATACATAATTACTATGGGTATATACAGAATATATGAGTATACATAATTTGAATATATAAATGTATATACATATGAATATATAGTGAAAATGTAGACTATGCAAAATACAAATGAATATTATTCACAGTACATGAGAACTATACAGAGAATACTAGGTTGAATGTATATGGATATACAGAATATTTTATATTATATATAAATAGTATTCTCTTTAGTATTCACGCCTATGGAAAGCTGACAGTGTAATCATTTATCTGTATTAAATAAGCAGTTGTCGTTTTCTTTTCTCAATACATTGTTATAGGGGTTGTATCATTGTACAGTGGCATCATTGTATATACTTCAGTATAAACTAAGTTGTCTTTGGTATGTACTATATTGAATCATCTGTATTGTACTTTATTCATGTATATACAGGTAAAATATATTTTAAGTAACATCTTTGTATTATCATGTTACATAAAAGTCATAGTAATACATAGAACACTTTGTTAGGACAAACCCAAAATCAACCCCTTTACCGTAGTGTTGACCATTAGCTATGTAATATATGTGTTCAATCTGTTTTTATCATCTCCTGTTGTGTGTGTCATTGTTCACCCATTGTCATCTTTGCAATCCGTCTTTCCTGTCTTCTTAGTACTCCTTACCTTTGGCTTCGTGAGCCAATAGGAACACTGGGGATTTTCCTTTGAAATGGAATAGTTAATTATCCGTCACTTGTGTCAACCCCAAAAGATCTTGAATTGAAACCATGATTCAATTAAAGCGATCCACAGCGTCTGGTATTACACAGAGCGAATTTTTCCTTAGGGAGCCTTGCACACGCACACACACACATGCATGTTTTGTGAAGACTTTTCATAAACATATTCATTTTTATACTGTTCAAACTGTATATTCTGTCCCCTCACCCCACCCCTAAACCTAACCATCACACAAACCTTTCTGCATTTTTACATTTTCAAGCGTCATTTAGTATTTATAAGCTGTTCTCATGGGGACCAAAATGTTCCCACAAGGTCAAAAATGTTATTACTGGTATTTTCATCTTTGTGGGGACATTTGGTCCCCATATTGTAGGGTTTACTGGGACAAACACGAGCACACACACTTCTTCTTTTTACATAACTCAATTGTTGGTGAAGAGGATATCGTGCACCTGATACTTCCAAACATTTACATGAAGGCTTTTTATAGAAAGAAAACACGTAGTACCTCTCCCTCCTCACCGAGTTTAGTTCAGTTTTGTTATTTTGCATTGTTGAAAAAATCCTATAAAAATATCCTTTAAAAAGTACATCAGCACTACAAACTTAAAATAAAAAAAATATATTTGTCTGTAGGGTTGTCAAACTGTTATATTCATATTGCTGTTATAAAATTATGTGTGCCGTCATATATGTTTACATATCAAATGCAAAAAAACATTTTTGTAAAAAACAATTATTCGTTTTTAGATTATTCGTGATAGTCTCACGACACCTGAATGTAACCTTCAACCTTTTCAAGAAATAGATTTGTGTCAAAAATACCTGTCATTTAATTTGAAGGCTTGTATGTCTTGATGCTTTATGAGAGGACAATGTAAGAATATAGTAAAGTAATATTTACAGTAAAATGCATTAAATATAAGCAATAATACCATAAAACTGTACATGCAATGTGAAGTGCTACATAAAATATAGTTAAAGCATCTGTTCATATTTCTGGTGAGATCAGTTGCTATAGCCTACCCTCGATTTTAAGGGGAATGCGACCATCCCAATTATAGATATATTATTATGTAATTATATATAAGTTTTATAATACAAATCGTCTGTGTAGGGTGAAAACGTACGACAAATGTTTAACCATTGAAACGTGTTTAAAAGAGGTTTTGACTAAACCTTGAAACTTCATTGGATCATCAAGCTGTCACTCAGTCAAACATTATAAATCCACCGGCGATACCATTAATGAATATATGATAAAAATGATGTTTACTAGTGTTTAATTATCTCGTTCTGTGTCTTTCAGTATTCTGTTTGCAGATATTGAAGGTTTCACCAGTCTGGCGTCACAGTGCACAGCTCAAGAGCTGGTCATGACTCTGAATGAACTGTTCGCCCGCTTTGACAAGCTGGCCTCGGTAAACAAGAAACCAACACATGATCAAAATCGTTTATTACTGTATTTTTATTCTGTATTTAAATTACTGTAACATTACTCAATCAGCATTGTCTGAAATCCTTCAGTTTGTTTTTTAAATCACATTAAGTCTTGTTTCGCATTAAGTGTTTTTTAACGCTTTCGTTTGTCCTTTGGATGAAACGCAATTGTTATGAACACGTTTTCACACACAGTGTCACACGCACGCTCAAAAATCACACATTCTCACAAAAATGTCTTTCTCTTTTTTCTGTATCACACACTGGCTAGAACAGCTGCCATTTTTTTACACCTCAGCGTGAAGCCGCTGTCTCTCCGGCTTGAACTTTCTAATTAACTTCTGTTCTCTTTTGTATGTGTGTGTGTGTGTGTGTGTGCAGGAGAACCACTGCTTACGGATTAAGATCCTGGGAGATTGTTACTACTGTGTGTCAGGGTTACCTGAGCCCAGAGCAGATCACGCTCACTGCTGTGTGGAAATGGGTGTGGACATGATAGAAGCCATCTCGTAAGTCTCACTCGGCCTTCAGGAAATAAAGAGATGAGAACACACTGACCAAAACACTTGAAAACAATAGTATGTTTTAACAGTTTAATGTATGTATACCTGGTGACAGCATTAGGATAACCAAGCACACATGTTCACCCTGATGGAGGGTATTAATGATCATTGAGGAGAAAATATTATGTGTAATGTAAATCCTGAATAAGATACAAAACTGTATAATGGTTCAAAATATC
Source organism: Triplophysa siluroides (assembly GCA_006030095.1). Taxonomy (NCBI): domain Eukaryota; kingdom Metazoa; phylum Chordata; class Actinopteri; order Cypriniformes; family Nemacheilidae; genus Triplophysa; species Triplophysa siluroides. The sequence continues at coordinate 1,025,061 of VCII01000161.1, forward strand.
TCACTGAATTTTTTTTTTCAGTCTTGTTCTCTAGTTGAAATAGCATAACATCCCGGCACATAATTTAATGTGTGAGAATCAAAATGACAGAATGTCAAAAAGTTATTTTAGACTAAATTTTATTATTACTAAATTAATTTACTAAACCTCACTTTTACTTTGGCATATATATATATATATATATATATATATATATATATATATATTGCTAGTAGTTCACAGAATGAAACAAAATGATTATTTTACCTAAACACATAGTACATTTTAAAATCTGAAAAACAGTCTCTGAAATGTTTTTTTCTGCGGCGGTATATATATATATATATATATATATATATATATATTATGGCTGTCAATGTTACCGCGTTAATGCATAATATTACAGCTAAAGATTAAAGTTAAAGATGAAATCAATGTGATTTTGTAGCTTTGATGAGGATTCCTCTGTATTTCATGTATTTAGCAGTAAATACTAAAGTGTTTGAGAACTTTAAGACCACTCGTCATAATAAAGAGCAAACTGTTTAGGAATCTGTCAAAAAACTAAACATTTGTTTGTCATTTATTAGGCACATATACAAAAAACGTAATATTTTGAATGGCCTGGCATTGTTTTTATGAACTTATAGAAAAGTCTCTGATGTTTTTGACTGTAATTGGGCATCTGAAAAAATATATAATAAAGTGCTTTACTATTTTTTCTCCCTTCCTTTTAAAACAGTTAATTTGAAATTTATGCCAGTAAATAACAATGCATATTTTAGCATTAGAAATACTATGGTGACTAAAGAGCTTACATATACTTGTGAATTAACCATTAGAGGAACAATACAAATATATAAAAACTGAAATATAAAACATACAAATCTTATTAAATATAATGCATTGAAAAAAATGTAATGCCTTATTAATATGACTGACGTAGTTTATATATACTGCAATTAAGGTTAAGGAATATTCATAGAAAATGTATTTTACCTTTTTTTTTTATATGAGTTTTAGATTGCAGATTATGATTTACGGATGGCATATGTTTGTGTCTCAGGTTGGTACGAGAGGTGACAGGGGTCAATGTAAACATGCGGGTCGGCATCCACAGCGGTCGTGTGCACTGTGGAGTTCTTGGATTGAGGAAGTGGCAGTTTGACGTGTGGTCCAACGACGTCACGCTGGCAAATCACATGGAAGCTGGCGGCAAAGCCGGGTGAGACAACAGAACAAAACACAATAGATATCAATGTACACACAGCACAAATACAAACAGAAGTAGTGTATAGGTGTCACGGAACAAGCAGTTGTAACATGAATGGCAACTGAAGAACTAATTTATATCTTTGTATATTTGTTCTTCAGGAGAATCCACATCACTAAAGCCACTCTACAGTACCTGAATGGAGACTATGAGGTGGAACCAGGTTTTGGAGGGGAGAGAAACGCCTATTTGAAGGAAAACAGTATTGAGACTTTCTTAGTTCTGGGATGCAGTCAAAAACGGGTTAGACACATAATACTGTGTTGAGTTTATGCTTGAACATCGCTTTCTTTCTTTCTTTCTTTCATAATTTCTTTCATTGCAAAAATAGATTTTTTTTAACCTTTTTTGTTCGCATCAGTTGAACTGAATAATGAAGAACAAGCTGCCACTATGAGCTCAAAATAGACAGAGAGTCATTCTATAATTAGGGGTACATGTCATGTACAATGTACAATTTTTCATTTACTTTAAAGCAATGATCACTTTTATATCCGGAGACATAATTTTTTTTTTTTAAACAAAAATCCAACAAATACCCATCTTTTATCTTGCAAAAACAGCATATTCTATACTAGTAATTGCTGTTTTTGTGCTGTCCGATTTGGTCAATGTGAGGTTTTGCTCTTCAGATTAGCTCTAAAATACACGTTTCTGTATATATTTCTTATACATATTTATCCAAAATAATCATTATATTATTAGAAAGGTGTTTTAAAAAAATATTTTGCTCATGCATCTACATTAAATCATCCATTTTGTGTATGTCAGTGTCAACCGTGGTACCCCCTATAAAACCCCATATAAATCAGCAATGGTTTGTTACAAATGTCAAACATCACTTGATGTAATTTCCTTTTTTGGGGGAAATTTGAAGACAGTGTGGTAAGTCATAACTTCTCCTCTTCAATATCTCATCCATATTATTGTCTGCACATAGAGTAGATTAATCAACATTATCAACATATTCTGTTGAACTTGTCACATGTTATATTTATAAATATAGATATATGTAGAGAAAGAATATAAAAATATTGAGTTAATCAAGGTCATGTACTAGTCCAAGGTCAGCAATTTTGCACAAGGCCCTATAATGGCCAAATGTCAACTGTGTTACCTTTCAACTGTGGTTACCATCAACGGTTGACAATGTTTGCAAATCAGTGTAAATGTATTATATTAAAAGTCATTAGAGCTTAAGCTTGCCAAATAATCAATTTTGCACATTAAGGAGATATATTATTCAACCACCTAGTTTATTTATCCAAAAAGAACACTGAATTCCTGACTTTTTGACCTGAAATGTACCCCAAAAATACATAATGCCTCAGAGTTCATCTTTACTGTACAAATTCTAAGCAAAGGGAGACTAAACATGCTAAGATAATAAAAAATAAAGCTATTTTGTCCAATGTAACATTTATTCAATTTCATAGTTTTAATGGCTATCAAAAGATATCAATAAAGAATAAGTAAGTGTGCATGTTGCAGGAGATTGTGTCTAAAGAAATGACATTAAATATAACCCAGAACATTCAGTCATCTGAATTCTTCTGCTCTTGACTGTTGCAGAAAGAGGAGAAGGCCATGATGGCTAAAATCCAGCGGACGCGGACGAACTCGATCGAAGGCCTGGTACCTCGATGGGTGCCTGACAGATCTTTCTCCAGAACTAAAGACTCCAAAGTCTTCAGACAGATGGTGAGACAACAGACAACATGTCGGTCAATCTGTCACCTGCACCCTTTCATCTCTCTACTGTTCCTTTAGCTGTTCCTCTTTTCATGAAATCTTTCCACAAAACAGCATACAGGAATCACAAATGAGTTCTCATTAGTATCAGATTCTTTAGGCCCAGAGAAAATCTAACATGTCTCCTACGGAAAGATCTTGGACTTTGCTAAAAATTGACAATAAGTATGCAGTCTAACCTATATTTGTTTCTTTTCGCCAGGGTATTGATGAAACATCCAGCAAAGACAAGTAAGTGTTTTTCCTTGCTTAAAAGAAGATTCGAAATGCATGAAACGCTAATCTAACTGTTCACTTCACTTCATATCTTCTCTTTTCTTCTCAAACACAGCCGAGGTGCTCAGGAGGCTCTGAACCCAGAGGACGAGGTGGACGAGTTTTTGGGGCGTGCCATTGACGCTCGCAGTATCGACCAGCTTCGCAAAGACCACGTGAAGAAGTTCCTCCTCACCTTCCAAACCTCAAGCGTTGAGAAAAAGGTCATTGGCCGAGTTCCAACTTGCTGTCCAGATCTCTCCTCCCAGATTCATTCACTAACAGGAAGAATGAGAACGTGTGAGATCAAACGTCCTCCAACGTCCTGTTTACTAAAGAGAAGATTAGAAGAATGAATGCAGCGTAGTAGCCGAGGAAACTCGACTTTAGGATCAAACCTATGTGACTTTCTTTCTTCTGCCGAACACAAAAGAAGATATTTTGAAGTAAGTTGGTAAGCTGACAGCAACGGCACCCATTCACTTGCGTTGGTTTTGTGTTCATACGATTGAAGTGAATGGGTGCCAGTGCTATTCGGTTACATACTGGCTTCAAAATATCTTGTGTTTTGCAGAAGAAAGAAAGTCAAACAGGTTTGAAATGACATGAGGGTGAGCAAATGATGACAGAATTGTAGTTCTTGGGTCATCTATCCTTTACAGAACACATTCACACAAAGGATGGTAACTGCAGATGTTTAAAGCTACATATTTTGATAAATGTTTTCTTTTATTTCTCTAGTACTCTAAGAAGGTGGACGATCGTTTCGGAGGTTATGTGGCCTGTACGCTGCTGGTCTTCTGTTTTATCTCCTTCATTCAGATTGTCATATTCCCAAAGTGAGTGATCAACACACACACACACACATGTAAAAAAAAAAACTTTCGAGACTCTAAAAATCCCCATGTGTTGTTCTGCAGTACTCTGGTCATGTTGGGAATTTACATCAGCATCTTCATCATTCTTGCCAACATTCTCTTCATCTGTGCCATCTACTCCTGCGTGAAGGTAAAGTGATCTTCATCCTTTAAACAGTGGATTTTCAATTTACAGTGAGCTAATGTTTTCTAATTTTTATGTCTAATATGTCTCTCCCTCTCTTTGTCTGCTTCTGTCTCGCAGCTCTTCCCGGCTGCCATGCAGACTGTGTCCAAGAAGATTGTTCAGTCTCGCACCAACAGCACACTGGTGGGAGTTTTCACCATCATCCTCGTCTTCATCTCTGCCTTTGTCAATATGGTATGCAGACAGAGCATCTAACAGAAGGACATTTCAGCTCACATTTGATTTATTCCAATACAAATGTTAGAAGAATAATCATGTGACCATTTACTCGCTCTCGTGTTGTTCTGTATTCTGTATCTTTCTTCTGTGGAACACAAAAATAATATATCTGCACACTCCATCTGACAGACGTCTATTTGTCTTCTGCATTTACATCTGCAATACATAATTGGCTCTTGTACAATTTGTCTCGGAGACGTCGGCTGCCAGATGTCATATAGACATCTAGAAGACATCTGTAAGATGTCTATGACTTAGAATGTATGGAAAACGGCTCTTTATTAGATTTTTTTACACAGCAGATGTTTTCCACATCTTTAGCAGACGTCTTACAGATGTACGTGTCCCTGATAGCACACTCCATCTGGCAGACGTCTATTTGACAGTTACAGTATGTCAAACAACGACATAACACGGTGGTTAACCAGCATAGTACTATGCATCGTTTGAGAAACTAACTGGCTACAAACGACTGTTTCCAGAAAGCATAGTAACTTTGTCGCACATCTGTCATTTGAACTACTGTACGTTGGTTCAACAATAAAGTTGATGACATCACATAGGTGGAGCCATGTTGAAAAAACAGCATATGCTGGTTAGGTATGTTTTGAAGCAAGGTAGCTGGTTTATGCTTCTAGCCACAGCTGTAGACCTATAGTTCCGAGTAGTTGCACGGTGTACCGGTGCTACGGTAGTATCGCGATGCTTAAGCTTCAAAATCCCTGCGATGCCTCTCTATTTTTGAAAAGGTAGTATCGTAGTACCGTAGTTAGTGTTGGATATGCACATTAATATTCATTTGAACACTTACATCTGCCTTTTTACGGTATTTTCTCCTAAATTAATGTGTGTTTTGAATGATTCGGACGAGTTAATGATTCAAATTGGCGTTTTGAACGAGTTGGTTAAATGATTCACTAACTCAGTGGAAAATTGACGCCACCTACTGGCCGTCTTAGTTCTGCATTTAAAGTGGCCTAATATTTTCCTTTATAAAGACTGCTGTGTCAATAAAATTTGTCCCACATTTGAATTAGTTCCCACGTGAAAAATGATCTAGTGTACTTTAGTATTTACTACAGTAAACTACTAAAATGCATAGACACTAGTGTTTTTGAGTGTTACCATAGTAAATATTTAAGTATATTACAGTATTTGCTACAATTTATCCAATTACTACACAATCTTTTGTCTATACATTAAAACCCTGGGGCGTGTCCAGGATTTTATACATGGGGTGGCAAAGGGGGACACGAGCATAACTAGGGGTGGCAAACTAAACACATAAATCTTCATTTTCGCAGTTGCGTTGTCAGGATTAGGAATATTATAGATGCCTGATTATTGATCCCTATTATAGTCTGGTTCAGATATTTTTTCTGATTAGCATTTCTCTGAAAAATTGTTTTATTTAACATTTACCTGTTTTTGCCTAAATCCTAAAAAAATACAGATTGTTTTGTACAGGTGATGATTATGATGATGACTTCTTTCTTACAATAGTAGAGGAATAAATAGTGTTCACATAAATTGTTCAGGGAAAATGTGAATTATCCCCTTGTTGTTATACATGTTGTTTCAAAGCAGTTTCACAAAGGTCACAAAATAGTGCCTTTAAAACTCTCTAGTGAACTATCTAGTCTGTTTCCCAGCACAATTCAATCCAAACTATTATATAGTATGTGATATTGTTGTCTAAAAGACAACTGCAGAAACTTGATATAGGCCTAACTACTTAGTTCATTGCTGATCATAGCTGTTTAAACAATTTTTAAAAATTTGATCTAAAATCCTGATTTTTTAAATTAAATAATAAAAAAAAATATTTATTTTCCCGGCTACATCATATGCATAAAAACAGACACTATATGTATAAAGAATAAATATGAATATATACACAAATGTGTAGTTGAGTAAACCTGTTTATGACAGATGGATCTCTCGAGGTCAGATTGGGAGATGTAGTCTTCACTTCCTAGCATGCACTGTTGCAGCTCTTTCTTGTCCAGCAGCGCACACGTTATTTATTTTAAACGGATGTGATAGTTTTATCTTGTACAGCTAGTATAGACACTTTGTGGCATCATTTGTATGTCGAATTAGCGGCTAACAGCTTAAACGCTACACAACACTAGTACTTTAACCTTACACTTTGCCTTACGCAGTGATTTAAATAAAGAAATAGGCTATGCGAGAATGCGCTTTCAGACTGAACTCGCCGAGGTAGAGAGAAGGAAAGAGATCGCATTTAGAGCTGTCTTTCACTCTATGACAGATAAACGTTACAGTTAATACGCGGGTCAGAAGCATCAGAACAGTGGGGCGCGTTCCTCGCGGATCACAGATCAACCTGTGACCAGCCTACTCAAAGGCTGACAGACACACATCTCTATCAGAATAAACGCTCTCCAAAAACCTAATCCAAAAGTCGTGACCGTATGGTCAGTTGGAGTGGCAACTGAGGGGTCAAAGCTCACCCGGTGCCACCCCTGTGGACACTCCACTGATTAAACCTGAATGGGGACTGGGGCTGTCAATCTCCAAAGTAAAAAAAAAAGCATCACAAAAGTAGTTTTTCATGCTGTGCTGTATTTTAAGTCATGAGATTTTTCACAGGATATGAGGATATATTTAGGGTGTCTTTGACGGGTGATTATAGAGCTAATAGCGCCAGTCCCAATTCACTTTCAATGTAAATATAAAAGACTTATTAAAAGAAAATACATGAAACCTTGGATATTATGCAATATATGACCATATATGTCATACAGGTCTTGAACAACACGAGGTTTGAATAAAGGAACACTGAATTTATTTTTTGGGTCTACTGTCCCTTTAATGAATTGCTATGCCCAAGTCTGTTCCTCACGGATTCTATCTGGCTATGTACAGTAAATAGCCTGAATTTGTGTTGGTGTGTTGCCTACAGTTTTCCTGTGATACGGAGAAGCTGGTGGACTGTGTTGCAGAGAAGTTCAACTGTTCATCAGAGATGGTAACTCCCTGCGTCATTCACAACCTGTCCCGTTCTGCGGCAGGCGGCCTGGATATCTGTCCCAGCAACACACCTTCATGCCCCTTCCCTGAGGTGAGAATGTGTGTTAGTCTGATGCTGTGTAGTCGCATCGAGCGCTGTACATCCCTCTACAACCCGTTGACTTACATCGCCACACTTGTGTTACCATCTTTTTGGAACCACGATTCAGATCTTACTCGATTCTATCACTAATACTATTTTTTCGTGTCTTTCAGTACTTCAGCTACAGCGTGCTGCTGACTCTGTTGGCGTGCTCAGTGTTCCTGCAGATCAGCAGTATAGGGAAGCTGACTTTAATGCTGCTCATCCAGCTCACTTTCCTGCTGCTTGTGGAGTGGCCAGAGGTGGCGCTGTTTGACAACGCAGACCTCTTTGTGACTGCCAATGCCCTGTGAGTACAGCTGCAGGCCACTAGAGGACATCTGAGTCATGTTTTGCTTGAGCCGATATGTGCCCTCTATTCTTTACCATGAGAATTTGAGCAGTAAAATCCCATTCTGAATGTATTAAATGTGTAGAATTAACCAATACCTTAGTGTGTAAATATGCATATATTTAAATCATGATTATAGATCATACATTATAGACCCCTAGTATTCAGAATGGGCTCTTCTTAAATGACATACTATGCCTGATGTTAGTTATGTGCCTTTTCTATTTGTTTTAAATAAATGTTTTTTGCTCTTCTCTTTCAGCACATTTAACGAAACCTTGCAGTGGTAAGGCCTATATTTCTCTGCGATTGTTGCTAAAATCTGCCCTTTTTCATTTTTTATCATCTTTGCATAAATCGTATGCATGAATAAAATAAATCTTCATTATTTCCCCTCAGGTCCAGTCTCAATGCCACCATGGATCAGTGGTATGCGTTAAAACAATCATTTATTTCCTTATCTTTTGTATAAGTTTATGTTTTGTTTTTACTTAAAGAAAAGTACATTGTCATGAACTGTTGCATAGTGCTCTGTGCTGTATTCTGTTACATTCACGCTTTGCAAATAATAAATGCTGTGGGTGTGAATAAACCGTTGACCTGCTTTCTTATTGCAGTCCTTTCAGGGTGACAAAAGTCTCTCTGAAGGTCATGACCCCTGTTATCCTCACCGTGTTTGTATTGGCACTGTACCTACATGCCCAGCAGGTGGAGTCTACGGCACGTCTAGACTTTCTCTGGAAACTTCAGGTATAGCTGCAGCGACACTTTGCATAAAAAAAATCAGATTTTAGCTGAGAACAACCCAGTTGGAGCCTTGTAAAATCACCAACCACAGTTTGTCTTTGTAATATGTTATGAGTGGGGAAATCTACAATCCATAAAACCACAATAATAGGCTGCAGCCTGTGTCCTAAAGGTTTTGAGGACAATATTATAGAATTTTTAAAACAGTCAATGTGCTTAGATCAAAGTAAACTTTTGAAAACAATGTAAAAGTAATGTACACCGATCGTTGTATGCACGAATCGGACACTAAAACCATTGAAACATTAAAATATGGACCTAGATATTATTAAGGGAAAAATGTCTTCATAATAAACCGAAATAAGTTTTAGTTGAGACATTACAATTTTTAGAACTAAAAAATAAATAAATATAATAAACCTAAAAATGGATAAATAAACAACATGCCAGAAAAAAACTTGCATAAAAAACTAAAAAAAAAATTTTAGTTAAACAATAAATTTTAAATAAAATAATACTAATACTAATATAATTTTTTTTGTCTCCCTATCAACTCTTGATATTCCCACCCAAAAATTCTGTTTCTTCCATTTCTTTTTTTTCTTGAGAAAGAGGCGGGTGCCCTTGGGGTTCTATTTTAGTGGTAGTCAATGGGGTGCAATAACTATTTCTTTACAAGCATTCTTCCAAATATCTTCCTCTGTTCATTCCAACGTATCCATACTAGTACTGTTCTTCTATATCATGTTCTTCTGCAGGCTACAGAAGAGAAAGAGGAGATGGAGGAGCTTCAAGCCTACAACCGCCGGCTCCTCCACAACATCCTGCCTAAAGATGTGGCCGCCCACTTTCTAGCCATAGAGAGAAGGAACGACGAGCTGTACTATCAGTCCTGCGAGTGCGTGGCCGTCATGTTCGCCTCCATCAGCAACTTTTCAGAGTTTTACGTGGAGCTGGAGGCCAACAATGAGGGAGTGGAGTGTCTGAGGCTCCTCAATGAGATCATCGCTGATTTTGATGAGGTAGGCCTGCAGACTGAAGTAAGAGTAAATAGCGAAACTGCTTATGAGATTATCAGTGAACCCGTTCTTTTCGTTCGTCTGTCGTAGATCATCAGTGAGGAGAAATACAGGCAGCTGGAGAAAATAAAGACCATTGGCAGCACCTACATGGCCGCATCGGGCCTCAACGACTCCACCTACGACAAAGAAGGCCGTTCGCATATAACCGCCCTGGCGGACTACGCCATGCGCCTCCGCGAGCAGATGAAGTACATCAATGAGCATTCCTTCAACAACTTCCAGATGAAGATTGGTGAGAAGAACCTGCATGATCACATATGATTCCAGTGACTGTGACCAAAAATAACAATGCAAATTCAAAAATCCTCATCTGTTTGTAGGACTGAACATAGGGCCAGTGGTTGCAGGAGTTATTGGAGCCCGAAAACCCCAGTATGATATCTGGGGAAACACAGTCAACGTGGCCAGTCGGATGGACAGTACTGGGGTTCCAGACCATATTCAGGTACAGCCACACAGTCTTAAATGAACCATTTACACCTTGATATACCATCAGTACAAGAAGCATCAATGTTTTCTTACAGTATTCTATGAAATATTCATCTGGTCCTGATATAATTTTTTTTGCTTCTCGCAGGTGACCACAGACCTGCACCAGGTGTTGGCCAGTAAAGGTTACCAGTTGGAATGTCGAGGGGTTGTAAAAGTTAAAGGCAAGGGTGAGATGACCACTTACTTCCTGAACAACGGACCCCCCAACAGTTAGCAGCGCACTAGTGTTCCTTCGGATTCCCACGACTCCCCAGAGAAAAGGATTGCGTGACGCAACCCGAAGTCAAACAAGTAGCCATTGCTATCACTTGAAGAAATACAAACAAAAAAGGAAAGAGCATTGAAAAAATAAAACTCCAGACCGGAGAGTCATGAACTGGCGGTCTCGGGTGTGGCTGTGCGCCTTGAAGGACGAATGCTTTTGTTTTAAAGCCTCAGGCTCCTTGAAAGATGAAAAGTCAGATTATTTAATAAAGGCCTTTTATTCGCCGTAGAGAAACGCTGTACATAAGGCATTCTCCCTATTGTTTTCTGTGCGACATCTGTTATTTTGATTTCAGGCGAATATAAATACAGGTACTCATGTTCTGTTCTGAATTCCTTATTTATTTCAAGCTTGATGTTTTTGTGCAAAAAGTCCTTTATGGAAAAACGTGTGAAAATGACACGCACATTTATACCGTACGTAGAAATGTACGCCTGTCTGCGCAAATACAGTATCTGTATAAATCAAGGAGAGAACTATTGACCAAAGACCAAAGTGTTTAATAGAGATGTTGTCAAAACGTTTTCGGAAGTTTTGAATATTACACAACGCCCGCCACACCCCTCGGTTTTTACAACATTTTATCATTTGATGTAATTTACACTGGTTGACCAGCCATCCGGGTGATCAAATGAAGGACTGAATGAATTCTGTATTTCCGTCAGAATGAAGATGATTTTCTCTGGAAGGGTGTTTTTTTGGGGGGGGGGCGGGAGTACGACCAGGTCATGTCGTCGAGGGAGACTTCACCTTTGTTTTGTGTATTCCGCCAACCATTTCTTCTTTTTCAAAGAAGTATTTTTGGTACAAAATGAAATAAAAGGAAAAAAAGAGTTTTGGAGGCACCTGGGGAAAAGCCACGGCATTGGAAACCACGGTACGAGACAGTTTATCGAGTTCAAATTCATTACAGAAGGACTTTTTTAAAACGAAAGAAATATATCTATAAATTATGACTGAATACTGTGCTTTTTTCGAAGGGGCATAACTCTTTTCACTGTGAGGTTTCTATGATACGACAAGCTGCTTTCTTGCCAAACTAAAACAGCTCAAAGCATGTCTGATTGTGGTATCTTCTCTACGATTTTTGTTTGTTCGATTGATTCCCTTAAGTTTTAATGTTTGGGTATTTTGTATCACTTCTGTATCCATTTTTTTATTCCACTTATGGTTGTCCGAGTTATCTGTTCAGCTATGGTTGTCCGAGTTATCTGTTCAATTACAATTTCATTCCAGCTGAAGAGATGAAACAGTGACCTGAACTGAGAGGTTCGAGTATGATGGTACCAACTGATCAACTGCAGCCAATCGTGAGACCAGTATTCCCACCAATGCATTTTTCACCCAAAAATGCATTGTCGTCATTCATGCACCCTGAAGTTGTTCCAAACATATATAAGTCCCTTTGTTCTGTAAAACAAAAGATGTTTTGAAGAAAGTGGACCAACAAATAGGTCTGGGACACCATTGACTGCCGTTGTATTTTTTCCCTACTAAAGAAGTCAATGGTGCCACAGAACTGTTTGGTTGTGAACATTCTTTTAAATATCTTTATATGTGTTTTAGCAGAACAAAGAAATGTGTTCAGGTTTGGAACAACTTGAGCGTGAATAAATGATGACAGAATTTTCATTTTTGGGTGATAACTCTAAAGATATATATTTTTTAAATCATCCCAAATTTAAGAGAATAGCACAGGCCACACCAAAGCTATAACAGTGACGGTAGAGGAACAATATCATTGAGTATCACAGCGGTTCTTTTTTCTAGCTGACGACAGCCAATCAAGTTCCAATCAAAATTAAAGGGGCATTTAAAACTGCAGCGGATGAGCTTAAAGAAGCGCTACTGTCTGTTGGAGTGTATTCTTATAGTCCTCTTTTGGTGTGAAAGAGCCTTTATGGTTATTTTTAGTGCGCATCACTTTAAAGGGACAATTCACCCCAAAATAAAAATTTGGTCAGTTTTTAATCTGCTTTAAATCTGTTAGAAAGCGGTTTGACTTTTCTCTGTGTAACACAAAAAAAGACATTTCGAAGAACTGTCTGTTTTTTCGCCAGCAGTTTCAATGAATCTTGATTAAAGCTGTCGTCTTGGGAAGCCATGCGTTTACTTTGTGTGAAACAGACCAAAATGTATTTTCATGTGTTCACATAATGAAGTTATGCAGGTTTGGACTATTTGGATTTGGATCTGAACTGTTCTGAACTGATTTTTGGGTGAACTGTTCCTTTAAGGAAAAAGCCACATGTTTTAACTTGTGCGTTGATCTGTCAACAAGGTGTAGGTTTAAGTCTGTAATACTGAACTATAACCAAGCTAACTGTTAACATAGAACCAAAATGCATTTCCCACATCGCAATGCAACTGCCTTAACTGAACAAGCGTAAATATACGATGACAGTGCCTCTTCAGCTACAGAGCATATCAAGAACATAATAACCCCTTATGGTCTTTAAACAGGCCGTGTTTGTTAACTCGGTCAGCTTTTTCAGTGCACTTGCATGGCAGCCAAAGCTCCATTCCTGCTGTTTTTATCATTTATTGCACATTTGCTGTGATGGAAGTTTGGTCATTGCATGTCAGTTGATCATGTTGGTACCAGAGGCAGGGTGCCCTGTTGTTTCAACCAGTACGTACAATAAAGTGTACGTGAATTAACAGTGTGAAGGAAGCAACCATAGTATGTGTTGTGCTGTGGTCAAGCAGATGATGTGTTTCAGTACTACTGAGTCTCACACTGGGGCCTCTGTCTGGATCAGGTCTGAACAACTCCTGATCGGCTCTTTATTTCTGCTGACTTTGTTCGTTTTGTTATTTTTACTTTAGTCGAAGGACTAAAAAGGGACTAGCTTTTTAACTTTGCAAAGGGAAGTTGAGAAAAGACTCTTGATGATTATAAACTTCCCCCTCTACAAATAAATCATGTCTGTTTTATTTGTTTTTGTGATTGTTTTTTATTTTTGTTTGTTAAAATCGCTTTTTTTAAGATTTTATTTATATTTTGCTATTATGTTTGACTAACCAGTGACGATACAATATACAATGTTTTCTTTACTTCTTTAAAAACAAAATTAACCAATTATTTGACAGTGTCTATCCTTTGTTGATTAAGGCAATTAGATTAATTTGTTTGGGAATAATAACAATTCCTTTGTTTACAATTTATAATTATATTTATATAACAAATAGGTCTAATTATATATATATATATATATATATATTTATATAAGTATAATGATATTTTATTATTTATAATTATTTTAGTGATGTAAATTGATCGGAATGAGATTTTTTCTAATCTAAAGCTACTCTCTGCCTGTGAGTTAGACACCATTACACCATTTCTGCTCAGATGGTGTAAGAGGTTGCAAACGCATTTCGTGTGTTAAGCCATTTAGTAATGCAAACACCATTGCTAAGGTAACTTAACCTCTGATCTCAGTCATTTCATTTTGTTAACAGTCAGATTCTGATACTAATGGAACACTAAAAAAACGCCGGCTCCTAAAACTATATTTACTTAAGCATCAGGAAAAGTTTCAAGGTTTGACAGAATATCCTTAAAAAATAACTGACAGTATTTGCAGGCAACCATTGTACATTATAACATGATTAAAGGAAAAGTTTACCCTAAATTAAAATTATTTGATCATTTATTCACCCTCATTCAAAAGCTGTATATAACTCTTTCTTCTATGAAACACAAAAGAAGAAATTTTACATACAAAGGAAGTTAATGGGGGTCAATGTTGTTTGTTTACCAACATTCTTCAAAATACCTTCTTGTGTGTCATACAAGTTTAGAATGACAGGGGGTGAGTAAATGATGGATCTTTTTCATTTTTGATGAACTATCCCTTTAAGACTAATATTTTATTTTGCAGTATATGTTCTACCCGCAATATGGTGATAGTTAATGTGTAGTGGATACATATACTTATGTTAAACCTTTTTTTATGGATCTTTGATGGTTAGGATTTTCCCAATTATGTCCCAAGAATAATGTTAACAGAATCCTATTTTTAAGACTATTTTAACTCTCTAGGTTGACAAGATGCACTGCATCTGAACTTGTTTTATATTTTCGCATTTCCTATTTCTCCTACACTTGTTCTGTCTGCAAGGCTAACAGTTGAGATACGCTTCTGCTGCATCATGGATTGCAATAAGCAAATAACTTTATTTATTCAACAGAATGTAAATGGCCATACCATAATGTCATAGACCTATTTTACAGCAAGACTGTACAAACCAGAAGTAGGGTAAACGCTTGTCCGGTCAAGGCTCTCGCTCCGTTCACTACACAGAACAATTGCGGAGACCAGAAGAAGCATGTAGCTCCCTTTATGCTGATTTGTCTAACATACATCAGACCTTGATAATAAATAAATCGCTCAAAAAGCAATGTTTTTGTAATGTTTGTTTTCCCTATTTTTACATCTCCCAGTAAACCATGAATAAATCGGACAACATATGCTACTTTTGGGTTTGGTAAATAAAATGAGTGCCTGTGAGAAAACAAGCTGGATGAATGAATGGCTATGGCAGCAGTGCGGCCGGAAAAAGTTTTCCCCTACTACCGGTCTCTTTCGCCATTTTGTGAAATAGGCATATTGTGTGTGCCTGTCTGCTGTGTGTGAGATTGTGTTGAGAGTTCCTGGACCAGTGATCAAAAGAGGCTGAAGTCTGAATTGACCATGGTCATCTCATTGACAAACCTAAGAAAAGCAATGGGGAGAGATTACTGTCCACACGTTATCAACATGTCCAAAATAAAAAAACAAGGCAGAAAAGATTCGACATACTTTGTCATTTCACTGTTTCTGCGTGGGAAACGTTGGATTCGAGTCCAGGGTTCCTGATTCTTAGGGCCACCAGTGGGAACCCACCAACCGTACTGTTGATTGTCCGTCATAGGCACACGATACACTTCTTTGGGAGCTGAGAGTTAAACAACATCTCATCAACGATGGATTGCTTACAATGTCATGCAGGCAAGTATGAATCCTTAGAAAATACCCCTTAGGAAAAGCCAAATGAGAGACCTATCTACTTGTATCAACTGAAAATGTAATTTAACCAAATTCACTGTAACTCATTTCAACTTATTATAGAGTTAAATAGCCCAATTTTAAAACACCCTGATCAAATCAGTGTTGTTGACAACATACTGTATCTTATTTAAGATCTGGTGGTATAACATGGTTTATACATGATACGAGCTACATCATGCGGGCTATTGAAAAATAGATATTATCATACCCACAATAATGTTCGAGAATAAAAGGCGTTGAACTTACACTTGTTAACCTGTCTGATGATTTGCTTATGATACTGGACTGGGATCAGTCCACCGCAGGTCGATCCTCTTTTCGTATTGATGGGTGGAAGTCCTCTCTCTTCACGCTGCAACACTGAAACATCTGAAGGAAATACATTTACATTTACAATAGTCCTTTAGCAGACACTTTCATCCAAAGCGACTTACAAAGAGTTTAGGAGCAATAAGCGATATGTCATACAGGAGCCATAACACATTAAGTGCCAATACAAAGTTACTGGTTTCAACAAAAGCTAGACCATACCTGTTGAGAGAAAGGGTTTTTTTCTTTCTTTTTTTTTTTGTACAAAAAACACTTTGTATTGCAACAACGTTAGTGTTTTCAAGAACCCCTCCAATAAAGTCGCACCCACGCGCATACCTTGAACATTTAGTTTGATGTGGGCTGATGGTAACATCTTGTCCCCGACAGGCCGTTGATAGCCCAGATTTGTTAATCCAAAGAAAGCCATAACCTAATGTATAACTCCAGCTGCAAGAATTTAAAGCCAGCCGAACGATAGCAGAAATAACCGAACAGGTACCGAGAAAACCCGAGCACAAGACTCTCACATTATAGCGAGATTGGGAAAGGTCGCTAAAGAAGCTAATGTTTAAAGTGTAACCATGGAAACTCGCACGGCCCCCTCATGCATGTTATTCTGCCCGCCGCGTGCTTTCAGACGGAAGACCAAAATGCGAACATTTTAACATCCTAGTTAAACGTAAGGTCTATGGAAATTAACCCAGGGTTAAATTATTCAATGAAATGAGGTCCGTGACAATGGCCATATCGTTAGATTGAAATTCAATACGAAGTTTCATTCAAAACATCTTCCCTGATGTAACATAGAGAAGTGAATACTCGCAGTACGGGTAAGCAAAGGCGTAAAGTTAGTTAAAGAAGTGAAACAAAGATATGCCGTTTGTGCGATTGTTGAGTTTGCTTGTTTTGGTTCTGGATATCAGCTACTAAAATCTTTTTCCACCTTTTTAGGGTGCGAAATAAATAGGCAGCTGACAACATGTCTTTCAGATTTGATTTTATATTTTGGAATTTACACTAACATGTAGCCTACAAGAAAGTATGTCATTTTATATATAACTTGTTTCTAGACATTTACATAGTGCTGCATGTTTATATGACTTTGTTTAACAATTGCTGATGTTCATCAGTAAACATTCAACATAAACAATGTTAATATCTTCATAAAACCCTCAAGATTAGATATTAAAACTTAAAAAATGTGGAGCACATCATCTCGCTCTTTTGCGTCCACAAACTTGGATAATTCTTGTTATTGTCCCATTTATAACTGCGAAGCTGCGTTGAAATTGAGACTACATGTGACACTCGTTTTAAGTATAAATATTTCACCCAAAATTCGTAAATAATATTGAAATAACAATTTCATGCCAACTACGACTATTTTGTTTTCTTTTAGGATGCCCGTAAAAATTCTTCAATGTGCTCTACCCATAAAACGGAGTATTTTTGGACTGACCCTTTGCATCTTAGTTCTGTGGGTATTACAGCAGGATTTAGGGGTGTGGAGGTCCGCCAGTTTGTTGAGTGGTCTTTCCCTAAAGCCACAATACAGAAACAGTGTGGTTTATAATATCAGTAGCGTTCAGATGAATATCATTGCACCACTCTTGGAGGAAGAGATCTTGGCGTTGTCTGAAGATGCCAGCTGTTCCTCTGGGTTCTACAGCATGGAGGAACTCAAGCCTCACATACAAAGACCTCTAGAAGATCCTAAAGGACCTGGAGCTGATGGGAACCCCTTCATTACTGGCATGGTGGATCCTGCCGAGCTGAGGGAGAAGCAGAAAGGTTTGGTGAAGAATGGCTTTAACCAGTATGACAGTGATCTCATTTCCCTCCACCGTAGTCTTGGTGCGGACACACGTCCCCCTGAGTGAGTAGCACATAGTTCGGGGATCCTTTCCAAATGCATATTATTCAGACCTAATTCACATTACTGATGTGACTTCCAAGATGCATTGAGCAAACGTTCGGCCGATGTCCACGTTTACCCACCACGAGTGTGATTATTGTGTTCCACAATCAGGCGCGGTCCACTCTCCTCCGCATCGATTACAGCGTCTTGCATACTACCCCTGCTGTATTTCTGGAAGAAATTATACTGGTGGATGATGCAAGTACTCAATGTGAGTGAATCAAAGTGAGGTTTTTGCAAGTTGCACTATTATACAATTTTTTAAATCGACGCATAAATTAACTTACACAGATTGTGCACCAGTAGTCCCCTTTCCTTTCCAGACGGAGTAGATGCCATCACGCGCAACCAGGTTCGCCTCGCAGAGGTCTGGATGGACGATTACAAGAAGATATTTTACAACAGAAATAAGAAAGCCGCCACCATTGCAAGAGAGGTGGATAATGTAGAAAAGAGAGCGAGAGAATTATGTAGAAAATGTACACAGCTCACATGTCTTTTTTTTTTTTTTTTACTTTGAGGAACACAGAAATCGTATGGGGACATTAGTGAGCGCCTGAAACTTCTCCTGGTATCTAGAAAACGTGTACACGGAGGCCTTTGTGCCCGACTTGACCCCTGTGCTGTTTGGATCGGTAATGGAGCCTGGTCATGTGATACTTGTTGCCACTACCAGCTAAACTGATTTGTTTTTGTGAATGTTTTGTCTGTAGTTGAAGAATGTGGCCACAAAAACTTGTCTTGACATCTGTAAGAAGAATCCTGGAGGGAAGTCTGTGATTTTATTCATTTGTCATGACATGGGAATAAATCAGGTACTTTAATGGCCGCTGATGTCCTCCCCAGATTTGACCTTTTATAATATCTATATATTAACATTGGAGAACAAATTGAGTAGATACAATAAAGGTGTTTTTCACAGTACATTTGACCCAAAAAAATCTAAGTTTTTAATCTTATTGAATTTCTTTGTAGTATTTCGAGTGCACATCGCATCAAGAGCTGAGGCACAATAACGATAAGCAGCTGTGTCTGCATGGGACGCTCGAGCCTGAACCTGTGCGAGTGGAGCCGTGCAACTTTAAGGGTGGTGCAACGGTTCCGGCTCCGCAGCAGATATGGAGCTTCATTCTCGTCTCGCCACAGTACTGTACAGTACTTTACAGATCCCAGCATCCTCTTGAGTCTTGAAGATTCACATTATGTCATGGCACTTAAACCTTTGTAGAAATTGTTTATTTTTACTTAAGTTTGTCATTTAATATGCATCTTATCTCTCTTGTATGTTTGTCATTGTTTACAGATATATCTTCTTCACAACACTTTGTTTAATAAATGTTTAATGGTGCAAAATGGCCCTAATGGTGACCCTTCCAACATTTCTCAGCACTGGGCCTTGATCTGACCTGAAAGTTCATCAGATTACATCACTTGTGTTTGAAATGATGGCACAAAATCGGTTTGCTGAATTACTGCCCAATGGAGTAATTGTTGCACGAACATTGCCTCATTGTTTGCACTAATGTACATTTGTGTGTTACATCAGGATGTCCTATTTCGTTTAATAATGCAAGTCAATCAAACCAGACTTGATTTAATGCCGTATTATCAGTGTTTGTTATGCATACTTTTAATAAACCTTTATTTTGTTCTTTACACTGAACATTTAAAGAGAACTGTTTCAAACATTATGAAATGCTTTGACCCCTTTAGCCTATTTGTATATTACAATAGATACATCTAAAGTTTTTTTGTAAACAATGTGTGACGAATGGTCAGACAGCTATTGGAAAATGTCTAAGAAGGATTGATCACTAGATTTAATAGGGCGGTTTCTTCGATTTGACGCAAGGTGGCGTTATTGCGATAGAATAGAACAGTGAGGCCCTGCCCAGACTGGATGCCGAGCCCCCCCGGTGGGCAGTAACGGTATTGCAGAGGTGCCGTGGCCTCGGGTAAATAAAACTATATATTAAAATATTTTTAGTTTTATGGCTGCAGATTCGTAAACTCATAATGTACCTTCTGATACATACTTTGTTGTTAGGACTTCACAATAAACTTGTACAAAAAAATAATGTTTGAATTACCAGTCCAATTAACCAGTATTTTCTCAGGTTTATGAAAGTACACATAATTTGTTTTCATGGATTACATTTTTGTTTTCGAATATATGCTGTAGTTTGAGTTTCTGTCAGAAAATATTGTCCAATAAATATCCTAAAAGTGTTTTGTCCATAAATATTGGCCACTATACTGTAAGGAAGACTTAAGCTTTTGGTATGTTTGGGGGGGGCTCTTCCCTGAAGTTTGGGAAGATGTTTTAAAAAACTAAAAACGTAGCTACTAATTGTTGCGTACATTTTTTTTTCAATTTAAAATTACCTGCATCGTCATGCTGACATTTCGAAGATTTCCCCCCCTGCTCTAGTCTACTTATCCACATGATGCGCTCGAGTAAGAGCGCTGCGTTTGTTTGCCATTGCAGCTTTCAACTGTCAATCAGCAGCGCCGCCAACGACCCTCCCTCAGTATGTCCCCTCCCACTTCTCTGTTTTCCCCTGCGCGCTTGTGTGGTTGACGTCAATACGTTGCAGTGATGGGAAGTCGAGCGAGCGCTGGTGAGTTTCGGGCTAGACCAATAAAATCACAGAATTCTGCAGCGTCGGTTTAACAGGGAAGAAGGAAACCGTTTTAAGAAATGTGTTTGTAGCTTGAATAATTAACATCTCTACGGTCATACCGACGAGTCCGTTTACTCCTCTAGGATTTAAATCCTGCGGGTTTTGTTCTGTTTTGTACGGAGCACTTACTGTAAGTAGCACGTTGTCCAGTGTTGTTAGTGTGTTTGATAGTGCCGTTTGCTTTTCTAACTACAACTAACGTTAACTGGTCATCTGATTCCTAAGTCCTGACGGATACTATAGGGAGGGGATTGCACTGGGGATTAGTGCTAATAACATCATAGTATGATGGGATTGTGTGTTGTTTATAGAGTAACGTTAGCATGTGAATTCTGACATGTGTATATGGATGTTTCCTGTATGCCACAGAGAGAGCACACACTAAAGTTACAGTCCCTGATAAGATTGGTACGCAAACTTAGTCGTGATGTAGTAGCAGATAGAGTCGTGCCTCCGTCGATGTCTTTGTTTCGTTAAAAAGAATTTGCAGAGCAGCCATTAGGTTTGTGCGAGTTCTTGCTGCGCGCACCGATCGGCTTGTGACATCCAAGTACCGCGAGAGCAATTCGGGAGCATACGGAGCAGTCTGCTCTCGCGATCATTTGATGTCATGCGCTGACCGGTCTGCGTAGCTGGACATAAAGTTGAACACAACTTTTGTCAGTAATGTGTGCTTTTTAACCGAAATATAAGCATGAGTCAGCATAGATTAGAAATGTTATTAGTGCAAATGTTAAAGGGTAGTTGACAAATAATGTGGCCACCATTTATTTTGATTAAATATGATTACTGTAATCACTTTTTTGCAGCACATATATTTGTAATGTGGTAACAAGTGCATAATAATAATAATAATAATAATGATAATAACTGTAATGACTATTTGAACTGTCATGTCAGCTACCCTAAAGCAGGAATGATTTTGTATGCTATTTGTCTTTTGGTCACATTTAATGTAGACCGATGTTTGCTGTGTTTGCTTTGCTATTCTGTGTTGTTTTTTGTTATTTATTATATTGTGTCGGCTTAAAGGGATAGTTCACTCAAAAATGAAAATTCTGTCATGAATTTACTAACCCCTAAATTGTTCCAAATCTGTATAAATGTCTTTGTTTGGTTGAACGCAAAGAAAGATGTTTGAATAAAACATTCGCAACTGTGATTTCTGGGGCATCATTGAATACCCTTAAAAAAAATGTATGTGAACTATCCCTTTAACATTTACGCTAATACTTTTGTCCCCTCTACTGTGTGTGAATGGATCAACCTTACTGGAAATTCTCGTAGTAGAACAAGTGTAGCATGTCAGTGTATGTGCTAAAGTTTCCAGAGCTTGTTTTGTTGCATTTAGCTTCTTTCGTAATGGTTATTTAATCTGTCCGTCTGTCTTTTCCTGACCTTCGCAGACAAAATGAGCGTTCTTCCTCTCTCCCGCTCAGAAGTGTTTGGGCAGCTGAGGAGAGAACTGCACGATGATGTGGAGTTTCATCAGTCTGACGTGCACATCTTCATCATCATGGGCGCTTCGGTGAGTTTGTGTTCTAATTTCGCTTGGATGGACCAAAATGAATGAAAGTTTCTATTTAGTTTCTTGTTGATAGGCTGAAGTTCCCACTTGTATTGTTTAAAGTTACATTATTATATAAATGTACAGCTTTTTCTGCCAGTGCAATAAAAGGAAGAGTCTCTGATGTGGGTCAAATGATCAAATGGCCTTGAAATGGTTTGTAGGAGGAAGTACAGCTGAAATTATGCAACCAGTGAAAACCCCCCATATTAAAATCTTAAATTTGTCATCCAGACAGTAAAGGTTTGTTGAGTAGTTCTAGTTTAGATTATTGTCCACGAGCGGCCTTGAAAGGCTACATGTGACCACAACTTATCTTTGACTGGCCGGTCTGGTCTACCTTCATTATGATTTGGCATATGAATAAGGAAGAATATTACAATGACTGTTGGTTAAGTTAAAAAAGGTCACTCTTCTCCATATTGAGTTTTTCTGGAGTTATGAAATAAAAACCGTCTTCCTTCTTTTGGCTTGCTTTTCCTTGTTCCGCCTTTTCTTTCATCACACCCTTTTTATTAGTCTGATTCAACACAGGCGCTCTGTGAGTAGTGCTTTGTTAAGTAGGACAGGCGGTAGTGAGCTGGATTATGCCATATCACTCACCCTCAGCACTTTTCATTCAGTAGGTTGAGGTGGAGGGATGTTGAAAGGGTTGGTGTGTCTATGTTTGTGTGTGGGTATTGGCAAGATGGCAAGGCTGGTGAAAAAAGGCATGATCTGGTCCGGGTCGCTGGTCAACGGTGTTGAAACAAGCCTATGGCCTGATCTTAAACAATGAGTCCATACAGTCACCATGTCAAAATGCAGCTGATTGCAACATCACCTCATGTCTGACCATTAAAGCGGTATAGTTCACCTGAAAATATATATATTTTTCATTTAATCATCCTTATGTTGTTTAAAATCTTTTACATTTTGAGAAATGTCTCGGTAGTTTTGTGTTCAGTCAATGGGGTCCAATGTTGTGACCAACATTTTTCACAAGATCTTCTTTTGTGGTCTGCAAAGGAAAGTCCTACAGGTTTGAAATGACATGGGGGTGGTTAAATGGTGAAAAAAATAATTTTGGTCTATCCTTTTTGCTTCTGTCTGGTAAAATAATGTGAAAAATGCAGAAGTAGTTTTCTCGAAAGAATGGGAAACAATTTGGTGAGTTTTGTAAAGTCTAACTGAAAACTACATTTCAGTGTTTTCCTTCTGTGGTGTCAAAAGACGTGGAAATAAACACTAAAATCAATCAATAAATACATCATAATAGTATTTTTTGTTCCTTGTGAGAAAAACGTCTACTCTATTTTGTGTGTTACAAGGTACAGTTTTGTTTTGAAATGATCTATTATTGTTCATTGTTAGCCAATGGATTGACAAAATGTTGAAATATGACAAATACAACCTTAATGTAAAGGGTCATGTGGGAAAAACCACACGGGGTTAAAATGAGATCTACATAATAAAGAGAAATCTGCCCTAAAATGAACATGTGTTGTGTAGGCTTTGAAAAACATTGGCAGATATACACACAGTATAGCAAAGGTGTATTCCTTTCCTACAGAATCGCTGTCAGAACAAAAACGGTACAGTACGGTTTATCTGGATTTGAGTGTTTTGTTTGTTTTACTGTGATTATGATGGATTGCCAATGCTGAAGGTCACTGAACACTGAGGTATGGAGATGGATTTTTGTCAAGTCACACTTACTAAGAACTTTCCTCCAAAGCAACAGCAATGTTTTAATGGATTACATGGCATAGTGCACAGAGGCTAATGGATTATATACAGCTACACAGCATATGTGCTGATAAGGAAGTTTCCCTGTTCGACATAGCACAGCTGAGACAAACAGAATGGTCTTGCAGTGCATTTCTCATGTCTTCGAATAGATGTGGAGCAGATGTACTGAGATCAGTGATCAGTCAGACGGCTGTGTCACGTGCTGCGGGTTGGGCTGGATTTTATTTAAATTGTGTAATATAGGATTGAGCTACTGCTTTACATTAATAGTTTGAAGTCTCCTTTATTTATCAGCTGCCATTTCTACATGTTAAACTGAGAAACCGGCTGAACGGTGATGCCACAGCCCATGCTTTGTTTCAGGGCCCAAAAGCATGAGACCCCGACACATTTTTACCCCCCTGATGTTTAACTGTTTGCTTTACATGTGATTAATGTGCAATAAAGCCTTATAAAAGCTGTTACAATTGCCATGTGGGGTCTATTCCAAGCAGTGTTCTCATTTTGTGGGTTGGCACGTTTGGAGAGACTTTTGGCTACCAAGCAACGGTGGGCTTTTGCCTTGGCTAAGAGAACAGTTAGGTTTAATCATTAAAGTATTTTTGATAACTTATCCAGCAGTAATTTGGGAAACTTTTGCAAACCCTTTCCCCAAAATGAACGAAAAGTGAAAAAAAGTGAATGTTTTTTTTTTATAAACATATAAACAAAATATCATAAATATTCTCTTGTCATAGGGGGATCTGGCCAAAAAGAAAATTTACCCAACATTATGGTAAGTCCTTTTTTATGTCTGACCTGACTCTGAAATTCACTCTCTCTTCCGGTATTATATATATTTCTCTCTCTCTATTTTAGGTGGTTGTTCAGAGATGGTTTGCTCCCTGAACAGACCTATTTTGTTGGCTTTGCCCGTTCTGACCTGACCGTGGACTCCATTCGTGCAGCCTGTATGCCCTACATGAAGGTCACAACTTTCTCTGTGTGTTTATGTCTGTGTTCTACGCATGTGTGTTTGTGTTTTGAATCTTTCCTTTTCTTATTTTCAGGCTGTTGACTCCGAGGCTGAACGGCTCTCTGCGTTCTTCAGCCGGAACTCGTACATCAGCGGTAAATATGTAGATGGATCTTCTTTTGCCAACCTGCACACACACCTACTGTCCTTACCGGGAGGAGCCAAAGCTAACCGCCTCTTCTACCTGGCCTTGCCGCCCAACGTCTACCATGATGTCACGGAGAACATCAGACATAATTGCATGAGCACCAAGTGAGAACCAACCACATGCGTTTGTTTCATGCGTTTCATTCTTTGATGAAAGCTCTTTTTACGTGAGCCATAGCATCACTAGGGTTGGGTATCGAGAACAGGTTCAAAATTTCAGAGAACCGGGGATTCGAAAGGACGCCCGCATTTCCGTTCTGTTTATCTATTCCTGACTTTAACAATCACTCGCGAACGGCAGAGAGCATTTTACCGTGTGTCTGTCTGCCAGGACCTGCGACAAGGACTTTATCTCATTATGCACATGCGCAGTTCATTACCATCGGCACCAGCAAACATTCCAAAGTTTGGTTAAACTTTGTGAAAAAAGATGATAGCATTGCCACAATTCAATGTGTGGTAAAGATATTTCATGAAAGGGAGGAAGTACCTCTTATATGATGAAGCGCGTCATTAATCTGAAGAAATGCAACGTGTTTAATCTCTCAGCCTCGAGTCCTTCTACTACAACGCACCAGATAATTTACAGCTATTAGCAGCGTCTCACACTTGGGTACAAAATACAGATAGCGATGAAAAAACAAGCAGTTTTGTTTAAGTTACTTATTTTTTTTAAATAGTGATCCCAACTAAATACATCCAGGAAGCTACAGGACAACATGTTCTAGTTTACTTAAATTATATTAATTTGAATTATTAATTCAATCACTTTTTAAACATGCATTAATTTAGTATTTTATTCATAAATAATTGTTTAGATAATGGATGATCAAGCAACTGCATATTATATATTTTTGTGTTATACTTAAATAGTTTGGGTTTGTAATTGATTCTGATTATTCCTTAATGGAAGTGTTGTTTATTTCATTATTTGACGACTTGTCACAGTTACAGCCTACTGGTTATAGCCTAAATGTTGCATGAATAAAAGGTAAAAACTTTTTTCTTTAAGTATTTGCAATATTTTTCTCTCCCCAAAAAATATTGGAATCGGAACAGAGAATCGATAAGAACCAGATTCGATAAGTAGAATCGGAATCGCTAAAATTAAAACGATGCATCACCCTAGCAACCCTCTCAGAAAACGATAAAAAACACCCTAGCAACCCCTCAAAAAACTATTACAACCGCCTAGCAACCACCCAGAATGTCCTTTCTGACAATGCTTTACCAAATACTAAAAGAAATCTGTAGATTTAGGTTTGCCCTCACCAAGGCCTTTATATAAAGCAGCATGTTTCTTGTTTTTGGTTGACAGGGGCTGGAACAGGATAATCGTGGAGAAGCCATTTGGCCGTGACCTGCAAAGCTCAGAGGAGTTATCCAAACATCTTTCCACTCTTTTCACAGAGGATCAGATTTACCGTATAGATCACTACCTAGGCAAAGAGATGGTCCAGAACCTTATGGTTCTTCGGTATGATTCTCTTCATCTCTCTCACTGTTCTGCCTCATTTAGTCTCTCTGCCTCCTGCTTTTCAATGGCTGTCAGGCACAGTTGGTATTTCTGAATAATTAGGTTTCAGTTAAATAAGGAACTTCTGGATGTGTGTCGATAATTGACATGATTTGCTTTCTTTACTTTCTCAAAACGCCAAAGGTTTGGAAACCGTTTATTTGGTCCCATTTGGAACCGGGACAGTGTGGCCTGCGTGGTTCTGACCTTCAAAGAGCCGTTTGGAACCCAGGGTCGCGGAGGATATTTTGATGATTTTGGAATTATTCGGTTAGTTCAGTTAATGCTTTGTACATAATATCTTAAGATTTCTTGCTTTGATTGTTTCTAAGTACAACTTGTTTGCTTCTTTCTCATGTCATGCTGGAATAAATCAATACAAAGTTTACTTAAATTGTTAATGTTATTTGTGTTAGGCAAAAACATTATTAGAATAATTATGAATTTGATCTTAGACTTTTGGAACACATTCCCTGCCTTCAACACTAAAACTATGGATGAACATTCAAGAAAAGTGCTAAATTACACCGTGTAAAATTTATGTTTCGCCCAACCTTTTTATAGTTAATTATGTGGTGCTAATTATTGTGGTAATATTTAGTTTTTATGTAGCATGAATGTTTTAGTGTATATTAAGCTGAAGTAAAGTTTGAGCTTATATCATTAGTTGCAATATATTGGTATATTTTCATATATTTAAAAATTATTTTCCAGTTGTCACTGTCAAAAAATTCTAGACATTTCTGTAGCACAGGGAAAACATGATGAAGCCATGATGGGTCATTACGCCTGGAACTTGGTTCGTGAGGACAGTATTAGTCATAAAAGACAAAAACGATCAAATGTACACTTCTGAAGATTTGGGCGACTCATTTTTAGTAACTGTAATGTTAAACCGTTGTTTTGATCTCAGAAAGGACAAGGTACTGGCATAACTCTGAGTACGAGTAATAATACTGAGATTTTTCACCGTCGATGATAAAAAAAAAATTAAGTGTTTTTTTTATTTTTATATTCAGCATGTTAAATTTGATAAAGTAACCGTAAAAATGAAAGCGAAATACAACATTAAAACTAAAATTGCAACATGCATTACGAAAATGTATTTAAGTTAAAATATATTAAAATGTATTTAATAACTGAATAAAATATAACAAACATACATGTTTTACATTACTCTCTCTGTCTAAAATGTTTTAAGGCATTAAAATCATTCAGTAATTGCAAATTTGTGATATTTCAATTTATCTTGCAGCCCTTACCAAAATGCCTAGATGGTTTTCCCTGCTAATCTGATTTTAATATTCTAATGTGATTTGTCAATGAAAGGATCTCTCTTCTGTCTCCAGTGATGTGATGCAGAACCACCTGCTGCAGATGCTCTCTCTGGTTGCCATGGAGAAGCCGGCCTCCACAAGCTCTGATGATGTGCGGGATGAGAAGGTAATGGGCCAGTCGGCCAATGAACTGTGATCTGTCATCCCTTGCAGCACTCGTCTGGCTCTTATCTACATGATTCTAAATTTAGAGGCTCGTGCATAGCAAATATACAGTATCTCCACTGCCACCTTCATCCAGTTATTCATTAACATTAAAGAAATATAATAAGGTCAAAAGGTCAGTTAATTATCCAAAAGAAAAGAGGACATAGGAATAAAATAAGGGTTTGGCTTCAGCATTATTTTTGTAATTAATGGAAAATGTTGTGATAATACTATAATTCAGTTTTGATTATTGTGGGTAAATACTATATAGTTTCCAAGTGTCTTCTGCAAGATGTTCTATAATATATAGATACTGTGTATGCATGTTTTGTAATATAGAGTGATCAGTCACATTTATTTTACTTCTCAGCTCATTGGCCTAAAACAGCAGAGATGAATGGGAATAATAATGGATGTGGCTTTATATGTAATGGTCTTTGTCTCCCCCTTCAGGTAAAAGTCCTGAAGTGCATCGAGTCAGTTTCTCTGTCAGATGTCGTGTTAGGTCAGTACGTTGGAGATCCTGAAGGAGAGGGAGATGCTAAACTGGGTTATTTGGATGACTCAACTGTTCCTAAAGGCTCCACCCAGGCCACGTTTGCCACTGCGGTGCTTTATGTGAAGAATGAACGGTGGGATGGTAAGCGTTTTGATTCACATCTGCATTTGCTATGAATCTACATTTATACATAAAAATGGACTGTACATTATACGTGGGTTAAATGATGTCATAATTGTCTTATTGTATGGACAATTGCTGTGTTAAATCTGACATAAACTAAAGTGTTTTGGCTGAACTAAACTAAGAGCTGGTAAAAAGATTTGCACCCTTCAGTATTACCTTTTAAATGTTTACTGGAGCAAGACCGTTGTGTAGATATTTAAAAACAGAGATCAGAATTTTAACAATAACATTTTGTTGTCGATGGTGACTGGTTTGAGCATCAGTACAGCACATGTCTGTTTATTTAAGACAAAGCCATTTTGACTCTCTCTCTATCTGTCTTTTCAGGTGTTCCCTTCATCCTCCGCTGTGGGAAGGCTCTTAATGAGAGAAAAGCAGAGGTGCGGTTGCAGTTCACCGATGTTCCTGGAGACATTTTTACCGGACAGTGCAGGAGGAATGAGTTGGTGGTACGCGTGCAGCCCAATGAGGCCATATACGCCAAGATGATGAGCAAAAAACCTGGAGTTTATTTCAGCCCTGAAGAGACAGAGCTGGACCTGACCTACCACAGCAGATACAAGGTACCACAGTCCTGTTAGATTCACTAGTGGGAGTTTTTTTTTAACCTTATTTATTTATACGTGTCTGAATATGATGATTAAAAACAAGACATATTAATATAATTATGACCGTCTACTTCTGTAATGTATCAACTTCTGCCACATGTATTTTTGGTCTGTTTCTCAGGACGTTAAGCTGCCTGATGCTTACGAGCGCCTGATTTTGGATGTGTTCTGCGGAAGTCAGATGCATTTTGTACGGAGGTCAGTCAGTCTACTACCTTGACACAGGTGTCATGTTATGCATGAACTAAGATGAAGGCATTGTGATCATTAACTTGATTTTTTTCTAGCGATGAGTTGGGGGAAGCATGGAGAATCTTCACTCCACTTCTTCATCAGATAGAAAAGGAGAAGACGCCACCTATCCCATATAAATATGGAAGGTAATACAAATATTTGTAGGAAATAAGTTTGAACACGTGTAACACAATTTACATGCATTGTGAATTTGTTTTTATAGCCGTGGTCCTCTGGAGGCAGATGAGCTGGTGCAGAAGGTGGGCTTCCGCTACGAGGGGACATACAAATGGGTGAACCCACATAAACTGTGAAAGAAAAGGAAACCAAAATGAAAAGGAAAAAGAAACTGGTTGAGTGCCTCAAGTAAGGAGAAATAAAAAGGCACTTTAAAATAAATGTAAAGATGTGCACTGAATTTAAAATGGGCCAGGGAAGTTTATGAAATTCTGGTTAATCATTACTAGTTAAACATCAGCTTTTATATAACAGTTGTGTCATAACCAACTTATGAAAGCATTCCACATAGTATATACCTCTGTTGTTCATTCTAATGAAATATACACAGAAACGGGTTACAATTTTTGGTTAAGCAACATTCTTATATTGAGGCAGATTAAATATTGCAGTCTCATTCCTTCTGTTTACTTTATTCTTTAAACAAAATAATTGTGTCCTACATTCAACTTTCCACTAGCAAGTCTTAAATTCTGCTCTTGTTTTTTCTTTTGCATTTTAAAGTGTTAAGAGGTGTGGTTAGATGGGTTTGTAATCAACATGCAAGTTTGTAATGAATATATATCATTGCCACACACCACCAATATCATTTTCAACATACAGTATGTTGGGTGAGAAAGGATGAGAATGGTGTTCTTTGTTATAGGGTAACATGTATGAAGTGTTTTATCCATAAAATCTTACCATGTCTTAACATGACCATTATATTTATTCTTATATGATCTGATGTTATAGATCACATATGAATCACATACATGTGAATGAGCGTTGATCTCTTAAAATGATTCATGCCCTACTAAGACATGAGTTCTTTCTGCACTGTGTCTGGTTTCAACTTTAGTTAGACATTGCATTTTTAAATTTTTTTGGGTACATGTGTTCTGAGTTTCTGAAAGCCCTGAAGGGAGCCAAGACAGATTTTTAGGATAACTGCTTATTTGTATGCTTGAACATCTATGAGCTATGTAACTTTTCTAAACAAAGTTACGCCCAGTGTTTTCTATTTTATTGTAAAGGTAATTTTACAATAAAACAGCTGTGATGCCTCAAATGTGTTGATTCGTTTTTCTTTTTTAATACTGTGATTTGACAGTAGCCCATTCCAGAAAATAAGGTACAGTTTTGGTGTCCTATAAATCCTAAACAATAAAGCATTAGAAAAACAAATAACACGTATTTGCTAATTTATGATAAATGAATGTAGCATAGGCCTACTGTAATATATAAATTAAACACTGTATGCAAGAGTTCATATGCCTGAAATTTTGGTAACAAATTTAACATAAATAAAAAAAATCTATTAAATATAAAAAAGTAATCCGTATTATAAAAGTTGTGCACCTTATTTTATTGTCAATTTGTTGCAGAAAAAAACACTTTAAAAAAAGGACCCAATTTTGTGTTATATGCAGATTATCCTGTCGTCTTCACTTTGTATGGGTTTATACATTAGAACAATAATTTCCAGATAAATGGGACAATATTACACACTTATATTCAAGTGGCACCTTTTCTATTATTTTAAATTATATTCGCACTATTTTCAGGGGCTTTTGTATTTTCTACCGGAAACGCTCTCTTAACATCCGTTTTCCGGTCCTTGGCAACATGGTTGTAGAGGTGTAGCTATTTTCCTTTGCCCTGTTATTTGCTGCTTCTTGGGGCGTTTTGTGTCGATTTGACAACTAATATTAGTGTATTTTATATATTTATCAACTAGTCCAGAAAACACGATGAATATACGCAACGCTCGGGTGAGTAAAGCGCATACAGCAGACATTACGTTGACGTTAGCCATCACACAAAAGTCCAGCATCTGATACTAGTAACGTGACGTTAGTAAGCGTGTTACTGACAGTTGTAAAAGCATCATGGGCACATTAAGATGCTTTAACACGCATCACAGGCGCTTTATCGCGCATCCGTTGCGGCCGTAATGTGATCTAACAGTTACATATAAAGTCTCCCAGATTTGATGTAGCCAGACAGCGAGTTGAGTGATATTTAGTCATGCTCTTCTATATGATATTAAAGCTTCTGTTGTGATTGGCTGTCACATGTGAAATGACTTGCTGTACACATGGCAAGCTGACCACAATGTTTTCATTTGTGTTATTATATCAGCCAGAAGATCTGATGAACATGCAGCACTGCAACCTGCTGTGTCTTCCAGAGAACTATCAGATGAAATACTACTTTTACCACGGCCTCTCCTGGCCACAGGTCAGTGACTGACCACGTGTACAAAACACTGATCTCAGCACAGCGGATTGTGTTAACGAATGCTTGCGTTTGTTTTTCAGCTCTCCTACATAGCAGAAGACGAAAATGGAAAAATTGTGGGATATGTTTTGGCTAAAATGTAAGTATATTGTTTGTTAAAGTGAAACGTATTGGGTTTGTTTGAAACAATAATTATATATTTATAATAATTGTGTGTTGTACATTTTATAGGGAGGAAGATCCAGACGATGTGCCCCATGGACACATTACATCACTGGTTAGTGTTTCAATTAGTCATAATTTTGAGACGTTTATTATGATTCCATATGTATTGTATAATAATGCTCTGAGGTTTTGTGTTTATTCAGGCAGTCAAACGCTCTCACAGGCGTCTTGGACTGGCTCAAAAACTTATGGATCAGGCCAGCAGAGCCATGATTGAGAACTTCAATGCCAAATATGTCTCTTTACATGTAAGGAAAAGGTAAGATGTGTGAGTCGATCATTTATCACGTGTGGTCTTAAAGATTTGCTGGAATATCTTCTTCACCATGTTGCTGTTTGTATTTCAGTAACCGGGCCGCTCTTCACTTGTACTCCAACACGCTTAAATTTCAGTGAGTATTGTTTTTTACACTATACAGTAAATTACCCTATTATTAATGTTTCTGGAGAAAACGTCTTAGTTCCAGCTTCGCTGTCACGCCATTTATTATACAGTCTAAGCGATTAAATTGTAAGACACATTATGTGTATAGAATGTTTGTCTCCATGTATTGATGGCAAATTGTTTCTGTCAATACTGTTTTGTAGGATCAGTGAAGTTGAACCCAAATACTACGCAGATGGAGAAGACGCTTATGCCATGAAGAGAAATCTCACACAGATGGCAGATGAGGTGTGACATCACAATTATGTAAATCATCTTGTGATGTTTTGTTTTACTTCACTATATTCGAATCTCAATGGTTTCTTGTTGTGGAATATCATGTCAACTGTAAAAATGAACAACTGTGATGTGCAGTTGCAGAAGCCGGGTGTACGTCTGTGGGGTTCAGAAGCTCCTCTGTCTCTGGACACATCTGTGTCTGGTCTGGTGGAGAAGCTGTCTGTACAGGATGGTGAGAAGGAGGGAGATGGAGACAGCGGTGGAGAGAGTAAAGAGATGAGTGAGGTCAGCGAGGCCACGGAGAGCACAGACGTCAAAGACTCCTCCTCAGACTCTTAACTCACCTCTCGCTCGTCTTTTAGGTTTCAAATTTCTGTTTATATGCACCTCAAATGGCTTTATTTTCAAAATGCAGGAAAGTGATTTTGTGAAAGCGGTTCAATGCTACAAAATATTTGCGAAGAAATTTGTCAATAAAGTTGTAGTTAATATTATCTGTTGTGTCATTCTTTTGGAAATTATTATTTTGGTTGTCACCACTTTAAAGATTTCAATTATTGGTAAATTGTTGCAACTTTTGTCTATAAATTTAGCATATAGTAATCTTTAAAAAACCTTTATCTACAGGTCGAATTAACTTAAATACTTATATTTCCTGTAGCTCAGTGGTAAGAGCATTGCGTTAAGGTTGTGGGTTCGATCCCAGGGGATTGCAAATACGTATGTATAAATGTATAGGATAACACAATGTAAGAGGCTTTGGATAAAAGCGTCTGACAAATGCGTAAATGTAAATGCAATTTTCTAATACTTAACTATTACTTAACTACCTTAATGTAACTAAATATGTAAAATTAAGAATTTTTATTATTTATTCAAATGTATGTTTTATATAAACTGAAATGCAGTTATACAGAGAGAGAGGTAGACTAAAATAAAACGCTTAAATAACAATGAAAACAGATAATTCTGAACAACTTTAAATCTAGACACACACACTATATTACCTTAAGTCTATTTTATCCAGGGTGAAAGCAAACTTCCTTATCATTTTTATTTTCTCTTCAAGTTTTCATCTTTACAATTTTCTAGTAACGCAATAATTATTTATTTATGCATTTGGCAGACGCTTTTATCCAAAGCGACTTGCGTTGCATTGTACAGTCGTGGCCAAAAGTTTTGAGAATTACATAAATATTCGTTTTCAAAAAGTTTGCTGCTAAACTGCTTTTAGTTCTTTGTTTCAGTTGTTTCTGTTATGAACTAAAAGATAATTACAAGCACTTCATGCGTTTCAAAGGCTTTTATCGACAATTACATGACATTTATGCAAAGAGTCAGTATTTGCAGTGTTGGCCCTTCTTTTTCAGGACCTCTGCAATTCGACTGGACATGCTCTCAATCAACTTCTGGGCCAAATCCTGACTGATAGCAACCCATTCTTTCATAATAACTTCTTGGAGTTTTTTTTTTTTTTCCACCCGCCTCTTGAGGATTGACCACAAGTTCTCAATGGGATTAAGATCTGGGGAGTTTCCAGGCCATGGACCCAAAATTTCAACATTCTGGTCCCCGAGCCACTTAGTTATCACTTTTGCCTTATGGCACGGTGCTCCATCGTGCTGGAAAATGCATTGTTCTTCACCAAACTGTTGTTGGATTGTTGGAAGAAGTTGCTGTTGGAGGGTGTTTTGGTACCATTCTTTATTCATGGCTGTGTTTTTGGGCAGAATTGTGAGTGAGCCCACTCCCTTGGATGAGAAACCCCCACACATGAATGGTGTTATGATGCTTTACTGTTGGCATGACACAGGACTGATGGTAGCGCTCACCTTTTCTTCTCCGGACAAGCCTTTTTCCAGATGCCCCAAACAATCGGAAAGGGGCTTCATCGGAGAATATGACTTTGCCCCAGTCCTCAGCAGTCTATTCACTATACTTTCTGCAGAAGATCAATCTGTCCCTGATGTTTTTTTTGGAGAGAAGTGGCTTCTTTGCTGCCCTTCTTGACACCAGGCCATCTTCCAAAAGTCTTCGCCTCACTGTGCGAGCAGATGCGCTCACACCTGCCTGCTGCCATTCCTGAGCAAGCTCTGCACTGGTGGCACTCCGATCCCGCAGCTGAATCCTCTTTAGGAGACGATCCTGGCGCTTGCTGGACTTTCTTGGACGCCCTGAAGCCTTCTTTACAAGAATTTAACCTCTTTCCTTGAAGTTCTTGATGAACCTATAAATTGTTGATTTAGGTGCAATCTTAGTAGCCACAATATCCTTGCCTGTGAAGCCATTTTTATGCAACGCAATGATGGCTGCACGCGTTTCTTTGCAGGTCACCATGGTTAACAATGGAAGAACAATGATTTCAAGCATCACCCTCCTTTTAACATGTCAGCCTGACATAATGATCTCCAGCCTTGTGCTTGTCAACATTCTCACCTGAGTTAACAAGATGATTACTGAAATGATCTCAGCAGGTCCTTTAATGACAGCAATGAAATGCAGTGGAAAGGTTTTTTTGGGATTAAGTTAATTTTCATGGCAAAGAAGGACTATGCAATTCATCTGATCACTCTTCATAACATTCTGGAGTATATGAAAATTGCTATTATAAAAACTTAAGCAGCAACTTTTCCAATTTCCAATATTTATGTAATTCTCAAAACTTTTGGCCACGACTGTATTATACATTTGTTCCTGACTATGTGCAATCCCCTGGGATCAAACCCATGATCTTGGCATTGCTAGTGGAAACATTGCACAGGAAAGCCACAATTTAATTACCCAAATGTACAACTCTACACTTCACAAGAAATTACATTCCATGAGAATGTGATACCAGAAGTAGTAAAAGGAAAACCCAAGGATTTATGCATTATTTATCTGTATTCATGCATGTTGACACACAACAATTGTGGTATAATGTGCATAAATATAATATAATAACTAGTATTAGGAAAATTAATACAAATGTTATTTCAATGCATAAAAGGTTATTTCAATATACAGTTTCTACCGCTTGGAAGTAAAATGATACTTGGGATTATAACAACGACTGCATTGTTCTTCCAGAAGAAAATCATATTCGTTTAGGATCCCTTGAGGATGAGTAAAACATGGGGAAATTTTGATTCAGGGGTGAAATATCCCTTTAACCCGGTCATTCATCCTACCCTATCCGACATCTCAGCTCATACCCCTTTAACATTTTTCGACTGAACTCTTTCCTCAGTCCGCTCTTTCTGGCTGAAAACTGAAAAATGGCCACGGGATCTTGGTATAGCAAACATTTTCAAAATGTTTTCAGCTCTTCTGGCATATCACCTGAATACTATATAAATCCCTTTCGGATTGGAGCAGCCAGTTATCCGAAGCATGCCGTTTGTATGCAATCCTTTGGGGGTCTTCGAGCGATCTCTCCCCCACTCTGAGTCTCCCTGGTCAAGACTTCCCGAACAGCCGGACGAGAAAGCCTGCACATCTTCTCTCTCCTTTCTTCTTGATATGTTTATCACTCTTATAAAGTGTCTTAAAATTTTTAATTGCCCTGAACAGCTGGATTTTTGCTAGTGAATAGGCTGAAATGATAAAAACAAAGCAAAAAAAAAAAAGGACAACAGAAATAAGAAAAGAGCTGATTCAAGTCTGACACTGGAAACAAAACAACAATGCTGCCCAAGAAAGTGCAGAGCAACCCCTGTTAGTTTGCGATACAGGCCTTCACCATATGCCTCAAAGTATAAGGAAGGGTGTACACTGACAATTCATTCCCTCCTGCCTCATAAGTCAACAAAGAACATGAACATACCCGCAAAAGGAAGAGTTAAAGAAACATCACAATCTTACAGCAGATCTGCAAGATATAAAGAAATGCTTAAAATAACCATAATCAAATCCCCTCCATTGCTCTACAACACACAATGAAAGGGCTGCAGGTTAGGCCTCTTTGAAGAATGATTAATTCTTCTGCAAAATGTGTCTGCGGCTGGGTGGCACTCGCATGGGAAGGTCTGGGCATCAATGCACAGGTCACGCTGTCCAGCTTTGAAGAAGAACATGTACCCGGCCTCATCGTGTATGCCCTCCATCATGGCCCTCCCTTCAGCAGCTGTGATTAGTTTCCATGGTAATCGCACACAATCTCGCCTTTGAGAAACGGATGGGTTACAACCACTCCTAGAATTAAGGAAACAATGCATTGTCAATTACTTAATAAACAAAAAATGTATACAAAGATTTCAAGATTTAATCATGGCTCTTGGTACAGTTAAAGAGTTTTCTTACCTTGACCTTGCTCAGCACCAAAGTCCTTGATGGCGAGGCCTGGCCAGCCCTGCTCAGAGACACATTTTATTGTAAACATGTCTGTTTCAATGGTGACCTTGGGAACTGGATTCCACAACATTTCGATCTCTTGAGGTTTCGGATAGCTGGCCTTCCACCCTTCCTTGGCAATAAGCCTTGCCACTGTTGCGGCTGTTGGCTTGCGGAATGTAAAGTGTGCTGAAAGAAGAATTTAATAATTTTAGACAAGAAAGATGCTTGCCACAGTCAACTAAGGACATGATTTATATTAATTGTCAGTGATGTGTTGATGGATTGAGACTTACACAGCAGATATTCAACTCGCTTTGCATACTGGGAGTACTTTTTGTAAAAGGTGGGGTCGTCAGGAAACCCAGCATCGAACCTCTGCTTTTTGCAAGGTGTTCTGCAGAGGTTTCATTGCCCGTAGAACAGCTTTAGAAGAGAAAAATAAGGTTTAAAATAAAATTAAACTGAAAACAGCCCACCTTTTGTTTGTGTTTTGTTACTTGAGACCTATCTAGCCAAGGAGTCCAGCAGCACGGCTGTGTCCACAATTATGTGAGGCTAAAATGTTCTAGTCCAGAGGCAAGGTAAATTCGGATGTCCTTTTGCTGGTCCACTGTGAGTTTTTTTGCAGCGGTGTCAACAGCCCTCCGCACATCCTGACTCTTTGAGGTGGGGAGTTTGTACCTGCAGTAAGAAAATGTCACATGACATTTTATTTGTGATATGACCATGACTGACAGGATGTCATGAAGCGCACACAGAACTATGTTGATATAGAACATACATTTCATGGAAGCGATTCATGTCTTGTGAGACACTGTGAACAGCCTCACCAGATGACCAAAGAAAAAAACCTCTGGAGAACTTCCCAGGCAGAATGCTTTCAGGCCTGATCTGCCTGTAGTACCGCTAAAACCACTATGGAAAAAGAGAGTTATTAAATGCACAACACTTGTGATAGGCAATCTACTCTTGATGTCAAACTGAAACCTACAGCTTCCTCATCTTGTGTCAAGGCAATCTGCATGTTGGAAGTGTTATCAGTCAGCATGGCAATCACAACCCGGCCTCCGTGCTTGATTCTCTTCACCCACTCTGCATCCTTGGAAACACCGAAAAGGTTTCATTTTATAATGCTTATGAAATTATGGGAGGAAGCAACAAATTAATAAAAAAATGACTAATTTAAACAATGGACTTGCTCGTCTAGTTACTGTGTATGGTCTTCCGCAGAGTGTTCAGCAGTTGCCAGTAGTTCTCGCAGCTGCTCTGAAGCTGTGGGTCTGTTCTTTGAAGGTCTGTCCTTGTCAGCAGGTATTCCAAGACAGGAAGCCCAGAGTCGGTTCATCCCCATTGGGCAGCATGCAGCGCACAAAGAGATGCATGTTGTCAAACTTTGAAGAAGAACGTGAGAAAGAAGTGTCAACATAAAAAGGGTGAAAGAAATATGCTGAAATGGGTTTAATGAGAAATGAGATCTTACCTCCTGTTGCCAGTTTGGAAGCCTCCGTGCCTCAGTCAGGTACTTTTTAAAGTCCACCAGGAGCTTGGCCTGTGCAGGAAACTTCTGATGAAGACCTGCCTCTTTCATCTTCACCCACGCAGAGGAGGATGAGGTTCTGCTGTTTTCTTGATCAGACGATGAAGCCTCTTGTGCTGCAGATGAGTCAGCGTTGGTGCTGTCAGTAGCAGACGTTTCAGAGTCATGTTCAGGGTCAAGGGTCATGTCTCCAGCCATCATGGTCGCCAAGCCAGAGTCTCCAGCCGTCGTGGCCGCCAAGCCAGAGTCTCCAGCCGTCATTGCCGCCAAGCCAGAGTCTCCAGCCATCATGGACGCCAAGTCATAGTCTCCCTGGCCGTCATTTTGTAGTTACTTGCAACTATCGTCACATTATATGCTACTACATGCGCGATTGTGTTTGAACTTCACAATACCACTTTTCGCATGCGCATGCGCCAAATTCAAACACGAATGGAGGAGAGAAATGTTTGCGGCTAAACAGTCATCTGCGTTACGATGTTTTTCAAGTGGAGGGATAACAAATGTGCCAGCACCTTCACATGAAGTTCAAACAAAGATGATTTTATAGACGGGCTCGAAGACAGACCCGTGAAGCACTGGATAAAACGCTCTATGACATGTGCATGTAATTTGCTCTTTATCATATGCTAATATTAGAAGGTAAGTGACATAGTAGCTTTTGTGCAAAACAATTATATATTTGAATGTTCCTATTTAGATCAGCTATTGTTTTGAATATTCCCTGTCAGTGTTTTTATGATTGCAGCTGCATTGATGTTTTCGTAATACTTTAGTTAATATGTTTGGGTAAATTAATCTGCATAGAGATACTATAAACTCATTTTCACATGATAGGCAATGCAAATAAGTTACATTTGAAAATGAATTGAAGCTGTCTGAAAAAAAAGTAATGGAGGAGATGTATAATGTTTGTCCCTGAGATATAACATAAGTCTGGTCTAGACTAGAACTATCAAGCAGCACAAAATGGAATGACTCAAATACAAGCACCTTAAACGAATACAATACAGTACTTGATTGTATAGCACCAAGTAGATGCCTGACACATGTCAGTGATATGCCTATGGTGGGTGCATAAGCGCATAAATTACATGAGCATATTGCAAAAAGGTACAGACTACATCATGTACACAAAAGGATCTGAATGTAGGGTTTTGAAAATATGTTTAAGATTTGGTAGTCAATTTTGTTTATATCTTGGCTAATAATTGTGCTATTCCTGTTTGTGTCCCACAGTTACTCCATGAAAAGGTTGAAACAAGTCCAGAAATCCTCAGAAAATAGAAATGGAGACTGGACCTGCAGATTGTGGATGAAGGTGATGTGAATGATGAAGCATCTATACCCTGAAAAGCATACGTAATTTATTGAAACCAAAACTAGAATCTGCAATATATATGTGAACAAGATTTCAGATTCGCTTAATAGGACTAGTTGTTGTAATCCCACTATTTCAGCACTGTTGAATTCACCAATAGGACATTTCCCATGCCTTATGCATGACAGGGGGGAGCAGTCAAGAATATGAATAGAGGAAATGAGGTCTGTGGTTTCACTGGGTTTGTCGTGTAGGCATCCTCTGTGTTTGGGGGATAAATTATTATAGAAATACATTTAATACTTATCTTTCCTTGCCATTATCAGAGAGACATCTCATGTGTTGTGTGTCCCACTTTCATCACATCCATTATCCTGGGTGAAAGTTGCCTTTTGGTGATGAGCTGCCCTTTGTATGGTTCCCATCAATGTGACACATCTTCTGTTGTGCACATCCGACTCATTGGGTGTTTCGGCCCTTTATCACAAGGCACCCTCAGCCAAGGGAGGCCCACCGCAGGTTGATCAGACCTGGGTTTGTGTCGCATTGTTACTAGGTCATCTGGCACCCCATGCTGATTCCATCAGCCTAAACCACAACCATTGGCTTCTTCTTTCTGCACCACTGGCCAGTTCTTGATTATCCTCTGCTGGACTTGTCCTCTGAGAGTGACCTATTAGTCAGCTAGGGTGACCTCTGCATTTAACCCGTCCAGTGAGTTGTGAACACATACACCAGAAGCATTGCGCAGGTATCAAAGTCTCAAGTTGTTACCCGCCGGCCCTGAGAATCGAACAGGCAACCTTCTGGTTACGATTCTGACTCTCTTACCATAAGGCCACGACTACCCACACCGTAAATGCGCGCTCGGTGCCCCCGGTCCCGTATGGCATACCAATATATTACCAAAAATCAACGCAACCACGCCCCAACCCATTGACTAAGGCTGTTATAGCCCCACTGGCTCCGTTAATGCAAGCTCAGAGCCCCAGGTCCCGTAAGGCATAACATATACAACACAACACCATTTTACTACGTAGTCACATAACAGTCAATATGTTGTGTCCTTCCGTTTCAACCACAGCCAGTGATTACTTCTCAGCAACAGTGGCAAGTGATTTGACTACCGTCAGTTGGGCCTGTCCTCTGATTACCACTTTCTTAAGCAGTCTTGTAGTGGAATTGGAAACAAAGCCCCTGCAGCCCACTTCCACCGGGAACACACTCGCTGTCCATCCCCGATCTTCAGCCTCCGCTGAAAAGTTGGCATACCGAAGATTCTTTCTTTCAAATGCTTCTTTAATGGCCTCTTCCCGAGGTACAGTCAACTCAACTATGAGGACTGTCCTACTGGAGCTGGACCACAGAACCATGTCCGATCGCAGGTTGGTCGCTCCAAGGGGAAAGTAAGTCTGTGGTTTAAATCCTCTTGCATTTCCCAATCCCTGGCTATACTCAGCAGACCGGAATCTGGGGTTAAGGGCTTGGCCCGCGGTTTCCGCCCCTCCCGAATAAAGGGTTGCCTTTTTAGCGAGTTAGCCTTGGCCTTTTAGGGGATGGCATTTGCTGCCACTCTCTTGGTCTCTACTGCTGCAGCCAAGCACTTTAGTACTTGATTGTGGTGCCACATGTATCTCCTTTGTGTCAAGCTCTTCTTACAACCCACAAGAATATGTTTAAGGTTTCCTGGAAGTGCACATAGGTGGCAAGCTGGACCCTGTCCACACCAAACATGCAGATTTGTTGGTGAGGGCAGCACATCATATTTAGCTCTTATAATGAAACTTATCCATACTCCACAGCTCCCACCAAGTGATTTTGCGCTGTTCAATGCCTTCTCACCTTATCCAACGGCCAGGCTGGGCTTAAGAGACCGCTCTGGTGAATCTACTTGCTTCCTCTTGACACTGAACCTCCTCCACTACCAGGTGACGCTGTTCCTTTGGTGTCGCTTTTCGCCACGTGGGTGTGGTTGATGCCAAACCAAGTCCCCCTCTCTGCCATTTTAAACTGATGATGTCCTTATTTCTGAGGGCTGCCTTTGAATCTCCTACCCCTGTTGTCGGGTTCCACTTCCTTCCTGTCGCTATTGTTAGAGCAGCATCTCCTACACAGGGATCCCAGGATTCTTTGAGGGTCATCTCTAACCTTGTTTGAGTGCATTTATATTCCTCCACAAGGCTTGAAATGGGAAGAGACATAGCACCATCACTGTGTTGCTAAGGCATCTTGGTAGCCCAAGCCATTTCCTCACTTGTCTACTTACCAATCACTCCAGGTTATTGGCGTGAGACACCACACCGTGAGCTCATACATAGAAATCACGTATGGCAACAAGCCAAATTGGAGGCACCAGAGTTTCAGCTTCCCAGGAAGGGAAGGGAAGGTCTGCGGTGTACCACCGTCCAAGTCTTTTGATGGGCTTTTCTGGACTGTTGGTATAGGCTCACCCTTTATACACAACCTGTCATTGGTAAGCTGGCCCTTGACAAACACTGGAGGATTTGCTGGGTTTGACCTCCATTTGTGCCAAACTAATGTTCTCCTGGAGCTTACCAATCAGCCGCTTTGTACATGCTTTGTACATGCTGATGGTTGTCATGTCATGTAGTTTAAAGCTTTAGGCACATGTATAACTTAAAAACAAAATTAATCTTTGGTACAGTGTTGGATTGCAAGACTTAAGCAGATTAAATATATTTTAACTAGGGCTGGGAAT
Source organism: Triplophysa siluroides (assembly GCA_006030095.1). NCBI lineage: Eukaryota > Metazoa > Chordata > Actinopteri > Cypriniformes > Nemacheilidae > Triplophysa > Triplophysa siluroides. The sequence goes on from VCII01000161.1 coordinate 1,067,858, forward strand.
TTAACGCGTTAATTTGATTAATTAATCACAGGAAAAAATAACGCATTAATATTTCTAACGCAATTAATGTGCCCCGCCCTTCTACAGACCTGTATATCTTTTTAGAATTGCAGCCACCTAGTAACAAATCGATCAAGATGCAAAACGTAAAGGACGAAGAACTGCATGGCTTGCTGAATGGCCATTTTAAGTACAAAAGAGATCCCAATGGAACCATTGACAGAAGCATAGTCATTTGCGTTATCTGTGGCAAGGAATTTGCCTATCATCGAAGCAGTTCTAGCTTGAAATACCACCTAAACTCGAAGCATGTTTTAGCGAGCTTGGCAGTCACCTCACCCCCGGCTGCGACAGTCAGCAAGCACCGGCAAACCACGCTTCCTGAGACGAGTCGTCACAAATTAAGTCTACATCAAAATCATTAACAAATGCGATATCTAAATGGATTGCAATGGACTGTAGGCCTATTAATGTTGTGGAAGACAAGGGGCTTATGGATGCATTTCGAATTGCTTCCTCCGATACAACCTACACACCACCATGAAGATCCGGTAAATAATAATAAATCAGCTGTATGACACAGAAAAAAAAAACAAATGGGACAATTTAGCTCAAGCTAAACATGTCGCCCTAACTGGTGATCACTGGACGTCGATCAGTAATCATAACTATCTAGGTGTTACTGCGCACGTCATTGATTGTGACTGGAAACTTCAGTCCTTCGCTTTAATTGTGCTTAAGTCAGTCACACGGCACTATTCTGATGCGTGTGCCAAACAGTTTCTAGCAGTGGCCGAAGACTGGGATGTCCGAGAAAATGTGACCACCGTCGGAACTGACAGAAAATCAGGAAAAAATCTGCTTCTTGTAATGTCTGTATGTACCAAGTAATTTATTAGATTAAGAAATTGAATCGCTTGACAGCACTAATTTTAACACCATGTCGACTAAGATCAAGTTTTGTTTGCCGTCCCACCCACACTATCAAAGTTAAAAAGTTGCTTTAAAATGTTGGGCACATTCTGAAATGTAGAGTTTCAGACATTTTGATTTTTAATTTAAGTTTGAGTTTAAACATAACTCTGGTCCTTGTATATCAATATATTTTAATTATATTATAGTAACCTAACTTTATTAAGTTCAATACCTTTTTAATGTATTGAATGAGCATTACACTGCAACTCAGTAGAAACATGTATTTAAAGATCAAATATATGAAACCATATATATCATAATTAAAATATTATTGCATATATAAGTGAACATGTAACATATAGTTTAAACATCTAGTTTAAATGTAACACTCAATTAAAAATGCATATATCTCACATATATTAACAATTATGTATATTCCGTATATAACACTAAATCTAATATACATACATAAACATATATTTTTGTATAGGGTGGACATACATGTCATTATATGAAATTGTTCCATTTTCTAATAGGAATCATATATGGATTGGGTATATACAAAACATGTAATTCATATATGGATATTCAATGCGTGCACATACTGTATATTACATTTCCATAGGTGCATCAAGCTAATTGTTTCTGGCTATATATGCATCCATGCATAAGTTTAAAGGGGGTAGAAACGTGACAGTTAGGCAAAACAGATCCTGTCCCAAAATTACCCTAACTCCCTTTAAATATTATCCTGTCATGTGTAACATGTAGTGTGTGTGTGTGTGGCATTGACATTTAAGCATATCTATGTAATTATGAATAAATGCTTCATGAGACATACACTGCGGGGGGGCACGGTGGCTTAGTGGTTAGCACGTTCGCCTCACACCTCCAGGGTTGGGGGTTCGATTCACTTGTGCCCCGTGCACTCCCCTGGTCCAAAGACATGCATGGTTGATTGGCATCTCTGGAAAAATTGTCCGTAGGGTGTGAGTGCGTGAGTGCGTGAGTGAATGAGTGAGTGTGTGTGCCCTGCGATGGGTTGGCACTCCATCCAGGGTGATGCCCGATGACTCCTGAGATAGGCGCAGGCTCCCCGTGACCCGAGGTAGTTCGGACAAGCGTGGAAATGGAATGAGACATACACTATGCATCTCACTAATTCAGCTTTATATGTATCCAAGTTTAAAGGGGGTAGAAACGTGACAGTAAGGTAAAGCAGATCCTGTCCCAAAATTACCCCAACTCCCTTTAAATATTATCATGTCATGTGTAACATGTAGTTGGTGTGTTTGGCCTTGAAATGTTAGGATGTCTATGTGAATATGAATAATTGCCTCATGAGACATACACTGTTACTTGTGTGCATGCCCATATGGAAATCTGATATATGACACATATACTCACCTAAAGGATTATTAGGAACACCTGTTCAATTTCTCATTAATGCAATTATGGTGGTGGTGTAATGGTGTGGGGGATGTTTTCTTGGCACACTTTAGGCCCCTTAGTGCCAATTGGGCATCGTTTAAATGCCACGGCCTACCTGAGCATTGTTTCTGACCATGTCCATCCCTTTATGACCACCATGTACCCATCCTCTGATGGCTACTTCCAGCAGGATAATGCACCATGTCACAAAGCTCGAATCATTTCAAATTGGTTTCTTGAACATGACGATGAGTTCACTGTACTAAAATGGCCCCCACAGTCACCAGATCTCAACCCAATAGAGCCTCTTTGGGATGTGGTGGAACGGGAGCTTCGTGCATCCCACAAATCTCCATCAACTGCAAGATGCTATCCTATCAATATGGGCCAACATTTCTAAAGAATGCTTTCAGCACCTTGTGGAATCAACGCCACGTAGAATTAAGGCAGTTCTAAAGGCGAAAGGGGGTCAAACACAGTATTAGTATGGTATTGAACTTTTCCATCACGCTGAAATGATTACAATTGTTAACAAAAAACACTTCAGCTAATGTGATTACATAAAAAATTACCAAATATGCACACTTGGTAAAGTGATAGTTCACCCAAATACGAAAACTCTGTCATCATTTACTCAGTAAAACTCAGTTTGTTCCAGACCTGTATACATTTCTTTGTTCTGCTGAAAACAAAGGAATATACAGTATTTGTTAGAATGTCAGCAACCAAACAGATCTCATCCCCCATTCACCGTCATAGTTGGGAAACTAAATACTATGGGAGACAATAGGCCATAAGATCTGTTTGGTTACTGACCACACCAATATCTTCCTTTGTGTAAATGGGAACAAAGAAATTTACACAGGTTTGAAACAATCTGAAGGTGAGTAGATGATGACAGCATTTTCATTTTTGGGTGAACATTCCCTTTAAAATTTCCAGTTATAATTTAGATATCCGAATGAATAAAGCTTGTAATTTTCTAACAGATCCAAAATTGTTAAAATGGATGTGAAATCTGGTCAGAATCTAAATGACCCTGCAGTGATGGAGACTATCTCACAGTGGGTAAGTATTCAACTGTTTGTGTTGAAACTACAACACATGAACTCCTATAGTTGACACATTTCTGTGCATTACAGTTCTGGATGTACTTTGGTGTTAGATAAACTATTTTCAACATTAGAATAAACTAGTTTTTAACATAAACCTAAAACATCTGTGAAATATTTGTACATTTGTACAAGCACAAATCTCCATAAAACTAAATGTAAATAATAAATATCCTATAAATATTGACTTTGGAAGCCATTTTTTCAGATAAGGCCAATACTTTCACTGATCCATAAAAAATTCTATTACATTTAGCCACTTGGCACCTTTATCCAAAGAAAGTTACAAAAAAGCAAATAATCTTTTAGAAGCATTGATATGAGTGTCTGATTTCTGTGTAAAAAAATCTAATCTCAGGTGATTATCTTCTAACTAGAATTAGTGGATTTCGTTTTTTGTCGATGAGTGTTTTTACATGACGGTTAGTCCTGTTTTGTATGGAGGTAGCAAAATTCGATCACCACAATACGACAGAAATATTCTGATAGTCTGATAATATATTTATAGCTTTAACTAACACTTCTAAAAAGAAAGAATACACTTAATTTTTACATATATATTTTAATAACTTATCAAAACTTAACTTGCATTAACCTTAACAGTTAGTGAGGGTCTCTTGATAGCACTTCACTAGATCTAGCTCCACCCATTTGATTCCGCAGCCATCACCACTTGAGTAAAGCTGCAGACGTAGATGTCACATTCAGGCAAATAATCAAATGAAATGGCAGACGCAGACTTAACATTCAATGAGACAAGTGTGTGATATTTTGTATCTTTTTCAAATGACAAAGGGACAAAATACATGTACTGAAAACACGTTGACACAAACGGAGTGTGAAACAGGCCAAATTCAAGAGTTATCACTCTGGTACATTGGGTAAGCAATAAACCGGCTGGCTGGCAGAAGGTAAAATCAATTGCCAGTCTGAATTCTCCCAGCGGTCCCGATGGCCAATAGGAGCCTGCCTGTGAGCCAATAGCTCATATATGTCTCCAGCGTATACTCCAAGTTTGTGGTTTTTAGTTTTTATTGGTGTCTGCAAAAGGACCAATACTGTAAAACATTGCAGAGAAAAAGCAGATATTAATTCACGCTCATCACAGATGTTATTAGAGATCATGTCAAAAAAATTCTCATGCTACAGGAGAATAATGAACATCTTACTTTAGTAACTCCAGTTTACATAGTGAATCCTGTTGTAGATCAAAGAGCAGCTTCTTTCCTGCATCTCCTAGTTTTTTATTGTTAGACAGGTTGAGTTCCTTAAGGTGTGAGGGGTTTGATTCCAGAGCTGAAGCCAGAATAACACAGCCGTCCTCTCCAATACTGCAGTCAGAAAGCCTACAGACATTAAGACATCAAGATACATTTAGGATAATATTCATAAATTCAGTTAATTCAATACAATTTTATTAAAAATAAATAAACATTCCTGTTAGCATGACTCAATGGTAAGTTTTTTTTTAATTGGCCCGGTCGGGCAAGTTATTCTTATTTTTACTGGCCCCACTATAAAAAAAGTAATAAAAAAATCTATATTGTCTAGTTATTAGTTTGTTGTTGTTTATTCTATGAAATCTTAAATAAGGTTATCGGGTACGGAAATTAAATAATCAAATGTAAAATAACACTTTATGGCCTTCACTGTATAAATTAGATAAAATCTTACTTTACTGCATAATTGAATCAGTCAGGAGCAGTAAGTGATTTATGTCTTTGTCTGTTGTTGTTTGATGAACATTAAAAACAGAGATGTTAATTATGCTCCTGTCCCTTTAAGAGATGCACCGATCTAAAGTACTGTTACACGTGCATTTTGATTCCAGACTGTTAACATTGACTTAGACATTATGGATTACTTTTACAAGGATAGACCGAGGGCCATGATCGGGGGCAGTCCTTATTGTTGAGCCCTGGTTAGTATCCACCATCGCTTAGATGTGGCAAGGAATGGCATACTGTACATGTAGTACAACTACTGCAAGACAACGTAACATAATATGCTAGTAGCACTCTGTCATGAACTGCACAAAGAGACATGGCAGGAGAACCCAATTGCAGGCAGACTCAGGTTTGACGGGTTGAACAGGGGTATTTAATTAACAAAAAACAAGACAAAAGGCAAAAACAAAACCCACGATGGGGAAAACAAGATAGGATAAAAATATAAACTTTAACAAGGACAAGAACGCTAACTAACTAGACTATAAAAACAAACACTGGAAACAAACACTAAACTACACTTAATTGACAAAGGGAAAACAGGAACAAGGAGCGACAAGGTCAATATAGATAGGGGTAACTTTGACACGAGACTATCACACGAACAGCTACAAGTACAATGCACGAGCACAGGACAATGAAACATGAGGACTCTTTATAGGGAACAAACACAGGATCATAACGAGCAACAGGTGCTGGGGATTAGCACTAAGGAGAGGCTGACGAGGGACGAGATGTAAGGAACAATGACGAGACACGAGAAAGAACTATGTCTGTAACTATGTTGGTAACTAACAAGACAAGACCGACTGGGAAACAGACAAAAACCAGACAGACAAGGCAAACATGACAAGGGGCATACAAGACATGATAATTACTGGGTTAGGGTGGGACAATAAAAATAATAAACAAGGGAGGGGGGTGGGGGCAAACAAGAGTACATAGGGGGCATTCCAGAAGGGGTAGGGCTGGGTGGGGAAGTTCCAGCCCTTGGGGACGCGCCAGGGCACGGAGCCCCAGGAGGCTTGACAGGGGAAGTCCTTCGGGGAACTGTCCTAGTCCCCTGCAGGACTGTTGGGCTGGACTCCGGCTGGGATGCCGGACGGGACACCGGCTGGGATGCCGGACGGGACACCGGCTGGGATGCCGGACTTGACGGCGGCTGGGCAGCCGGACTTGACGGCGGCTGGGCAGCCGGACTTGACGGCGGCTGGGCCGGACTTGACGGCGGCTGGGCAGCGCTCTCTGACGGGCTTGGTGCCGGTTGCTGGACCGGGCTTGGTGCCGGTTGCTGGACCGGGCTTGGTGCCGGGACCGGCTTGGTGCCGGTTGCTGGACCGGGCTTGGTGCCGGTTGCTGGACCGGGCTTGGTGCCGGTTGCTGGACCGGGCTAGGTGCCGGTTGCTGGACCGGGCTAGGTGCCGGTTGCTGGACCGGGCTTGGTGCCGGTTGCTGGGGCTGGTGCCGGTACTAGGTGCCGGTTGCTGGACCGGGTGCCGGTTGCTGGACCGGGCCCGTTGCTGGTTGTGCCGGTTGCTGGAGGAATCTGCGGCCGGGCTGGCCGCTCGGACCGTCACCTCCCCAAGGCGCCCCCCCAAAAAATATATGGGGTTTGACACCACAGGACTCGGGACCACCGGACTCGGGACCTCCGGACTCGGGACCACCGGACTCGGGGACTCGGACCGGACTCGGGACCACCGGACTCGGGACCACCGGACTCGGGACCCCCAGGACTCGAGCCGCCCTCCGGAGTTTCTTTCTCCCCCGCTTGCCAACAGGACTGATGGATGGTGGAGAGGAAGCAGAGGACGAGGAGAGACCTACGGCCCCGATCCGCAGGACCTGGTCCTCTGGGGTGGGGACCAAGGGTGGTGAAGTGCCCGGCGAGAGAGGGTCCCGGCTTTCCTCACGGTGCATGGCATATCGGAGTAGGTCGGTGAATCCCAGGGACCTCAGCATTCGTACCTCTGAGGGGCTTGAGAGGTTCATCGAGGCAGCCGTTGAAAATGACTTTGAGTTCCGCCTCGGTGAACCCCGAATTGCCCGCAGAGGCTAGGAACTCCCAGGCAAAGTCCCTGATGTCGGCGCCCTTCTGCCGGAGGCCAAATAACACGTGTGCTTGGCGACAACGTAAAGCCGCTAAGGAGGTGGAACTCTCTGTCTGCTGGGTTCTGTTAGGCTCGTGCATTCTGTCATGAACTGCACAAAGAGACATGGCAGGAGAACCCAATTGCAGGCAGACTCAGGTTTGACGGGTTGAACAGGGGTATTTATTTAACAAAAAACAAGATAGGATAAAAATATAAACTTTAACAAGGACAAGAACGCTAACTAACTAGACTATAAAACAAACACTGGAAACAAACACTAAACTACACTTACTTGACAAAGGGAAAACAGGAACAAGGCGCGACAAGGTCAATATAGATAGGGGTAACTTTGACACGAGACTATCACACGAACAGCTACAAGTACAATGCACGAGCACAGGACAATGAAACATGAGGACTCTTTATAGGGAACAAACACAGGATCATAACGAGCAACAGGTGCTGGGGATTAGCACTAAGGAGAGGCTGACGAGGGACGAGATGTAAGGAACAATGACGAGACACGAGAAAGAACTATGTCTCTCCCACATAAAACCATCAGGCAATGCCATGGCTCCACTTGAGACAGGAATAAAACATGACATGGTAGTGGAACCATGACAGCACTCACTCTAGTTTTTCCAATATGCAGTGTGGATTCCTCAGTAGATCAGAGAGCAGGTTCACTCCTGAATCTCCGGGTTTATTCCCACTTAGATTGAGTTCTATCAAGTGTGAGGGGTTTGATCCAAGAGCTGAAACCAGAGAAACAAAGGCTTCCTCTCCAATGCTGCAGTGTTCTAGCCTGCAGAGAGAAGGACAGAAATTCTTAGCATATTGATTACAAATTTCACAGGAATTGTTGGCATTGCTCAGACTATGTGTGTTTGTTACAATATAATTTAGAAAAAGACAGTTGTTGGTTTTGACTTATTAAACTTTACCTATTAATGTGGACATTTTTCATTTGGCTCTCATAAATACAAAAAATACAAAATGAATAAAGATTGTGATCAAGTTATGACAAGTCGTTATAAACAACCCTCAATAAAAGTAATCCCAGCTCATGACGTAACAGTCAGGAAATTACCAAAAAAGTACGTAACTTCAATACCATTAAATTACCGACTCATGACGTCACCTTAATGATCTCCTGATGTTACAAGATAACCAAGAACGGTCCAGTTACTTACTATATTCGTACTATTTTTTGTAATTACATACGTGTAACTGCCACATCCGAGGCATGTAATTTCATTACCAGTAAAATGATAACTAACATTGACAATTTTTGTGTCACTTTCTAGTTAAATATGCTTTTGAAAATTTTTTCATCGGCACATTTTAAATCGGTCGCCTTAATAAGCAGAAAGAGATTTAACACTATGCGGGCTGCTCTGTGCTGTATGGGAATATCAGCTTCAGTGATACAGAATAAACAGAAATTAAGATCACATTAAAGGAGCAATGTAGACATTTAAGCACCATCTAGCTTTGTGGTTGTGCATTGCAACCAACGGCTCACTCAAACGCTCACCCCTCCCTTTTGGGGCACCATAGCATCTGACACAGGACAAAGATGTTGTCACATTTTTGCAAATAACACATTTACAAAATGTGCTCTGTATAGCAGTTTGTCCCTTTAGGGCTACTGTAGAAAGAACATGGTAAATTCCGTGCGAGGGAACCCATGTTATACTGAACAGATGATAGTAATAAATGTTCCCTTGTTAGCTGAAAATTATAAACTAGTAAAGCTAAAGGAAAATAAAATGATACATCTGTGTTTGTAGGCTATTTCTTTAGAGCATGTGATTGCTACGATCTTCTCTCTGGTATTATGGTTTGTAGGATCACAGTTTTTTTGTGAAATAGTCAAGAATTTACACATGACATTATTTAAAGGGTCATGAAACCCCCCTTTTTCAGCTACAGTCTACCTCACTGTTGTGAAAAATTCAACTAAAACGAGCATGAACGTTGTGAGAAGAAGAGTGAGGGAGTGGGCGGGGCACGAAAGAAAGTGATCTGACTCCATATCTTCAAATATATTAGTCATTACCTTTTCATACAGTCTATGGTCATCGTACTTTCACGCCACATCGGTCAGAAACCACTAAATGTAATATGAGTATTTCTTTTTAAGGAAATGCAAGCATTTGAAGAGATGGAAAAGTCCTCAGAGGTATAGAAATAACTTGCTCAGGGCAGGACTAAATTAAAAATAAACAATAATTTTCAAAAATCCTCTTATTTTTTCAAAAGTTTCAGCTTTTTCCAGAATCTGCAAGGGGTGTGAAAACTTCTGAGCACAACTGTATTCATCACTTTCAGTGGAGAATTCCTTCCCCCACATATATACCGCATTATAGTGTATTTCACATAAAAATATACTTTTATATATAATTATCGGAATATGTGTTTTGCAACTCCTGGTAAGTATTCTGCTTTTTCTTCATTTATCCATCAGATTACTATCATGTGCCATGAACTCCTCTCTCTGAAGGGTCAGATAGAAACACAGCAGGCGCTGTCATGAAAAATTGTAGAAGATGTATTTTTGCTCTCTGTTTTACTTGAAGATATTTCACTTAAGTTTCCTCCTCTGTCACTCCACCCAGGGACTCCCTCTGGGTCCTAGAGCATGTATATCATGCACAGTGATTCAATTCTTTTGACAAACTAAAAGACGTAAAATTGAAAAAGATGTATTGAGAATGATGGATATAGAATCTGCTGCATTTTGCTTGCTTATTTTGCTAAAGACTATCATGTCATAATAACTAGGAAACACATATCATAAGTCATGTCAAAAATGTCCCAATAATAAAGAACTAAGCTTTTGACCACAGCTCTAGAGCTGTTGCTCTGCTTCACATCTTAACAAAGCACCTTAACTGCTTTAACTGTAAATCCCAGCTTCTTAGAGCTTATTGCTTTATTTTAAAATTCATTAAATGTTTTTATACACTAACCATAAAAAACAACCAAAACAGAAAAAAATGTGATATGAAGAATTTCAGCGCTCTGCGAGAATTTAAGAAATACTCACTGTAGCTTCTGCAGTTTACAGAGGGGATCCTTCAGTAGATCAGAGAGCAGCTTCACTCCTGAGTCTCCTACTTTATTATAGTTCAGATTGAGTTCTCTCAATTGTGAGGGGTTTGATATAAGAACTGAAGCCAGCGCAATACAACCCTTATCTGTAATACCACAGCTGTGCAACCTGCAGGAATATGTAGAAAGAGCAGTCTTCAGAAAATAATCAATTTCACTGATAAAGAAATATTTAACGGTAAAAATGAGCACACAAAAGCTTTGGAATGCTAGGTGTCACTGTATATAAACTCTAGTATCTTTGTGACTCTCTGTGACACTGTATGATCATTTTTGTATTACCTTTTTAAAAGTTTCAAGCGAAAATACCCAGACTACAGCACTTTACAAAACGGTGGCTACTGTAATAGGCGGAATCAATGTAAGACACTCAATATATTCACCATGAAAATAATAATCTGGTGATTTATTTCTAGAGCAAATAGTACAAAAGGATTTATAGAGTTGATCTTCAATTTCCCAAAGCAACAATGGTGCCAAATTTAATTTATTTTCATAATTTTACTGCATACTGTGCAAAACAAAAGCTCTATAATGAAATAATAAAGGGTTTATTTATTTATTATGTAATATCTTACTGTAATGTCTCCAGTTTACAAAGGGGATCCTCCAGTCCAGCAGAGAGCAGCTTCACTCCTGAATCCTGCAGATTATTGCTGCTCAGGTTCAGTTCTCTCAAACTTGAGGATTTTGAGCTCACAGCTGAGGCCAGTGCTGAACAACTCTTCTCTGTGAGATTACACCCACTTAGACTGAGAGAAAATAACATAATATATTACAAACAATGTATGTCCAACTGCCGCATGATACAGTCACTGAAACAGACCACCTACATCTCTTGAATTACATCATCCCTCCTTTAAATCCCCTTTACAAAGGTTATGTTAGCTAGCATGACATCAGCAAACCCAATGCGTTGCATCAGTGCGTCTTTGTGTGTCCCGCGGAAAAATGTGTTTGACTCCATATGGCACTGCATAGCTCGATTGGCAAAAAAATCAAAGTAATGCAAGAGCAATTCGAGATTTGGAACGCACAGCATTATTTGATATCTGGACGTTATTTCAACGGAAAATGCAGAGAGCGCAAGAAATATGGAGTGACCACGCCCCCTTTTAAAATAACCAATAGCGTTTCGTTTACGGCACACCGTCAGCCTGGCAAAGCTGCATTTAACAGTGTAAAAGCCACAGTGGTGTAAAAGTCTGTTGAAAAGAATAGGAAGATCAGTGATACCAGTGATGTGTCATTGGAAGCTTGTTATTATATAAACCGGAGGACACTTACGTGCAACCGGTCGCGTGACACTAACACGAAAGACTTAAATGTTAATGGTTACACTGTCCACCATCTCCCATCTAGTGCATTATATGTAATTCACCATGTAGGACATAATAAATGTGCTAACAAGTGTCTGATATGAGGTGCTGCTTCTGCAGCTTTCATAGTGAAGAGGGCGGGCTATTCGGATTCTAACATGTATTTGATTGGACGAGAACTTTGATGAGAGGCTGAAGTGTAGCATGATGATGAAATTTCTTGATTTTTTTGTGCGCACGTGACAGACTGTCACTTTTGAACCCTTAGATATTCTTTAAGGGAATTTTGTCAGCGCGTAGGAGCATATCAGTTTATTGATGTCCTTAAGGCTAACTTATTTTAAATAAGAGGAAAAAAACTATCATTTTGATTTGACTGGGGCTTTAATGTTTACTTGCTTATATCCACTTTCTGTAGGTCACATGCATGCACTGTAATTCCCTGAAGGAATGACATTAAGTCTTTTCTCCAGTTCCATGCAGTGTGTTAAAGATGAAAACAAAACTGACTTAAATGACTAAACTGACTTTAAATGCTACATTTAAATTAGCATAAACGTTAAGCAATCTATAATATATATATATTTTATTATGCATGATAAAATACTTACTCGGCTTTACAAGAAGCTTTGACCACAGGCAGCAGCCTCAAAAGACATTCTTCTGATGGATCATATTTACTGAGTTTAAACTTGTCAAGTTTTGAGTTCAGCAACACAAACACAAGAGCTGGCCACTTACTACGACAAGGTTTGCATTGTTTGGTTTCAGGGAGATGACTACCACTTGTACCATTCGCACTACTAGCTCTTTGCAAGTATTTTTGCACTTGCTGCACTAGAGAATGATCATTCAGTTCATTCAGGCAGTGGAACAGATTGATGGATTTCTCTGGTGAGACATCGTCTTCGATCTTCTGCTTGATATACTTAATATTAAACTTTACCCATTAATGTGGACATTTTTCATTTGGCTCTCATAAATACAAAACATACAAAATTAATAAAGATTATGATCAAGTTATGACAAGACGTTATAAACAACCCTCAATAAAAGTAATCCCAGCTCATGACGTACAGTCAGGAAATTACCAAAAAAGTACGTAACTTCAATACCATTAAATTACCGACTCATGACGTCACCTTAATGATCTCCTGATGTTACAAGATAACCAAGAACGGTCCGGTTACTTACTATATTCGTACTATTTTTGTAATTACATAAGTGTAACTGCCACATCCGAGGCATGTAATTTCATTACCAGTAAAATGATAACTAACATTGACAATTTTTGTGTCACTTTCTAGTTAAATATGCTTTTGAAAAAAATTTCATCGGCACATTGTAAATCGGTCGCCTTAATAAGCCGAAAGTGATTTAACACTATGCGGGCTGCTCTGTGCTGTATGGGAATATAACAGCGCCTGCCTTCAGCGATACAGAATAAACAGAAATTAAGATCACATTAAAGGAGCAATGTAGACATTTAAGCACCATCTAGCTTTGTGGTTGTGCATTGCAACCAACGGCTCACTCAACCGCTCACCCCTCCCTTTTGGGGCACCATAGCATCTGACACAGGACAAAGATGTCGTCACATTTTTGCAAATAACACATTTACAAAATGTGCTCTGTAGCACATGTCCCTTTAGGGCTACTGTAGAAACAACATGGTAAATTCCGTGCGAGGAAACCCATGTTATACTGAACAGATGATAGTAATAAATGTGCCCTTGTTAGCTGAAAATTATAAACTATCCATCCATCCATCCATCCATTTTCTTCCGCTTATCCGGGGCCGGGTCGCGGGGGCAGCAGTCTAAGCAGGGATGCCCAGACTTCCCTCTCCCTAGACACTTCCTCCAGCTCTTCAGGGGGGACACCGAGGCGTTCCCAGGCCAGCCGGGAGACATAGTCCCTCCAGTGTGTGTCCTAGGTCTTCCCCGGGGTCTCCTCCCGGTGGGACATGCCCGGAACACCTTCCCGGGAAGGCGTCCAGGGGGCATCCGGAAAAGATGCCCGAGCCACCTCAGCTGGCCCCTCTCGATGTGGAGGAGCAGCGGATCTACTCTGAGCTTCTCCCGAGTGACCGAGCTTCTCACCCTATCTCTAAGGGATCGCCCAGCCTCCCTGCGGAGGAAGCTCATTTCGGCCGCCTGTATCCGGGATCTTGTCCTTTCGGTCATGACCCACAGCTCATGACCATAGGTGAGAGTAGGAACGTAGATTGACCGGTAAATCGAGAGCTTCGCTTTGCGGCTCAGCTCCTTCTTCACCACAATAGACCGGTACAGCGACCGCATTACTGCAGAAGCTGCACCGATCCGTTTGTCAATCTCCCGTTCCATCCTTTCCTCACTCGTGAACAAGACCCCCAGATACTTGAACTCCTCCACTTGAGGCAGGAACTCTCCACCTACCTGAAGTGGGCAAGCCACCCTTTTCCGACTAAGAACCATGGCCTCAGATTTGGAGGTGCTGATTCTCATCCCAGCCGCTTCACACTCGGCTGCAAACCGTCCCAGTGCATGCTGAAGGTCCTGGTCTGATGGGGCCAGCATGACGACATCATCCGCAAAGAGCAGAGATGAAATCCCTCCGGCCCCTGGCTGCGCCTAGAAATTCTGTCCATAAAAATTATGAACAGAACCGGCGACAAAGGGCAGCCCTGCCGGAGTCCAACATGCACCGGAAACAAGTCTGACTTACTGCCGGCAATGCGAACCAAGCTCCTGCTCTGGTCGTACAGGGACCGGATAGCCCTTAGCAAAGGGTCCCGAATCCCATACTCCCGGAGCACCCTCCACAAGATGCCGCGAGGGACACAGTCGAATGCCTTCTCCAAATCCACAAAACACATGTGGATTGGATGGGCAAACTCCCATGAACCCTCCAGCACCCTGGAGAGGGTATAGAGCTGGTCCAGCGTTCCACGACCGGGACGAAAACCACACTGTTCCTCCTGAATCTGAGGTTCTACCATCGGCCGGATTCTCCTCTCCAGTACCCTGGCACAGACTTACCCGGGGAGGCTGAGAAGTGTGATCCCCGATAGTTGGAGCACACCCTCCGGTCCCCCTTCTTAAAAAGAGGGCCCACCACCCCGGTCTGCCAGTCCAAGGGCACTGTCCCCGACCGCCACGCGGTGCTGCAGAGGCAAGTCAAGTGTCAGCCAAGACAGCCCCACAACATCCAGAGATTTGAGGTACTCAGGGCGGATCTCATCCACCCCCGGTGCCCTGCCACCGAGGAGTTTTTTGACTACCTCGGTGACTTCAGCCCGGGTGATTGACGAGTCCGCCTCCGAGCCCTCAGCCTCTGCTTCCTCAATGGAAGACGTGACGGCGGGATTGAGGAGATCCTCAAAGTATTCCTTCCACCGCCCGATGATATCCCCGGTCGAGGTCAACAGCTGCCCCCTCCACTGTAAACAGCGTTGGTAGGGCACTGCTTCTCCTTCCTGAGGCGCCGGACGGTTTGCCAGAATCTCTTCGAGGCCGACCGATTGTCCTTCTCCATGGCCTCACCGAACTCCTCCCAGGCCCGAGTTTTTGCCTCTCCAACCACCCGGCTGCAGTCCGCTTGGCCTGTCGGTACCTGTCTGCTGCCCTCGGAGTCCCACAAGCCAGCCAGGCCCGATAGGACTCCTTCTTCAGCTTGACGGCATCCCTTACTTTCGGTGTCCACCACCGGGTATGGGGATTGCCGCCTCGACAGGCACCGGAGACCTTGCGGCCACAGCTCCGAGTGGCCACGTTGACAATGGAGGTGGAGAACATGGTCCACTCGGACTCAATATCTCCAGACTCCCTCGGGATCTGGTCGAAGGTCTGCCGGAGGTGGAAGTTGAAGATCTCTCTGACAGGGGATTCGGCCAAATGTTCCCAACAGACCCTCACAGTACGTTTGGGTCTGCCGAGTCTGTCCAGCTTCCTCCCCCGCCATCGGATCCAACTCACCACCAGGTGGTGATCAGTTGACAGCTCCGCCCCTCTCTTCACCCGAGTGTCCAAGACATATGGCCGTAGGTCAGATGAAACAACCACAAAGTCGATCATCGACCTCCGGCCAAGGGTGTCCTGGTGCCATGTGCACTGATGGACACCCTTATGCTTGAACATGGTGTTCGTTATGGCCAAGCTGTGACTAGCACAGAAGTCCAATAACAGAACACCACTCGGGTTCAGATCAGGGGGGCCGTTCCTCCCAATCACGCCCCTCCAGGTGTCACTGTCGTTGCCCACGTGGGCGTTGAAGTCCCCCAGCAGAACGACGGAGTCCCCAGTCGGGGCGCTTTCCAGCACCCCTCCCAGAGTCTCCAAGAAGGCCGGGTACTCTGCACTGCCATTTGGCCCATAGGCGCACACGACAGTGAGAGACCTATCCCCGACCCGAAGGCGCAGGGAAGCGACCCTCTCGTTCACCGGGGTAAACTCCAACACATGGCGGCTGAGCTGAGGGGCTATAAGCAAACCCACACCAGCGCGCCGCCTTTCACCATGGGCAACTCCAGAGTGGTGAAGAATCCATCCTCCCTCGAGGAGAGTGGTTCCAGAGCCCAAGCTGTGCGTAGAGGTGATCCCGACTATCTCTAGTCGGAATCTCTGAACCTCACGCACAATCTCAGGCTCCTTCCCCGTCAGAGAGGTGACGTTCCATGTCCCTAGAGCTAGATTCCGCGTCCAGGGATCGGGTTGTCGAGGCCCCCGCCTTCGACTGCCGCCCGATCCACTTTGCACCGGCCCCTTACGGTCCCTCCTGCAGGTGGTGGGTCCACGGGAGGGTTGGCCCCACGTCGCTCCCAGGCCTGGCTCCAGGGTGGGGCCCCGGCTGCGCCATGCCGGGCGACGTCACGGTCCTCGAATTTTTTCTCGTCATAAGGGATATGTGAACCGCTCTTAGTCTGACCCGTCGCCTAGGACCTGTTTGCCTTGGGAGACCCTAAATTATAAACTAGTAAAGCTAAATGAAAATAAAATGATACATCTGTGTTTGTAGGCTATTTCTTTAGAGCATGTGATTGCTACGATCTTCTCTCTGGTATTATGTTTGTAGGATCACAGTTTTTTTGTGAAATAGTCAAGAATTTACACATGACATTCTTTAAAGGGTCATGAAACCCCCCCTTTTTCAGCTACAGTCTACCTCACTGTTGTGAAAAATTCAACTAAAACGAGCATGAACGTTGTGGGAAGAAGAGTGAGGGAGTGGACGGGGCACGAAAGAAAGTGATCTGACTCCATATCTTCAAATATATTAGTCATTACCTTTTCATACAGTCTATGGTCATCATACTTTCACGCCACATCGGTCAGAAACCATTAAATGTAATATGAGTATTTTTTTTTAGAAAATGCAAGCATTTGAAGAGATGGAAAAGTCCTCAGAGGTTTACACCTACCTGTCTTTTAATGTATGGTGTTGACTTTGTGGGCAGCACTGAATGTTTCTATCTATTGTAATAGTTGTGTGTGAGTCTCTTGATTGTCCTCAATGTAAAAAGAGGAATCTCAACATCATAGTTACTGCTGGACATGAGTCAAATATCCAGAAATGCTGAAAAAGCAAAGATTGTGGAGGACCTGGGTGATTGTTTAGAAGATCAGTGGACAGTCTAATAACTCATGACCAACAAGAAACCCTTAAACAACTCTGACTAAACATAAAAACTCTCATTGAATGTTAAGGTAACATTATACAGTATTAAGAATCAGATGCGTGTAAACTTTTGCCCTGGCTATTTGTAGAAATACTGTTAACATTTCTTTAGTGAAATAACTTGCTCAGGGCAGGACTAAATTAAAAATACACAATAATTTTCAAAAATCCTCTTATTTTTCCAAAAGTTTCAGCTTTTTCCAGAATCTGCAAGGGGTGTGAAAACTTCTGAGCACAACTGTATTCGTCACTTTCAGTGGATAATTCCTTCCCCCACATATATACCGCATTATAGTGTATTTCACATAAAAATACACTTTTATATATAATTATCGGAATATGTGTTTTTGCAACTCCTGGTAAGTATTCTGCTTTTTCATCATTTATCCATCAGATTACTATCATGTGCCATGAACGCCTCTCTCTGAAGGGTCAGATAGAAACACAGCAGGCGCTGTCATGAAAAATTGTAGAAGATGTATTTTTGCTCTCTGTTTTACTTGAAGGTATTTCACTTAAGTTTCCTCCTCTGTCACTCCACCCAGGGACTCCCCTTTGGGTCCTAGAGCATGTATATCATGCACAGTGATTCAATTCTTTTGACAAACTAAAAGACGTAAAATTGAAAAAGATGTATTGAGAATGATGGATATAGAATCTGCTGCATTTTGCTTGCTTATTTTGCTAAAGACTATCATGTCATAATAACTAGGAAACACATATCATAAGTCATGTCAAAAATGTCCCAATAATAAAGAACTAAGCTTTTGACCACAGCTCTAGAGCTGTTGCTCTGCTTCACATCTTAACAAAGCACCTTAACTGCTTTAACTGTAAATCCCAGCTTCTTAGAGCTTATTGCTTTATTTTAAAATTCATTAAATGTTTTTATACACTAACCATAAAAAACAACCAAAACAGAAAAAAATGTGATATGAAGAATTTCAGCGCTCTGCGAGAATTTAAGAAATACTCACTGTAGCTTCTGCAGTTTACAGAGGGGATCCTTCAGTAGATCAGAGAGCAGCTTCACTCCTGAGTCTCCTACTTTATTATAGTTCAGATTGAGTTCTCTCAATTGTGAGGGGTTTGATATAAGAGCTGAAGCCAGCGCAATACAACCCTTATCTGTAATACCACAGCTGTGCAACCTGCAGGAATATGTAGAAAGAGCAGTCTTCAGAAAATAATCAATTTCACTGATAAAGAAATATTTAACGGTAAAAATGAGCACACAAAAGCTTTGGAATGCTAGGTGTCACTGTATATAAACTCTAGTATCTTTGTGACTCTCTGTGACACTGTATGATCATTTTTGTATTACCTTTTTAAAAGTTTCAAGCGAAAATACCCAGACTACAGCACTTTACAAAACGGTGGCTACTGTAATAGGCGGAATCAATGTAAGACACTCAATATATTCACCATGAAAATAATAATCTGGTGATTTATTTCTAGAGCAAATAGTACAAAAGGATTTATAGAGTTGATCTTCAATTTCCCAAAGCAACAATGGTGCCAAATTTAATTTATTTTCATAATTTTACTGCATACTGTGCAAAACAAAAGCTCTATAATGAAATAATAAAGGGTTTATTTATTTATTATGTAATATCTTACTGTAATGTCTCCAGTTTACAAAGGGGATCCTCCAGTCCAGCAGAGAGCTTCACTTCACTCCTGAATCCTGCAGATTATTGCTGCTCAGGTTCAGTTCTCTCAGACTTGAGGATTTTGAGCTCACAGCTGAGGCCAGTGCTGAACAACTCTTCTCTGTGAGATTACACCCACTTAGACTGAGAGAAAATAACATAAATATCTATTACAAACAATGTATGTCCAACTGCCGCATGATACAGTCACTGAAACAGACCACCTACATCTCTTGAATTACATCATCCCTCCTTTAAATCCCCTGTACAAAGGTTATGTTAGCTAGCATGACATCAGCAAACCCAATGCGTTGCATCAGTGCGTCTTTGTGTGTCCCGCGGAAAAATGTGTTTGACTCCATATGGCACTGCATAGCTCGATTGGCAAAAAAATCAAAGTAATGCAAGAGCAATTCGAGATTTGGAACGCACAGCATTATTTGATATCTGGACGTTATTTCAACGGAAAATGCAGAGAGCGCAAGAAATATGGAGTGACCACGCCCCCTTTTAAAATAACCAATAGCGTTTCGTTTACGGCACACCGTCAGCCTGGCAAAGCTGCATTTAACAGTGTAAAAGCCACAGTGGTGTAAAAGTCTGTTGAAAAGAATAGGAAGATCAGTGATACCAGTGATGTGTCATTGGAAGCTTGTTATTATATAAACCGGAGGACACTTACGTGCAACCGGTCGCGTGACACTAACACGAAAGACTTAAATGTTAATGGTTACACTGTCCACCATCTCTCATCTAGTGCATTATATGTAATTCACCATGTAGGACATAATAAATGTGCTAACAAGTGTCTGATATGAGGTGCTGCTTCTGCAGCTTTCATAGTGAAGAGGGCGGGACTATTCGGATTCTAACGCGGATTTGATTGGACGAGAACTTTGATGAGAGGCTGAAGTGTAGCATGATGTCATGAAATTTCTTGATTTTTTTGTGCGCACGTGACAGACTGTCACTTTTGAACCCTTAGATATTCTTTAAGGGAATTTTGTCAGCGCGTAGGAGCATATCAGTTTATTGATGTCCTTAAGGCTAACTTATTTTAAATAAGAGGAAAAAAACTATCATTTTGATTTGACTGGGGCTTTAATGTTTACTTGCTTATATCCACTTTCTGTAGGTCACATGCACTGTAATTCCCTGAAGGAATGACATTAAGACTTTTCTCCAGTTCCATGCAGTGTGTTAAAGATGAAAACAAAACTGACTTAAATTACTAAATTGACGTTAAATGCTACATTTAAATTAGCATAAACGTCAAGCAATCTATAATATATATATATTTTATTATGCATGATAAAATACTTACTCAGCTTTACAAGAAGCTTTGACCACAGGCAGCAGCCTCAAAAGACATTCTTCTGATGGATCATATTTACTGAGTTTAAACTTGTCAAGTTTTGAGTTCAGCAACACAAACACAAGAGCTGGCCACTTACTACGACAAGGTTTGCATTGTTTGGTTTCAGGGAGATGACTACCACTTGTACCATTCGCACTACTAACTCTTTGCAAGTATTTTTGCACTTGCTGCACTAGAGAATGATCATTCAGTTCATTCAGGCAGTGGAACAGATTGATGGATTTCTCTGGTGAGACATCGTCTTCGATCTTCTGCTTGATATACTTATTTATTTCCTGACTGCTCTCGGAGCTGTCTCTTGTCTTTGGCAGTAGACCTTGCAAGAGAGTCTGACTGGACTCCAGTGAGAGACCCAGAAGAAATCTAAGGAAAAGGTCCCACTGTCCTTTCTCACTCTGTAAGGCCTTGTCCACTTCACTCTTCAGTGAATCAGAAATACTCCCCTTATTTTTTTTGTCTTGTACAAAGAAAACAAACGTGAATAGTGCAGCAAGAAACTCCTGGACACTTAGATGAACAAAGCTGAACACCTTCCCAAGGTGCAGTCCAGGCTCCTCTCTAAAGATTTGGGTACAAACTCCCGAATACACTGACGCTTCTCTGACATCAATGCCACACTCTCTCAGATCCTCCTCGTAGAAGATCAGGTTCCCTTTCTCCAACTGTTGAAAAGCCAGTTTTCCCAATGACAGAATACTCTTTCTAGCTTGCTGAAAATCAACTTCATACTTCCCTTCATATTTTTGCGTCTTCAGTTTGGTCTGAAAGATCAGGAAGTGTGTGAACATTTGAGTGAGAGTCTTGGGGATCTCTCCTTCACTCTCTGCTTCACTCAACATTCTCTGGAGAACAGTGGCTGAAATCCAGCAGAAGACTGGGATGTGACACATGATGTACAGACTCCTAGAGGATTTCAGGTGTATGATGATTCTGTTGGCCAGACTCTCATCATTTATTCTCTTCCTGAAATACTCGTCCTTCTGAGGGTCGTTGAATCCTCGTATCTCTGTCATCTGATCAACACTCTCAGGAGGCATCTGATTGGCTGCTGCTGGTCGAGAGGTGATCCAGATCAGGGCAGAAGGAAGCAGATTGCCCTTGATGAGGTTTGTCAGCAGCACATCCACTGACGCTGATTCTGTTACACCAGACAAGCTTTGATTTTTCTGGAAATCAAGATTAAATCGACACTCATCCAAACCATCCAAGATAAACATCACTCTGTAGTCATCAAAGTCTGCTGATCTCAATTGTTTTGTGTCAGTGAAGAACTGATGCAGAAGATCCATTAGACTTATAATTGTGTGCTTGATCAGATTCAGCTCTCTGAATGGAAGTGGAAATATGAAGTGAACGTCCTGATTTTCTTTTCCTTCAGCCCAATCCAGAATGAACTTCTGCACAGAGACTGTTTTTCCAATTCCAGCAACTCCTGTAGTCATCACAATTCTGATGGGTTTGTCTAGTCCAGGTAAGGCTTTAAAGATGTCATTACATTTGACTTGTCTTTCCTGTGCCTCTGATCTTCTGGATGCTGTCTCAATCTGTCTCACCTCATGCTCATCATTGACCTCTCCGCTCCCTCCCTCTGTGATGTACAGCTCTGTGTAGATCTCATTCAGAAGGGTTGAGCTCCCTTGATTTGATATTTCTTCATGAAGTCTCAAACATTTTTCTTTTTGTCTGGATTTGTGTTTTTTCACACACAATGGGGCGAGTTCTGATGAGCAGAGGAAAGATGAAGATTGGATTAAAATGTGTACAATTATTCACGATAAATAATTATCTAGTACTGATTAACATGTCAAAAGAATTAGAAATATATTTAAGGGAAGACAATGCACTGAAGGTTTTCATTTAACAAAGCAGTTCCATTTGTTTTAATACATTTCAGTTTAAATCAGTAAGAATGGAGAAAATGAAATTGAAGATGTCCTCTGGTCATTATAAAATGCGATGAACACAGAAGAATAGATATATGTAAATATATTAACAAATCATAAATGCAGACACTGTGACTTTCCTCTGAAGTTAAAATCATGTAATAGTAACGTGACTCAGAGCTCTTACTGGTCAGTAGTTTGTCAGCAAGGTCTGTCTGCTTCATCTTTTTCAGAGCGTTCAGTGTGATCTTTAGAAACATCTCTTTGAATCTGCTCTGATCTTCATTCTCCTCCTCTCTCTCAGAGCATGAAGAGTAATCTGGACTCTGGAGTAACATCTTGAAGATCTTCAGCTCTTTCTTCATTACAGAAATAATTTTGTGTTCAAGTTCCTAAAATCAGTAGATATTCACACAACGTCAAACTCAACACAGAGAGTATTTGGTGTTTTACTGGAGAAATACCCAATATGTGCAAAAACACTCATACCATGAAAATGAAATTCAACTGCTTCCATTGATTTTGTTTGTTGCTGTTGGCAGAGGGGATATCAAGATTTTTTGTAAATATATTAGGGCATTCAATTCTATATTCTATTTAAGCTGACAAAATCATGACTAAACGTGTATTCTTATAAACCACGAGTCTGTGCTCACCTCACATCAGCAAAAGTGTCTTCTGAGCCAAAGTTGAAAGGCACACCCATTGACTGGTCACTCTTCATGGACACACAGCTGGGTTCAGGAGATTCTTTCTCATTCAGACTGAAACACAACAGAAATTAAACACAGTTTTCAAACCCACAAATGCCCCGCCCCCCAAACAGGCAATACATTTATAATTGGCACATTCTCAAGTGTGTTGTTCTTTGAATGACAGAGGTTGAGTCAAGCACATAATTAACCACAACATCCTCCTGTCAACCCTCAGGACAATAGGTGTCTTGGGAACTGCACTCCGGTGGTTCAAGTCCTTCAGAGAGTCATGGAGGGGAGAGGTTTCTGGGTTTTAACATCTCGCAACTGGGCTACACCAGGGCTCAGTGCATGGGCCACTTCTCTTCTCCATTTACATGTCATCCCTCTTTGTCATTCAGAAACATGGCTTTTGCTACCACTGCTATGCTAATGACACACAATTCTACTTCTTATTTGTGATGATCAGATGATCTAATCAGATGATCTAATCGTCCGTTCACAAATCGACTCTGTCAGGCGGAAATCTTGTATCTTCATATTTGTTGGTTTTGCCATAAATGTTAACTGTAAGTCACACTTTACGTCTGTATGTGGATGTACTGTAGGGCAAATATTTAAAAGTATCTGAAAGAGCTTGTGACTAAACATCGTAACTACATTTAAACTGTCAGTAAAACCTTCACTGCCTACAACGGCTTAGAACATGGCACAACCGATCAGAATCAAGGACCGGATCTATCCATTTTATAATAATGATTTACAGTATGTGGTGCTTTATGTCTTTTGACGTTAATCTCATGTGGTATGCCTAAGTGATATAACATATTTTCTATTTATTTTTAAAATACTGTTTAATTCATGGATGTAAAGATGCTAAGAGTCAATATATATTTCAGACTCTGATAAAATTCACAGGGGTTGATTTTTTATTTTGGACAGTCAAAAGTGAGAAAAATGAGATACACTGTTATTGAGTAACACTGTTAAATTGAAGATCTGTCATAATTAACCTATCACTAAGCCCCGCCCCTTTAGATACTGCCGCTAACTCGGACAAACACACGGAGTTAGTTAATGTCTTGCATGAGAGCTGTCAGTGTGAAAGCCAACTGCTTCCATTGATTTTGTTTGTTGCTGTTGGCAGAGGGGATATCAAGATTTTTGTAAATATATTAGGGCATTCAATTTTATATTCTATTTAAGATGACAAAATCATGACTAAACGTGTATTCTTATAAACCATGAGTCTGTGCTCACCTCACATCAGCAAAAGTGTCTTCTGAGCCAAAGTTGAAAGGCACACCCATTGACTGGTCACTCTTCATGGACACACAGCTGGGTTCAGGAGATTCTTTCTCATTCAGACTGAAACACAACAGAAATTAAACACAGTTTTCAAAAGCCACAAATGTGCATTTTATACCGCCCCCCAAACAGGCAATACATTTATAATTGGCACATTCTCAAGTGTGTTGTTCTTTGAATGACAGAGGTTGAGTATATCAAGTCTAAATCAACATGAGGTTTACCTGAAATACATGCCTTAAGAAAATGTACTTTGGTTTTATTAATCTCAGACTCCTCTGTCTCAGAGAATAGAGACACTGTTGTCCTCACCTCACAACAGCAGACTCCATTGACTTGTCACTTTTCATGGACTTGCAGCTGGGTGCCAAAGATTCTTTTTCATGTTCACTTAAAGGAAAAAAGTTATAGATGTTATTTTAAAGGGGACATTACACATCTTTTTTTTTATGATTTAATATAAGTCTTAGTGGTCAACAGAATGTGTTTCAGCTAAAAAACACCACAGACCACTTTTTATGTCATGCTCACAATGTCAAAACTGGGGTTTATATGGACCAAGTATCAAGGAAAACAAGCAGATAAGAAACACATGGGGAGACAATTACGGGGAACCAATCAACAATGACACCCCAAAAGACTACAAACTACAAACACAGGAAACTCTACTGTACTGTAAATCAACAATAAACACTAATTCTTTATCAATATATGTTTAAAATTCACAATTTATGCCTATGGAATCTAAAATGTTTTAAAGAAGATTTTTATATCATCGATGTTTGAATTAAACAACTATAGACTTCAGACATTCAACTGAAACTGCCCTACTCTGTCATTGAAGCTCTGAGACTGGAAAGAGCAGAATCTAAATCCTTTGTTCTTATCCTGCTTAATCTTTCTGCCGCTTTTCACATAATCAACCACAACATCCTCCTGTCAACCCTCAGGACAATAGGTGTCTTGGGAACTGCACTCCGTGGTTCAAGTCCTTCAGAGAGTTTTGGAGGGGAGAGGTTTCTGGGTTTTAACATCTCGCAACTGGGGTACACCAGGGCTCAGTGCATGGGCCACTTCTCTTCTCCATTTACATGTCATCCCTATTTGTCATTCAGAAACATGGCTTTTGCCACCACTGCTATGCTAATGACACACAGTTCTACTTCTTATTCGTGATGATCAGATGATCTAATCAGATGATCTAATCGTCCGTTCACAAATTTTATGGTTTTGCCATAAATGTTAACTATAAGTCACACTTTACATCTGTATGTGAATGTACTGTAGGGCAAATATTTAAAAGTATCTGAAAGAGCTTGTGACTGTCTGTAACTGTCAGTAAAACCTTCACTGCCTACAACGGCTCAGAACATGGCACAACCGATCAGAATCAAGGACCGGATCTATCCATTTTATAATAATGATTTACAGTATGTGGTGCTTTATGTCTTTTGACGTTAATCTCATGTGGTATGCCTAAGTGATGTAACATGTTTTCTAATTATTTTAAAAATACTGTTTAATTCATGGATGTTAAAATGCTAAGAGTCAATATGTATTTCAGACTCTGATAAAATTCACAGGGGTTGATTTTTTTATTTTGGACAGTCAAAAGTGAGAAAAATGAGACACACTGTTATTGAGTAACACTGTTAAATTGAAGATGTGTCATAATTGATCTATCGCTAAACCCCGCCCCCTCAGATACTGTCGCTAATTCGGACAAACACACGGAGTTAGCTAATGTCTTGCAATGAGAGCTGTCAGTGTGAAAGCCTTGTCCCAAGAGTTTTTTCACACATTTTGCATATACTCTAGTTAGGGAGCATTCTAGTGGGACTAAAATATGTCATGGAGGGATATATAAAAGATTTAACAATAAATATGGTAGATTTCAAAATTCATTTTTAGGGTTGACAGATCACAATGCAAGTGGGAGAAGCCGGTCGTCATGATCGCAAATGACAACACTGTTCATGTAATGGGTAAGATTGAATTAATTTACATTTAACCAGTTTAATACGGAGAGGCACTGACATATAGACATTTGTTTATGTGTTTTTGACCTGCAATGAACATGACGTGAGAACAGTTAGCTATTTAGGTTTGTATTTTTGCATGGACTCACTAACTTTAGCGTTTTTAGCCAGTGAAACCTTGCTGAAGCACATGATGACATTAACGTTCTGCTTGAGCACATTAAAATTGTAAATCTACGAGAGAGTATGAAAACTGTTTTCTTTGGGATTGGGGTTGAACTCGTTGGGCAAAGGGGCTCTTCCTTGGCATACCAAATACGTCATTTATTTTAAACAGCAAGAAGGTCGCGGTAAGGTGTGTGTAATGCAAAGTTTGCAAACTTGTGAAATTGTGAAAATAAGCCCTTAAAAACAAATAAATTTATCAGATAAGTCTCAGTTTTTGCTAAATTGCTTAATAATAAATCACAGAAGGTAACTAAAGAGCTATTACACTTTTTGAGGCAGTTGTCGTTATGTTTTAAGAGTATTTCTGTCATGGTTCCACCTCTCCTCCTTGTCAGGTATTTCTTGGTCTAGAGGTGGAATCATACAGGATTCTCTGTTTCATGTGGGAAAGAGATGATTGTGGCACCTAATTGCCACCATACTCTCTCTCGGGTCTGCGTCATCGTTCCTACCCTTCTGTTTCCTAGTTTGTGTTAATTAGTTTATCCCCTGCACCTGTTCCCTCTTGATTTGTTCCCTCGAAAACATCCTCGTGTTCATTGTCCTGTGCTGGTTCATTGTACGTCCTACCTCGTGTTGTAGCTGTACCTGTACCTTAAACTCTTGTTATAGTCATCCTGAATGTTTGATCGTGTCTCTTGTTCCTGTCTAGTAAGTCTAGTTTAGTTAGTGTGTTTATATTCAAGTGTTTGTTTTTATAGTCTTAGTTTAGTCAGTGTGCTTGTTTTTTGTTAATAGTTAATCCAGTCTTGTTTTCCCCCTCGTGGGTTTTGTTTTGCCTTTTTGTAGTCCTTGTTATTTTGTTAATAAATCTGTTAACCCCTTCACCTCCTGTCGTCCTGCCTCTGCCTGCAATTGGGTTCTCCTGCCTTGTCCAAAGAGATCCGTGACAGAATGAACCAGCCTGAACCGAACCCAGCGGCAGCCATGAACGCCGAACGTGGTCTTCTCCGAGCGGAGCAAGCTCACCTCCTGTTCGGCATCCGACAGCGGGAAACAGACGTGTGCACCTTTGCACGGGACTTCCTGATTGAGCCAGTGGGGACGGAGTTCAATGAGGCAGAGCTGAAGCTCATTTTTTGCAGCGGCCTCATTGAACCCCCCACTCCCAGTGAGACGTGTCTGTTGAAATCCCTGGGCTTCGAGGATATGGTGAGGTTCCTGGCCATCCGGGACAAGTCCTGGCCCTTACCTCCAGGCGAGCCTCCATCCTCCCTGGCGACAAGCCCGGAGGGCCAGGCCTTGCAGATCGGGGCTGTGAGCATCACCACGCACCCCTCCTCAACTTCTGCAGCCTCTCCACAACCGCCCAGTCTCACTGGCAGCACCATGGACAGCCCCCCCACCAGCCGGTGGCCCTGTACCACCAACCCAGTGTGGTGGGAGTCCATGGCTTACCAATCCCGCGCTGGAGGTGGCCCTTTCCCGGCCAGGACTGTCGTCGGGACTATGCCAGGGAAGTCGAGGCCAGAGAGCTGCTGTCCCCGAGGTGTTGGCTTGTGCCTACTTGTTGGCCGGGATGGACGACCCCCCAGCGTTTACGGAGCGGGAGGAACTGGTCTACCAGCCGTTCCCACAGTTAGTGGAGCGGCTACAGGGTGGACAGAAGTCCTCTCGTTCCGGTCTGGTGTCCATTCGGAGGACAGGGTTGTAGGCACCCTCACCTTGGGGGACTCAGCAGCACCCACCTCAACCCCTGCAGTGTCTCCGCCACCACCGACGAGCATCCGTGGCAGGCGTGGACGGAGGGAGTCGTGGGACTCCCCGTCCGACTCCTCCCATCACGGAGCTGGTCGTGCTCCCCACCGCTTCTCCGCAGCCGGCCACACCTACCGTGGGCCGTCGAAGAGGAAGAAACCGAGGAGGGGAGTAGTGTCCAGTCCCAGCCGGTGTCCAGCCCGGTGTCCAGCCCGGTCCAGCACCGGCACCAAGTCCCAGCAACCGCCACCAAGCCCGTCCAGCAACCGCACCCAAGCCCGGTCCAGCACCGGCACCGCCCGGCAGCCCGGTTCCAGCGGGTCCGCAACCGGCACCAAGCCGGTCCAAGCCCGGTCCAGCAACCGCGCCGTCACCGCCGCCGTCACAGAACGCTGCCCAGCCGCCGTCACAGAACGCTGGGTCTCTGCCCAGCCGCCGTCATCCGCCGTCCAGGCCGTCGTCGGCCATCCAGCCGTCGTCAAGTCCGGCCTTCCAGCCGTCGTCAGTCCGGCCTTCCAGCCGTCGTCAAGTCGGCGTCGTCAAGTCCGGCCATCCAGCCGTCAAGTCCGTCCAGCCGTCGTCAAGTCCGGCCTTCCAGCCGTCGTCAGTCCGGGCCCGTCCATTCCAGAGGTCCTGCCCGGCATTCCAGCCGGCCGGTGCCCGGCATTCCAGCCGGGTTCCAAGTCCTGCCGGGGACAAGAACAGTTTTCCCCAGGACTTCCCCTGTCAAGCCTCCTGGGGCTCCACGCCCTGGTGCGCCCCCAAGGCTGGAACTTCCCCACCCAGCCGGACTTCCCATGTTTCCTTGTTTGCCCCCACCCCCCCTCGTTTGCTTGTTATTTTTATTGTCTCACGATTTTCTTGCCTGTCTGCCCCTTGTCATGTTTGCCATGTCTTGTTTGGTCTTGTCAGTGTCTCAGTCTGTCTTGTCTTGTTTGTGCCTTTGAGGAGCATCAGGTTGCTGCTCCTTAAGGCGGGGGTTCTGTCATGGTTCCACCTCTCCTTGTTAGGTATTTCTTGGTCTAGGTGGAATCATACAGGATTCTCTGTTTCATGTGGGATGATTGTGTAATTGTACTCTCTCTCGGGTCTTCATCGTTCCTACCCTTCTGTTTCCTAGTTTGTGTTAATTAGTTTATCCCCTGCACCTGTTCCCTCTTGATTTGTTCCCTTTAAAACATCCTCGTGTTCATTGTCCTGTGCTGGTTCATTGTACGTCCTACCTAGCTGTACCTGTACCTTAAACTCTTGTTATAGTCATCCTGAATGTTTGATCGTGTCTCTTGTTCCTGTCTAGTAAGTCTAGTTTAGTTAGTGTGTTTATATTCAAGTGTTTGTTTTTATAGTCTTAGTTTAGTCAGTGTGCTTGTTTTTTGTTAATAGTTAATCCTGTCTTGTTTTCCCCCTCGTGGGTTTTGTTTTGCCTTTTTGTAGTCCTTGTTATTTTGTTAATAAATCTGTTAACCCATTCACCTCCTGTCGTCCTGCCTCTGCCTGCAATTGGGTTCTCCTGCCTTGTCCAAAGAGATCCGTGACATATTTCAGTCTTTCTGCATGTTTTTGTTTACATGTAGGCTACTAAATCATAGTTGTACTAAAACGGTAGATATGCCTTTTATGACAGCTACGTTGTTGCTATTCTATCATGACACTAAGGAAAGCAAATTATTTTTAACTTTCAAAAGCTAGTGCAGTTGTAAGAGTTATTTCAGAGACATTTGTACCACACCTTAAATAATCATTGTAATTTGCTTTTGATTGTGTCACTTATCACCTGTTCCTTAAGTATCAGTTATTTCTAAACAGTTCAACTCCAATATATGTAATCCCCTGTACCTTCATTTTACATTTCCAATAAAACGCAATATGATATTAACATAACCCTATCCTTCTTCTTTTCGTTTTCGATTTTATATAGAAATGTATGTGGTTTAGGTAATCTGATGTGATTATTTTCATTTTTAATCAAATGAAATATGATACACAAACACAATATTTTATTGTAAATTATTACACGGCTCATTTGAATGCTTGATTCTGATTGGCCAGTCGCAACATTCCAAGGGTTGTTATTTTCAAATAACAACCGCTCAAAACTAATTTCACCCTGTAACCCGGATGCTGCAAATCACTTTCAGAGGGGCAGTTTAATATTACACAAAAAATTATTATTCATATGTCTTTTAATAACATATATGATATTATATTTACAAATGCTTAAACCAATTTGCGTGTTTGTGACGTTTGAACGTCGTTTCTTACTTTAAAACCGAAACTAGACGGCTTTTCCTCGCGAAAGGTCTGCATTCGGTAAAAATGAGCTAATAAAATATTTCAAATTCACATTTTAGGTACAGTTTTTTTCTCATGTGGCAAGTAGCCGTGTATTAAGCGGGATAATGTACAAGCAGCCGGCTGTTATCGTGAAATAAGGCCCTTCAGTGTGATACAAGACCCCCCGCTTCGCGTCAGGTCCTGATCACACTGTCGGGGCTTATTTCTGCGATAACAACCGGCTGCCCGTACATTATCCCTTACGTATAAGACGTTTGTACAATAGGGAAAACAGGCAGTGCTCCAAGACTATGTTTAACTAATCCATACAGACAGCTACTAGGCTGTGTATAGTTATGAAACTTTTCAAAATGATAGTCTGGGAACAAATCCATTCATCAGACCAACGATTGTCCATTATGAAATGTAACCAACACTAATAATATCCTGTGTTACCACATGTGAGCCAGCGACAGTTTTAGGTGTATTTGCTGACATCAAACTGTTCTTGGCGGCGCTGAAAGCCTGGTGCTCACGGGGTGTATCGCACACCTCAGAACATGTCGATGCCACTTATAAGCAAACCCATAGTATCTGAAGAGTATTGATAACCTTTCCAGTATCTTTGTAAATCAACTGCAGATTCTTGGTTTCATATTTAAAATCTTCGATACAATAAAACACCACAGTGAAAAGGTGGCTTTGGGCCAGTAGCGTTTAAGCTTATGTTTGTTTAAGCACAAACAGGCATATATTGGAGTTGAACAAGCAGCTTTCGCGACCAATTGAAATTTCGGCACGCCCCTATCTTTCGGAACGCCTCCACCTTTCGGCACGCCCAATTTTCCGACTTGCAGATACCCCTGTCTCAAAACGATGTGAGTTTTGGATTTCACAATGCTTCTCTATAGCACTGAAACCTCAAGTTCTCCCCGTTCAATGGCTAATCTGCGTTTGAGGGGAGGGGCTAAGCGATATATCAATTAAAATGCCACATTATAAAAGCCTGGTAAAACATGACAAACATGACTTTTTGTTTAAATCAAGTGACGCTCTAAACAATAGTGACCTGCCAGGACATACTGAATGCACGTGCAGTAGATCAAAGGCTGTAACACAGGAAACGACACCGCATTAAACGCAGAACTAGTTGTGCAAGTTCATTACGGCAGTTATAATGCACATATGTTGGCTGAATAATCCAGACAGTGCTTATCCAAAAAAGACTTTTACAAAACGGACTGCGAAAATCTCACCTCATTGTCTCGGTATCACTTTCTTCAGACAACTCTTTGTGGATCGAGGCCATGGCATCATTTACAGTAATTTCGTATCTGCAGAAAAAATCAACGGGGTTTTCGCCATTTGCATTACAGTCATTGTTTGTCAGTCTCTAGAATTGTAGGCCTGCAGAATTATCCTTGGCGCAAAACAATTTACATATTAGGCGTCTTACAGAGTATCTTATATAGTTTTGAAGGTTAATGAATTCTTGCGTTATCTTGTTTTATTGTTGTGGCAGACCCTTAGTAAACGTTTTCACAGTTGTAGCTAGGCAGACAACGTTCATGCTCCCCTTATTACCTCTGAATATGAGGAAATATGAGGTGGACATCCTGCATAGCTTTTCCTTTAGCCCAATTCCAGAATGAATTTCTGCACAGAGACTGATTTTCCAATTCCACCTGTTAGTCCTCAGTTCTGTATAGTTTGTTTTGTTCAGCCAAGCTTTTTAGGATGTCATTGCATTTGTTTATTGTGTGGATTCTTTCATGAATTATCTGAACCCAGCCTACGTCTGTACGATATGTCTTCAAAAAATCTGGAAAACATCTGCTGTGCCTCCTAAACATCTTAGAAAGAGCAATTTTACACACATTCTAAATTGAACAGCTTAGAGACATTTTTAGATGTCTATATGACATCTGACGTCTCAAGAGACATATTGCAGATGTAAATGCTCACAGACATCAAATATACACTCACCTAAAGGATTATTAGGAACACCATACTAATACTGTGTTTAACCCCCTTTCGCCTTCAGAACTGCCTTAATTCTACGTGGCATTGATTCCACAAGGTGCTGAAAGCATTCTTTAGAAATGTTGGCCCATATTGATAGGATAGCATCTTGCAGTTGATGGAGATTTGTGGGATGCACGAAGCTCCCGTTCCACCACATCCCAAAGATGCTCTATTGGGTTGAGATCTGGTGACTGTGGGGGCCATTTTAGTACAGTGAACTCATTGTCATGTTCAAGAAACCAATTTTAAATGATTCAAGCTTTGTGACATGGTGCATTATCCTGCTGGAAGTAGCCATCAGAGGATGGGTACATGGTGGTCATAAAGGGATGGACATGGTCAGAAACAATGCTCAGGGAGGCCGTGGCATTTGAACGATGCCCAATTGGCACTAAGGGGCCTAAAGTGTGCCAAGAAAACATCCCCCACACCATTACACCACCACCATAATTGCATTAATGAGAAATTGAACAGGTGTTCCTAATAATCCTTTAGGTGAGTGTATGTCTGCCAGATGTATGTGCGCTATCGGGGAAACTGACATGTCTGGTTCATCTTCTTCAGTGTACGGTGTTATCTTTATAAGGTCTTCTGATTTGCTTTCCATTACTCATAATCGGTAAAAGACGTTATGATGAAAATAAATACAAAAATATGCACTTTGGACTTTGATCTTTTTCCACGTGAACAGTCTATTAACTTTTTAAATGCTTATGATTTGTAGTAAAACACTGCTTTGTTTTCTATTTGGTGTATCTATGACGTGATAAATGTGATACTCTGTGACAAAGATCTAGAATGACACAACCATTTCCCCAATGTCATAAATGAGCAGGAAATCAATGAAAATGTACACTTTAACCCTAAACAGGATCTTGGACGAAACAAGTTGTGTAGAAGATCCAGCTTCTAATAAAACAATAACCGCATATTTACTTAAACAATTTAATTATTTCACAAACAAGTGACACTTCACTGACAAATCAAAATGTAAAACTCAATAAAAAGATTAAGGTGGACATTTCTCTCATATGCTAACATTTCTTAAGTCTCAATGAGAATTGTACAGTATCTACCTGCAACTCTTCAATTCCATTGATGTTACAGAGTTATTTTTTTGTCATTACAAATGTTCTGATTTCTCAAGAGGAGCATTTGCAGACAAAATAATTAAACATATTTTGTGAACATTATAAACAAAAGACAATGAGTCATGAGTGTGGCTGGCGCTCAGTGGAAAAGGATGCGTTTGTGTTTCGTGTTGGGAATCTGTTCTCTGCTCTTCAGTCTCCTTACAGCCTCTCTCATGTGTTTGGGCTGCAGGGGTGGCGTGTCTCCCCACTTCTCACACACATCAAGTGCTGCAATGCAAGAAAAACAGCTTAACAGTTTTTACTCAAATCATATCTAGTAAAATCTATATATCTATTATAATGTAAATCTTTATATAGTAAATAGTGATTCCCCTACAATTACCTTAGGGGGCGCCCTGCCCCTCAAACGGCCTGTGTGTAAATGAGGGGGCCACTATGTATAGCCATTTCATTAGGTTTCTATTAATCTATTAATAAAATGATACACCTGTATTATACAGCACATTTCACAATTTTAGCAAACATAAACATAGCCTAGCGGTTCTTAATCCTGGGGCCAGTTTCAGAAAGGTTTAGTTAAAACCGAGTATATAAACCCTGAAATGAGGGAAACTCTGGGTTTTCCGTTACAGAATGTGAGGTACAGTATGTCAAACCCGAGAAAGCGGGGTAACTCAAGCCGGTTTCTAAAAAAGTCAGTAACCATAGTAACTTACTCTGTGAACCTAACCTGGTCGGGAGCAGGTTTTCTTTGGTAAACCCAGAGTTTCTTTCGATCTCCTTCCCCTTTTTAATGCGGTGGTGTACCTCATTCATTTATACAGTCATTCATGGCACACATTTTGATCACACAGAGACCATATCATGGACTAAAATGTCAAATGTGCTTTTTTAGACTAAATTTATTCACTAAAGAATAATAACAGAATTTCTAAAAATAGCCCAGTGCAAAAGTTTACACACATCTGATTCTTAATACTGTATGATGTTACCTAAACAATAAATAAGAGTTTTTATGTTTAGTCAGAGTTGTTTAAGGGTTTCTTGTTGGTCATGAGTCATTGCACTGTCCAATGATCTTTAAAACAATCAACCAGGTCCTTTGCAATCTTTGCTTTTTCAGCATTTCTGGATATTTGACTCATGTCCAGCAGTAACTGTATGATGTTGAGATTCCTCTTTTTACATTGAGGACAATCAAGAGACTCACACACAACTATTACAATAGATAGAAACATTGAGTTCTGCCATCAAAGTCAACCCCATTCATTTAAAGACAGGTGGGTGTAAACTTGTTTTCGAAGCACTGTTTGGTCAATCAACCAGAGTAACAAATCAAAAATTCCTTATTTTATACTTAAAGCAATCAAATATCTGAGGGGGCCGTACATGTAAATGACTGGGGCTACGCTACGCTACTGTGCTAGGCTTTTTCTTCTAATATCTTAATCTAGTGCCAAACGAGCTTCATTTGAACCCTTTCTGCTCCGTGAGCGCTGCTTCTCATGCCAAAGACGCGTCACATTTAAAGACCTGCAGACACCAAGAGCAGGTAAATAAATTGACACTTTTACTATAACGCTTAAAGGTGCGATGAAGTGGTATTGTCTATTGTTTTATACTGTTATACTACTTAAGAACTTTGTGTGGTTTTTACATTCAAAATCAATAAGTAATAGGCTATTTTCGGCCAGCTCTGCAAACGCTCGGTTTTAATGGGCGTGCCACATTGAAGACACTTGGAAGTAAACGCCCAACGCTTTGATTGGATAGCAGTTTGCGTAGTTGGAGCCTTCTGTGTATTTGGTTACAGTCGTTACAGTGGAAGTAGTCGTTGATATTTTTCTTTGGAGGTGGTGTTCAACCTATCAGATAGGTGCATTCCAGAACCTGCCGTTCGCTGAGCCTGGTGTCAATAACAGATGTAATCTCAGTAACAAGGGCGTTTTCAGTTCTGATACTTACATGATGTTCGCGTGAATACTATTCCCTCTTATATAACAAAAGCTTGGGTTAAAATTGTGATTTTAATTCATGCCTCCTTTAAGTAAATGAAAATGAAGCAGTAATAAAAATGATTTGTAGCTGTCAGTCAGTTTACTGTTTGCTATATAGGTTTGTGACGGATTATAAACCATAACGTCTTGAATCTACATGCATGAATGGTATTAACAGTATTAATAGCATTAATAATCAGCATGTTAAGAGCATTTCATAATGAATCACGTTTAATCTGAGATTATTTACAATCAGTTCTAGTATGAATGGCATGGAGAGGCTACTTGTTAATATCTTTGTAAGTAGCCTACTTCTGCTCATGTTAAATGAATTTAAATTGTAATATTTTGTTGTCCGTAGTTTTTATTTTAAATATTAAAATAGGCCACTAGGACTTCGCTTTAGCACCAGACCCTACAACACATTTTCTGAGTGTCAAAGATGCTGTGGGTATCAGAATATAAAATAAATGCCTGATAAAACATAAGATGTTAACTTTTTATTTACATATTCGACTGGTCTCAATTGATTAAATATCATTTATAAAAAAAGTATTTTTGCAAAAAGACCATAAACCCCCCACCCCCAAAGCCGTAAACCTAGGGGAAATACTGGCATGTGTTAAGTATATTTGACAAACCTTCCTCAACTATCTCTCCAGCAAACACCTTTGCAATCCCAGACATGGCGATGACCACATTCTGAGAAACGGATGATCCTGTGATGGACTGAATTAACTGAAAAACAATAAAACATACAATATATATAGATGTTAAAACTTTTTAGGGTCTTGGGATACATTGAAGAATGCATTTAGGACTCTTTTTTAATGTCTGGTATAAATTTTAATTGAATGTGATCCCACTACATTTAAAACTGGTTTACTTACTCGTTTAATGGCAGCCTTTGGGAAAGCTGCACGTCTGTACATCTCATAACGGTTCAGCTGTTCTTCAGAAAACGATGATACTAAAACTCTGTTGGACAACAATTGAAAGCAAACAAGTCTTTAAACTACCAAATTATTTGTAAAATACACAAAAGTACAAATATGCACAACTGTAACTCACTGCATCTTTTGTATTTCATCTTCATCAACCTTTTGTCGTTTCTCTTTCTTCTTGTCTGGCTCCACTTTTAGTTTTTTAGCAGGTGGGGGGTGAAGAGATGAAGACCCCTCTTCCTCTTCTTCACCAGCAGCAGAATGTTCAGCTGACTTCTAACGTGAAGTGAAGCAGTGATATAAATCAGAAAAGCAAATAAAAAAACAATTTAATTCGGACAGGACTTTGAGTTACTTACAGTTTTGTCTTCTTTTGTATTGGTCTGGACTGCAGTGGGTTTAGAGGAGGTACTGCCGCTCACCGGACCCCCACCTGAACCCTCGCTCTGCTTGGACCTCTCGGCAGAGGTGCTTGTCTCATTGAAACTAGTTTCAGGTTTTACACGGGCTGGGTCTGCCATGGTTTGGCTAAGAGATGAAGATCTGATGAGATAAATTAAGCTGTCAAAAACATCAATAAATATTACCTTGGCTTGTATCTATACTACTTACTACTTTATGAGTATTAAGATATTTTGTCATTATTTGCTATGCTGTTGCTTTAATGGAAATTAAGCTCAGTTTAAACACTCTCCTCTCAAATTCTAATTATGCGACAACTTCATTCTCTTTACTGTAATATGACCATAGTCATTTTCACTAATATTCACGCATGAAACTCCTTGGTCAAATTTACTCACGATCACCATCATTCATTTTAAGAGTCAACTCACCTCACAACAATAAATATATTTGTAAGCATTTTTTTTACTTTAAACATTCCTTGTCTTAAACAGATCATGGCATTTCGTGAACATACTAAGTAAATCATGCCGGTGTGGTGCTGTGTGTTAACGTTACACAATAAACAATCGTTTAAGCGTAAACACCGATCACAATGCAAATAAGAAATATGAAACATAAAAACACAACATACCTCAGACCAACAACCGCTTTGATCTGCTTTTTAAACCACTAACGTTACGCTAAAAAGACTGTAGCCAAACTGTAGCATCGGTCAGAACAACATCCGGTTGATTACAAATTAAAAGTCCAGTAAAATATTTTAGATTTAACGTTACCCGCTGGATGGCGCACGCTACCTGTTAATGACTGTTTGTTGCCTGACACATTCGTCTGTAAAGAGGCACATACACAGCAGTCCATTGAGTTGAAATAACAACACTATTTTATTTGCACATTAACCGCTGTGATCCTTTAAAGAAACTCTATCGAATGGTCCCTTTTGTAGAAATGTGCTGTCAACTTCATACATTGTTTTCAAATGTGGTAGAACTCGGATAAAAATAAAAAAATTAAAGTGGAAGCAGGTGACGTCTCACCTTGATCATTCACACACATGAATAATGATACCGAGAAATTGAAAATAAAATGCAAACAACTTCTGGGTTACAAAAATTACATTCTACCGAATTATTCCATTTCTATTGTAAAAGTTCACGAATTTATAGCCATGCGCACAGTAACATGAGCCATTGATTTACTATCAAATTGGCTTTTTTAGAATGTAACTTTTTTATTATTAAATCACATTCAGATATATACTATCTCTATAGAAATTATAGTCTATATTTTAAAAATATGCATTTATTATGAAAGTTCAAATGTAGGACAAATATTAAACTGCAAAAGATTGAGGAAAAAGTATTTGCACGACAGTAACATTGTTACCCTTTTACAGGTAGTCTGTGACCTAACAAAGCTTTGCTTTGAATGACAAGCGGCGTATAATATGTTTATGTTAGAATCATCTAGAAAACAAGAGAATCACAAAGCACAAGAGTTGATTCATTTTCAGCATTTATTGATATTCAGATAAATAAACCAGTCAATAAAGTCCCATATATCCACGATATGTTTATCTTGTGTGTAAATTCAGACACTTCGTCTCTTGCTTAAGCCAAAACATTTCTTAAAGAATAACCAGAGGCAGATATCAGCTCACTATGCATTCATCAACATCATTGAAAACATAATTTCTCTTTAGCACATAATAAAAATAAAACAAACATTTTCAGAGACTAAAATTGATTGTTAATGAGATTCATGTCACGAGGCTACCACCTGCAATACATTATCCAAAAATTGTGACTACACCAACTTTGACTTCCACAACAATATCAGAAGACCCCACTCACGATATTTTATGAAATATTATATCTTAAAAGATGTGTGATAATTACTACAAAGATGTGTATTGTCATTGTAAAAGCATCCAAACTCATTTTGATGCTTGCTTTGTTTCATAATATTTAAGTCATCTTTCTATGACCCCCCTTGGAAGCCCAGTAGTCAAAATCTATCAAGGGCTTTTTTTTCTTAAGCATCATGTCCCGTGAATCCTTGATCAACTCACTTATTGTTCCTCTACTGTCAGGATATAGAGATTAGTGTTAAGACTATGGGTTCATATAATGGCTTTCATCGATTTCAATTCCCAAAATGCTATTCCAGCATCATTAGTGTAATGAAACGACCCTGCATAATTTGGACCAAACGCGACGTCACCATGGAGCGCACCAGTCAAGGAAGTGACGTGTCGAGCCGTGCCAGAGGAAGTTTCTAGGCGCTGGAAGAGAAAGTTTCCCCGGAGCGGCTGCGCTTGAAGCGGGAATAACACGAAAACAGCCGCCGCTGGTGTACCGAGCGGACCGGAGTGGACAGAAAGCTCGCCGTTGAACGCGTGGATGCTCGTTACAGTGTTGGATAGGCGTGCATTGGATTCGTGTGCCCGTGTGATCGTCTCCCCGCCGCTCCTCCTCGCCGTGAGATGGGGAAGGAGCAGGAACTGCTGGAGGCGGCGCGCACCGGGAATCTGGCCGCCGTTGAGAAGCTCCTGTCCGGCAAGAGACAATCGGCCGGGTCGGGCGCTGCGGGAGGCGGCGGATCGTCAGGGAATGCCGGGAGCGGTGGGCACAGCTCTTCCCACCCGCTCTCTAGTCTGCTCAGGTAAGTGAAGGAAACAGCGATGGATGAGAGGCTTTTATGTGAGGGGAAGCCGGGGCAACTTAGTTGTCACACGTTACAATACATTCGGATTTTGCGCAGGGAAGGGTTATTTTTACAGTCATTTTCGGAATAGACGAATACCTTAAAGTCAACTTTAATATAAATCTAGGGGAAATAAAGCTGGAGTCGTTACAATAGGAATCTCCTGGTTGTTGACACTGGATTAAAAAGAATAGCCTTCGTTTGTTTTCCCTTAGGAAAATGAACCATGCTTTTATTATGTAGTAACCATGTTTTTACCATGGTTAAACAATGTAACGTTAATCTATGTAGTAACACCATAGTACATTTGTTGTATAGTACATTGACTATGATACTACAAATAAAACCAATAGTTAGTTAACTATTGTTAGTTGTTGTTATTTAAACCTTGGTTAATGTTCCATAGGGGCTATCTAAAACAAAATAAAAGCATATACCTTTTAAACCACGGTAATGACAAATTGTTGTTTATTATATTAATGAGAATAACAACACAAATACTCATTGCTTTTCCCAATATTCATTTTAATTGATATCTTTCACAAATATGTTGTTTGCGAATATGTGTGTGTATCTGTCAATAGTAGCTGGAGGAATCTCCTGTCATTCTTGCTGGGATCAAATGAAAAAACTGCGATATCTGTGAGGTATAGACTTTGTATCAGACGCTAATCCTAAAATGTATTTGGAGAAATACAATTTGACACACGTCAGACCTACACTGGGAGTATGGAGCTATATATGAATGGCATAACTCTGAAATTGCATAATGAATGTAAATGACATAATGCTGTCTTGAAAGAAATTTACGAGCAATGTTTGTGTTCAGAAAAAAACACACTTAGAAAAGACACTTTTCTTGAGTTAACTGGGGTCTTGTATCTGGGGGGAAGTTGTGTTTTCAATTTGATCTCATTGCTGTCTAGGAGAAACAGCTGAGATTTGAAGGAGATTTCATGTCATTATTTCCTCTATTCTATAGCTTTCTCCGAAATGGTTAATGGATTTTAATGGCATTAATTCTGCACAAACTTAAGATATATTGCTTTCCTGTGGCTCAGTGGTTAGAGCATGGCGCTAGCAATGCCAATGTTAAGGGTTCCATCCCAGGGATTGCACAGAATGTTTTTCTTTTATATTATAGTGCAATGTAAATCGCTTTGGTTAAAAGCGTCTGCCAGATGCATAAATGTAAGATGTGCATTAGATGCTTTTTATATGTCTACAAAACAGTCAAGGGCATACAGTGTACATATTTTAAATTATACCGGTATGTTTATTTGACATGTAATGGTAAAAACACTAGATCAGTCATATTTAGATCATTGGATTTGGAACCTACTATCTTTTACACTGTATCTTTTGCTAATGGTTAAGAGTTTCTGTTTGCCAGTGTCAACACGCCTCAATTTGGCCATTTTGCATGTTATCATGCATGATCCATGACACCAGTTAAAATAGTGGTTAAACTATTTACCCCATTTTCAGTTACTATAAACAGGATCTTTCTACTTCTGTGTTCTAATTCATTTAAAGCTCAGATGGCATGCCACCCGTTATGCCACCCATTGTCCCGGCTGTAGGTTTTCTTTGTGCCCAGTGGCATCTGTGCGTCTCGCCTGGTCCGGCGGATCAATGTCTGGCACGGCAGTGCTCCTCACTGGGAGCGACAGGCCCAGCGTGTGTCAGAGGTAAATAAACGAGTGATCGTCTGGAGCAGTGCCAGCAGGAGAGAAAATAAAAGAATGTTCTCTTGTCTGCCCTCCCTCTCCTCTCTGGGCCAAAGATCTTTAGAGACATCAATCTGTATTTACTTAGCAGAGGCTGAATTATTGGCAGGTGTTAAAGGGAGTGCTGCGCTTGTGTGCGGCGGTTATTTAGCCTGTGTAATGTAAATGTCAATAGTCTTTTGTCGTGCCTGTGGTGTCTTACTGTGGTTTTGTGTACAGTGGCGTTCCTTGCCAGCAGATTTTCAATTGTTTCCCAGGAGATATGGATATATATTTAAGTCTCTCACAAATCTGCCATTGGCGACGGAGAATATGGATATTACTAAGGCAGACTCCTGGATTAGTCAATGATCTACCAATAAAGATTAAACCTGGGACATGATTTTGATTGGTTTGGGGTGGTTAGAGAGTTGGGTGGCATTCAAAAGATTGGATGTTTGAAACCTTGAAACTTCTTTCAAGCAACATTCAAAAAGAAGTCGCAATGCACTTACAGTATATCGTCTCCTTTGCCAATAGCTCTCAAATTTTCTTGTTTGCCAGGAAATCTATGGTACCTGGAGAAAACTGTGCATTCATTTTTCTCAGTGGTTGTATTTAGGATTTTAAAAGCACATAAATTGAGCCATGAAAGCCATTGGCTAATGGATCTGGTCTTGAACAATGTGCAAAGTCCCTCACTGCCTACTAACTTCCTGGTGTATGAGATGAGCACTTGAAATTCATGATCAAGCGTACATAGTTTTTGTACAAAGTTGAATTATTGACTCATCCTCATGTCATTCCAAATCTGTAAGACCTTCATTCTTCTGCAGAACACAAAAGAAGATATTTTGAAGAATGTTGGCAACCAAACAACATTGACCCTTATTGATTTCCATTGTATGAACACAATACCACTGAGACATTTCTCTAAATATCTTCTTTTCCAAGAATATCTTCTTATTCCACAGCACAGAGTCATATCAAGCTTGGAACCGCATGAGGTTGAATAAATGATGACACAGTTTTTATTTCTTTCAAATGGACATTTCACTAAAAATAAATATGTCATGGCTTTCTTTCATTTTGTGGAACTGAAAAAGAGATATTAGGCACAATGCTAGCGGCAGTCTAAGTCACCTTTCACCTTCATTGTTTGAAAAAAATCTACATTCTGTCCTGTGTGTTTCATACTGAGAAAAGGTCATATGGGTTTAAAACAAAATGAATATAGTGATGACAGAAATAACATTTTTGGGGCCACTGTCCCTTTAAAGATAGCCGGTGCTAAATTTGCTGTCAATCCCAGAGGGGTTCCTTCTCTTCAGTAGCGGCACATCTGTACTCATTTAAATGCTTTGAAAGGCTCAAGTCGTGTTGAATTCTGCTTCAGTATGAGCCTCTGTAGACAGTATCCAATGCTTTCAGAACCTCAGAGGATCCCTCAAACCAGAGTCTTCTTTTTTACTCCACAAACCTCTTGTGTACAGCCTCAGAAGGCTCTCCACAAACAATCTTTGCGATGGACCGGTTTGGTATAATAACCAAGAGCACCAGGGGTTTCCTGATAATCTAGGATAGAGAAACTCATACATTGTTTTCTCTTCCCTTCATCTCTGAACTGTGTGGAGCAAGGCTTCGTGTTGAGACTTGTTATTTTGTTTTGAAAGGGATTGCATCGTTCTTGCTCTCCTTCGAGGAATGTGTCATTCCTATGTGGCGGCACCTTCAGATTTGGACAGGTGTGGTT
Organism: Triplophysa siluroides; assembly: GCA_006030095.1. Lineage (NCBI taxonomy): Eukaryota > Metazoa > Chordata > Actinopteri > Cypriniformes > Nemacheilidae > Triplophysa > Triplophysa siluroides. The sequence continues at coordinate 1,110,958 of VCII01000161.1, forward strand.
TGGACATCTGTATGTGTGATTGAACAGATCTATTTATGCACACTTAATCCAAATCCTCTAGGTTTCATCTATGTCTTTGACAGACAGGGTTCCATCTGTTTGTCTGCATGTTTTCCTGTCCGAAGTTTTAGGAGGTCCGGAGAAAGGTCTCTCTAGTTTGTCTGTAATGGGATGAATGTTCTCACTTAAACAGATGATTCTGGTCAAAGAACGCTCAAACTCTGCTTTCAGTACTTCACATTATGTGTTAAGTGGCTCTTATGCTGTAGATGGCTTGTTATATTTATATATCACCAAATGAGAAAACGTTTGAGAGAAAAGTCATTCGACTGAAGTGGTTTAGTTCTTTTCCTGTAAGAAGAATTCTCACTTATCCTCCAGAGTTTTATTCGATTGCATTATGACTAAAGGCTGTCATAGTGGATTGGGAACTAATGTACAATCTCCTGTCAGGAATGGAAGAGATTTGATCAGGCTCTATTTACACGCTGACTGTCATGTCTTAGTCCCGCAAAACTTACTGAAGAGAAGTTTCTCTTTTGTCTTTGTTGTGGAGGATTCCTGCGGGCGAGATGAAAAAGCAGGTGCTTCCTGAAGATCTGCTGTGTCTGGAAACCGATTGGGATTGGAGTTCTGGCTTTAACAAAAATGACAGAACTGCAGAAACTTTCTGAGGAGAGGGGCGGAGGGGTGGGAGAGTAAAAAACAAGTGAAACAGGCTGAAGTTGAGCTATATTGAGCCTGTTTAGCGATGTGGGGTTATCCCAGCAAGTTCTTGTATGTCTGTGAAAGAAGAAAGTATTGTGTTCTACATTTAAGCTGTTGTTTACATATTCAACATGATATAACGCATGTAAAATGGTTTCTTCTAACCTAGTTGACCGTACACCGAAGTAGACCACACAGTGATCTTTCAGTATTGGACTGATAAAGCAATGGTGCCGTGTTGTACCAAAAATAATATGGGGAAGTGATATTGTGATATTAAACTGTCCAATTTGAAATGCTAGTTTGCCAATCACAATGAAGATTTCGGAGTAAAATTACATTTATTTATGCATTTTGGCCATCACTTTTTCCAGAGCGTCAGAATGTGTTCTCCCTGGGATTCAAACCCAATTTTATTCAATTCAATTTTATTTATATAGCGCTTTCCACAATGTGCATTGTTCCAAAGCAGCTTTAAAGGAGAAAATAAGAAAAACACAGAAAAGGTAAAACACAGCATAGTTCATGGTGCTTATAGAACAAGCAAGGTCCTTCTAGCTAAGGGATAATGTACATGCAGCCGGTTGTTATGGCAGGAATAAGCCCTGACAGTGTCACACTGAAGGGGCTTATTTTGCTATAACAGCCGGCTGCTTGTACATTATCCCGCTTATTACACGGCTACTTGCCACATGAGAAAAAAACTGGACATAAAATGTGAATTTGAAATATTTTATTAGCTCATTTTAACCGAATGCAGAACTTCCGTAAGGAAAAGCCGTTTACGGTATGGTTTTAAAGTAAGAAACGACGTTCAAACGTCATGAACAAGCAAATTGGTTTAATCATTTGTAAATATAATGTCATATATGTTATTAAAAGACATATTTATAATTATTTTTTGTGTAATATTAAACAGCCCCTCTCAAAATGATTTGCAGTATCCGGGTTACAGGGTGATATTAGTTTTGTGCGGTTGTTATTTGAAAATGTTATTTGAAAATAACAACCCTTGGAAGGTTGCGACTGGCCAATCAGAATCAAGCATTTAAATGAGCCGTGTAGTACTAAATAATGTGTAATAAATGCAGTCTCCGGTGAGCAAGCCAACACTGCCCTGTGGCGAGGAACCCAAACTCCAATGATAAATAAATGGAGAAAATAAAACCTTTGGAGAAACCAGGCTCAGCTGGGAGGGCCAGGTCTCCTCTGACGTGTCACAGCTGCACTCAGTGACTTTGATTAAAAGTTACCGAGTAAATGTTTATGAAGAATAGTGAGAACTTATTCGTTGTGATTTAGGAAGTTTCATTTGTTAAATTTTTTATTTCTAATTTGGTCTTAATTTTTGATAGACATCAGACAACAGAGGAATGTTATATAAGCAGGGAAATTCGTAATGGCATAATGTAATTGAGCTATAACTTCAAACTGCTGTCTTGTGATGTAAGTTTAGCATTAAATACTAAGTATTGTAATGTGACAAGTAGTCCGTCTTTGCTCTTGGTTGGGGATGGAATAGAGTATATGTCGAATGTCACGTGAATAAACCGGTAAACAGGTCTCGTTACATCCGTTTGTTGGAAAAAGTGTATTAACATTATTAACTATCAGCGATATCTATGGATTTTTAAGGCATTACGCTAATCTAGCTAGCTATCCCATTTTTTTTAGGCGTTTTGTGCTATTTTTTAATGTCTATGAGAAGAAAAACAACTTTTATACAGTATACCAATCTGTTTATGTGACGGGTATCTATTTTAATCCTCTTTGGTAGCAAATTTAAAGGAATTTTGAGTAAAACGTCTCTTTATGTAATGAAGCGCATGCAGATGACTTAAACCGGATGCGACAAGACTTGTTTTCCGGTTTCTGCATGTGACGTTCTGCATATACCCTATTGCCCTAGCTGGAATTGTCATATGGTCTCTTTGCTCTTGGGTGGTGATGGAATTGGCTGAGATGGAGCTGGGATGGTCAGTCGGTCCGCAGGCTCTCGCAGGAGGATGGCACGGGATGTTCGGCTGGAGCTGGCATAATCTCTAGTTAGGGATGGGCATATGACGTTTGTCTGGGACGTTCAACCCACAACCTTTAACGCTGCCAATGCAATGCTTAACCATTTAAGCTACAAACGACATAAAAGCTTGTTGTCAGCAGTTGCATAATAAATCAAAATGATGAAAAAATAAAAAAGCATCATTTGGCAACACGTTGCAGATAAGCAAACACATCTCCCAATATGTTTGTTGGTACTGTATATGTTGAAGGTTTTATTTCTGATAAAAAGTCCTAATGGTTGTTTAAATGGTTTCAGTATCATAAACCCTTTATGACACATCCTCCCTATGCAACACTTTAGAGGTTGATTTGTGTCTTTTTCCGCTTTCATGTTGTGTGAATAACACACAGAGGTTAGTTTCATGTGGGAGCCGCTTACCTTCAGTGATGTGGTTAGGTTCATGAACTGTGCAACCAAAGTCAGATTGGTATCGATTCCTTTTTATTTTTTATTTTACAGACTAGCTACTTTTGTACCAGATGTAGTCTGATTTTGATTTAGAATAAAGGGGAATTCAACAGATTTCACATAACAGTTTGGCATCAGTCAGTATGCTTGGACTCAAACCCTTAGGTTAATGCTCACTATAAACACACCTACTTAAAACAAACTGTTTTCTGAACTGTTTAGTCATTTTTTGTATCTTAGTAGCTCCTCATTTGCTTTTTATAGCTGTTAACACACATGCTCCTAAAACCATTGTGCCCTGGGGTGATTCAGGGTTTGAGCCCGGCAACCAACCGAGGGGACCCCTGTAACATGATTTAGAACCAGCCGAGGGGACCCCTTTAGTCCAGACTAAAATATACAGGTGGGTGCCGAATACTTAGTTTCTGTTAGGGGTGGGCGATCTGACGACCTTAAATCGATCTTGAAGGTGTCCTCAATCCACTGAAACTCAAGTGTCATAAACATAAACGCTCAAATGAAAAAATATTGTAGTGTTCTATAGTATTTGATTTTTACAGATGATAACAGACGTTTTATACTTGTGCTACCTGTACAACTGTTTGGTCTGTGCTACAAAACTTTAAACCTCTGTAGCACCAGTGCAATGTGCAAAAAAGTTCATGTACAGCCCTGTATTTCAATTCAGATTGTGGATCGAGATTCTTTATGAAGATCGTGAAATGCGTTTTTGGGAAGATCGCCCAGCCCTAGTTTCTGTATCTGATATCTACTGTTAGACAACTTGAGACACCTGAAAACCACGGTTTATTTTGTTTATTTATTCTTTTTTGTGGTGAGGCCAGTAAAAATATGAACCCCCAGCTCGATCAGGCAAGTAGAAAAATTCTTAGCGTGAAGTCCTGACCAATACTGAAAGTATGAGATCAAACCCACAGTACTGAGTGAAACAAACACATCTTTTCAATCTATTAATGACTGACCTACATTTAACTTCAGCTTTAACATGACAAACTACACGCTTAACTAGTAATTATAATTTTGATTTGAAAGTTTATTTATTAAGTTTGTATAGAATAGTAGGAAAGAAATGTTACTTTATTATGTTAGGAATTAAAAACATGTAAAGCGGTTATTGGAAACTGGTTTAGTCAAGGCCTATTTAGGTTATTCTGATAAAATTAGTTTTTATACTTTACTTAAAGAGCACATAACTAGGGATTTTTAAGGTCCTACTTTGGTTTATGGAGTGTCCCACAACACGTTTATGTACATAGAAGGTGTAAACACACTATTATTTCGTAATAATAGGCAGTTATTCTTACCTCACTTCTTGACTGACTCTCAAATGATTCGTTCCGCTCCTTTCCGCTATAGTCTGATGTGATTGGTCAGATGGTCTAGTCTGCTGTGATTGGTCTACCGCGAATGAGGCTCACGAGCTACATTGGAGAAGAGTGACGTTTTCACGGGCAGTCCTAGCAAAAGTAGGCGGGGACTATATGTAGTGACGTAAATCCGCGGCGTTTTGCGAATCGGACTAGGAACGACTCGTTTGCGTGATTCATAGTCAACTCACTTTTTTCCAAGCCAATAACTTTGTTATTCATTCCCCTTCGGATTTACAACTTGGCAGACTGCTTACTTTCAAACACGGCAACATTACACACTGCGTGAAATGTAATTTTCATGATCTCATGGTATGTACTCTTTAAGCATAATAGCCGTTTGACTACTGACGCATTCAAATCGATCTCAGAGACCGTTTTCACACATACCATATTATTCCTCTGTATCTTTTTTTTGTTTCCCTGGTCTATGTGTGTTTAAATACTTCAGGATTAGATCATTAGGAAGTTTTCTGTTACATCTACTTGGAGGACTGTGTCAGTCGTTACCCAGAATGCACTGCTAGGCTTGTTCAACAGAACCTCCTACCCTGTTAAATCATCTTCAGACACACACACAAACACACTCAACTGACTGGAATGTGGTTTATCAGGAACTGTATATCAACTCGGGGGCTTGTGTCCAAATCCTCTAACTATGCCAAAAGGACTGCCAAACCGCCTTCTCTGTGTGTTTACATTGAATTAAGAAGAAGTGAACTCTTAAACAGGTTGAGGTTCGAGTAATGGACTCGATAGCTAAAGCTGTCATTAAGCATTCTGTTATTGTGAGTTGTTGAGTAGTATATTTTGTTACGTTTGGTCTCACTTTAAAACATAGTACTTTTATTGCAGAAAAGTTGTTTTGAAATCGTTTTAAGGTGATATCTAGTGCACCGCTGAAAAAATTCATCCAGAATAAATATCTTGCAGTATTTTCACAACTAAAGGAATCTTGCACCCACATGTTGGCATTCCAGGAACTAAAGGGGCTAAGAAAAGTCCTTAATATAAGTTCAAAAGCAGAAGTGCAATTTCGTTGAAAACAAGCAGATTTTCCCTTTTTGAAAAATCTTTTATTTGATAGAGAAGTTTTGTTGCTTTCTTTGGAAAGAGGCACAAGTGTTATATGTTCTGACGAAGTGTGAAACTTGCTGTACTAGTTATCTTGCCAGTAAAGAGCTGATGCAGTTGTTTCCAATAAGATGTCTTGACGGAGTCAATAAATGATTGAGGTTCTTGTTTTGTAGTTTCAGTATTAAGTATTAGTAAAGTATTAAAGCAGTATTTAAGTTTTGTAAAAGCTGAAGAAGACGGACTTTGATTAACATCATCTTTGTTTTGTTTATCTGATCCGCCACACTTCATTTTACCTGAAATTGAAGAATGTCCTCTGGAAACAACTCGTCCAGTTATTATTATTGTACAATTTTGTGTTTTGGAGTATGAAAGTAGAAAAGGATAAAAAACGCATGGGTTTTTAAATTCTCCTGGCTTAGAAATGTGCCTGTGTGACATTGTAAAATACCAGCTTGAGTTTAATCTGAAAGCAGCTCTCAGTTCTTCATTAGCTGATGCTTTTTCCTTTAATTTCCTTTAGTTCTTGGCCCACCCGCTGTTTGTGCAACTGCACTTCTAAAGCCATTGCTCGTACTCTACAACTTCAAACATAGTTTTATTTGGACCGGTTAGTTGGTGGAATGTCTTTTCTGGACAGCAGTTACTCTTGTCTAGACATTTTGATTGCTCATTTTCATCGAGTTGCTGTTTTCCTCCTCACTGTCAGCAGAACATCACACACATCAGCAGTTGGGAAAAACCTAAATGTTTAGATTTTGGCCATGCATCATTTATTGTTATCGTACATTTTTATTATTGTGCTGCTGACATGTGTTTTCAAAGCCACACTGTAGTTTCTCGGCCTTAAAATTATGCCTACAAAATTATTTCAGTGGTAGAACAACTCTTAACCGAACAAATTCTACTGCCGCTGCAACCTGAGCAGCCTCCTCGTGACTAAAACCACGCTCTGTAACTTTGGTGTTCAGGTTGGTACACAACGCCCCACTCATCCATTGCCTGCGGAAGCGTGTGACCTGGTTTACTGCATACGTCACATATTTTTCTCGTAGCCTGGGTGAAGTTAGCCAACAGCTAACTATGAACCGAAACGATCTTATATGCAAGTCTCAAAACCCCAACGCCATGGCAGAGACTAGGGCTGGGTATTGATTCTGATATTCCGATTCGATAGCTCTCGATTTGATACGATTTGAGTCAATGATTACAGATTTAATCCAAATCCTATAGATATTTCTAAAAAAGTTCAGTAAATATCAGATTACAATGGTGAATTAAAAAAGGAAATGAGCCACAAACCTGTAAATTAAACTTTAACCACACTTGGGTATATTGTTACGGAACAGTCGCATACCTTGATCAAACAGGATCAGGTAAATTTACATTTAAAATACAGTATAATAACAAAATGTCACAAAATGAGCTGTAAAGAGAGGCTGAAATCATGTGATCCGCTGCCTTTTAAGTGAAGGTGATGTTAAATTCATCAACCCGTATCCACCATGTTAATAAAGCAATACATGAACGAAATGCTCACTGTTGTAACATCCGTTGTAAAAATAAAAGTGACATCTAGTGGATAGTAGAAGCAACAACATTTACGTTAAAAAACATACAAGTAAATAAAATAAGTTATCAAAAACTTTTTTTGAAAACACTGTTTACTCTATAGGAGTAAAACAGACACTAGATCTTGTTATTTGACGTGAGATTTGTTTAGTTGGACAGAGTAAGAGCCTGAAACTGTATGCGAAAAGCTTACAACCCTGAGCTCGTGATTGAGGAGACACCTGATGATGCTAGGCGCTGGGGAGGATAGGGGAGGGGCCATGCATGCACGGACGCTCCATTGCGTCATCGATCCCCCGTTTAAGCCCCGCCCAAAATATCCTGATAAGAGAATTGGTGAAAAACGGTTTAACGATTTAACTCCACAATTCAGTACTTCATACTTCTGAGTCTATGTAATGTGTTTCAGCAATACATTTCTAACGTCTATAATGTTTTTAGAAACAATTTTTTTTCTCCGAATTCTTTTTACCCAGACTCAATGTTCAGTGCCTGCGAAAAAAAAAAATTTGATGCGCGGCTTTCGAGAATCGATATTGAATCGACTTCATTTAAAAAAACGGTTAATCGATGTTTTGATTTTATTGCCCAGCCCTAGCAGAGACAACATAGAAACCAAAGAGAGTATTGTTGGAGGGAGCGAAGAAAAGAAAGACAGAGTGAACACGACTAAATATCAGACGGGCTTACACTAGGTGGCGCGAGCTGAAAGAGGCAACAGGTTGCAAAACGGATGGAGACCTAACTGTCCTGCTACTGGATTTATAAGTCATAAATATAATTTTTTCTTACTGTCCTGTAATTTTGAGCTTATTTGTTATTAGGCTGTGTTCAGGCTGTTCAGTGGTGCACTACTGGCTCACAATTTATAACCATAAGGTTGCCAAAAGATAAGGTAATGTTGCCATATGTCGTGCCTCGTCAGGAATATGTGTATGCTTGTAAACGATTGCTTCCATCCACAAAAAGTTACGGTCAAAAGTTGCAGATTCCTTAGTTCATGCACGTAATGCACATAATTGTTGAGCAGTTCATTCATTGAGTACGCTAATGTTATCAGTATCTGTAGTTACCATGCTAGGTAAGGTACCATGCTATTACAGAAAACTAAACGCCTGTTCGCGAGTGTGTTTAGTAATTTCCGAAAATATAACTACAGAAAAGTCAAATTTCAGAGATTTCTAAACACATTCATGTACATGAGTTGTGTTTTGGGAGAATGCAAATGTGCTATGTAGCTAGCATACTATGTGCTAACAACATTCGCCGGTTCCATCAGCTTAGTCAACGAAGTCCCCCATTGACTATGAACATAATAAAACCACTGAGGTCTTTCTTTCTGTTTGTACGTCTGTCTTTAACTGTAATCCTTTGTATATGTTGGTTGCATTTGGTTTGTCATTTGTTGAATTGTCAGTGCTTGAGCTAGAGGTTGAAGGTCAACTCCAACATCTGTGCAACTATTAGTTTTAGTCTCTCGGCACTGCCACACTGAACTTGGTTTCCAGCGGACAAACTGGAACAGAAGTGTCCTATTTCCAAATAGAAGAAGTGGGGCGTTTGGTGCTAATAATGTGACGTCTGTTTGACTGTCACCTGTGGTCACCGTCACTCTGAAATACATTTTGGAAATTTGCCCTAAGATGCTTTTTGGCTCTTCCGTTTGTCTTTCAGGTTTTGGATTTATGAAATACAAATGTAATTAATCTGTCCAAAGATTACTTATCTGTTGCTCGTAAGACACTGGGTTTGTTTAATTCTGAATGATGAGATCATTAAATACTGTACATTCAAAGCCGGACCCGTCCTGAATGGTATGTTTAATTGCAGACCGAATTTTAATTTAGGAAATGCGGCCGTGTCGGCTGGTTTGGAATGGTGCCACTTCTAATTGTAATGGAAACCAGTCTGTGTGAAACCCAGTAAGAGTGTCATTTTTTGTTATTAACAGATGTTTGTATTAGGGCTGTCACCATTATGAAATTTGGCTGACGATTAATTGTCTGTTTTGGGGCTTTGACTATTAATTGTCTGTTTTAGGGATTTTACATTTTATTCTCATACATTTTTTATTTGGCTTTGAAATGACCATATTGTTCTCAATATAAGATTGTTTTTTCTTGGAAATACATTGGAATAAATGGGGTCATCATAAATTCAATGTGTAGGCTTTTACATGTCAATAATACAACAGCCAAATACTTGTAAATTTATCAGGGGTGAATTGAAGCTACCATTAAAATGCTATCAGTCATAGAAACGCTTCTAGTCTTTTTTTTTCTCACTTGCAATAACATTTTAATTCTGTTAATGAAATTTTGGTAGGCTGGTTTTCACAATGAGATTAATTTAAGGAGGCATGAATTAAAATCACAATTTTAACCCGAGCTTTTGTTATATAAGAGGGAATCGTATTCAAGTGAACATCCTGTAAGTGTGAGAACTGAAAACGCCCTTGTTCCTGAGATTACATTTGTTATTGACACCAGGCCAAGCGAACGGCAGGTTCTTGAATGCACCAATCTATGACATTGATAGGTTGAAAACCGCCTCAACAGAAAAATATCAAGGACTACTTCTCTAGCCCCGCCCACTGGCTCGCTCGCACATGACAGAACTGAAGTACCACAAGTGGAGCCGAACCAGATAGAGCAAGCACTAAACAAACATGCCGTTAAAGATATGTATTTTGCCATCCCTGGTTGTGGAAGAATACAGTCGCTGCATAGTTAGTTTGCTCTAAAAGACAAAGGCTCATGGGAAGAAACAAATGTGCTGTATAGATGTATATAACTTTGTGTTGTAAAGGTGAACACTTTTTTCCAGGTATACTTTTAATATTTCAAACCTTGGGATGACAACTATGGCCCTATCCAGTATTAAATAAAATGACAGGGACAATCATTAAAATTCATTGGTCAAAGGGTTTGGGAATACCACTTAAAAGCAGCTTTTTCCAGTCCATCTTAACCTGTTCCAAGCCTTTCAAATTAATGCATTTAAGCATACTTAAAATCTGTACCCGGCGGTGATGCAGGACACCAATTTGGCGTCTGATAAAGGAAAGGCTAACCGTTGGTAATGGATGAAAGGAATTCTGACGGATGTGTGCCAATGATTAGTGGTGCAACGGATCACACAACTTACTGTTCGGATCATTTTCGGATTTTGGGTCAAGGATCGGATCATTCTTCGGATCAGCTATTGTAAATGCTCATCATAATGCTCGTCAAAATTTTTGAAGTGGTGCCTGTTTGCACGTGGATTGTGTCATTTGTGCTTTGACTCATCACAACATTACTTTAAATAGCGTTTTAAGTTGAGATAAGATGATAGGATGTCCTTTCATATTGTACTCTTTGAGATACTGGAGAGAGAGAGTGTGTGTATGTTAAAACTGTCTTTTACTCTATGCGAGGATCAAATGCATTCTGAACCGTAGAGCACGATCAGCACGGATCCACCGCGATCAGTTTCACCACTACCAATGATGCATCTGCTTTTGGCATGGTGATCAGTGCACTTAATTTAACTCCAGTGCCCTGGCATTGGGCACTATGTATCAGCTACGTCTTGGCTGTGTGCTGTGGGATACGGCTAATCCCTAGCAGTGTGTCCGCCACACCACTAATTGGCTCAAGGAGAAATCCGAGACTGAGTTAATTGTGTCCTCACCTGTTTCCTCACTTTCGTCTGCTTTCCTATTATTTCATTTTAATGGGATATTTAAAAATATGCATGTATTTGTAGAAACCTCCCAAATAGAAGTGAGACCTATTGTGGTGAATCCAGTTTGCTTTACATGGACTTGAATTTGAGTTGATGAAACGCACTATAGAAAACTACGACAGGGCATTTGAGAAATATCAGTTCTGTGGATCTCTTCCTTTTCTGCACTTCACAGCACTTGATATTCACACATTTTCTTTTCCCCTCCATTTCTCACTCCATCCATTTCTTTAAGTGACACCAGATTACAGCAAGCCAGTTTCTACTAGGCTCCAGTCTTTGAGTTGATTCCACCTCTGGGAAATTAGGGATTAGTTTTTACTACCAGAATCTTGCCCTTCAATTCCATTCTCAACGTCTGTTTTTTCTTAAAATTTCTGCTCTCCTTCATCCTCTTTCCCTCTGTATTGTGTTCAGTTCATCTTTGAGGAACTGTAAAAGGATGAAGATGATCCGCTGGTGCTGGTGACGCATGCCCTTGAGATGAGTTTTATTACAAGAGCCTCCAGATTATTGAAGGCTTCTAGGCATTGTCATGTGTTGGGTGCCTTGTACCTCTTGTCTTCGTCAGTTATTGTCTTCGTCTGTTATTGTTGGTCTCATGTACTTTATAATACAAAAAGCAAACCTATGTTGGTAGTAAATACCGTTGTGAATCTATATGAATAATTGAACTGTATTTTTTAGTATCATGACGGTAGTTACTTGTGTGCATGCACCTGGTGAATATAGTGTTTTTGGTAACACCTTACGATAAGGTTGTATTTGTTACAATGAGTAATATAGTAATTTGTAACCCTATTATATATATATTTTTTTAATTATAAGAAGCTTATAGCTTTTAAAATAGCTTTCCATTGAACACTGAAACTAACAATGGTTTTCCCACATGCAGGCTGGGTTAAAAGAAGGGCTTTTCCGTAACGTTTTTAATGTTGACATTATTAGAGCTGTTATGTAAGTTTCCTCTCGTCTGTTCATTATTTTAATCTGAGCTGTGAATGGCGGAGCTTCCCCGCTGGCTTCCAGGCAGAGATGTGCTCAGTGGCGCTGAAGCTGACTGCCGGCTGAGCTCTGGGCCTTTGTGCCAACTCAAGGCCTTCTTCTCTTCTAAGATTCTCTCTCTCTCTGCTGTCTGTCTCTCTCTCTCTCTCTCTCTCTCTCTCTCTCTCTCTCTCTCTCTGTTTCCTAATATATTCTGATGGGCATGCCTTTCACATGCAAAAGGAAATATGCCACAAGATTACGAAGCGCAGATGTCTTTGTGGTAAAATAAGGTTCTCATTTGCATAATAAAGTGTGGTCTTGCAAGCTGTCGGTTTTTTTAAATGTACAGATACTTTAATAAAAACATGGTACTAATGCATTTTTGTGGGAAATGAAACTGCTGATTGTCTTAAAGGGATAGTTCACTCAAAAATAGATTATTTCACCCATTTAAAATCTGCATGTATGATATTTTGCATGTCTCAGCGGTCTTGAGTTCATACAATGGAAGCCAATGTTGTTTGGTTACCAACGTTCATTAAAATATCATCTTTTGTGTAATGCTTGATGATACTGTTAGATGTGTTGAAACCTGAAGCACAGTTTACATGAGAAAGCTTTTTGTTTGCAATTATTTTTAACTGATTAAATTAAATAATGTTCAATAGCATATTAGTTCAATCAGTGCTATACAAATTGGCATAGATAATAATATTGCACTGATATTGGTTTTGAACAACCTCAATGTATGTTTTTTTTTTGACAACCCCAATTTGTTCTGTAGCTCTTTGACCTCTTTGATCAGCCTATGTGTCACATGACCTCCTCCTTCCACCCTGTGAGATTCCCAGTCTCCAAAGTGCTTTAAAAGTATTCCAAGAATTCCATTTTACTGCACGCCGTGCGGTGTATACATCTCACTGTCTCTTTCTCAGCCTGTAGGTTTAAAAACACAGTGTGTGTAATAAAGTAGTGAATTACTATTTGTTGTCCCAGTGAGGTATCAAAACTTTATCAGTGTGGTTTGTTGATTTTGTTGTCTAAAAACAGTTATGTGGGTTTGTGGGGTAAAAAATGACCTTTGTGTGAAACAACAGCTCTGCAGAGGCTTTGGATGATCCATCCAGCAGTCTCCTCTATCCTGGCAGCAACATGTGCCAGTTGCCTTGATACCATCAATGCTGAGCTCAGTGGGTCGGAGATGCCGTTTGGTGGAATTTGATGTCATATTACATATCTCTTATCTTTATTATGATGTACAGTGATGGAGCTCAAGTTTTACAAGTGTGTTTAAGGGAAGTTGGGGGGTCTATGTGTGAAAGTAAAAAAATATTCTCCACAAACAGATCAAATTACAAGTTACATGAGTCTGTAGGAGTTTTAGAGACGGTAATAATACAGACAAATCTGCAAGAAAGCAACATTATAGAACTTTTGCTCACGGTTCCATCATGTGGTTGATACGTGCAACTGTCTGTTACCAGTGTCGTAAATAATGTCGCTGTAAAAGCTTCCCTGTGGGCAGCGCATACAAATTAATTTATTTTCTTATCTGATGAAACTGTCGAATGCAGAAACGTTGTTTGGAAACCTTATCGCACTCTTCCACAGGCAGGGGATGGGCGGAGCTGTGTGTACCGACCGAACACAGAACTAAAATTGTGTCTACACTGGATGCGACCGCAGGGATGTGATTTTTCCATATAAATACATATTTCTGTATTCTTTTACCTCGCTGGGATCACCCGCGTAAATGGCATTAATTTGATTTATTTTAATTTGTGGCGGGGTTGGGGTTTAGGGGATGTGCGCTTGGTAATCATACAGCTGGCCGACAAGATCCTTTCTACGCTTTCTATGTCATGCACACGCTTGTTATAAATGCAGAGCGACCGCTTCATTCAGAAGAACATCATTTTGGGAGTTATCTATATGTTTCCAGGGAGTCCAAACAGACTAATAGAAGCCAAACACGGCTGTTTTGGTACTCAAAAATGTGTGTGGTGTCATGTCATTTTTAAGTAAGTGGGGAACTGAACAGCTTTTTGTAACGTAAACAGAAAATCCCAAGTCTGGAAGTTGAGACCAGTATTCCTCGTGATCATTCCGTGATTTGATGGCTTGAATCTATTCAAATGGCAACTATACAAATGGGAGATCTAGTCACTGTAATATAAACGCGTTGAAGTCTCTACTGAAAGCATACATTTAAATAGAATTTCTGCCCTCCTACATTCCAGATGGAAGCGATGTGAGCGCGCTGATGACATATGATGTCTGTGTGAACAGTGTGTGCAGTGGTTTGCAAAATACGTTGGCTGAAAATGTAAACATGACCAGTCACAGCGTTCAGCCAGAGCGTTTTGATTGGGCGAATGTTTTTGGTCCTACACCTTTCACAGACGATATATAATAATACAAATATGATTTGACCACTATACTTTTTGATTGCTATCAGGAGATTTCCAACCAATTGGGCGCTCTAACAAGGAGCCTAAAGACCGCTTGTCTGTAGTGTCTGTAGCTAGAGCGTCACTTGAGGTCGGGGAGTGAGGTTTACACACTGCACAGCACTTAACTAGCTGGCTTTAACTAGCAATATCGCAGAAATCGCAATTACGTCTGTAATGCCCTTTCCAACCAAAACCATACACTAACTGCAATAAAAATCACCTTAATGCCTTGATCATAATATGAATTAAATGGAAAAGACAAAAACATAGATAGAACAACATATGCTGACCATTTGCTGTATGAAATGTTGGCCATTGGCCAAAAACATGCATTCAGAGTACTTGTATATGACAGACAGTTATGTAAAGATCAGCAACCAGGTGTTATTACGTTGTGAGTAGCAAGGTTCTGCGTAACCTCATTGTCTTACAAATGCGCACTCTGTTCTATCCGCTCTAAGTATTGTCGCACTTAGGACATACGAGAAAACACTGAACTCACCGAGAAAGACACTGCTATAACTTTCTTTTCGGTCAGCGTCGTTCGAATGCCGCGGTGGAGACCTTTCCAACGAGTCCTCGTTTCTGTAAATCTTTCCGGACTGGAGATACAGATCGGTGAATGTTGGTTTGTTGATCCGAAAAAGTGCTTTTTCCCCGGACCAGTGGTTCTCGGTGGTGAATAAGGTCGCAGCGGGACGAACACAGGCTTGTCGGAAAGGTCTCCTCTTGCCTCCTTTTATGTTCCATTTTACATCCAACAACAGCACACATTTGTTGTTTCTTAGACATTTTTTGTGCCTGGCTAATGGCTACTTGCCTGAAAATGACTGACAAGGTTGGGACTACGCGCTCATAAGGCGGAGTCTGTGAGCGGCCATGGGCAGGCGTAAACAATGTGACATCAGATTGTTAGGGTTTCTCCAACAGCCTATTTTGTGTCACTGTTGTGGTTTAAAGGAGATTACAAAAAGAAGAACAGATGGATTTGTATAATTATAGGGTGTTCATGCACACACGCTGGCGACTATATAAAATATAAAAGTGCATTTTCTGGGATAACGGCCCTTTAAATAAATTCATAAATGGAAAACTGTGAAAGCATGCTGTAGATGACCTGTTTAAAGAGTGGTGGCCTACTGACAATGCAAAACTATTTAAAGATAAATGTAAAAATCTAATAATGGCCTTTTTTCTTGTAAATCCTTGTAAAGCTTAAAAACTTTATTTAGTAGCCTGTTATTAGCCCAAAATGTGCAGTTAATTTGTAGCAAACGGTTGGAAGTGCAACAGAATATAAATACAAACATTTCAGCTAAATGCTTCCTCAACACAGATTAATTTATGCTTATGTTTTGTTATTTCGACGTGCTTTACAGAAGTGTGTTTCTGTATAAGTAGAGTAGTAAGTTGTGTATATAGTTTGATTTTCTCCTTGGTGTGCTGAATGAGGAAAGCATTTTGAATTCTGTGTCTTTTGTCATAAGATCCAGCTCAACCACACTGTCCTGTCACTTCCTGTGTGAAGACACTATAAAAAAAAGACACTATCAAACAAACAGTCAGATCCATGTTTATCATATTGTTTGTTTAGTCAGTCACCTATTTTGTGTCTTGTAAATTCAATATGTTGTCTTGTTTAAAGCTGTAATCCGAACACATGTAATGCTGACACAGGTCAGTTCATGCTGGTTCATGACATACTCTGTAAACCAGCGACAATTTACTCTGTTGTAATGCTGCTTTCTACCTCAGATGAACACAGAACTGAAGAGTGAACGTGGTGTCAGATGAGTTCTCTGCCTACCAACTGCCAGCTTCTCCTTTCAGCTTCCTCTTTTGTTCCTCGAGTGTTGTTCATACCGCGTGTGATACTTTGTTAGGATGTCAATCGAGTATGTGTCCGGTATCCTATATAGATGCTGACATACATGATACATTTGCAGCTACAGTGAGAGAGATTCTTCCAGATTTCTGGTCATTGATAATAATAAAGTTTGACTGGAACTGATATATAAAATGATCAGCTTCATAGATTTTTCTTGTGATGGGTTGATGTTATCTAAAAATCTCAATATGCTTCACACAGCCTGTAGATGCTGTCTGGGTGGTCTGTTCTGTGGGTGTGATGTTAGCAGATAAGAAACACAAGCAGTCAGTATTTTTAAGCTCAGGACAAGTGTACCAGCAGAATGTATTTGCAGAGCTTCTTCTGTCTTGTAATGGTGTTAGATTCAGAATCAAGATTAGTTTAAAGAACCATTAAATATAGGGCTGTCTCCGACTAGAGATTTTTGTAGTCGACTGGTAGTCATTCATTTAGGCCAGGGGTCGGCAACCTTTGCGACCCAAAGAGCCCTTTTGAGCCCTCTCCCACCAAATAAAATTTGTCTGGAGCTGCAAAATATATGTAACCTTTAAATTACAACCCGAATTCCGGAAAAGTTGGGACGTTTTTTAAATTTGAATAAAATTAAAACTAAAGGAATTTCGAATCACATGAGCCAATATTTTATTCACAATAGAACATAGATAACATAGCAAATGTTTAAACGGAGACATTTTACACTTTTATCCACTAAATTAGCTCATTTAAAATTGAATGCCTGCAAAGCTTCGCAAATCTCATCATCTACAGTGCATAACATCATCAAAAGATTCAGAGAAACTGGAGAAATCTCTGTGCGTAAGGGACAAGGCCGGAGACCTTTATTGGATGCCCGTGGTCTTCGGACCCTCAGAGGACACTGCATCACTCATCGGAATGATTGTGTCAATGACATTACTAAATGGGCCCAGGAATACTTCCAGAAACCACTGTCGGTAAACACAATCCGCCGTGCCATCAGCAGATGCCAACTAAAGCTCTATCAAGCAAAAAGGAAGCCATAGATGAACATGGTCCATAAGCGCCGTCGTGTCCTGTGGGCCAAGGCTCATTTAAAATGGACTATTTCAAAGGGGAATAGTGTTCTATGGTCAGGCGAGTCCAAATTTGACATTCTTGTTGGAAATCACGGACGCCGTGTCCTCTGAGCTAAAGAGGTGGGAGACCTTCCAGCGTGTTATCAGCGTTCAGTTCAAAAGCTAGCATCTCTGATGGGACGGGGGTGCATAAGTGCATACGGTATGGGCAGCTTGCATGTTTTGGAAGGCTCTGTGAATGCTGAAAGGTATATAAAGGTTTTAGAGCAACATATGCTTCCCTCCAAACAACGTCTATTTCAGGGAAGGCATTGTTTACTTTAGCAGCACAATGCAAAACCACATACTGCAGCTATTACAACAGCATGGCTTTGTCGTAGAGGGTCCGGGTACTGAATTGAACTGCCTGCAGTCCAGATCTTTAACCTATAGAGAACATTTGGCGCATCATTAAACGAAAAATACGTCAAAGATGACCATGAACTCTTCAGCAGCTGGAAACCTATTCAAGGCAAGAATGGGACCAAATTCCAACACCAAAACTCCAGCAACTCATAGCCTCAATGCCCAGACGTCTTCAAACTGTTTTGAAAAGAAAAAGAGATGCTACGGCATGGTAAACATGCCCCCGTCCCAACTATTTTGAGACCTGAAGCAGGCATTACATTTTAAATGAGCTAATTTAGTGGATGAAAGTGTAAAATTTCTCAGTTTAAACATTCGCTATGTTATCTATGTTCTATTGTGAATAAAATATTGGCTCAATTGATTTGAAATTCAAATAAAAAAAAACGTCCCAACTTTTCCAGAATTCGGGTTGTATTATAATACAGGTTGTTATGCATGTAAGGTAGTAGTAAGCCAGTTGTAGGGTATAGTGTGATTTTTATTGTATTTAGATGTTAGCAATTTATACATTTTTGTCCCTGGCAAGAAGTGGGAGTGTTTCCTGGCCATAGGAGAGTATCGCCGTGGTGTTACTCCAGACTTCAGCTTTTTTCTGTCACCTTTTGTTATGAGTTTTTTTTTTGCAGCGTTTAATGAACAGCCACAAGAGACCGCATACGGATATCATGCGTAAACATTATGAAAAGCGCGCTAGCCAGACAGGATTTAAACCTATGCCGGCCAAAGACCTAAAAGTGTGGTTTAAAGACGAAAAACGTACCAAGCAGAATGCTTTCTCACCATTCCATTTTTAACACACACATTCAGTGTTCGGCGCTGTTTCACATCTGTAAACGCAGAAATAAAACCGCTGCTCTCTGTATGTTATTTCTGTTATCTCCACTCGCGCTCATATGTATATTGCATGCACTTTCAGGCTTTCAGGCACTGCCTCTGTAAGCACACTGCAAGTACACAGTGTAAATTAGAACACTTCCAGAATAAAACAAAGCTTTAGTGCAAACGCATGCATCAATTTATCATGCATTATGGCCAGCTTTATTGTTTCATATTGGGAGTGGTGTAGTGTTGTGTTGATGTGTACAATGTAGATAGGGAATAAAAGCTTGCCCAGTTTCAATGTATTATCATTTTTAGTAGTTAAGCAAAGCTTCGGATTATTACTTGGATTTGTGCATTGAAAGTAAGATATTTGCGTTGAATTAATTGTAAATATTGTAAATAACGTAAATACTATAAGTTGGAGCATTTTGTGAATGCTTTTGTGTGAATATTGCTATTCATTTTGATTTATTTGATTAGATGAGGATGAAGATGAAGACAAGATGTCGGATTTTGCTCTTTTTAAAACCACATGTTTTATTACTTGTAAAAGGTCACTTTATTCACTTGTCCTTGTCACATACCGCTTTCTAAATGTTTCCTAGAGGAAATGAGGTATCGCTTTTTAGACCAACTTAACTATATTCCTTTTGATCAAGATCTGATTTAATGTATAGATCAGTGAAATAATGACAAGGTCAATGTTATAAATGTTGTCAGTTGTATTATACGTTTTATTTTGAAGGCTTTATTTTGCCAAACGACTTTTGCATACAAAAGCTTTCGTGTAGCTAATTGGTTAGAGCATGGCGCTAGCAACGCCACGGTCATGGGTTCCATCCCAGGGATTGCACATACTCTGATACAAATGTGTAGCATAATGCAATGTAAGCCGCTGTGGACAAAAGCGTCTGCCAAATGCATACATGTAAATGTATGTATTGTTTCTGTTTTTAAATATGATGGCTTTAAATGTGTCTGTGTTTGTTTTGCAGTATCTGGAGGGGACCAAATGTGAACTGTGTTGATAGCACTGGATACACACCTCTACACCACGCTGCTTTAAATGGACACAGGTGAGTTCAGTCATCTGTTGATCTTTGACACATACCTGCAATAAATCTCAATTTGTGATCCGGCTGTCATGTCTTTGGATATAAGAGGCAGGCATATTGTTGTGCGCGGTCTGATTCAGTGATTTAGTCTGTGTTAAATAAAGTCAGGGCTCCATGCTGCGACCAGATGATCGCATTTTGCGACCAGTTTTCGAGACAGGACGAGCATTTTTTTACAAGTACTCGGGAATGCGCGACCTGCAAATTTGGGATTTCTTCTAATTGTTATTTCAAATGAAAGTAGAAAGTAGAGCCAACCACCACAGGCTGTGTGTGATAGTCACTCGCGTCACTGGCGGTTCCCGCTGCCGTGGCCAACGCGCACAATACAGGTTGTCATTGACAAGTTTAGACACACACAATGTGAGAACATAACCACGAGTCGCCGTTTGCTGTGACGGATTTTCTTTGCCTGCGGATGAACGTTTAGATATAAGAGATGTTTTAGGGGCGATTTACATTTTGCGTCTTTTGCGCGCTCAAAATCGTTATTTTTATAATGTAGGTATGTGGCAACCGTGCGCAAATAGGAAGCGACGCAGTTGCAACGCGCATGGTGCGGCGCGCACATTTTTAGCATCGAGATGGAAATAGTTCATTACATTTACGCATTTGGCAGACGCTTTTATCCAAAGCGACTTACATTGCATTATCCTATACATTTATACATAGGTATGTGCAATCCCCTGGGATCGAACCCACAACCTTGCGTTGTTAACGCAATGCTCTCACCACTGAGCCACAGTCACAGAAAGTTCAACTTTACAGAGTGCAGCGCGCGCACCACGGGTCATTTGACTAGAGAAAGCGGCGCGGCTCACGTTTTCTGCGCGGTTTTCATTTAAAATGAAAACTGCAGAGGAATTCAGGATACGGCTCAGTAGGCTCTGGCTCTTTTAAATAGCAGAACCAAATCTGCTTTCATCAAGTAACTTATTTGTCAGTATCAGTAATACAGTTATTTTGGGGTAAATATGAATAATTGCATTGATGGCTGATTTAAGGTGTGCCCCTTGCGCCCCTAAAATTTTCAGTCAGGGGCTACAGTTCTCCTTGTAAAAAAAGTTCGTCTGGAGCCCTGAAAGTGGTTTATTAAGTTAATTTATAAAAACATTTGAAATGAACTTTAATACAGTATTGCGTTCTTGCTTCACTTTCACCCCCCTTTGTATGCCAGTTACACACCGAAAGATTTCTTAATCTTGGATTCTTTCTCTCTCTGTCTCTCTCTCTCTACACACAGTGAGGTGGTCGAGTTACTGCTGCGAAACGAGGCTGTGACGAACATCGCTGACAACAAGGGCTGTTATCCTCTGCACCTCGCTGCTTGGAAGGGAGACCAACGCATCGTCAAACTTCTCATCCATCATGGGCCATCTCACCCCAAACTCAATGAACAGGTCTGAACACCCAACACTGAACCCCTATCAGCCCAAATTATCAGAGAAATATTGTGGGTTGTTCATAATACATGATGCCTTTTTGTGACATGTTGTTCATTAGCACAGACAATGATAGGTTTTCCTCTTCCTTTAACAGTAAAAACACATGAGACTTACTGATGGGAAAAGACTGATGTACTATTTCAAGATTAAAAGAATTTGCATGTGGACATATTTTTTTTTAAACTTTAGGGCAGATATTAGTACCCAAGACCCCTAGCTGTACTGATGAGGAAATAAAAAATATATTTTTACAGATGGATAGCATCATCAGATTTTTTAAAGATGTTTTTAACAATATCCACAAAATGTGCCATACTGGGAAAGGGAATAGGACTAGCGCTGTCACGCTTAATAAAAAAAAAAAAAAAAAGATACGTTTAATATGTCTGAAATGATATGATAGTTTTGTACGTTTAAGACTGAAATGTATTCTTTTTCTGTAGTGTCATTTTTTGAGTGAAGTGTGCCTTTAACTTACATTTCTAAAGCGCACAAGTAGCGGTATTGTGAGGGTGTTGACTTAAGGGAACGTGTGTAAATTCAGTAATGATAGGGTTAGACATTTGTGACATTTCAGGAATAGCAGCAGTTTATCAGGAAGGCTGTTGCTTCCTCTTACTGTTTCTTCACACTGTTCTCATTTACACTGAGTGTGTGAACATGAAGCTGAACGAGAGTACACTGACTTCTCTTTAAACAAGCTACAACCAATCTTCATTTCACAACTACTATTTTTACACCAGTGTCAGTCGTATAACATTTATTCACACATTTTTAAACATAGGAAATGTTCAAGATGAAGGATTTAAAAAAAAATAGTAATTCTTTGTTTTACTGTAGTTTGATATTGAACAGTGATCTATGAGGGGTTGTACAAGTCTGCATTGGAAGCTAAATGTTTTAAAGGGCTTTTAAAGGAACACTTCACACAATAATGAAATTCTGTCGTCATTTACTCACCATCAATTTGTTCCAAACCTGTCGAAGTTTCTTTGTTCTGCTGGACACAAATGTTTGCAGAACGTCCTGAGGCACTATTGCTGCCATAGTATAAATGCTGTAGTAGTCAATGGTGCCACAGAACTGTTTGGTTTCCACATTCAAATACAAATGTTCAACACAACAAAGAAACGAATACAGATTTGGATCAACCTTAGGGTGAGTAAATGATGACAGGATTTACATTTTTGGGTGTACTATCCCTTTAAATCAATACAGTTGTTATTATAACCACAAGAACACTTTGGTTGTAGATTATTCAAATTCAGGAAAATGTACAAACAAGCGAACAGCACATATAGCTAGTGTTAAAATAAATAACACAACTGTGGTAGTTTAGCCAGTTTCATAGCAATACTTGAAATACACAAGAACAAGAACTAAAAACAGAAAACTTTTTATGCGATTTTGCTGTTCATTTACACGACAACAGCGTTTTGGGGGACTGAAAAAGCAAACTTGAAAACAGGTCAAAACAACTGCGTTATTGTGTCCGTGTGAACTCTGAAGTCGGCGTTTTTCAAAAACTATGACGTCATACACATGCGTATTACGTGTTCAGTCGGTAGGCATGCGCGAGTATTCCCAAAACAATAATGGCGGCCTCCATGCTGCATGTTTGTGTCGCGTGACACATTTATTATCATTTCTCCAGCAAAAAGTAGATTTACTGCACCACTACAACCAGTGGAGACGAGGTATTTATATACACAAACTCTAAACACACATACACGGCAAAAAAGTTTATAAAAAGTGCTTTTATCTTAAAACAGGGTATGCATATGTGCGCAGGCACAGTGTTTCTTTACAGCGCAACATTGCCATCCACTGGCCTGGCATGCATAATACAGTGTTTTTATTCGTTTTCCCAGATCCGTGTAAATGCAGAACGTTTTGATAACGCTGTCGTGTGTACGTGAAACTTTTCAAAAACGCAAAGGAAAAACTTTTCCATTTTTTATTGTGTAAACGTACTCTCAGAGGAACATTTCAAACAGCACAATTAAAGGCTGATGGACTGAATTGCTCTGGTACATTGACACTCGCTCTCTCCCGCCGTTCTGCTCTAAAGCTGTTGCCTGTTTACTTTCAAACTGTGACATCTTATAATGAATGAGTCTGAATATTCATGAGCACCAGGGTTTGGCTGTTATTGTGCACAAATGTCCCCAGACGAATGCAGTAACAGTCTGTCATCTATCTAATACTCCAATTCTGCATCATTTGGAATGACTGTCATGTATTTATTCATCTGTGATGTCGCAAGTCATATGACCATCCTCATTTCTGAACTTCTGTGGTCATTTCTGATTGAGATGTATTAGCATGAATGGCCCAAAATGAATTGAGACAGGAGCTGAAAAAAATGAGTCACTTAAGGCTGAAGTTTTATGTTTCAAACAGAGGTTTCAGCATAAATAAATGTAAATTTATATTAGGGTTGCGCAATATATATAGAAATTATCAAAATATTTCAAATGAAAATCGAAATATTTCGCTGTAATACAGAATAACTTTAAAAATTCTAAACGTTACGTATAGACTACTTTGAATGACGTAAACAACGCCGATCCATAGCTGGTTCAACAGAACTTACTGTTTCAGAACACTTTTAACCAAATCAAAATGTAAAACGAATATTTTAAAGTGAAACCAAAAGTGCTTCTGAATCTGGACCAGTGTTTACATCTTGTGAAGTGGTCTAGTCTTTAAGTATTAGGTTGTTGCAGATAGAAAAAGAAAGACTGTACGGTATATCGCATTCTATAGCATATCGCATTTTTTTTATATCGCACAGCCCTAATTTATATTATATTCATATTCACATTCATATTTCTTTTTATTAATTAGTTTCTTTTTTTTTTTTTAAAGTTTCCAGTTTTCTGGCTTCTTCAAAACTTTTACTGAATTGTCTCATTTCATTTTTTGCCATTTCTTAAAGGTGGTTTATTCTCTGTCGTTTGATTTGGATTTATTGACAAATGCATATTTTTGTTGAAACAATTTAGTTTCGCTGTTCAGCAATACAACTTCATTCATCATTGAGTGTTTATGCCGATTCAACTGCTTTTCAATCGACAGACTATAAGCCAGTGTATAGTTTCTTTGCTTGTTTCATCATGTTATCATGAAGGTCATTAACACTGATTCACTGTGTTCACTGTGTGTGTGTGCGCGGCTGAATCCTTCTTCCTGTTTTCTCCCTCTCCCAGAGCGTTCTAGACTACAAAGAGTTCAAACGCTGTGGCCCATTTGACCCCTATATTAATGCCAAGGTGTGTACCTATGACCTCTGACCTCTCACCTGCACGCTTTACCTCGCTGCGTCACGTCTGGCTGGGTGGTTTCTGTGTCGGGGACAGTGTTGCTTCACTCTTTTCTCACGTCTGTGAATGATCGTAAAAGCACACATATGTCTCTTTGTACTTACACACGGGATTTGGGTCTTGATAATCTGATGAGTGTCGTGTGCATTGTGTGTTTATGTAACATGCCTGTGTGTGAATTTTGTCATTATCGTTAAATGACCATTTCTAGGTTTCACAAACAACCACCGTTCGATTTCTCTGCTCTCAGTCAGTGGGACAGAAGGTTCGGATCGCTCCCGGTGTGTAAAGATCAGGGAGGTTAGAACCGAACAGACTGAAGCGGCCATGAATAATTCATGAGCTGGCAGGAAGTGTGTGTCACTCAGGGGTTTTTGTGATTATTAAATGGTGTTTTCCTTTCATATCTAGCACACCCGCTGTGCCACACACACACACTCCGAGTCAAGAAGCTTTTCTGTGTATCCGTCGGCTTACATCGGTGTTAGAACGTGTGCGTGAGCTGCTGAATTAAAGACGGAGGCATCCGTTTGCGTATGGGTGTTTGTGTCAGCGTGGCATACTACTGACAGAGAGAGAGAGGTGGGGCGTAACCATGGTAACGTGTCATGGCTGGATTGCCGAGGGCCAGAGCCTGCGGCGCATCTAGAAAGAAATGCGGAAAGGCAGTAAGGAAAGAGACGAATGGTGAATGGCAGAGAAGCTACAGAATGGATGGGTTTTGATCTTCTTTAGGTGTTTTTAGAGCATTGCTTTCGGTTTCCAAAGAGTTTCGGGTGGTTGCTAGGCTAAGGGGTCATGGGAAGTAGAGCTCACGGATACAAAGCAGAGACACACCGTCTCTCCGCACATCAGAGACTCACTTAAAAGCTTCACCTCTCTGCTACGGTTTTATTTCAGGAGAGCCTCATTTAGAAAATGCATACAGGTCCACTTACACTTATGTCTGTGGGGAACCTCTCTCTCTCTCTCTCTCTCTCTCTCTCTCTCAGCTGACCTAGTTAGCATCGTCTGTGTCAAGATGAAAAAATTGCCTGGTCATCACGATTCCTATTGAGTATAGGCAAGAGGATTTTCTGTCATAATGTAGAGATTCAGCTTGTTCTGGTTCATCTGTAAAATAAAAAATGTGGAAATATTTAGTGTTCTTCAGCTTCAGAATCTCTAAGCCAGGAGTGTTCTAACATTATAGTATCAAGGGTCCTCAAATATGATACACCTTCTGTGAGGGACCCTTTCGTAAGATACATATACTGTACATTTACATCATTTTATGTATAAAGAAGCATTTAAAACATGTTTGATAAATAGTAAGTGTGATGTTTCAAAGACAACATATTGTTTTCTACACTTTGGATAATGTTGGAAGTTTAAACCCGAAGAGAAACATTGTAGCAACTTTCACAGTAAATAAAGAAAGATACAAAACAGAACAGTTCTGGTACGTATGCATGTAGCAAGAAAGATGAGATAAACTACACGAACACTTAATAATGTTTTAAATTTAACAATTTTCTTCAACGTGTAGATCCTCTAACAGTCGAATGTCGTTTTGAGGTACAGATTTTCAGGTTGACCTTTGAACTTGAACTTTGCTGCACATAAAAAGAAAACCATTATGCATTAGAAGTCGACTGATGGATTTTGCAGATATTGTGACTATGGGGGGAAAACAGGTGGATAACCATTTAATAGAATGATTGTTTTAATGAAAGGACTTAAATAATCATCAAAACAAATTTCAAGTGCAATAGTTCAGTTTTACTTAGATTCCATTTGGATCATTTACGTACATGTTTTTGAGTTTGGTGCAATACATACTGGGACTACTTCATCTACGAAGAATATATTATATATTTGTGTTAGATCTGAACCAGGCCCGGTACTATCCCTCATGTATGTGGTATTGTGGTGCCATCCCAAAAAGGTAAAAAATCGATCTCACGAGCGTTCTCCGGATCGGTTCTACTTATGTGGAACGATCTGCCCGCGGCAACAAGATCTGCAGATTCTGTAGCCATCTTTAAGAATCGTCTGAAAACGCATCGCTTCCGTCAACACCTAACCGATCAGTTCTGACTCTTCTTCTTCTTCAAAAAAAAAACTTCTAACTTAGCACTGTATACTGTGGTAGGCTTTATGAAGCCAGTTTTATTGATTGCACTTATGCTTTTTGTTGTACTTGTGTTGTCCCAATTGCTTCGATTGTTTACCCCATCTGTAAGTCGCTTTGGAAAAAAGCGTCTTGTAAATGTAAATGTACTAGGCTGGATGGACTGGGGGGCAATCACATATTCTGGTTGCGCAACATTTTTCACTATATTTATAGTTCATTCCATGCATAGTTTTGGCATTTTTTAGTGATTACTTTGACAGATCATTATTCTATAGATGCTACCTAAGAGAAATATGCATTGTAAAATTTTTGGAATTGTCAGATGGATAGTTTTGGAGAGGCCTGGGGGGCATTGCTCCCCTGACCCCCCTAGACCCGGCCCTGATCTGAACACTGCCTATTGGCACAGCTTTTTTCTCACACATTAGATAAAATGCTCACCAGGTTTTTGAAGTTTAGGTACTTTTTTTCCAGGCTACTTCAGTAGTACCTGCTCAAACGCAGCCCACACGGCACAGCTCGGAGTCTTTGTGTGACATTAATTGTTAAAACAAGATTTTTTTTCTCTCTCTAAAAGCTTGTTCGTTTCCCTTTTCTCTGTGTGCTTGGATAATGTGGAGTATTATGTGCCCTCGTGAGAGATGACGCATCTATTAGAGTGCTCATACATGAGGGATATGTGTGGAGATGAGGGCAAATCTCAGGAAACCAGTCAAGAGCATGACTCATATTTCTACCCGAAATCAAAGTCAGTTTTTATTTCCAAGATATTCCTGCAATTAGTTTTCATGAGATCTGAATAGTATAGGATAATAGTATCAAATAAATGTAACAGTGTTTAAAATGTATTAAGTTACAATTATTTTAGTAAATATATTCATCATAATTAAATCTTTCCCTTTAAAAACAAAGTCCCTTTCATTTATGGTGATATACTATGATTCCTCTCATGTGGCTTTCTGGTGGCTGCAGCAATAGCAGCAGCAGCTGTTTCCAACCCCCCTCCCACAGGGCACACACTGATGATGTAATCGCCCCTTCTCCCCTCCACACAGGTTGTGATGATGTAATCAGCGTGACATCACATGGTAAGTCAGCTTTCACCGCCGATTATCCTCAAACGCGCGCACGTGCTCGAAGCCGACATGTTGCATATCATAATGACCCTCTCTTCCTTCTCGAGTAATCCCAACATGCCAGAGTGATTTAAATGCCGCGTTTCATATAATCAGGTCATCCGCACATTCGTTTGGTTTCACCCTCCGGGAACGGTTCGCATGCTCGCGTGTGGATGCAAACATGCGAACGGATGAGGGATGGCAGTTCTCGGAGATGGTCATCCGGTTTATTAAACAAAGAGAGAGAGCGTGAACGTGATGAGAAAGTCAAGCTGAATCACGATGGGCTTGTGTTAACTTGTTTAGTCCAGAGCTTAGAAGAGGCGGTTTCTATGATGACACAGAATATTTGATTTTTTTTCTTGACCCTTTGTTCTTCATCAGCATAATCAAATTACACAGCAAAACATTTTTGATTAATTTATGCACACATCTCCTTTAAAGGGAAAGTTCAATCAAAAATGAAAATTCTGTCATCATTTACTCACCCTAAGGTTGTTTTAAACATATATACATGTATTTATTCTGTTAAACACAAAGAAAGATATTTATAAGAATGTTAGCCTTTTTAAGTTTTGTGACATCGTCCACTACCATAGTAGGAAAAAATATATATATATTTTTTGTTCTGTTGAACACAAAGTGAGATATTTTGAAGAATTTAGGAACATGAACAGTTCTGGGACACCTTTAACTACCATTTAATTTTTCCTACTATGGCAATCAATGATGTCACAGAATGGGAAATTGCTAACATTCTTCCAAATATCTTTCTCTGTGTTCATCAGAACAAAGTAATATATACAGGTATGAAATGACACGAGGGTCAGCAAATGATGACAGACTTTTCATTTTTGGGTGTACTGTCCCTTTAATTGAATGAATATTTAATAAAGCATTTCATATCATACTTTTACAAACAGATCCATGCTGTTAGTTTGTCCTGAGCTGAACGGTAGATTGTTTCAGAGCTTTAAAGGCTTTGGGTCATGCGGGTCAAATATAAACGCAGTGTAGTCAGTACTTCCCGTCTCAGACGCACCTTTGTTTTTGTTCTTCTATTTAAAGACGGAAGATTGCGACCGTCAGCGCGTCCCACAGCGGACCTGAATCGACATGAAAATGACTCTCTTGTGTAAAGCTCGTATTATTTTCAAAGGTTTTATTCTGTGGTCGCCGTTTCCTCACCAGAGAAATGAGAACTTGCTGACGCTCAGATCGTTTCCTCGTGCAGTTGAGGAGAGAAAGTAAAGGGAAATGAATTTTCTCTTTTGTGTAGGATTGAGTTAAAGTAGACATTGACTCAGACGGCGGTCACAGAGAAACTGACAGTGGAGATCTGCCATCAGATATCGGCTGCACGCTGACTTCAGTCAGACCTCCAGATGTTTTCTATTCAGTGAAGGGATTCAGTGACGGTGTCTTTTATTTGGGTCGGTTGAAGTTTCTTCATCCGTCCCTCATGTGAGCAGAACAGCAGCTCAGACTCTCAGGGTTCTAAAGATTTGAGGGCTCATGTTAAAGGATCTGATTCTAATGTGTGTGTTGTGGTTTTCTGGTTTCCTGTTTGATGAATAAAGGGCTCGCTGTGTCGTCTCGTCTCGTCTCTGAGGGGAGACGGCAGGTGTAGTTTTGTATTCACTCTGATTGTTTAGTTGTCGCTTCTGTGTCCCATTGGTTCCTGCTGTGGACTCTTTCTGTCTCTCTCTCTCTGCCTGTTTGTGTGTCTACCTTTCAATCTGTCTCTCTGTTTTTCTGTATTCTTTGTTTGTCTGTCTCCTTCCGTCTCTCCCTGTCTGTCTGCCTTTCTGTCTCTCTCTTTCTCTGTCTGTCTTTCTCATGTGTCTCCCTCTCTCTGTCTGTCTGTCTGTCTGTCTGTCTCTGTCTCCCTCTATGCTTGTCTTCTCCCTCCCTCAATCTGTGGCTGTGTCCGAAATATCCCACTATACCCTCATTCACTCTTCCCTACATTATTTCACTTTAAGGAGCGGGTGATGACGAGTAAGTAAATTCGGACACTCGTGCACTGGAAACGCTGCTTCTGACGAGACCC
Organism: Triplophysa siluroides; assembly: GCA_006030095.1. Lineage (NCBI taxonomy): Eukaryota > Metazoa > Chordata > Actinopteri > Cypriniformes > Nemacheilidae > Triplophysa > Triplophysa siluroides. Next base: position 1,140,670 of record VCII01000161.1, read on the forward strand.
GCAGCTAGCCGTGAGTGTACATCGGTTGTACACTCGTTATTATGATGCATCATGGGATTGAATAGGTGCACTCAATAATGTCCACTATGAATTCGGACACCACTAAAAATGGATGTCCCCTCAAATAGTGCACTATATTAGGATATAGGGGGCTTTTCTGGACACAGCCTGTGTCTTTTTCACTCTCTCTATCTTGCTACATCTCTGCCTGTCTCACTTAAACATTTTACATTTTAAGCAACACATACCTTTTACAATAATAATAATAAAGTAGTTAGTTATTATAAATATTTTTTAACTAATTATATTAATAATAATAATAATAAACTATAATGAGCTTTATGTTTCAAAGGCACTATTGCTGTTATGATAAACAAAGGTTTACAATGTCTAACTCATCATATATTCTTATACAGGCCTGCGATCACATCATGTGTTATTCAGAGCTGGGGTGTGGTCACCAAACCAGCACATCATAACCCCCCTGTCTCATTTTCATTAACTCCTCCCCCCAAACACAGAGAGAGAGAGAGAGAGAAAGAGATGGAGAGAGAGAGAGAGAGAGAGAGAGAGAGAGATCTGGCTTGTGTGCCCGGAGGCTTCACCGATCTCGTCCTCTGTGCATCAGACATCTGCTGTTATACCCACAGACACAATTCACTATTCACTTCCAACACAGTCTTCGAGAGCTGTGAAGACTCAGTTTTGTTCAAATTATATGGTACTTATTATAATTAGGCTCCAGGTTCCACCTTGTAATTTACTGCTGTATAACATTTGGGATCCAGTTGATAGTAATAGAGCGCCGTCTGCTGGTCAGGATTTGAACAACATTTTCCCTGAATTACAAACCTAAAGCCTGCTTGAAGTACTTTGAATTGTTTGCTAATCTTAAAGTCGGCATGATTGTCTTCTGTTCCATATCGTGACTGATATACCCGAGTGAAACGACTTCTGAAATGAGAAAAAATAGGGCGGGACTTGATTCATCCATTGACAACTGATTGGGTCGTTAAACGGTGAAAGATTTGAACGCCAGTTTGCAATCTGTCTGTCAAAGCAGCTCCGCCCTCACGCCATTCCTCGTGACCAGACCTGAAGAAGAGGTCGTTTCGAGAGGGGGTTAACGTTTATGATTAAAGATTACAAGTGCAAACGAATAAAAAATAATAATGTTGTGCACTTATGTGTAATTTAAAATGAATACTTTGAAAAAACAATTTGAATGATCATTTTGAATTTCATGCCGACTTTAAATTGCGCTAAAAATCACCTTTTTCAATGTCGCCTCATCTATTGCACCTGCGCAGCGCCTCACGAGAGCCTCGCCCAAGAGAACCGCCAGTCTTTATTCATTGATGATTGGGCTCGTTTTTCTGGAAGGTGGGACTTCCTTCGCTAGAGCGGCCATATTGAGCCTTGCATCTTGTTAATATAAATGTTAATATACATATCTTTGATAAAGCTCAGTGTTTGTTTGTGTTTTGTAAGTGTTAATGTTTGTTGTATTGCAGATAAACTCTGTCAGAGATCATGAGTGTGTGTTGTACTGTATGCGATGTCGTGCTTGCATGCTCTTCACATCTCTGCCTTTCTCCATAAAATCTTTGATCACTTAATTTGAGATTCACGTGCTGTTGTTTATTGTTATTGAGGGTCTTGCAATTGCCACTTCAACCGGGGTGTTGAAATCAGTCTGTCTTGGTTTGTATAATCTCCGACTTTGTTTTGGGTGAGCTTCAAAAATTCCTCCCTGTTTCAAATCAGTCTATGCTCGCAAATGCAGGTTTTATTTCAAAGTGTTGACTCAAAGAGTCGAACATCACAAATCCAGGTCTTCAGGAACGGCTGCAGCTTCCATGTCCACCAGTCAAGATTGAGCTTTTGAAAATGTGTATCTTCTTTATGCGAAAGAGATTCAGTCTATGAACATCTCCTTCCCCGTCTTAATTTTCCACAGAACAATGACAATGAAACACCGTTACACTGTGCGGCACAGTACGGACACACTCAGGTGGTGCAGCTGCTACTGGAGGAGTTAACCGACCCCACCATGCGCAATAACAAGTTCGAGACGCCGCTGGATCTGGCCGCCCTCTACGGCAGGCTGGAAGTGGTCAAACTTCTGCTTTGCGCACATCCCAACCTGCTCAACTGCAATACCAAGAAACACACCCCTCTCCACCTGGCGTCCCATAACGGACACCTGCCCGTGGTGGAGGTGCTGCTGGCGGCCGGTGTGGACATCAACTACCAGGTGAGGATGGTGTAGCGGTATCAGCTGCTGTGATTATATTCTTGATGCGTGGTATCTGTCATTTCTTTTAAGGGTTTTTGTGCTGCTAAACAGGCATGATGAAATTTTTCAAGGACCTGCCCCATTTGCTAGAGACCCAACTATACCTTAAAATGAGTGCGGTTTCATGTTGCCTTTAAAAAGGTTAAACCATCAAAGCTCATATCAGCGCAGGTGTGTGTGCTGGAGTTTTTATCACTTGCAACAGGTGGTTTTCTCTGTGTTCACACTGTTAATCTCTCACTGGGATCTATAGTAACTCTTTAACACCTTGCCAGAACACTTGTTTGTCCGCTTGAGAAACCTGCTCACGCACTTAACGCTAACAACCGGCCATCTGTTTTTCTATCTCTGTGCCCTCTAAGCATCGGTCTGTATCGCAGCCCTGATGGTCCGGTTTAATAGCGTGCTGAGATGTCTGTTGTAGCGTGAAAATGGGTTTGTCTGGCCCACATGCGGCCTTCATTAGGTTCTGATACGGCAGATTGGACCTAGTTGTTGTCGTCAACTGACCCGAATTATAAAATACAAGACACAACACAAAACAACGATTAATGCGACAGCGCTTTATGAATTATGTAGATGCGTCATGCCGTCATCTATTGTCTGTGTATGGAACTCTCTTGGGACCACAGTATTCTTCACTTTTGGTGTTCAATAATTGTTTAATGAATTATCTCTGATTGCAATAAAATGAAGAGTAGTATAAACTACTCATGGGGTGCCATTTATGAATGCCATCTTATTTGACATTAGCATAAAATATGTGCACAAAGCATCAACATATTTGATTAAATACCAGAATTGCCAGTCAGAATTGGGGTAATTATAATACTTTGTTTTTGTGTTGCTAAGTGAAACGTATCTATTTTTGACAAATAGTTACCTGTTTATTTAAATACGGAACATTTAATTATTAACATTAAAGACTATTTGTGTATTTTTGGGGGAGGGGGGGTTGTTGGGCGAGGGTGCGTGCGGTCTTCCTTCTTTTTTGTCCTTGGCTGATCACATGACGGTCACCCTCAGATTGTTTGAAACCTGTAAAAATGTCTTTGTTTTGCGAAACACAAAGTTAGATATTTGGAAGAATGTCATTAATTAAACAGATATCATCCCTCATTGACTCCCATAGTATTTATTTTCCCTACTATGGCAGTAAATGGGGGATGAGATCTGTTTAGTTGCTGACATTCTTTCAAATATCTTTCTTTGTGTTTAGCAGAACAAAGACATTTATAAAGGTTTTTGGGTGAACTATCTCTTCAAGTCACATGTAATAATGTTTGTCATTTCTTTTGGTTAATAATGTACTGTATTATGCCAAGTGGCATCTGTGAAGCAAACAAATCATGTTTATGAGATAGTGCCGCCCATACAGAATACAAGTATGTTTATGAATATGTCTGTATGGGTAGTTTATGTTTTTGTGGATTTATGATGGGTAGCTGATCACAATGGACACGCTTTACAACCAGACAGTGTTCTGTATATCTCTTTTCCTAAAACTAGAAAAGTTGAATAAAAAATATGTTCCATCTATCTTTGAAATAAATGCCACTTGTTTTTATTCGATTTGATTGTTGTTTTCAGTCTAAATGTTTAAGGAGTCACATCGCGCAGCTTTTTGTTACATGAATGTGTTTTTCGTTACCAGACAGAAAAAGGTAGCGCTCTTCATGAAGCCGCTCTCTTTGGAAAGACAGAAGTGGTACAAAAACTTCTCAACGCAGGTAAACGCTCAAAACTGTGTTTTTCTTTTCATCTCACAGTCCTGGAAGCCCAGGGTTGTAACTGTGATTTTGTGTGAATGTTCTGCAGGTATCGATGTGAATATCGTCAACGGAAAAAATCAGACAGCGCTGGACACTGTTAGAGACATGCCGAATCAGAAGAGCAGACAGATCGCCGGCCTCATACAGGGTGAGAGCTGTGATGTTCATACACCACATACCACAGACATCACTACATTTAAAGATGCAGTCTGTAACTTTTGCCTCCATATTGCCATTTCGTTTACAAACACGAAATTGCAGTTTCAAATGATGTCTGACATAAAATTTCACCCGACAGCTCAAATTGTAAACTATAAGCTTGGTGATGTGTCACAGAACTTTTGAACCGTCTTCTTTCTCCACGCTGGGTCGGAATTTCCGCTAACCTTTCTCTGACCTTTCCAAGTGATTGCAGAGGCAGTGCAAGCCATACGTTTATGTTAAAAAGTGTATACATTTTAGTTTTCTTGGAAAATGACTAATCGTTGCGCTAGACAACACCCTTATTCATCGGCTGGTGTCGTGTAGAGCCTTTTTAAGCTGCGATGAAACTGAAATTTGTTTTAAATGGATAACAACCCTGGAAAGCTTTCCTCAAACGCCTCAATTTGTTTTCGATGGAAGAAAAGAACACACGGACGGCTTGTATGACATGTGGACGAGTGAATTATCATGAAATATTAATTTTAAAGTGAACTGTTCCTTAAAAAAAGGATTTATTAAAATATAACTGCGGTGTTGGTTTGAAGAACCATTCTTACGCTTGTGTTCTCTCTCTGCAGCTCATATGAGCGGTCGTAAGACAGACATGACTCTTCCCCCTCCACCAGTGCCTCCACCTCAAGACGAACTGAGCCCAAAGAGAAAAGGTAAGAGGATGAACCATAAAGATCCTTGCTTACCTTATTTACATAATACTATACATTTCCTGTTTCTTCATGTGTTTGGCCATTTATATAACTTGCATGTGATGTGACGTTTTAGATAAACAGGGTGAATTGGTTTGATTTATTATTTAAGCCAAGCTTCATTTGGATCATTAAAGTTCAAGTTCTGCCAGCAACGTGTCCTGAACCCGCACTGCCAAGACAGCCTTCCTGATGCGTTCTGCTGAATCACTATATTTATACAATGCAAAAGCACACTTACATACAACTGTGAACCTCCGGACTTCACTGCCCCATCGCTTCAACCACACACCCTCTCTTTAAAACTCCAGCATAGCAGAAATCATGTTCAGCACCTTTTACTAAACGTCAGCCCTTGTGTGTGAGAGGGTGTTTCGTCAAACGGCTGATGCTCTCTGTGTTTTCGAGACAGATGTTACACAGATGTTGTAATGGGTTGCTGTTGTGCGGTCACAGGAGAAATGGAGCAGCAGGTCAGTGAGCTCATTTCCGGCTTGGCGCCGGCTCCTGTGGAAGAGAGCCCGTATGAAGCTCTATGCGAAGCGTCCTCGTGTCACTCGCTGGACAGCCTCGCCAGCGGAAAATCATCGGACAGAGATTCCGGACGACCGGACAGTGAAGCCGGGAAGGTAAGTGTGCGTGAAACTGAAGTTGTAGAGCAAAATAACAAAGTGTAATTTGAATGTAGTTATTGCGATTAGCATTCTGTTAGTGTAAGAACAAGGACAGGGTGGTTTGGGACTTAAAATCGGTCTTGGCAGTCTTGACCAAGAGCGGCCCTCCATCCATTCCGTCGACGGGGGGTTGGGGTTCGCATTTTAGTTTGTAATCCGTCCGTCTGTCCACATTTGCGTTTCGGCCCATGCGTTTGCGTTTCGGCCTGGTATGCAAGATGGCCAGTCCGCCCCTGTGGCATAACAACACCGCCCCTCACGGCCACAAAAAAACAGACCGGCCCACTGGGAATCTTCCAGGTCCTCCCGATTAGCCAATCCGGTCTTGAGTACATATGATTTTCAATCTTTTTTGTTTGTTTTAATAAGCAACGTTTCGTCCACTAGATGGAGACAGTGAATCATGATCTTGAAGGTCCCACCCATACCTTGCACAATGAACCATAATCACTTTGTAAATAGTCTTTATTTCATGTGTGATGTACTGGAGTTTATCTTAATGTATTTCAAACTAAGTCTTTGTTTCTGGTCTCTTTAGAAAGATCAACCGTCTTCTCATCAGACCGGTCACGGGCAGGAGGAGGAGCTCAGCTCTGAGGTAAACTCTCACTTATAGACTGTATATAAAAGCAAATTTAGAAGTATTTACTTGGCTTTTGCTTTTATTTTCCCTTACGAAAACAAAAGGGTACAGGGAATATGCTGTCATACCATAGTATTAAATAATAAAAATAACTCAAATCAATTTGTATTTGAGAAACTCTGCTTGTGTTTGTGTATGTGGGTAATAAATGCAGATATTCAGTTGTTGCAGTGGTGCAGGGTGGGTAAGTGTTAAATATCACAGCAACAGAGAGACTGTTGATTCTGTCTTTCCACTCGCTGACTGCCGTTTCCGCACGCCTACCCAAATCAAACAGCCTCCTCGTGAATATTAATGCTGAGCATATCCGCAACACAGCCAAGCTTCGGTATGGACAGATTCAGCCGCCCATGACCAATACTGAGTCTGTGGCTGACATATCAACTGCAGGGAATAGATGGAGTATCAAGATTAAACACTGTTCAGTTCGATGAAAAATATGATTTCACAAAATCTGCGGCAAGCCTATTTCAGTCTATTTTATGGCCATTTTTTTATTTTAACACTATGCAACACAATTAACCAATTTTTTTTTTTACAAAATTTCTATGGATGCATTTTTTTGCCGATTTTAACAAACCACTATTGACCATTCATGATACCAATATTTGTTTACTTGAACTTTTGGCATTCAAATATTATCTTGGTTAATTTTTAAAAAAGGTCTTGGTTCTGATGTTTTAAATGAGAAAGTTGAAAGACACAAGCATTAATGTACACAGGCTTGTTCACAGCAGCAATATCACGTCATTTTCAGTGTACATGACCTGGATCTGTTCAGCGGACCAACATGAAAGTAAAAAAGACAAGATGACAACCTTTAGATGTTAGTTTTACTATTAAATGTTCCATAATGTTCCATATTAACAATTAGGGCTGTCAAAAGATTAATCGCGATTAATCGCATCCAGAATAAAAGTTTGTTTTTACATAATATATGTCTATGTACTGTGCATATTAATCATGTTTTTATAAATACAAACACATACACATGTATCCATATTAAGCAAAAATTGACATGTATTTATTCTTATTTACCAACAATTGAAATTGTATATCAATGTTTAATAATGTTTAGATTTTTCTTAAATATATGCATGAATGTGTATGTGTTAATAATACAAAATTATTATGCACAGCACACAAATATATATTATGTAAACGCAAACTTTTATTCTGGATGCGATTAATCACGATTAATCTTTTGACAGCCATTTTAATAATACATATTTTTTTAATAAGCTCACTATCAAATAATCAATAAATATAATTGTTTATATTAGAAAAAGATTGACTGCTGTTTCTTCACTAACACAATATAGTGAATCGTAATTGGTTTGTTTTCTTTGCCTTTTTTATGCTGTAGCCACTATATGATTTTAACTTGTTTAAAAATCTCATTCCTATTGCCATTGTGCAAAAAGCATAATATTAAGTGTGTTATTTTCTTTAATCTTGTCTAATGTCATTCAGCGTTTAGATTTGTATTCACTCGAATAAACATGATTATTACAAGCGACTCATTTTGGCCATGTAGTGTATATTTAAAAAATCTACTTGTGCATCATCAGCAAAAGTCCCACTCGCTGGACCGTGTGATGTAGAGTCAGCCAATCACACTCAGCTCCTGTAATATCAGCTGTTATTCCATCAAACCTGTTTGTGCTGCTGATCTGTCTCTATCTCTACAGGCGGTTTACACCAACAGCAGTGTTGATGAACGCGTCGAGTCAGAGGAGGACCACACGTATGAGCTGTTGCTCACCGCACAGACCAAAATCCCCAAAACCTCCCAAAACAAAACAGGTACATGTTGAAATGACACTAAATTGGTACTTGACCTGTTCATGGTGGTGAGAGTGTTCAAACTGTTTTGAGACCTCATGCAGGCTTTACTGACAAAATGTGGGTGTGGCTTCTTTGCCCCCCCAACGTTTATATACATGACCTAACGTGGATGTTTCTTCCACTTAAATATTGTCTTCTTTTTCTGACAATTCACTTCAAATTGCAAATTGTAGCTCATAATCTGATAATCTGTCTGTGTCTCCAGATGAGGAGCTGTCGGCCAAGTCTTCCAACAGTGTCCTACCTCAGGTGAGTCTTGCAGAACGTTGTTTATTAGATTGGTTCATTACTTCACACTCTGTGTAGCCTCACATCTGTCACGCTGTCTGAACACTATCTGCTGTGTAGTGGGCAGTTCATTATCATCAGTATGCAGCAGCTGACAGTGTGTGTGTTTGATTTAAGATCTGTATGTGTGTGTGTTTGAGGGGTATTGTATTGCAACTGAGAATGTGAGACATTCCTCGATGTATGAAAATGATTGGTGCTGTTGTTTCAGCGGAAGAATGCCGCACACAGTGAACTGCGACCGCCAGCGTCCAGCACAAACACACTGCAGCTGCCAGCACCGGCTTTTACCACAGGCCAGACATCTGCAGGTAAGTGTCTGTATGTGTGTGTGTGGAAACGCAAGAGTTTAAAGTTGTTATATTAAAACTTGCGAGCTGCCTAGATAGAAAACACTTAATGTGGCGCAAATACGTGTTTTTCAGTGTCTTTGGTGTGTTATAAATTGCCGATGCATGTATTACATGTAAAATTGCAAAAATTATAGTGTCGGAAAAAAAGATGCATTCTATCTAAAAGCGAATGCTCACCCAGACCTGCCTGAAACACCTCTTGTAACCACACCCCCAAAAATCTACGTCAGTTCGTGGTATGATTTGACTAAGACCACCCAAATGTATACGCAAGTAAGGTGGGTGACCTGTCAGTACAATTGCTTTGGAACCTGATGTTCCAAATATGGTAAGAAGCGTTACATTTTCATCAAACGCTTGCAGTATTCGACCAATCACCAAGCACTGGTTATCTGGCCAATCATAGCACACCTCACTTTTCGGAGCAATGAGCTTTGTAAATAATCTGCACGTTTCAGAGAGGCGGGGCAAAGATGAGATGAGATACAAACATGCACGGTATGTGGAAAATACGGCGCTGTTAACCTTAAATCGTGTATACACATTACATTACATCTAAAACAAACGATAATATTCGTTTTAGCCGTGTCACATAACCCCTTTAAAATATCATAGGGATGTTTTTGACACAAAGTCACTAAAAAAGTAAGCTGTGTTGCATTTTAAAAATAACGTTTTGGATATATGTAATTTGTGGCCAAGACTATCCCAGAATGCATTCCAGTAGTCTCAGTGAAAATCCTGTGGGCAGTGCAATAAAAAAATATTGATTGCGCAAATAGTTATTTGATTTAATATAGAAAACTGTTTAAATCTAAGTTAAGTAAAAATGAACATAATTTCACTCAATATTTGTGTTTGCTTCACATGCTTTGACATTTGAATATTGAGTTGTTAGCTTAGCGTCATGTTAACATCTCCATTTAGATCCATTATTAAGGGCCACTTGCACTTATCTTCGCTTTTGCACTTGACGATTTCCTGTGGCTCAGTGGTTAGAGCACGGCGTTAGCTACGCCAAGGTCATGGGTTTGATCCAAGGGGATTGCACATAATCAGAAACAAATGTATAGTGCAATGTAAGTCGCTTTGGATAAAAGCGTCTTCAAAATGCATAAATGTAAATGTCTTCAAGTAGTTTTGCTGTTTGTGTTAGAATTAGCTTAGGGTTATGCTAACACCTTTCTATTGAAATCAATTGTCAAGTTTCCCATGCAGTTTGTTTAACCTTTTCATGCATGAATTATGTAACCTTAGTGAGGATTTTTTTCTGCATTTGTATTGCTCTTAGCGTGTGAAAAACAAGATTTCAACTCTTTTTTCCACATTTTTCACTTTTCCACTTTTCGGGACTTAAATAGAAGTTGCATTGTATAGGATTATGTATTTATGTACTACTAGATGATGTGCAGCTAGGCCCATATGCCATCAAAACTGCATGAAATGACTTTCATAGCTAACCACAGTAGTGACCTCGAAGCGTGAGGTAAGGAACTCGATTTCTGATGCTGCCGTAGAGACGTCCAAATCTGTCATTCGTGAGGGATTTCATCACTGTTACGATGTTGCAATAGAATATTGTTGCCTGTAGAGAGTAGGTAACAAGGCAGCTCACTAGGTCTTTGAACATAAAAATCTTAAAAATGATCAGTTAAACATGACATTAGCCAGCTTATGCGCAAAATTGGAATATCGCATGAAACGTTTGCGAATAAGCACCGTTTCCATCCAACTAGTCAACCGTCACTTTTTACGAAAAACCACCTAAAGCGAGCGTAAAACCTTTTTTGTGAATTAAGGGTTTCTAATTAGAAATTTAGCGTTTCCATCACTCGTTTCTAATGCGAAACTTCAAAATGCGAATAAAACCAAAGTGATGGAAACCCGTTTATTGACAAACGGTTGAGTTGACTGTCAGTACGCTACTGTCCGGTGGATTACTTTGTCAATTATTAGTGGATTGCACTTCACTAGACGCTCTGTATGTTTGTTGCTGTGGCTTGCACTGACAGTTTAATGCAGGCGGAGGCGGGGCATTTATTAGTATACTTATTTTCATTGTTCTCTAAGGGTGTTGAGTCTTTGTTCTGTCCACATTTGCGAAAGAAATTCTGATGTTTAAATGGAATTGGTTCTGAGTAAAGGCCCGTTCACACTATGAACCATGACTATAAAGATAAACTATATTAGCGTCCGCACCATCAGATGTCAGCACTATGTTTATTTTAAGCTCATGTGCCAACAATATCATTTTTCTCTTTATCTTTATTTTTGTAAATTGTATGGTACTTGTATAGTTTTAATGTGCACTGTACTGTTCTCTTAAATCTAGAATGCTTTAGAGTTTCACCACTTTTATGTCTTTATAGTTTTTTATCTTAATAGTTATGCTGTGTTCATACCAAATGTGAATTAAGCGATTTGCGCGAGTAAAGTACACACAAAGTCAATGCAAAGACGTGAATAGACGCGAACTCACGGCAGGCGATGCGGGTGACTTTTCACGCGAGTTATAAAGCTTTGGGTGTGAACACAGCATTATGGTTAGTTCTAACAGTGAAATTCCCAAAAAGCATTATTTTCACATACAGTAGTGGACAAAAGTGTTTTTTCAATAAAAGTTCATTTTGTGCAATATTTGCTTTTGATGAACCCTCAGGTTTGATTAACCATACAAATTTGAAATGTATTGTGCAAAAAATTGACAAAACACTAAACTTTTAATGTATTTATTAAAGATTCTAAATACCTAGGTAAACTAGAGCATGTCAAGGAATATGGGTTTTATTCATAAATGCATAAAAAAAAGCTCACAGGAAGTGAACCGTGCATTGGTTACAGTTTAATCACTTATTATTATTGTTGGAATATTTTGTGGCCATGTAGTCCAGTCACCTGGACCTTGACTTCGTAATCTTCGCTCATGTGTTGTGTGTAATTTTTGCCAGGCTTCCTTAAAGTCGCCTTAAAAAGCTATGCTTCAGTTTACAATATTTAGCTTAAAAATGTATACGTAACTTTTGACCAGAACTTGTTGACAAACTTGTCCCAACATGCGTGTCATGATCTGTCTATGTGACCCTTTCTGATCCTGCTTCGGTCATTCTTCAGAAATCCTTTCCAAACTTAGAACAATGTTTACTAAGTGTAATACGACTCGACTCGTGTTAGCATTACCGCTCCAAAGTTCAAGAGGAATGCTTTTCCCGTGTGGTTGTTAACAGAACAGATACTATATTAACAGATACTATACAACTACTAGATACTAACAGAACAGATTGTTAAAGCCAATAAGAACGGATGCATTAGGTGATTTACTTTTACTATTTTATTGGGAGAGGCTGCCACTGGAACCTATAAAAAACACCAAACTCGCCTTGTGTTGCAAAACCAACAGCCCAACGTCTCCTCTCGAGCCGTCCGCCCTTCTTGTTCCTCAACAAGCTTCATAAACCTCAGCTGCCACCTCAGCAACCGTGCGGAGCTCAGCACCTGTCCGTCGGGCTGCTGGAAAGCAACTCGTCTATGCGCAACACGCCCAGAAGAAGTGCGAGGCGAACATATTTCTTCTGTCTGCATATTACAGTTAGACTGATGCATTCATGAATCTTTCTACATGAAAGCTTCACTCTAAGAGTGCTGTGTGTTTTCTCTGTCCACTTTTAATAAACGCGTCTTACTCTTGTCAGACACCTCGAAAGCAATCAGCACTTAGCCAAACGGAGTGCAGGAGCACGAATTCTGCCCTGTTCCTCTAGAACGCTCCATTACTGGTTACGTTACGTTCATTTCATCAGCAGTCAGAACTGTTGAGTATACTGCAGTATATGATCTAGTATGTTTGGAATGGTAGTCTCCATTGCATACTTTTAATACGAATTGAAACAGCTATTCATATTCCACAACAGTTTTAAACAGAATATTGTTTTGTGTTGACAACAATAATGTAACAATGAAGTCATCATGTTGAGTATTGAATGGTCCTATTGGAAATTAAAATAGTTTAAAGCAACACTTTAGAACTTTTGCTCACAGCTCTCCCATGTGGTTAAGCGCAATTGTCTGTTTCCAGTGCCGTGAATAATGTCGCTGTATAAGCTTTCCCATGGGCAGCGCAATCGCATTCATTTATTTACTAAGCTAATGGAACTGGCGAATGCATGCGTTCTTCAGCGGTAGTGTCCTCGTGTTCAATAACCGTCAAAGTCCGCTTCCAATACTCAAGAACACATAAAATTTCCCGTATGTGTTCTCGATGTCAATGATGCTTGAAGTCCCAGAAGTCACTGCGGCGCGTCCATCTGAGTTGGTTCTTCCGAGGCTGCCTCGCAAGACCGCTCTCCACGAGAACACAAGTCCTTACTTTGCGTTCTTGGAGAAATGGCCAACGTTTGGAAAGCGTATCGCACTCTTCCGCAGGCAGGGGATGTGCGGGGCTGTGAGACTGACCCGAACACAGAACTTAAAGAGTCTGGTTGTAGCCGCTGTAAAGGCTTGTCGCGTGTTTATCCTCGACGTTTAATGCCTCGTGACTAAACAAAGGGCTCCAATGTGAGTGTGCACACCGCAGGCGTAATTTTGTAATAAACGCCTCGGGTTCTGGCCGACCAGTGAGATTGGTGCTTTTGTTCACATGCCTGGACCTGCTGAAGTTACAGTTAAACACGACTTGGTGGCGCTCAAGCACAAAACGGTCTTACCGTGCACACATTGACGAAGAGGAAGCAAGATGTATTCTTCTGTGTGACAAGCGTGTTAGAAGCATAAAGTTGCGCAGCGCCACCTTGTGAACCGGCGCCATCGATGTCAGGGAGTGAATTTGCACTCGGCTCATCGGCAGTGCAAATCGATTGGGTATGAACGCCGAAAAACGTCTCGAAAACACTGCCGATAAGTGCGTGACGTCCCGGTGTGTACAAGTCTTAAGGCTGCTTAAGTAGCAGCAGCAGTAGAATTCTTCGGTTAAGAGTTGTTCTACCACTGAAATCATTTTAGAGACGTTATTTTAAGGTTGAAAAACTACAAAGTGTTGCTTTAAAGCTGCAATGCATACCCTATCGGTTAAAAATAAATCATTTTTAAACCGATTCACTAATATCAGTAATCAAAACAGTCTGCTCACCCATGTGCAAGAAATGTCAGTTCACACTGGCAGCAGAAGGTCATACAACAAAGTGTTATTGTGAGCTGTTGTGAATTATCTTGTTGTTTTGTTTGGAGGCTTGTGCAGTCCAAAAGGTTTTTTTTACTTCATTTTTGTGCCTTTGTCAAAATTTCAAGTAATTGTTTACCAAAAGTGGAAAATTCTTCTGAGGGTGACTGAATTTACCTATTGAACACATATGAGGTCTGTTCCAAACCTTGTGAGATGACCTACAAAGACAAAACTTTGTTACATCATAGGCACCAACTCAAATGCTGTGTCTGAAACCGTTCCTCCTTCACTCCTTCACTATTCCCTATATAGGGAATGGCATTTGAGTCCACTATATGGGGAAGAAGTGAATGAAAGTGAGTGACATTTACATATATAACATGCGTCTGACAGTACTGTCACAACAATTAACTTATACTGTATTACACATTCGTGGCTTTGTGGATTGTTTTATAAAATACTCAAATCAATTTTCACTTTATTTGTCACGTTTATTGTATTAGTTTAATATAAAGATAATGAAACAAGCGTCACATTTATTTGCAGGCATGCTTATTTATCACGTTTAATCAAACGATTTAACATATTTAAAATACAACACTTCTGTTTATCACATTTATTTAATCTGCTTATTCTTTAAAAGTAGAAAGTATCTGTCAACCAGAACAAACATTAACGGTCAGAGTGTCCTCCCGCTGATTTGAATCAAGATTACAATCAGTACAAAAAAGACTAAAATAAGAAAAATGAGGATTAACTAACTAATGTTGACAATGCAAGTAACACTTTTTTTAAGATACTTAAAAGAACTATATGTATCCAATCTTCTAATTGTTGACGGGATAATGTTTCACTCTCTTGGAGCTTTGGCTGAGAATACAAACTGACTAAATTTGCATTTTCATAAAGGAATAATACAGTCCCATTTTTTTCCACACCTTGAGGACCTGGGTTTAAACCCCTGTAAAAAATTAAATATCTTAAGGCACCATTTGTTTTCCTTGGCTTTTAACCTTCGAAGATCCTGTAGTCACCTTAACAATTGTCTCAAATATCTTACAGTATTCTCAAAAAGTATGCCTGCCATATAGCCTTTATTCTTAGCAACATGAGGCTCTATTTGATTCAGTTGTAAAAGAGTATCTGGTGTGTATCACATGAGTTGTTCTTGTGTTATGTGCACAAGGAATAAAATAGTGTGTTTATGTAGCGTATGCTTTCAGATCTTGCCTATGTAGACAGCAAGGTGGTTCACAAGGTTTTGAAACAGAGCTTCAGTGTATTTCGGCTTGGGTCTACACTGCTGTTGTTTCATTAAACATAGAGTCACCATTGCATGCCTGTAGTTACTGGAATCACGACATGTTGTTTCAGTAAACACCTGACATTAGCTTGGAGAAATGCTGTCAATGTGAAGTGTTAACTTGAAGTCTTGAGGTTTGGATGGAGAACAGCGATGATTTCATCTCCGGAGGGTCTTATTGAATTAAAATTACATCATGGCTTGGGCTTCAGTCGCACATGCTAACACAGATCCAGGGTCTCTCTCAGCTCTCGCTCTGTGTGTGTGTGTGTGTTTTCATGATCCATCTGAGTTGAGAGTAGGTCACATTTTACCAGGAACTTAAAAGACGAGAAACAAGCTCTCTGCTTGTTTTAAACATAAAAATGTAGTGTACGTGCTCATCTTTAAGAGGGTGGAAGTCAAATGATGTCAAATTTGCCACATAACTGTAACCAACAGCTCAAATATAAATCCTTATTATGATCTTACTGTTATGAGTCAGAGACAGTTTTGAACACTTTACTCTGGGATGTACTTCCTCAATAACTGATTTTTGTTCATTTATAGCTGAAATCTCGGATTGCAGCGTTTAATTGGTTTTATGCTTGCTTTCCTCAACCTTGTCAAAACAGACCTGCCCTCAATTGAGATCCACTGTTCCTCCCATGTGAGGTCAAATGCTTCCAGCAATGTGAGCTCGATTTTACACTTCACTGCGTTCTGAATCCATCAGTAGGCAATTCACAACACAAGTACTTGCGGCAATCTCAAAGGAGACCAGCGGAGAGATTGTACGCTAATGCCGCTGTATTATTTCAGGTCAACTACTGTCATAAAAGAGAAGCAGTTTGCATCCACTCCTCAAGTGATGACACGTCTATAGCATCTACATGAATAAATACACATCCAATATTATCGTTACTGCGCATCCGCGCGCTCATGGACTTCCCTTAACTTCTGGTTCACATTCACAAACAATAGAGTGCCTGTAGATTATTTCTGATAACAAGCAGAAGAAACCGAGAAGAACCGTTACTTGGCTAAACTTGTCTCTCCAATTTTTAGAATTTAGACTGCAATACCACACTCAACCGCTAGATGTCAATGTACCATACGGATTCTTGAAATGCGACCGAACTACAGGGGCCATTCAACAAATTGTTTATTCAATAAAATGAACACACAATAAAATACAAAAATGTTTTATTTAATACAATCATTGTAAAATAAAAAACAATAATATTAATATTGACATAAATTAAATGAAATATTAACATAGATTAAATTAAATATAGTTAGGACGTTAACTCCAGCCCGGCGCGCGCATCTGATGAAACGGTCTATAAAAGGTTTTCCTCGAAGAAGAATTAAAATAACAATTTTCATAATCGCAAAGCTGGAGTTTGACTTTTAACAGTCGTGCACGGAGCGGTGTGACAGAATGCTGTTTGTGACACGGAGTCTGTGTGTTTCTTTCTCGGTGGATCCTGTTTCAAGCGTACCACTCATAATGAAGGGAATCCTTGTGAGGCATAACTTCTCTGGAAGCAAAGCCTTATAAAGCTGTCTGCTTGTTAGAAATGAGAGAGTGAGTGAGAGTGAGAGAGAGAGAGAGAGAGAGAGAGAGAGAGGCGATAGTACAAGCAAGTCACAAACAAATCTCTATGGAGAAATGTCAGCTGCTCATAGGTTGGGCTCGGGAGTCTCATACTCCAACACTTTGCAACTGGTGAGCCTATCTTGTGCTTTCTTTCTTTCCTTCTTGTTCTTTGAAAACAATACATGATCTGTTTCAGGCACTGGACAGTAGGTAGTGTGGGCGGTTTCATGTTATTCACACTAGATATCGCTCCCCAGTCTGTCTGTAACTCTTTCTTTTTCCTCTGTTTTCTGACAGAGAGCTCATCGCAGGATTTAAGCGCTGCCGTTCCCGAACAGTTCACCGGTCTGCTTCACGGTTCCTCACCGGTGGTCGACCACAGGGAGGGAGCTTTCAAACTGCCTTCTTCTGGAGTCAAGTCTTGCGAAGCTTCTGACACATCCACCAGCGCCGCGCCTCCCCCCAATCCCACTTTGGCGGTCGTCATGGAAACCATTCTCCAGGACACTGACCCTCAAGCTATCTACGCCACAGTACACAAAGAGCCACGGGATTCGCCGAAGCGCAACTTGCCTGCTCGCGATTCTCCGTCAACGAGGAGAATGCCTCCGCCCGGTGATCTCAAGCTTGCTCGGAGCCTTTCGAAGTCCGACTCGGACCTGCTGGTGTCCCCGCCGGACGAGGAAGGGACGGGGCTGGGTGGCCGAAGCGAGTCCGTGTCCAACTGCAGCACCGCGAAGAGGAGGCTGGAGAAATCACCTTCGTTTACTTCAGAATGGGATGAGGTAAGATCGCCCCCTTGTGTCCTGGATGTTCAAGAAATAAAATAGGAGCGCATGAACATTTTTATCATGTGAATGTTTGAAATAGATTTAAAAAGCTCACATTCTAAATAAATGAAAATTGTGTTTTGTCTTTTTTGTTTTTCCAAGCACTTGTTGTAATGTATTTGTTGAGCTAAAAGTCAGCTCACAATTAATATTTTAAAGGTTGTTGCAGCGGAGTAAGTTCTGCTAGCACTCTGTATCAAAAAAACTAGAATTTTCATTTCAGTACATCACTTAAAGAAAATATTTGAGCTAAACCAGTTTTCATTCACTTTAGAAGCTGACAGTAGCATCACAGTCAGTCTGTGGGGAATGTTGTTTATGAGATGCAGGGAATGTATGATAAATGTTTGACCTTTTCAGCTGGCCATTTTTCTTTTCGCAGCGATTAAAGGTCTTATGTATTCATAAAATGTCAATGCTGAAACGGTTCTTTTCCAGTACATCTGGTGATTTTCAAACAATTTTCTCTTTTGCAAATTGGTACATGGCAACTGGTTTTAAAACAATGTGTCTTTACATATTTCCCTCGGAGTTAAAATGACATTTTCTGCAGAATGATTTCTTTAAAATGATTTAGAAATTTGTGAAAACCAGTCAGATTGAAGTTTCATCTGTTGCTGTAGCTTTGGTTTCAATCTGAGGATCTAGAAACTGGATACAAGTGCAAAGTTTCCATCACGTCTGGTCAGATGAAACGGTCGCAGGTAATGGAAGCCCGATCTGTTCTTACTAAGCAGATTAATTTGTTGCTTCTGCTTCTTCTTTGTATTGAACCTCATCTTAGTACCTCATTCTTATTCCTGAAAGCCTTATTTGTTAACAATAGTGCATTACTTAAAGGATTTATTTCTTCAAAATCTGGATTTCTGCGAGAGCTCAGGGATTTCTAAAGGTTGTCTCTGTCTTCATGTTTTTCTCATTACTTCTCACATCGTCCTTATCATTTGGTTAACCTCGACCTTATCAAAACTGTAGTGACCTCACTCACTAGGGGCGGACACATGTTGTTCGTTGTTACAGTGACAGTTTCAGTTAGTTTGTGTTCTTGTTGTAGAAGCACCTGCGATATTGCTTCCTCGTGTGTGGATGAATTCAATGTGAAGTGACGGGAGGTCAGAGAGCAAATGAAATCACTCAGCAATTTTCTTATTTTCTTTATCTCCCCAACGCCTTCCGACACAGTTTTTTCATTTGCCGTGTGCATCTCTCTCTCTCTCTCTCTCTCTCTCTTCTGTTGCAGTCTTGCTTATGAAGGTATTTTTGGTGCAAAACAACTGAGCGCCTGTGAGACTGGAATTTGTAGTTGAAGAGGTTGGCCACACATGTGTATCAGTAAATTTGAAGTTGAAATTTGTGGATTTTTTTCGGTTGCACTTTATTTTACAGCACATGTACCTATTGTGTACTTGCCTAAGAAAGAACTGGGTAGTATAAGGTAACTACATGGTATAAGTTTAGGTTTAGGGGTAGGTTCAGGGTTAGTACCTAGTTATTACCCAGTTATTATATACTGTAATAAGAAGTACACAGTATGTTCATGGGACTGTGAAATAAAGTGCTACCTTTCTTCCCTCAGGCCGACCAAAGTGCTGTACATGTGCAATAATAATGAGAAATAAAAACATAGGTAATATTTAAAACACAATAGAAAACTAAACAAAAACACCAGACACCAAGAATAAAATTCAAGGACAATCATTATAAGATAAAAGCAAGAGAGAATAAATGAGTTTTAATTCAATCAAAGAAGAAGCCGATCTAATATATAAGCTTATTCCATAGCGTAGGACCAGCCACTTCAAAAGCACGGTTTCCTCGAGATTTCAGCCGAGTTCTGGGTATCAAAAGGAGGAGCTTAGATTCAGATCTGAGGCTTCTGGCAGGAGAATGTAAATGTAAAAGGTCGGACAGATAAGCAGGGGCTAGATCATTAAGTGATTTATAGACTAATAGTAAGATTTTGTACTAAATTCTAAAATGTATAGGGAGCCAGTGAAGGGATCTCAGTATAGGGTGACATGATAAAACTTCCTCTTTCCCTTCAGGAATGTACCTGCTGCATTTTGAACAATCTGTAAGCGTGCAATTTGGGACTAGATATACCAAAATAAATCGCATTGCAATGATCCAGGTGTGATGTAATGAAAGCATGGATAGCTGTTTCCAAGCAGCGCTTTGGGAGATAGGGTTTGATTTTCGATAAAGACCAAAGATAGAAAAAGTTTGAAACATCGACCGCACTAATTTGCTTTTGAAATTTTAGAGAGTTGTCTAAGAGCTTTCCTAGGTTCCGTACTTGGGGAGAGTTAAATGGATTTAGGGGACCAAGGTCGACATCATTTTTTGGGCTAGTTTCTGAGGGGTCGAAAACAATAACCTCCGTTTTGTCCGGGTTCAAAATTAGGATGTTCTCGGCAAGCCAAGCTTTTACCTCCTCAAGACAAGCAGTCAGATTGTCAAGAACACCCCCCTTTTTCCTTGACAGAGGCATATAAATCTGCATGTCATCGGCATTACAGTGAAATGAGATATTATGTTTCCTGAAAAGGAACCCAGAGGGAGAAGATAAAGAGAGAAAAGAACAGGAGCTGTGCAGAGCAACAATTGCTGCAGTAAATATGGTACAAAACACATTTATACACCTGCACCAAAAGACGTGCGTTCACAGACGAGTTTTGCACATCTGCAAATCAGTTTGTGTTGAGTTGAATGCTTGTAAAATATTTTCTCACAAATTTAAGGTCTTATTCTTGGACATTTTTCTAGCACAAACACAAGAACATAACTACATCTGCTTGAATCTTCTGCTGCGAGTCTCTGACACAAGCTCGCACACTTTCTCATTTTGCAACACATTTCTGTGGGATATATGGAGCAAAAGTGATTTGTGCATTTGGAGAGGCCAAACAAGCTAGTTTGAATTCGTTGACTAAGCAGAAACCGCTGTTACATCATGTCACTTCATAAGCTGTGCATGTACTAAAGCACTATTTGGCTCCCTCAGGTATACTACTGGGCTATACTAATAGCTTAAACTAGATTCTGAGGTAGCAGCTGGTTGTTAGCCGTTAGCGCATAGCATGCTAGTTACATAGATCATACATCAGATAAAAAGGATAATTCTCGAGGACTTTTTCACTTGCGTCCCCTGCTGGGAGCCAAAACTTGTTCGTTTGGCCACTGCAAATGCACAAATCACTTTTGCTCCCTATATCCCACAGAAATGTGGTGCAAAATGAGAAAGTGTGCGAGCTTGTGTCAGAGACTCGCAGCAGCAGATTCAAGCAGATGTAGTTATGTTCTTGTGTTTGTGCTAGAAAAATGTCCAAGAATAAAACCTTTAATTTGTGAGAAAATATTTTACAAGCATTCAACTCAACACATACTGATTTTCAGATGTGCAAAACTCGTCTGTGAACGCACGTCTTTTGGTGCAGGTGTATAAATGTGTTTTGCACCATGTTTACTACAGCAATTGTTGCAAAAAAATGTGAGTGCACAAGTATCTCAGTTTGTGATTTGTAGAATTGGATTTGTGCACTTGTACAGAAGGATTCAAGGAGGTGTGACTGTTGTGTTGTGTTTACAAATTCCAGTCTCACAGGCGCTCAGTTGTTTTTGCACCAAAAATACCTTCATACTTGCTCTTGAGTCAAAGATTTGAGATTTGTATGAAATCTTGTGCTGTGTGTGTTGTGTAGAACATGACTTCCACACACTGTTTGTGACTCTCTGTTGCCCTCTGCTGGCATAAATGCCTCTTTATTTTTTGCTGATGTGGTATATTTCAAGATTTTGTTGTTAAATGCATAATAGGACCCTTTGCATATAATTTCTACAAACTAAACTAAACCATATCGTTATCCTGCTCATCTTATTGCATATTTCTATTGCTGACGAATAATGTTGTTTTACACTTTACAAAAAGGTTGTATTTGTTGACTTTAGTAAATGCATTAACTAACATTAACTAACAATCAATGTTGTTTTTCAGCATTAATTAATCTTTGTTAAAGTTCATTTTAATACATTAACTAATGTTAACAGATACAACAGTTCATTTTAAAAATGTATTTGCAAACATTGAAATGAACTAAGATTAATAAATGCATTAGAAGTATTGTTTATTCTTAGTTCCTGTTAGCTAATGCATTAAATGATGTTAGCAAATATAACCTTATTGTAGTCTTACACTGTGTCTGAACCAGATGCGGCACGACGCAACACGAAAAAAGACCCCATCAGAACCCATTATAATTTAGCATTTTGTCCACACTGGATGTAGTGCAATGCGACATGACATCACAAACCCATCTAGCACAAGCCATTTGACGTCTCGTGTCACACCGACTGCATCCGGTGTACACAGGGTGTTACCCATTAAAATGAAATAAATTAAATTCTTTTTACATTTGTAAGTCAGAGTCCTCCGCCGTATTTATCGTAAATAGCATCGCAAGAAATCACAAAGAAAGATCACATGATCACAAATGGAAATCACTTTTTTGAAGTGACTGTCACATGTTTAGTAAGCTAAACTAGGGTACATTTACGTAAGTTTAGTTTACTTAAGTTTGGAAAGCTCCTACAAATGGGGTCACACTCCTGAAGTCTTCATGTGCGCTAAAACTCAATTTGCAATTTGTCCATATATAGCACCTCAGCAACTATACACAAAAACCGCTTGCAGTGTCCTGGCATCCGTCCCGAACACTTCAGCATTTTGGTTGCAAATTTTTGCACGGACATACACCACACAGTTTTAATCCGAATAAATAAAACCCTACTTCACTTTCTATTGCATTGAGAGATTCTTCCCCGCAGTCCCTATAGTCCAAACACTTTCTCTTCTTCATCTTTTGTATTCTGTTTGTCTATTTCTCTCTCCTCCCCCAGCGGTCACGGCTGGCTGGCCCGGGACACTTTTCCGGTTTGAATGACAGCGTGTGGGTGCAAGAACTCGCAACACCCGTCACTTTCACTGTGCGTGTGCGTCTCCCTGTTCCCACATGCGCAGATTCACATTTTTCATCCATAGGAGGATTTGACTTGCATGAGGGTCTCTGTTTGGGGGGTGGGGGGAGTTGAAGCCTCATACTTATGGTAATACAGAACGTGACGATGCAGGAAGAGCTCTGTCTGGGTCGGCTGATGTTGTGAGGGGTGGTCTTCACTCTTCACAGACGGAGGGGATTCAGAGAGACAGAGGGGTCTGAATGAGATGGTCGTGTCCCCATCATCTCCGGTCTGTTTATGCGTTTATTCGACCGGCGTTTCTTTTGGGCCCAATGTCTTCCACCAGACCAGCGTTTGTGAGTGTGATTGTTTTTTTTTTACCTTGAGAATTATATGCAACAGTTTTTAAGAGCAAATGTCATTGAGGTGGATTTCAGTAGGTATGATGTAGACGTCTGTCTCTGATACAGTGGTTTTTGTACTGTTTCTTATAGTGACGTATGTCTTGGTGGACATTGCAAAATAGCGTGATAGCAACAGACCAATATGGATCTTAAATCCAGATGTTCTGGACACAAATGTGATCTTTTCACTTTTTGTAGTTGTGAGGGATGGTCGTTATTTATTTATTTGATTTATTTAACATTTTTGAGGCTGTGTGATGTAGTTTACGTGAATAGATCTGGCTTTGAGACATTTTGGAGCGCTTTGGAATTTGTGTTTTTATTTTTTATTTCCATAAACATTCAACTAAAAACGATGAGGTGACTAATACACAAATTCATATTTTAATATTAATCGTTTTTTTTCTACAAAGATTTGCTCAAGTTTTGTTAAGCTTTTTACAAAACTTTAAATCTGAACACCAGTATCACTAATGATGATGAAATAGCTTTTGTTTGTTTTTATTTCCCTAAACATTAAACAAAAAAACAGTCAGGTGACTTATAAATAAATTAATATTTTTCTTCTTGTGAAAAGTGTTTTTGCACCAGCATTCGTGAAGTGTTTGCTTGGTATCACAAAACTTTTTCAAATCAAAAAAAGGAGATACGGCTAATAACCATTAGCATGCAACAAAACTTTTAGTTGTTTACTTTTGATTTTTTCCAAAACATTTAGCTAAAAAGCTTTAAGTTGGTAACTAAGCAGACTATAATTTGTTTCTGTTTTTCCCCACGAGCATTTGCTATGATTTTGCTTAATTTTACAAAATGTCTTAAAATGTATGAACCAGTATGACGATTAGCATAAGCATTTTTCGCTAAAGATTTACAAGCACAAACACGTTTACAATGTTTTTGATTTCTTTCCCTTTCCCATTTGATATCTTTTTCTATACTATGCGAACAATATCACAAGCTTCGATGAGCAGCAAGCGTCTATCATAAATATGCTTTTTCCATTTGTTTTGGCCAACACATTTTTTGCCTTAGCTGTGGTTGAGATTTACCGTTGTTGACTGTTCTGCTCTGCTCTGTGGATGTGAATCTCTCGACTCGCCCTGGTCTCCCGGCACCTGTCTTGCCAGGATCCTGTCTGAGTTTCGGCCTGTTGAATGAATACCAGTTCTTCTTTTGTGAAAAATGTTCGCCACACGTTCTAGATCCTTTTGCGCTTTTGTTCAGTCGTGCCAGCCTTGCCAGATGCCTGGGGTCTTTGTGGCCCCCTTCAGAATAGAGAACCGCTGTACCCCAAACACACAATCCTCGCCTTCTGCACCCCACGGCTTGGCTATACTTCAGCTGTCGACCTGTGACTCTGCGGTAGCCTTTGACTTGTGTATTGTTTGAGCTGTTTACCATGAAGAGGCCCTTATTGGCTTTTTTCAATGACTCTCTCTCTTCTACTCTCTGTATTATCTCAAGAAACTGACTACAGGCTTCAAGAATCAATATCAGTGTTTGTTTTGTTTTGGGTGTGTGTGCGTTTGTACCCGCGGGGTTCACAGGTTTGGATTTATCATCACCACTGAGTTGCATTAATGCCTCATGCTATCCTACTTATGAAGATCTGAATTGTGTTTCCAATATACAATTTTCAAGTTATATGAGAGAGGCTTACAGCTCAAGGTTGTGTGTGTTTTAGAACAAGGTTTGCTCAAAGACTTGGCCATCTGCGTTATGTATTTAATTATGTATTTCCCCTTAACCCCTTCTGGTTTAAAGTGGGTCTTGGGGTAGATATTTGAGAGTTTTTTAATTAAATGCCGTATTCATCATGCATGTCAATGAATCTAATCTGTCAGACTAGTGATGAAATAAATGTTTCATTAGCAAAGACTGCTGAGCTCATCACTAACCTAATGTCTCTCCATCGCTCTGATCTCATTCTTAAATATTGAACTGGGCTATCGACGTCCGCAGCCAGCTTCACGAATAACCACTCAATACAGGCAATGAATGATATTCTAAAGAGCTTTAAAGATGGTGAAGACTGTGGAGAGAGAGGGAGTTCTACCTCAGAGATAAGAGGTTCCTTAAGTGAGGCACTTTTACTCATTTCTGTCCTAATTTTTGTCCTAACCAGCCGCGAAAATAGTGAGCTGTAGAGCATTATCTTGGTCACTTGATTTCAGTCTTATTGCATTGTGCTGGATAGAGGGTATGCACATGACGTCACCGCACATGAGTCACGCCCACTGAGTGGCAGAAAGACTGAATGCAGCAGCGTTTACCGCTATCTGTACTCTATTCAGAACGGGATAAAGTTATTGTGCGATTGATTGTTCAAACCGATTGAGCATAAAATCATAGATTTCCTTTTAAAGATGGCTGAAGGATAGAAAAAAGCAAATGAATCGCTGCAATTTATTGAAACAAATGGAATACTGAAACGTGGATGTTTGCTAGCCATTTCATATCAGACTCAGCTCAGGTAAGTTGTTTTTGTTGAACCATACCGTAATAGCGTTTACCTACCTACTTTCTACACCTTTATATGTTGCGTAAATGTATGTCTTTTAACAATCTGGGCAGATGTATTTCATACAAACTTACAAACAAAACTTGATTAACGTATTGTCAACACTTAAACATTTAGAGCAGCAATGTTAATCTTGTAAGATTTGGTTTATTAAACCACTAAACATGTTTTGCTTGAGTAGAAATGTTTACTTAAGGCTTTGTTTTGTGTATTTCCCCCGCAGTTGAAATCAGGTACAAAATAAATATAAGGAAACGTATTTCTGCACAATATTTTAGTGTCCAAGGACACCTGGTTTCTATATTAGTCGTAAGGATCAATGTCGAGTCCAAAAATGCTTTTGATTTCAGCAAGTGAAATTTTTGTTTCTCCTATTGTTAGCAGCTATTTTGCCAGTGTTTTGCGTGGGAAAGTGACGTCAATGCATAGACTCTATCACAGTGAGATCATAGTAAAATCTCAATTGTCCAAAATCCTGCATCAGACACTCGAATAGGCAGTGACAGGCCAAAACCTCACTCGATGACCTCTCAACAAAAAACAATGCTTGTTGTTATAATGCATTTAAATTAAAGGGATAGTTCACCCGAAAATGAAAATTTGCTCAATTTACTCACCCTCATGCCATTCAAGATGTACAGTATATGACAAACTAATAATACACTTTAATCATTTTATATGTCATTGTCATCTTACAGAAAATTCCTATGCTCCAAAGAGCGCAGACATCCATCATTAAAGTAGTTCATTTGACTTCAGTGAGTTAATAATTGCCTTCTGAAGCTAAAAGATATGTTTGTTTTCAGCATACTTGGCAAAATGTAAACCGCTCCAAGCAGATCCAACCGCTAAATTTAAATAAAGTGGCATGGCGACAACTTGTCAAACGCATGTTTTTTCGTGGCATACCTAAGATCCAATGATATTTCAATTTATAGAAATAAAGCGATGGCATGAGGGTGAATAAAATATGAAGGAATTTTCGTTTTGGGGTGGGCTGTTCCTTTAAGAAGCAGATATTTTGTTTATTTGTATTTGATTTTTAGATATAGTACAGCTAATGCGTAGTGTATCTCAGACATAATTCTTCAAATTTGTTGGCTCTGGGCTGTTTTGCCAACACAGGCCATATACTGTATGATGCAAGCTGTTTTGCTAATGCATAAAATATATGTTTTTTATTTATTTAGCGTGTACTCATTTATTTGTTAGTTTGGGGTATTAGTTTAGCAGAGCATGGTGTGTGTGATCATGATGCTTTGCCTTATTTGTATGCAGCACTGTTTCTCTAGAATAAGTTTAAAGCCGTATTGAGAAGTGTGTCCTGTTCTCTTTAAAATATTAAGATAAAAGCAAAAACAGATGAAAAAATTGTTTTCTTAAGCTGGGTTTAAAAGCAAGAGATTAGTTTTTATCCAGCTTTGATATTCATTCATATCACAGTTGGCCTGGTATCAGGAGAAAGAGGTTTCTGTTTCTTCTTTAAAATGATTTGCACATCTTTACCTCTTAAATGTCCCATTACATGCGTAAGAGTATCATTATAATGGATCAGTTATGTAAGTGTTCTTGTTATGACTGTCATCACTGTTGTTTGGGATCTAGAGTTCTTCTGACTGGAAATAAATCACGGCTTCACATTCATTATTCATAATTATGATTCATCTTAGAAGTTGTGTGATAAGGTCAGCAAACACAGTGATGGTATTAAAGAAAACTAGCTGGGAGACGTTGGTTCTTCAAGCATGGGATGAAAACAGTTGGCAAAGTGGAGTTTCTCTGTCTGGTCTTTTGATATCAGTCGTGCATTATTTTCTTTTATTTAAGTGCATACTTTTGTAATATTATTTTGGGGTTTGAACCGGTCTGGTTGGGGAAATTATATAGATTGTGTGATACTTTTAACATACATTTTTAAAGAAACAATGGAGTAAATGTATGGAGACTCCATGTTGGCAATATATTTCCCCTCTGTGCATACATGTAATGTTCTTTATACATTTAATCTGTATTTCGGTTTAAAATCAGGCAAATAACAGCTATAGAAACTGACAGTCCTGTGCTGTGAAGGCGATGTGCAGCACATTGAAAATGCGAAACCTGCCGTGGGACCATGTCAGATATAATTGATGACTCCTCGTCTTCTGATGGATTCTGTATGAGTCTGGAATGAAAAGACTTTTTGCAGTTAATCCGTAAATCAAAAAGTTGTCGGTGTATCAAAAACGGCATAAATTTCAAGATGACAAGATCAAAGCCTTTCCTCTTCTTTTCCAAACCACTTTTAACAGCTGTTCAGGTGTTCACAAAAATCGGTGTCCCCTCAAATGGTTTATTCCTTGAAGTGTGGTTACAAGGATGCCAAAGCCACATTTGATGCCACATATTTAGTTTTCACATAAAAGAGTTTGTCTGTGGTTCTGTTGTTGAAGACCGTTTGATCAAAAATAGCTATTCAACAAAAACTTGGTTTTCTCACTGCAGAGACAGAGGCGTTCTCTCTCTATTCCCTGGAGACCACGAGCCACCAAAAAAGTAAGAAACCCAACACTGCTAAACCTCAAGAGTACTTTTTGCTGCTGAAATCGCAACAAACCTCAAGCTGCAGTGTAATGGACAGCAAGTGTCACCTTTATGTTGTCCCGAGCTTGTATGATGTTCTCCTTTTAATGTGGAACACCTAGCAAGATATTTTGAAGAACTGCCAGTCAAGAATTGTTGTTGTCCTGAGTGTCAAAAAGGACATAAAAGCACCATAAATATATTCCACATGAGTTGTAAAATTATGGTGTTTTTATGGAAAATTCCAGCATTCTTCCAAACATCTCCTTTCGTGTTTCATTATTTGGTTAACTTAATTCCACTGCCGCAGCAAGTTTGTACACATTAATTGTGACCTCTCGCAAACCCCCTTTGGCCGTCTTATCTGCGCAGCAGTGGAAGAATTCAAACTCTGTCTCTTTCTTTTGTTGACCTTGCCGCGTTTGATAAGCAATCGCTCGGCAGCTTCGCTGTCACTGAAACTGAAGTTTTCCTCTTTTACTAACTCACCTTTTCTTATTTCTTGAAAGCATTTGCATGACTTTCTGCCAGCGATTATTAGCAGTCGTAAAGACACATTATTCTCCAATTAAAAAAATTCCTTTGTGCCTTCATGTTACGTAACTGAAGAATTATGAGAGCTTTCAGTACACGAGCAGATTTGTGAACTGTTAAGGACAGAGATCCTAAACTCAATGACTTGGATACAGCAATTTTTTCTGAATTAATGAATATCTATAGTGAGATTTACATAGAAATGGTGACCCAAGGCTATGCTGATATGCTGATGCTTTAGTAGTCAGCCAATGTCATGTTGCACTGTACTGTCAGTCACTAATGGGACCGATCAGTGATCAGCATGTGCTGACTCCAATATATTGAACCGTGAGCATGTTTGGCTAAATTACTGGATATCATCACATGACCATAGAGAACTGATGCATAGAGATCTAATTTTACCCTCATTTCTCTTCATCAGGTGTTTTTGATTCGTTAGTGATTGATAACTTTAAATATGCGGATATGAAGAGATATTCCACATAGACTGTTTTCTTGTTCTCCTGCATGTTTTAAAGGGTATTTGGTATCTTCTTGTTTCTTGGGTATTTACAGGCTGTGGGGTAAATGGTGGTTTGTCTCCCAGTTTTTGCATGGGTAGCCAGGGCTTGGTGGTGTGACACCAAAGCACTGATTGGGTTGAATAAGAGCCGGTGTATGTAAGTATTTTAGCATCTGAACATCCAGTCATCTCTTTTTTTGCAGTCTGCACGAAACCTATGGATATCTCTGTTGGTTCCGTCGTTGTCTTGTCGCTTGGCCTGGAAATCATGAATTCAAAATTCGGTTGCACTTTATTTGACATGTCTTGTGTTACAGTGTAATAATATATATTTAAGTACTGAGTAATAGTAATTTGATACATGTACTCGCCATAGTGTTAATGTTAGAATTAGGGTGTTGTTTTAGGATCAGTTACATGGATTATGCAAAATTTATAGTAAATGCCTATAGTAAATATATGTAACGTGTAACAAGGGGACTGTAAAATAAAGTGTAACCCAAAAATTCCAACATGAATGAAACTGCTTTTTGTGATAGCCTATAGTTATCATCTGAAATGGTTATTCCACATTGGCTTGTTTGTCTCTTACAGATTGAGAAGATCATGACTCTGATTGGAGCTGGCATTGATTTCTCCAAAGACCAGGACTGTCCCGTCTCAGGTAGGAGTTATTGCTACAGTTTCAACTTGTGTAAACATATGTTTATGTTTGTTAAGCTAGGCTAACATTGGCCAGCAAAAGGACACAATGGCACAAATAATAACTTTTACTTGCATTTTAATCCATCCATACTGGATCAAATATGGCTATTTTCTGTGTTTATTTAAACTAACAGTTGGGTTTGTTCATATTTTACCCAACTCATGGGTTGAAACATAGCACTTTTTCCCAGAGTAAACAACATGTTTACAGTTTTGCGTCCACCTGCTGAGATTTTTTTTTTGACCCTGATAAAGGCAAAATCCTCTCAGAATATAATTCAGAATTGTAGGAGCTCTGTTGTAGAAGACTTCCGTGTGAGTGATAGTTCACCCATAAATGAAAATTCTTTCATCATTTACTCTCATAACATTTTAAACCTGCATGACTTTGTTTCTTCCGCAGAACACAAAAGAAGATATTTTGAAGAATGTTAGTAACTGAACAGTGCAGTGCATAAAACCAATGCAAGTGAATGGGTGCCGGTTACCAGCATTCTTCAAAATATCTTTTGTTTGTTCTGTGGGAGAAAAGTAAGTCATACAGGTTTGAAATGCCGAGAGTGAGTAAATGATTACAGGATTTAAATTTTTGAGTGAACTGTCGCTTTAAACAGTGGAAATGTTGCAATATGTTTATGACAAGATCTTTGTGATGTTATTAATTTATAAATAGCTAAGTACATAAATGTGAATATCAATATTAAAACTACCCAGTCTGGTAGTCAGAGCTGTTGTTTCTCGACTATAACTGAGCAGCGTGTGTCTTTATGAAGCATTGGAGTGCATTTCATCAACTCCCTTATGAAAGGAGACCTGACTGAGCACTCCAGCAGTGAAACACAATAATCTCTTGATGGACAAGAGGAGGACGTTGGCCAAGTCCAGAAGGGTTGCATTAGTAAATGAAGGATATGGTCTTGGCTGGCCCTTTAAATGGAGAACGAGAAATCCCAGTGTGCCGTCGAAGGACGAGGGGACACTTGAGAGTTAAATCAATTGATGCTGGGATGCTTGACAATTCAGACCTGATGATGCGTGACCTTGCTTTATATGGAGGGAGCTCAGCTATTGGCCTTCCTCTAGAATTAACCCAACTACAGCTGTCGAGAGCGTCACGGTTGCCGCACAACCAGTGCCTTTAATCAAACGGGAAAGCTTGTGGTCTTAAGTTATCCTTGAGTAAAGCATCAATTTTACCTGAGTTGATCTTTCTCCTAAGCCTATAAACCATTAAAGTGGTTTTGTATCTCCGCAAGGGTCCTCTGTGCTCCAGCTGGACTCACTGGCCGATATAAACACAAAGCCTAGATAGAGTACCAGTCCTTCCTACGTCCTTCTGTCACATGACGCTGTCTCCTGACCTCATTTCCTGTTTCCTGCAGGCACGATGGAGGATGGCTCACTATATCTATTGCTATTACTTAAAGTTGGGATTTTTAACAAACCAAAACTGCAGGTATTATGTCCTTTTAACATTAAAATCCCTCACATTTGTGCTTTGGATTTAGGATGGGCTCTTGGGCGATTTAGAAACCACCTACAGCAGCAATGCCCTAATGACCACCCAGAAGACCCTAGCAACTGTATAAGAAAGCCTTGGCAACTAATCACAGAACTCTCGCATCATGCTGGCCAGTTTGGCACTGGCGAGTCAAACACATGTTTATGTTATAATGTAATTGGCTGTTTTCATCCTTGTTTTAAAGGGCAGTTCACTCAAAAGTTTAAATTCGGTCATCATTTATTCATCGTCATGTCATTCAAAACCTGCATTTGCCTCCTTTTTCGTGAAACACAAAATAAGTTGTTTTGAGAAATGTCTCGGGGGGGGTTTCATGTTCATACAATGGGAGCCAATAGTGGACAGTGTTGTTTGGTTATCAACGTTCTTCAACATATCTTCTTTTGTGTTCTGCAGAAGAAAGAAAGTCATACAGGTTCGAAAAGTGAGTAAATGATCAAGAATTTTCATATTTGAGGTGAACTGTCCCTTTAAGCAATTGTTTACATCAAAAATACATGACAGCAACAAACTCCTGCCACTGAATTGCTGGCTGATTTTGCTTGTTTTCTGTCTGTAAGGCAAAAGGTGCTAAAATATTAAAATGCATGTGTGTCAGGGGAATCAGAAGCAGTACCCTGCAGATCAACAATAAACCCAGATCTGCACCCTCAAGCCTAGAAGCATATGCCTCTGTGTTTGTGCTTGACTGTCTTGATGATCACCAGATAGCTTTGCAACTCCTTTCTTTAGTGCTTTAGAGCAATGACTATAATGTTGGCGTAAACAATAGAAAGACTAAATAGCAGTGATTGTGGTTGGGTCAATGAACAGAACAAAGGTTGGATGAGTCCTTAAACAATGGACAGCTGGCCCGCTGTTTATTTTAGTGGACGAGAGAGCGAGAGAGGGAGGGCAGGAGATGGAGCGGGAGGAGGAGCGGGAGGGAGGGAGGAAGGCAAAGAGAGAGAGGGGGAGAAAGGAGGAGACGACGCGAGAGCGCTGCAGAGCAGAATTGACACCGTCCGGTTGAACAAGAAGACCGCACCTTTAGTGATTACTGGATTACTGGTTCGCTTCCTGGAACATCCAGACCGATCCTCATCACTCGTTCAAAGTGTTTCAAGTTTCACTGGCGTTCTGTGAAGCAGGGTGGAGGGTCGGCTGACACCCCTCTGACCTTGCATTACTAAAACAGCAAGTACTGGCGGCCGTGATGTCTAGAGAAACTCGATGTCTGCAACGTTCTCTGAAGATAAACTGATATGTACGAAGTGTGCTTGCGTCACTGTTTGGAGTTCTACCGGATCGTTCTGGGAGACTTTTTTTGCCGGGCAACTATCTCTACTACTTTGTGATTGAGCGTCACTGATTAAGTGGAATGACTCGGGCAGAGACAAGTCCACGGAGTGACGGGTTCACGTTTGCTTTGCTTTAAATTGTGCATTTATTAGAAAGCCTGGTGCTGTATTAAGCTTAGCTGATGTGTTTAAATTCGACTTAAGAAGGACAGAGTTGGTGTCGAATTAAGTTGATATATCAAGAGTTTTAGTAAAGCTGACTTATTTTCTATTTGCCTGCCAAGTAGCAGTTCAGTAGTTTGGCTTTTTCCCCGAAGTAATGTTTTTATCAAACAGCTGTGTATGCTTGATCCCCAAAGCCATTGCGTGATTTTGTACAATGCAAGTCTTGCAATCCTTCCCGGCTTTTAAGTTCTCAAAGAGATTGGATTCGAAGTTAATTTGCATGATGTTGAGATGAAGCCGCAGTACTGTTAGGAGTTTAAAGGCTCATGAGAGAGCCCCGCAACAATTGACTTGCTCTTGGGAGATCAATAGATTTGTTGCACATTGTAGTGTGTACTTGTACTTAATTACAAGTACATTTAGAGTACATTTAGTGTGTGGATGCACTTCTGTCATTGGTAGAGTTGCACTGACATCAAAGGCCTGGTTGAGGTAGATATCAGCTCAGGTCAATTTTGCACCTACCTCAATGTGGACTTCAACTTTCATCCAAGTGTTTCACAATGGCCTTTTGCGTTGGTCAAGTAGAATTAGAGCATACGAAGATGGATCTACACGCCTTCTGAAACTAACCTCTACTGGATTATAAGGAATGGGTTTATTTCCTTACAGGTGTTTTCACTTGAAGTCTCCTTGTGGATTATTGTGATGAGGTTTCTGTGGAGAAGCGTCTTAATCACTAGATGCAACTTTCTCTTTGCATTGCAGAACTTTTGATTTATAGGGCGTTTTCTGGATTCAAATGGAAAACATTGACATTTACCAATTTCTGTCAGCAAGCATCACTGTTCTTTACAGCAACATCTAAAAAGCATTCAAATTTATCATAAACTTCTAGATGTCAATTGATTCACTCAGGGAAGTCATGCTTTGCCTAAAACTGTGAGTAATACCACCACTGTGCCCATCAAACTGGGCTCATCTCCATTCCAACAAGGAACTTAAAGTTTTGTTCATTGTTAGCAAGCGTGGTTGCCCCCTGTGTGGGAGCGGCCACACCTCTCGCCTGGGACACTGTCGCCTCTGCCCTCCTGGTGTTTTTGCTCTCGGCACTGTTGGCCGAGGATGATGTGGCAGTGCCACGTCTCTTCTTCCGAGTGCCGATGCTACCGTCTCAATGGTTTCTCCCTGCTCAAGCGCCTTCCTCTGTCTACAGGTGGAGCTATGCGGCTAGTCGATCAGCCTGTCGGTGATTGGCTGGAGCATATAGGCCTTCCGCAGTATGAGAGCAAGCTGCTACTTAACGGCTTTGATGACCTGCGATTCATGGTGAGTTCCCAGATTTTTATTCTTGCTACTATTGTTATTGCTAATATACCTTTAAATTGTTTGTATGTTAATGACCTGTAAGGATTGGCTAACATCTTTGGATGCAGTCTGTGATTGATTATAAATGCTCAACCATAGTTTTTGTCATAATATTTGTACTGTTGACATACTTCTGCTCAAAACTGCTGAAGCAACACATTGTCCCACGCACTGAGAAAAAGCAAGCTTCTGTAACATCAGCCAACTTTTCTCCTAACTGTATGAAAATCAAAAACTTGATCATACTGCTTGACCATACAAGATTAACACTATTTTATCCATTATATGGATTTTGGTTGTTGGGTTTGGCTGCTCAACCACAAATGTCACCCGTAAAAAGAGAGTTCTATTTTTGGTTGTTTTGTATGTTGTTTCAAATTGATACGTAGAAACAGCTCCTGCAAACTCAGACCACCATGACTCAGAGTTAGATTGTGTTACCTGTAGCCAGATTGAGAAGTCCACTGGGTTTATCAAAAAAACTGTGATGCTGTGTTGCTTTTAGCATGTGAGGTAATGAGGATTGATGGTGTTGTGGTCCAAGGCCTCAGCTGGCCGAGGGAGGCGACGTGTGTGTTGTAAATTACAGATAGAGACCATCTCATTGCAGGAGTAATGAAGGTTTTATAGCAACGCTGGTCACTGATGGCTGTGCGCATTGATGTGTAGGCATGAGCTGTCTTGACGCATTGGGCTGGCACTCATCACGCTACGTGTTTTTATTTCAATTGACAAATGGAAGATAAGGATTCAGTCATTTTTACATCATCGCCATGATAACTATAACAGATATATAATAAATAAAATAATTAAAAATATTAAAAAACATTTAAATGTTCAAAATAATACATTAAAATGACTTATATTATTGTACATTTTTCTTGTAAAATTAGTTTTGAACCATCACACATTCACATTTATTTAGCAGTGTTATTTTTCTGTGAAAAGAAAAAGGTTTGGGTGTTATAACAACATCTTAAATAAGTTATCTGTCTACAATTTCCATTAATATGGAATATGTCTTTAAAGCAAGGTAATTGATTTTCATACCTAAACCATCAATATTTCTCAGTTCTACTACAATTTAATTTGATTCAGTTTATTCAGCTTAGATCCTATGAAGATATACTTCACATCAGTCATGTAACAAGATATGCTTACACAATACTGTATAATAATTATTTGAATCTGCAAGTTTGAGGTGAACTTCGCAATTGACAATATGCGCAGATCATTCCTAAAGGGATAGTTCACTCAAAAATGAAAATTCTGTCATCAACTCGCTTTCAAATTGTTCTAAATTGGTTAACATTTCTTTGTTCTGATGAACACAGAGAAAGATATTGGGAAGAATGCGTATTACCAAAAAGATTTTGACTCGCATAGTAGGAAAAATTACTTGAAATTCTTACAAATATCTTTCTCTGTGTTCATCTGAATAAAGAAATGTATACAGATTTGGAACAACTCGAAGGTGAGTAAATGATGACAGAATTTTTATTTTTGGGTGAAGTTTCCCTTTAAGAACTTTTGCAATAATATAAGCCAGCAGGAAAACTTCAGGTGAACCATCACTCATTTGTGTGGGGTATCTTCCATTTTCGTGGGTAGCTTTAACAGCACAAATAGCTTAATACTTAGTTTATAGTCTAGTCAGATAAATAGACCGGTTACATTTAAGTGGCATAAGAGGAGAACAGTTGAGCACGTCTGCATCTTAGCAAATTCAATTCAGCAATCTCTTTTTACAATTTTTGCGGACAAAATTACATCCTATAGCTGTCAGTTAACCGGAAATGACCGAAGACCATCAAGTGACCACGCATATAGTCAATTACACTTGTACAGATACTGGAGACCGGTCTCTTTGCTGAGTGCTGATTGCCTGAATGCATTTGAGGACCTGTGCTGATTTATGTACTGTATGGATTAATAAATCTTGCCTGGCCCGTACAGCTGTATTCTCTAACATAAAAACCTGATTGTGATAGTGGATTGTAGTAAGAAATGGATTGAGCTTAAATTTGCAAGGTGCCTGTATGCTGGTCTGTTTCTGTCATACACATTGAGCTAATAAAGGAAAAACATCAGTTTCTTATCAACGTATGTATTTTATAAGAATATAACAGGGAGCTGGTTTGGAAAGAGGCAGGCATTTTCATAGGAAAATTGAGGGTTGCATTGAAAGCATTGAGGGTTAAGTAGCTTGAGCTGTGGATGGTTATTAGCTGCAATAAAGCTGATAAAGCTTCTTCCTCTTTTGATGTATCAATTTACAACTTCCTCCCCAGTGCTTTTTGCAGGTGAAGACTTCATCTTTCAGAGCTCTGAGTTTGTGTTTAATGTCCGACTGTACATTCCTTCAGAAATAATACTGCAGGGAACTTCAAAACATGTTGTTCTTCCAGTCTCATTCACACAAACACATTTTATTTATTTTGTATTCATTCACGATTCCTTTTTATTACATTTCTTGTCACTTCTCTTTTTGGAGAAAAATATGCTTTATGCAAAACTGAAAGTTTTTGTTAAGAGGCAGTATTTGCATTTTGGTATAAGCCCCTTTTTTGTTAGTAAACATTGGGATGCGTTTTTGTGGGCGGAGCTTAGGTTGAGGCAGAAAGATTCCCCTGGCCGTTTTACTAACGCTAGCAAGCATGTTTTGAAAACTTTTTTTACAATGACTGGAGAAAATCCAATTTACTTTGAATGTGTAAGGTCAGTAACTGCCTGGGACTGTGACTGTTGTAGAAAATGTGAACTTTAACGGAAGGAACCACATTTGCCAACCTGTACACACTCACTCAATAGATGGACGAACTGTCAGGATTACCTTCCATACCAGTTAAATGGTCTGACATCCACACATACCAGATAAAGAAGCCAAGCTGGATGTTCTCTCCCCAATTCTACTAATGTACTTATGAAAACTGTAGAAGTTAAGTTAAGTTTAAGTTTCCTTAATGTTTAGTCTCAGGTTGTTGGCTAACTGCTGACAAAGTTACCTTATATATGCGCTAATACTTGAAAAATAAGTTCACTTGTTCACTGTGTTGTGAGTAGGTGGGTAAAGGTGTTATGCAACAAAAAAAGTATTTCAATGTACTTCAGCCTCTAACTTTTTTATTTTTTAACTTATAACTTATTATTTTAAACATGTTGAACGTAGCCCAAAGTTTCTACTTTTAAATGACTCTGTGCTGGTTTGTATTGGCCGCCTCCAGTATTCCCCTTGTTTTGCCTCCAGCTAATGCTGTGACGTAATCGTGACGTCGGCCCAAAAGGGGTCTATAGTCCAATTATTTTCAGCCCTGGCTGTTTTTGCTAAAATTTTTGAAATGACAGAAGTGAAATGGGTTACGAATGCTGTTGATGTTTAGTGTAACATCTGTATTTCCGTTAGCCCTTCTTTTGAATTTGCCCAGTGATCTGAAGTGGGGAAGTGTTACTCTACTCTACATCACATTCTCAGTTTATATTGATGGTCAACCTAAGTGGAAAGACAAAATTTTGTGCAGTTCACATTTCGACTTCAACCAGTTCAGTTTCATGTATATTAAAGAGCTCCTGACAGCTATAGTTCCAATAATAAACATTGTGTGTTTACCAAAACAAAGTGGTTTTCAGTCATTCTGAATATATTTGCTTTGAGAAGGGGCAATTTTTATTCAGCAACCTGACGGTTTTTTTCCAGAAAGGCATTGCTGCCCCATATCTCCTTCCATTTCATCTCCCCATTCTGTCTTTATCAATCCCTTCCACTTTGTTTCTTGCATTACTTTTCAATTTGTCCAAAAGACGACAGTCCTCTTTGATCACAGATGAGATGTTTTAGGGTATAGGCCCTTTTCACATGATGTCACGCATCTTCAGTTCTGCCACGAAGCAGTGTATCGCTACTTCCGCTAGTGCATCAGAACAGAGTTTACCAAGTCCCTTGCACAGCTGCCACAAATACAGCTAGATGATGTACAACATCTTGCAGACAAATTTTCCCTTATGACAAGAGCAAAGCTAGATAAAGGATACAAATTCTTTGTTGAATAGTACCCGTTTGATT
Source organism: Triplophysa siluroides (assembly GCA_006030095.1). NCBI lineage: Eukaryota > Metazoa > Chordata > Actinopteri > Cypriniformes > Nemacheilidae > Triplophysa > Triplophysa siluroides. The sequence continues at coordinate 1,178,907 of VCII01000161.1, forward strand.
ATGAAGGTATGTGTTTTGTTTTCTTTTTGTGTTAGCGAAGGTGCTATGATAAGTACTTGAATAAGTGTTCTGTCACTGTTGTTAAATTCCAACGCGACGGCAAAACAGAATTTCTTCTTCTTCTTCTTCTTCTTGTTTGTTGCAAAACAGATGTAATGACACACTGATTGTGAGAAGGCGGAAGTTAAATGACGTGATTGTGAAAAGGGCCTATTGCAGTAAGAAGCCCTTTCTAATTTTTATGTCGCTACTTTTACTCGTACTGAAATATAATGGAAGGTTTTATCTGAGTTTTAGACTGTTATTCAAGTTTTTCATTTGTTGTTCCCTTTTTGATCACAGTATATGCAAAGTTGCTTAAATTTATGTTGCCAGCAAAGCGTTTGGTGAATATTCAGTTATTCACAATACAGACGTTTATGAGATAACAGTCCAGACACACACACTCATGTCAACATGCTTTACTCTATACAACACACCCTTTATCACATTAATGTCAACATGAAGTCAGTTCTTAACATTATGAAAGTTACATGACTAGGGAAGACAGTTTTATGTTGACTTCAATAGGACCACCACCACACGCCATAATAAACGAATGTGTCCAATACGTCGGTAGTTTTTTACTTGTGAATAGGTCAACCTATCACAAAAATAAGATGTTGGCATTCTATTCACTGCTGTCTTTATATGCAACCAACTAACAGCATTTCCAGTTTGCTACTGCACATGAGCAAAGACTGGCAAGTATATACGGCACACTGTATTGAACCCGTTCTTCAGAGAATCATCAGTGTTTAGCAATTGCTGATTGACTAGCGATTAGTGATTGATTTTCGCTCAAGCAGCTGTGCTAAGCTTTGCACTTTTAACTATTTATAGTAATAGAACTACAGCATCTTCTTAATATTGATTATCTTTGGTTTGGCAGCACACAGCATCATTTTGAATAAAATATATGTCGTAAAGCTGAATGCATTATTTTATTTTGATTCCGGATTAATTATTAAAATAACTAAAACTGTAAACACACCCTACGAGTTTCTTTTTCAGTAAACTGCATCATTTTGCAGAAGTAAATGAAAGTTCCTTTGCTTTATTGAGATTTACATTGAGTTCTCCACTATTTCAAACCACCTTTAGCCAGTTTTGTCTTAAGAGAATTCTTTGATAGGTCTTACATTGCTTGTGGAACGGAGTTGTTATTTTGTGTTTATTAGTGGCTGAATTCATCCTGTAGTGTCTTGAGGAATCTCTCCTCAACTGGAATCAAAGTTTTATTCCCAAATGCTTTTGTGGAATTGGCTAACTCTAGGAAGCGTTCTTTACTTGCGAAGTTTGGCTCTGCCCCAGTGTCTCCTGAGCTCTGAGTCATTTAAGCTTTTAACAGTAGTGTTTGCTAAAGAAATACATCAGTATTACTACTGCTCAGACTTAAAGGGATCATTCATTTTCAAACAATGTAAATTTGTATCATTTACTCACCCTCGTGTTATTCCAAACCTGTATGACTTTCTTTCTTCTGCAGAACACATAAGAAGATATAAACAAATTTGGGATAAGCAAACAACTTCCATTGTATGAACAAAACCACTGAGACCTTTCTCGAAAGATTCTCTCTTGTTCCACAAAAAAAAATCACACAGGTTTTGATCGACATGAGGGTGAATAAATGTTGTCATCCATTTATAGTTATGAACTATCCGTTTATGGTTAGGAATGTGAACGCACATTAAATATTGGTGCTTAACACCCAAGCGTTCATTATGCCATTTTTTGTTTCAAACAGAGATGGCTATATATAGGCAAAAGTTCGGCTACTGTATCCGGTGTTCATTTCTTTCATAATGCCAGTTGTCACATAATCCTGTCTGTAAAAGTATAAACCGTGTGTGTGAGATTTCAGACCACACTGAAAGGCTTTAATGAGAAAAGATGAGATGGTTATAGAGTTAAAGTCGAGGCTAGAGAGAGAGATTGATCCAGCACATCCTCTCTGCATTCAGCCCGCAGGCGTTTCTTCACTCTAAATGATTTGGGCAGTATAACTTAAGCCTATTCCCCATCTGCCCAACCCGCTCTCACTTTATCATACGAATGAATGGATCGGACTGAAAGTGCTTCAGATTCCTCATGCTTTGTGAGTGGAGTGAGTGATGAAGGACTGAATGAAAAAGCAGCGATGTGTCTTAGATTTCTCTTTGTCGATATATCCATCAGAGCATTACTTCTCGCGTTCGGTTGATGGCACATCTGCAGCTTCGTGGGCTGTTTTGTTTTGTTTTGATCATCCATGCCACCATTTTCTTACTACTTGCTGAAATGTCATATGTGTATGCACACTGAAAATAATACAACCAATCAATATGTTTAGGGTGTGTTTGGATCGATTAAATCGAACTGTTGTTGCACTTCATATCAAAAAGCGCCTACAAGCAGACGTAGATCCCTAAAAAGTGAGAAAAGAACCCACTGTGAATCAAAGACATCTAAACGAACCAAAATCATGAGGTAATATAACAAAATATGACCCTAAAAATGTTTTGCAATATTTCCACTCCTTAAAACATTTTCTGCGTGCTTCGTAATTTCTCGGCTGACAGTGTGAAACCATTTATAAATATATGTTTTTTGTTTAGACCAAAAGAACCAAGAGAACCAAACTACTCTTGGTTACAAGGGTCATGACTTAATTTTTTTATTTTGAGGTGTAGATTTAACATGACTAATGTTTTAGACGAACGAAACACAAAATGAAGTTAATGATCTTTTCCAGCCTGATTTAAATTCTTTTCGTTCATGTTTTCCCTTTTAAAGGGATCCCTGTCTATGAAGACTTGTATGCCTTAATAGATTAACTCTGCCATTGGCTGTAAAATAATGTGAGATTAAAAAAAAAGTATAAACTGTCATAGTTTTTATAAACAAGAAAAAAATGCGCTCACACTTTATTTTAAGGTCCAGTTATACGTCCAAGTTTTACCAGAGAACGATTTCAAAAATGCTTTTTTTATTGATGAGGAGGACGTTTTAAGCTATGAAATTTACAGGATGTATTAATGATACCAAGACGTCTTCTATGTCAAAAGATCTCTCATGTCATGACCCCTTTAAGCCATGAGCCACGCGTGACGACAAAGCTGCCTCCCACAGCCTTCAATCACATATTTGTCATTTGAGAGCAAGCGGTGACGTCACCAGCTGCCAATAGATATGGGTTTATAAATGGGTTTCATTTGTATATGCAGATAGTTAAATGTTTTTTGTTTTCTAGTTATACGTTTATACGCTACAGCCCCCCAAACAATCACAAAAATGTAAATGAGAGAAATGTGAATGATTTTGTTTTGTGTTTAGTTTAGTGTTTGTTTAGGTATTCCTTCTTTTCATTTGTTTGTTTTCTTTGTTTTAAATGAAATTGACTCTTGATGGGCACATAATGGCAGCTGGTGCTCCAGCGGTGTGAATGTTTTCTTTCAGAATACACATCGTGAATCAAGTGACGGCTAGACACAAACACAGCTGTACAAAGACACTGATGGAAAAATCGTGTGTGTGTGTGTGTGTGTCTGTGACATCACTACGAGATCTGCACCCAATCTCTTTCTCCACTTTCAGTTGCATCGATCGCTCAGTTGCTTCTTCGGTGACATTTATTGTGTTTAGTGTTGTATGACATTGATCAAAGAATTGTGTAACACAAACACACACAGACGGCGTTGAGGTGCCTCTTTTCAACCGTATGTAGTGCCCATAAAAAAGAATCCGTGTGTGTGCTGTTGAAAGCAGAGAACGTTTTTAGAGAATGAAATTGATTTGGGTGTTTCTCCATTGTGCTTGTACACTGAGACACATAAAGACACATGGACCCGGTGGTACCGTGGATGTGCTGTTGTGTAGTTATCAGGGCTGTCTTGGTACAATTTAGTTTAATTGATTATTAAGCAGAGCACATAAAAAGCCTTTAGGCGTGACCGCTGACCTCTAAACTGCTACAGACACCAAAACACGCTCAGTGAGAACCAAGGGATACAAATGCATTCGAAAACAGATTAGACTGAAATGCTGAAATCAAATAATATATTGACTTCCACTTTATATTAAATAATGTAGTGTCTTCACGTTTCTTCATCTGGTGGAAAAGTACTCATGTAGACTACTTGTGTGGGTTTGCGTAGGGGAGTGATGTCATGGAAGAACAGGATCTGAAGGAAATTGGCATCACGGATCCTGTACATCGGAGAAAGATCCTGAATTCTGCTCGCTCTTTACCAAAGGTTGGTGATCTCATCACAGGCTAAAATTGTACATCTACACTACTGTTTGAAAGTAGTTCTTTTGATCTGAGAAACTCCTTTCCAAAGTTACATTTGTGTTATTATATATTGTCATATAATGCATGCTATGAACCTACAGTACACTTTTCAACAGTAGTGTTTTTCTTCTGTTTTGCTTTTTATAATCATTTTATTCAGGGTTTGTCAGCTGAACATTAGCATTGTGTCCGATTCAGTTTGTTTTCATGTTTTATTCAGGTGAAAGCATTGGGTTGTGATGGAAGCACATCTCTCGCTTCCTGGTTGGATGTTCTGGGTCTTCAGGAATATCTGCACAACTTCCTGTCCCGTGGCTACCGCACACTTGAGTGTGTGAAGAACCTTTGGGAATTAGAGATTGTTAATGTACGGCCAACATTTCTTTAACATGTGCAGTGTTTTTCAACATTTGACAGTGAGGGTGTGAAACTGTCGTTTCCAAACCTGTATGTAGCTTGAAATGAAGTGAGACAATTGTGTACGTGTTTGGTTTGAGGAAAGAAGGACATTTTTTGAAGAACTGAATTATTAATGCCAAAGTTATTGGACAGAATACTTGCGCTGCTGTCTAATGAATCATTTCTCTTGTTTCTCTGTGCTTCTGTTCATGTAGGTGCTGAAGATCACGCTGTTGGGTCACAGGAAACGGATTATTGCATCATTAGCCGAACGGCCCTATGAGGAACCTCCGGTCAAACCGCCCCGCCTCTCTCAGATCAGAGTTAGTAGAGTATAATAAATAGTAGTATTATAGAGTTTAGATTAGAACACTTGATGGTGGTGTCTAATGCTTTTTATTCATCTTGGCATCACTGACGCTGGGCATGTGTGCATTCCTCACATATATGAAATACACATGACATGTACATATCTGCCCCTTATATCTGCATGCTTGAAGAAACAGCACAGTTTCTTGAATGGACTGGGTTTCCAATCCCTGATAGGTTTTCTTCATTTATGCCAAATGTAGTTTCAGCACTTCTGGTTTCTGATCGCTTCATGAGGCACCTTGTTGTTATTTGTTCAGTGTCAGGATCTCGTGTCACAGAGTTCATCTCCTCTGAGTCACTCGGACTCCTACACATGCTCAATGGATCCTCTGCTGCCCACAATAGATTCTGGGAGGAGGAAAGGACCCGAATCTGACTACGACCTGACCTCCCGACAAAGGCCCAATGACAGATCGCAACCACAGGTGAGTTCACATCCACGATTCTGGTAGATTTTTGGGAATGTAACCAAACTATAATGAAACGTTTTTCTCTCCCCCCTTTTTTCTTAAGGAGAGGTATGAGGAACGTCAACGGGAACCTCGCTTGACCTTACGACCCCCAAGTTTGGCGGCACCTTACACGCCGGTCCAAAACTGGCACCATCAACCTGAAAAGCTCATCTTTGAATCGTGTGGATATGAGGCCAACGTAATAACATTTCTCTTGTAGATGTTTATACATTGAAGTCTCTTAAACTTAAGTTTGTGAACTGTAACCTAAGCTAAAATGTGACTTGTTCTGCAGTATCTCGGCTCGATGCTCATTAAAGAACTTCGAGGAACCGAGTCAACGCAGGACGCCTGTGCTAAAATGAGGGTAGGTGTTCACGGACTCTTTATCTGAAGGTCTGCTGTGAGCAGACACACCAGGACACTGGGAGGATATTATTATATTTTGCATCGCTGTGAGGGTAAAATGCCACCCGCGCGAGTCTTCTGCAGCAGGACGTGGGCACAAAAAGGACACTTTTATAATTTATACCCCTTCTAACAAGGTCTGTGCAGGAAGTGGAAAATGGGCTTCCTCGCTCGATGGCCTGTTTGTGAGAGACAGATTGCAGATTTGCACTTTGGAGGGTTTTTTTTGTGATATGCAGATGTTTACCTGAGCGTGTAAAGGTGAATAATTAACAGAACAGTTGGCTCAGCCGATCAATAGACTGCAGCCGAAGTGAACCGTCCGTCAGTCGGGACAGTGTGAAAAAAGACCTGGGCGAGGCAAAAACCACAGTAAAAGAAGAACCCTCAGTTGGTCAAATATAATAATATAATAATGTTTAGCTCAATTTAATGTAAAAAAATGTTGCATTGCATAAAAGTGAATACAGTATTTTTTTGCCGTATTTGAGGTCTGATATATACAGAGCATATTTTCTGTTATTTTGACCCGTTTCTCCAGTTTTCATTTTCTGCAAATAAATGCAAATAGAAGCTATATTTTGATTTGAAATTTGGAAGAATTATTTGATGTAGTTCAAAGAATGAAACAAAAATTATAATTTTACCTAAACACATATACATAGTACATTTTAAAATCTGAAAAATATTATTTTGAAATTGTCTCTTATTTTTTCCTGCTGCTGTATAACCATATATATATCGATATTTGAAAAACATTATTATCTTTGTCAAGTATAATTTCTAAATGCAAAATGTGATCCTGACATGTTTTCTGATTTCCTGATTTCCTTCTTTCTGTTATTGGTGTCAAATCTAACCATGTCTATCTCTCTCTCTCTCTCTCTCTCTCTCTCTCTCTCTCTCTCTCTCTCTCTCTCTCAGAAGTCGACAGAGCAGATGAGGAAGATCCCCACCATCGTCCTCTCCATCACATACAAGGGTGTGAAATTCATTGATGCTGCCAACAAGGTGATGACATCATCCTGCTCTTTCGTACAACAGACGGATAAACAGTCAGTTGTTAAACTAAAGGGGCTGTGGCTCACAGGCCTATCTTTGCTGAAGGAATTATTCAGTGACTCTTGGCTGCTCTCTGCCGTTTTCTCATTTCTAAAGGTCACGGGTGTCTGTGTGCTACTGCATTTTTTAAACACAGACGTCCGTGTGCATAAAATTAAGCTTAATGTGACAGAAATGACATGATGAGTTTCATGAGACACTGATTTAATATGAATCTGATCAGTTGATGCAGAAATAACAAGGTTGCATTAACATTAAAACTAAAGCTGAGCTATATCTCCATCTCTGTTTGAAACATAAAATTGCAGGTTGATTTATCTTTATGTTGGTTGAAGTAAAACTGACATGTTCTGCAAAATCCTATCGAACGCAAAAGCTCAACTTTAAATCATTATTATAAGCTAACAGACTTGAATTGTGCTCAGGTAGGAGGAAAGTTTCGAACGTTGATTTTAAGTACACAGTTGTAATTGTAGTGCTCATTTTTCTGGCCTAAGTTTGATTATAACCATTGTTGACGAAACTCTTATCTTGGTCTCGTGTGTCTAGAACATCATCACAGAACATGAGATCAGGAACATCTCGTGCGCGGCTCAGGACCCAGAAGACCTCTGCACCTTCGCTTACATCACTAAAGACCTGCAGAGCAGTCATCATTACTGTCACGTCTTCAGCACCGTAGACGTGGTGAGACAAACAAACAAACGGATGATGTCAGATGCGCTCGTGCGCAGTGCTGGAGATAGTGACAGGCCTTCTGCCAGAACTCTTAATAGGATCATGAAGAGTTTTACAGGAATAGTTGTAAGCAGCAGTGCGTTAAAAGATGTACAGATGTACACAAGCTCGCACATCTCTGTCATTGAATTAAATCTATACAGCCGTACTTACATCATTTATAATGGACTCCAAAAAAATGCTATTACTGTAGTCTGTTATGGTAACTGTTATTTAAAGGCGAGAAATGTTCTTCTGCGTGCTTATATGGAGTTTCAGAGGTATATTTTTATGGTCAAGAATGATGGATGGATAGTTGAATTGATGGATGACAACCTTGTCGATCTGCAAACTAAACACGGACCATAACTATACTGTATAAATGCTTTGCAAGCTCCCTTGGCTTACAACTTACATGGGGTTCCTTACAAGAGTTCTTGTAACTCAGTGTCTAATGTACAATTATATAAAGTACTTGCCCTTTATCACATTACATTCTGTAACTAAGCTTGTTATTCGACGTTTATGAGTAATAATGTATCATAAGTGCAGTTTAATGGCACAGATTATTGATGTATGACTCTTGATGATGGTATTAAAGAACCTTCATCGGAAGATTGTTACCGTTGCGAGAACTCACTGATATTTGTTATAATAATGGTTTAAGCGCCCTATCATCATTTGTTAATTGCGCCGTCTCCGCCCCTCTGCCAGAACCTGACCTATGAGATCATTCTGACACTGGGACAGGCGTTTGAAGTGGCCTATCAGCTGGCACTGCAGGCCCAGAGGACCAGACAACAGCAGAGCGCTGCAGGGGGAGCAGAAATCATCGAGACCAAGAGCAGCCGACCCGTCCCCAAACCTCGAGGGAGTATGCGCAAGTCAGGGGTGAGAGTACTCACACACACACACATGGTTAAAAAAGTCCAGTGCATTGCCTACGGGTGCAGCTTTTTAAGGCACCACAGGCCTGCTGCCAACGTGAGAAATGTTCCAGACGAAAGCCAACTCTGGCTCTTCGGATACTATTTTTTAGCCACGTTTTAATACTGCATCTCATGTGCTTTAAGGAGGTGGCCGAATCCCAGTGGCAGATGCATTGCATCTAGTGAAAGAATGAATCCCAGAGGGCATATTGGAGAAATCTAATAAGATGAATGTGCTATTTTCTCCTCCCCCCTTTAAAATAGCCATTAGCGTTTAGTTTACCTCACAGCGTGATGACAAGCTGAAGTGCAGAATGATGTCATAAAAAATATTGATCTGTATTGGCAGAAGTGAGACTGTACGCTTTAAATGGTTATATTTTCGAAGAGCAATTTTTTATGTTTTAGGGTACACTATAGATATCATAAAGGCTGATTTATTCAACAATTTCATGGGGACTTTAACAAAATGTTTATATGCTCTCCTGCTTGTAAGTCGCTTTGGATAAAAGTGTCTGCCAAATGAATAAATGCAAATGTAAAACATATTCCAGAGTTTTGTGTGAGACACTTACTTGCAAGTCAACAAGATCTCCTAGAGCTCTACATTGAACACGACATCTATGATGGTGGTTCACAGCTGCATTCTGGACTACAAGATGCTCTTTCAGTGTTGTAGAGCCCCCTGTTGGTCATTGGAAGAATAACATGTCTTATGATCCATTACATTACCTTTATGCATTTGTCAGACACTTTTATTCAAAGTGACTTACATTTAAGTTATACATGCTAATTATTTTCATATTGATCTGAATTAACACTGAAATCCATACTTCCAGTCAGCAAGTGTGTGTGTGTTTTAGGTGGAGGCGATGGATGTGGACGCTCACGGTCAGAGCAGCGCCGCCTGGATCCTGGACTCCAAAGATCCCAAACGCACCGTCAGCACCAAGTACGAGACCACCATATTCTGACTGGACGATCCTCTCCTTCACGCTCCTCCCCTCTCACCTTTTCTTTCGCTCTGTGCCTTCACTCTCTAGATAGACTCTGATCTCCCTCGTCGACATGATCGATCTCATTCCTCCTCTCTCACCTGCGTACACGGAAGCCAACTTCTCCCTCACCTGCTCCTTAACTCTGTCTCACACAGTCCTGCTGAGGTTCTGCTCTTACTGTCCAACCATCATTTCCCGAGACTTACACAGGCCCAATGAATCCTTCACAAACAGATTTCCCTCAGTGCTCACGATTGTCCCGTCGTAGCCCTTTAAGTTTGTAAAGCTATGCCGCTCACTTTAGGAGCATCTCTCACCTGTAGTCTCATCCAGACTGGCCTGAAGCCAAAGTCAAACTGTGCCGAGGACCAGATCATCTCTGTTAGTACAGTCATTCTTCACAACTGACCAAACTAAAAAGTAGAATATTTCCTACTTGACACTGTCCATGGATTCTCCATTCATCATTGATAGTGACCATCTTGATGTTTTTTATTTTTTCCTGTTCTGGTGCTTCTCCAGCAGACGTTGGCTGCAGTCACAGTGAGGAACTGATGAAGAACTTCGCCATCGTCGTCCTCATCACTTTGAGCTTAAAACCACTGGTTCTGCGAATATGTAGCATCAGATCACAGGATATATGAGGCACTTTAAATGAGTAGGGTACAAACTGGTGCCCTTTTTATTAATGCAATAAAGGCACAAATGTTTTTTTGGAGAGAGAACTATTTGACATGTTAGATGAACTTACATTGTTAATTGCACGACAAGTAGTCTTGACCTTCTCTTATATGTTTTGAATAATCGTAATACAGAAGCATAAAGAATTGAAAATACGCCCTTGCATATGATTTAGAATATTTTCGACAAATATTTTTTTTAATTTATGGGATATTTAGGTTTAGTCCCAAACTACCTAGACCTTACTGAGCAGTAACCTAACGTTTGTTAATAACTGTGTGTTTACATCAAACGCTCTATATTACTCGCGGGATTATTTGTTTTTCGCTTTACTTGCGTGAATAAACACAGGACGTGTCAAACTGTAGTAGTCAATAAGCTCTTTGCGCAAATATGCCACTCAATGTGAAATGTTTCAACTTGCGTTGAAGACGGGATTTAAACGAATATCGCATGTTCGCGGCAGTCGCACCGCCCAGTTCGCGCCATTCACCTCTATCTGCAACTTTGCATTGACTTTGTATGTAATTTACTCGCACAAATAATTCAATTCACTCTGGCTGTAAACAGGATAACTCTATCGCCCATTCTATATTACAATGTTAAGTAATGATATTTGAGGTTTATTTCTGAATTGTCCATTTTAAACTGTATACTGATTCAGGTAACATGGTTTTACAAATCTAAAACTATAAAGCCTTATTGGGACTAGTATTTCCAGGCAACGCTGGAGAAATTTGTGTTTTACAGACGTTACCGAGTGTTTTTTCGTCACAATCTCTTTAAAATTCCAGAGCAGTTTACAAAACGGTTTTATGGTTAAACTCTGTTGGCCGTTTTTCGATGTGTTTTGGCCGACATGAACTACTGTTGAAGTTCATACCATTGGGTGTTTTCTGCTTGCTCTGTTCCATTCATTATGGATATAGGTGCCATGTGTACAAAAAACATTATATTAGTCAAATAAATAGCGTAAAAAAAGACTATTGCCACTGTGATATCAGTGTCAGGTAAGATCCTGACATTGTAGGTTTATGTATTTCATTAACAAATAGTATAAAATAAAAAAATAATTATTTCAGCGGTTTTATTATAAACAGACGGTTCTAAAAAATCATGTTACGTTTCTTTTAGTCAGATTCTCATAAGTAAATCATTACAAGTAAATACATTTTCAATAAGTACATTTTTTTTATAATTATTGAAACAGTTCTTTTATTTAATTATTTTATGTTATTCGTAAAACAAAAACAATTTAGTTGGAAGCAATCATAAAACTTTCTTATCTGTTTGAGGTTGGCAAACATTGAGTGATAAAGCTCCTTTTGTCACTGACTCTTGATGTAAATAAGACAAAAATCCATTCAATAAAGCCTCGTCTTGTACCCTTTTCATGGAAAGTGCCAGTAGATAATCAGATGCAAGCTTTTTTTAGTCGTTGTTTCCTTTAAATCTTCGGTCTATGGACTGTGAGGACTTGATGAATTATTAGTCCTGTTTTGTTACTATGCACCTCTAGGAAATCTGTTCAGTCCTGTATTTTACATCCAGATTGGACGTTCTCAGCTGTTACATTACTGTTCTTTTATTTTGCTGCCAAAATATGGATTTGTGTTTAACACTGTGAGGTGACGTGCTGTCTCACGTCTGAGTAATCAGACCAGGCTGAGCCTAAACGTCTGAACCAAATCACATCAAGTATCTGAGAAGACCGCACACTCGCGATGTGTCTGATGCCAACACGTCAAACTGAAATAACGTTGACTGTGTATCAGTGACTGTATCAAGTACTTGGCCAATAAGCCGACTCATATCAGTGTTGTGGCAGACACGTGTACAAGAGTGTCACGGCATATCCATCTGAGACGGGGCCAGGAAATGCTGTTCGCCCTTTCATGTTCCTGTCTTGGGATTTGAAGGTGGAAATGTGTTTCGATATTTCTCACAAGCCTTAATCCTCATGTGATCACAAGAGATGGGTGCTTAAGCATTTTCAAATATGTAGCACACAGCCAATATAAATACTAGACCCTTGACACGCTGACAGTCTGTCAGTTTCATCTGCTGCTGTTTATTACAGTTTAGACCTTTATGAGAAAAGTGTTCAAGATCATAACCAAACTAATGTCTCCCTTTATTATCTGCTGCTTATTTCTTCATCGCCTTTCTTTCTCTTACGTCATTCTGTCTCTTCTGTTGTCATGCAAAATCCTTTATCCTTCACAAGATCCTGCCACCCTTGGATCACTAAAAATAGGCGCTGCAAACAAGTCGCTACGTGAAAACTGAATGAATCCGCCGACTGTTGTAGGATGTGCCAACACAACCCAGATAGCAAAATTCATTTAACATTGGTTTAAAATTGGTAATTGTCGACATTGATGTTATAATTATGAATAGCAGGAGTATTTTACCCTAATTCTGCAGTTTATTTTAGTTAATAATCTTATTACATAGAGTGGGGTCCAAGGGGTACGGCGTGACTTCTTACCTTCCTCTTAATTTTTCTTTTCCAATGTGTGTTGTAAATGTTATCATTTTATCCAAACCTTACATTTTATTTGTGGCTTTATTTTAATCCCTGTATGTGTGTTTTTCTGTAGCTGACAACTGTGTTGGATGCCAAACAGACAGGAAAAGTTGGATGCCAGTGGCAGCATGACTGGATAAAACATCACTGGTTTGGTGTGTGCGTGTATGTATGTGTGTGTGTGTGTGACTTCTCTAACCTGCAGCAAACTCACTCCGTCCATCATATGTCTTTGCTCTTAAACACACGAGCCGAACACCGTCCACTGCGCTACTCTCAGTAAACAAAACCCTCTCATCCTCAGAAAAAAAAGGAAATCTCACTTTTAGAAGATTTCACGTTCAAAGACTTGTTTTTTCAAACACTGGAAGAACAAACACGCCATCACTGTATTTTCGGGCAATACGAGAGCCAGTGTTGTTGTATCATTGCTTTGATTCTCTTTGAGCTTTGTTTTATTTTTCATTGTGAACTGATGCTGTTCTACACACCTACAAGATGTGTCTAAACCGATGCCAATTCATCTCAGTGTAGTAGCTCATATTATGTCTGATAACTTGGAAAATAAAACTAGATTAAGTTAGAAACACTGATTTCAGTTTAGCAAAACACTGACCGGTTGAATATAGTCTTGTCATGTTATAGCAGTTTAAGGTAAACCCGTCCATACCTAGAAATTATAAATCGGTTTTGTCTGTATTTTAAGTCAAACAACCAAGGTTTTGTAAAAAATTAAGTTTGAAACGCTAAACCGTATGGGTGAGAGAATTTGAACGTCGTGTTTTAATAGGGTTGTGTACATCACAGAAAGACAAATGGGAGATACAATGCTATGTAACGGTACACTATTGTAATTATCGAAAGACTTTGATGGGATGGGAACGGCACAGTCCAGTCCTGGTATATTTTGTGACTTTTACAAGTATACTGTGATTTCTAATACAAGATGATGTTAATGTGACACTACAAACAACACCGTGTTGTTTATATGTAAGGGTTTATAATGCAACTTTTTGTCTTTCATTGTAACGATTGCGTTGCAGAAAGCAGGGTTGAAGTAAAAATAAAACATCTTTTAACAAAATAAAAGAAATAGACAGTTACATTCAGATGTTAAATTTGCATATTCATTCTGGCTACAATGTCCTTAGGGCATGTGTGTAGATAATTCATCAATATGATGTGTAGATGGAAAATATTCCTGTAAGCATTTAGCCTTAGTTTACGAGCATTTTAAGTCTGGTACTTTTTATTTTAATTTCCACTTTTATTTTAACACGGTACATTAAAAATGGGTACAGTGCTAAGTACAAGCAGATGCTAATGCTAGCACCTGTAACAGCAGCAGTGTTTGCACAACTAATAACGTTAGAAATTCAACAGTGATAGTTTGGATTATATCCGCGGCTTAATGATTAAAATATAAACAATGTTTAATTGTAAAATAATTCTGGGTGGTCTGTCTTTTGATACTTGAATGATTCTGCTTTTATAGATATCTCTCTCTCTCTATATATATATATGTATATGTATGTAATACTGTATGTAATTTTTGTTGGTTTGTTTACTTAGTTATGTTTTTGTCATATCTAGAGGGGAAAGTCTTTTTAAAGCTCAACATATCATGTTTGCGAGTGAGCATGAGACTGACAAGGAAATGTTTGAGAGATGTTGCCACAGAATCAAAGAGAACGATTGTACATAATCCTGGGCTTCCAGTCTTTTTTATGATTATTATTTTTCATAATTGTACATCCAATAAATGAAGAGATGGTATCCAGTATGTCGTCTTGTGTTTATTTGATGAAAATGTTGCAGCAAATGAAAGAAGTTCTATATGAATTAGCAAACAATGTATTGCAGATGTAAATACAGACGTCTGCCACATGGAGTGTGCTGTCAGGGTATGAGCGCCTACGCACATCTCTGATAGCACACATACTTCTGAAAGACGTCTACTTGATGTCTTCATTTACATTCTCATCTGCCATACGTCTCTGAGACGTCAGATGTCATATAAACATTCAGAAGATGTCTGTGAGATGTTTATGATTCGAAGATGTTTATCAGATGTTTTTACACAGCAGATGTTTTCCAGATCTTACAGGTGTGCCAGTGCCATCTGGGATGTATTGTGGTAAATAAATAAATAAATTCAAATTTTACAGAAAACTGATTTTACAATTTGACAATAATTTGACAATTTGTCTGTTATGTTGCTCTAAAGTGTTACATCAGTAAAATTTACAGTGATATTCCTGAGAGTGCGAGCTTTTGATTTGTGAAAGTATGAAAGTAAAGCAGCAAATTTAGTGCTTACGTTGCAAAAGTTTTATTCAAAAACATTTAGGAGAACATTCTGTCCTTTTATACCTGCAACATGTTATGAAGATTTGGACACAATATATTAGTGTCCTGTGTACAATTATTATAGACAACACTGCAACATTTTCACTTGACAGTTTCACTCAACAATGGTTAAACGTTTACAGACAACATGCACATTTTTACAGTATCAAAGAAATTTCGGCAAATGGGATTTCGCAAGCTGGTCATAATTCAATAATGAGAAAAATGTCCAATGTATCCCACAAATATACAATCATTGCATCCGATTTTTTTGGCCAATGTCAGTGTTTGACATGAACATTCACTGTGCCTATGTTTGTGTGCTGGAACTTTTGTGTATTTTGTTATCTGTGTGCTTTTTGGTTCTTCAATAAGTAATGTGCTTTAGATCAGCTCAAGGTAACACCACGGTTATGAACAGTTATTACCTTATGTTTTCCAGTTAGTCAACCTGCTTTTAGGTTTCTCACCATCATGAGATCAAAAGACCATTTGTTTTTTGTCTGTTCCTCCCACTCATGTACAAATGTTAAAAGATTAAAATATGATTACAAACCAAAGTCAGAACTGCTTTCTTTTCACTTTGTAACAGTCAGCATGGGCATGTGATTATGAAATGTCAAGCAATTTACAACTTAAAAGTTAACATTCATTTGGCATTGTACCTTATTTTCCGTTTTGTAAGGTACATTAACATCTTAATTGTTTCCTGAATGGACCGCCAAATCAAATTCTTTTTTGTTCTTCATTTAAAGGTCTCTATCCTTACTTAAATCTCTCATTTGTGTCTGCCTGCTTCCTTCAGATGTATGTTAAAACTCTCCTTCCTTCACTAGCTCCACTTGTCAAACTGTGGTCACAGATAGCAAAGGGTTGTACACTTTCTTTCCATCTACTGAACGGGTCCCGTGAGCCAGGAGCTCCTGAATGGTGATCCAGTTGTCCAAAATACGGCGGCTTCGTTTCTTCATGCTCTTCTTTTGGCTGAGCTCAAGTATGGAAGCTTGTCCCTGCGCTCCGTAATCTTGCTCCCTCTCTCTCTCCCTCAAGAAGTCCAGTCGGCTCTGCATCATAAACTCGCGGCGGCGGCGTTGCTCACGAGCTCTCAGTAGCTGCTGCTTGCGTTCCTCTTTGCTCCAATACCGCCCCATCTTCATTTCACTCACCGCGTCATCATCCGTGGTCATCCCGCTACGCTCCTCCCGAATCTTCATGGCTCTGGCTTTTAGTAAACGATCTCTGACTGGACGTTTAGCCACGTAACGAGAACCATCACTGCGGATTTTTACCTTCCACTCCATTCGAGGTGAAGCTGGAGGAAGTGGTGGTCCACTCAGAGAAGTTGCAGGGGCAGCTGCCGAGTCTCTATTTACACTAGTCGGGTTAGCAGTGACCTCTACGTTAGTTTCCTTAATGTCTGGGCTGTCATTGGTGGAAATATCCCTCAATTGCATGCAGCTCTGGTAACGTGGAGGCAATGTGGTTCCACAGCGGCGACGGGACAGGTATGGACTGTTCTCTGCACTCCTTCCTCCTTTGACTATCCCAGAAGAAAGAGTCCCTTGGGACCCTCGTCGTGCCCCATCCAAGCCTTTCTTACTGCTGCCGCCGTTCCGAGATAATGACCGAACTCTTGTTGCTGGACTGGAGTTCCTGCTGTCTCCTTGTTCTTCGTTCTTTCTCTTGGCCTCTGATGAAGAAGGCAGGTTTAGATTCTTATCCCTACTTGAACCCGTTCTGTGACGTGGTGCCCGAGGTCTCATAGTTGCAGAGGCACTGGAATCTCCAGGGTACCGTTCACTTGCCAGAGGTGTGCTCCTGCAACTTTCCCCACCGGTATTGTAAGCACTTGTACTCTCCTTGTCAGAGCGTTCCCTTTCTGGGATCTCGTTGATATCTGACAGCTCATGGTGGAGCGCCTCTGCAACCCCACACCTTGACTTGGCTCCTTTATCTTCATCATCCTCTTCGTCAGCTGGCCAGACCTTTAGACAGCGTTGTCGCAACTGCTGCATCTTTTGAGCCCGCAAAACGTTGCGCCACTTGAACTCCAGATGTCGAATTTCCTCCTCCAGAAGAGCAATTTCATGCTGCATCAAATTCTCATT
This sequence comes from Triplophysa siluroides, assembly GCA_006030095.1. Classification (NCBI taxonomy): domain Eukaryota; kingdom Metazoa; phylum Chordata; class Actinopteri; order Cypriniformes; family Nemacheilidae; genus Triplophysa; species Triplophysa siluroides. Next base: position 1,196,227 of record VCII01000161.1, read on the forward strand.
GCAGTTCATGTCTACAGCAGCACCACCTACTGCAGTATCACCTCCCGCACCATGGTTCTTCCTGTCGAAATAAAGAAGCGCACTTCCGTTCTTCTCATAAAGGCACCGGATATCCAGCAGCTCACGGTAACGTTCGTATTCCTCCTCTGTAAGCCCTGGCATCAGAACTCGGCTTGTCCCTGACCCTTGTGATTCAGGAGCCCCGTGGTCTGCGGTTCCCATCCCATCTGGCCCCAGTAGTGAGTCATTACTGTAATGGAATTCCCATCCGTGTTGAGCAGCGCGGAACTTGCGCATGCTTCCGGGTGTGTTGGTGGCATTAGTCGTGCACGCGCTGGTGGCATCATCCGCCAGGAGGTCGTGCTCGGAGGACTCCTCGCAACGTGTGCTTTCATCAGTGCGACCCACCCCACTGTCCAACTCCTGGCTGTTATTGAGTGCAGTTTGCCACAGGTTGGGCCGACCGCCTCGGATCCCGCTGATGTCACTCAGCAAGGAGCTAGGTTTCCTATGATGCTGAGGGCTGGGTAAGTTAGAGGCATTGTCCAAATCCTCCAGATCCAGGCCCACATCCAACTCCAAATCCAGATCATCTGCCTCGTTCTGACAAGAAAAGGGTTTGAGAATGTTTATCAGTTATTAAAAAGGAAACCAAAAGACAAGTGAGCAAAATATTCAAAACATGCAAACTGTACAGTGGCCAAGTGATGTGTGACTTTGGATTGTATTGTTACCGTCACTTATCTGATTGTTCTGCTTTTTTTATAGTTCTGTAAAGGTAAAAGCATGTCAGTTCCCTTCACTTGTGTATTTTAATTTTGTGTATTGGTCATGTGTGCCATGGAAATGTTACTGTAATGATGAGCCTCATCTCAAACATTTTAAAGCCCATTTTCCAAATTGTCCAAATGCCAAATAAATACTGTAAAAATTTATAAAAATTTAAATTTGAGGTATTTGCCATTTGTTTAAACATGTGTGAAAAGTATATTAAGAATTTTTGTGTATTCTGTGTATGGTATGTAAACCATATGCTGCAGTTTGCTTTTTTGCCAAATAATTTTGGTAAAGATCATAAACCTCATATTTTCCTGGTATAATTGAATCTGACATCATTTTGGCCACAGTTGTATATAGAGTGTTAAAACAACTGATTCATTAAAATACTAAAACAGTCAACATTATATTCCCTGTTTGAACAGTAGAGGACAGTGTTTGTCTGGGTCACAGTTTGGATGCTCTATATCTGTCTATGGGGTCTTTTCCCATCTGCTGTAGGAGACGTTTAAACCGTGAAAGGTTTCTCAGATCAGCCACCTGTGCTGGGGAATGTACAGGCCCAGAGGCTCAAACACCATCTGTACCTTCCACAAAACATACACACTTGTGTGCTACTGACCCAAACCCTGAAAACGGTAGAATCTTTAAGCATTTCCCATTGGACCCTTCACTCTCCTGCCATTTGTTCTTATTCTAAATTAATCTGTGAATTTAATACATTTTCACTATTTAATGAAAATTTGAATTACTTTTTACTTTGTTTCAAACTATTTTAATGTATTGTTGATTGTATGTTCTACTTGGCATTGTAAAATATTGTTTACCGCTTCCATAAATTGTTTTAATTGTTTTATTAAATAATACACTTGTAAATGTTAGTGAAAATAAATGAAGGTTTTTACTATCAGCATTTTTGTACTTATTTTGATTTGTATTCAAACTTAATATCCTTTATTTCTTGTACAGCCTTATGTCAATTGAGATCATACTAAATGAGCTTCATAAACATGTCTGATACCTCAAATGCTTATTAAGTCTATTTGTATTCATGAAGTGGGTTATTATGTTTTATTAAAATATTTACCAGTGGGATACACACGGTTGCCGTGGCTTTTTTATGGACTAAATATGATAAATCTCACAGTTAAATCATGACGACGGACCTTGAAGTTTGGGGCCAATCAATGAAAACATTCTGAAAGTCAGAGACAAACGTAGATGTTAAGTCTCATTTTGTCCTTATACAAGCCTGTTGTTATCATTTCTCTATTAATTTGGTGTTTCATGAACCCATTCTGCACTGTTTGTGACCTCCTAGCAACACTTTTTAGAGCAATTTTTGCAGTGCTGCATTATGGACGTGATTTTGTCACGTGTAAGCTCCATTTATGTTTTTCATCATCTGTTTTCAGTCCCATCAACAACAAAAACATTGCATTTGTCTGTGATCTATAGAATGTTTTAAAGGAATGAAATGGACAGTGACTCATTGTGTGTATTATGGTATGTCCTAATGAGTCGCTCTCTTGAGTATGACCTTGAGTAGAATAAAGGATTGCCGAACGCAGACATCAACATAAGCCCTCCACGTGTGTCCCCTGCTCTCCATTTATTTCCTCGTCTGTATTTTGCCGTGTCCTATACACCACCTTTCCTGTCTGCTTTCATTTGTGAACAGGGAACAGAATGAAGCCCATTTCACCTGCACATTAACACATTTGTTTCCTCTTTGAAAAAGCAAACCAGAGGCTTGACAATATAAATGTTTTTCGGTTAATTGTGCTTTCTGCAGCATTATTCAATACATTTTATCATTTACCAAACCAGTTATTTTGACTGAATAGCTTGAACACAAAATGTATTTACAATTATTTATTACATTTTTCCAGTTGTTTTAAGGTTAATCTCACCTCAACGTCGGGTCGAGCCAACAGTAGAGAAAAATTGGTGCTGTCCTCTCTGGTAAGGATGGCTACGGCTTCCTCTCTGTTCTGAACATCCATGCCATTTATCTGAACAGAAACACATTCAGTGCAGGTTCTTAATCTTATAAACATCTGTTAGGTAGTTAACATGATGCCAGAGGGGTTTGTTTAGCCTTTTGTACCTGTAGTATTCGGTCTCCCTCGCGGATTCTCCCATCTTTAGCAGCAATGCTATTGGGGTTCACCTGCAATGACAAGATACAGTCTTGAGTTTACACATTTTCAAAGGAACAGTGAAAATATCTACTTGAATTTTCTTAATGGATAAATTTTGCTATACTTAAAATAAAATAAAAAAAACTGCTGTGTGTACATTGATACCAGAGAGATTCATTTAAAGTGATAGTTCACCCAAAAATAAAAAATATTTTATCATTTACTCACCCTCTAGTCATTTTAAACCTTTATGACTTTATTTCTTCCGCATAACACAAAAGAAGATATTTTGAAGGAAGTTGGTAACCAAACAGCACTGGACCCCATTCACTTCTATTGTATGGACACAACACCAATGCAAGTGAATGAGGTCCAGTTAACAACATTCTTCAAAATATCTTCTTTTGTGTTCTTAGGAAGAAAGTCATTCAGTCATTCAAATGATGACAGAATTTTTATTTTTGGGTGAACTATCCCTTTAATATGACATTTTAGATAAATGTATATTTTGTCTAACGGTCAAATAGAAAGTTCACAATCCTCCTCCACCGTCATTCATAATTCATCAGTGCTCTTTTTCCCATTAGTCCTCATTTCTCACCTCACCCACGTAGATCCCCAGATCCTCTTCATCATCTGTGCGATAACACACCGTTAAACCTAGTTTATCTTGCTGGCAAGATTTATACAGTTCCACCTCCTAGAGAAAAGAAAACAGAGATAAAGCACTTCATCAGTACATCAGTCTGAGAGAAGATTGCGAGTCTGCGATGGAGGAAATTTAAAGAGACAATGACCTCATACTCCAGATCATCCTGTCTGTCCACCTCATGTTGACTGATGTCAAAATAATCTGTTGGGTCGTAGTACACGTGGTCTAGAGGTGGTCTGGGGAGGAAACACAATATTACAGACTTCATCGAGAAAAAAACAACATTCAGAATTAACCCTTCTTGAGTTATTACAGTAGTGAAATGCAGAGCAAAAGATTTATAAATTCCAATTATATTTTCCAAGCAAATGATGGTAACAATATAACACAAAATATTTTAAAGTACTTTAAAGCATATTTTTAAAGCAATATTCCATTAATAAATCAAGTAAAATTACTTAAATTATTTAAGCACGTCACATGATAAACTTTAAAAAATCAAGAAGAAATACTAATTTGAGCATTGTAATTTACTTCTTGATCTTTTTTAACTTCAGTTTAACATTTATTATTGTTTACAACTTATATGATGTGGCAGTAAGCTGAGAGTTGTCTCAGTACTGGCATTGGCACCATTACTGTTCACTGAGAGAAGAAACACATCACGATCACTCCCATAACCTAACCAGGCACCGCTCTTCTGAACGATGGTAACCACGAAACTTAAAAATACAAACAGAATCTCTTCTAAATCTCAAAGACAACTGAACGAGTCTTTCATCTTATTGTAAAGCACATAAAATAGCACTTTTTCACATGCTGACTCTCCCAATGCAAAGCATGCTGGGAACTCTAATTTCACTGCTCAGTTAGGGAAATTAACTAAAAGAATTCATGCAGTCCTACCACAAAATAATTAAGTAAATATCCTTTATACAAGATTAAGTGGGTTGAACATAGTAAAATTAAGTTGAATTCACTCAATAATTTGTGCATTTAGAATTTAGAAATATTGGTTAAAAAACAAGAACACAATTGTATTAAGTAAAATTTACTCAATTCATTTCATGAAATGTAGGCTCCTACGACACAGAATCATTTTTTACAGTGTAGACTTCGTGTTCTTTATACAAACATACTTTCTTATTTATTTATTCATTAGCTGTGTTTTATCGTAGTGTATTCATTTTCATGAAATCACACGCAGCATCTCTAAGCGCACACACTTACAGCTGGTTGAAGAGGTAGGGCTCAGGCGCGGGTGGAAGTGGAGGTGAAGGAGGTGATTCTGGTCTGTTGTGATGGACGGGTCTGCCTAACGTCACCATGTGCTGGAAACTGATATCTGTCTGTGTCCCGCTGTCCACACAGTCAGTCATTACGATCGTGGTACCAGCAGCTCCGGGCACACCTGCTTTCCTCCTCTGACCCCACCTCATGTTACGCCTGCAGTGCAGCGCATGTAGATTCTGATCCCGAGAGTGCTGAGCTAAACCTTTACTGTTCAACTGCGTAAAAAGAGAAAGAGCCAGGATCAGGACTGCTCATTTGTACAGTATTTTGTGTTAGATTTCGTATGTTAAAGGGGTCATTTTATGGATGTTAAAACAATAATTAAACAATGAAACAATAAATCGTTTATTAATGCTAAAATGTAAAAACTAAGCTAATCACTACGTAGATTATTAAAATCCGGATCGAAGTTGCGATCGTTTTTACTTCCGTATTCTGACACATTTCCGAGTGAAAAGGAATTTCAAAGGATAACATATTTTCGTTTGCGTTTTTCAATGCGAATTGATTGGATGTATAAAAACAGCCGTTGCATTTTGAAATGGAACTGGCAGCAGATTTACAGTTGAAGGGGAGGAGTTAACGGATGCTCCGCCCAAGCCGTCTAACATACGTCATCAAATATGGATAGTCATTACAGGACGGAAGTGCATTTTCAGATTTTAACGGAAGATTATGAGGATACTTGAATTTTTAAAAGAGAATGACCCACAAAATCTTTACAATAAACGGGTTTGGAAAAATAAGATTTGTAATTTTTTTTTCACTGGGACTTTAAAAATGTAAAAAATTTGGATATGCCCCTTTAACAGATTATTATTCGAAGCATGCATGCCATAATACAATTACACATGAAGACATAATGGCTACGCAAGAAGTGATGTCATATCATAAAGATCATCTTAATGTCTAGGTAGAGCTTGTTAGTAAATTCAACGAGATTTTCATAGATAGACAGACATTATGAGGTGGTTTCCCAGACAGGGATTTGCTTTAACCAGGACTAGGCCTTACTTAAATTAGGACATTAAAGTCGTTTTTACAAACATGTCTTACAAAAAGAATTACTTATGTGCATTTTAAAACAAAACAACGGCACTGATTTTTTTAATATATGTCAGTGCAAGCTGTTTTTAATTTAGACAGCTCTAACATTTATTAAAACCTGGGACTAGTCTTAAACCCTGTCCAGGAAACTGCCCCTATATGTATTATGCCAGAAACAAACCTTAAAAATCAACGACAGGTGTATGAATGCCACACTCAGTTAACATTACAAAAACATGTTTAAAAAACGACAGGCTTGACGCACAATACAGAATAAAAAAAACAAATAAACAACATTTATTTCACAATGACACGGAAAAAAATAAACAAGAAGCATTATAACCTTAACTCCAACTTCCCCGTTAATAGAACACAGCATGCTGTTTATCTGTCCCTTCTGAGAAAAGAAAGATAGCAAACGCATTATTAGAAAATAGTATTATAGAGACAGCAGTTCTTAATGCAAGTCCGGTTCATTTAGCGCTGACGGGACAATCGAGAAACTGCTATAAGGGAAACTACAAACAACTCAGCAGGATTAAGTCTCATGGTGATGAATGACCACAAAACTCAATATCTGCAGAGAAGAGCATGTGTGATTTATGCTTCAGGGTTTCACATGAGCGATACACAGCTGTGGTTTAAATATGCCCTATGGCATGCTCTTAATGGCTGGAATACACTACAAGACGTGTTTTTAAACTAGACATCATACATTTGCAGACTTTGTGAAAGTTTCAGATAGAGACACACTAACTGATCAAATCTGTAGACTGGCACAGACTTTCTGCAACAAGACTGAAAATCCGTGCATAATCTCAGCAAAAGTCTTGTAGTGTATTTTAGCCTTAAATTAGGTACTTTCAAATATGCTTCCATATGTTTTAGTAGTGTTTGGAAGCAGCGGGATTTTGTACGTAGATTTTTGATCTACTTTAAAGACTTTCTCCCATATAGCACACTTATTTGTGGATCTCGTGGCCTCACTCCTTTGTGATATCCTCCTCGCATTGCCTTGGGTTTCCTTCAAGTACTTTGCTTTCTCCCACCATCCAAAGACATGTGCATCTGAGGATTACTACCACATGTTTTGGGATCTGTTGCATTCTAGTGTTTTGCTCAATATCTGTCTCCTTGACAGGAATGCAACATCATTATCAAACAGAGTTTACCAGGATCATTTAAGATACATTAACACAGTTTATCCATTTCTAGTCAGAATATTGGCCTGATTCCGGTTCATCATTCTACATTTTTCAGACGTGATCTTCCCTTAAGATAGGTTCTGTTGGTGGGACGCGCACTGACAGACAAGCATTTTTATTGGCTGCATCCAATTTTTTTATTATTAAAATTACAGTTTTTTTATTGCATTTATATATTTAGCAATTATATGTTTATATATATATACAGTATATATATATAATAAATATATATATATATTATAGATGTTTTTTAAGCAACAACATAAACAAACGTTACTGCGCAAGTGCTTGCGGCCCAAACTTAACGTCCGGTACACTGCCCTTTCTTCCAGACATTTATGGTTTTATAAACCCTTGAAATGAATCAAGGAATAAATCTTCAAATTAGTATTCACACATTCTCAAATTATGTTTCACTGTGTTGGTTCGGCTTTGTCTCATGATCCCTGTGGCAAGTGAGATGATTAGGATTAGCGTGGTAATATTCAGCAGGACTCTGATGGAAACAGTCAGATACTCTCGTTCAGGTCAGGATGAGAAACTTAATCAAAGCATTCAGAGCTGCTGAAATCCGGACCACCCAAAGCACAGAGACTTCCTCCCTCGCTTTCTACTCCCTACAACTCCCCATTTGCTGGTCTGTTCAAGGAGTAGTTCACCTTCCAAATGAAAATTCTGTCATCATTTACACATCCTCTTGTCATTTCATAACTGCATTGAGTTTCTTTCTTCCGAAGAACACAAAAGAAGATATTTTGAAGAATGTTGTTAACAGCCCCCCATTCACCTGCATCGGTTACAATAGAAGTGAACGGGGAGCTGTGCTGTTCTGTTACCAACATTTTTCATCGTTTGTGTTCTGTAGAATAAAGAAAGTCATAAAGGTTTGAAATGACAAGAGGGCGTGTAAATTATGACAGAATGTTCCTTTTGAAGGTGAACTACTCCTTTGAGGGGGTTGAAAAACGTATAAATGACGTTTTTCAGTGCAGATGCATAGATTAAATCTGTACCCTATCAAAAGTCGGCACAGCAAGGCTGCAAAAATATTTGGAGCCTTGGTGTGCCGACTTTGTATACATTTTTTCATATGATTTTGTTTTTGGTAGAGCGTCCATTTCAAGTTGATGCGCGTGCTTTTGCTCTGTCTGAATCTGTGCAATCGTTTATCTCATTGTGCTTCTTAAATGCAGATTGTCTGGTTGGCGGCCATGCTTGTTTGTTTTATGAATGTTGGAATGAGGAGACTGTACTTCCACCGACTTGGTTATGGATCAACTGGCTTGAAATTTGGGCATAAATGAGCACAAACAAATGAATAAAAATATTCGCTCTTTATAGCCTTTCAGCACAATGAAATATCTCTGTTCCATCTCTGTGGGTCCTTCTCAAAGCCCACTTTTTACTTTCCACCCAGTTCCTATTCCGATGACTACAATAGTTCTGAATCAAAACTCACAGTATTTATTGCTCTCGCTGAATATCTTTAAATGCATCTAATTATGAAAGTCACATGAGTTGCGTTTCACATCATCGTAAATAGCGGTTGGTTTCTCCGGGCAGACATTCCATGCGTCTTCGGTTAGCTGACACTCTTTTTTTTGGCCGAGACTGACCTTGTCCACCGTCAGGAGATTTCCGCACACCCATCTGTTCATCTCAAATCTATTTCAATGCAACATTGCTGCTTTGATTTGCCAGAATTTGCAACATTAGGCCTGAGGATTCAGTGTCCCACAGCGTTTAATAGTCTCGCTGTAAAGGTTGTCCCTTTCCGCTCTCTTCTTGTCATATCACATCCAAGGATACGACCATCATGGGCACTGGCTTTCATAAACGCGATCATGCACGCAGTTTAACGCCTCTTCCCTAGTCAGAGCTATAAACACACACTCACTTGGAGCATAGTTTGGATGGACGGTTTAATTAACAGTAAGCGATGATTTATTACATAGAAGACATCCTCATCTCGGGACCGGAGGCATAACCACATCCCCAGACGCTAATTCAAACAGCCGTAATGCGGAAAACATCTTTACCCGCACGTCCACTCCTGCAGCTGCAGGGCTATAGTCCAGAGATCCTGAACAATGGGGGTGGGGGCAGATAAATGATTGCAGAGGGAGATAAGGCTGGCATGTTCTTAGCTTTCCACCTGCTGTTATGTCTTGCACAGAAGTCAAGATGTTCAACCTTACGGAGTGACTGTGAGCCCAGACGGACATGCAGGACAGTGTATTAGTGCATGCAAGAGTATGCGGAAAGAAACAAAACAAAAGTTCTGCACGACTGAGCATGAATTTATGTCCGTCGAATTTCCATCTAGAAGCAGACAGACAGTGAGTACACTTCGGAATTTGGAGTAAAGAAACACAGACAGGGCTAGTCTTCAATATTCCTTCAAAAGCCGACAGAAGGTGGAGTTCAATGAGGGTGAGAGACAGAGAAAGACGGGGGAAGGGGATAAGGAATGGTAGAGAGACCCGGGAGGGAGAGAGAGAAATGGGACTGGTTTTAAGAAGAGAGAAAAGTGTGTAGATGGAGCCGGAGAGAGATGTAAAGATGGAGTCTGAAGTGGTTAATGGGATCAGTAATGATGCTGAGATGCTGGTTGGCCACTTATCACCTTCCATCATCTTCTGGAATGGTTTTTAGAAATGGTCATGCTGGAGCACTGGTAGAAGAGTTATAGATATAGAGATCATATATATGCAAATCCAGAGGGAAGCCATGTGTTGGTTTTTGGATGCGTAGCCACAAACTCATGCTAAAATAAACACCTTAGATATTTACATATGATTTGAGTTCACATCACAGGTTTTCCAAAGTATAATCTCTGGACCCACCAAAATGATTTGAAATGAAAACATGTGGGGAAAATACATATTCGCTCTCTTTTTGTAGAGCATGAAATATAAGTTTACTTGCAATCCCAAAATACCTTGTGGTACTCTTAAAAAGTGCTGGGTTATTTTTTCAACCCAGCGATGGGTCAAAAAGGGTTCAGCCGTTGGGTTACAGTAAACCTATACGAGGTTGTTTCAACCCAAAATGCTGGGTTGTTTTTATTTCTGTCTACTTACATTATAAAATTATATATTGCACTACTGTATAAATTTGCATTGATGACACGTATTGGAGTGTGATTTTCAATTCAAACCATCAGGATTAACTAAGTGTATTTACACTACACCATTCACGCATTTTGAGCAAGGAACATGACCCATTAACTTATCACAAAACACAGAAGATAAAACAAAGGTCTCAGATATTACAGATATTCCAAGTGAGCCGAGGTCAAACGATGGTTTTTTATGAGGAATGGACACTAAAGTGAGCACCATCTGTAGTTGATCTTCACAATCCTGTGAACTTCCGTGTTTAACACACGTTTAAAATGGTCGGCAGGTGAAGTGAAACTTCAACTGTGATTGCGTAATAACATTGGCTCACGTTTTCCTTGTGTCCGATTGCGTCAGCTTTGAATGTGAAGTGTTATTGGCTCTCATGACTATTAAGTTGATGTCCAAACGTTTGAACGAGACCTGACTGAGACCTGACTGCGTTGCATTCACAGATATCTTCATATTTATTTTTCTTATTGCTTCAATTCAGAACGCACGTTGTTTTGTACTATACCGTTTTTTGGTCAGTTCATGCTATAAATACCTGTGACTGTACTTTCAGTCGTTTTGTATGGTTGAGAAGTGTTTAGGTTCAGGGTGGGTGTTGGGTTAGTGGCTCCAAAAGATCTTTCAAACCCTAAATATTCATGAAAGTATTGATACCATAACAAATACGAAGTATTTCAAGCATAAAAAGTGAACAATCTAAAGCAATGGAATACCCGGCACGTCAACACACATACTGTAACATAGTACGTGTAGTACACAATAAACTGCTAGGGGCACTCATCCTTAAGACGGAACCGGTCCGATTGCTTGTACAAACGATCTATAGGTAATTTTTTTGAAGGACAGTCTCATTAACATTTTCTGGATTCATTTAACCCAGGAATTGGGTTTGTACCTTTTTGGCCCAGCGCTGGGATAAAAATAACCACACATTTTTTAGAGTGTGAGAAATCAAAATAATTTGCATTGCTTGTCATTCAATGGTTACACACTTAAAAACACAAAAGCGATAAAAACTTTATAAGGTTTATTGTTGGGCTTTTTTAGACTTTATTTGTGAAAGAATATTAGACATGAGGCTCAGATGGACTAAAAAGTTTTTGTGTCATTCACTGCAAAGGTCAACTCATTTTGCACGAAATCGTCTTGTTTATGCAATGTTATAGAACACTGCAAATCCATAGCAATGATATAACGGCAAAACACAGAAACGGCTTTACAAATAAGACGGTTCAAAAGTTACAATTTCTTCGTTTTACAGGAACTATAGAGCAAAGTGTTCTGCTGTTGGTGTATGCAGGAACTTCTGGGTTACCACATTGTGTTTCGCTTTTGACAACGGCCATCAATTACAACATTTTAAACGGGAGTGGCCAATTAACAGTCATCATGGAATGTCCTTTTCTGTTAGGGAGGGGCTCATTTACATCCAAATTGTAATTCATTTACATGAAATCCACACCCCAGAGTGTCACTGAGCGTTATCAAGCACAACGGACGTCTTGTTTCCAACAATGGGTGAGTAATTAGCTCAATTTTTGGTGTTCCTGCATAGAACCCGGATAATGAGATTCCTAAGAATTAATATGGACACTAATGTGCAATGTGTAAAACAGAAAATACGATTAGACTTTTTTGTAATTGTAATGGGGGTCTTTGCCACTTAAACAACAGTTCTCGTGATTTTGGTTCTGCATGAGACATCAAGCTAATACCACTGTTTTAACATGTTGTGGTAGTGTATGCGTCTCACTACAAAACATTGACACCTGTTTATTTCTGCGGAGAAGAACAAACCGAGAGTGTGGCGCATCAGTGATGTAAGTGACACGAATACTAATGTTCTCATTCATCCCCTTGGGGCTTCCCCTTCGACAGTGGTTGAGAAACACTCTCTATACAGAAACTCAACGCTGGGAGCAGCAATACATTTACTCGTGTAGATTGAAAGAGTTTTGTCGAATCATTAAGCCTGTAGCTACAATTTGTCTTGGAGATACTGCGAGAACATACTTTAATTTCCACTCTGTAGAATTCTTTCTGCGTTTTCTGCCAGTTTTTCTGAACATCTGTCAATTAAAAATGTATGAATTCGCTCTCTTTTCTTCTATTAAGTATAACGGTAAAGTATTTGAGATGAACGGTTTTACACATGCAACATGTATTATGTGTGTAGAAATCAGCTATGCAGAACTCATATCATAGCCTGCAGACTGTTCGTCAAGAGAATTCGCTTTCACAGCCGGATGCCGTGAAGCGAAGCGTTATCTTGTCTACGGGGGCCATGCTGCTGTAGATTTATTTAAATGAAATACAAAATTATGTACGAAAGTCTCTTAAAAAACAAGCCAATTGGATGATGTCGCAGCAGGCATTGTTTGTGCAATCTGCTTTTGTTTGCAAAGAGGATCATTGTTCTTCACCATGAGAGAGTCTAACATCTTCATTGTTTATTCGATATTTGCTCTCTCTGGACTTCTCTCTGTTGTTTTTTTCGGTCGTCTGAGATATCAACTATGTAAAAACCCAGTGAGTTCTCTCGTTCCAGTATCTAAGCAGTCACCATAATATATTTTATGCTTTAAAGAAGGATATTTGGTATAAATATGTCTTTAAACTCTCCATGCCATCTGGGTTTCGTATGTCACAATGCATTCTCGGATTGCTTTGTCTGTAAGAAAAAATGCAATGCCGCCTTAGGATTCGTAACTATTTCAAGAGACGGCTTGTTCTTATGAATTTCGCGCAATGTGAAACATAAATAAACCTATGATTATTAGATAAAAGCAATACTGGAATCCCTCCACTTACCCCACCCCTAAACCTAACGTTACAATACTAAAACGTCCAAATAAGATGGTATAACTTTATATAAAATAGCTACCTCCTAATATACTTAACAATTCCTGTGAGCTTGTGTTGGATCTGTCTGCCCGGGACAGCTTTGTTTTTTTAAATATTCAAATGGTTTTGTACGATTCACTTTGTTACAAACATTAGTGTCCTACTTACAAAAACCTAAGCCTCATGCCAATGATGCCTCAAAATGCAGCCGAGTCAGGCAGCTCATCAAGATTTTGGAACAAAGCTTTTATCTGCGTGGGTTCATATCAGTATTGCTGTCATATTCTCTCTATTACAGCCCTTTGACCCTTTCCTTTCTCCTGTACATAGCCCCACACACACGTCTGACAGAGAGACCTGTTGGGGTACATACTGATGAGGTGAAAGATGAACCTCACTGACACACTGTTGACACTCATTTCCATACTGAGTAGATCTTGATCCCTCCCCTGACGATGAACTCCACCGGGATTAATTAAACACACACATGGTGCTCAGCCCTCATTACTAAACACTCCTGTGATCTGATCTACTACTAATGTGCTGTGTGTATGCATGTGTGTGAGGTCTGGGAAATACCTCCATTGGTTTAGGATGAAAACAGGAAGCACGGTCTTAGTTGTGGCTGCCAGTGCAACATGCTAGGGCATTGCTATGCAGTTGCTAGGGTGTTTTGAGTATAAACATGTATTGCTATGCGGTTGCTAAGGTGTTCTGAGTGTTTTAAATGCATTGCTATGGTGTTTTAAGTGTTTTAAGCATGTTGATATGCAGTTGCTAGGCTGTTCTGAATGTTCTAAATGAGTTGATATGCAGTTGCTATGGGGTGTTCTGAATATAATGAGTGCGTTGTTGTGCAGTCCTTTAAATGTTTTGCTATACAGTTACTTAAATGTCTAAGTGTTTTTTGTATATAGCCTAACTGTGCTGTTGCTTGAGTGTTTTAAATGTGTTGCTATACATTTGCTAGGGTGTTTTAAGTCTGTTTATGTGTGACTAAACCGTTGCTAGGGTGTTATGAGCATTTCAAGTGCGTTGCTATGCAGTTTCTACTGCGTCTAAGTGTTTTAAAGTGTTTTGTTAAGCAGTTGTTGTGTGCAATGTTTTGAGTTTTTAAATTGTGTTGCTATGTGATTTCTAGGATATCCCGAGTGTTTAAAGTGCGTTGCTAAGCAGTTAATAGGGTGTTATACATATTTGTAAGTGTCTTGCTAAGCAGTTGCTAGTGTGCGTTTTTAGTTTTTTAAAGGGGTCATATGCCGTGTTTTTCAGTGTCTTTGGTGTGTTATAAGTTGCCGATGCATGTATTAGACACGTTCAATTGCAAAAGTTTAAGTGTCTGAAGAAAAGATGCATTCTATCTAAAAGCGAATGCTCACCCAGACCTGCCTGAAATGACTCAGTTCATGGTTTGATTTGACTAAGACCGCCCCAATGTATACACAAGTAAGGTGGGCGTACCTGTCAGTACAATTGCTTTGGAACCTGCTGTTCCAAATATGGTAAGAGGCGTTACATTTCCGTCACACACTTGCAGTATTCGACCAATCACTACGGACTGGTTAACTGGCCAATCATAGCACACCTCGCTTTTCAGAGCCGTGAGCTTTGTAAAAAAATCTGCGTGTTTCAGAGAGGCGGGGCGAAGAGGAGATACAAACATGCACGGTATGTGAAAAACACAGCGTTTTTTAAACTTAAAATGTGTATACACATTGCATAACATCTAAAACAAATCATCATTATTTGTTTCAGCCTTGTCATATTCCCCAATTTAAAATAACACAAACAACACTTAAGAAACCTTCCGATAAGAAAAAAAGATCTATGATGATATGTCTGGCACAGTGACGCAGGGTGTGGTCGAGCGAAGTCGCAGTACTGTGTGTGTTTTTGTGTGGACATAAGCAGCAATTCTTTGATCACTTTAACCATATTCGTGCCATATGTTCATAAATACTAATGTAACTACACAAAATTCAGTGTAAGAAGACACATTCTGCTTGCCTAATGAGTCTGGTTGCCATAGTTACAGCATCCCATTGCACTGCAGCTCAGAGAGAGAGAGCTGAGAGAGAGGGGAAGGGGGTGCTCAGAGTGATTGATGGGTTGTGTGATATCGCTAGTGTGCCGGGCAGATTGATGGTGTTTATTCTGCTGTCGGTTTTGCCAGTGGAAGGGAAACTACACATGTGCCTCGACATGCACATCTGATAAACACTTTCCTGCTTTTTTACTGTTGATGTGTTTGTGTGGGATCCTTATTTGTTTCCTCTAAGGCTGATTTTCATGTTTCATATCTAATAGGTGGAAATGGATTTGCAAAGCATATTGAAAGAGCAGTGTTGTCTGGTAAATAACGTTTGGAACGTGGGTTTAGTAAAATGGGACTGAGACATGATTTAAGTGAATACGTGATTTTTCTACATCAAGAGATCAGTTCATCCCCAAAATTAAAATGTGTCTTCTTTTATTGGCCTACATTATTTATTGTTGTACCAGAACCAGGGTGTAAGGATTCAGGAGTATGGGGATTATAATTTTTATATGGAGATCAAAGAGAATAACATTTATTTTAGTAATCCGCCATCCATGTCAAAGATGCACTTCTTGATCTGTGAATGTGTGTTTTGTGTATTCTACATTTCGAAAAGATTTTACACAGTTTGCATGTCAGCAGTGTATTTCTTTCCAATAGTAAATTATTTCAGATTGAGACGCTTAATATACAGACATCATTAACACTTTTCTCTGTCTCTTTTTTATCTTTATTCTTTTAAATACAATTAAGAAAAATATTTGAATTTACAATGTTTGGTATTCTAAGGCCCGGTTTCATAGACAAGGTTTAAGACTAGACTAAAATGAACAGAACATAACTTGCCCTGACATATGTTAAAATACATCAGTGCCATAGTTTTGTCTTAAGATGCACACTAGTAATGATTTTTCTAAAGCATTTTTATAAGAGCGACTTAAATATCCTAATTTAACTAAGCCATGGTCCTGGTTTAAATTAAGCCTTGCCTATGAAACCAGGCCCTAATCTATTACAATATTTGTAATTATTTTTTCCAGACTTATCATAACAACAGGCCTTTTTTCTGGCAATAGTCACATGTGTCGCATTGTGTTTACTCTCACGTGTCCTGAGCATCAAGGGCTCTAATGCCGCATTTGATTTACATAGAACCAGAGTCTATAACCTGAAACAGCTACTGTTTCACTGCCTAAGCGCTGCTATTTCCTTAAGGAAATGCAAATGTGTTGTGTCAGGCAGTCTGTGGTCTCAGTGTGTAGCTGAGTTGAGTTTTAAATGTGACTCACTTGTGTGACGAGTATTAAATCCAGCAACTGCGGTTATGATGAAACTAGAAGAGAGATGAAACCCAGATTAAAATCGACAGAGAAGCCCAGAAGATTTACAGCCAGGCACTGTCACGGACAGCAACACCATTCCCGAGGAGCCACCAAGGTCCACCGATTCATTCCTGCTCTGCGATGCATAGAAATCAATTACTTGTGTCGTCTGAGGGCAAACAGCCGAAGAAAAAACGCCATCTATCCATCCTCCTATCTATCTGTTCATTCCTCTAATGCTCTTCATCATCTCTATCCTTCAGCTCACCTCTCTATAACCCTCTTCTCAATCTGTCATGAAGTCCAGCAGTTTAGCTCTCTTAACTTCAGCTTTATTATTTGTTTCATTAGAAGTTTAATTCCAGAAGAACGGTTCTGCTTTGAGGATGCTTTTCACAGCTCAGAAGATTTATTTAAGTTATCATGTTAAGTTCAGATATGGTCTCAGATGTCTTTGGTAGCTTGGACAGTCTGAACATATTTTGCGAAACCTCTTCTAAAACTCTAAATGAAAGACTCTTCGGCAAAAACAAGCAGTTCAGTTCAGCAAGTCTCCATTTAAAAAGGAAAAAAGGTTTAGCAGTCATCTTGTTCTTTATTTGAAGGGTGATGGACTCTGTGGGGAAAGGTTAACCCAGCAAACAGTAAACGTTAACATTGTCTTCTTATTGTTCTATGAAAAAAGTTTCTGGAGTATTCTTAAAAGAGAAATGTTATAAAAGCGTTGCAATAAAAACGTTATTCTTGCATGTTTTTACATTAGTAGAACGTTGAAAAAAATTCTGAAATAACGTTTCACAACTTAATTGGAAAATTGTGAAAACATTTTCATTATTATTATTATTAGAACACATTTTCTTTTGTATTTGTGTGTAAAATGATTAAAATGACTATCAGCTCCATTTGACGTTTTACCATGTTTCCAGAGAAATCCACATCGTCTAACACCGTGTGTACTAGATTTGATGTATGACATTTAAAAAGTTACTATAGAATCAATTGCAGCTTGTCGTGTATGATTGTAGCGACCGGTGTGGACAAAAATAACGTTGTTGCATGTTGCATCGCGTCTAGTGTTGACATGTGTACGGGTTACTTTCAACACATCCATCTGCTGAGTCTGAAGTGAGATGTTTGGAGCAAGACTGCTAACTCACCACATCAGTTTTTTCTGCACAGCACCACAGCAAAAGAAATCATATTTCACCTGAGTTATGAGTTTGCTGTCTGAATTGAACAGCAATAAGAGAAAAAAACCTTTGCGACGGCACTGAATTCTTGCCCCTTGGGGAGGTCGAGTGAATTTGTGCTTCTCAGGTGTACTCTGCGATTTCAATCTCATCCAGATCGAACAAGCTTGTTTTTCTCACAAAAAAATCCCCCAAATTATGGAGCAAATTACATACAGTTTGTCAACTCAGGCGTCCTTGGAGAAATCAAATCCTGTCATGAAATCTCTTTGATTTGTGGTATTGTACTTTTTTTTTACAATGCTTTCTCTCATTTCTTTTGACCTTTGATGAAAACTATTGCAGGGTTTCTCATAACTCTGCTATGTACCTTCAATATGTATGTGTAGACCCTTTGACCTTTTATTTATGGAAAAGTCACGTAAGAGGACTGTCGTTCGCGAACTAAGTTTTCCCTCAGGCCATTTTCCTGGTTGCATTTACACTGCCATTAGGACCTCTGTGGTGAAACTGAAGATCACCGCTATAGCAGTTGTGTTGTCTGTGGAGGGTTTCTTGATACCTGGCATGTGATGTAGACGTACAGTATAAAATTGTAAAACACTGTTCTGTGACATGTGTTTAGCCACTCAACACGTTTGCTTCGCTGGTACACTATTAAAAAAGGAGCTTCAAAAAGGTTCTTCGATGCCATAGAAGAACCTTTTGGTTCCATTAAAAAACCTTTAACATCTGAAGAACCTTTCTGTTTCACAAAAGGGTCTTTTTGGAGAAAAAAGGTTCTTTAGATTATAAAAAAAGTAAGAAAGAGATGGTTCTATGAAGAACCTTTGGAATGGCTCTTTGGAACCAAAAAGGGTGATTCTATGGCCTCGCTGTGAAGACCCTTTAAAGCACCTTTATTTTTAAGAGTATAGTTTTTATAATTTTTTTCTGGATTAGACCCTGCTATGCAGAAGGAGCTAAAATTCTGTCCGGTTCTGCGGTACAAACACAACAACTTATCATTCCTGTGTACGAAAACTCTTTTATCATTTACATTTATGCATTTGTCAGACGCTATTAACCAAAGCGATTTACATTGCATTGCACTATACATTTGTTTCTGACTATGTACAATCCCCTGGGATCAAACCCATGACCTTGGCATTGCTAGTGCCATGATCTAACCACT
The DNA here is from genome assembly GCA_006030095.1 of Triplophysa siluroides. Lineage (NCBI taxonomy): Eukaryota > Metazoa > Chordata > Actinopteri > Cypriniformes > Nemacheilidae > Triplophysa > Triplophysa siluroides. The sequence continues at coordinate 1,215,047 of VCII01000161.1, forward strand.
GAACCACCTAGCCACAGGAAAGCTGTTATCACGACTAGTGTAAGTGTTGTTTTTCACACATATTGCCCCCTTCTTCCACTGGTTGTTAGACACATATGCCGACAGTGTTACACCGTGTCCTAACCAAACGCGTCTAACCAAACCTGGCGCGACAAAAGGTATTTTTTCCATGTTAATCAGAGGTTTTGTCCTAACCAGCTGCGATAGGGCTGCGCGATGAGCAATGGCCGTTTCTATTTTCTATATCTGTGACATCGTGGCTGACAGCTCGGCCACATAACGATCTCATTCGATGTAAGTTCTGCACCTCATGAATATGAATCGCCAAACATGGATGATGACGACTATATACATTTAAACAACGTTTAGATTCTGAAATTATAGCATAGCGTCCGGTGAAGCATCAATGAAGTCATTAAAACAGCACTCTTCAGCTGCAGTGTGAGAGGGTGCGTGGACGGAGAAAAACTGTTCTGATTGGCTGTGTTTTGTGATTGATTGTAGCGTCCCGCCCCTTTTTTGAGTTCGGTAAGGACAAACAAATTGCTTATGCTGCATTGAGATTAAAAGCGACTTTGTCGCTGCATGTTGCCAGGGGGGGCTGTTGAGGTCGCTAGTGGTAACTTGCTAACAGCAAGGACCGGTCTCTCCTCCATCTTTACGTCACTACAAGAGGTGGAGAGGGATCACGTCAGCTCTACCATCTTCCTATTGGCTGTCGCTTTCGCAAGTCGGTGTTCATCTGTGTGAAGTTGAAGATTTCTCAACTTTGTCGCGTTGCTAGACACGCCCATCCGGTCGCCAATGGTTGCGACTGCTCGTGTCGCCGGAAGCCGCCAGCTCTCCATTGAAATGAATGGGATCATGCCGATTTGTCGCTTGTAATCTGAACGCAGCTTTAGGAATCTCATCGCGTTTGGTTAGGATGTGGTGTTAGGCTTTAAACAAGTAAAGTAGATCATTGATTTAATAGCACAACTTGAACTTCAGAGGGGAGGTAAACCAGTTTATGGCTTATTTTACTTTGCATAATATTCTGTTATAGGAGAACATCAAAAATAAATGTAACATAATTATATTTTCTACAGCATAACCCTACATCGTCCCATTAGTGAAACCTCTTGGCATTTTTCGATTTTAATAAAGATCCTTTAGTCTCTTTATTTCTCTGGTTTGACTGAACATTGTGGGTATGTTTGTTTTCTTTATTTCTGGAAATTTTTGCACGTGTGAATCAATAATCTGGATGCATAAGTAATGATGATGTTGGTAATTACACGGTTGCAGCCCTTTCCATCTGTACACAAACAGCTCATCAGTGTTAAAGCTTCCAGTTTTCTGCTAATTGGCTTTATTAGTATCAGCCGTCTCTTATCGACAAAACTTTCTATCAATGAAACACATGAGGTCTGGGTGCAATTTCACACCCAGAAAAGCATTTCGGGTATCTGTGGCTTTCCTCAAAGTCACCTCTAGTTTCAAACACCAGCTGCAATTCGCTTCATTGCAAGTCACTTCTGCGCATTTTATATTAACTGAAAAAAATATTGCATAGGCCGAAACAGTTGTAAATCAAACCTCAGTGGAATTTTTGACTGCTTCCTTGTTTGAGAATGCAATGATTTGGATGGAGTGTTTTCTTCCAGCAGTAATAAAGCTCATTAAATCTCATTAAAATAAGACAAACAAACAAGTAGCTTACTGCTGCCACAGATAGCGAGGAGACTGGTGGGAACGGGATTACAAGGAGCGAGAGTGAAAGGGCTTAGACAGCAAATATCAGAATAAATTAGAAGAATGTAAGATGAGAAACAAGATTGTAATAAGTTCAGACAAGCTAAAGATTCAATGAACTGTTCGCATCACATATTTGTTTCACACATAATGCAGTTTAACCGGATGCTAAATGCACTGAAAAGTTTCTGCGGCTTTTCTATTGTCATGTTCCATTTTGTTGTATAAATGTACGTTGGGAAGGAGCCTAAACATTCAGTCCTGTCTATAATAATATGTCATAATTATGTGCATATATAAGTGGCAGTCTTTGCCTTCCTGTGACAATTCTTCGGGCATCCCTCCTCCTCCCCATCTCCACCTTCACTGTTCTTATACTTCCTCTGTGCATTTTCACTATGGGGTGGTTGAACCGAGCCTACGAGGTTCAAGCCCCTTTAAAGACAGCAAGCCATGTTCACCATTAACTATGAAGAGTGAATGGGCAGGCGAACTCAAAAACCCAGAGGTATTTGACTGGTGCTCTCAACATCACGTTATTACTGCTCAGAAAGCAGATGGTAGAATAAATTTTATTTATCAGAAACAAAAATATGTAATAGCAAAAGAAAAAGACTTCAAAGAGCCTGCTAAGTGGCTATAATACCGAAACATGCTAACTCACAATCCTATCTTATCTGTTTAGTAACCAAGGTTCAATCTGAAACTTGTTCATATTAAAGGACTTCAGGAAGTTTCTGTGATATGGCCCCAGGTGTCTGCAATAGATGGTGCGAAGATGTACAGACTCAGAAAATGAATTTCTAGCTTTTCTATGTAAATGAATATTGATACAGGTTATGTCCAGGTGCAAAGAAGTCAGACATCTGACACACTCCAGTTTTGATTCTTACCTGGAACATGACCCGGTATTGCTCCTCAGGCTTCTGCATCACGCACATGTTGCAACCCATTCTGACGGCCCCAAATCCTTCAGTTCAACAATAGCAGTCCGTCTTTTCCGCAAAGGAAGAGTTCTGCTAGTTGAGAAACAGTATCATACCCTAGATCTCCCTGGGCAGATGTCACAGTTGTTCAGTTCCCACTTTACACTCATGTGCTGAATCGTTTATAGTTTTTCTGGGTATACTCCAGTTCAACGTTCAGAGACTGGACACGTGAAGGTCTTTGTGCTGGTTTTAAAAGAGTCCATTAACTAGCTTTTCAGCTGCCGTTTTTATAAAAGTTTCAAATGCAAAAAAACGTTTTTTGATTGTACAAAAAGTAACATCTCAAGTCTGTTGTGCACTGCGAAGTCCATTTGTGCTTAAAATGTAATGCTGTGCCACACTCTCAGCCCCTCACTAATGTGCTTAATTCAGGAAACCGGCATGAAATTACGGCTCTCTTCCACACTCACGATTTCATCAAAGCCACTTTCTCCGGCGCTTTTACTGGGACCACAGCCATATTATTCCCAAATCAGTAAATGCTTCATGTAAATGCGTGTGTTGTGTTCAGTGTTTCATTCTGAAGTGAGGGAAGGATTTATGGGTGATTGGACGGGCAATCATGTTCATCCAAGAGAGGCCGTAAATGCAGTAGGTTCCAGGTTAAGCAAGTAAATTACTGTTCGACGAAATGAGTGATCATTTGGCTTCCTTTGACTGCCAGTTTCGTCCTTGCATCAGTGCTCTCAGTTTATTTCCAGAGCAGTGTCATAGTGTTTTAGTTGATGAAGAATACATGTATTTGACACACCAGTTTCATGTTGAATTGCTAAATGTTCTCTGTACAACAATTTTTCACGCTCTTGGCTTCAGATTCTCTTCCAGACTGTCCTTCACTGTTTCTCACCCTTAATCATAAAAAGTGACCAGGTTTCTTTCTCGTTCATCTGCTGTGGATCTCAAAGAAGCGTTTGACTTTTCACTTTTCCACATCCATACAGAACCATTCAACAGCTTCTTCCACACCTGCGTCTAATTTCTATTAACTGCGAAAACGGTTCCAATATCTCCATCTTCTTTGAACCTGTCTGTTATCACCTTCCGCACTTCACATGGGTGTTGTTTGTCTATACAACAGTTCTCTAAAACTGTGTAAACTGTCGCATTCAACAAACATTAACATGCTCATGTTGCATGCTGAATAAATTGGCGAAAATGATAGCACATAAAACCGTAAGGTTAGAGGGTCAATGTGCATAAAAAGATGCTTGAGGGAAATTGAATCCCACACACTCCTAGCTACATCTGCCTAAACAACACACTGGCCTCGCATCTGCACAAGTCACAATTCAAGACCGTTAGACCAAACACGCTCAGGATACGAACATGACTCAATACAGAAGTTGTCTGTGAGCAAAAAATATGGATGAATAGCAGCTGGCAAAGCAACTTCACAGGGAACGGAACATAAACATTGACTTCGTTCTTGAAAAACCATGTTTGCATACATCAGCAGTCATGATCCCAATTCCTCAAGACTGACATGCTACTATTGTTTAGATCAATAAAAGAAAATTCAATTAAACAACACAAGCCCTTAATAGTGGTCATTGGTGCTCTGTCACAAAGAAATCAATATCTCTCTTAATAAGGTACCAGTTGGACGCCTTTGATGCTCAGTGGTTTGCTAAACATATTTATCAGGCATTTGCTTTTAGAAATGTTTCAATGTACGTTGTGTTAAAACCACCGCTTTGTGCTATCTAGGTGTCATTCTACTGGCACACTTTGCTGCAGAGGAGAATTGAAAGGCAAGCTGTGTGAAGGTATAAATCTTCATCCAGTCGCAGAGTCGAATCTGAGGCAGCAGTCTTCAAGATCCTTCAAGATGAAACAGATCCGCAACAACTTTCCCTTATTTGAGCTTGTTCGATCTAACGCTATCTATTTTGTTGAACCTTTTCCGCCTTTCTTTCTTTGTTTCTGCGTACTTCCCTCACACTTTATTCACACTGTGTTTCTAAAGAAAAATCAACGTTCCAACACGCAAAACGTTGATAAATGGTTGTAACAACATTTCTACTTGAGTACCTCCCAATATTGAACTACAACTCCTATTTATCCTAACTTGATCCAATTGTCAACTCTCAATAAAACAGGGTTTCAATCCTAATGCCGTCAGTCACAACAGCGCAAGCTTTAACCTCATTAAACTGTCAAAGGCGGTCACGCTGTTTCGCGCACCCCGCTGTTTGAAATTTCAGGCTAGTCATTCACGCTGCAGTAATGTGCCAGACAAACCCTGAGCGCTCCGAGACACATACAGGCGTTGCCCTCGTACACCCACATACACAGAGGGTCAAGCGTTAACATGAGCGGTCATGCAAATAAAACAGTCTGTTGCATAGACGGTCTCACTTACAATCGCATCAAAGAGTTTATTAGGAGAGCTAAGAAGTAAAAAGGAAAGATTTTAAGAGAACGGGATAAAAAGTGAGACAAAAACAATGCAACAGTCTCAAAAGTATTCTCAACTAGACAGCATGATGCATCGACACATCTTGTGAACACCCTTCAAGTTGTGGGGCGAGAAAAGACAGAACATAATAAAGTCGGCGTATCATCCCTCTTTTTCTCTCTTGTTCCTCCAAAGAGTGCTGAATCCTTTTGTTTGGCTGGGATTTGAGTAATCCATGCTGGTTTTTCTTGTTCCCCAAAATCCTTAAGGAGTGGATATTTGAAAAGAGGCACCAAGCAGTTCCTGCCGCTGTGAGATAAAAGTCTGGTCCGGGTTACAGCGGCATTTCTCTGATCGAGGAGAAGAGAGGGAGAGCAGGCAGGTGAGGTGAGGTTGCTGCTGTCTCGTCCCCTCGTGTGAGCGGCTGAATAAACTCCCCCACTGCAGCGGATAGAGAGAGAGAGAGAGAGAGAGAGAGAGAGAGAGAGACAGCACCACAAAAACATTAACGCCCAGAGAAGCCAACCACACACAGACACATTCACTGGAGGAGTAGTTTAGGATGCAACAGAAATCTACATCCTGCAGCCCCCCTCTCTCTCTCTCTCTCTCTCTCTCTCAATAACTGGTTATTAATTTTGGATTATTAAGTACGTTCTTGGCTTAAATGTATCCTGAATGATATTGCCAAGGAATCAAGACACACATGAGTACAGGCATACATTACATTTAGATAGAATAAAGTTGGTAGTAAAGAGTAATAAATAAATAAAATTATAACTGTAAAATATAGTCTAATCAATATAAACACATTAATATAAATATTATTCATATATTTTTTAACTACAATTAACACATTATTGACAGGATTATTTTGCATACAGTATTATCAAAGCATCAGAACACATACGGTTCAGGTAAATAAATGTTACACGGAAAAATGTAGTATTAAATATGATAAAACATATAAAAATAAATATTATAAAATCAACAAAATATATTTATAATTATTAATAATAATGAATCATAATAATGCAATATAAATGTACAATTGATACAGTAATACAAAAATACAGTAATATTATTATTCCATTCATTGCCTGTCTTAAATGCATTACCTCACCCCACCCCACCCCTCTCTCTCTTTCTCGTTCACTCGTTGCTGTCTCTGTCCTTCAGTCGGCATAATGCATTTTTAAACCTCCTATGTGCTAATGGATGTGATATAGGGTCACAGATTCACTGCTATTGCGTCTGAATCAGGTCTGTGATCTAATGAATCATTTATCCTCTGTATGGATCAAAGCATCATGGAGCTCATTGAGATGGAAAGACCCTTGCTGCATACTTATTTCAGGGGATGTTTGGAGGTGTTTCAATATTTCAATTGGACTATTTATTTTATAGCGATGGAAACAAGGAGCAGATGTAAGAAAAACCTTAGTGAAAATGAAGGAGGGAGAGAGGAGAAACTAGGTAACAGGTGCAAGACACTGATGAAAGCTGAAAAAGAGCCAAGACCTGTAATGTAATTAGAGTGTGTGGGTGTGTGTGGGTGTGCATGCGTGTGTGTGTGTGTGTGTGTGTGCGTGCGTGCGTGTATGTGTGTGTGAAGTAGGGCATAAAAGTATTTGGGGTGTTGGGCAGGGAAGACAGAGAAACTCTGATGCTTATTTCGGTCTCTCTTGTTCTTCTTAGCTTAGCTCAAGGAGATCGTTGATTCTTGAGGAACAATACAAAACGTATCACACAATTTCACTTGAAATTGGATGGCATTTCCATTGCTCATATTAGGTTTTACAACTGCATCCAGCTAGAGTTTTTTAATATTTGCATTACACAGGTGCTACTTTAGTTCAACAGTGGCCTTCTCTGCATGAGATGAACTAATGTCATCTAGTTTGCCTGAGATTTGAAGTTTTAGTTGCTCCATAATTCATGACAGATAGAGCCCATCCATTTAGTCTTTGTGAGCTGTCAGTCAGTTGCTAATGTCCAGTAATGGAAATCCACAGCTCAAGTACCTGAAAGCGCTCAAAGCCACGCCCACCCTTTTGTGTAGCCAATCAACCCTCAGTAGGATAATACAGGCTGCAAATTCTTGAGCAGCTTGATGATCAGCTGCAAATATTTCACATAACATCTGTTATCACAAAATTATGATTACACCAATGCATTTACAATGGAAGTCAACGGGGCAGGTGTACCTGTGGGTTCAAAGTGGAATTGTACAGCTCATATTTTGACGTGACATTTCCTGTAAGCCTACATGAACATGTGTTTTTTGATTTATTGTCTGAAATTTCCTTCCCAACCAACATGGCTGATCTATCGAACGCATCATACATTCCTGCATGTACAATATACACATCCATAAAACCAGTAGAGGTTAACACATCCATGTATCATACCAACATTCTCTCATAACATGATTTCCATATTTTAAAATGCGAATTTTTGTACTCACAGACATGTGGAGCTCATTCTGTCTTGACAGACCCTAAGAGGCTTGAAAATCTACTCGTTCTGTTCTTCACACAGCACGGCAAGCAAAGAAAAAATAAATACATCAGACAGACAGAATCAAAGAGACAATGCAGCACAAATCGTTCTAATAATGCCCAATGTTAGAAGCAACAGCAGAATAGTTCAATCATAAAACTGTTTAATATTAGCTTGTTATGACAAAAGGATAAACGGAAAAGGTTTCTTTGTAGAAATGTGAAACATGAAAAAATGAGAAACTACAAAAATAAAGAAGGAATTAATAAAAAATAAGAGCAATTCCAAAACAGAGCAAAGAAGAGCTTGTGTTTTAACCCCAAAATTGCTTTAAAACATGATTTGGTAAAAACAAGCAGTGCCCAATGACATTTGTAAGGTTAGAAATCTGTGGTTAGATTGTGAAGTGCCAACACCTTCCGTAGAGAGAGAGTGAATCTGAGCAGAATTTTAACAGTGTTCTCATTATTTATTTAGTGCTGGAGGGAATGAGGCGATCATTAAATAACTCACCTGACACTGTGTGCATGTGTATGTCTGTCTGACTGTCTTTGTGCTTTCCTCTGAGTATGCTAACATGAAAATCAATATTCACATCATATTCTGAATATTCATGCTGCATATCCTGTCATGCATAGATTGTTTATGCATACTGAATGGCTTCGATAAACTAGCTGTTCTTGAATATTTACTGTTAGCATATACCCAAGCTAAAAGAACTGCATTTCATGAACTTGGGTAAATATCTAACATACGTGCTCTCAGGTGATTTATTGCTTTAATAAAATGATTGCAACAGCAGCATGATCAAAGACGTATATGTTCTTTAATGGAATGGTGATATTTTTTTATCTATTTCTTTTGTTGAATTTCGCAAATAATGGTAAACGCAGTGAATTGAATGTGCTGCTTCTCCCTACCCCTCAATGCACAAAGTAGACACCGAGAGAGACAAGCGTGACCTCGCACTCGTGGGGCAGTACTGACAACATTTTCCCACTGACTGAAAGCTAAGGTTTAGCCAAAAAGATGCCAGGTTTTTCAGTTTTTTTTTGAACAAAAGTTGCTAAAGGAGTGAAAGAGTTGCTAGCTTAGCAACACTGGCGGGACAGATTTGAAATGAATGGGAAACATGCATCACCGAGAAGCTGCAGCTGTCACGTGGGGAGGATTTTTGGTGTGGCGGAAACACTGATTCTACATAAAATGTTTTATTACATTAACATTTTATTTACTATTAATATTTATTGCTATAAAAAATGCTTAAAGTCGATAAGGAGAAAATATGGATTATTTAATTAAAACATTTTATTCATAGCTAAGACAAAAATTGAATTGGCTGATGTTTGGGGGGGAGTACCGCCCTATGCCCCCCAAACTTTTTCACCTTAAAACATGATTCATTCAATCAGAATAAAAAAAAGACATAAATGATCAGTTTCATAAATAAATAATCTGTGTTTTAACGTATGCTGACTGCAGTGAAACGGTCTGCTACTTACATGATCGAAACATATTTCATGATAGTCCAATATTCAGTTATAATTTTAGACCACTCAGATCTATTTTTGTTAAGTTTAGCATTTCATTGGTCTGGAAACAGTGGGACCTTTCAAAGACCCCTAAACGCAATCTCAATTGGACCCTAAAATCTGAACAACTGGACTCTACAGTAAATCCACTGTAATGCCACAATCTGAGTGTTTATAGAAAGACTGTTTCTAAACCAACAATGATCTTGCACTTAAAATCATGTTCACCACACAGAAAGTCATATGAGTAGGTTAAGATGAGTTGCGTGTAATATAATATCTGCTTTAGTTCCTCTCAGACCTCTCAGAGATTATCATGACTGCACATCTGTTGGGTCAATAGTAATCACTGAGATTTCTCTTGGGCTTTGTCAAGCCATGTCCAACCATCACACTCTCTCTCTCTCTCTCTCTCTCGTCTCTTATGAATACATATTTAATGATCTTTACTTAGTGGCCACAAGTCCAGAATGTTTATATAGATGTAAAGTGTGATCTTCTCACTACAGTTGTGCTCAAAAGTTTTCACACCCCTTATAGAATCTGGAAAAAGCTGAAACTTTTGGAAAAATAAGAGGATTTTTGAAAATTAAGGTTTAATTTTTGGCCCTGAGCAAGTTATTTCACTAAAGAAATGTTAACATATAGTTCACACTAAAGAATAATAACAGAATTTCTACAAATTGCCCAGTGCAAAAGTTTACATACCCCTGATTCTTAATAATGTATGATGATACCTAAACAATAAATAAGAGTTTTTATGTTTAGTCAGAGTTTTTTAAATGTTGTTTGTCATGAGTCATTAGACTGTCCACTGATCTTCTAAACAAACACCCAGGTCCTCCACAATCTTTGCTTTTTCAGCATTTCTGGACATTTGACTCATGTCCAGCTGTAACTATGATGTTGAGATTCCTCTTTTTACATTGAGGACAATCAAGAGACTCACACACAACTATTACAATAGATAGAAACATTCAGTGCTGCCCACAAAGTCAACACCATACATTTAAAGACAGGTGGGTGTAAACCTCTGAAAATGGTTTTGGTGTAAATTGTTATTGTTTAATTTATACATCTTATTTTTTAATTTACTAATGTCCTTCAGAAGATTTAAAAATACATAAATGTTTTACTGGAAATTAAATATATATTTTTTACACCAAAACTATTTTCAGAGGTTTATACCCAACTGTCTTTAAAGAATCGTGTTGACTTTTTCTTATTTAGAAATTCTGTTATTATTCTTTAGTGTGAACTATATGTTAACATTTCTTTAATGAAATAACTTGCTCAGGGCAGGACTAAATCAAAAATAAACCTTAATTTTCAAAAATCCTCTTATTTTTCCAAAAGTTTCAGCTTTTTTCAGATTCTGCAAGGGGTGTGTAAACTTTTGAGCACAGCTGTAAATAGAAAATGAACCTAACCTGTTGTACTGTTGATTCCTAAAAAGAATCAGATCATGAAGACTCATGTGTAAATCTGTGGTACTCATTTTGACAGTATTTACATATCTGCTCTTAGATATAATTATTATTCAAGTATGCATGGGGTGCACAATGAAGCATGTTTTGTTGTTATATATTCACATTAATAAAACGGTTCCAGTCCTCGATTCTGGTCAATGGCTGTGCTTTATTTATGATGGAGCACAGTTATGAGCGCTTAACCTAATGTTTCTGTGTATCACTATACAGCAACCTCCCTTACACCCTCTCTACACCATACATGAGCGACCCGACATGACAAACTCATTAAGAACAAGGCATTGGTCGCGCCACATCCAGTTTGGACAAAACTTTGAATTCAAATGGGATGTATTGTCTTTTGTCGCATCGCGCCCACATCACATCCTAGACAGAGCGTAAACCATGTAAACGAAACATTCTGTTGCTGTTTACAGTCGATCGATGACAATTTTTCCCAGCACAAGGAAAACTTTGATATTACTTCATGACGTTGCATTAATATTTACATTGTGTGTTAACCGCTTTGCGTCGTGCCTAACAACGCCCCTCAGCCATGACTTATTCAGGATAAAGTACTAGCCTCAAGTACATTTATACTTCATTATATATCATTAATGTTCAGTCCTGAAATGTGTTAGCATGTATGCAGTTTACAGAAAATGATCTCTTAGCTGTACAATAACGTGTGTTATACAATTACTCATTGTCATGTAACAAAGTGTGTATAGCTGCTAATGCGGTACATAAGTAGAGCCCCCAACACATTATAAATAATTGTATTAAAAAGATGCTTTTATCAAGTTTCTTTACAGTGGTATCAATGGATTGATCTTAGTGAAGGTGCTAATAGAAGGTGCTCTCAAGCAAGCAGTGAGGAGGTGAATGTGTCTCAAACAGGGAATGAATGAAAATGAGACAGAGAAAGAGAGCGATGAGCTCAATGTCAGTAGAGGTTAATTGATGTAAAATGCAGACTTTGATAGCTACTTACAAGAATGCTGCTTTACCAGCTAAGGTTGGAGTAACACGTGATGTTGGGGGGGTGGATAAACCAATATCGACCTGCAGGTCAGAGAGAGCCATCACATGAAAACAAGAACTGAAATGAGCGGTGAATGCTAACGATTGGTTGAAAGACAAAGAAGGAAAGAGGACGATCTGTCACCCTTGTTGCCTTTCGGGTCTTAAATTATTACACAATTAGAACCCGAAAAAACCCGTTGTGAGTTTTAGGTAGAACAAGCATTGGGCTGTGAGTCCTGCGAGATGTGTTTGGAATGGTTGAGTAGAGCCTGTATAGTGTCATTATCACGAGTACATGTTGTCAGTGTAAAGGTCATGCTGATGGTGCAGTGTGAAGTATTCCTGCTGTGCCAGCAGCACATTACATCTCCTACAGGGGATAATCCCTCACATGAAATAAGAGAAGGATTATGCTTAATTCAGCTAATAAAAAGTGTTTAAGGCACTTTGGAGCCTCAGATGTGAAATCAACGTGATGCGATATCAGCTCTGCATCAGATTACAGGTTTGTAATGCTGGATATGGAATAGCTGTTCAGTGTATATTGTGATTGTACAGTATGTTCACAGTCTTGCCTTGAGCAGAAAACTGTGATGTTACTTGTTTCTTTCATAGATATCTGACATCACAGCCTCGAGGAAGCGCTGCTTCATACATGTGCGTGACACATTCGGGTATAAACAAATATAAAGACAAGTGCTACTGGGGTGGGGGGAGTAGGGGGGCGGTTAATGCATCTGTTTCAGTAAAATTCATTATTGAAGTGTGCGTGGGTTTACTTTCAAACACCATATTCAGTAGTTAATACTGTGTATGTCTGTACAGGGACAATAAAGGTATTTTATTCTGTTCTGTTCTATTCCCCCTTCTTCATAGTTTATAGTGTGAACTGGGCTTTAAAGATTCTACAAGCTAGAACATTTGATCTAGAAATGTACAAAAACTACTGTACAATTCCGCAGTGATTCTTGGGGTGTTTGTTGAATTGTTTTCTTTTGAATTTCGTTGTTTCGGGCATATGTAAAACCACAACCTCAGCATTGCCTCTCATGATATGTAAATATGAATCCGCCGGGAAAATATACATAGTAAAGTCCGTTCAACAGCTTCTTATTAGTTACGCCGAGCACTTCTCCCAAACGCTGCAATTTTCTTTTTTCGGCTGTAATCTAATTTTGCTTTCGTCTCCAGAGAGCCCGAACTCGATCAATATTCTAATGACAAATCTGCCTCCTGTAATTTTTTTCACAGAAACAGCACAAGCCGCCCTCAGACGAACAGAAAACTCTCTCTTGTTTTCTTCAACCCACTCAGTTCCGTTTACATTTCTCATTGTCCATTTAGTTTCAGTCAATATGGGAACTGCAACTGTGGATACTGGATAGATCTTTCTTGATAAACAACTCTCTCCTAATGTTTCCACCGCAATAGAGAATTTCCCTTGTTACTGCAGCAGGAGTTTCTTTTTCGAAACTATGAGTTAAATACAACACTCAGAAGGTTTCATCATTTAACATTTACATTTATGCATTTGGCAGATGCTATTATCCTAAGCGACTTACATTGCATTATCCTATACATTTATACATAGGATCGTGCAATCCCATGGGATCGAAACCACAACTTTGCATTATTAACGCAATGCTCTTACCACTGAGCAACAGAAAAGCTCACATCAATCCCACACATATCAAACATGTTCTCATTTGATCTGTTTTAATGACTGCTGACAGTCCAATCCTTCTTTCTCAGATGAAAGTTTTCCTCTGATGTCTCCCGTGTTAGTCCTTGTTTGGTTGTTAAAATTAAATCTGTATGAAATCTGAATAGTGATGAGCTGTGATGACTGCCGAGCTATGATTTTACTGAACTTAACATTTCATCACTTTCATTCTGTATGCTAGTTTTTATGTATTAACCCGGGGTCCAAAATCAACATAATTCAAAATGATTGGCAATTGCAAATGAAGTGAGATACATTCGCAGGCACAAGTATTGTTTGCCAGCTAGCATCTCTGCATCTATTGTGCAAATTCCAGTCCAGTGTCTGTTGAATGTCAATCATAACAAACCTCAGGATTGACAGAGTCACCCAGCAGCAATGAAAGAATGCCATGAAAGACCCATGAAAAAATCTGCCTTATACAGTCATATATTCATTTTTATCTGATCCTAAAAAAAATTACATGAATATGAACTTGTTTCCTTTGCAGTATTCAAGATCTGCAAACATTGTCTCCATGTTATTTTGACCAGTTTGTCCTGTTTTAAATTTCTGGAAAAAAAGCTTTACTTAACACTAAGGGCCCTATTTTCACGATCTAAGCGCATGGTCTAAAGCGCAGCGCGCAAGTGCACTCAGGGTGTGTCCGTATCCACTTTTGCTAGTTTAATGACGGAAAAATATGATATTATTATATTGCATATAATCTATTGATTCAAATTGGCAGACTAATATACAATTACAGTGGCTTGTTGAAAGGGGTTTCATGAGGTTGGGATCCTTTGGAAGGATATGCAGATGTTGACCTTCCTTAGCCAAGAACTGAACTGGCAAACTTCCCAAACATCATATCACATTTATTGTTTGCTAAATAACAACAACAACAATTACAGTATACTCCATAAAGAGTAGTAATATTTGTCCCGGTGGCTGAATGGTTTGTAGCCAACTGCATCCAAATGGGTCAAAGAGGCGATTATGTAAAAGCAGACTTTAATGTCTTAAAGGTGAATGGTGTCCTAAATTTATAAAAATCCAAAAATTCTGTTTTACAGCTTGGTTTCAATATATCCTCTTATTGCATTTGAGAGGAAGTTTTGAAATCTAAACATATTTTTTTTATGGAATATTCTGAAGACATATTGTCGCCTTGGAATTATAAGGATCTGTCTGCGTTGTGAGTAGTTTTGAGACATTGACCTTCAAAGTTTTTGCATTTCATATATGGGGAACAAATCTCTTTCATACGTGAAAGATACAGATACCCTAAATGTATTCTAAATGTACACTATCAACATTTTTGAAACGCAGATAAAACCTTCTGATTCAGAAAAATCACTTTTGGTTCTATCTACAAAACATTCATTAAAGCAATACATTTTCAAGCAACATAAACAATTTACTTATAATTTATGAAATAAGTGTTGTAATAATGTGTAAAAAAATATATTTTTTATGGTTCATTCATTCAAATGTTTTATCCACAGAAGGTGGGACAGGTAAAATTACCGTAACACTTTATTTTACGGTGCCCTTGTTACACATGATGCATGTATTTTCTATAGTATTTACTATACATTATGCAAAATTGCATGTAACTACCCCTATACCACACCCTAATCCTAACCCTAACCCTATAGTAAGTACATGTAGTTAATTATTATTACTCAGTACTTAAATGTATAATTACACTGTAACACAAGCACTGTAAAATAAAGTGTGACCAAAATTACTTTCTAGAGATGAGTATGGCTGAAATAACATATTGTACAAATTATGTAATAATATTGCAAGATTTAAGGCATTATGAGAGTTTGTGTAAACACAGCAATTAGGAAGCTAGCAATGCTGGTTAGTGTTGTTTCTATAAATATAAAAAAATCTCCTCAACAAAACCTGAAACAAAACAAAAAAAATGTGTTGTTCGAGCTGCTCTCCTTGACAAGAATAGCAATTAAACAGTCAACCTTGAGGTTTCTTTTAAACATTGAACTTTTTCTTTTTCTCAGATCTTTCCTACTGTCACTGAGGAGCCTGGCCACATGACAAAGAAAGCTGATCCTGATTGGTCCTCTTATACGCATTCAAAGTGCTGATTGGCTTGAAGATAGAACCTTATAGAACCCACTCATAATTTGATTTTGTAGATAGAACCTGATTCTGTTTTTTTTTTAAAGTCCCCAAAATGTACACATTAAAAAAAAACATGGCATAATGTAAATAAATTGACACAGAATAAGAATATGTGTATACCTTAATTTTGACCAAAATGCCCGATAGCATCTTATAATTCTAAGGTGACGATATGTCAACACAAAAACTAACTTGATGTCATTACCACTGTAATTTTGGAGCACGTATGATCCCTTTAGGATCAATTAACCAGAGAATCAACCTCTGAACATCTAAATCTAGTGGCTGGAAGTACTGGAAGTTACTGGAATCCTGAAGATAAGTGAATTAGGGGCCAAGCCCCTTTTGTAAGTCAAAGTTATTCTTAGCCAATGTGAGTCAATGGTAGCCCTATGAACCGTATGTAGGAAAAGTATTACATTTGGCACAGTCGTAGTGGTGGTCCTCAGTAGTCATGTGACCAATTGTTGTCTCTCTAGCATTCACTGTATAGCGCCACCAATAGTTAAAAAAATTCACTTTTCAAATTGCTGTAACGTTTGAACCTCTTGGTCTACAGAAAATCTACTTTGTGCCTGTCATTCCACTCGTCACGCTCATAGGATTCCATGTGTAACATTAAAGTGATCCGAGATTTGATCGGTTGGGGGGCGAGATTCTGCGGCACTTTGGGGGGCTTGGCCCTGTATCGCTGCTTGCAGCTATAATTAAAAATATATCAGTGTTTGTAGTAAATGAAACCATATTATAAAGGTTGGGTTATTTTCAACCTATAGCGTTGGGTACAAGAAAGAAAAAACCTAACCGTTGGGATGTAAATTAAACTATGCTAGTTGTTTCAAAGGAAAATGCTGGATCATTTTAACCCATTGTTGGGTAAAATATAAACCATTTACTGGGTTAACTTAACACAACAACTGAGTTTGTCTCTTTTTGATTCAATACAGGTTTGAAAATAACCCAGCATTTTGTAATGCAGTGAGCCAATCAGAAATTTACACGTGATCTGAATCACGAGCACTTTTCCGGATGTCAATGAATGTTGTTTATGATGTTGCAAATGTTAATAGATTGTCTAATAGACTGGTGTATCAGAGTTTTTATTAAGTAAAAATGTAATAAGATTGAATCATATTTCTGAATGTGGAGCAGCACTCTTTAATGGCATTAGCTTCATTAGAAACATATTGCATAGTTAGGTTTTCCATCAAGTTGGTATCTAGACACAGAGGGAGGCTTTCTCAGTTCAGGAGAAGTGTTTGTGTTTGTCCTTGTGGGAAATGTTACAACCTTTATTTACAAATGAGATCCATCACAACAGGCAAATACTCTCAAATTCTCATCTGTGCACGTGCTCAGTCTCACACACTGCTGTCTGTCTGCGAGTCTGAAAGTGATGCACCTTGAATGCAAATGTACATCCATACACGCAGACACACAGGGCCGTGTGTAAGAAGTGTGTGTGCCCTGGGGCTGTGTCAGATCAATACATCATTAGGTGGGTTCTTTCTCTGCAGTTTCCATTCCACCCTGCTTACATCAGCACTTTAAACTATCTACAGTACAACCTACGCACGAGTGCACACATTTTCATCAAAGCTACAAATTATTTTTCATCTATTTTCACAGGTTATGACAAAAAAGGCACTTTATTAAAAAAACAGACTGCACAATGAAGATCAGTGAACATGGAGAGATGAAAGACGGAAAACAAATGAAGTACAGACACGATGAAGGGAATTAAACAGAGACAAGTGAGCGTTCTCTTTGTTGGTGTGATGAGGGATATAGTGATGTCTAGGGGGGTGAAGAGTGATTGAGGTTGTAATTGACACTTAAGCCTTCACCAGCACACTTGACTGATGGTGTCGCATGCTGCAGAGAGATCACAGATTATCACTTGCTCTGTACAAACAGTGCTTCTGTATACAGTACTTTACAAAAGAAACAACAGATTTTCTTTTATTGGCTAGTTATATTGCAACAGTATAAAAATCTACACATTACCTTTGTATGGTGTTCACTGGTCTAGTGGACCAACATCATTAATCCGTTTTTAAATCAATTGAGCCATAAATATTTATGTAAAAACACTTAATAAATGTTTACTATATCCCAATTACAAGCAACATAAACAGCAAGGGTAATCTGCTATTTACTTAATTTATTGTACTGAAAAACCAAAACAGTATTGATGAGGATGATATATTTTGTACGCAATCCCCAGAAGTAAATTAACATTAGCACTTCCGGTTTTCGCTAAATTGTCTGAAATAATAAGGTATTCCTGAAAGCAGGATTAGTTTATCTTCAGCTAAACCCAAACCTCGATTACTCGGAGTATGTTTGTTCCAGAACACGTTTGAAGCGTAAGTTTAACCGACCACACGAAAGACAACCAGAGCTAGCGTGCGCTCACAGGAACAACATGAAGATTCATTTACAGAGTTATTACTTAACAGGAAACACGTTTTTAATAAAGTTTGAAAAAGTTGTCGGAGGCTTGGTTGTGGTGACAAGGATATCGAGCAACCATAGTTTAGTCTACTTATAACCTCATGTTAGCTTTTGTATTTAGGCTTCGAAAATAACAAATGTTGTGTTAATTTGTAATCTTGATAAACAAAACGTGTAAACATCATAAACATTTGTTAATCACAGAGCTTTTTTTAGCGATCCTCAAAAAGTCCATGGGGAAAATCCGGAGCTGAGGTCCGTGTTGGCCTACAAAAATACATCATCCCTGCACCAGTCTATTATTCGCATCTTTTTCTCCAAACACTGAAAATTGGTTCCACAGATCCCAAGACCACAAAGGTAGTTAAATACTTTATCGTAGTCTGAAAAAACTACAGAAAACAAGAAATTCTGAACAAGAACTTTATTTTGGGGATCGGGATAAAGTCTTCAGGAGCAAGCAAACAAGCCAAAATAACAAATAAAAACTCTTGTTATACCTCCCTCTCATCGAGTCAAATTTAATCAAATAAAAACAGGTCTCTTACCTACCTCCCTAAACATAAAGAAAGTTCAACAAAAGGTTCACAATAAAGAAAAGAAAATCAGACTCCCTACTTGCCCAATATTGAAATATGTAAAGGTGTTTAGAATTGTGTATTTACGAAGGCATGTCTCAGTTTAGAGGACAACCCAAACTCAGTGTCAGAATAAAAAGGCAAAGGACGAGCATAAACCAATACATCAAACCTTAACCTAAAAACGACATGACAACCAGGATTCAACAGACTCCAACAACCCATACACAGCTTCATCAAACCCCCAAGATCTCCCTCCAAAGGAACTGGTGACATTCCTTTTAACCTTATTGGGTCATTCAGGACTCAATACCAATCAGCTGGGAGGAGCCAATCACATGTTGAACCTGGACACAAACAGTAATCCTTGCCCATGTGTTATATTTTGCCCAAAGCCGCGGTTCAATTTAAACTCCAAGCACATCTATGCAAAATGAATACAAATATTTAATGCAGCTTTAATAATATAAATGTGTACACCATTTTCAGTCACTCATATAGATAGCTATAGTGAAGTGTTGCACTTAGCATTGATACATTGCTTAGAAACAAGTATAATTGCACAAACAGTATGCCACACAGAGAAACAGTTACGCTTGTTACATGAATATTAAAAGTGCAACACTTCCATCACAATTCTTTGAAATGGACAAAGTATAATGCTTGTAAGTCCAACTGCAATCTGTACCTTTTTTGCTGTTTTATCAATATGACCAGTCAAAAGATAAGAATGTTAATTAACCTGCAATTTTATCTTTTTAACAAAGATGGCGATATACAGGCAAAAGTTACGAATTGCGGATTAAATTACATTGAGCTATTTACAGTGTGTGCAGTATTGAAAACATTTATTGTTAATCAATTGATAATCATATTTCTCTCATGCTAGCAACATAACCCATAATCAACTTCATCGGCCATCTTTTCATAGCAATGTATTGTGGGACTGCATGCAATGCTTCCTCCAAATTTGTCCAAAAAGGGTATCCAGAGAATAAAAAATGTCTGAAACGGCCCTAATGTTGGGAGCACATCTATAATGCCATACATGCTGTCAGCAGGCGAGCAGCTCAATAGGTTTTGGTACAGCCTTGTGTCCTTTGTTGAATGAATTGAGGTTACTAAAGGCCACACCCATCACTGGCACACAATGCTGCAAACACGATCACGCCTGCATGCAGCAAAACACATACAAGGGCAATGTGCATTCTGCTCAAGGAGTCTTCACTAAGCACATACACTCTGTGAATTACAATCACAGTTTCCGACAGCCTCCGCCTTTCTGTTTTTCTAATTGATTCCATTCACTTACACATAGATGTGAGAACTAAGAACAATTACAATGGACCACACTCAATGACATGATTTGTGACTTGTGCCATTATAGCCACCTTGGAATCACCTAGCGTCGTCCTAGAAACCACTCAGAACACCCTAGCAACCACTTAATACACCCTTAGACTTATTTTCAACCAAGCATGGTGTAAAAAGGGACAAAGATAACTGAAGGGTTGTAAATTAACCTATGCTTGGTTGTTTCAACCCACAATACTGGGTTGGTGTAACCCATTGTTGGCTCAAATGCTAAAAGATGTACCCAGAAAGAGTTAAAAGAGTTATTTTAACCCAACGGTTGGGTTTGTCCCTTTTTGAGCCTGAGCCAACACATGGGTTAAAAATAACCCAGCATTTTTTAGAGAGTACTGCACCTAAGCAACCAACTAGCAACTTTAAAGGGCCGCAATCCCAGGTGTTTTCTGCAATGTAAAAATAGTCAGTGGTATCCCCAGAATGTATCTTTCAAGTTTCAGCTCAAAATACACCACATATCTTTCATTACAAGATGTTGAACATGACCATTTGTGGCTGCAATTTTTGTGTGTGTCTCTTTAAATGCAAATGAGCTTCTGCTCCCCTCCCCGTATGCAAAATAGGAGGTAGAGCGCTTACACATGTGCTTTGGATGACATCAAGACAAGCAATATGGCGGAAAGCGCAATTAGGTCTGTAATGCCCTTTCCAACCAAACCATACACTAACTGCAATAAAAATCACCTTAATCCCTCGTTCATAAATACGAATTAAATGGAAAAGACAAAAACATAGATAGAACAACATGCTGACCATTTGCTGTAGGAAATGTTGGCCATTGATGATTAATCGTGTGCATGCATATTACTAACAGACATAAACATGGATATGGGCAAAAACATGCATTCAGAGTACTTGTATATGACAGACAGGTATGTAAAGATCAGTAACCAGGTGTTATTACGTTGTGAGTAGCAATTTCTGCGTAACCTCATTGTCTTACAAATGCCCATTAACATGGACAAGCATCACTTAGAGTTTATTGAGAAAATGTTTAAAGGGGTCATATGACACGGCTAAAATGAATATTATCGTTTGTTTAAGATGTAATGCAATGTGTATACACGATTTAAGGTTCTGAATTTTCCACATACCGTGCATGTTTGTATCTCCTCTTCGCCCCGCCTCTCTGAAACGCGCAGATTTTTTACAAAGCTTATCACTCTGAAAAGCGAGGTGTGCTAAGATTGGCCAGTTAACCAGTGCGTAGTGTTTGGTCGAATATTGCAAGCGTGTGACAAAAATGTAACGCCTCCAAAGCAATTGCACTGACAGGTACGCCCAACTTACTTGCGTATACATTTGGTCAGTCAGACCAATCTCCTCAGTCTTACTCAACTCACACCACGAATTGACGTGGATTTTATGGTTTGTCGTTAGACGAGGCGTTTCAGGCAGGTCTGGGTTAGCATTCGATTTTAGATAGAATGCATCTTTTAATAATAATAATTCATTACATTTATATAGCGCTTTTATGGACACTCAAAGCACTTTACATGGAAGGGGGGAATCTCCTCAACCACCACCAATGTGCAGCATCCTCCTGCTGTTCCAACCTATCCAGCCTTTTGTTCCAAAACTTTAATTTTTGCAATTTTACGTGTCTAATACATGCATGGGCAACTTATAACACACCAAAGACACAGAATAAAAAGGATTCGCGCCATATGACGCCTTTAAATGACCTATTCAAATCTAACGATGTTGTGAATTAAATTATTCAAATGGCAGTGCTAAGGTGGTCAGGGAATGTGAATGAGAGTCGTGAGTATTTTGTTCATGCATTTGCTGATATGAGAGTTTCCTTTGTCCATCTCTTTATAAATTCCTCTGAGGGACACAATGCTTGCTTCATGAAAATTCCCTTGTCCTTCTCTCCCCCTTGTTCTCAGTTGCAATGAAATATCTTTGTGTCTGTAATGGACACTGACTCTAAAGCGAATGGAAATACAGGCATGAGCGGAATATAGATCAGAAAGTAAAGCATATCCTTCAGCAACCCCATGAAAAGCTGTGACATCGACTCTTAAGGGGCGTTTAAGAAAAGATTGGAAAAGCGAGGGAAGGGGCAGATGGAAGTGTCACCTTGAGAAGGAGGGATGGGAGGGAGGGGACGTGGACTAACGCCACACATTTCTCTCTCAACACAAATAAAAAATTGAGCCTTTCGTCCAAAAAAAAAAAAAACAGGACACAAACTGAATTTAATCACGAAATGTCCCTAAAGGGAAATTATTGTTTCCGAACATTTCTGGTGACAGCATGTGTAGAATACTACCGATGCTTGTGAAAATGTTTCCTAATAATGACAAGTTATTCTATCACACTAGAATTATGTTAATAAATGTGTTCTGTTATTTTTGTGGAGATTTTTTCATTTTTAACAACAAGCTCTGTAGATCCAATAGAACAAAAACTAGAACAAAAAAAATACTTTATAACAAAAACATTATAAATTAATCTATATTTAACATTACTTATAGGCTGTGTTAACATTTAACTTACAATGGTGCTTTTTTAGTGGTTACTAATAGCAGCCGGCAATGACTTTGGAGGCAGTGTTTGTGCACGAAGGCAGCTCAGAGAAACAGATTTAGACGGGCTTCATAGGCAGCGTAATGGAAGTCTATTTGAATTATAAACAGAGAACGTCTTTGCAATAACTATATATGCTGGGTTTGGTTCCAAAATGAAATAACTCCGTTTAAATGATTGTGTATTCCAATAAATATCAATCAAACTGCAGTTGGTTTGTTTTGATTTCAGCCATAATAACTAAAAAATACAGCTAACTACAATAAAACAAAATAAAAACACGATAACATAATAAAAAACATGATTTTGGAACAATAAAAAAAAAAAACTCTTCATTTAAAAAGTACAATACTGATTTCTCGCTAGAAATGCAATCAAAAAGTTATTGAGTGAAAATGAAACTATGCTCCAACCGGCGTTCGGCCGCCATTAATTTTTTTCTACTTGACCAATCACATTCCTCTCATGTAGTTATGGAAACCACGGGTCTCGCTACTCGCTTGTCATTGGTTAGCTATTGAAAATGTGCTTGACGTAGGGCTTTGTTTTCTGAAAAGTTGAAATTCTTTCAACTTCAAAAGACGCTCTGCGCTACAGAAACGGACGTAGGCGCTGGAGTTTAAAAAAGCTTCCTTAAAAAGGCGGATTATAATGTAAAACAGACATTCAAAAAAGAAGTCAAATAGCTTTACTGTATTGTGCTGTATTCCAAGGCTTTCTGAGTTTTGAAAGGAACCGACTAAAATATTACTAGTAAACCACACATTCAGTTATACTGTAAAGTCCTCATAGAACACAATACAATGTCTTAATACCATATAGCGTTCATTTCTTTCATGTTTTATATAATTTATTTTGTCCTGTTTTTACTGCTACATCGTGTTTCTGTAAATCTGTGAAAAATGCCATAGAAATAAATTTGAAGAATGAAATAGACTTCTTATAAGTATCACCTTATATGCAGGCCTATGTGATTTTGTATGCTTATCAACTCGGACTTTAACCCAAAAAATGAAGAAACAAAATGTCAATTGACAATATAGTTCTGGCAAATATTCAAATGAATTGATATTATTTTTAATCCAATTTCCTTTTATGCTTTTCCGCTCTCAGTTGTTATCTTTCATCACACTAGTTGGCGTTTACACCCTCTGACATTCATTCCAATCTTTGCACCCTCTCATTTAAATTGTATTCATTTATCAGTCACACTTACTTGCTTTAGTCCCAGTCACCCTTACCTCTTCACATTGATTTTTTTCCTCATCCCTCATTCAACTGGTTCCCCGTTGTTGCAGAGCCCCACAGACTTAAGTGGCAAACCTAAATGTGTTAGTGAGAGAGTCACTATTGGAAAACGGGAGAGAGAGTGTGTGTATTGATCTGAGCAGCTGTGACTGATCAGTCTGGACTCGGGCAGGTGTCTCCTGAGTGCACTGCTGCTCGACATGTTTATAGAAGGAATCAGAATCATCTCAGTGGAAGATTACAGGCTGCCTTACATAGTCTCCTACAAGCCTTTCATTAAACAGAAACCCACCCACACTATCCATTTCCCGATGAAAACAACATATCCAATACTCTACAGGGGGGTTCACATGGACAATTAACAATTTTATCACTGCAGGTTGCCAGTTAGATACAGCTATTGAACATCTGACCACTAATGGGATGTGCTGCTGGTGTACAGGATTAAAGATGAAATCCCTCTTGGACACTATATAGCGATTACATTGGATAAAAGAACATTGGTATTGTTGTGAACATTTTGGAAATTATATTTAAAGGAATAGTTCACCCAAACATGTATGAGTAAAGAATGACAGTATTTTATTTTTGGGTGGGATATCCCTTAAATGCCTGATTAAAAATACTAGAGTTTCACTTTTTTATTTTACAATACACAATTACAATACATAAATGATTCAACTAATTCACCCACAAATGATAATTTTGTCACGTACCCTCATGTTTTTCTTAACTTGAATTACTTTCTTTAAAAACGTAGAACACAAAAGATGCTTTAAAATATATTTATCTTATATATTTACATATATACACATTGATATAGATATAAATATCCTTAAAAAATAAACAATTTTACAGTTTTATTTTACAGAATTTTTGTTAAATTACGGAAATAAACTGTTGAAAGTAAAATAGCATTATTTTTTTCTGGCGCCCCAGCTGCCAGAATATTATGTTTTTAAGAGATTTTTACAGATTTAATGAAATTTTAACTTTTCCTTTAATGAAAATAATTCAACAAATAATGACTGGGGGTTGTCAAGGTACAAACAATCTTGTTGTTATATATCGCTGCTGTAAGGCAAAAGCATTATACAGTATATTCATGTTACATATTTTACTTTTTTCCATAAATCATAAATATTGGTCAACCTTCATGTTTAAAAGTTTTGCAATATTTAACCAGGCAAAAGGTTGAAAAGTCAACTTGTCAACTTTGACAACACAGTGTCAGTTTTTACTATTTCAGAAGAAACCAATTTTCCAACCCAAGTGTAATAATATGATATTTCATGTGACACAATTAAGAAATGTTTTGTTAACATGCTAATTAGCCTGCCAAGCTAACCCAACACAATCTCGATTCGAGGTGCCTAAATCATTGGTGTGATTTCATTTGTATGATATAATATGGTTGAGTGCCAGTCATTATTAGGTTTAGGGGTGGGGCTTCGGTATTGTTTTTCAAATAGGCTAATTATACGTTTTTGTATGTTTAATATCATATTATTTCCTTCAAATGATCCTTCTCATAAAATCCTTCATTTGTTTGGCTACCTAAATCAGACACTGACGAGCTCAATTAGAGTCTATATGAATTAAACTTCATTCCAGCAAGATAAACAAAGTAATGTTGTACATTATACAATAATAATAATGTCTAAATGATTATAGATTATGATTATGATTATGATTATGATTAAATGGATGCCAACTAATTGGAACAATAAAGACCTCCCGACTTCCCCTAACCTTACCATACACTTTAATATTAAACACATATTAGCCGACGCCCGACCCCCATGGGTAAAACAGATCTGAGATCAGTCCTCTAGTCATTTTGTAACTCTACAGTATTGTACGGCATAACAAAAATTTGGATGCATGCCCCCAATCCCCCAGGCCCGTATGCACCCACATACCCCGCATACCCAGAGGCTACACCACTACCTCGAAGCATAAAAATCTTGCTTCACGTACATTCTTTTAGAAAATGTTTACCATTACTCAATTAATTAATTCAGAATTTATTTACAAAACAATTTATATCAATGAACTGCATGGGCATTATTGCCAGTTTATACAAAAGTCTTCAGTGGTGTCATCTGGTACAATAATGAAATAAAGGTACTGTAAGTCTATGATACTGTGATATAAACCACTGAAGGATTACCACATAAAAAATGATAGTTTACCCTCCCAAAAAAGCACTAAAGAAGATATTACGAAGAATGTTGGTAACCGAACAACGGCGGTACCCTTTCACTTCTGCTGAAGGGACAGAAATCCAAGAGAAGTCAATGGGCACAGCCGATGCTTGCCAACATTCTTCATACTATCTTCTTTTGTATTCTGCAGAAGAAAGAAAGTCACACAGGTTTGAAAGAGGGTGAGTAAATGATGAAAGAATTTACATGTTTGGGTGAACCATACTTTTAACGTACAATAATATTTACAATATATGGCAATGTATCCTGTCCAAAACTGTGCAGTACTATGCAATTGGCAATTTGTTGTCAGAGTCACACACATACATTTCTTCCCACTGTGGCCAAATCCACACGGAAATGTGTCTGTACACCATAAGCCCCAGAATCCAATATTTCAGCCACCCACAGTTTAAGAGCGAGGTTAGTGTGTAGGTTAAACTAAAGCTGCTCTGTGGTATTGTGGCATGAAATCTTGGCCGATTTCACGCAGAGCTTAACCGCTCTGACCATGTAATAGATGGGAGACGAGAGAACAAAATAATCTGTCGTACCGTCTCGCTCTTGAACCAGAGCTGCTGTTTCTCTCCTCAGAGCAATCGCAGGCGCTGAGTGTGCAGACGGTTATTATCTTGATACCAAAACCACGACTCGCTGGCTTTTGTTATAACATAATTCACCTCAAACACGACACACTCCGCTGTCTAGAGTGTGCTGTAGCGATAGGGATATGTTGGGTATGTAAGTTAGTGAATGGGATTTAAAGATCAGTAGCAGTATTGCATGTCGAGACCTTTTTGCTGGGAGTCTTTCAAACGCATTGTTCAGTACTGTACAGCTGTGCATTTGTGTACCAGTCATAATAAATCAAAGGGAGCCCTGTAATTTGTCTCATTAAAAGTGAAAACGTTGCAATATTAATATGTTTATCCAAGCGAGCGGGCTGCAGAAAACCCTACTGTGGAACATATCCATATCCCCGGTGTGTTTGCGTTTGATGTGTTCATTAACTAAACACACACACATACTGTACATGCACAATTCTCTCTAGTTGTAGTCCTATTAGGATCAGCAATGAAGGGTAAAATGAAGTGAAGGAGGGGTGATGGTTGCTGTCGGTTATCTCCGGCTTGAGCAGTGTGAGTATATCTCTGTTTGATGAAGAAATCTCCACTTTGAATATTATAAAAGAACTTCAGTCCGTTACTGATTTTGTCCTGTTTGCTCTCAGTTGGAAACACGGCCGGAGTTTCATAGTGAATATTGAGCAACAGAAACACCTGTTAAAGATTCCTTAATGGAATGCTTATGGAATTCCATTCATAATTCATGTTTTCATTATATTATCATGTTTTGTATTTGCATTGTATGTTGGGTTAGTTAGCTGTAATGTTTATTTTAATTATTATTATTTAATCACTTATTATTATTACTTAATAACCCAGATTCAGTTTGATTGATATTAATTGGAAAGCACAATAAAACAAAACATGATTTTTGATACATTTTAAAAGTGCTTTTGCAAATAAACTTTTCCTTTGATGATACATTAAGGATCAGATCCAAAACTGAGAGTAAATGTCTAAGAATCAGATATGATTCTAGTGGAAAGGATGAAATTATGAAAAATAAACTGACAGATGGGAATGTTCTGTTTTTCCAAGTAGGCCTATCATCTAAAAATGTTTACCCTTTTACCACAGTTTTATTATAGTATAAGTGTAGTAACCAGGGATTTTGGCAGATGTATTACAACTACATGTTTCATTTGTTGTTACTATGGTTTTCCTACGATACAAACCTAGCATCATTTTCACAAAGGTAGTTTCATTATATTGACTTTAAAATAGATATAAAAGGAATGCCTTGAATTTTGAATGACAATTTTGGTATTTTAGTTAACAGTCTCCAATTAAATAATCTACCGTCATCAAACCTCGAGAGGCTTCATTGTAATGAAATGAAGATGATCACTATTAGTTTAGTGCGCCCTCTGTTGGCCACACTGCATATCTCATTGTAAAAATGGGTGACGTTATAGGCCAACAGGGGGCGCTAAAGTATTAACTTCTCATTTCAATGCCTTTTATGAGATTTGTTTTACGCTATCATAAGCATGTCCTAAAGTAAAATTACAGACGTCATAGCTTAGTCACCTTCTTATTTATCTGCACTTTATGCGGTTCAGATTGATTTAAAGCAGATTTACAGCAACGTTCAATAATTAGGAAACTGCCTCAGAGTTTCTCAAAGGGGTTCTCAAGATGACTGCAAAGTATTTAAAATAAGTATATATATATATAAATGAAAATCAGCTTAAACAACTAAAAATAACTATTTATTATAGTGTTTGGTTATTTTTATAAATAAAAAACATATTTTTTGTTACGCCAAGGTAGACTTAGTGAGTGGGGCCTTCAAATATTGTTGTGCACAATATCAAGAAGGATAAAATCCACTGTAAGGGAATCTCGTCAGTTATAGCTTTGGTTATAGTTAGTTTTTTTGTACACATTCTCTAAAAATTTAAGCAAACAAGTAAATAAAATGACTTCCCTAAACACATTCAAATGAAACTGTCACAGGACTCCATTGTATGTTACTGCACAAGCTAATTGAATAAATAACCCGTATCATGTTAGATAGTGCAGCCACCTCCCGATTTCTGAACCCATGCAACATGCACTGAAAGCTGTGAATCATACACAAACAATGTGTGAAGTTCAGGGGAAAGACATACCAGAGAGGTCACCAGCAATTCCTACACACAGCAAAAGTAGATGAAAACTCAACAAGATGAGTATTTAAACAGCGCTTAATTTACTGCTGCCCAGGAGACCAGCAAAGCTTGTTTGACATAAACCGTCAGGAATGAGGGAGGCTCCCCTGGAATGGTGACCACAGAAAATGAAGGCTGCTTTCCACACATCACGCCAGAAAGGGAGAAAACAGGCAGTTGAGGAAATGGGGTTCACTTTCCGCACAGCTGGGTGAGAAAGAGAGAGAGAGACAGGGAGGCCGGGGTGGTTTTGTAGGGGTTAGGAAGAACTTGGGAGAGATTTTGGAAAGAGAGACTGCGGTGAGAGTGCTGACGCACATGAGGCGACGGCCGAGAGACTGACTGCAGTACATGCATATGGCAGATTGAAACATACCGTTGATGGTATTTGACAGCAAATAGCATATCGAATACAGCGGAAATTTACTAAGAAGCTTCGTTCGCTGTTACCGGTTTAGTTGCGTTGTTTTGGCAAACATGTTGTGCAAATTAGTCTGAACAGCAATTTCCAAACGTGTGAGTCAGAGTGCTAGCCTAGCTTACAAATGAAGAATGTTTTGCTTACATTCCTATGAAGTCGGCATGAAGCGATAATCTTTTTTACCATATTGTGACGTTTGTCTAAGTGAAATGAGCTTCTGAAATGAGAAAAACTAGAGCATGATATTGTCCATCCAGAACTGATTGGGTCGTTGTCAAGAAATGACTGCAATTTTTCTGAGCAGAAATTAGTCTGATAGCCCCGCCCTCGCTCCATTACTCGTGCCAGGAAGTGAAGTTGGCTGTGTCCGAAAACGCTCCCTACATTAATTCACTAATGTAGTCCACTTTAAGGAGGAGTTAATTCGGACACTTGGTGAATTGGACGAGACGCGGGAATCATTCAGCGCGAGTCTCAGGATAGATGGCTAGCAGCTAGCCGTGAGTGTACATCGGTTGTACACTCGTTATTATGATGCATCATGGGATTGAATGAGTGCACTCAATAATGTCCACTATGAATTCAGACACCACTAAAAATGGATGTCCCCACAAATAGCGCACTATATTAGGATACAGGGGGCTATTTCGGACACAGCGGTTGTTTCGAGGGGGTGAGATTGCACATTTGTAAAGTTTCGCACATGATTTTTTTAAAATACTGACTTTTAGTTTTGTAGACAAAATGTTGTTTCTGAAACATTCCACTGATTATGAAAGAATAATGTTTTACCAACGTTTTTATAACGATTGTAGAATGTTTAGCTAATTACAAATGAAATATTACAATAGTGATTACATGTGTTGATAAGATGCTCTTTTAACATGCTGCAAGAATGTTTCTTAAAGAGCACATAACTAGGGATTTTTAAGGTCCTATTTTGGTTTATGGAGTCTCCCACAACACATTTATGAAGGTGTAAAAACACTATTATTTCGTAATAATAGGCAGTTATTCGTACCTTACTTCTTGACTGACTCTCAAATGATTCGTTCCGTGATTCATCCGTCTAATTCCCTCCTTTCCGCTATAGTCTGATGTGATTGGTCAAATGGTCTAGTCTGCTGTGATTGGTCTACCGCGAATGAGGCTCACTTGCTACAGTGTTTGGGGGAGAAGAGTGAAGTTTTCGCGGACAGTCCTAGCAAAACGTAGGCGGGGACTATATGTAGTGATGTAAATCCGTGGCGGTTCGCGAATCGGACTAGGAACGACGCGTTTGCGTGATTCATAGTCAACTCACTTTTTTCCAAGCCAATAACTTTGTTATTCATTCACCTTCGGATTTAGAACTTGGCAGACTGCTTACTTTCAAACACGGCAACATTACACACTGCGTGAAATGTTATTTTCATGATCTCATGTTATGTACTCTTTAATACATTTTATACGTTTAGAGTTTTTTTAAGTTTGCCACATGTTCGCCAAATGTACTGGGTCTTATTGAATAGTTGGCTATTGGGCCTGTACAGCTTCGCTCCACTTAAATAGGAATCTAATATTTGCTTTTCTACACAGTGCATCTAAATACGATTCTGATTATAAAGCTGTAACGTTTGCAGGCCAAATAAGTTATTGTACACAGACATTAAAATTTGCGACCAGAGACGAATCCAGAAGCACACGCCGTATGCTCCTGCATTAGAATTACTCACTGGAACAACGATATCTTGCCCAAAACATTAATAAACAGCCCTAGACTGTTATTCCTTCTAAACTTTACAGCTGGCACCATACAAATTAGGGAGGTAATGTTCTCCTGGCATTTACCAAACTCTGTTGGACTGACTCTCTTGTTTTTTGCTTTTGCCTAAAAATTAAGTTTAGTTTATTCCTGCATCAGTGCCACTTCATTAGGAGTGAGTGTGTTTCCAGAGCAGTCATAATGTGTGATGCTGAGAGTTGAAAGAGATTTGAAGACCATCAGACTCTTAAATGACGAATGATGTCCATGTCCTCTTGTCTATGGCTGTATGGCTGTAGGTTTGAATCTGTACACCTGTGAGCAGCAGGTATGACCGCCAGTCCACTGGCAGAAGAAATGTTTAGTTTATATTTATTATATGAAAAGTTGCAATGAAAATGAATGGGGACTGGGACTTTCAGTCTCAACATTCTGTATTTTGTGTTTGACATAAGAAAGTCAAGGTTTAAACAACATGAGGGTGGGTAGGTTACATGATGAAAAAAATACTCATGTTCAACTAAATGATCCCTTTAATATTTGTTATGACTGTTAAAGCAGCTTCATCTGCAAACCCTGTTGAAAAAAAACAGCATGTGCTGGCTAGGTAGGTCATGTGCTGGTTTAAGCTGGGCATGTGCTGGTTTAAACTGGTCATGAGCTGGCTATGTGCTGGTTTAAGCTGGTCATGAGCTGGTTTAAACTGGCCATGTGCTGGTTTAAGCTGGTCATGGGCTGGTTAAAGCTGGCCATGAGATGGCTATGTGCTGGTTTAAGCTGGCCATGAGCTGGCCATGTACTGGTTTGAGCTGGCCATGTGCTGGTTTATGCTGGCCATGAGCTGGACATGTTCTGGTTTAAGATGGCCATGAGCTGGCCATGTACTGATTTAAGATGGCCATGAGCTGGCCATGTGCTGGTTTAAACAGGCCATGAGCTGGTTTAAGATGGCCATGAGCTGGCCATGTGCTGGTTTAAGATGGCCATGAGCTGGCCATGTGCTGGTTTAAGATGGCCATGAGCTGGCAATGTGCTGCTGGCCATGAGCTGGCCAATGGCCATGAGCTGGCCATGTGCTGGTTTAGATGGCCATGAGCTGGCCATGTGCTGGTTTATGGTTTAAGATGGCCATGCAAAGATGGCCATGAGCTGATTTAAGATGGCCATCAGCTGGCCATGAGCTGGCCATGTGCAGGTTTAAACTGGTCATGGGCTGGTCATGTGCTGGTTTAAGCTGGTCATGAGCTGGTTTAAACTGGCCATGTGCTGGTTTAATGCTGGTTAAGCTGGCCATGACTGTGCTGGTTTGGCTGGCCATGAGCTGGCCATGTACTGGTTTGAGCTGGCCATGTGCTGGTTTATGCTGGCCATGAGCTGGCCATGTTCTGGTTTAAGATGGCCATGAGCTGGCCATGTACTGATTTAAGCTGGCCATGAGCTGGCCATGTGCTGGTTTAAGATGGCCATGAAACAGGCCATGAGCTGGTTTAAGATGGCCATGAGCTGGCCATGTGCTGGTTTAAGATGGCCATGAGCTGATTTAAGATGGCCATCAGCTGGCCATGAGCTGGCCATGTGCAGGTTTAAACTGGTCATGGGCTGGTTTAAACTGGCCATCTGCTGGCCATGAGCTGACCATGTGCTGGTTAAGGCTGGCCATGAGCTGGCCATGTGCTGGTTTAAGCTGGCCATGAGCTGGGCATGTGCTGGTTTAAACTGGTCATGGGCTGGTTTAAGCTGGCCATGTGCTGGTTTAAATTTGCCATGAGCTGGCCATGTGCTGGTTTAAAATGGTCATGAGTTGGATTAAGCTGGCCATGTGCTGGTTTAAACTGGCCATGAGCTGGCCATGTGCTGGTTTAAGATGGTCATGAGCTGGTTTAAGCTGGCCATGTGCTGGTTTAAGATGGCCATGTGCTGGTTTAAACTGGTCATGAGCTGGTTTAAACTGGCCATGTGCTGGTTTAAGATGCCATGAGCTGGCCATGTACTGGTTTAAGCTGGTCATGAGCTGGTTTAAAATGGCCATGTGCTGGTTTAAGCTGGCCATGAGCTGGCCCATGAGCTGGCTGGCCATGTATGGTTTAAGCTGATGGCCATGATTAAAGCTGGCCATGAGCTGGTTTAAGCTGGCCATGAGCTGGCCATGTGCTGATTAAAGCTGGCCATGAGCTGGTTTAAGCTGGCCATGAGCTGGTTGTGCTGATTAAAGCTGGCCATGAGCTGGTTTAAGCTGGTAATGAGCTGGTTTAAGCTGGTAATGAGCTGACCATGTGCTGGTTTAAGCTTACCATGAGCTGGCCATGAGCTGGCTTAAGCTGGCCATGTGCTGGTTTAAGGTGGCCATGAGCTGGCCATGTGCTGGTTAAAGCTGGCCATGAGCTGGTTTAAAATGACCATGAGCTGGTTTAAGCTGGCCATGAGCTGGTTTAAGCAGCTGTTTTTTTCAACAGGGAACTGACCCGTACCTTCTTAACTCATGGGCTATGACATCAGAGCAGCCCATAAGTGAAATATCTGCGGTGTCTATGACTCGATTATTGCGGTAGGAATATTTTGGTTCTTCTGTATTTTATTGCACAATAATTCTGCCACCACAGACATGCATTTCATTTTATTAGAGCAATAAATATGCTCTGTGGAACCCGCCTTTGTGAGCAACAGTGAACTTTCAGGACAGTGAGAGCTCTCTGTTGTGTGACTTCTCTCCGCAGGCCTTAGCGAGACATTGCTTGTGTGAATAAGATACGAGAGAAGATGCTGTTGTTGCGATGAGTTAAACGCTCTCCTCTGTGTGTTCTGGGAGTGTCTGTTGTAAGAGTCAGATCAAATTAATGCCTAAATATTGTTCTTCGCTGAAGTATTGTTTGAAATGTCCCAAGCTGAGTGTTAAAGCATTGTAGTCATAATATGGTAGTGATTAATCTGGCCAGTTTGTGTTACAGTCACGCTGGTTTTGCACTTCATCAAACGTCAGTACAATTACAAAGTACATATGTGCAGCAAAAGTAAGATTTACAAATTATTCAGCCTCGTTAAAGGGATAGTTCATGCAAAAATGAAAATTCTGTCTTGCCATTTCAAACCTGTATGCCTTTCTTTCTTCTGCAGAAAAAAGGGAGATATTTTGAAGAAATAACCGAACATCACTGAACATTCACTTCTATTGTATGGACACAAAACCAATGCAAGTGAATGGGTGCCGGTTAGCAACATTCTTCAAAATATCTTCTTTTGTGTTCTGCAGCAGAAAGACTGACTAGAGGTTGAGTAAATGATGACAGAATTTTAGTTTTTGGGTGAACTATCACTTTAACAGCTACAGTAGATGGATGTCACTCAAGTACCTCAATGAGAGCAGATGTCAAAGTAGACACAAATAAAATGTGATGGATAATAGACATACAGTCTGTTTAATGGCAGTTATTCAGGGTTGGAGTATTCTGATTGTGATAATTAAAAAAAACTATTAAAAATATGGAAAATTGTTTCCACCTATGGTTGGGGTTAAGACAACCAAGCAATTGGGTTAAAATTGCAGTGGGTAATTTTAACCCAGCAGTTTGTTGTGAAAATGTACCCAGCATGGGTCAAAAACAACCAAGCACTTTTAAGACAAACTTATGTCACACATTTCTGAAAATACTTCAAAGCAGCCTGTCATACTGTCGAAATTTCCACACACCGAACTTTTTTCACATTTTCATTTGTAGTACATCTAAAATTGGCCGCAAACCCAACGCTCCTTGACATTGAGACTAATGTCTTGTCCAATAACAGGAATGAGGGAGCCATGTTGGGTTAAGCCCTCCGACCGGTGAAAGCTGAGTGCTAGAGAAACTCGCACACATACTGTTCACACAAACACACACTGAACCGGGGGGCAGACGGCCAGCTTCCAGTCTCATTGTTTCAGGAACGGAAAGAAAGGCACTGAAAGCTTCCCCTGTTTTCCTCGAACGGTCCAGTGTGAGGATGGAAGAGCTTTCTTGACAAAATGGTCGGGACTCGGGACAAAGATGAAAATAGGAGCTCTGTTCTAAAGCCTGGTCAACTGTATGGTGCCTACACACAGTAGGATGATAAAGGAGTAGTTCACCCAAAATTGTGTACTCATTGTG
Source organism: Triplophysa siluroides (assembly GCA_006030095.1). Taxonomy (NCBI): domain Eukaryota; kingdom Metazoa; phylum Chordata; class Actinopteri; order Cypriniformes; family Nemacheilidae; genus Triplophysa; species Triplophysa siluroides. The sequence goes on from VCII01000161.1 coordinate 1,250,014, forward strand.
TACTCACCCTCGTGCCATTCCAAACCTGTATTACTTTCTTCAGCAGAACACCAAAGAAGATATTTTGAAGAATGTTGATAGCCAAACAATATTGGCTCCCATTGACTTCCATTGTTTGGACACAAAACCACGGAGACATTTCTCAAAATAGCTTCATTTGTATTCCACGGAGAAAGAAAGAGTCATATATGGGTTTTGAATGACATAGGGTGAATAAATGATACAATTTTCCTTTCAACCTCAAACAGAATAGAACTCAGAACGTGGCACATATGCAGCTAAACTTTTGTTAGCCTGTTGTTTGGGGTAAACATGTTAGCAAACAAACGATGTAATGCTATACTATGCATAAATAACCACAATATACAAACATTAGGTAACAGTCCATTTTAATTTTAAGAGAAAACATTTTACACAAACTATTTGTGTACACTTTTCAGTTTTGAATGAATGAATTATGATAGAGAATCAGCACCTTGTTGAAAAAAAACAGCATATGCTGGTTTGGTATGTTTTGATGCTGGTTTGCTGGTTTGTGCTGGTTTACGCTGGTCATGTGTTGGTTCAACACCGAGTTAAAATGTGAACTCTGAGTTGATTTACACAAGATGCGAAACTTTGAGTTTTTGGTTTCAGAACAGCTGATTTGAGTTCGTTCTATCAACTATGGGTAGACTTACCTTGAGTTAAGCGCTTGCACCACATCTACGACAAGCCATGATCAATGGAGCTCCGATATTACGATTCGCCATGGCAACCGCACCACAGAAAAATCAACATGGTGGCAGAAAGCGCTTGAGAGCGAAGCACACTCTCCACTCTGCATACAGTGGATTTACTAATGTGCTGAAAGTGACTTAAGTTTAAACTCAAAAATAGATAAATGTACCAATAAACACTGATAAATAAATTAAGTTAATTAAACAACAGAAACAAAAATCGTATGTTCTCACTCCCCATCAGTGCTCTAGTTGAGAGTAGTCTAGTTGAGTCGTCATGGTGTATAGGACACCTGTAGGGCGTCAGACTCTCCTGTTTAAGTGACACTTATCCCCAGTTCGAACCCTGCTCGGAGCAGATTTGGGTTGGAATGCCTACACGTCTACATTAATGTCTGTATTTATTCATTTCTTTATTCATGGCCTTTTATTATTTATACACTTTATTGAGTAATTTCTCATCATCCGTAGGAAACTATACGCTCTGATGTATTACATGCAAGATGGCTGATGTTATTGATGTTATGATGGATGATATGTTTTGATGCATCTAATTCACTCAAAAGAAAAATGGTACAGTTTTAATAATATGCAAGGGGAAATTTCAAAATTCCACTCGGGTCCTAAACTCCTCTCCTGAAATCAAAGAACATCCCTATGAATGAATGCAGCCTCCTCACATATAGGATCCTCTTCAAAAGCACGCATTACATTTTAGTCACTGACATGGTCTCTGCGTGATCAAAAAGTGTGCCATGACCATGAATGTCTGTATTAATGAATGAATGAAGGAGGTACACCACATTTAAAAAGGGGAAGAGATCGAAAGAAAGGGTTTACCAAACCTGCTCCCGACCAGTTACTATAGTTACTGAGTATAAGTGACCTCTCTTTTAGAAACGGGCTTGAGTTACCCCGCTTTCTCGGGTTTAACAAACCTCACATTCTGAAACAGAAAACCCAGAGTTTCCCTCATTTCAGGGTTTATATACTCTTTCTGAATCGGGGCCCTGGTCATGTGCTGGTCAAACCAGCATCAAAACAAACCCAGAATATGCAGTTTTATTCAACAGGGCAATCAGGTCTCTTCATCCGCCATTGGATTTGTTTGCAGTGCATTCTTGGATCGCTTTCTCTTTGAAGGTCACATGCGTTGCTGATTTAGAATTTGTCTGTTTATAAATGTGTGTGTGTATGCATCTTATACATTAACCTCAAATGCAAAACGCGGATGTTTATGCCTCTAAAAGCGTCCGCGGGACTCCACATTGTTTATCCATATGTGCTGAATGTGAGTTTGTGTGCGTTCATTGTGTGTGTGGGCATGTGTGTGTACGAGTGTGTGTGTTGTACTGTAAGTGCACTCTGGGGCCACTCTATAGCTGGTATTTATAACCGTGCTGTCAGGCCCTGGCTGTAGTTGGACCGTGGGAATGTGGCAAAGTCTTTCTGTGGTATTTTTAATGTTTGTTATTAAATATTCCCACACGGGACCATGACCAAACCATCGCCCCCCATCCCTCTCCCTCCCTCTCTTTCTGGTTCTCCCTCCCTCGCTCTCTCACTCTCCTCCTTCTCGCTGCATTCTTCTTTTCCGCGGAGAAAAGTCGAGCGGGATCCGATAACAGCCAGGCTCTGGTTTCCGTGGAGATCCGGAAAGAGCAGTGAACAACTGTTCCTGCAGCTGGATTTGTACGGCGCGAGCCACAGTCAACAGGAAGATGTGTGTGTGTGTGGGGGTTGCGAGCGTGAGCAATCTAGCGAGGGCGTGTGTCTTGTTCTTCAGTGTGTGTTAGGTGTGTGTGGTCTTTGGGATTGTTTGGGTGAACGCACAAACACGGATACGCAATATAAGTCGGCCTCGCAAGTAAGTAAACCAGTGTACGCATATCGGCCCGCCATCCTTAACGCACCCAGAGATGCGATGGAACAGGTGACGCGTGTGGAGAGCGGCCCAGACGAGATTTTACGGGGTGTCAGCTCAAGGCGGCACATTGCAGTGAAAGTATTTCCTTTGCGCGGCTGTGTTTGTTTGAATCTCTGCCGTGGCGAGACAAAGCGTTCGGGGTAAGGACAGGGTTATCTCGCAGACGCCGAGTTCACTGAGAGGTCGTCATGGAAACGCCCTGCCCTGGTCACAAATCTCCTCGTGCAGAGTCTGATTCATCTTCCCCAAGAATGCGTCTTACAAAGACTAATTCTACGTGGGAGGAACCTTTTCGGCATTTTAAACACACAATTTACACAGACATAATTTCCGTTTTTTATGTTTGCCGATAAAAAGTTTCCACACAGTTCTTCAGTTTGCACAGCATCTCATATATTGCACACTTGTGGGTAATCTCTCCTCCCATGTACAATGGTGTCCTCGTCGGTCCAGGCTGGGATGAGAATTCAAAAAGGGGATCATCCCCCACTGTCAGGGACGGATTATGACTTCAAAGTGCCGCGGGGCCAGTTACCTCCAAGGGCCGCCCTCCCAAAATTGTTCAGTTCTTTCCCTTAGCTGCGCATTCGCAATAATAGAAAGTGAAAGTTAAGATGATCATGAGTATTCAAACCGTTCTTGCTCTGCGTCAAATGCCTGGGTTACGCTAAAATGAATTGGGCCTGATTAAAGTAGTAAGCTGCCGTGTTTACATCAGTTCCAATAAGAATTCCTCACGATCGACCAAACGCCAAATTCTTAGACGTATGCCAGGTTCACGACATAAACTCATATACATTGTTGTTGCTGTTTACTTCTGACCTCTTACTGTGGGGACATTTCCACGCCTTTAAACATGACGCGGCACAAAACGAAACGTGGCTGCTTTATCTGTCAGTCATATGGTCGAAATGCAGGAAAATAGGAAGTTTTTCTGTAGAAGGTAATTAAAGAAACATTTTTCTCTTTTGAGTAATGTGATCTGTAGGCTACTGTAAGTGTTATTCATATGTTTGGCTTCTAGCATGTGAGAAGACTAACAATTATTTTTTATGTGCGAACTAGTGAACAACGTCAATGAGTATTGCCTGTGTTTGTGTCCTTTTATGTATGTAGCCGCCATTGTGGCTTCACGCTTAATTTCCTTTAACCGTTTTAATATTAACTTGGTAAAAATGGATTTGACAGGCCATTGGTTAGTCCTGTATATCCAGTCCATTCCTGAGACTGGGTAGGAAACGCTGGAGATGGAAACAGTCATTGTGGCCATCATGATGTTGGGCTTTCATGACGCTCTCTCTCCCTGCCAGCCTCAGAATGAAGCTGCTGAGCTATTTCCCCCATTTAGTTTTCAGTTCTGTTATTCAAAATAAATCTCTGTGCTCACACCGCCACACTGATGTATTCAGAAACACAAACGGTAGGTCATGGCTTGGGCACTGGGTGTTTAGTTGGGTTCAAATGCCCATAAGAGTCAATAGGTGTGAAATCTTCCAATTGTCATGTTTTTTATAGTGGTATCCAGCCCAAAGCTACAACACTGAGCTGAAAATATCAGATCCAAAAATAGGCGCAAACAATATTTAGAGAAAATGCCATCGCAGTGAAGTTAATCACACAAAGCACATTTCCCAATCTAAATACGTATGGACCATCGCTCGGCCCAAATCTCTCAGTCGATCTCTTTATTTGATTGTTGTGTGTTCCATCTCTCCACCCTCTTGGTTCCCCTTCGGTCTTTATTCGGATGCATGCAAGAGTACAATCGCAGAGAGGGAAGAGGACAGAAAAAAGAGGCCGAAAAAAACCCCGCTTTCCGCACCGCGGTCCAGATATATCCTTGTGGTTTTCCATGTGTTTATTTTGATTTTCTGGAGGGACGACATATCTAAGGGAAAACCATAACAGCCCAGTGCTGGTGCTTTCCCTCTGGGAGCGTCATTCCGATAAAAATAGTGAGCTCTTTTTTTGGAAAGGTTCATGAAGCTTGAAGTGTGCGTCCCCAGGGTTTGCCGTGGATTAGCATTGCTTTTGCATATGGTGGGACTGGGCCTCTCTTCCGCCCGGACGGGAACGGTACGGATGTATGTTGACGCTGTAACTTCATCTCGGCTTGATCTCTAAAACAATAGAATGGCGACCGCTGTGATTGGCAGAGACTTGTTGTTTTGTTTTGATTCACATAAACATAATTGTCACGTTGGCGCAGGATGCATTCTTTTCGCGTCTCTTTTCGTTTTCCTCAACCAGATTACTGCAATGCTGGATTTGTTTTCTGGACTCCATCCTATTATAATTCAGGCCCCTGTCATTGGGTTTGTTGGGGTTGAAGGAAGTTTGTGGGTTGGTAGGAATTGCGGAGTTGGAAAATACTCAACGGTTTGACTACTGGGCCTCATTTGTGAAACGAGCGTACGACAGAAAACTGGCCGTATGGTCGTTTCCACGCAAAACTTGGTATTTATCAATATGGACGTGAGCGAATCTCACGACAGGTCTCAGTTCGTGTATGAACATTTTGAGATAGGGTGAAGGTCTGTGTACGCTTTACACTTTTGATAACTGAAAAGAAATGGTGATAAAATAGAAAGATGATGTAAATTTTTAAATTGTATAATTGTAAAAAGTCAACAGGTGCTTTGGTGTAGAAAAACTTCCATGAGCCTTTAGGTTACTTCTAAGATAATTTACCACAATTGAATTGCACAATTCATATTAAAACATTTAAAAACCTACAATTATCAATATAATTACAACAATGGGTAAGTTTACCACAGCTCGAGGTTGCCTGGCTTTGTGTGGCAGGCTCCAGGCCGGTTTGTGGGGGCTGAAGACCGCCGGTCCTGCCGCTTACAGATCTGAAAGAGAAAAAATAAAAGAAGCAAAATTAAAACTGTGTGTGCTTGATTCAAGCAGCCTGAAATGCAAGATTAGCAGCAGCATTAGATTTCAAACCTTTATCCTGCTTAGAAACATGCATCCGTCTCCTCCGCCACGGACCGCTTTATCTTCACCTAAATGAAGAAACTGTAAAAAAATAATTTGCATATAAACAATATTCTATAATAAAATGATCAGTAATTTATATCTACATTCATTTTTACATTAATGTAACTTAAAGTTTTTCAAGACCGAATTCAGATTAATTTGGTTTAAATTTAAATGCATTATACAACCAAAGTAATTAAATCAACAACAATACTTTTAGTGTAAAAATAATAGTGAAACAATGATACAAATATCTGCGGTCATATTTACAAAACATTAAAATCCAATATTAGTCCCCTTGTCTGCCTCAAAAAGTCCCAGATGACAGCCCGTGACCATCACGGATGGGGTCCCAAAACAACCTTATGAAATTGGAAGAGTTTTCTACTCATTTATCAACGTTAATACTGCATTTTCATTTCTTGGCTCAGAACACCAAACACTGTGACTGTAGATAAAGCAACTACTGTTCATTTAACAGTTCCCATGATCCCAGTGCTAATATTCTCAGGTCAACTAACTGGATAAAACGGCCCAAATCTCAAGCAACATCCCGTTATTCTGATAGTGAATTAATACTACAATACGCAGACACTTACAACATGATATTATGGCCATAAAATGATGAATATAACATGACTGTTTCTGTCACGCGTTGCCACGGACCACAGACGCGGAGGTATCCAACAAAGACACGGATAAACAGGAGCATCGCGATGCACAACAACAAGGTAACACAACAGTTGACAAGACAATGAACAAAAGAACAGGATGTGTCCGGTTGACGGGGTTGATGGCTGACAGGTGAGGGGGATTGCAAACACGGGAGAGGTGTGGGGAATGGAGGAGCATGGGAAATGGAGTCCTGGGGCAAACAAGGGGAGGAACAGAGGGAACCGTGACACTTTGTCTTTAAAAAAATATTTTATTATAAATATTATGGAAGGTACAGTAGTACCATAGACCAAGCACTTTTATACATGACTTTTTTGTGCAAAACAATAGGAAAACATTAAGGAAAAAGTATACATTTATTCATTTATTAAATAAATGTGTGAAAACAATGAGATGTGTGAAAACATGAATAAGTATAACATATTGGTACAGTATTACCAAAATACCATGTTTACAGTTGTATGTTTTAGGACTTTTCCTTAAAAGACCCTTGTGTGATTCTTAGTGGCATCTAGTGGTGAGGTTGCGAATTGCAACCAACGGCTCACTACACCGCTCCCCTCCCTTTCAAAGCACTACGGTGGCTGACACAGGACTAATGTGACGTCACGTTTTTGAGTCTTTCCCAAATGAGATACGTTTTTACGAAATGCGCTCTGTTGAGCAGTTTGTCTGTTTAGGGCTACTGTACAAACAACATGGTGAATTCCATGCAGTGGGCCTATGTAGATAGAAATAGTACATTATATTGCATTTCTGTCAATAGATCGTCCAAAAAACTACACACAGCACCTTTAATATAAAGGCTTGAGTGATTCTCCTATAGTTGGAGTCTGCATTTTGGTGTAAAACTGATCAGGCCATTTTGGGACTGTGTGTCCATTTCTGAATTCGGTTCTCCCGTCCCTTCTTTAATTAACAAGACTCTCTCTCTCTCGTTCTTTCTCACAGGGTGGGTCAACAGCTATGCACAGAGTGAAGCTGTGACTAATAAGAAACACCAAATGCAGAAGACACAAACAATAGCTGGTCTGTGTCGGCTCGAATATGGAGTCTGCCCTGATGATTGCTTGCAGGGGGAAATCATTTCCCCTATTGGCACTGGATAGAGACGCTCATCTCCTCAGTACTGTGATGTGTGTGTTATCAAATAATGTCACACTTAACAAGAGAGGGATTTTGACTTGTTAATGCATGTCAGGGGATTGGGGATTCTCTCTTAGTCCGATGTTTGTCTGCATTCTGCTACAAACAAATGATATAAATAGTAATAGCATGGCACATCTGACACTCCAGTGTGCTTGAATAAAGCACACTTTTACATTGTCTCGTGGTGCAGAACTCCTGTATGGTACTTTTTTGTAAGTGGTTTGACATTGAAATATTATAATAAGTGGTGTTTGCTTAGGGATCATATGAAGGGCTGGAGATTTTACCAAACCACTGACCCTAAGTGTTAAACTTTGGCCTATAATTCATCCCACACTATTTATGCTATGGATTCTGTACATACTGTATGGTTCCTCAAATGATTGAAATGTTGCTTTTTGAGAAGTGTTTTATTGCTTTTGTAAGCCGAGTCAAACTAAAGACCACAAAATGATGAGACTGGAGGGTTTGACCTGATACACCAAAATCAATTTGAGCCATTCTAATAAAGTACAGTGTGGTTGTGTGTTAGACTACATACTCTCTCTCTCTCTCTCTCTCTCTCTCTCTCTCTCTCTCTCTTCTTCTGCTTCTAAAGACACAGAATAACAAAGCTGAACATAATGTCCCATAATGTGGCCAAAATTTTGAGTGTTCATTGATTTGTATTGTTATAAATCTATGGGAGATCCTATAACTTCTCAGATTTTAGTGTTAGAGAAGGAACACTGTGCTCTCTTTTTGATCTAAAATTGCAATTTGGACACATTTGAGTTTTATTTGCTTGTCATTTTTGTCATTTATCCTCTAAGAGTAGGACTTATTTTACATTCCATGATTTGACCTTGTTATATCTTACATATACACTGAAGTAAAGGACATTTTAAAAATCAAACCCCTGTGTCTGTCCCTCTCAAGGCTGTGTTGGCTCTTTTGGATTGGTTCTGTGACTACAGTACACAAGGCTTTTCTGCAGTTCAGAGGCGTTTGTTCCACTTCGCTCGGTCTCTTTTCCCCTGCTGTGCTAATTCTCTTTCTACTCCTCACATACACACACACACAGAGACACACACTCACACTCACATTCACACGCACATTTTCCTCAGTACTGTATTTATTTTTGCTTGCCTGCGAGAGTTAAAAATGGTATGTTTCGGCAACATAAACGGTTTCCTGTTTTGATGACTCTCAACCCATTACAAAATCACACAGACAAATGTGCACAGACAGACACATAAACAAACTCAGTACTGTACAGTACATCCAGAATTTCTTCTTTTACCGTTTGTTTTACTGGGAGGTAAATATCAAAGCATATATTGTGCTCTAAATATGATGCTAATTTATTAAAGGAATTGCAAACCAGGCATTAGCTCGAATGCACCCACATTTGCTGCATTTGCCCATCTTGCAGGCCGTTGTTTAATGCTCGGTTGTGTAGTCTTGATTTGGTGAACTTTGTGGTGGTATTGTCACCTCAGTCAATGCTTTGAAATTCTCCAGCTACATCAATGAATCAATCTGATAAATAACTCTCATGATCAATAGAACATGTAAACAAACATTTATTTTAAATTACATTCAAGCTGGCTTCAATGGGGGAGTGAGAAATAACTCAATGTAGTTGCAGTCAGCGTGGAAACTATCCTATCTGACTGGTTAAGTTCAGTCATGTCATGTAATCTGTTAAAACTTTAAAACAAGTACTGGCGCCCCCTCACCTTCAACCACATACAGCATCAGCCATTTTAAGGACTATTTCCTTTACAAAATCCGTCTAGTGCACTGAGATGTTTGTTTCATAAAGATGCATCGGGGAGCATCCATGCTCATTGTTCTCTAACCATAAACCAAATATAATTTTCCAAAATTTTCAATAGATAAAACATTAACATCACGGAATGCGATAGAAGTTTTAAAGAGGCAAACGTTTAATAAATGGTCAATTCCAGCATCGTGCCATTTTGCATTATGGATGTGACATGTAAACTGTTACAGAATGTATTTACATTGAATTATTTGTTTATACTGTATTTTACTAAAGTCCCGATGATAGAGTTCAGACGTGTCACTCTATGCACAGTTTTTCCTTTTAGAAGAGAGAATAATGCATGTGTTATGGACAACAGGTGCAATGAATTAAAATGCACAAACCAGAAGAAATAAAAAATGGAGAACAGATGCCTCTTCATAAATAAAGTTTAATTTTCAAATACTGTATATTTTCATGTGCCTATTTATGAGAAATATGGACTGTCACAGACAATTCTAGCAGCACTTATCTGACTATGGAAAATGTGCTATATAAATAAATGCTCACAAAAAAAAAGAAAAGACCTCACATGGGTATTTTCAACCACCAAATGACATTAGTATGGTAAAAAAGTATGGTTGACATTTGCATGCCCAAATATTATACACCATTTACCATAAATGGTGACATTTAACAAAGCATTTAAAAGCCTTAAAATGAATCATTAATGAGCCGGGGTCCATACTAGTGCCCAAAGTCATGATCTATAGGAAGCCGAATGAGACACAGCATCGGTCATTAGATATCAACAAATATCAATATCATCCTGTGCGTAAAGCAGATTTAATGTCATCCGTCAATACCAAACACCAATACCATTACCACGGTAAACATTTGATCAAGAACGATTCATAACTCGCCATTAATTGTGTCAGTCTCATCGGCACTGAAGAAAAGGTGTACTTGCACCGAATGGCCTTTTGTTGGTGAACAAGATGCAAGTTTAGTAAATTCACCTCCGGGTGTTTTTTAGCGTTCAACCCCCCACACCACCCCCCAACTCTCAAATGCATTTCTGCTCATGCCTTCGAGTATCTGTATGGGAAATCATTTATAGCCAAAGACATTTCGCAGCCCTTAACTCAACAAATCCCACTGCGCTCATCAAAGATAGATACGAATCAATTGAAAATACATTTCCTGTGTGGAAGCTGCGCTCTTGAACGCGTATCACAGGTTAACATGTGCGTTTCACAGAAAACAGAGATAAAAAGTAAAAGTTGTGTAGGAGTTTGCGATGAGCTTTCCCACAGCCAGCCAGCGAGAGAGAGAGAGAGAGAGAGAGAGAGAGGTGGTGTAATAATTGTTGTGAGGTGGTCTCAAAGACAGCTGTGGTTTCCGGCTGAGCGCAGGTGTGTGACAGCATCTACGTACACCCCACCCTGCCTATGTGTCTCCTCTCATCTGCACTTGTTCACCCGACCACAAGATAGACAGATTACCTTCCACACACAGATCACTTTTGGGAGGCAATGCCGTGTGTGTGTGTGTGTGAGGCTGTTTTTGTTCTGGATGAATTTTAGCAGACAGCAACACATAAGTTAATGAACTTTCTTTTTGGTGTGTAACATTGTGATTAACAATATGTAACGTCCCAGATCTGTTGTCTTCTACATTCAAAACGTCATAGCCCATTTTTTTAAAGATGGTATGTGTGCGTGTCTGTGATAGTGGTTTAGACACACACACAGGTGCGCTGCAGTGCTCTCTGCTGTTTGCAGACAACATGAAAGTGTATACGAATGCTCTGACAAAAAGAAAACTGCCTTTGTGCAATTCATAGCTGACATATACACTGATTCAGAAACCCTTAAGAAGCCCTTTTTGTTTTTTCCTGCGTTAAAAATATTTGATGACATAATTTCTATTAAGGATTTAGGATCGCTTTAAAAGTTATTCTTTGGAATATTCAAGTGAAATGAAAGCTGAAAAAGAAAAAAATGACTTGTCAATTCAAATCATGTCGATTTCAAAATAAACACCCTGTGCAGACTCCCGATTGTATTTCATGGTCACATATCACTGACATTGGACGACGAGAGGTTCATCCTCGATCAAAACCATGGTTATTTTGTGGTAAAATATTGTTTAACTATAATAATCATGTTTTTGTTTTGTTTTAAGTGTAGTAAAACCACGGTTCATTTTCTTAAGGGAACAAATATGACTCATAGCAATGAACACAACAATATACCAGACAAACATAACCATTCAGCCAACTTTCTTATGGTATAACCCCAAAAAATCATGAAAAACAACGTCGGACAGGCAAATCACGTGGTCCTGCAACTTCAGCCGCTTCGGATTTGAGATGCTCAGCATGTACATTGGCACCGCATTGAGGACGGAACAAAACCTCGCTGGAGCCGTAACATGCCGCACACGCGTGCAGTGTAAATTTGGGGTTAGCCAGCAACTGCCGATGTATTTTAATCACAAAAAACTGAAAGACTCCTGTCAGACCTCCACTTCAGCGATGTTTACATGTTTTGTGGAGAAACCCCTCCACCAGGATTATATTGATAGTAATATTACATTGCATTGTATTGTATTGTGTTGTATTGCATCATATTAACCCTCTGGGGTCTGTGTGTACTTTAATCTATACAATTGTTAAAACAATCCTTTAGCTGTGGGACTATTGTTGTAGGCATGATCTTCTGGTTATGCATTAGCAAATCTTGTGGGTGGGTTTTTCAGCACGATGACGGTTGAAGAATTCTGAATGTTGTACAGACAAAGAAACATGTACCCCAATTACACACGTAATGTTTTTTTCTTTTGAGTGTTGCCCTATATTGCAAGTATGTTACCGTATTTCTTTAATATTTAACATCCAACATTTAAGTATGTCAATAAAGTTCATAGGCACTAAGAAAATAAAGATACTGTAGGCTATCTATTGGCTTACTCATAGAGTTCGCCTCAAATATCACTGCAGTTCTCCAATTTGACTTTTCCATCTAGTGATTTTCAAATGTTTACTTTTGTGAAAAACAAACCAGTGTTCCAAGCTGCTTCGACGTCCAGACATACACAAGCACTTACAGATGAGCTATAATCCCTCCAGTTTTCAGTTTTCAACAAATACATCGAGGGATTAGATCATTGAAATCGTACGTTTTTTTGGGGTGTTTAAAAGTTTAAAAAGTTGTACTACTCCTGTTTGGTTTAGGACAGGTGTGGATATGAAGTTAATTTTAGGTTGGGGTCTGCTGTCTTTATTTACGGGGGACAGTTGTCAAACCGCATATGTGCCTTCTCTCCAAAATCTGTTTGGGACAGATGGGACTAAAAATAGACAGAGAGATAAAATAGAAGAGTGAGACAGAGAGTCCCAGAGAGGAAAAGGACAAATGGTGTAAGAGGGTGTGTGTTATCAGAAGGAAATGTGTTGCTGGACACAGCTGTTGCATGTCCAAAGATTTTGATATGAGAGGGGAAAGTGGAGAGGTTGTTATTGTGCCCTGAGTAAACCGTCTTTACTTATCCAACAGCTGTATCACAACCGCCTCCACACGTTCAATAACAGATCTTCAGTGAGTGTGCAAAACAAACACACACAAGTTTTTAACCCCGATATAATTGACAGTATATTGCTGTAATAATTCTCATCTATGTTTTCCAAGTAGCTCAAGATAACTGGTGACAACTTTGTATTATTGCACATTTTCACACAATAGGAATCGGTGATGCAGCAAGTATGAAATGTGTAAACTAATGTCAAAGGTTAACAAGTAATTCTGCACAACTACTGTCATTAAAATGTATTTGTTCCCCAAACACTCCTCCTGTCCGCCATTGGACAGATAAACGCATAGTCCAGCCCCAAACAATTGGTTGAGCCCATTTTTTCATGCTGGTCAGGTTGTTCAGACAAAAAGATTCATATTTTTGTGACACCGAATCACAATGTTTGTAGTTTTGTGGAAAATCAGGCAAGTATTAGTTCAAATGGTGTCGATTGTATGTAAAACTTGGGAAGACTAAAGTATTTTATTGTCAAGTCACAGTGAGCATGAACAAATGTGTGAAAAAAAGGAGAGAAACAAAATGGAGAGTAGAGTGCAAAGGAAGAAAAAGAGAGAGGGTTAACATACAAAGGATTGGAGAGGAATTAAAGAACATGAGCAAGAGAAACAGCTGCATAACACTGACAGGAAGAGAGAGAGAGACAGAGAGAGAGACTATCTAGTACTGTCTACTACCTTATACTGTAGAATCCAGTCGATTTTCTGATAAAGACATCATAGTATTCTCATTTTTTACAGTCACGGCAGGATAATACACATGGTTTTGGATAATGTGAAGAAGAATTTACAAAAAGCAATTCCAGATCAACCACCCTCCCTTTCTGAAACACCACATTGTAAAATACAACTTCAGGATTTGCCACATTTTTGTGTGTAAAGTTTTTTTGTAGAGTTTTGCACAAAGTTTTGTAAATAAATGTAACTTTATTTTTTGTTTCAAGTCTTTGCACACAGTTTTTTATGTAAGCTTCTACTTAAAGAACTGTGTGCAAATTTCACGCAAATTTACACAAAGAATTAAGTAAATCTTACTAGTTGTTTTTTCAGTGCACCCGAAGGGCGTGACATTTTTTGTTGCATGACAAAATTGAAGTCTATACCATTAACATTAGTTTTTTTTTATAAAGTTATTGCACATTTCAAAAGGCAAAATAAAATGATTTATTTTGGGTTTAACATGATTTACTTTTTTGGGTGATTTTGCAAGCATTTATAAGAATAAGTGAAAATAGTGTTCGTGTGTGTGTTTGTGTTCGTGTGTGTGAATGCGTGCGTGCGTGTGTGTGAGAGGTGGAAGTTTAGCATGTGGTGTAGTTTAGCTTACTCACAGGAGAGGAACATGCATGACCTCCTACCAGGGCCAAAGTCAGTACTTAACCCGAGTCCATTCATCAGCACCAGGAAAAATGGGCCCTGAGAGAGACAAAAACAATTCAAGAGTGCGGTTTGTTTGGGTCGAACGAATGAATGAATGAGGCATTTATATAGCGCTTTATTGTGTATTGCTGTACACCCAAAGCGCTTTACAATCATATGAGGGGGTTTCTCTCTCACCTGGATGATGCGACGGCAGCCACAGTGCAGGAGAGATAGAGTGAGACAGGATTGGGGATTATTAGGAGGCCATGATTGACAAGGGCCAGTGGAGGGAATCTGGCCAGAACAGCTCTCACGATACCAACCGAAACCTCAAGCTATTTTTATTCCAAATAACCATTTACAATAAGAATGTATTGTGTTTTTCATTCCAGCTAAATGGTTAACGCAATGGCAACTCATTGCATCTCAGACATGAGCTCTTCGGTGTCCTCCGGTGCTAAAATAGTTGTCATGACATGGCTCTTAATCATCAAAGAGAAACCTAATGTGAGGGCAGTTCATCTGTGTTCATTCATGCAGATAAAACACTGAACCGGAGGAAATATTTGGGGTCAATAAACATCCTGAAGCATTAAGTACCTGGAGAGTAATGAGGAAGTGGAGGTATATGAAGTTTCAGATGCGTGAGTCACGCTTGTGTCTGGAGAAATGAGTTTGTGAATTGCAAACACTCTCACGGCTTCCTTTGTTAGACCATTAGTGTCCATTGCTTAGTACACTCTTAAAACAAGGTGTTTCAAAAGGTTCTTTAATGCCAAAGAAGAATCTGAAGAATCTTTCTGTTTCACAAAAGGTTCTTTGTGGGGGAAAAAAAGAGGTTCTTCAGATTATAAAAAAGTTCTTTAAAGAACCTTTGACCGAGTGGTTCTTCTATGGCATCGCTGTGAAGAACCTTTTAAGCACCTTTATTTTGAAGAGTGTATGTTTAATCACCATTGAACCACCAATATAATTTCCATTGGTCAAGGATTTTCAGCTTTAGCTGTTGTTTGTCTTCGATTGCTACAGCACAATGTACAGATTTAGTCTCTCTCTTGTGGTCACTGTGACAAAACGGTACAGAATGCAACAAAAGGTGTTTCACTATCCAAAATAGGTCAAGAGTTTTTTCCATAAAGTCCGTGATGTAATTGTGACCTACAAAAAACAGATGGAACTTGGGGCTCTTATATGAGCTGCGTGTTCGCTTAAGGACGCCCACTGGCCTTCAAGCTCACACTGTCAAAGATTTCTGCTTCTCTTCAGTTTATTTATTTTTTTGACTCATTGGTCCTGCCAAAGATGGGTGGGGAGATGTTTTTTCTCTGTATATTCCCAATCCAAAATACAGTAAGTAATGCCATAAAACTCTTGACCAATCAGAGCCTCGTGTTTCTCCTATACAGTAGTCTGTTGTGTAAACTCAGTTAGCTGGACCCAGGGTTGACTCGGGTCTTGTTAGTTTAGTATTGGAAAGGTCAAGATGTTACAAAACTAGAGAAGCCCCTGCAAGGGTTAAAGGGATACTCCGCCCAAAAAAATTCTGTCATTTACTCACCCTGGAGTTGTTTCAAACCTGTATTTATTTCTTTGTTCTGATGAACCCAGAGAAAGATATTTGGAAGAATGTGAGCAACTGACATTTCTGGGGCACCATTGACTACCATAGTAGGAAGAATTATTGTTTCCTTTTTTGTTAAAAACTGAATGATATATTTTGAAGAATTTCCTACTATGGTATTCAATGATGTCCCAGAAATCTTCCAAATATCTTTCTTTGTGTTTAACAGAACAAAGGAATTCATATAGGTTTGAAACAACTCCAGGGTGAGTAAATGATGACAGAAATTTCATGTTGTATCCCTTTAATCTCCACAACTCCATTCCGCAAACTGTCCCTATTACTGTCTCTTGACAAAGAGACATGAATTCAAGTTTGACTCCAATACTGTAGACATTCATTTGGAACATTTGGTAAGTGCCTGCAAGTTTTATAGACCGTTTAATTGGATACGCGTGCCAGGACTGAAGTAAACTTCCGGTCTGTGTTTGTTTACCTGTCTGACTAGTGTCTAATAATATAACTATTCATGTTTATTGTATAATAATTTTATTAAATAAACAATTTGTTGAATGGGACAATGACTACGTTTACATGCACCCTCATAATACAATTTTAATAGAATTTTGGCAATACTGCGAATGCGATTACCGATTACCTCATGTAAACGCAATTATTCCATCTAAATGATGCGATTGAGCTCATAATCGCAGTAAGCTTAAATCGAAGTAACATGTGGCGTACGCCGGTTTTAATCGCAATAAGAAGGCATGTAAACACCTTAATCGCATTTATGCTGCTCTGACCAAGGTGCGCATGTGCTTCTATCACGCACCTTAAGCGCATTCATTGTAAACATGACGATCTGTAGTTTTACCATCAACACAACTCACTGTCAGCAGTCTCTGCTCCTTATCTTCATACAGGAACAACGCAAACGTGGAAACAACGCAAACGTGGAAACAACGCAAACGTGATGAAAGCGCGTACCACTGTTGCGGAGGTTTTTTCCATCACATTTCTACATAACGTCGTTGAATAGCCATAAAATACGTCCATATAATGGTGTTTTGCATTTGATGCAAAAATACTAAAAGGATAGCCAGTAACACACACCTACTGTAGCCTATCTGAGATCGTCGTTTGTGCTGTGTATTATTGCGAATAATCAGACTTATTTAACTTTCATGTAACAGGAGCAAAGAGATGTTCCCATTACATGTTAATGCGATTAAGTCCTTACATTGACTATTGGAAATAATCGCATTATTGGTGTGCATGTAAATGTAGCCATCGACATCTAGAGGTTGAGCTTGGTATCGCAGTCTAAATTCAAAATATTGGAGAGGCAAGTTTAGCCAAGCAATGGTTCTTGGTTTATTTAGCTTTTAAGCAGAAATAATCTACAGGCACTTCACATTGATTGTGAACATGTACCGGAAGTTAAGAGCAGTCCACGAACACGCATGCGCAGTAACGTTTAACCCGTCTATAGCCAAAGAGAAACAATATTTTAAAGGTTTTCTCTTTTTTGTTTTTGTTCATAGCAACGGCTGGGTTTACATCCAAACGTATGGGTCTATAATAAATAAACATAGGGACATGTATCATGTAAAATGAATACATATCCAAACATGACTACAACTTAAATTAGCAATTTAATTCAATAGTCACTTCTTAAATTATCTTGAAATCTTTTTCTAAATTAGATCATTATCACACCACAGCTAAATCCTTTATGGAGGAGGTTCAACTATATGGTGAAAGTGGATCTGAACTGAGCATCTGCACGTAGCATCTCTCTCGTCCCTTGGGAGACTTCTGGCCGGGGATGCAGAGCATCTGTTTGTCTTTCTCCGTTTGCTGGTGTGTTACATTACATTACACTTGTGCTAGATCTGCCATTCACTGGAATCGAGGCAGTTGCTGGTCAATATGGTTCCAAAAACTGGTCCACACATACAGTACAGAGGACAGTTTGGGTTCTTGTCTGTCTTGCCTTCTTTTGGTCCCATTGCTCCATCACGCAGTTTCATTTCTTTCAATTCTTAGAATGATCACAGTGTTAAAAGTTAAATGTTTAAATAACTGATGACACAAGTTTCACTGGGAATGTTTTATTTTGTAGTTCTTTGGAAATCACTATTGAAAGAACAGAAAATTCAAGAATGCTACAGTCAAAAATGATTGAGTCAAATGTGCTATAAATAATATTATGCAACATTCATGAATAACAATTTCTAATGAATTCGTTTTGTCATCTTGCTCTATTTCTATCTTCTTCTCCTTCTGACTCGTCTCTGTGTCTGTCCATGTCGGTCCACTCATTGTTGAACGTGGTTTGGTGAATTGTCGGAAAAGGAAGCATCTGATTATACACAAACAAAACAAAATGGGTATAAATTTGTTGGTCGTAGGATGTGCATCGAACCAGAAAAAGCCCCGGCATTGTTTGCATGTTGCTGGACTTTTTTAACCTCTTGGCCGTGTGCCAAGTGACCTCTTTAGGGAAACATATTTATTGACTTATGTATAGGTGAGCACGCCAGTATGTCACTATGGGTTGGTTTTTGATGATGCCACTAGTGGAATGCAAAAGACAAAACACAGTCTGGACTTGACACGAAAAAGAGAGAAACAAGAGAAAACAAAAAATAAAGAAGAAGGTAGACTGCATCATGTAAATACTACATTTGGACATTTCCTAAAAAAAAGCTGCTTGTGGTGGTTGCCAGGGAATGAATTGGTGGTTGCTTTGGTGTTCTTGGTGGTTGCTAGGGCAGTGGTTTTCCTTAGGTGGCCCACCATGAAGTCTATATATTTCGGTCTGTAGATATCAATTATTTCAATGCAATTTTATAGGAGTTTTGCACCAGAATGTAATAGTAAACAACCCTGCGCATTAGCAACGGCAGTGATGGTTGTCTTATTCAATAAGTTTTCGAAGAAGAGTTTGTTTGGAAGGTCAGTGAGTAAAAGCATATGTATCTAGCTGTGTTTCTAACATTTTAATCAATCTTGTGTGTTTGATATTAGCGAATATTAAAACAGCAAGTTTCCCTAATACATTCAGGGCAACCATCCAGAGAATTTACTCCTCGAACCATGTGTGTGTGTGTCCGTCTGTCCTCTTTTTGTGCCTGAATGTGTGTTTCTCGTTGTGTGTTTGTATCCTGGCCTCTGGAGAGCATTCGTCTATGTGTTTAGTCATTTTAATGACAACCACATACTCTCTTTTTGCCATGCCATTCATAATGACGCATGTTGTTGTTTTCGATGTCCGAAATGAAACTCATATGCTCGAGGCCCCCCTTGCATTTATGCAACATTTAACAGCTGTGTGTTGACTTTAAATCTGTCTTGAAGCTCCACATGGACTCAAGTGGGTTGACATGACCATTGATCTTGTTATTACAATGTAATACATGTCTTTATAACAATAATAGATTAAGAGTTCAATATGACGATAATTATAGACTAAATGCATTAAATAAAGTGGTCAACCATTACTACTGGGTAAATGTGACGCAACATTTCCATAGATTTTACAATTATAATAGATCATGAGACCAGACCTAAAAGTTTTACCCAGTTTCTGACAAAGTTTCAATCATAATTCCATTATAACAATCAGTTGGTCTACACTTATTTAGTTATTTATTTCGTTTATTTATTGTGTAGTGTAAAAAAGATTAAATAATAAGCGATGTAGGTTATGTCTTAACCTCTCTAAGACCTCTGAAATTAGATTACAGTGGTGAAATGTGTCTCGTTGTGTGTGCAATCAGACCACTTAATAATATAGTCTTTTGTTTTATTGAGGCTGTGACCTAAAGACCTTATCACAGGAAGTTAGGTTACATTGTTATTGTCTGTGTACATGCAGAAACACACACAGATACAAAAAAATGAAACAGACAGAGTAGATTTGTGCAGTCAAACAAATACAGCCCTCATTTGTTGACTGGTATCAGCCCTGTGGATAACTGGGTTAAATAAGGAAAAACATAGCTAAGCTGTTCCTGTACATTAGCTTGATAAAGCATGTGGAAAGGTCATAGGTTCAAATCCATTGGAACGCACATACTGATCAAATGTATACCTACTGAAGATTGTATAGAAAAAACGTAGCCGAACATAAACCAAACTAAACCTGCTTACACTAATAATAACAAAGACAATTCATTGTTGTGAAACATGTCATTTATTACATATATAAATGCCTTGACAGTATGATATGTTGTACTGTATAATATACATTGTGTGAAAATTCATCCAGGTGTTCAACACCTGATGATACAGCTTTACATGCCACACAAATGTATATTTTGAATTGCGTAAGCACAGACTACCTGGATCACCTTTTGAAAAAAATGTAAAGCGTTTCACAAGGTAGAGGAATACTGGAATACTTTCTCCCATATGCAATGCACCTGACTTGATCTTTCATTTTCATTCCCATTATTTTACAGTATGTGTAATTAAAGTGTACTTAAACAAAATACTAGAATTTACATGTACATACCTGTCTACATTTGGGTACCAAAATCCAGGAGACCTAAAGGTGTCCCCCTCCATCTGTTCGTGATCATGCTCCTGGGGGGATCCCCGTCCATCCATTCCGGTGGTTTACTGGGAGTAAATGACAAAACAGGCGGGAGATGGGTCTGAAAAACGGGAGACGGGTTAACGGGAGTCTTGACAGGTATGACTTAAAAGGACTGTCACCATATCAGATTTTCACCACACGGATTTTATGCAAAATACCTTCCGATGGTGATTTTTTTTACGGTATCGGTAGGTTTATTTCGTAAAACAATACCACAATCACTCAAGGTCATCTGTATTGTTTATTGATAGTTTTCACCTTTTTGGCTATTGCACCACACTAAAAAATAAGAGTCCATGGAGACTGTAAGAAAGAGATTGCAACAAAGTGATAGTTCACCCAAAAATGAAAATTCTATCATCATTGACTCACCCTCAGATTGTTACAAACTTGTCTCAATTTCTGTGTTCTGCTGAACACACAGGGCGATATCTGGAAGATTGTCAAATCTCATCCCCCGTTGACTCCCATAGTATTTCTTTTCTCCATCATGGCAGTAAATGGTGGATGAGATCTGACATTCATCCAAATTTCTTCCTGTGCGTGTAGCAAAACAAAGAAATGTATACGGGTTTGGAACAATCTAAGGGTGAGTAAATGATGACAGAATTTTCCTTTTTGGGTGAACTATCCCTTCAAGGCTGTTGAAGTAATATTTTGAATAATTAACGATTTTACGATATTTGAGATTAACACGATATCAGTAATCCTGCATTTTAACATCACAGTTATTGACAATTCACGTATTTGGTTTACGGTTAGTAGTTACACAGTAAATACATGTACGATAGAACAGGAGGACTGTAAAATAAAGCTCTACCCTAAAATCTTTTATTTGATGATTGGATCTGACTACCAAAATTTTGACATTTTTCCACAAACTTTTAATTTGTGATGATAATTGATGACATGCGGCTTGATGTGTGACACACGTGATTGGGTCATGTGACAATGCAACCTACAACTGTTTAAAAAGCTCAGCATTGCAAAATTCATATTGCTTCACGTGCAAATTTGTAAAAATAGCAGTATGGCGTCTGCAAAAAACGTAATATTCTATTTGAAACACTTCCCCAGACAAAAGAAATTGCATTGACAAGAAAACAATCCATGCAACCATGTTTCTGTCAGCTCGTACGTTCTGCCTAAGCGTTCCTTTTTGTGTTGAACAAACAAAAGAAAAGAAAACAGCGTTGGAAAAAGTTTGGGCAAACAGTTGCTATAATATTCCAGACACGCCTTAGAATTTGTCGAAGATAACTTGAAATGCAGTGACAACTTTCCTCCAGTCTTCAATTTGATTGTTTCTTCTTGTACTTTCTAATAATTTGCCTGTTGCTATTTAGCTCCTGATGTTCAGTTTCCTGCTATTGTCTGCTCTAGATGGCTCCGGTCCCCTCAGAGCGTGTACCTCCCACCTCCCCTAACCCCCCAGCCCTCCCTTCAGCACCAAACACACACACTCTCTCACTCACTCTCACACTCTCTTTCCTCTCCTTTCTTCCTCCGCTTGCAGCTTCAGACATTTGGGGAATCCTCAAACAAGTTGTTACTGCAAAGACGCATTGCCAGTTTCTATTAACAAGTACTGTCTGAATGAGCGGAGAAGAGAGAGCGTGTCCCCGCTCCTTCACTTTCTGTCTTTTGTTGAGGACACTGACTGCACTGGTTGGACACCGTGAGACACACTTGGTGACTATGGCATTGTAAAGCCCTACACACTGGATGTACACTCGACTCGCTGGTGAGTGTTTGTTTTGTCATTTCTATCATCTCCATTCCATCACGTTTTCCCGCTGTGGTTTCAGTTGACAAGAAGCATCACAGAGGCTCCGACGACAAGCTCGCTTCTGGTCCTCTGAACTTCGCTCTGAAGCTTCCTCTGGTTTTGATTTAATTCTCGGTTCCGTGCGATCCAGACGGTATTTTCCTCTCAGCATGTCTCGCTCTTCCCCTCTCTCTGGAATGGTCTGAACTCAGATTACTGGCTTCCTCCTGTTGTTTGCGGTCGCAGGTTTCTGCTCCGGCTCCCTGCTCCCACGCTCTCGCGGAGGGGAAGGAAAGCGCTGATAAGAGTTTAGGAGTCGCAGCTTTTGTTTGCTGCCTCGATACGTGTGTGCGTGCGCGCGTGTCTTTGAAGGAGGGAAACTTTTAGCGTTGTGCGAGCCGTTTTCTTCACTTGTTGTGTTGTTTTTGGAGGTACCTTTTCTTTTTATGGGTGGAGGGGTGAGAAAATTGGAAACAGACCCACCCAGAGCTAAAGAGAGTCAAACGGCATATGTGCATCTGTGTCAGTCTAGGACAAATAACAGTCTCATGACTTAGACGAGGGAAAATGAGAAATGTTTGTAGACGTTGGAAAGGGAATTGGGGAATTCTCAGTGGGTTTTAAAGGCTTGTTCTGGTGATGTTTGCAATGTTTTGGGTTCAGGAAGTGGAAAGGGGGAAGAAATTGATGGGAAGGGATGGTTATGTTTGTTTTTTGGGTGGGTGGAATGTGATTGAATGTCTGCTACTATAAAAAATAAAGGTTCTTCGATGATCCTTTAAAGATGGTTCAGTTCTTGTTCTTCTTTTTTCAAAGGATCGTTTTCTCCTTGTGGGTTTCTGGAGGGTTCTTTAAAAATGAAAGAAGTTCTAGGTGATACATTAGAGGTTTAAGATGTATTGATTGGTATTGATTCTTGGGTTCTTGGGAAGGTTTTCGGAACAACCTCACAATACACGTTATCTGCTGATCTTTATAGATTTTCCAATACCGTCAGGTCGTAAAATCAATTTTTAACCGTGTTTTGAGAGTGTGCCTGTCAATTTATAGTCTGAAGTTTGTCAGTCATCTATTATTCTGGACTTAGGACCAAGTAGTTTAGTTTCTTCATTGAGACTATAAGAAGACTAATTCCGTCAGAGTCCGCTGAAGGATCCAATGGGTTTGTGGACGTGTCAGGCTAATTGTGGAGATTTGAGAGGAAATGCCCTCTTCTCACATCCACAAGGAAGTGGCCTTGTGGCCGGCCTTGTGATCCTTTAGTCCCACAGTCTGAGGTAGACGTCTGTTTCCCCAAAACCTCATTAGCTGCTTACTTTTGTGCGTCTGTCCATGTGATGTGCCCATTTTAACATCGAAAATAGGAAGTAAACACATGTTATATGTTGAAGTCTTTACTTTTGAACTTTAAATAGAGAAGCTTCGGTTATGAATGCTGCCAGTTTCTGCTGAAGTAGTCAATGAATAGCATGCCGTAAGCTTGATGCATTTCTCATTGCATTTGAAACGTGACACGAAAACACGGGACAAATTCACTTCAATTTGATTCACCTCAAGAGACTTGAGATTCTCGGTTTTCGACAAGCATTCGTTTAAACAGGGAGTTAAACTGCCTTCCTCTCATTATCCTCTCTCTGCTGTACCCCTGTCTCACCGGACCGCCTGTGCTGCAAGTGATAAGATAGAATAGCGGTAGCCCTTCCTGTCCTGAACAGGAAGTGGTACTCTCTGTTCTGCCACTGGCCTGTCCTGTATCTGTCCTCTCATCCATTGGGAATATCACTGTACTGTCGGGGGCAGACCTCAGATCATCTAGCTGTTCCAATCCACTTCCAATCCATGGGCTGCCACATGCAGCAAACTCGCTCTTGTTTCTGAACCACAGATTATTGTCTATTTGGACATACCCATGCGATTAAACACCGTTGAGTTTCATTGGACAGGTTTCACAGTCAGATTATCACATAACTCAGTTTTTACATTTTCTGGACAAATTGTTGGTTGACTGTTCTAAACTTGCCGGCACTTGCTAATGTGTTGTGGATGGTTGCCAGGGTGTTGCCAGTTTGCAAGGTCTTGAAACTGGTGGTTGTCATGTGGTTGCTAGGGCGTTGTGGGCGGCTGACGATTGGCCCAATAAGGTAATGAGGACAATATTCTAGTTTCTAGATGGCTTGTATTTTTGTATCTTTTTCACACTTCTTCAAGCCAACGTGCACAGCTTTGTCCCGACAAGCATACGGTTTCTAGTTTGTTTTTAAACTCTCTAGCTAACATATTTCTGCATTTATATGAATTTCTTTGGATTCTCAGCCTCTTTGAGTTCAAATTCAAATATAAAGTCTGCATCCTATTTGCTGTATTAATTTAAACGCAATATGTAGACATTTAATTGGAATATAAATGGCATTCTTAAAACATATTTTTATGCATTTTCTGAAGAATACAAAATAAGATATTTTTAAGAATGTAGAAGAATAATTCCTTTATTTTTGGGTGAACTACCCCTTTAATTCAATTCTGAGCAACCGCGGTAATTGCACATTTTATAGCACAAATGGTACAAGACGGGTAACTTGTCAAAGTTATATACTTCTGGTTAGAGGCTTTGAAAAGCCCTGAACATTACAAATGAGCATTAGTAATGAAGATGCATGTTTTAGCAAGCACCCCTTCATTATTTCGCTCAACCCTGGAAATGGGTCACAGGAAACCTGATCTCCAACCAGCACTCGCCAATATGTTCTCCCAGAGGCCGACTCGCATGAAGCCCTGAGGTCAAGAGGGGTAAGAAGGTCACCTGACTGCACATCCTTTCAGACAAAGATTGACCTCTAAACTATTCCATTCCCAGAAACGCCACATGTCTGTATCATCAATGTTAACCGAGGAAAAGAGACAAGTTATTTATAAACACTTGGAGCGTCTTTTCTTTTCACGCAATCAGCTTCTTATGCAGGTTGTTCGCTAAAATATTTATTTAGCATTACTTAAGTGTTTCAGAGAGTTTATAGGTCACGGGACCTTTATAACTTTATCTCCACCCATTCACACAGCAGTGTGTATGAATTTAGCCCCCCAACCACAGGACCCAAGACAACATTCCCAGTTTGCTTGGAACTGATCAGCTGTAATCACTTACATAAGCTGCTTTGACATATTGCTTCAGACATGAAAATATGTCTTTCGTGCATAGCATGACAGTGAAGCTCCATACCGAGCAGGATATGAGAAAACTATTTTTGTTCTCGACAATTTTTGGGATTATCCACATGAGTGGTTTGTTTACAGAGTCATAGCGAAGGTTCTTCTCAGATGTGGTCATGTGTTGGATGCCCTCCTCTGGTGACTTCAGCGAACTGAATGAATAGAACATGTCTCTAAATAAGTGCATGGAAAAGATTTTTGTTTGTGTCGTGCTTTCAAACCTCAAAATGAGGCAAGAAGTTTACATTAGCTAGTCTACATACTTGTCAAGCATGTGGTGGATTGCTTTTAATCATATTTCAGAGTTATTTGTCTCCATCCATTTCTTTTTGTTACTAGTGGTGCACATGAAGTAAATGTATGACAAGTATATTTGGAATATACATTCTGGTGCCCGTTCTGTCTTTTTATTCTGTGTATGTGTAGTATATCTTATCTTGCATAAGGTCACAAATGAGATCTTAATATTTAAATCTTAAAACAATAAAGTTGGCTATTTTTCAGATTTTTCTCCCAAATAATCTCACGTGTCTCCTCAAATGATATAAAAATGAGCAAACTGTGCTCAGATCTGCCTAAATAATCTGAGCACAGTTACAGTTTAAAATAATAAGATATAAAGATGCTCATGTAACAGCTATCCCAGAAATATTAACTGGCTTTATACTCTTTCTGTATGTCAACACTCTCATTTGTGTCAACTTTTATTACTTGTGATGCATTTTAATAAAAAATCTAAATACAAAGTCAATGTCTCCTGTGACACCAAAGAGCAAACCCTGAATGATAAAATGATCCTGTTGGATGTATTACTTAAATCTGTGGAGTAATTTGCAAAATTTGCAAATGCAAAACATTCAATACAATATCTCCCACTGAATTTCAACATCTACGTCTATGTTTTGCGCTTTCCCATTAGTCACTAAGCAAATAGTGCCTATTGGGAAAAACCTCCTGCTGACAGTCCAAACATTCCCATTTATTCAGACATTTCCTGGAAAAACACGCATTATGGCCAGTTATTAATAAATTACTCCCAGTGATGATTCATGTTTGCAGCCGAACATGCTGCGAAATCAGACTTTTATTGTACGTACAGACTTTTTCAAGCCAGGTTGTGTTCGATTTTTCCTTGTTAAAGCAAACAGACATTTAATAAACACTTCCCATCCAAAACCACTTGCAGGAGACTTATTAAAGCGAAAACCCTTCAAAAGCAACCTGAGGTTAAATGTGTCGCAGAGCTTGAAACCTTTGGTAACCAGGCCAGATTTTAATCCGTTTTAACCACACCGTGTAATGTGGTTATGAGAGCTAAGTGTTATGCTGTTGGTTTCTTCGGGAAGATTGTCCAGAGGTTTGCTACTTGTGGTGGATTTTATGCGGGTTTGGGTCTGTCATTTCATGCGATTCGGGTGTGCATAGGGTTACATTTATGGTACACACATTCACACACATTCAGCATATATTTCAGAACAAGGAGGATTTAAATAACTTGATCAATAGTTTGAAGAAGAAATAAACAGATTGTAACTTTGTAAAATGACAGTAGTTCATTTTGCAAGTTGTAGATGACACTGGTCCAGAAGCACTTCCTGTTTCATTGTTTTTTTTATGTCATGTTATTGTGTTTTCAAATTTACATTTAGGTATTTAGCAGACACTTTTGTCCAAAGCGACTTACAAATATAGGAAACAATGAAGCGATATACTCTACAGCCACCAACCCTTTTAAAGCACCATTTAAGTTTTTCTGAATTGACTATTTATAGGTATGTGCTTAGGTCAAATAATCTTTTTTTTTTCGCTTTACTAACAATATTTTTACAAAATTTGCATACAACATCGTTTTTATTTGCATTTATTTGCATTAAATGAAAACTGGAGAAACAAGTCAAAATCACAGAAAAGATGCTCTCCTTTTTTCAGACCTCAAATACTGCAAAGAAAACAAGTTCATATTTACTTTTGCCAACACAACAGTAATATTTGTACATGATTTTAGGAAAAGTTCAAATGTTATTTTTTCATGTGATAACCTCAGATTTTATCAACGTTTCCAAGTGTTTTGCTATGCAGTCAGTCTTTCACATTACTGTTGGATGACTTTATGTCACTCTTGAGGTTTGATTTAGTTGAAATTCAACAAACACTGGACTGGAATGGCCACAATATTTCTTGAAATGCTGATGCAATGAAAATTTAGAATGATCTCTTAATTCTTTCAGCGGCTGTATCTTAAGAAGGCAACAATAATACAAGAAGTGTTTTCGTGAGTTACCAGGATTTTTTTTTGACAGTAAGAAGAGCAGTTAGCATGTTCCTGTCAAGTATTCATGGTAATATGGTTTATAGTTGTTTAGAATGTGAGAGATGAGGCAGACCGGACTGAATTTGGAAGATAATTCCATTGGCCTTATTCAATTTGTCTAAAGATGTTAGTTTGACACGATTCGGTTTGGTTTACGAATGTTCTGGTTGTAATTGTGGCATTGAAAACTGAAACAGGAAGTGCTTTTGGACCAGTGTTGTTTGTGTCTGGTCAGGTATTTTCCAGTACCAGTTACAGGGTCTAATCCAGTCTGTCTTCATAGGTTGATATTTCCCCAAATCTATGCACACTTTAATCTAATCTTCCCACAGAATTTATGTTTTCAGCAGTCTTACTGCTTAGTGGTGACTATTAGAGTTTCCATGTCGTTCTTGCGTTAGACTCAAAGCCTGACAGGAAGCGCCATGTGTTACTCACACGCTTCACTTTGAGGGTCTTCATTGTCACTGCAGTGCATCATGACCACACCGTCTCACACAGTTATACCAACACTGACATCTAGAGAAATCATCAATTCCATTGTGTCACTAGCTTGACCTTTTTGTTCCACGCTGGTCAATGTTCCTATGCATATTTTCATCGCAAAGTATTTCAGCTAATAGAGTTTCACACACCTTCAGGTTAGATTGGAAACATTCAGTATGGCTCAGATGGAAACCCCTGAGATTTCCAACACATTCCTTGTAGATTTTACTAAACACTTTATAGATTTCACATGTCTGGTATAAAAATTATACAAACTTTAAAACTTGCTGTACTGTCTTTTTGAGGCCTCGTATGTCCATATCTTTTTGTTTTTCAGGAAATTGTAAAAACACCATACTTTTTCAATGATTTAATGCTGTGTTGTCAAAGTTGACAAGCACTTTTTATTGGTTGGGAACAAACACAAAGGGTGTCAAATAATAATGATTCATGGCAAAAATCACAAAATATGGAGATACGAGGTTTCAGAAGGACAGCAGCGATATGTTTTTTAGAACATTATGGTCTAATCCAAACTTGATATCCAGTAGTTCTCAAGAAAACACACTGCTGTTAATATTTTTAGATTTCGAGCTTTTAAACTTAGATCGAAAATGTTAAGCCTACACAGTACCTGTAGTTTATCATGAGCAAAGTTTAAGGTTGACATTTGCTTGCAATGTGGTCGTCTATTTTAAGCTCTGTCTTTTAAAACAGCATCTAATAGACGTTTTTATGTGACAGAGTTCAGAACCGAAATCTGAAGGGGACGAGCACGCAGCGCAGCCACAATAAGGAACGGATGGGAGTTTGCGCGAGACGCAAAGACAGAGTTTATTTTTAGCTTCTGTTTCCACCTCTTCCGCCCACCTTTTCAGGATTGTTGTTGTTGAAAAAGGTGGGTGCTTGTCAGTGCAGCACGTCCACCTCAAAGCTTGCTGGGAATTACCCAGTGTCGGTTTCAATGCTCGCGCTGTCCATATAGCGCAACAAACTGAAGTCTCACTACAGTTTCCACCTCACTTCATATGAACACGCTTATGCCTGCAAAAGTTTCCATCATACTTGCTATTTTACCGTTTTTATTACTGCAAAAAATGAATTATACCTGTCCTTATTTAGATGATTTATATACTTATTTTTGCTGTGGTTCAGTTTTAGCACAATTTATTTTACGTTTAAATAAACTTGAATTAAGTAATTATACAGTATGTTATTCAGAAAATAAATGGATTTAGTTTCCTTTTTATAATTTATTCACCCTGATATCATTCCAAATCTGTATTATTTCCAATAACACACAAAAACAAGATTTTTTTTGGGACACAAAACAAGATATTTTGAGAAATGTCTCATTGGTTTTATGTAAATCCAATGGAAGTCTATATAGGTGCCAATGCTGTTTGTTTACCAACATTCTCCAAAATATATTTTGTGTTGATTCGAAAAAATTAGGGCTGTCAAAAGATTAATAGCGAATAATCGCATCCAGAATAAAAGTTTGTGTTTACATAATATATGTCTATGTACTGTGCATATTAATTATGTTTTTATAAATACAAACACATACACATGTATACATATTACAATATGTACATGTATTTTCTTATATTTACCAACAATTGAAATTATATATAAATGTTTAATAATTTTTAGATTTTTCTTAAATATATGCATGGATGTGTTAATAAATACAAAATGATTATGCACAGCACACAGATATATATTATGTAAACACAAACTTTTATTCTGGATGTGATTAATCACGATTAATCTTTTGACAGCCCTAAAAAAATATTTTGAAGTGAAATGTACCTTTAAAATGAGTTTTCTTGTGTGTAAACTTAAAACATTTTTTTCAATGAGTAAAACAAATAAGCAGAAAGGCAAAACGACCATTATCTAAACTTATCTGAATATTTAGTTGGTGATGATAAATGGTCAAGTTGCTCATTTTCCCAAAATGGAAGTATTAGTCTTAATAAGCCCACCACCTCGCCTCCCATGTTTTTTTTCCATCTTGCAATTTGGTGTTTTGGGTCTTTGATGTACTGTGTATGAACATCACATATGAAGCGGTTTCCAGCAGCAGTAACTGAACTCTCAGCATCTCAATGCTACGCTTTCTGCTGCCCACACTAACCCACATACCCAAAAAACACTGGAAAAAGTGTGGAAACTTCATCTGTGTCGTTCTTCGGCTCTCATCCTTTGTCTGTTTTCTACATGCCTTGTGTATTACTGTTTTGTGGCCTCATTTCCAGCACCGAAGCCCAGTGACGTGTGCGGCGTCACTGAGCCAGTGCATGTGTGTTTTCTTGTGTGTATGTGCACATTATTTTTATCAAATGTTTTATTTATTTATCAAATTTACTCTGTGACATACAACCTTGAAATTGTTTGATCCTCTAAATATTAAGTTCACCCAAAAATGAAAATTCTGTCGTCATTTACTCACCTTTGAGTTGTTCCGAATCTGTATAAATGTATTTGTTCTGATGCTTGTAACCAAACCGTTCTTGGACCCCATTGACTACCGTAGTTGGAAAAATTACCTTATATTTTTTTTTGTTCTGTTGAACACAAAAGAAGATATTTTGAAGAATGTAGAAAAGCAAACCGGTCTGGGGCACTTTTGACTACCATTTTTTTTCTACTATGGTAGTCAATGGGGTCCAATAACTGTTTGGTTACAGGCTTTCGTCCAAAAATGTTTCTCTGTGTTCAAGCAAACAAAGAAATGTATACAGGTTTGGAACAACTAGAGAGCGAGTAATTCATGACAGAATTTTCATTTTTGGGTGAACTATCACTTTAATGATTAACAAAACATAAATAAACGCAAAAACAAACTTTTGGTCTTAACAAAAGAGATGCCTGGAAAAAACTAAACTACACATTTAATCTACGTTAAACAAACGTATCTGCAATTGTATTGATTATGAGAAAGTAAAAACCACAGATAACACAGCAACAAGGGTGTGAAAGGGTGTGATGTAAAACCACTCCTGGTTATTTAAAGACATTGTGTTACTGCCAAATAGACAGAACCAGGAACATAATAATTAAGTTTTTAAAGAAATAGCTCATCCGAAAAATAAAATTCTGTCATCACTTACTCGCTCGTATGTTGTTCCAAACCGCAAAAGAAATGGAAAAGAATGTTCACGTTGCTCTTTGTCTTTGTAGAATACAAAGTTTTCTAAATCAGTGAGAAATAGATACAAATTTAGTTTTTTAAACTCTTTCCCTTTGTTGCAGACCTCAGATCATATTTGTGAGATTGTGACGAAGCACCACAGCATGTTTTTCACTTTTTTACTTGTATCTTTTAACTACTCACCGAGGTTAAATAAGCCATAAGCCATATACATAATACAAGATATGAAGAGTTTGGTTCCAAAATGAGATTTTAACATTTTTCAAAAATCACGATTTTTATTATGTTTTCATGTTTTTATTGTGTTTTACTGTGTTAATTAGCTGTAATTTTGAGTTATTATGGCTTAAATCAAAACAAACCAACTGCAGTTTGATTGATATGAATTGGAATACAGAATAAAAAACATGATCTTTGAAAAATGTTCAAAACTGAGTTATCTCATTTTGGAACCAAACTCTTCATATATACTAATGCAAAAGCACTAAAAGAAGTGAAACCGTAAAGTTTTGTATTTGTGTGAAATGTACACCACAGGTCACACAATCACATGGCACCTCACAGCATGCATAAATCATCTCCACAACACTCATTGGGAATGAGAGATTCTATGTTTAACTTTTACCACTTCTCTCGTGCATTTATTGCAAGGCTTGCAAACCAAAAACAGCTTCTGATTTAATTACAGCTGAACCAAAACCAAAAAAGTCGATGGCATGTGCCGAAACAGTGCCTGAACATTCCCAAATTCAAAGCACCCAAAGCGCAGCCAAGATTCTTGGAATGCTGAACCTCCCACGAGGCTTTTGTAAGTTTCTAAACTCCTGACATGGGATTTTTAATTAGCGACTGGAGGCCAGTCTCAGCCTGGAGGCCAAAGTAAACTGTCAGATCTGTGTGCTGCAGTGTTGTGTTTGCTTTGCCTTCTTTTAGTCATCCATGAGTCATATTATCTAAATGTAACGCCGCTCCACGTCCCACCCTTTAAAACTCCTCCCTGTTAATCCCTGTTCCCATCACACACACACTTGATCATTTTCCTATTCTCTCTCCACGCCCTCTCTTTTCCTTCAGCTCCATCTGTTTGTTTCGAAGCCTCTCCCACTTGCAGCCCTCTTTCACTCTCTCTCTCCGTCAGGGCGAACTGCTCTCTCTTCTTATCCAACATTCTCTAAATTCCTTCAGAGTTCTTAAGGGACAGACTCTCCTGGCACACTGTGACTCCATCTCTCTTTGTTTTCTTCATTTGCATGGCTTAAACTTAGTATTCGTATTGCCAAAACCATGCAAAATAGGTAAAATACAGTAACTAGTAGAGCAAATTGAACAAAGTCAAGCTATAGAAATAGAAACCTTCGTCATTATACGGATTTAGTCATACTTGTCCGCCAAAGGGTGAGTCTGACAGTTGAACAGAGCCGTAGATGCTGACTTTCCACACAACAGACCCCGGGCGGGCCTGTGCATGACTCTCTTACTGTCCATCCAAATGCCATAGAGAATCCGATTAAAGTTTATCAATGGCTGCCATTATAACAGCACACATCCCAATCAAACCTGCCACATTAGGAGCCGAACACTGACTCGCTTTCATTGTGTGTTTGTGTGTGGAGGTTATTTAAGAGGAAGGTAGTGCAGCAGAAATTGAAAGAGCACATTGAGGCCAGAGATGTAATCAAATCTGGTTGATTCTATGACTAGTTTTGCTGGCATTCTCAGCATTGGTTTCCCAATTCCGCATTTGTCTGTGTGAGAAAGAGTTTGAAAGTGAGAAAGCTGATTTGTATGTAGCAGAGAGAACAAACCTTGTGACGATCCGTCACAAAATAACGGGGTAATTATTGCCAAAAGTTAGTCAATGTTAGTAACTATTTTATGAGGTGGCTAATTCGTATGAATTCCTACGATTTTATTCTTACATTTTTGTACGATTTGCTTTTGCGCCAGTGACGTTGTGGTCAAAGGTGGGGCTGATGGTGGAGCTTCTTGCTTTTATTCTAGTAATAGTATGTTTTTGTAGTATCATAGCTATTTTACAAGATGGCTCATTCGTGGGAACTCCTGTTTCCATCTCATTCGTATGTTTTGTAATGATTTGACTTTGCCCCTGTGACGTTCGGTTTAGGGGCGGGGTTAGAGTAGCCATTTATCATTGCTTTTCCACCTCGTGAAACTCTCCTTTTTACCAAAATTCGCTTTTGCGGCTATGATTTTAGGATTTGGGGTGAGGTAAGGTGTTGGTTAGCCACCAAAATGTGCGACTTATTTTGATATCAGGTTATAAATATACAAATGTAAATACACACGCAGTCTGTGAATTAAAAGTCGTGCTCAGTGACACGAAAAAAGGGGGAAATTCGTGTCCATAAACACAAATCAATAGATTCCAAATTCCATGCCTATGCATCGAAATAGTTGATGTGTTTACTAAGGTCGTTGTTCATTTTTGTTAGCGTGTTGGCAGGTTATTATACTTTACAAAAACTAAAGAATTTAAACTTTCTGCTTTATATTTTACATATTGCACCTGTGTTTAACACTATCATCTCCATTCTCAGAAAATAGGCTGTTGAGTTCTTGGTTCTATGAAGTACCCTCCTTCCGAAACGCTCGGATTGGTCAAGCTAAGCCAGTCATTTGTGATGGGTCTATCGCATAGCGTGTGTGTCCTGCCCATTACCCCATCCGTGTTCTGGGGGGCAGGGTCAATGTAAATTTTGGGATTCATGATGTCACTAACCCAGGAAAAACCAAAACCGTTCATTGCAGTCTTTAAAAAGTGATTTCTGTTGAATAACATATCTTCCTTTTCTGTGAATTTTGAGCGTGGCAACTTGGCAGAGTTGTTTATGCTCAAATGGCTATACTCACTAACTAAATTTAAAGAAGTGAGATTCCATTAAAAAAATGTAATAAAAAATGTTGCCTCAGCAATAAACTGAAAGTGAAAAAGCTGAGACACAAAATGTATTAAATGAAAATGAAATAAATGAATCTTATTTTGCAACATGAAAATTTATAAAATAATTTATAAAATGACAAAAACATAACAAAGTTGCTAAAAATGTAACTAAAAATAACAGACAAACTAAACATATACCAGCTAATTCAAGTCAAAACTGCAATAAAACTAAAAACAAAACAATAGTAAGTGGTTTGAAAACCATGATTTACAATCCAAAGTCAATTTGTGATTGATGGTTAACACCATGTCTATCATGGAGTAATGATGTTCAAAGTGTGGTGTAAAAGTACTGGGTGTGGTGCACTAGCTGGGTTGTTAAATAGACTCTTCATTTGTCAGAAGAACCCTTAGCTTCAGTTTGTGTTTGTTGGCATGTAAGAGGATCTGGAGATGTGAATAATGGCTACACACTTAAAACACCATTAAGAGACACATGAGGTCAGAATGTATAAACTGTGTGCATGTACTTCACCTGTCCATATCGAGTACATAAACCCATGTCTATCATCATTTACTCACCCTTATAGTATTCCAAACACAAAGGACCAAGTGTAAATATGCAGACTACATTTTCAGCTTGCTCCTAACACAAAGAAATCCAGGGTTTTGGAAATATGTTGGAACCTGTAACTTGTATTTTCAGAGCATTTTCTCGAGCTCCTCATTCACTTCAGCCTGAACATTCTGTGAAATATCTCCTTTTGTGTTGCATGAAAAAAAAATTCTCACCCGTGAACAACATGTGTTTGAGGTAATGATGAGTTTTGTGCACAGTTTTAGAAAGATGTTTAAGGCACCAATACGTTTTCTAGATTAAGCAAAAATCTTCATCAAGGCAAACCTCAATTACTTTGTTCCTCTTAAACATGGTTTATAATCATGAATATAACAGCAAACAAGTATTATTAAGTTGCATGATTCAACGACATATTTAGTTGTGATTTTTTGTCTCTTGATTTTTTTTACTTCCATTCTCTTCGCATGAAAGTTCATCATTGCTTTTCGAAAGGGAGCAACTGTACGTGAATGTGTCTGTGTGTCTCAGAAATGTGCGACTAGGTGGCAGACCACTTCCTGTGCCTATAGAACAATGAATACACTCGGTTTTACTTACTGGTATGTAAAGAAAGCCCCTGATTGTTATCATACTGGAAAAACATAGTGTGAATAAACCATAAACCAAAAAAGTTTATTAGTACTTTATTAAGCACCTATATGTGCATTTCAAGTTTCCTGTAGTTCAACATGAAGATAGAATGCGACGAGGTCATGGGTTTGATTTCAGGGAATTCACACACTTTCTAAAATGTAAAGTTTGCATGTATTATAAGCATATGCAAGAATGCGATTATGTTTAGCTGCCAGCTTAGGAGATCTTGCTTTTGACATAAGTGTGTGTGTGTGTGTGTGTGTGTTTGTATGTGTACCGTCTGTTCCCCTGCTGTGCTGTTTCAGTGTCAGATCATGGTCTTGTTATTTTCAGCTTATGCCGGATATGATTCAGACTGAAGGACTGTGCAATTATAACACACACGCACGTACACATACATACACTCAAGAGTTTCTGGTAAGACTGCTGGGATCCCCCGGTTGGAAGAGCTTTAGGTGCAGAATAACACTGCTTTAGTTTCGTTATAAGTGTACAGCGTGTGTGTGTAAGGGGGTCTCTGTTTCCTCTGCCCTTGAAATTCAAGTACGTAAAAAAGTATTCGCTGGAATCCGCTACACTGTCAAAGCTTTCACAAAACTGACTTTATCAATTGAACGTGAATTTACAAGACATTGCTTTTATAATGTTTCTCTTATAACATCAGTCGCTCAGTGACTTCATCCTACGTTCTTACATAGGCCCTACATGTGTGCATTTGGCAAACGCCACTTACAGTGCATACAAGCCATACATGTTTTAAGGGTCGCGAACCCACAACCTTTTGCTCTACCACTGCGTTTTTTCAAACCTGATTGCTTATAATTGTGAGTATCTAGTGAGTTGCCTAGACAGCATTTTTTGAGGGGGAACACAGACCAGTTCCACAAGCTGTGTTGGCCGCTCAGTACGTTTCGAGTCTACGCCGGTGATGAGAAGTGAGCAAGCGGGCCTCACAAAGGAAATCAGAAACCCACTGGAGACCGTCACAGTGTGTCCTGGTTTCTGAGAAAGAGGTCAGGTTGTGGTTTCAGAGCGCGTGTGGCGCGTGAACGCTGGCCGGTTCTGTTTTAATCATAAAGGCAATAATGCATTTTAAATGATACATATATCGGACTATACGTGCGATCATGCACGGTTATATTTGACTAAAAAAGTTGATAAAATCATATTAACTCCAAACGCAATAACAAGAGTAATCACTTCTGCTAAATAGATTAGATGTTCGTTTTTAAAGAACTGTCTTCGAATTTATTCTTCAAGTGTTTGCACGTGCCACTTTGCAAAGTCTTCATTTGTTGATTCTGTTAAGCAAAACAAATCAAGCCCTTTGCCCTTTCTGACGAAAATGACAAACTTTTTTCAGAGGAATGTTTATGCTTCTCAATGGGGTCTATAAATGGTTTGTTATTACAGTGGTGGCAATTTAAATTAGGAGTAGAGAACTTGCAAGTACACTAGAGCGCAGTGTGGATGTGTGTGACAGGATTGGCTGCACCCTCAACCAATAAAATAATAGAAGAGAAAACAATGCGGGAAGGCAGTCGAGGGACGTCACACGCTATTTTTGGTGGAGCCCGCCCACAATTCTATTTTCGTCCGCCTCGGGGGGCGGGGCTTATCGAGATACTTGTAATAACTCACTTTCTCCTTCTCGCACCACTGCTGAACACCGCTGCTGCTCTTTTAATGGATGTCAGACCCTTAACTCAGGATTAACACGAGATTTTACAGAGGAAGCATCAGGACATTGATATCACTCCGGAAGATTTCAAACGTCGTCTGCAGAAGGAATTACAAAGGGGATATCAAGCTGTTGCATGCTTTTCTCTTTCTCTGAAGGTACACAGCTGTATTTATTGCGGCATCGTATCATGTGTGTGCTGTTTTGCTTTATAAGGAAGTGTAGATTGGTTGACGTTGAGTGTGTGTGCGCAGAGCTTTAACGTTTTGCATAAGTTTGGTATCGCTTGTTTTGTATCCGC
This sequence comes from Triplophysa siluroides, assembly GCA_006030095.1. Taxonomy (NCBI): domain Eukaryota; kingdom Metazoa; phylum Chordata; class Actinopteri; order Cypriniformes; family Nemacheilidae; genus Triplophysa; species Triplophysa siluroides. Next base: position 1,287,376 of record VCII01000161.1, read on the forward strand.
TGTCAATCCCTGTTGTTTTTGCGTGTTTGAAGTAGTTGTCATTTTAGACGTTTGTTTTATCAGGCATGACTTTCAACATTGATATTTACATGTGAGAAACTTAATACGTTTACAGTCAAATTACGGGGAATTAAGACAAATAAGTAAAAGAAACAGCGTGTAAAGACTCAGACCGACTCGCACAGTTCTAGTTCTCTCAGTTCTTGGTACATTTACAGGAACCGACATTAATCGCATCTTATGAGTTTCAGTTTGTCAACTTTTTTTTTTTACATTTTACTGACTGAGACACGTTTGAACGCACCTAAAATGTCCCGAAACTGCTGTCGTGTGTAGCATGTGAGCATTCGCTGTAGTTTTTCAGCGTTAGTGTCTGTGCGACACGAGCTCGGACCAGCACGCGCTTCTAAAAACGTACCATGGTAACGTTCACCCTCTCCGCCTATATATCAAAGTTAGGCGCATATGTTATTTGACCTGTTGTTAAAATAAAAAACGAACAACGATATTTTCATGGTGTAAGAAGTTTTTGAAAGTTTAAAAGTTTCGTTTTTTGTCTATTGTTAATTTGTTATGATAAGGTGGTTCATATCAGCTCAATTGTAGTATTCACACTTATTTTTATCAACTATGGTAACCATGGCGATTTTTAACAAGGGTGTGTGTGAAAGACAGGAAGTGAAAGATGTGAGAAACATCCCCTCTTCTTCTCATCCCACAGATGGAAGTTGTGCAGCGGGACTGATCGTAGAGTCAGATCGCAGGGACACTCGCTGCTGGGGAGTGGCAGGTATGATTCACTTTTTTTATTACGTTGACTCCTTTCGAATCTCTTGAAAGTGCCATATGGCACAAATTATGTCGGCATAACCATTTCATAGATTGCAGGTAATGCGTTCTGTGAACTACTAACAATATTTCACCCACATTTCAAATGAAACTATTGATTTGCAGAAAATCACGAAACGAGTGATGATGAACAGAAAAGATGCTCTGTATTTTACTGCACATACTACAGAGAAACAAGTTTATATTTACTTTTGAGCAATACAATAGTTATGTTCCTACAAGTATTTAGGAAAAGTTCAAAATTGTCATGCTGTCAGTCTTTCACATTGCTGTTGGATGACTGTATGTCACTCTTGACGTTTGATTTTGTTGAAGTTTAACAGACACTGGACTGGAATAGTCACAATACATCTAGAAATGCTGATGAAATAAATTTGGAATGGTCTCTCAATTTTTTCCGAGGGCTGTCACGATTATGAAATAATGGTCTCATAACATAATCGCAATTATTATAGATAACTGCAATTATTGTGAATCCTTAAACAAGGGTGATCTGTAGTATCTGCAACATTTTACATCGAATGATCCGCACTCACTGTTACGTTCAAATGACATTTCTCCATCGTTTGAGTTGGATCAGCTTTGTATTTTTTGTGTTGATTTGTTTTGTTACTGTGATTCCAGACTTGCTGCATCTACACACCAAGTTCCTCATTTTTAGTTTTAGTTTTCAAGGTCACTCTATACATATTATTAGTTATTTACAAAATGTTCACATTTCTAAAGGTAATATTTTCTTCATTGAATAAATTAATTGTTATTCATCGTTATAGTGTCAATGCCTTACAATAGACAATTAATCGCCATAATTACAATTATTAAAAGACAATTAATCCTCAGCCAAATCTCATTATCGTGACAGGCCTAGTTGAAGTATAAATGAAATATATGGTCCTGCCATATATGTGCCAGCCAGAGCAAGTAATGACACGTTTTGCCTTGGTTTTTAATAGTGTAATTGAGAAACGTCGTAATTGTTTAGTCTCTTGGGGACACTGCATATAATTATTTGTGATTGCGAGTAATGTTTTTAGTCACTTCATCAACAAATCAGCGCATGTCATTCGGAAATCTGAGCAGAATCTGAATAGGAACTTCAACTGTAAACCGAAAAAGCGTTAGGAGTGTGGGATGCGTGTAGTCAAAATGAGCATCAGCAATGGTCTGGCAATGCTCATTTTTTTTAGACGTGTTGGGCTTGTTGACAGCGAGGAATGGATGTGGCTCTTTGCATGTCTTTAGATTGCATCAGTCGTAACAGACCTTGTTTGGAGTCTGCTACTAGTGTCTTCTAGTAACTGTGTAACCTGCGCTCTACACAACATGGAGATTAAATGACTTGGCACTGCTTGATGTTTCCTTGTCATATGAGGCTGACATAGTCCCCACCGTTGACTCATTTGATGTGTTTTTATCCACACAGACTTTAATTAGTTTACATTAGGATCATTGACGGAATGTAAAGTGAAGCCTAAATGGCTCCTATCTATTAATGATGAATTAATCAAGACTAAGGATGGATTCGTTCAGAGATAAATTACTTTTTAACAAAACATTAAAATAATGCAAAAATCTGACGATGAGAACCCAAGCTACACAAGAATGTCTACATCGAATTTGCCGTTTTCCAGGTTTTGTCTCAGTCTAATGTTTATACATTTTCTAACACTCTTAAAAAAAGGTGCTTCAAAATGTTCTTCAATGCCATAGAAGAATCTGAAGGTTCTTTGTGTTGCGAAAAAAGGTTCTTCAGATTAAAAAAAGGTTAGAAAGAGATTAGACTGAATGGTTCTTTGTGGAACCAAAATGGTTCTTCTATGGCATCGCAGCGAAGAACCTTTTAAGCACCTTTATTTTTAAGAGTGAAGATAAACCATGTTATAGTTTTAAATCTATTAATAGTGTGGGTGACATTGCAAACAAAAGTAAACCTGTACGTTCACGAAATCTGCTGGGGTCGCATAGCTCGCAGCTCAGGTTGCGCGCGCCGCAGTGAGTCGAACGTTCGCGGGAAAAACAACACGATGAGGTCATGGCCAGCAGTGCGCGGATAAAGTTTCGTCCGTGCTGGCGAGAGGGATTCGACACCGCTCCTTCTCCTTTGTTCGGTTGTAACCGGGCCCCGTGGACCGCTTGTGAAGCCCGCTGATCATTCTCACGATATGATTTATGTGGCCCCTGCGACATCTGATGGTTTAAAAATGACTATCGTGATAGTTTATAATACACATACAAAATCGTATGTCTTCAGTAAGGAAACCACAGTTTATCTAGAAGGAATTGCTCTTTTTTGCCAACCGTGGTTTTGACATGTAGGAACAACACCCTCTGACTTTGTTGTGTCCTAATTGCTTGGAAATGAAGTGAGGCATCTAATCATCATTCAATGTAATTCAGATTCATAAATCACGATTGAGTTACGAGTTCTCATTAAAGCCTGAAGTCTGTATCTTTAACAAAACCTGTATATGAATGAAGATATTTTGAAAAATGGCTCCGTGGTTTGTGCCCATACAATGGAAGTCAATGGGATCCGATGGTTTTTTTGTCTACCGGCATTCTTCAAAGTACCTCTTAGCTTTGTGTTTTGGAGAAGAAAGTAAGTCAAACAGGTTTTGAATGACACGACGGTGATTGAATGATGAAAGAATTTTCATGACTTTACCCTATATTCCTTAAGGCAACTGAACTTTTAACTTTACTTCACAGCTTAATGTTGGGATTTTGTGTCAGTTTCCTGGAATTGATTTACCTGCAGGGCAGCATAAAGGGACTGGATTATTTGTTAGCTGTCAGGAATGACAGGGCGACGTTCATTGTGAGGTACTTTTTTGTGTTCGGGCGCGAGAGACAAGCCGACAATAGCGAGATTGTTTTTCAGGGAGCTGCAGTAAAGATCACATTTCCTGTTACAGGCTGAAAGCAGGGTCAGCTGACACCAGCCTCCTTCACCGCTGTGACTGTCATCACCACTCAGAAGAAGAAAAAAAGACACAACCGCTTCAGGGCATGAGTTAACTCTTAACTTGTACAAGCATCACTCACACGACCTATGGTCAGACGGTAACCGTGTCAAAATCCATATGTTGATCAGGGTCCTAAAATAAAGCGTAAATCAAAGGTAAATCAAAGCTTTCTGATTGGTCCAGGATGTGATGCCGCTGGCTTCTGAAACGTGTCTGATTTTAAGATTGATTTTCAGTCTTTGTATTTGAGGTCACTTGTACTGTGAAAGTTTCTCCTCCGAATTAAATATCTTCTTTACTTCACAGTTGTCCCTGAACTGTGTTACTTTAACATGACAAAACCCGTCATGTTAAAGTTCACAGTAACAGTTCACCCCAGAATAAAAATTCACCCCCAATTTATTCATCCTCACGTCATTCAAAACCCGTTTATGACTGTTTCTTCTGTAGTGGTTTTGTGGAAGTCAAGGGGGGTCAATGTTGTTTGGTTATCAACATTATTCAAAACATTTCTTATGTTTTCTGCAGAGGAAAGAAAAAAATGCAGGCTTGGAATGACATGACGCCTTTTTTGACAAGTCATGGATCATCTGACTTCAATGGGGAACAGCAGGAGAAAATACTTTGGAAACATTTTAATGTGAAAACGAATCGGAGGAATAAGGAATGTTGTACGCAAAACACGCATTTGACATTTTCAGACGTACAGATTTAACCAAGCAACACTCGGAGGTGTTTATGACATTTGCAAGTAGCACACACTTTAGTTTCTCACGTGCATTCTTTCATTCACATGGGGTGAGTGTTGACTTGTATTGATTTATAATAATTTTCCCGGATGTCAAGCCCTGGGGCCGGTTGCATAAAGAGACTAGTCTTAGAAGTTAGTCTAAGTTAGTTTTTCTCCAAGACTGCTCATCATTTCTTTAAATAAGTTACATAAAAAGATAGATAGGTCTTAATGAAATATGAAAAATAAGACTGATAAGTCCTAACTAACTGCTAGTCAGCACCTAAGTTTATGCCACTGGCCCCTGGTGATTAGTACAAATATCCATACTTTTGTGTATATTGTTTACACACAGTAGATAGCATATACACTCTACAGTACAAACCGTGCCGACTCCATCCAGTGTTTTGAAGTCGCTGGGAATGAACTAATCCCGCTTTCCCAGAGCAGCCCACGCCTGCCGGCTGTTTTTAGAAGCAAGTTCAGCCGAGGTCTACGAGGATCAGAACGCTGTGTTTGACCCCATGAATGTTTGGAGACAAGGAAGTGTTCGAACACAAAGGTGCTCATTTGTTAGAGCGTACAGGACAAAAAGAGCTCAGTGAGCCAGTGTGAGTCGCTCTCTCTGTATGCGTTTGGGGTTACGGGGAATGTTAATGTTCTGCCTCATTGTTGGAGGCTCGGACAGAAGTCTGTGAGGCTGCATATGTATGAGATGCGTTCCTGGCAAACACTTTCCCAGAACGGTTGTTAAATGAAAAGAATTCATGAAAAGGGGACGGACAGTGGAGGGCTACGAGAAGGAAGGGAAATATGCTCAGAAAGGTGTCATTATGTGCATTTTTGTGTCCACTCCAGGGTTGCTGGAGTTCAAACGGCGAATTACACTGTCGAGTGGCGCCGTTTTGAGTACGCTGTAAATTGCGGGTAGTCGTAGCCTCCAGCGCGTCCATCTGTTATTATTGATTTACACAGAGAGCGTAACTACTGTATATCACAGTTACATTTAATGTCCTGGCTAAACATACACATCCCAGAAAGGTACTCTATGAAGGGACGCCGGTTATCGGACAGCTTGCCCGACGCATTCCAAGCACGCTTGTTCTTGCATTGCTGTGGTGGATAACAAACGGACGTATTTTCTTTTGTACACATTTGACAAGTGGTTGGAAGGTGGGGTTTGATCTAGGAGTGCTTGGGGACCGAACAGGATATTCATTTCGAGGTGGAACGAGTTATTTGATGAAAGATTATAAAGACAATATTTTAACTTTGGAATAATATGTGTGTATTAGGAAAGTCAATAAATGTAGATTTCATGTTGCCTTTGAGCTTTACGTGTTACTTTTTTACCAAGATTCTCGTTAGACTGTTGCCAAACCATAACCCTTTTTGGATGAAGGCACTTTAGATAACGTTCATGCAATCACGCTTGCGTAACTACAAGCGGTTCACACACATGCACAGAATATGTCTGGCTTTACATTGTTCTCCATTATTGAGGCACACCATTCAAACCAGTACACATGCGTAGACGTGACCTCACCCGAGGCTCTCCTGCCCCTTCACCTTCGTCTTCTTTCAGACACATTCCTTTCATTTTCATGTTAAGGCAGTCAGCCTTTCTGCTTATAAAATGCAGTTGCATCTCACACAACAAAACATTCACATGCACACACTCATGGTGATGTCTAGTAGCATCAGCTGACTAGTGTGACTTCACAATCTTCTCATAACTTCTCAGTCCACGCTAGTATGAAGACCACATGGTTTGCATGCGGTAAGTAGGTCAGCAGTCTATTTGTTGTCGTTTTATTGCGGTAACCGGAAAACAACTAGCAAGTTAGAGAATAGTTGAGTTATTATTAACTTCTTCCGACAATGATCATGTGTTTAGGGAAAATGTCAAATATGTAAAGCTTTAAGAGGTTTGCAGATATATCTCAATTGTTTCTCCTTGACAGCAGCAAGATCAAATTGAGACTTCTAAGATGCTTCTCCTGAGAAATAGACCGCAGTCATCTATCATGTGTGTCTTCTAGATTTTCACAGGTGATCAATGTCTCAAACTTTGAGATTTGCCAAGACATCAATGTGTCAAATCAAACTTCAGAGATTGCAGTATGAACAGATCTTTTTAACATTGCTTTCAAGACATTGTCTTGGGCTGTGCTATATCTACATTAGGTTTTATAGCTTTATTATTATCTTACTTTAATTCAGTTGATATAGTTTGGCTTTTTTCATCCTGTTCAGTATTTATTCACACTGTAAAAAAGTGCTATTTGTAAACATTAGTAAATGCATTAGCTAACATTAGCTAACAATGAACAATTGAGTTTTTCAGCATTTATTAAGTCAATACAGTTATTCATGTTAATTCATGGTGCATTAACTCATGTTAACGGTGACAGTGTTTGATTTGAATAATGTAGTAGTAAATGCTGAAATTAACATGAATTAACATTAATAAATGCTGTATTAGTATTGTTAGTATATGTGAGCTTATGCATTAACTATTGTTAATGTAAAGTATTACCAAAATGTAATCATTAAAGTGATAGTTCACCCAAAAATGAAAATTCTGACAACATTTACATTTACTCTTGTCATTTCATCCTTCATGACTTACTTTCCTCCGCAGAACACAAAAGAAGATATTTTGAAGAAAGTTGGTAAGCGAACAGCATTGGACCCCATTCACTTCTACTGAATGGACACAAAATCAATGCAAGTAAATGGGTGCCAGTTAACAACATTCTTCAATATATCTTATTTTGTGTTCTGCGGAATAAAGAAAGTCACACTTAAAAGGACAAGAGGGTGAATAAATGATGACAGAATTTTTTTTTGGGGGGGGCGAACTATCACTTTAAGTATAATCAAAGTGGCTTAGAAGTCATTCGAGCTTTTTACATTACTTCAGCACATCAAAATAATTTAAGCAATTTAATATATTTGTTTAAGTTAGATCAACTCAATTTTAAGTTGTATTAACTCACCACTGGCAAGCTTAAAATAGAAAGTTGAAATGACTTGTAAAGCCAAGCTGATTATACTTAAAAAACTAAGGCAGCAAAGAATTGTTTTACAGTGATGTTGTTGTAGCATCCCATCTTAACCTGAAGTTCGTACTTAAAAAGAAACAACTGAGATCTGTGCCGGTAGTTTACTCAAGGTGATGGATAGGGGGTCTGTCAAAACCTTAAATTTGACTGAACTCTCCAACCACAAGCTCCTTACATGTTTACCAGACTAATAACACACAGATTTTAATCTCAATTTGACGCAACGGCTCGCTGTTTCACATTTGTTTTGAGTTAATCTGAGTTAAATGACATGTGGACCGGCCCGATCTCCCAGAACAACACGCTGTCATTGTTAAGAGTTAGAGTCTAGGATTGAGTGGGACCTGCTCCACTTCTACGAGGAATAACAAACACTCCAAAAGTGTCCGAATACTCCATCCACGTTCCTTTACACATACTTGCACACGCTTCACATGTTGCTGACAGGAATACACACGTCGTGTGTATCTGCAGAAGCTCAAGTATTTGCGACCTACTATAAATACACAGAACGGCACACACACGCGCGCTTACACAAAGACGCGCGCTGGCTGCAGGAACGTCCTGAGCAGCTGCCGCGGAAGCAAGCGGTCTGAATAACTCCGACAGCTGTGGATTGTGCTGCAGCGCTCGAGACGGAGCGATAGCGAGAAAACACCAGAGAGTGAATCTGAAGTCTGTTATTGTTTAAACTGAGCAGCAGTCTCAGATTCATTCGTTTTAAATGTTATTTGTTGCATACACACTTATTATATACCTATTCAACATGAAGTGAAAGGTAAATAGGAAATTAAATGACTATTCAGGTCTCTTTAAAATCTTATGAAGTTAAATGTAACTCCATGCAGTCTTCTCAGAAGATATCTCAACAACATCTCAGGCTGTGCTCAGATTTGGCAAGACATCAGAAGTCCACAATGATAAATCTGAAATGTCAATATAAACCTTTTTTAGTAGGTTCTTCCAAAATATATAGGGTATATCGCCTGCATTGATTTTCATATTATATAACCAGTTGCCTTAATTGTCTTTTACTCATGAAAGTCTTTTACAATATTTTTCCTATAACATTTTAAAATAAAAAATCTGGGACAAAGTTGCTTAAAAAACAAACGATTCTTGAAACAAAAGGAAACTAATGGCTGGAATACACTATAAACCTTTTAAAATCTGAACAGATTTTTTTTAAACATCATACACTTGCAGACTTTGTGAAAGTTTCAGATAGAAACACACTAACTGATCAAATCTGCAGACTGGCACAGACTTTCTGCAAAAAGTCCAGCCTGAAAATCTGCATGGCAAAATCTGAGCAAAAGTCTTGTAGTGTTTTTTAACCTTACATCTGTGAAAGTTGTAATCTGTAACTTTGCCTATGTCACCATCTCTGTTTAAAACCCAAATCTTTATGTGGGTTGAAGTCGTATGATGTCCAAGTGACATTTTTTGCAAAATCATATCAAGGGTGCTCAAGTTATAAATCATTAGAAGACAGTTTTATACACTAATGTACTTGCTCAATAACTGATTTTTGTTTATTTTGACCTCCAAAAAGTTAATGGATGCCGCTTTAAGTTTTTTTAACTAAACCTATTGATGTTTTTGATATGTAATCATCAAGGTTTCTTTGACCTAAGCCTAGTGTGCTTCCTTCCTAGGCAGTATTTTAAGGGATAATTGGTGCTTTTTTCCAAAAGGTTTGCGGCACGATTGTGCTGTCTCAGTTATTTGGCAACATCGCACGCATGCTTCACGGTGAGAGCAATCCCAGACTGCCTCGCGATGAGATCATGTCAACAATGGTTCATGTTTTTTATCACATTTGTGAAGGAATTTTTTATGGGCCCGTTGGGAAATCCTTGGTCCCCGTTGACTTTCTTTCCTCTTCTCCCTTCTCCCCCCCCCCCCTGCCCCCTCCCCCCCCCTTTGCTCTCTGATCCCCCCCCCACTCTTCCCCTCCCCCTCCTTCTCTTTGCCTTTCGCATTCCTTTCTTCTTCCTCCCCTTGCTTCTTCCTATCCTCTCTTCCCACCTTTTTCCTATCCCTTTCTCTTTTCCCTCTCCCTTCCCCCACCGTTTCTCCCCCCTCTCCGCCTCCCTTGTGCGGTTTCCTCACTCCCCCCCCCCCCTTCCCCCCCTCCCCCTTTTCCCCCTTCCTTTTTTTCCTCCTTTTACCCCCCTTCCATTTCCCCCCCCCCCTGTTCCTCCTTTCCCCTCTGCCGTGCCTCGTCTTTTCCGTCCTATTTTACCCCCCCCCCCCCCCCCTCTCCTCTTCCCCCCTGCCCCTGTTTCCTCCTTCTGTTGCTTTTTTCACGCTCGTCCTCCTCCTTCTTTTTCTGTCCGTTCTTGTTTGCTCCCTCCGCACCTCCCTCCTCTTTTCCCTGGTTCTTTTCTCGCCCTCTCCTATCTCGCACCTTCTTTTTGTCCGCCCCCCTTCCCCCCCCCCCCCCCTACTTCTGGCTTTCTCCGTTTTTCTCTTTTCACCTTTCCTTGCCACGTTAAGTTCTCCCCCCCCCCCTCTCTTTCCTCTTCTGCGCCCCCTTTTCTCTTCTCCCCTCCCCTTGTCTTCCGCGCATTCCCCCTATTTCCCTCTTTTGCCCCTTATGGGCTTTTCATTTCGTTGTGTCTTCTTTTCTTTTTGCCTTCCCTCCCGTCTCTCCTTCTCTTTTCGCTTCCCTTTCCCCTCTGACTGCTCCCGAACCCACTCTTCCGCCCATCTTCCCCTCCCTCCCCCTACCCCCGCCGTTTTACGCTTTCCTCCCCCCCCTCTACTCCTGCCTCTTCTCACCCCCCCCTTCTCCTCGTTCCCGCCCCCTCCCTTTCCCTTCGCCCCTTTTTTTCCAGCCTGTCTTTCTTTCCTTCCTTCCCTTCCCCCCTTTCTTCCCTCCCCCTTTCTGCCCTTTCCGCCCTTCTCGTTCCCTCTTTTCTCCCTCCTTCTGCCTCTTCTTGCCCCCACCTTCTGTCACTCTTTTTGCCCTCCCTTTCTTTTCCTTTCTGTTCTCTCCCTCTTTGTCCTCCCTCGTCCCTGCCCTCTCTCCTCTCCCCCCCCTCGCTCACCCTTCCGTCCTCCAGTTGTTTTCTCCTTCGGTCATCCGTTTCTTGCTCTCCATCCTCCCTGTCGCCCACCCCCCCCCCCTCCTCCCCCCTTCTGTCCTCCCCCCTTCCCTCCCCTTTCCTCCCCCCCTCTTTCTCACCTGTCTGTTTTGTCTGTTTACCGTCTCCCCCTTTTTCCTTTCGCCCGTTTTTTCTCTGTTTCCCCGTCTCGCCTTCCTTCCCCCGAACCTTCCTACCCCCCCCCCCGCTGCTCCTTACTTTCCCCCGTCTCACTCTATTTCCTCCCCCCCCCCCCCCCCTTACCAGTTTAGTCTCCTTTTTCTTTCCCCTATCTCCGTCAGCCCCCCCCTTTTCCCTTGACTGTCTTTCTCCTTCTCTTCTCTCCCCGCAGTCCCCTCCGCTCCCCATTTTCGGTCATTCCTTTTACCGTCTTTTTACCCCCTCGTTCCCCCCCCTTTTCCCCCTCTCCCTCTCTCCTTTGTCCAGTTTTTCGCTCTCTTCCCGCCTTCTTTTTTGTTGGCCCCTGCTATTCTCTCGCCTTCTGCCTCCTTCCTCTTCATTTCGGCTGTTTTTTTGTCTCCCCCCCTATTTCCTCCCTCGCACTCCCCCCACCTTGTCCTCCGCTTCCGTTTCCCACCTTCACCCCGCCCCTTTTTTTCCCCGTCTCCCCCTTGGATCAACTTGATCTCTTTAGCCCATACCTCTGATTTCTCTTTCGCCGCTTGTTTCTCTACAGTCATAGTCCAGCCTTAGTCTAGGATTCCCTCCCTCGCCTATCGCACCCGACGGCCACGGTCCGAGTCTCAGGCAGGCCCGGTATCCTGGCAGCCCTCCCGCGCCCCCTATACCACTTTTTCGGTTTTATCGTATCCCTCCAGATAAGTTTGCTTTTGCGTCTCTATCTGTGTTCTCGCAGCTCACGAAGTGGTGGTGATGCGACGAAGGGCGACAAGTCGAATAAAGAGCGTAATAGCAACAAACCGGGGAGTGCGCGGGGGGCGGGCTGTGAGGGCGCTCCGGAGTAGGGTTCAGTGCCTAGGACCTGACATCCTGGGGTAGTTTTTTTCCTCTCCTCTCCCTTCCCCCTCCTTTCTTCCCTTTCCTCCGTTCTCCTCTCTTCTCCCTTCCCACCAGCCTCCTTCTTCCTCCCCCTTATTTTTTTCTCTTTCTTTCTCCGCCTTCCCCTCCCCTCCCCCCCCTCCCCTCCTTTTCTTCCCACCGCCCTTCGTTCCCCTTTTCTTCCCCCCCCCCTCTCCTTTTTTATTTCCCCTTTTCCCCCTCTCTCCCCCATACCCCCCCTATTTTGTCCTCTTCCCCCCTTCACTTTTTTGCCCTCCCCCCCTTTTTTTCCCTGCCCCCTCCCCCCCGGTCCTTTTTTTTTTTCCCCTTTTTCTTTTCCTCACTGTTTCCCCCTTTACTCTTTCCTCTTCCGTCCCCGTGCCCTACTTTTTTTCCCCACTTCGGTTTCACCTCCCTCCCCTTTTCCTCCTTTCTTTGTCCCCTTGCTTCCGTATGTTCCCCCCCCCCTTCCCTTTCGTCGTCCCTCCCCTCCCCCCTCTTCCCCGCCCTTCTTTCCCCCCTTCGCTGCCCCCCCCCCTTTCGTTTCCCCCCCCCCTTCCTTGGCTTCCTTCTCTTCCCTCCTTTGCTTTCCCCCCTCCCTTTTTCTTCCTTTTTGTTTTCTCGTCCCTCACTTTTCCTGCACCTTCGCTTACCTCCCCTTCTCCCTTTCTTGCTCTTTGTCTCTCTTTTTCTCCCCCCCCCTTTTGCTTTCCCCGTCTCCTTCTCTCTTTTCTTTTTCTCTTTCCCCCCTTCTTTTGTTTTCCTTTCTTTCCGTTGCTTCCCCCCCTCTCCACGGTGTTGCCTCCCCTGTTCCGCCCTCCCCGTTTGTTTGTCCCTCTCTTGCTTTTTTCCGCCTTTTTCCCCCCCACCCCTCCCCCCTCTTCCTTTCTCCTTCTTCCATTTCCGTGTTCCTTTGCTCCCCCCTCCCCCCCCGATTCCGTCTCTTCTCCCCCCTCTCCTCTTATCCTCTTCTGTTTTTCTCCTTTCCTTCTCCCCTTCTTTCCCTCCCCCTCTTTCTCCCTGCCCCACTCCGCCCCCCCCCCCTGTTTTCTTCCCCCCCCCGTTTCCCCCATTTTCTTTTCTTTCTCCCCAGTCCTTTCCTCCGCCCTCGCCCTCCCCCTCCCTTTCTTCTCTTTCCCCGGTTATGCCCTCTCGTTTTTTCCTCCCCCGTTCCCTTATCCCCCCCTCTTTCCTCTCCCTTCCTCCCTGTTGTCCCCTCTTTTTTTCCTTCCCCCTGCTCCCACGCCTTTCCCCTGCCTTCCCCGTCTTACCTTTCCCCTCCCCCTTCTCTTCCCCTCCCTCTTTCATTTTTCTACCCTCTCCTCCCCCCTTCCCCGTCTCATCTTTTTTCCTGCACTCCTTGCTTCCTCCCCCCGTTGCCCCCCCCTCTCCCCTGTATTCTCTCCTCCCCCTCCTCCTCCTTCCCCTCTCTCCCCTTCCCTTCCCCCTTCTTTCTCCCCTCCCCCTTTTTTTCCTATTTTCCTTTTTCTTCCCTTTTTCCTCCCCCCGCCTTTCTCCCCCCTTCCACCCCTTCCCTTTCCCCCCCTCCCCCCCCCCTTATGTTTCTTCCTCCCTTTTTTCCCCCCTTTTCCCGTTCTTACCCCCCCCTGCCTTCGTTTGTTGTCCCCCCCTTTTTTCCTCCCCCCTCTCCTGTGTTCTCTCCTTCCCTGGGGCCGTACTTTTCTGTTTCCCTTCCATCTTCTCCGCTCTCCCCCCCTTCTCTCCTCTTCGTCCCCCTTGCCTTTTTTTTGCTCTTACCCTCTTCTCCCCCTTTGTGTCCCCCGCCATTGCGTTTTTTCCTCTTTTGTTGTCCCGTCGTCCACCTTCCCCCGTTCATCCCTTTCCTTCCCTGACCTCCCTTGTGACCTTTTTTCGCCCGTTTCCTTTACCTTTTTTTCCCTTCGCCTCAGCCCGCTTCCTTCCTCTTCGTTTTTTTCCCGCCCCCGCCTTCCCTCTTATCCCTGCCCCCTTCCCTCCCCCCCCCTCACCCCCCTTTCCCGGTCCCTTCCCCCCCGGTTGTTTGTTCTCTCTCCTTGTTTTTTCTTCTCTTCCCCTTGGCCTCCCTCTCTTTTCTACCTCTTTTTCTCTCCCTCCTTACCCCTCCCTTTTTGTTTCTTTTCCTCCCCTCTGTTTTTTCTCCCGCTTCCGTCCCCCCCCATCGAACCACCCCTTTCTTTTCTCTCCCCCCCCCTCTTCCCTCCTGTCCCCTCCCTCTCTTGCTCCCCTCTCATTCTTTCCTTTTTCCCTGCTCCCCCCCCTCCCTGTCTCCCTCTACTTGCCTCGCTTCCCCTACCCCACCCCCTTTTTCTTCCCCACCCTTTCTTTACCCCCCTTCCATTCCCTTCCCCCCCTCCCCCTTCCCTCCCGCTCATCTCTCTCTCTCTGCCAAAGTTAGATCAGAAAGAGGGACGCGTTCAATCGGGTCACTTGTGAGATTCAATCTCGCCTTAAAAGACAGCTGCTTTTTAAGCCAGTGCCTAGTAGTCTGGAGCATGTGTGTGCAGGACAGAGAGAGATGATAAACTGTAAAGGCATAAATTATGTCACAGCAGAATTCTCGGAGCGGGCAAAATGGGGAAATATCAGGACACAATGATAGATGGCAAGATTAAGAAAGTTAAGGCAGATGGTGAGATAGAGAGCGGAGAGAGGGTGTATGCGAATGCGGTCAGATGGGTCTAAAATTGGAGATCCTGTCTTGCACAAGGTCGATTTAGCAACCGTAGTATTGAAAGAGGGAGGCCTATTTTGTGTGTTTACTCCTTGTCCAAATAAGTTTAAAACAGTGAGAAAAATAACTGTAACATAAAAGAATTAAGGTCATCAAATCTTGCAGGCACTGAGACGACACTGAATCACATTTGAATCAAATGCCATTTTATAAAAGGTCAGATTGTCTTGGATCTATTGTGGCACACAGGATGCTTTTTGGAACATTCCTACCTCATGCTGGGATCACACGGTAGATCAAGTCATTGTCACTAAAGCAACAAGTAAAAAAGAGGGACAAAATCCACCAAATGTACGGTAGTGGCCAAAAGTGACTTTCAAACTTTGGAAAATTGGTGTTTAATTGGTGCTTCAGTGGAATATTTTAAGGATGTATTGAACATTTTCTATGCGTGTCATGTAGTTTGAGTTTCATTCAGTGTGAACTAAAGCTCAGCATTGAAAAGAATTTAAGGAGGCTTGGCAAAAAAAAAGCAACAACACATGCACAAAGCTTATTGAGTCACAACTATGGAGTGTGCGGCTAAAAATAAGGGTTTAATAATTGTTGTGAGTGTATGCTTTTTGTTTTTCTATAAATTTAGTTTTTACATATTCAAGTAAAATCCATATTCCCTGACGTGCTGTAGTTGCCAAATCATTTTGTCAATCCTGAGGTGGCATTAAAAGCGAATAGTGTACAAATATGTCCTCTGGATATCAAAGAGATATTAAAGGAACAAGAAAATGCTGTTGTCATGTACTCACCCTCAAGTCGTTCCAAATCTAGCCGGGTTTCCATCCAAAGTTGCGAATTTAGCTTATGATATAAAAATATCACTTAAAACATTTGCGAATAAGCACAGTTTCCAACCGAACTAGTCAACTGTCACTTCCTAATAAACTGGCACTAAACATCAGTAAGAAAAGTAAGAGAAGCCACTAAATATAATAATTTTCACATATAATAATTACTTGCGCAAGCAGGCGAAACACAATAAATGGTGCTTTTGTGGGTGCCAGCTGTTTGGGAAACGCTGTCGTGACTTTTCCAGAAGGCAATTACAGAAATACTTTGACGACTTTGCTCGGGCATTTAAGAATGACCATAACAACACTTCAGATGCTGTGTAACAAGATAAGTACTCTGGTTAGTCAGATTATGCCGTCTCATAGGGAAGTCACGTGACTTTTTGAAGGAATTTATTAGGCAAATACCTTTACATCTCCAATTATTCGCATAAACCCTTTTCCGCAAAAAAGAAAAACCACCTCAAGCGAGCTTAAAATGTATTTATTTTTTTATGTCAAAATGCTCATAAATTCATAATGCTCATAAAACTAGGGTGATGTGAACGTGGCTATTGACTACCATAGTAGGAAAAAACTATTTGTTCTGTTGAACACAAAAGAAGATATTTTGAAGAATGTAGAGAAGCAAACAGTTCTGGGGCATTCCAATGTAATTTTTCCTACTATGGTAGTCAATGGTCCAAGAACTGTTTAGTTACAAGCATTCTTTCAAATATATTTCACTGTGTTCATCAGAACAAAGACATTTACAGAGGTTTGGAACAACTCGAGGGTGAGTAAATGATGACAAATTCTTCGTTTTTTGGTGAACTGTCCCTTTAAAGGCTTTGGTTTGGCACATTCTTCTTTATTTGTGTGTTCAACAGAACAAAGAAATGTATACAGGTTTGGAACAACTTGATGGTGAGAGATTTTATTTGGGTAAACTATCTCATTTAGTCTTACTTAAATGTGCATGCTAAAAATATTGGTGGTCATTTTTACTGGTGGTCCTTGATTTTTGGACCCCACTGTATATCACGTTGAACGGAAAAGGCCTTCAAATGCTTGATCAGTTTTTCCATCTAGTGACGGATTTGGGTCTAAACCCTCAGGGCTAATCAGACGCTAGCCTATTTTAGCCATTAGTCAACTGTTAAACTGTTTAATGGTCAGCTCTCATTCTCAACAGTTCACATTGTGGGTTTTTTGCGACATGTCAGACGCACCGAAATAGCATTTGTCTGGTTTTGCTTTGTTGAAAAACATTTCAAGCTTGGCTTCTGTGCTTGACGTGGAGCGCATGCTTTGGAACAACATTAGCTGAAACATCATTGTACATCACTGCATCAATGTACAGTTAGGTCCATAGGAACGGAAGCACATTTTTTTGAATTTTAGCTGTGTATTAAAGTGTATTCGAGGTACAGTTTTATAAAGGATATTTTCTCAGAGTGCACACTCTCAGCTTTATTTAGAGTGTATTCTACTAAAGAACTACAGCTCTTTAATATGAAGATCTCCCCTTCTTCAAGGGACCAAAAGTAATTGGACAGTTGAATCAGAAGCTGTTTTATTCACAGGTATGGGCTTTTCCTTCAATAATTTCTTTATAAATGATGTTAAAGGTGTTGATTCGTTGTGAAGATGCTTTTCTTTATCATGGAGAGGATAATGTCATCATCCGCCACTTTTATCTCATATAGACGCCCAGGATTTTTTAGTTGCTGAGCTCAGTGGTGTGATGTTTTTTTCTCAGAATGTACCAAATTGTTGATTCGGTTGATTCATATTAAAGAGCTGTAGTTCCTAAAGCCTTCAGCTAATCTGGATGTGAATACACTCTAAATAAAGCTGAGAGCGTGCACTTTAAGACAATATCCTTTATAAGACTGTCACTCGAATACATTTTGATAAACAGCTCAAATAACAAAAAATCTGCCTCTATCCAAATATTTATGGCCCTAACTATATGTATGCAGTGTAATGTAATGTAAACTTCAACTGTACATCATTTTGTCTTTCATTGTGCTGTTTGTTCTTAGTTTTCTAAATTCTTCTCTTTCCTTTTTTGTACTTTGTTATAGCTCGCTGGTCTAGCTTGTTTGGTTTTCTGGTCTTTGCTGGTTTAACTGGAGTTCTGGTTTCATCCAGCCAGGCTGGTCTCCGGTGTGTCTAACCAACTTACAAATGTTCAAAAACCCCTCTAACACCATCAAAACAAACCAGCTTAATCAGTTTGGTCAGACTAAAAGATCCGCTAACCACCTCAGGCTGGTTTAAGCAGGTTTTTTTTCAGCAGAGTGAAGGAATCTACAGGTTTCTTTAAGTCACTGCGGTACCACGCTAGTAAGTGTTTCAGCACTGCAACATGAACCGTTGCCCTCTACCTCAATAGAAACTGACAAGAACAAAAATAGCTGCATACAAGAAGTCACGAACAGGAAACGAAGCCCAAGTCTGCAAACAGGAAGAGTGTCTCGCTCTTCTGTTGTACCGCTACGCTAGTAACCAACTATTTCCCCTCGCTCGCTCTCTTCCATGTACACATAAAGGTCTCTATGGCAACTCGTGGCACTTACTGGGCACGTCTATGGATAGCACCCATGGCTCCAAACCGGCGTGATTTTAAAAAAGTGCAAGACGCAAAAAAAACTGGGATTTTTTGTAAAAGAGGATGTTGATACTGACTAAAGTCGGCCACATGGGAGCAACAAATTCGACTAATAATAGTTCAGAAAAAGAAAGATAGAGAGAGAAGTGATGCTTAGAGCGCAGAATGGACTTCATCCCCTGGCTATTTATGTGAAATTGCAGATTGTTTTTGGGGTAGGCATGACTGGAGCTGTAATCACCAGTGTTTCCTCAGTCGAGCAGGAAACCAAACAATCCAGGCCCTATCGCCGGCGCACACAGGGGAAACGGTGTGTGTGTGTGCGTGGCTAATTAAAATGGCTGAGGTCTCCTCTGTTGTTTATTAAACCTCCCCTTGTTCTCCGTGTTGGCCTCTGGGGCCTCTGACACTTATTTAAAGCACTTGCAGTAGTTATTACACAAGCAGACAAAAACGAATCGGGCAAAAGAGAGATGCAGTCAACATAGATCAACTACCCCATTCAAACATTTCTAAAAAAAGCCAATAAACTGTATTTTTAAGAATGCAGGTTTTGCATTCCAGGGTTTTGTTGACTTGTTTGTTCAGAGATCTTTTTTTGTTCTTTTAAACAGGAAGCAACCACACCTTTGCTTACATAGACAGCACTTTTAATGGATCTAAAAATAGAAATTCTTTTCATCCTTTACTCAACCTCATGTCATCCCAAACCTGTATGACTTCATTTTGACCACGCAACACAAAAGAAGATATTTTGAAGAATGTTGGTAACCGAATAACCTGACCTCCATTGACTTCCTCCATTGTTGCATGAACTCAAAGCCACCGAGACATTTCTCAACCATATCGTCACTGTCCTACCAAATCCTCTGATGTCCAAATTTGCTGTTTGCTGTCCTTTTTAAATTATTATATGCTGTGTTGTCAAAGTTGACAAGAACGTTTTAATATATATTTTTTAATTTTATTGGTTAGATATTTGCAAAACCCAGTGATAAACGTAATAATAACGATTTATGGCAAAAAAATTAAAAGCTCAAAATATGGAGGTACGAGGTGTCAACGGCAGCGATGTACAGGTTTTGAGCAAGGTTCTTATTTTGGCCAAATTGTAAGACAGAAGCAAAAATGTTCTTTACAAATAAATAAGTTCCAAAAATCGGACTGTGAAAGAAAGAAATGTCAGATATACTTTAAAGTATTGCATTGAATACTGAGTACTATCTGCACCACAGTCATCTCTAATATCTGTCTGACAGGACCTCAAGCATGAGGGATTCTGTGAATATTAATGAATCATATCGGTTGGTCGATTGTTAATAGTTATTGTTATAGCTGAGTGAAACAGGAGACGGGCAGATATTTTGGTGGTGTTTTGTGGCTCGTGTTCCTCTTGAATGTTTCAGTGGTTCCGTTTAGACCCATCGCATAGAGAACATGAGCAGTTTTGGAAACTTGTGTGAGGACAGTGTGGGAATATTATACTCAGAATGCATTATAGATCAGCCCGTGTTCCACACTCTTTTAATGTGACCTCGCACATGCACTTGTTTACTTGGCTAAATGGGAAATGATCGTAGACTTCTATTGTTTAGCTACAGACAAAGTACCAAACAGTATGCAGCCTTTGCATTTTTAAAATCAATAACAAAAGTACGAATGTCCTGCAGCTTCGCACACATGCACAATGATGCACGCATGCACACGCCACAAACACTGAGGCAACGCTGATGCTTTTGACAACTTCAACCACACACACTGAGTCTTTACGCACAGTAAAAATAAACTTAGTGCCAAATTCCTGCTCATTCAATAAACCATCTCCCCTTACATGACGTTTTAGCACCTTTAGGGCACTTGCCTAGAAAACAGGTTTGCGAACATACCAGAGTATGTATGTAAAGTTATGACCCCTCTACTTCAAACATGTGAAGTATGTACAGTATAACCCCAAACATGCACACATGCGCTTGAATAGTGTGTGTGCACACAACTCTGCCCTGTTGAGCTGGATTAGAAACTTTCTGCCAAAGCTACTATCATGTTACCTTCATAGTCTCTCGTCCTGTCTCTCTCTCTCTTACCTGTTCCGTGTTTTCAGTCAGCAGGTCTATGGATACACTAGCCAAGTATCTAGTGCTGGTTTAACCTTAGTAGTTCAGTTGTATATTTACTGTAGTTTATGAATCTGAGGAAGAACAAATACGCTAGTACATGAATGCTAACCAAAAACTCAATTTTCTTAGCAGGAAAAGTATAGGTAAACTGTCAACGTCTTCATAGCTAGCTACTTGAATAGTAACACTTTAAGACATGTGCCGATATTCAATAACATGGTTATTACCCTAATAGCACACATACATCTGGTTTACGTTTATTTGACGTATGCATTTACATCTGCAAGACATCTACAATACATAGTTTGCTCATCTGCATCACATTCCCGGAGATGTCTGCTGTCAGACGTCATATAGACCTCTAGAAGATGTCTGTAAGATGTGTATGATTTAGAATGGATGTAAAGCTGCTCTTTCTAAGATGTTTAGAAGATGTTTTTTCACAGCAGATCTCCAGATCTTTACCAGACGTATTACAGACGTTCAGACGTCTCCGAGACGTATTGCAGATGAGCAAACTATTTATTGCAGATGTAAACGCAGACGTCAAATAGACGTAAGCCAGATGGATTGTGCTATCTGGGTGAGATCATTTGTACAATTTTGTTGCCACGGGCAATTCATATGACTAACATAGATCGCTTTTCCACCATCGCGCCGAACCGTTCTAAGCACGGTCTGAAACGGTTACAGTAATGTTTCTATGTGAGCCTGGTTCGTGCTAATAGAATGCGTGCAGAGACGATTGACATTAATAGGGTTATACGAACGTTTATTTAGTTTCATAAACTACATTTTTGTGTTGAAGTTCTGGCACAGCAGCAAAAAGCGAACACAACCTCATTTCACGTGAGGTATGCGTTTGGCCTCTCGGACAGGAGCTTTGTAAGATTCTTGCTCCAGTCGTAGCTAAACGGGGCCTCTTGAGTTACTTTCTCAGGAGTGTCGGGTTTTCAAATCAGCTTCTTTCTCCTATACCCCCCAGCTCTCTCTGAACCCACACACACGCTGAGAAAGCTTTCATCTCCAGCATCTGCGGACATAGAGATGGCCTGACAGAGGTCAGTACTGTGAGATTAGTGTAGACACAGGAATGCTCTGTTATCAGGCACACATTTATTAATGGAATATTCTGGATTAACAAATTGAGCACTTTAAATTTACGCCTGCTGTTCCACAGAAAATAATCTTGCCTTTAAACTACTGAAAATGTACAATGATGTAAGAGCTGCTGTATCTTAAAATAGTTTCTAGTACTTTGGTTGATAATCAAAATTGAAAAAGAATTTAAGGTGTTTTGCTTTATGAAGTTTAACATGGCGAATACAAAAATCACATACATTTTTTTTACCATTGACGGTACACACAAAAAATAACAAAATATTTTCACACATTTATACATTTCGGTGTTGTTACTCGTACGCAAAATTGACAAGGTACTGGCATAACACTGAGCTCAAAACAACAGTTTAACATGAAATGATTCCAAATCTTCAGAAGTGTACATTTGATCGTATTTGTCTTTTATGACTAATACTGTCCTCACGAACCAAGTTCCAGATCATTCCTTCATCACACTTTCCCTGTGCTATAGACATTTCTAGAATTTTCTGACAGTGACAACTGGGAAATATATATATCTTGTTTATTTGCAATACACTGACATATGGTGATGAATTATATAAGCTCAACATTTATTTGAGCTAAATATACACTAAAACATTGATGCTACATAGAAAATAAATATTACCAAAATATTGACACCAGAGAATTGTACAAGAACTATAAAAAGGTCGGGCGAAACATCAATTTGTTATAAGTTCTGTCTTATATATCACCTAAATATTATTGCAACTTACTTAAAAACTTTTACTATTATCTAAACTTTTCACATTTTGCCATCTATGATGTTGAAACAACTCAAATTTGGGTACAGTAGAGAATTGTAATTCGTAACTAGGCTTTACCTTGTTGTTATTACACGGCTCGATGGAATGCTTGATTCTGATTGGCCTGTCGCGTTATTCCCAGATAACAACCTCTTAAAACTAATAACACACGGTAAACCCGGATGCAGCAAATCATTTTGACAGGTTTTTTTTGACAAATTAAATGTAAATATAGCTTTTAATAACATATATGACATTATATTTACAAATGATTCAACCAAATTGCCTGTTCGTGACATTTGAACGTCGTTTCTTATCTTAAAACCGAAAGTAAACAGCTTTCCTCACGGAAGGTCTGCATTCGGTAAAACAAGCTAATAAAATATTTCAAATTCACATTTCATGTCCGGTTGCCTGTACATTATCCCTTACGTGAACTTAATGACACTCAAGTCCTCAGAAATTACTTGAGGAACACATAACCTGAAGTTTTCCTATAGAAAAGTAATCCCACCTCAAACGGACAATTGAGATAACTTTACAGCTTTAACAAAATATCACTTTCACATTTCTGCTGTTAAATCCTCTAGACCTTTTGACCCGTTCACATCAACATTATTGTCTGTGCTAAGCCACATTGCTTGACGTGGATGTTGTAACTTGTTGTACTCCATAGACAGTTCATATATCGTAAAGGTGAAGTGCACGGTTTCAATGTCACTTAAACAGGATTTTTATCACTTATTTCTGATCAATATCAATATTCAAATACAGCCACTGATTTTAAAGCTCAGAATTCATTGATAAATAGACCTGATTATTTATAGTCTGTAATATATTTGCTTTACTGTGAGTATGTCAAATATGTGCATGAGGCTGCTTTTACACATAGCTGTGGTTTGTGGTTAATTGCACATTAACAAAAAACTATTTTATTCTCGTAAGTACCCGATTTTTTATGCACCAAAGCTGTGTCTAAATTTGCTCGCTACTTCCTAGTGCACTATATCGGGTGTCCGCCATTTTGTAGTGTTGTCCACATTCTGAGTGAACAAGACATTCCCTTAATTCATCCACTACTTTTGGTAGAGTAGAGTGACCGTTTATGCCACGGATGTTTATACTGCACGTTTTGTACTTGTTGACAGTTATTTTCTACTTTTTGAGAATAAACTGATTAAATAAATGTTATATACAGTAGTGTTTTATAAAAAAATATTTAAAATAATTTTATTAAACGCAATAAACGTAATAGTAAACAAACGTGAACAACATTCGTTTCGTCCTATTTATTACTAATACTAACTAATACAATAAACGTGACAAATATGGTGAAAATGAACTTTACCATTTTACAAATCAATCCATAAAGCCACACAGGTGTAATATAAGCGTTATGACGAATGTTCGCGAAAGTACTATCAGACGCAAGATATACTCTATTACGTCGGTGTCCAAAATCGTTCACTCATTTTATTCACTTC
The DNA here is from genome assembly GCA_006030095.1 of Triplophysa siluroides. Lineage (NCBI taxonomy): Eukaryota > Metazoa > Chordata > Actinopteri > Cypriniformes > Nemacheilidae > Triplophysa > Triplophysa siluroides. The sequence goes on from VCII01000161.1 coordinate 1,310,706, forward strand.
TTCCCCATTGAGTGGGGAACGTTTAAACATCAAAATCAAAAAGGATTTTATCGTATAAATATATGTAGATAAATAAAAATGTTATTTTGGCCGTGGGTCATCAAAAAGGTATGTGGTCAAGAGGGAACACTCCAAATGTAATCTCACATTGATAGTGTGAACACGCATCCCAAAAGCTTTGTAGATAGCTGTAGAAGTCCTCTCATGTAGCTGTGTGTGTGTGTACCCAAAAAAACTCCAGTCACTCAACACACTCCTAGAAACTGATGACAGACCACACATCGGTCAGGACTTGTTCTCAATCTCTTTGGAGTGCACAGAGACTCAAGTTGCACACAACATGCTAGCCTCTTCATACACCACCCATCACCCAACCTGTGTACACACACACACACACACACACACACACAGACAATCACCACTTTCACTTTTACAAACTAGGTCAATTACGGAATCAGGTTTTTTCTATGCCCCAATCAGAGGTAACACCGTCCTGCGAACATAACTAGCAGAAGTTGCCATTCAAGTGAACTAAAAATGACTATCGTCACTCCCTCTCGCTTCAGATTAGCTGTGGAGCCACATGCCAATTTTGCAGCTTAACATCAACATCTCACAGCAGGGGAGTCGCGGAGGAGGAGGGATCTGACCTCGTACAAGCAGATGTCATTCGTTCCACACTTCCTGTTTTGCTGGCTGGTGTTATTTTGAGCTCAGCACACACTCACAAACATATACACAAACCAGGTCTTTTTCTGGGCTCCTGATTTACATTGACAGCTTGCCTTCTATTGTTCTTGAGTTCCCATTTTCCTGTGACTGGGGCGACATCGCTGGCCAGCAGAAGTGTTTGTGTGTTGTTGTGTAGCTTAACACAGCCTGAACCGTGCAGCTGGTGTTCTTGTACCGGACTTGTATATGAAGGTTGAGTGCTATAGGCCAGACAAAAGAGACCAACAACCTAAAACAACCCAACCAGAACTGGACCAATACTGAGGTTCACCTTTAATACCTGTGGTCTTTTTATGTCAGACCCTTCATGTCCCCCATATACAACCTTTTACATTTATATATCATTTTAAAATACTTAATTAATAAGTTAGTGATATTCATTGATATTAAACCAAAATGTAGGTAGGTTTTGTGATAAGTTGCAGTAACTTTACAGTAACTTTAAAAATTACACTTATAGACCACTTCGGAAAACGTAAGAAACTCTGATACAATGCCGGTCCAGAAATACTTCCTGGTTCAGTTTTTTACTATTACACAAACGTTTGAACAAAATACAAACAACAGAACATTTAAAACCAAATCAAAATGTTAAATAAATATCTTTCTTAGGTGATAAAAATGTAACTGGAGGTGCTTCTTGTGAAGTGGTCTATAAAGTTTGATCATATCATTTTTTACAGTATAATATATTTATGTAAAATTATTAGTGGAGTATTATTTACATTGATATTTGACCACAAAATGTGATTTTGCCCCCGTCTATGAATTCTGGGGACCCCAGATTGGGCACCACTGTATTAAACGGCTGTTTGGAAAACTTGATTCTGATTGGTCAAGTATGGCATTCAATTTTTTTGTATAATGTTGTAAAACTACTGACCAATTTTCATCATTGATATGCTGATATTGATATGAGACTCAGCAGTAACGTATTATAACATGTCATGTCTATATATTTTCTTGGTAAGACGAAGCTGTGTAATAAGTAAGATCATGTCAGCTGGTCATTATCACAACATAAACTCATTCAGGGTGGAACAAGACCCCATAAATCCAGATCACCCTGTAAGGGGTTGTCACATCTAATTATATTTTAGAATTAGATATATTTGTTGTATTTATAATCTATTTGTTGTATTTAAGGCAAAGTAACGTTTCATGAATCATTAATTTTTTTTAAGATTATAAATGGACGATAGTCAGACAAACAGGAGCCTTTAATTGTGTGATTCATGCCCTGTTGTGAAAAGTTCCTCCATTGAGCAAGTTACACATACTAGCACCTGTAAACGTTATTTTTGTGTCCATGCGGGTTTTGTAGTTTAGTCAGCATCTAACTATAACTATACACACCCACTCAATCTCTCTTACACACACGCTCTGTGTGACTTCCAGCCAGAATGTGTTGAGGAAGGTTTTTTTTAAACTGGTTATGCTGGTTCGACAGGTCGAGGTGTGAGATGGCTGGAAGTAGGTGTGTGTTATACACATGAACTTTACTTTTTTTCTGTGACGCTGATGATAAGGGAAAACGGAAGGATCTTATAATCCTGTTAAGCACAGGATTATTATTACATCATTAACTTGTTTGTGGAGAAACGAAGGTCTCTTCGGATTGAACAGTATAGGCAATGCCTGTCAATGACTCACAAAGCATCAGGAGACCATTCATTTATAGTAAGGGCATGATGATGTCATGTGGGCGTGTCAAAGTTCAACTTTATTCCCGTGTTGTGCAACTTTTAGGAGCGACTACCAATGGGGGTGAAGACGGTGATGCTCATGTGTTTCATCTTTTGTCCGCGCAGAGTCAGCAAAATGCAGTATTTACAGTAATACACTAGCTCAAGTGTAATCGTGACCTCTGACCTATCAAACGGTGGCATGGTAAAGCTCAAGCGAGCTTCAAAAAGAGAGGAGCATTCAATCACATTACAAAGACAAGAAGAGCGTCATAACTGTTTGTGATACACAGAATAACAGGTCATTATATTAGCTGTGCATAAAGGCACAATATGTACGATTTCGCTTTAAAATATTCACAGTGTGTTGGAATGTTGAAAATTTAACAATGGCGGCACCCATTGACTTCTATTCCGTGGACACAAAACCAATGCAATGGGTACCGCCGTTGTTGGTCAACAACATTCTTCAAAATATCTAAAGAAAGAAGTCAAACAGGTTAGCAATGAGTGTGAATACGAGATGAAAGAATGTCTATTTTGGGTCGAGCTGTCCATTAACAACCAGTGTTGTTTCGCAAGGTCTCACACACAACGTATTCGCCAACTCGGTTTCCTAGAATCAGATGCGCGCACACACATATTCATTCACACGCATACATTCCTGTGCATTCCAGCACACATCTGCTTGTCTGTCACATTTATTAGTGTATTTGTTGGCGCTCTGTTGGGCTGTCTTAGAAACGCAGTATTGTTTTGCTGTCTGGGTAGGAGTACAAAAATGCATGCACAACTTTACAAACATATTGAAAACACACGCACATTTACAGTATTTCACACAGTATTTCAGTTTTGCAGCATTGCAAAAGTCTTATTTAGTCAAGCTGTATTCACAACAGCTCAACATGTAGTTTAACAAGTCATTGTCATTTTTTTCAAAGCAAACGTGTCCACTTCTCTGTGCTTATTTTGCAACACTGTATCATTTTTAAAAACTTCGTAATATTCGTAAACAACTATTTCTGTGCACTTTCTAGTGATCACTGCAGTGTGAACTTTCTCATCAAATGAAAAAAAGGGAATTAAGCAGGCATTTATGTGTATATGACAGGCGGTGTGCACTGTGAACAAATCCTGTTAAAAAATGAAAATTTTCCGGCAGCTGGGCCGCCAGAAATATTCCGTAAAAATTTTCCCATAAAATTACACGTTTGTCCTGGTTTTCTTGTAAATTTGCAGTATTTTTCTGTTATTTGACGGCTTTAACCGTATTTCAAAAATACTTAAAATAAAGACAGGAACTTTTTGTAAAAATTCTGTCAAATGACGTTGTTTTATTCCAGAGTGGGGCGATTCGGGAATAAGGATAATGGTGTAGTAAAGTCCTAGTAAAGTATGCCAGTGGACTGTTGCATACCCCGAACCTAGTGCTCAGAAGCAGTGTGTAAGATGGAGAAGTGCACTATGCCAGTTTAGTGGGTGTGATTGTGTCATTACCTGATTTATATAATTGCTTAAGTGAACTGGGCGCTAAAAACAAAACGAACGCCCAAATAAGCAGCACAAAACATTCTTGAAAATGATTTTTCCTGATGTTAAACTCTTTAACAGGTGTAATTCCGGCCATATAACCCTTAATTTAATGTACTGAGGCAGTACTGTGGTACAGTCATGGTAGCCGATAGGAATACCACGATGCCATCCATAATACCATCCATATGACATTCACATGTGTCCTTAAGCTTTCACAAACCTTCATCATAGTGTCCAAAAGCATGTTATTACCATTGTACTACTTTTTGTAAAGGTATTCTCTAGCACTCAGAGGTAAGAAAGAAACCACATTGCACAATTCTGTCTCATGTTCTTCTGGGAGTTTAGTTACTTTCCTGGAGCCGTCAAACCTGGGTCGCCGTAGAGGTCGATTTTCAGAACACAGCGTAATGCTGAAAGCTGCGACAATCCAGGCCGGAATATAGTGAATGTTCTGTTATCAGGAAGGGAATGCTGAGGAAAAAAATGTGGGAGTTATGTTATTTCCGTTGCGATACAGTAGACCGCTGCAGATCTCAGTACGTGTCTGGATGGATGTAATAACCCAAAACACGTCTGGCATCCAGAGCTGCGGTGCCAAGATGTTCCTCCTCTTCATTACAGAATCCGAAAATGGGGCTGAGGAGATCCTGGACTGTGTCAGAACATGTCAGGACATGGCTGCATATGTAAACAACACTGACAGGCGTGCTGGACTTGCACAGGGTCACTTTTGGGCGTATTATCGTCGTATGGTTTTCTTACGCCTTTCAACATCTACCACCTCATGTCTTCTACTGACCACATTTTCAAGTTTTGTTCCTCTTGCATAACAGGGCAGCTCGGAGGTAAACATTGTTCTTCGGTTGCGCTTTTTGTTGTCACTCATGAGTCATTTTCCAGGCTGATGATTGGTGTGCTGTAGAAAGCTCTTTTGTTCTGCGACTTTGTGTCAGAATAACGGTGACAAAGCAGTCACAATGCACAGGAACACACTAGTAAGTGTGCGTTGGGGTGTCGAAAGGGCATTAGTCACAAATTCCAAGTCAGGCCTTCTGCTGAGTGGCTGAGGATCAGATGTTTTAGAGACATTGTGAGAAACGAGCGCAATAGAGTTGAAGGAAATCAAAGATGTTAGCGGAAGGAAAATCTGACATTGATAAACACATTGAGGCTTCGCTTGGGCAATGTGCCAGCTCTATGCGACTGATATCATTGCTATTCTAGATACATCCCAACATGAACAGGACTGTTTATAGTGTGTGTGTGTGTTTGATTTCCCTCATTCTGATCTGTATGAAAGGCTTGTTGTAAGGGTGAGGCAGTCCTTCCCATTGAGTCACTGGTACTATGCAAATATTCTTAAAGCTTGCAAAAGTTATGGAAATGAGCCCATCTTTTTATCGCCGTGGAATGTGCCGTAAGGGGAAAACTGGAACATGCGCTTTCTTCCACACAAACACACACTCTTTGCTCAGTTTCATTTTTTCTTTTCCACACGTTCACCTGCTTTCCTCTGGAAATGTGTGGGCATTCATTTAAATAGCATTAAATAAATAATGAGCTAAAGAGCGTTTTTATTTGTGTTTTGTATTTTACCCCAATTAACAGATGTCTGTAACATTTATTGGTTTAAAATGAACAGAAATAAGTTATTGGACACATACATAAAACTGTTCAATATGGCCTTCTTACCTTATCTCGATTCACTGCAGTAAGCGTATAATAATGATTTAGAATTTTAAACTGCAATTTTATGTTTCAACAAAGATGGCCATATAGAGGCAAAAGTTACAGATTGGAGCTTTAAACGATCAAAGCTTATTTTTAAAGACATAGAGACAAAGCGCAACGCGTCATAATCTGAAAACCACGCCCACCGGGGGGAAAACAATCCATCCCTCTCCGTTGACTTTCTTTTGCGGGAAGCCGCATCCTTGTCATTTCTGACTTATAACAAAAACGAACAATGTTTAAAAACTGCTATGTGACAAGGTGTTTACTGCACACGTATGGTTAGGCATACTGACTGTGTCAGGATTCCGCAATTTACCCCTTCTTCCTGCTAACGCCTGTAGGCTATCCGCTTTTGTCGCCTTAAAGTCTGGCTTTTACAGTTCGGTAGCGTATAAAAACGTAGTTTGTGTTTTTAGCTTGTAAGCTGTACACCTTGTCACACAGCAGTAAGTGTGTAAGATACTTATGGTGGTGAAAAATCTTAAATTGACATTGACTGACTTTCCTGTTCTTCTCCACACAGAAACCTCACTGTCGTCGCCCACGGCCCCGCCCCCATGGACCTGCGTAGGCGACCGTATGGTGCGTCCGGTTTCGGACACAGCTATCCTGTCCCCTCTGCACCCCCCTCTGCTGCTCAGTCCCTTCAATACGCAGCACTGTTCCCAGTACAGACACACAGATGCAGCATATACAGGTACATGAGCCACACACACTAACTGTGACATCTCTCTGATCCAAGTGCAGCCTGGAACTGCAGCTCATATAAGTGACAAAAGTGTGACATTATTCAACATTATTTGGTAAAACGACACGTTTTAACACCCTTAATCCAATCAGCCAATCAGATTGTATTATTGTATTAATCAACATTCTAATGAACCTATTGTTTCTTTATGGTACTTCGGAGCAAATGAATGAAATTATATTTTGCATTTATTCATCATTTAACATCTTTGATGAGGTTTAGTAATATGGTTTATATAATCAAATGTGCTACCACATGATTGGCTGATTACATGTTTGTGTTAATGAATAGTTGAACAGGTATTTGCAAACTTTTTTACACCGGTACACATTCCGACAGCTAATACACAGATTTATATTTGATTTGTTTGTATTAATATGAACGATATCAGTTTTCTATCCACACTTGTTTTCTACCCATGCAAATCCTCCTGTTAAAATGCGTGTCAGGTGTTTATACACAAATATGACACTTAAAGTAGGTACTTTTCTATGTTATGCACACAGCTGTCTTGATGTTGTATGTGGTTTGCCACTTATCAAACTGTTGCATTCTGTCTTTTTATGTTGCAGTTTAACATGGAGCAGCGTCTACGAGACCAGGAGCAAGCGAAACAACAGTTACAACAACTCAAACACAAGGACAAAAGTCAACAGAGTAAGTTTAAAACCATTGTTTTAAATCAGCACGAGACATTTACTAATAGAGAGCTGCAGGGATGATGTATTTTTGTAGGCCAACCCAGAATTTGGCGTCGCATTGGCTTCCTGAACCGAAAGCCTATGCATTTTTTTTCATAGACTTTTGGAAGAACACAAAAATAAGCTCTGTGTTTGATACATGTTTGTCTATCAAGATAATCTTTACAAATGAACGCAACATTAGAATCTTGAAACCTAAAAAATGAGGCCAAAAAACAGACTTCACCGCAGTCGCTTAAAGTCCCCGTGAACCGTATTCTGAAACATTTCAGAGTGAAAAGGAATTTCAATGGAGAAAATGAGTGGGCGTGGCTTGCGTTTTTCACTGTGAATTGATTGGATGTGTAAAAACAGCTGATGCATGGGCTGAATCCGAAATGTCATGCTTCCTTACTATATAGTAGGCAAAAAACAGTAGGGGTAACGAATAGTATGTCTGAATTGTCAGTATTCACAAAACAGTAGGAGAGAAATGCCCTGGTGGTGGACTATTTCTCGTGAGATTTGGATGTGCGGATACTAATGTTGTGTCCGGATATGCCTACTTACCTACTTTTAGTAGAAGAAAACAGTAATTGAACAGAGTAGTCAGTATTCATAAAAGAGTAGGCGAGAAATTCCCGGATGGCTAAATGGTTACGCCCAGATTTAGAAGTACTCGCGACGCATACTTAAGATGCTCTATATCCCATGAGCCCACGGGACTGAATACCACTCACAGCCCGTAAAACAGTCTCAGCCGACTTTCAGGTAGAATTAAACATGTTGTTAATTATCGTAAAGCTAATGTAACATTAACATTGACCTTGCTTTGTTCTTAAATCGGCCGTGTTTTATACTGTGCATAGTTTTAGAATTTAAATACGAAGCATTAATATTGAGCATATTTTCAGCAGTTTATTTACGTTTGTGTTTTATGTGTATATTTGCCCTTTACAATATTATACACTGCTTAAATGTTTTTTTAACTCACAAATATAACAAAATACGTGATCATTATTCACAGGATCATTTTAATCAGGTGGTTTTAACTGATACACTTTAGCACAATTCAACTTTCTAATCACCTTTCATAAACGAATAATTAGAAAAACACAAATAAGCCCTCAACCAATTAATCACTAAAATTAAATTACTTGTTTATCCAAACAAAAAATGAAGAGACGAGTAAAAATGGTGTAGTTTTATGGACATGAAAGAAAAGAACAGATGAGGAGAAAGTGAAAGTTAAACGAGAGCGTGGTTGGAAAACATATGTCCATGTTAGAACATTCTTAGCACATAAAAACACCACAGAAGAGATTTACTCGTGTTGTTTTTAATACTGCAATTGAATGCATATTGGAGCAACGTATCTATGTGAGAGACATCAACCAATAGGCATAATACAGACATAATAATAATGTGCAGCAGTTTACAGTCAAGCATGTGTCTGTTACCAAAAGAACATTCCATTGGCATAATCATTCTTCTCAATGGGAAGTGTGGATGGGACTGTTATTGCCGAAATTTAACTGAGAAAACGCATCGCAAAATCCCAAAGCTGCTGTATTCCTTTTAATTGTTCACTTTTATCAGAAGCATATAGCCCTACAAGGTAAAAATTGAAATACATGAATATAAAAAGCTCTGAATGTGCTGTACTTTCATGTGTTGTTTACCTGTACAAAGCCCATGTTACGTTGATAATGCAACCTGTCTCAACTTACATTGTTGCGCTTGTCATTACATCACATGGGAAATCTATGGCCCACACTTCAGAACAGTAGGTGGCGGATATGCACCTCAAACATAAGTTGCCAGCCTCCCGCCATTGAAAAGGAACAGAAGAAGAATTACGTCACATTAACACGTCAATATGGCGTACGACGGCCGATCGCATTCATACTACATCTATTCAGGCAAAACAGTACGTACCCATTTAGCCCTCGTGAAGTAGGTACTTACTGAAATTGAGTACCTACTCTTTTCGAATTCAGCCATTGGTTTTGAAATGAAAGTGGCAGCAGACTGACAGTTGAGGGGGAGGAGTTAACAGATGCTCCGGCCAAGCCGTCTAAGTTACGTCATTTGCGATGGATAGTCATTTCAGGGTTATATGTGTGAATTATGTCATGGAATAAAATATTATTCATATCTTTCCTAAACAAAAGAAAATATTTACAACCAAACCTATTGACTTTGGTGCGATGGAACCAGAAGTGCTAAAATGCTAACTTGTTTCCAGGTTTTGCCTACAAAAATGCATCACCACTGCGGCAATCTATGGAGCGATCCCATTGTTGTGTGTGTCTGTCTTGTGAAAATCGTTCACGTTTTTACCGAATTCGTAAAAACAATGGAACTGCATATTGGTATTGCAACAGAAACAGTGTTGTATTTATTATTTATTTGTTTTTCATGTTTAATGTTTTAAGCTCATTTTATTTTATGAATGAGATGACTCATTCAGCAAAGCGCTTGCATAATAAGCCGCTTAAATGCAACTTATTTCCAGCTCCAGGAATAACAGCTGTTACTCATGTTAGTTCGTCGCTGATAACTTTGAATGTGAGTAGATTGGGCTTTCTGACCCACGGAGCTTAACAATGCCAATCATGGCAGGCACTTAAAGTGGGTGCCAAACAGTTAAGCAAATAACTGCACCCTTAAAAAAATATTGACAAGATTAAGGTACATTGTGCTACTGCTGTATTTAATAGAACACCTCTCAGAAACAACCACGGTCGCCTGAGGAAATAACTCGCAGAGTAAAAACAAAACCTTGCGGTTGAAAACATATGGGCGGAGTTTCTATCAAAGTACATGGGAACCCTGTTGTTCTATAAAAGGATGTGTTGTCATACTACCGCTTAATGGTCTGTCGCTTACAGAAATGACACACTCCGGCATGTTCTTGAATCAAGCATGTATCTGTTGTAATGTTAAACTCCTATTATTGTTTATGGTTACACTTTATATCGAGGTACACAAATTCATCATTAACTACTTGCGTATTAACATGGATATTGGTTGTATATTGTATGTATAAATCACATATTAATGCTTTATTCTGTATTGCTTTATTCTACATCCCTTAATCCTACCCAATACCTAAACCTAAAAACTACCTTATAAGCAGTAACTAGGAGTTTATTGAGGCAAACGTCGTAGTTAATAGTTAGTAGATAGTAAGAATTGGTCCCTGTTCTAAAGTGTGACCTTGTTTGGTTATCTATAGACTGAAAGATTGAAGTTTCTCTCGTTTTTCTCTGCACATATTACCATTTGCATATCCATGTATTCCTTAACGTGATACTTCACCCCCCAAAAATCTTTCATCTTTTATTCACCCTCCTGCCATTCAAAACCTGTATTTGAAACTTTCTTCAGTGGAACACAAAAGAAGATATTTTTAGAAATGTCTCTGGTTTTGAATGAAGTCAATGGGAGCCGACGTTGTTCGGCGACCAACATTCTTCCAAATATATTATTTTGTGTCCTGCAGAAAAAAGAAAGTCATAGGGGTTTAAAATGACATGAGGGTTAATGAATGATGGCAAATTTCTATTTTTGGCTCTACTTCAATCTTTAAAATAAAGATTCTTAATACCATTCATTCAGTCAAAGGTTCTTTAAAGAACCATCTCTTCCTTACTTTTTTATAATCTGAAGACCTTTTTCACCAAAAATAATCTTTTGTGAAACAGAAAGGTTCTTTCTGGAACCAAAGGTTCTTCTCTGGCATCGAAGCACCTTTTTTTAAAAGAATAAATGAAAGAATACCGTGTTATTATTGTAGTGTATTTAGATTCATTTTAATATTGCGTGTTTGCAAGAAAGGTTGTGCACTTTTGCCCTCTGTGTGACTATAATGGCACCATGTGTAAGCAGCAGAAAGCACCATTGTAATCGTGGCAGTCCCCTGCCACACCGGAGCTGTGTCACGCTGCAACACTCGGTCAAGCCGGAGCAAAACATTAATACCACTGTTGTTGTTTTCCTTTCATTTAACGAGGGTTGTAATTATGCTCTCGAATCAAATTACACTGTGAGAATCCAAGCCTGTTAAACAACACATTACCAGCTTATGTACAAGTGGACTCTGATCTTTAAGCCGATAATGTTTTTATTTGTCCATGTCTTCATGTGAAACCTATATCTGGTTTGCTATTATCAACTCTAAGCATTAAGCAAACAATACACGCTGTACTACTGCAGGCTGTTCTCATAAAACCAAAATAATAACACATAATATGATTGATTATTAACTGCGGCTGCCGCGGCTGGAAGTGTGCAGGTGTCACGCCTGAAGATAAAGCCACCCTTGGTGCTAAATTTGTGGCAGAAGAAAGTACCTTGCGTGAGTTAAATTTAGTTGCATCGTGCAAACAGCAACCGTGTCAATATTGAGCATGTTGGTCAGAGTCACTATGACGTTGCTACCACATAATGGCTGTCCTCAGTAACTGAGTCAACATACAGTTTCCTTCCCCTGACCTCACAGCAACCTCACGACAAAGCTCTCGATAAAAATATGAAATCCCTGAAAAAATAGAGGGTGTGGGGTCACACTCTCTAAAGCAATGGTAATATAGAAATCAAACAGAATTAAATGGACCACGGTTAGTTGGTTCTTTTGGACCTTTTTTTATGGTAGCGTTGATAATATTTATATTAGGGCTGTCAAAAGATTATTGGCATCCAGAATAAAAGTTTGTGTTTACGTAATATATGTATTAGTACTGTGCATATTCATTTTGTATTTATAAATTGAATACATACATGCATATATTTAAGAAAACATAATAATAATGTAATTTCCATTATTGGTAAATTGAAATAAATTTATCTAAATTGATTTGTCTAAAATTATTTGTATGTGTTTATAAATACAACATAAATATGCACCGTAAACAAACACAAACTTGTATTGTGGATGCGATTAATTGTTTGACAGCCCTATTTTATTTATTATAGTCTTAGTTTTAAATATAGTTTTCCTTAAAAGTATTGTTTGCGCAAGTCTTAAAAGTTTACCAGATTAACATTTCACTACAGGTTGTATATGTACAGTATGTATATGGGTTTGTGACAGGAAATATCTTAATATTATTGTTAAAAATGATTTTAAAACATTTGGTTTAAAGCCTATATATTATAATATGCAAACTTTAAAAACTGGCATTACGTGTTTATTAATGCAGTGTCTTGAGATTTCATTGAACAAAGGGCACACCCTGTTGGTGTGTAGTGAAAAAATCTAATTATATCAGCTATTCAATGTTTAAAGGGATAGTTCACCCAAAAATGAAAATAAAAAAATGAAAATAAATGACGCACCCTCAAGTTGTTTCAAATCTGTATACATTTCTTTATTTGGTTGAACACAAAGAAAGATATTTGTAAGAATGTTAGCAACTGAGATTTCTGGGGCATCATTGACTACCATAGTAGAAAAAATGTTGTATATCTTGTGTTCAGTTAAACACAAAAGAAAACGTTTTGAAGAATTAAGGAAAACAAACCGTACTGGGGCAACTTTTTTTTAAATGGTAGTCAATGGTGCCACAGAAAGGTCAATTGCTAACATTCATCCAAAATATCTTTTGTGTTCAAGAGAAAAGCAGTTTATGCAGATTTGAAACAATTGAGGTTGAGTACGTCATGACAGAATTTTCATTTTAGGGTAAACTATCTCTTTTAAAGCTGCAACCCGTAACTTTTTAAAGTAATAATATATTAATTAAGCAGTCGGCTGAGATTTCGCAGAACATGTCGGATGTTTTTCGACCCACATAGACATAAAGTCACCTGCAATTGTATTTTTCTAACAAAGATTGCGATGCTGAGGCAAAAGTTACGAATTGCAGCTTTAAAATAGATCGAATGTGTCAAAAACATCTAACACATCTTGTTAAAACCATTTTTTAATTTAAACATTTCTGTTTGCGTTTCATCATTGTTTCGACCAATCAAATGTTTTCCAGTGATTTCATTGGCTGGTTGTGTTGATTGACAGGTGCGGTGGCCAGTGCGGTGGTGAAGCAGAAGCTGGCAGAGGTGATTCTGAAGAAACAGAAGCAGGCGGTGCTGGATAGAACCAACTCCAATCCTCTCAGCACCCCATCAGTTCCTTACCGGTGAGAACCGGCTCTCACCACCACGCACAGCTCGCACACATTAACCTGCTCATTTTAAACATCTCTTTCGTCTTCTTACAGGGAGTTGGTTCCAGATCCCAGCGCCACCCTACAACCACTTCTGTCCTCTCCGAAATCTTCTCTCAGTGAAGGAGCCGACGAGCCGCCGCTGAGACGAGCAAGTATGTCACTGTCCAACGCATATGTAAAGTTCAAACGCCATGGGTTTGTATACAAACACACACGAGATTTTCATTAAATCTCTGTCTATAAATAATAGACTCACTGCCTCACCTGAGAAGGGGTGTGTCAGGTTATAGACAGGACCTCGATGTTTAGCAGGTGTGCTGCATGGACTCGTTCCAGCTGTGTTTAGACACACTCCCTATTTGTCGCTCTGCCTCGAGGCAGCACGGCTCTAACAAAGCCTTTACCTCTGACTTCAGGGGACACACCCCTTTCACCCCGGCCAGACTACTGCTTATTATGTCATGATGATACTCAAACTGGAGGTCAGATGCTCATGAAAAGTATTCAAGCATACGTTACCTTTCAAATAAATATGAAACTTTGGCATGTTACTCATGAACATGAAATTGGGCCTCAAAGTGTGCAGCTTTTGTTGGACGGTCGACAACTGGACGATTCTGTCCTCATCGTAACTGACGTACAAGACGTGTTCTGTAATGCACAACGTTATATTAAATTCCATGTTTTGACATGAATGACCGAAGCCGCTGGATTTTGGGCGGTAAGAAATGTTTGGTTTGGACAGCCAAATACTTTTTGCAGAAGAACATAATCATTTTCAAGTAGTCCTTGACGGAGTTTCCATACACTTGACCTGTCCACTTCATATCAGTTGAGTTTAGTCTGTCCAAATCACTTTGTACTTTTATTTAACAATGTAGCCTCAAGATTAAACCCAACCCGAGGTTCGGCACAGAGCGATGGTATTTATGGATCGGTAAAGATT